>CM076188.1:55591680-57991680 GCA_038277355.1 Encarsia formosa | reverse complement strand
TTGTTTTCATTTTTTTTCAGCTTGGTTAAATTTATGGCAATTTTTTTTTTTCTTTTTATCTTTTTTTAAATTTATTAAGATCAAAAATAGCATAATTAAGTTGGCCGAAACTAATTAAAAGTACTTTTTATAATTTTAAATAAAAAAAATAATAATAATTCCCGATTCTCCCAATACCAGACAAATCGCCAGACTCTGATAAAAAAAGAGGTTACAAGCCCGCCTAGAGTCTGACTAACAAATGTTTTTTGACGGGATGGAAAGCACCTGACATTGAGAAAATAAAAATAAAATTAATAAAAATAATAAAAACAATTTTTGATTTCTATCAAAGAGTTATTAATAAAATTAATGACTCGAGTTACAATTCTAGTGGAAGCGTAAGATTTAAAAAAAATCATAATTACTAAATCTACATGGGAAATATTGTTTATATAATTAAAGGAGCATAGATTTTTTATAAATTTACTTAATAATTTAAAAATTAATATTGTATTTAACATGAATAATTGTATTTGATGAAAAAAGCTCAAAAGTGAAATAATTCATTATTTTAAATTTTAGATAACAGCACTATTAATTTAGAAAGTATAATATTTATGTTACGCCAATAAATTGTTAAAAATCGTGAAACATACTTTTTTTTTAGTAGGACCTCGCGCATTGTGCACCCATGAGGACTGAGAACTTCACGAAATGTCTTTGGCGATTTCTTTAATTTTTAAAAAATTTCCAAGTTTTTCGAGGGACAATTTGAGAGTTTTTGACAGTTCTCGAGGTTCTATAGTATTATAATCTGAAATTATATTTATGTGAGTTAAATACAGAGAAATATATATGTATACTAAAAAATAAAATTTTTGTCTCCATTTTACTAATAAGTTATTAAGGACGTACACTCATCTGCAAAAATGCACAGAAGTTGATGAAAATTGGATGGGTGATTCTTTGCTGCTTAAGTTGATTTTTAATATTTTTTTTTGGGGGTGTTACTTTTTAAAGAAATATAGCAGTTTCAAATTAACACGTGCGCTTATGGGGAACCTTAGGAATCGATTTTTCAAATAAAAACCAATGGTTGATAGGTATTTGAAAAAGAAAGAAATATATAGATATACTGTACGGCATCATGATAGCAGCCGTTATACTTAAATATATTTTAGATGAGTGTGCATCCTTAAACTAAAAAATAAAATTTAATTACCATAAACTAAACGTTCTAACCTCGATTATCACGTGTGCTGCTCGGGAGACAAATAAGCAGAAAAATCGTGTTTCGCTTATACTTTTTCGGAATCTTTTTTTGCTTTTTTGACTACCGTTTAGCAGACGCGATAATCGAGGTTAGGACGTTTATTTTATGGTAATTAAATTTTAGTTGAATAACATACTGATAAAATTGAGACTAAAATTGTAGTTTTTAATATATATTTCTCTGTATTTTACAGCGCATACTGTAATAATAATAATAATAATTTGTAATTTATTAAGACAGTATTAACCTAGCACATCTTTACTGTCAACAGAAAATTTTTAGTTCAAGCTTTTATTTTGAATTTATTTATCATGTCAACGCGTGCAACATTATTTTTCATTAAAATAATTGGGTACCAACATTTTACCGTAGTTTTTGGGCGTGTCATCACAAATTTTTTTTTTTTTTTTTTTCACATATAAATAAAACATGTAACAGTATTTCAATTAACTTGAGAATTAAAAAAAATAACTTTTTAAATAAATAGTATATTAATTATGTAGGCAGCTGGAATGGAAATTGTCTCAGATCACATGAAATTGTCAACTGACGCAATTTATCGCTTCGTGGCTGGAGTGTGGAAAAATAATTTACATATATATTTTAAATTTCTTCAAAACATTTGAAGTTTGATTAGAAGCGTTCAAAAGATTTTCAAAACCGTACTTTGCATTGGGATTCATTTAAGAGCGTATAATTTTTTAATATTTTATGAATTTTTTTTTTTATACATATTCTTTACAGGAGAGTTCTCTGTGTATCATCAGAATATTGTAAAGCAACAGGGGTCATAAATCTTGATGTAAATACTAATGAATGGAGCCTTAGACTCATTTCCAATCACGACAAATTATGCTTCCCCAGCAAGAAACCCCTACAGGACGCCATGTTCCACGAGGAATGTTTAGATTATATGCAGTCAACTTGGGACACACTCAAAAATACACATGAAACAATAGGAACTATGTAAGTGCCGTGAAAATTTATTCGTACACTCATAATTTTGTTTTACTTTAATCTACATAAGTATACTTTATACTTATATAAGTATAATCTAAAAATGAAGGTTTTCATCGAATACTCCCCCTACCAAAACCTCCGAGTAACTAATTTCGAGTGGATCAGCTAGATATATTTAAGTCCTTTTTTAAAAGTTTCTCTTAAGATAAGTAGCAAGGGTATTTAAAAAAATTAAAATAAAACTCATAATAAATATGTTTAAAAACTCCAACATTTAAAGTTAAAAATAAATCATGAAATAATATTGTAACAGGCACCCAGAAGCAGCTGCTCGCTGCCCATACTACCAAAAAAGAGGCTCTCTTCGCTATCATAGAAGTAAATCTTACCCAACGTTTGAAAATCTTGGTGTGCAAGAATTTTCCGATCTTTTAGAATTCGATGAGAGATCTAAAAACATTAAAAGTAGTCCTTTATCGGAATTGACCGTTACATCTATCACAGATAGAAACGGTTTCGTACACATGATTATGTACGACGAAAAAGTTATAGATAAAATTAGAGGATGCAGAGAGATGGTTTTAGATAACACTTTTCAATGCTGCCCTGAGCTAAAAGATGACTACGTACAACTATTAAATATAATGGGTTCAGCGTATGGACAGGTTAGCATTCAAAAAAATATTAATTAAAAAAAATTATCATAAGGTACCTGTACCTAGTCGAGGCCCCCCTAAGCGAGAATCGACGTTGTGGCGAATCAAATCAATATTTTTTGACGTGTAAGGTCTCATTTCAAAGGTTAATTTAAGAGCTTTAAAATGAGTTCTTACGCGTTCGACTTTGATCAATGAGCTTGAAATGCCAGAGGATTAACCAAAACACGTTTTTTTAATACACCAAAAATTTGTGTACCTAATATGGCCCCCTTGAAGTAATTTATTAATTGCGATTTTTTACTATTTTTTAAATCAATTAGGATATGAGATTTATAAAACTTCAAAATTTTCATTATTTTAATAATTATTTATTTAAAGATTGAGCCATTTTTTACGATTTTTTTGAAAGCTTTGCAACTAGTAAAAAAATTTCAACTTTAAATTATTATCAAGGTTGGTTTTTTGAGCTAGAATGTTTTTTTAGTTATAAAGTGAAAAAAAGCTTTGAAACAATTAAATTTATTTTTCTTAAATAACATTAGGATGGGATTTTCTAAAAAGTAAATATGAAACTAAGGACTCTTAATATCGATATTTCTGCTAATTCGTGGGGGGCCATATTTGGTACACTGCAGTATAAAAAGTTATTTAAGAATAAAACCCGTCAGAAAACGAGTTGAACAAAAACTAAAATCGCATTTTAAAGCTGAAACAAAAACGAATCGAAGCTACTTATGAAAATTTTGGTCAAGTGTGTCTAAATATTTTGGCAGACCATTCAATCACAACGTAAAATAATAACGAAGGTACGCGAAACGAGTTTTAGCTATAAGGCGTGCGCAAAAATAATTTTCAAATCTTCTAAACAACTGAAAACTTCATGATTCAGTGTTTTTGACTTCTTCCTACCTTGTAGAGATGCCGCGTATCGAGCATATTCAAAAGTAACAGGGGGGGGGGCATATTAGGTACACCTACCCCAATACTAAATGCTATTACAATTTTATAAAATTACTGTGTTTTAGTTTTTTTTATTTTTCAATGCGCTGATGACTAGCAAGAGTGAGCTTGCCAACGATGCCGTTCTAGATTTCTTAAATACCTTGATCAACACCTCCGAAGTAGAATTCATAATGACCGATTACGAAACCGCGCTGCGGAACAGTGCCGAGAAATGCTTTGCAAATGCAAGAACCACTGGCTGCAGTGTCCATCACGACAGAGTAAATTGCACATTAATTTTTATTTTATTTTTAAAAATCTCATTTTTAATTTAATAACTTTACTATTTTGTAGGCAATTTTTAAAAAAATCCATAGCCTGGGTCTAGCTTCCTACATAAAAGAGTGCGAAGAAGCCAGAAAATTTATAAAAAACATAATATGTTTACCGTTTATTCCTCCAGATGAATTTTTAGAACTTTACAAAATTTTAAAAAAGGAATTGAGTCTAGAGTGTAAGCAAAAAATGGTGAAATTTTTCGGTTACTACGAAACATTTTGGCTGCAGCAAGTAAAGCCGGAACATATTTCAGTATATAATTTAATCACGAGAACGAGTAATCCGATAGAATCGTTGCATGCAGTTTTTCGTTCCACGATAGGTGAAAACCCAACACCTCCAATTTTCATTAGTAGGTAACTTGAAATCAATGTATATATTTTTTAATTTAAAATTTAACAATAAACAGGATAAATTAAAATTTTTAGAAAACATGAGAAAGTGTTACGATTCTGTCCTCAAAAATATCAATGCCAAATTGAATTTAAGACAAATCAAGAGACCTCAAAGACGAGATACCAAACTTAAGCAGTGAGGTTTGAAAGAAGGTATCGTACTTTAAATAAATTTATTTTTAAATTTAAATCCAATACATATGAAATTTAAAATACTGTTTCATCTTAAATTTCTTGTGTTTTTATTTCCTTACCTAAAGTTTAACATGAATTTCTGTTGAGTAAATAAAAACTCAATTAGTTTATTTTTAAAAATTTCTCATCGATTATCATTTTATTTTCAGCATGGACTCTGTATCAAAATGGCTCAATTAGTTCTAAGCAATTGCTTGAGATGACACTCTGTTTGAAGGGCAAGATCAAAAGAAATATTCATGCAGTTGCAAACGAACGTCTTGTACCTATCGAAGATTTCGTATCCGATCGAGGTCAAGAAGAAGCCCGGGATTTAGAACCCTGTGAAAACGAGCGAGAAGCCCATAATTTAGATCCAAATGAGAACGAGCATGAATCCGATGATTTAGAAGATAAAATTGATAATATGATGCCCGGAGAATGGAATGATGAAGACAGAGATGGTAAGTGAAATTTTTAAAGGATGTTGTTATTCAAATTGAAACTATTCGGGTGTTTACAACAGATTGAATCATATTGATTCAGGATGTGAGATGGTATCATGCGAGCCGCACTGTCCTAAAAACTTTTTATTTTCAAATCGTCAGTGTCCCTTTTTCAATTAATAAATCGTCATAAAAATTAAGCACGATGTTTTTTTAAAATTTCTTGTTTCATTTAGTGTTTATCTAAAGTTACTTTTTTTTTTTTTTTTTTATAATTGAGAAAAATCCCGAAAACGATAGCTATTTTTTAATTAACAAAATTCTGTTGCCCGAAAACTCAATATTAATCAAAAAGAAAACTCCCATTTTAAAGCTCAAGATCTAAAAAGTTCAAAACAATACTGTCCGATTATTTTAAACATCGTTAAAATACAGGTTTATTTAGTAAGCGTTGGTTTTTTAAGACGCTGAAAATTTGTAAACCTCATATTGTCAGCTCCTCCTATATGACTTATTTTGATATATTGTTTTATTTTAAGCCCTAGAATAATTTTTATTGAAAATTTAGTGAAAACCACAATATGATTAAATACTTCCTCATAGACTATTTCAAGTAATTAAAATGATATGTTACTCAACTTGAGTATGAAGTTGTACATTTACATCGAGAGTTGTTAATACTCGAGGCGTAAGATGGAGCCGAGAGCATCAGCAACTCGAGACGTAAGTGTACAACTTCGGACACAATTTGAGTATCATATTTTATTCAACAAGATCATGTAATTTGGTATTTTGATAAAAATGCGGCTGTAAATGTACCTCATTATTCAAAGCTGCGGTGAAAAGAAATCAATATTAAAAGTATCACTTCTACCGCGTATTTTATACGCCAAAATATACCCATTACATGGTCGAGTTGAATAAAGTCTATTAATCATTGTTATTTTAATCGGATGCATCCTGTTTTATTAAAACATACAATGTACTGATTTTTACCGAGAAAAATATTGATATTATTTTTTCATGAGAGAAACGGACGGTCACTTTTAAATGTTCCGAAGCGCTGTAAACTTTTAACTTCATAATTTATTGGTTTTTACAACCTCCTACCTTGTAGAGATGTCGTAGATTCAGCATATTCCAAATATCAGGAATGACCGTATTAGACATAAGGTACACTTTCGAAGCTAACATCTGAAAAATAAATTTCTTTGAAAAACATATCTCCTTCTTCTAGTGAGATAAAGTCGATCGGTGCGAGAATCATATTATTCGTTCTTAACCGCATCAGAATCAGCATAATTCAGGGTCGTTTTAGATCTCTGAAAGTATATAGCTGCATATACGATCCCGCCGGCGCAATGACGTATCATTGAGCCGGTGGTAGTAGCGATTACTGAAAAATTTTTCGTTTAAAATGATAAAAATGGTCCAAAAATCGTGCTAATTCTACACATGTACACTAGACGGACATCCTATCTTTTCGCGGTTCAAAATTAGCGCCGAAAAATTCGTTTCCGGCCGAAAAAATTTCAGTTGGTACCAACCGCTTGCGAGAGAAAAAAAATAAATAAAACTCTTCTGCTCGGATGTGGTAATTAGGTTATGGGAAACCAATCCAAACTAAAACTTAATCAAATTATTTTAACGTTTTATGAATTTGATATTGTTATCGATGAAAATATATATATAAATGAGTAATGAAAAGTATTGTTAGTGAAGAAATTAAAATAATTTTTTGATAAAACGTAATTTAGAGGACCTTTTGCTCTCTGATCATAGCAATTGGTTTTATGAAAAGCATTCTCCAAAAGAAATTGTATCATTTTTAAGCTGTAAGCTTTAACAAAGTGCAGGTGTGCAGATGCGATTGTTAAACGAAGCAAGACCTTACATTTTAATTTAAAAAATAATTAAAGTTTTCTGTTTTTTATTTTCAGTGTAAACTCATTGCGTACAAGGATTATCATCAAGTATGAAAATGGATTTACCCTGGAATGCTCATTTGTCACTGTTCTACACTTGTTTATCATTATTGGGCATGGTTTTCCTACAGGAAATTGTTTGTCAAGAGAGCACGGGGAGCTTTTTTTTGTCAAACCCATTTGCTCGCTTGATCAAAAGCTGTCCATACGTACAAAATGGATCTTGATACCACATCAAGAATAGGTAATAAACAATCTCTTTGTATTGATGTTTTTTTTTTTAAGCCAAGCAAGACCTTAAATTTTAATTTAAAAAAAAAATAAAGTTTTGTGTTTTTTATTTTCAGTGTAAACTCATTGCGTACAAGGATTATCATCAAGTATGAAAATGGATTTACCCTGGAATGCTCATTTGTCACTGTTCTACACTTGTTTTTCATTATTGGGCATGTTTTTCCTACAGAAAATTGTTTGTCAAGAGGGCATGGGGAGCTTTTTGTCAATCTCATTTGCTCGCTTGATCAAAAGCTGTTCATACGTACAAAATGGATCTTGATACCACATCAAGAATAGGTAATAAACAATCTCTTTTTATTGATGTTTTTTTTTCTTTAAGCCAAGCATGACCTTTAATTTTTATTTAAAAAAAAAATAAAGTTTTGTGTTTTTTATTTTCAGTGTAAACTCATTGCGTACAAGGATTATCATCAAGTATGAAAATGGATTTACCCTGGAATGCTCATTTGTCACTGTTCTACACTTGTTTATCATTATTGGGCATGGTTTTCCTACAGAAAATTGTTTGTCAAGAGGGCATGGGGAGCTTTTTGTCAATCTCATTTGCTCGCTTGATCAAAACCTGTTCATACGTACAAAATGGAGCTTGATACCACATCAAGAATAGGTAATAAACAATCTCTTTTTATTGATGTTTTTTTTTTAAGCCAAGCAAGACCTTAAATTTTAATTTAAAAAAAAAATAAAGTTTTGTGTTTTTTATTTTCAGTGTAAACTCATTGCGTACAAGGATTATGAAGAAGTATGAAAAGGGATTTTCCCTGGAATGCTCATTTGTCACTGTTCTACACTTGTTTTTCATTATTGGGCATGTTTTTCCTACAGAAAATTGTTTGTCAAGAGGGCATGGGGAGCTTTTTGTCAATCTCATTTGCTCGCTTGATCAAAACCTGTTCATACGTACAAAATGGAGCTTGATACCACATCAAGAATAGGTAATAAACAATCTCTTTTTATTGATGTTTTTTTTTTAAGCCAAGCAAGACCTTAAATTTTAATTAAAAAAAAAAATAACGTTTTGTGTTTTTTATTTTCAGTGTAAACTCATTGCGTACAAGGATTATGAAGAAGTATGAAAAGGGATTTACCCTGGAATGCTCATTTGTCACTGTTCTACACTTGTTTTTCATTATTGGGCATGTTTTTCCTACAGAAAATTGTTTGTCAAGAGGGCATGGGGAGCTTTTTGTCAATCTCATTTGCTCGCTTGATCAAAACCTGTTCGTACGTACAAAATGGAGCTTGATACCACATCAAGAATAGGTAATAAACAATCTCTTTTTATTGATGTTTTTTTTTTAAGCCAAGCAAGACTTTAAATTTTAATTTGAAAAAAAATAAAGTTTTATGTTTTTTATTTTCAGTGTAAACTCATTGCGTACATGGATGATCAAGAAGTATGAAAAGGGATTTTCCCTGGACTGCTCATTTGTCACTGTTTTACACTTGTTTTTCATTATTGGCATGGTTGTGAAATTTGTTCGAACACCCATGTCAAAGTTTATTAGAGAGAGAGAGAGAGAGAGAGTACTTTCGTAATTTACTGTTTTTGATCTGAGCTATTGTTTGTGTGTAAATGATTTACAAAAATAAGAATGATTTATATGTTATAATGAACGATAAAAATATATTTTGTCAGTTTTATTCATTTACAAGTTTTTTATTTTATTAAGAATATAAGTTAACATCTTCATAATGTATACAATTTTTATATTAGCATAATCTTATAGTTAATATTTATCATTTTTTTAAATGCTTTAGTAATTAATATATCCACCAGCGTTGTCAATGACTGCCTGAAATCTCCGAGGCATAGAATTCATTAGCCGATGGAAATATTCCACGTTATTGTCCAAATCGAGCCAGCTCTGGTCCACTCTGTTACGCAGTTGTTGGAGGTCGTGAGGAACTCCTTGCCAATCGCGAACCATCTTGCTCCACATGTTCTCCACGGGATTGAGGTCTTAAAAAGATAAAAAAATTACTATAGAACTATTTAAACAGAGCAATATACAAAATAAAGTAAAGTCACTCTTTTACCTGGGGATCTCGGTGGGTGTGGTAGTCGCACCAGGCGTGTATGACGACTGTACCACTCGGTAACAATGCGTGGTATGCACAGGGCTATTATCTTCTATAATATAAATCGGCTGGGTATCACGAAAAAGTTGCTGAACTACAGGGTACAAATGATTGCTCAACAGTTCCACATAAAGTTCAGCATTCATTCTCCTGGTAAGCTCGCGAAGTCTGCCTTTTCCACCGTAAAACATCCATCCCCAGTAATTTTTAGTGATTCTACCAGATTTTCTTAGAGGCTTTACGTAGAGCTTGTTGAACCTCTCCCCTTCTGGCCTCCAAACACCAATTCTTCCTGAAAATAGATTAAAAGGTTTTTCAACATGATCTGCTTTGTAAAATTCAAATGAATAAAAATAGTCCGCTGCAGTCGCCCTATGTAATTTCTTATCGCCGTTTTATTTTAAATCCAGATGAGTTCGAGTTGAAAGAGTCAAATCAGCTCTCCGGCACTAGTTCAGGCTAAATCGGAGCAAAGAGCGAGTGTAGCTGACGCGATCACGCGATGATCAAATAGATAACGTTTGGAGATAAAATATACCATCTTTTTGAGTCGAAAACACCTTTTCATCGACACAAATCGTTCTTCTCCAACTTTCTGCAGGCCAATTAACATGATCCTGGGCATACTGGAGTCTCCGCGCTTCGTCTCCCGGTATTAATGCAGCTTTACTTGCTGCTTTGCAAAATTTCACATTAGTGCGCTTTTTTAGAGCGCGTCTTATTGTTATTTCATTTACCGGTAAGCCTAAAGCTACCGGAAGGTGCTTCACAGGTTCGAAGGCGTGATCCGGGCTCCTCAAATAAGCGGTAACAAGGTCCAGTCTTTCGTCCGTCATTTTTCGCCATGGTACCCGAATCGCGCGCAAGTCTCGTGCTTGATGAGCCCCGTTTCCTTCTTCTTCAATACGCCACCTCCACCTACGTATGCACTGAATTGTAGCCCCCATTTGAACTGCAATGTTCTCTAATGAGACATTATTAATCAGTAAATGGCGAATAATAGCTATGTTCTCCTTTGTCGGTTGAAAAACCATTTTTTACTTTAATATTTTTAGTACTCGCGTACGATTAATAAGGATATTTTAAACGTAACCTACATTTAATTACAACATAAAAACATTTGAAGCGGCAACATTATTTATTTAGTTCCTTTGAGAAGGTTGCAGTGAGGGGAAAAAACAATTACAACAATACAGACTCAACAATTGAGTTTGCAAAAACAATTGCGGTTCAAATAACCGTCGCTACATAAGTCAGAAAGCTTTCGCTCCTATTGGTCGAAAAATGTGAAAAGCTAGCGCGGCTCCTTCTTATTGACTAACTGCATGAGTATCTAGAAGAAATCTCGCGCGTCCTTGATCAACTCCGCACGCTTTCTTCGTTTGACTAAGCAACAGTCTCCAAAGCAGTTACTTGCTCTTCGTAAAAATGAAAAGTTATGAGAAAAAACTAGTGCAATGTATCAGGAACCAGGATATTCTCTATAATAAAGGCCATAGCCTAAGGCTGCAAGCTGAGCCTCGAGTCCGAGCTCTCCATCTCGTCGTGGAATATCTTCGGAAGGCACTTAGCGCTCAGGAGACTCTTCTTTATTTTCCTGATGGTGTATTTGACGGTAAATATCATATAAATAAACTAATTTGTTTTATTCAAACGAATTTTTAATTTTCTGTAAATAAATGTAAATTTGAAATAATAATATGAATTTTCTTTTGTGAAATCTGAATATGTAATAAAGAGTGCTTTCCATCATTTTTTGTTACAGACGTAATCGTTTGGAAAAAGTGGAATAAACTGTATCAGGCATATATGAACTTACAAAGGCAAGTGATTGCAGGACGCAGCAAAGCGTCAATGAGACGCAGGACACAGTCGATCTGGGAAGAGCTGGACTGGCTCAAGGAGCACACTGCTCACAGAACGGGAAAAAATGTTAGTTTCTCGGGATTCAACGAAGAGTATTCATAAAAATTAAAATAACTATATTCATAACTGCATTTTATTAAGCATTTTAAAAAATGATAAATATTAACTATAAGATTATGCTAATATAAAAATTGTATACATTATGAAGATGTTAACTTATATTCTTAATAAAATAAAAAACTTGTAAATGAATAAAACTGACAAAATTTATTTTTATCGTTCATTATAACATATAAATCATTTTTATTTTTATAAATCATTTACACACAAACAATAGCTCAGATCAAAAACAATAAATTACGAAAGTACTCTCTCTCTCTCTCTAATAAACTTTGACATGGGTGTTCGAACAAATTTCACAACCATGCCAATAATGAAAAACAAGTGTAGAACAGTGACAAATGAGCAGTCCAGGGTAAATCCCTTTTCATACTTCTTCATAATCCTTGTACGCAATGAGTTTATACTGAAAATAAAAAACACAAAACTTTATTTATTTTTTAAATAAAAATTTAAGGTCATGCTTGGCTTAAAGAAAAAAAAACATCAATAAAAAGAGATTGTTTATTACCTACTCTTGATGTGGTATCAAGCTCCATTTTGTAGTATGGACAGCTTTTGATCAAGCGAGCAAATGGGTTTGACAAAAAAAATCTCCCTGTGCCCTCTTGAAAAACAATTTTCTGTAAGAAAAAAAAGCATGCCCAATAATGAAAAAACAGTGTAGATCAGTGAGTACTGAGCAGTCCAGGGTAAATTCCTTTTCATACTTCTTGATAATCCTTAATGAGTTCACACTGAAAATAAAAAACAGAAGACTTTATTTTTTTTTCAAATTAAAATTTAAGGTCATGGCTTAAAAAAAAAAACATCAATACAAAGAGATTGTTTATTACCTATTCTTGATGTGGTATCAAGATCCATTTTGTACGTATGGACAGCTTTTGATCAAGCAAGCAAATGGGTTTGACAAAAAAAAGCTCCCCGTGCTCTCTTGACAAACAATTTTCTGTAGGAAAACCATGCCCAATAATGATAAACAAGTGTAGAACAGTGACAAATGAGCATTCCAGGGTAAATCCATTTTCATACTTGATGATAATCCTTGTACGCAATGAGTTTACACTGAAAATAAAAAACAGAAAACTTTAATTATTTTTTAAATAAAAATTTAAGGTCTTGCTTTGTTTAAAGAAAAGATCAATAAAAGAACTTGTTTCTTACTTACAAATCAGTTTATCGTAGCTTTTGATCAAGCAAGCGAATGATTTTGATAAAATGAGCCCCTGTATCCTCTTCACTAATAATGTGCTGATCATACCAGACATGAACCAGTTAATTTTTATAAATCTTTTTAGTTGAAAACCCTTTTGCGCAACTAAGTGGAGATCTATAAATAAAAATAATAAAAGTGTAGTTAACAAAACATTACAAGAAGATGTTTTGTTCAGTTTAGAGTAAACAAAAATTAATAAAAAGGAGGAGTATCTCACCTTGCATTTTTCAAGCATTGATAGCTTTTGATACAATTGTTGTTTAAAACCGTGAGAAGAAATTTTGATTCCATTAAAGAGATCATCAATGAAATTGTGAGTTTTGTAGTTTTTAATCTATTCAAAATTCTTATTACAAATTATGAAACATCAAACTGTAAATAAAAATTACGAAATTTAGTCTACAAAAATCACCTCAAAATTTTATAACTATAAATGGAAAAAAAAACAAGGAATAAAGTTGTTACCTACCTCTGAACAAATTGATAACAATCGCATCTGCACACCTGCACTTTGTTAAAGCTTACAGCTTAAAAATGATACAATTTCTTTTGGAGAATGCTTTTCATAAAACCAATTGCTATGATCAGAGAGCAAAAGGTCCTCTAAATTACGTTTTATCAAAAAATTATTTTAACTTCTTCACTAACAATACTTTTCATTACTCATTTATATATATTTTTTCATCGATAACAAGATCAAATTTATAAAACGTTAAAATAATTTGATTAAGTCTTGGTTTGGATTGGTTTCCCATAACCTAATTACCACATCCGAGCAGAAGAGTTTTATTTATTTTTTTTCTCTCGCAAGCGGTTGGTACCAACTGAAATTTTTTCGGCCGGAAACGGATTTTTCGGCGCTAATTTTGAACCGCGAAAAGATAGGATGTCCGTCTAGTGTACATAGCACATGAATTAACTCATTTATCAGTTACGATCCGAGAAAAAACTCTAATACGTAATTGGTACCTTCATAACTCTTGTAGATGGTTATAAGTCATTTCTGTATTGTTCATGAACTTTTAAAAAGTTTTTGGCTGAAGTTAATCCATTTCATTGCAAGAATGATAAATCTGAGACTTTTTTATGTTTTTATTTTATTTTAAATACGTAAAAAAGATAAGTCAAAAAGTGACTTAAAACCGTTGAATATTCGATAAGTGAGATGCTTAACACAATTGTAGAAAAGCAACTATTAAAATAATAGCTGAATGACGTTTCTAATTGAACTCCTTATTTAACAGCATATTTCATTATATATACATATATTAAAATAATGTTTGTAAATGGATTGATTTTATAAAAGTCCCAAAGACTTTTTTAAATAAAAATAAAAATTTTGTTCAAAAATTTGACTAAGAATTGCATTATTAGTGTAAGGACGCGTCATTTTCGTAATTCCCTGACTGAAATCAGGGAAATGATAAAAAAAATATATCGGCAATTATCGTTTGACCATTTCTCGACTTTGACATTAATGCCTTTCTCCTAATAAATGACGCATTTACTTATTTGCCTAAGACATAAACATGTGTTTGTATTTATTTGAAAAAAAAAAAATTATTAAAAATACATCGATAAGCACACAGCAGTTACATTTACAAGTAGAGAATATTGTTTTGATAATTTTTTTTTTTCAGCTGTAAATTTAAAAAAAATTTATTGATGTATATATGTATATTTTTTTTTATTTATTAAACTTTTCTATATAAATTCATTATAAGAATTTACTCATAAGAAAAAACTATTAACACTATTTTATTTGTAAAAGTTGTTTCAGTGTCGCGTGCTAATAGGGCCTAATAAAGTTTTATCAATGAACGACAAGAGTCCGAGAGGAGGTTGAAAGAAAAGTTTACTGTTCGGGGCGATGAGCTAAACAAAGTGGGTAGCAAATTTTCAAACAAAAGTTTTCGAATCGAACAATAAAATTTACACGTCAAACAAAAGAAACAAATTTTATTCGGAGTCTTCGTAAAAGCGAATTGAAAGAAATGAACGGCGATTGAAAGAATGAAAGAAACAAAGAATGTGCGCGTCAGCAATAAGTCGCTAAACTTTCTCCTTGAAATTCTCGAACACGAAAAATATGATGAAATAAAATTTCAGCTCTGATTTTCACGAACTAATTAAACCAGATTTTAAATTAAGTAATTTATTTTTAATTTTAATAAATTTAAATTCCCAAAACAAGATCCAACCAAAGAGCTTAAGCGAAAAGGCAGGTATGGTTCCCCACAAGGGATGCCATTTATGTCGCGTGCTAACGTGACAATAATTATTTGATTATATTTGAGTTTAATTTAATTTAAGTGGGAACTTACCCGATATGAGCAGATTACGCAGTAATCTGCTCGTCACCCTTTTCGCTTGTCTTGGGTGGGATTTATTTGGGGAAAAATAAATGTAATTTTTAAAGTTAATGTAAATTTTATTATTAATAATTATAAAATAGAAATTTTTACGAATCAAGTTTATCGTCCTTCGACGAAGTTATAAATTAAAAATAAAAAAAAATCTTACTTGTAACTAGGTGCGAACCTAGGCTAGACGGAGAGGGGTCCGGGTTTCTAGCCCGGTGATCCCTATGGTTGACCCACGTGTCAGGGCTGTCGAATACAGTGGCCTGTCGAAGCCCGTGGAACTCCGGCTCCTTCCGTCCAGGTGTGCCTCTGCGACCTTCGGCTTGCGCTGGCCTCCGGGTCGCTTGGTGTCGGGAACGAGAGAGAGAGTTTGAGGTTCGCGCGAGCCGGGAGGTCGCCGATTATCCCCACCTAGGACTTAAGGATCGGAGCTGCATCCAATTAGCTCGAGCTTTTAGCTCGGCTCGCGACGGGCCCCCTTCCTCACTCTTTCGGCGGGAGTAATTAAGAATATTCGAAAAGTCGTTAGCGCAACTTAGGAGGGTGATGGGTATTGGTTATGATTATTATTAGTATTATTATTTGTGTTAAAGGTTGATACACGACATCAGCACGTCACAATAATTTGGATAAACCTGAACGTGACCAAAGTCAATTATTAAACACAAAAAAAAGAAAAATTCCTTTGGAAAAATCATCAACAAAAAAAATAAAAATAATCAGTGATACAAAAGTTCAAGACAAACTCCCTCATTTTTATCGTAAGTTTAATTTTGAAAAATGTTTTTCAAAAAATTACACCATTTCTCTAGTACGAGAGTAGTTGTCACGAGTATATTCCCACTGTTAAGCAAATGTTATGATTCGTACTATAATTTTAGAATTAATTTTATTTAATCCTAGATATGAATGATAACTGTTGAGTTTATTCGAATTATAAATTTGTTTCCATGCACTCGTAAAAAATATTTTTTTTTTCAATTAACATAGTCAACAAGAACTTTAATGTTTGTATTTTATTAATGTTAGTTTTATAAAGTCGACCTTGCCTTAACCCATTTGGTCCTACGCGGACATCAAAAGTACACTTCGTTTTGATGCCATATTTAAGTTTCCGTTTCAAAATGTCCGAATTTGGAGAGCGGATCCTAAGAAAGCATGTATTTATATATAGAAAACCCAAAATAGTATTCAATATTATTATTTTATCATTCTTTATTGTGCTCAAAACGAAGTGTCCTTTTGATGTCCACCTTGGACCAAATTGGTTAACATTAGTAAGGGATCAGTTATGTGTAAAATATCTATATTTTAATATTATAAAAAGTACAGTAACAATTTTATATACTAGGGACCAATAAAAAAATTAAACCCTGTGATCCTGCGCACGAAGCTACCATGTTAAAAATGGAAAGTCAAGTTATTTTAAATTCTTTCGAAAGTACAACAGAAGCACGCAAAAAAAGTATTATTTTAATTACGGAACTTTCTATCCATATTTTAAACAAAGACTAAAAATAATTACCAATTTTATTTTATTTCTTTCAACAGATAAAATGGCAGTTAATAAAAATAAAATAGTTTTGATCGAAACTCCAACGTACAAAGGTAAAAGTCATTAAAAAGTGTAACTGGTCATTAATTTAGACGATGGTATTGATTTATTAATTATTCCAGACATTAATGATAGTGGCTTTGATGAACTTGACAAAAGCTTAAATCAAATTAATACACCAGATCCAAAAGACGTGAACATTCCTGATTGTAACGTCGGTTTTATAAATGATTATGACCCTGAAGAACAGCGCCCTGAAGGTTTGTCAAACATATAAAATGCATAATAAATAATTTATTTGTATTGGTGAAATTTTCACTATTTTTCAATAGATACATACAATATTTTATAAACATTAAAAAAAATCATTTTAAGTAAAACATGACGACAGAGATCCAGGCGCGGATCCAGTAACCATTTGGGGGGGGGCGCTTTACTATATGTATGTATGTAAGTATATATATATATATATACACCTTGGGCGCCCGAGTTCAACAAAAAACTGATCAGCTATCCCCCAGCTCTAAACCCCCAAATACCCTGGGCGTCGAGTTCAATAAATAATCGGTCAGTTATCCCTCAAGCCTGAAACCCCCCAAGCCCTGGGCGCCGAGTTCGATAAATGAGCGATCAGCTATCCCCCAAGCTTTAAGGGGATAGTATGGTCAAACGAGCGAAAAAAAATGCTTTTTTTGACGATTTTTGAAATGAAACCAAGCAAACCAAGTTTATTGTAAAATATAGTACTTGATTAAGTAACATTTAAAGAAGCTTTTGTCCAATTTAGACTTTTTGAAAAAAGTTTTTTGCGGTGGCCACTCGTACTTGGCACTGGCTTATCTGAAACACAATTTGAATGAAGATTTAGTTAAAGGATAAGTTTTTCTAGGCGCTGTCGAGCCACTCTTTTAAATTTTTTATTTTTAAATAAATGGCGGCCCTAAAATGGCGTCATTTTGAGGTAAAAATTTTCAAACTGCTGGTAAAAATGTAAAAATTGAAAAAAAAAAAAAAAAAAAAAAACACCCCGACAGTATTGGGGGTTTAGAGCTTGGGGGGTAGCTGATCGGTTTTTTTGTTGAACTTGCATCTAAAATACCTTCCAAAAAATTTTTTTGGGGAGGCGATCGCCCCCGCCACCCCCCCTTAGATCCGCCACTGCAGAGATCACTATAATAAAAGCAAAGTTATGAATATTTTTTTTTTCAGATATTTTACAATGCAGCTTTGCAGTTTCTCATGATATAAGTAAGAATATCCAAGGCAATGATTTATCTGAATTAGAAGGAGGCTTAATTAATGATTTAAAATTAAAGCAGTGCCTACAAGGTTTGTCGAACATAATATATACAATATGCTTACTAAACAATTAGATTGTTAATAGTATATCTCACACCGGACGCTGGATAGTATTAGCAAGCCCTAGCAAACCGAAATTGACGCCCGAGCCGAAGGCGAGGGTTTTAAGGGTTTGCTAGAGGTTTGCTAATTCTTTTCCAGTGTCGTGTGAAAAGTTTTTTCCGTACGACGGCTCCGGGAAGTGCTACTGACTGCAGCGCTTCCCGGACGAAGTGCGGAAAAATAAATTATTTCTATTTTCGAATAGATCTGTAAGATCTATATGTACACATGATATCAACTAATATCTCTTATTTTGTCCGGCTGTCTGTATGCGCGTCTGTAAATTTTTAAGCTGATAACACAAGAACAAATGTATACAGGGTGGCGTTTTGTAAGTGACGGGTGCGATTATCTCGAAATCAGAGTCTCGTATCAAAAAGTTTGTAAGACAAAAGTTGCTCGGAATCGAGGGGGAACTAAAATGAGCCCAAAAAATTTGGGCCCGGGGCCTTAGTTTGGGCCCTACGGACCCTAACTTCGTTTTTTTTAATGGGAACCCCTATTTTTGACCCCAAATTCGGAAAGAGCGGAAAATTTTACGATTTTTAGGTATTTTTTGAAAATTTTTTTGGGGCCCCATGAGGCCCTGCAGGGCTTATAAGGTTTTCATAAGGCCCATTTCTTTTAAACGCAAATTAACTCGGAAAAAATGCATTTTTTGTATTGCTCATGCATCGGGAAAGTTTCTTAGTTTAAAATTTCCAACAAAGTGGGCCCAAAAAATTTGGGCCCGGGGCCTTATTTTGGGCCCTATGGACCCTAACTTCGTTTTTTTAAATGGGAACCCCTATTTTCGACCCCAAATTCGGAAAGAGCCGAAAAATTTTACGATTTTTAGGTATTTTTTGAAAATATTTTAGGGCCTTATTCAGGCCCCAAAAAGCCCTATTTCTCTTTCACCCTAATTATCTTCGAAAATACGCTTTTTTCTTATAGCACATGCAATGTGAAAGTTTCATGAAAAAAAATTTACGATTTTTTGGGCTAAAAAAATTTTGGCCCGGGGCCTTATTTTGGGCTCTACGCCACCAAAGTATGATTTTCAAAATGAAAATTCACAATTTGGTTGCAGATTTGGAAAGAGCTAGAAGTTTTACGGTTTTTAGGATTTTTTTGAAAAAATTTTTGGGCTCCTAAAAATTTATCACCCAATCTTTTCCAAGCCGTTTCATTCCGATAACCCCGTGAACTTGATAGGCTTAGAATCAAATGCAATTAAGTGTGTTTTGGTTTTTCTTTGCAAAATAAAATTACGCTAATACCGTCTCTTAATAACTTTTGTTTTAGGAATTAAAAAACTAAAAAAATAATTTTTTTCCAAGTCCCTATTTACAACGTTGTAAACAACGTGGTATACAACGTGGCTTATAACGTTGTTTACGACGTCGTAATTTTTAATGGGGTATTAACTTTTACAAAATACAAATAAAAAAAATCAGTTAAAAAAGTTTATGTATATAAACTATAATAGCGCTACCTACATTCAAAAAATACAAATTAAAAAAGTTTTTAATCGAAAATTTATTTTATTTTTTTTTTATTTAATAACCCTAATCCGCAAAATTTTGAACCGTTCTTATAAAGAAATGAACAAATCCACAATTTTGTTGCAGGTTTGGAAAGAGCTAGAAGTTTTACGGTTTTTAGGTATTATTTTAACTTTTTTTGGCCTTTTATAAGGCCTCACACTTTCAATAATCAAATAAATAAATTAAAAACATTTAATGATTGAAACCCAATAAAGCTGAGTTATTGCGTTCTCGACTACATGGTGTTATTCATTTCATTATTAATTTTCAAAATTGCAGTACACCTAGCCTTATCGGGTTGATAGGCTTTGAATATTATTTATTCATTTACTAAAAATCCCGAGAACTCAGCGTTTTTGAGTTTCAATATTAGGATTAATTTATTTAATTTTTATTCAATTTTTTTTTTTTTTTTTTTTCATTAAAAAACCTGAAGGCCCAACGTTATTGAGTTGTCAAGTTTGGGTTTCATTCATTAAATTATTTATTTCTTTATTTATTTATTCAAAAATCCATGCTGTTCATTATTGAGTTGTTGAGCTTGAGGGATAATGAATACATTAAAATCCCGCGCTCACCCACCAAACAACCTGAAGTGAACTGCCTGAAGTGGGTCCGCGTGGTCGGTACCGTAAAACTTCTAGCTCTTTCCAAATCTGCAACCAAATTGTGAATTTTCATTTTGAAAATCATACTTTGGTTGCCTAAAGTATGAGCCCAAAATAAGGCCCCGGGCCAAAATTTTTTGGGCCCACTTTGTTGGAAATTTCAAACTAAGAAACTTTCCCGATGCATGTGCAATACAAAAAATGCGTTTTTTCCGAGTTAATTTGCGTTTAAAAGAAATGGGCCTTATGAAAACCTTATAAGCCCTGCAGGGCCTCATGGGACCCCAAAAAAATTTTTATAAAATACCTAAAAATCGTAAAATTTTCCGCTCATTCCGAATTTGGGGTCAAAAATAGGGGTTCCCATTTAAAAAAAACGAAGTTAGGGTCCGTAGGGCCCAAAATAAGGCCCCGGGCCCAAATTTTTTGGGCTCATTTTACTTCCCCCTCGATTCCGAGCAACTTTTGTCTTACAAACTTTTTGATACGAGGCTTTGATTTCGAGATAATCGCACCGGTCATTTAAAAAACGCCACCCTGTATTTTCGAAATGGAGTCACATAGAAAAAATGACGTGGTTTACGCGATTTTTCCAATTAATACCAAAATTAACAGAAGCCATTTCGAATATGACCCATTCATTGATATAAAAAAATTATATCATTTGCATTGAAATAACTGCTTTTTTCATAAAATTTGAAAAAATTCAGAACAAACGTAGTTTTTACTAATATTTATTTAAAATATTAAGTATGCAAGCAAAAATGTGCAAAAATATACAAATAAAAAAATTGAAAATATTTTGATCAAATATTTTTTTTTTAATTTTGAAAAGATCTTGTACAAATGAATTTTTTTTTATCCGGTTAATATTATCATCTTTATTATAATTGGAAAAATATCTTATGAGTAACAATTTCAATTATTCTACATAAATTTTCATTTGATAATGAATTAAATTTACTTTGAATGAAAAAGTAGTTAAAGAGAACTATTTATTTACTGTAGGAAAGGATGAGCAACCAACCTCTAAAGATGTACTGATTTATACCGCAGTTAAAAATCATACCATTGATAAGCCAACCTATAAATATCAAGTATCAGAACCTGCCACTTATTTAAAAGAGGCTTTTTATAAATTAATTGAAACGGATGAGAGTTTTTACAGTAAAATAGTGGAATATCAACCATTACCTCTAGAAAAATTAGTTAATCAACTTCGGAAAAATGGAGTAACATGTGATATTAAGAATATAACAGATTTTCTCCGTCAGCGGTTTATATTGTTTACTTCTCATAACAATTCAGAAAACTACAATGCAGAGTGTGAAGGTAAATAACATTATTTATCGTTTTAAGTTGTTATAATATCTACTTTTGTTTCTTTGTAAAATTTTAAATTTATTAAATATTCGGTAAAAAAAGTGATAAATCTGAAGTTTCGATACCTTTCAATCAAATTTAAACAAAATAACAAATAATAATAATTTTTTTTTATAGTAACGTAATGATTAGAAAGCTGCTAGCGAGCAGATTAATTTTCAGTGATGACTTTTTCACTATGCACTCGGATCCTCAAAATAGACCCGGTGTCGATGTTGCACCCGTACTTTAATATACTATTAATGCACACTGGTCGATAAGTGTTAAATATCAAATATATTTGAGATATTATTAAAAAATCATTTTCTGCTGAGGTTCACTTCATCCTGGAATAACCCTTTAGATAATTCGTTTTTCAACAATAAACTTTATCAATTAGGTAGCTCGCATTTAAGGAGGCTCACGCAAGCAGGGCCGTATCAAGTGAAGAGGCCCCTTGATAGTGAATATATTTTTTTTCAATACTTATTACAAAAAGCGTTTAGATGAAAAAATCAAATGTTTTTTTTTTTTACTTTTACTTATTGATCAAACAATTAAAGATGCATTCATATATTTTTTAAGTAAAAAGTTAGCTTAAGATCACATGATTCATCAGTTCTTATTTTTTTCTCAAAAGTTAATCCAGCAACCTACATTTTTTTTTATCCTAAAATATCCAGAATAAAAAAATAAATTTTTTCGTAGGGATCAGCCTCATCAGTTTTTTAAGCGAAAGAAAAATAGTGGAATTTTCATAAGAACGCGTGTTATAAACGAAAATTTTGTATTGAAGATTTCTCAAAAGTTAGGTCGGTAACTTATTTTTTTTTTTAGAATTTTAATCTAGAGTAAAAAAACTATATGTCCTGAAAATTTTAAGATGATTGACCTCTTAGAAAAAAGTCGCGTGAGCCTCCTTAAAACCATTTGTTTTCTCGAATAAACTATTGAAACTATCGAAACTATAAAATAAACCAAGGAGTAGGGTGCTTCTAAATAATTACGGAATAAATTAGGATAAACTTATATAGAGTAGATAAACTAAAATAATGTAGGATTAATTAATATAAACTAAAATAACTTGAAATAGAGGGAAATAAAAATAACATAAACAACAACGAAAGGTCGGTAACTGAAATATTTCAAAACTATACTAAATTATTTAAGTTTATCCTAGTTAACCCCAGTTCATGATGGTTTATTACGGTTGATCTCAAAATTAATGAATTTGATTTAATTGTTGAAAAAAAAAAAAAAAAAAAAAAAAATTAATAATAACCAATATGAACTGGTATAAACCAGCTTAAAGTTGGAAAAAACTTTGTTTTAAAAGGCTCAGGTTTGTCCTTCATAATAAAACCTAATTATACCACAACTGTTTTTGTAGTAATTTAACAAAAAAATTTCAGGCGATATTTCTGATAATGAAGTAAATTCAAAAGAAAAAATAAATCCCGTAGAGGATCGTCAACAAGGTAAGATATAAAGATTTTACATTACTTGAAAAAATATTTAACAATTTTCATACCAGAATTAATCAAATTAAAAAAAACTGTAAATTTTATAGGTTTGAGTGAACACAATTTACAAAACCTATGTAAAAAGGATGAGAACATTGCCTCGGCCAAATGTGAAGAAAGTGGATCAAGTATGTTCCTTCTAATCATTTTAAACAAATGTAAGATTCCGATTAAAAAATTTAATACGTAGTTGTTTGAATGAAAATTAACAGATACTAAAGTGGGCTTCCAAAAATTAAAAAAATCTAAAAACAAAAGACTACGAAAGAAGTCGAAACAGCAAAGAAGTAAGAACTTTTTGTTATTGACAATTTATCGGTAGTTATGAAAAATAAGGGTAACAGTATAAGACAATAAAAAAAATTGAAAAAAAAATTCAGATTATAAAAAAATTAGGGAGAAAGAAAATATCGTTGCCCGAAATAAATCAACAGATTCAATCTATAACAATTTTTTTTTTCAGAGCTAGCTGAGACCGATAATAAATGATGAACAAGTGATAGGACAGGAGCAGTTTGGGGTAATAAATATATTATTACTGTTATGTGGACTAGTTGAAAGTTTCAAGTTGCTATCAAATAAATTAAATTATTAGTCAAATTGAACAAAATTATTAATGTTTAGTAAATAAAAAAAAAAACTGTTATCTTAACAATTCGAAATTTTTTTAACTACAATGATCGTGGAGTAGAGCTTCGGCGAAGCAACTCATGTTCAGTGTGACTCTATCGATGTATCTGCCAGTCCAAGTTTAAAAAAAGTCGATGCAAATAAGTTTCATCATCGTATGAGTCCACCGGTCATGTTGTAGAGCTTCGGCGAAACAACTCGTGTTCAGTGTGACTCTATCGATGTATCTGACAGTCCAAGTTTAAAAATAGTCGATGTCAATAAGTTTCATCATCGTATGAGTCCGCCGGTCATGTTGTAGAGCTTCGGCGAAACAACTCGTGTTCAGTGAGACTCTATCGATTTATCTATCAGTCCCAGTTTAAAAATAGTCGATTCAAATTTAAATAAGTTTCATCATCGTATGAGTCCGTCGGTCATGTTGTAGAGCTTCAGCGAAACAACTCGTGTTCAGTGAGACTCTATCGATGTATCTGTCAGTCCAAGTTTAAAAAAAAGTCGATGCAAATCAGTTTCATCATCGTATGAGTCCACCGGTCATGTTGTAGAGCTTGTAGAGCTTCGGCGAAACAACTCGTGTTCAGTGTGACTCTATCGATGTATCTGTCAGTGCAAGTTTAAAAAAAGTCGATGTAAATAAGTTTCATCATCGTATGAGTCCACCGGTCATGTTGTGGAGCTTCGGCGAAACAACTCGTGTTCAGTGAGACTCTATCGATTTATCTATCAGTCCAAGTTTAAAAATAGTCGATTGAAATTTAAATAAGTTTCATCATCGTGTGAGTCCACCGGTCATGTTGTAGAGCTTCGGCGAAACAACTCGTGTTCAGTGTGACTCTATCGATGTATCTGTCAGTGCAAGTTTAAAAAAGTCGATGTAAATAAGTTTCATCATCGTATGAGTCCACCGGTCATGTTGTAGAGCTTCGGCGAAACAACTCGTGTTCAGTGAGACTTTATCGATTTATCTATCAGTCCAAGTTTAAAAATAGTCGATTCAAATTTAAATAAGTTTCATCATCGTGTGAGTCCACCGGTCATGTTGTAGAGCTTCGGCGAAACAACTCGTGTTCAGTGTGACTCTATCGATGTATCTGTCAGTGCAAGTTTAAAAAAAGTCGATGTAAATAAGTTTCATCATCGTATGAGTCCACCGGTCATGTTGTAGAGCTTCGGCGAAACAACCCGTGTTCAGTGAGACTCTATCGATGTATCTGTCAGTCCAAGTTTAAAAATAGTTGATTTAAATTTAAATAAGTTTCATCATCGTATGAGTTCACCGGTCATGATGTAGAGCTTCGGCGAAACAACTCGTGTTCAGTGTGACTCTATCGATGTATCTGTCAGTGCAAGATTAAAAAAAGTCGATGTAAATCAGTTTCATCATCGTATGAGTCCACCGGTCATGTTGTAGAGCTTGTAGAGCTTCGGCGAAACAACTCGTGTTCAGTGTGACTCTATGTGGTATTTTGAATGTTCAGGCACGTCAAGTTACCAGCTTGACGGGCGGTTCAATTTGACTTAAGCGTGTTTTATATTGGTGAGTGAGAAAAGGGGTATTTGTAAATAATAAAAGCACTTGTTTAGTTAACTGTAGTTTAATGATAAAATGAAAATTAATGTTGACTGATTACAAGTTAAGAATGTATTTAGTTTAAGTGAATATAACGATTATTTTGACCAAGCTACTCGGTTGAGCGTGGCTTGGGCTCTGCACGGCGTGCGTGACGGTGCAAGACTGACTGGGGGGCCCCCCTGCGAACAGGGACGCTCAGGCCCAAAAGGGCCGCCTTGCTGCATCGGTGTTGGTGTGTGTGCGCTGTCCATGAGCGCCGCACAGTACACAGCGCGCGGTGCCAGATTCTGCTTGCGCGGTTGCCGCTGTGCTTGTTGTGGCGGGTTTCCACGGGTCGCCACAGCTACCCCCTCTCCAGAGAGCTTCGCAGGACGAAGGAGCGAAGGGAGCGAGAAACGAACTCTTTTAGGCCGGCTTGGTTTTTGAGTTGCATGTCGTTGTTGTTGTTGTTGTTGTTGTTGTGCCACGTCTGCTTTTTGCGATTGTTGTTGAGGTGCTGAAAAGAGTTGTTGCAGTTCGTGGCCAAGGTCCTCCTGGAAAGGCAGAGTAGCTGGCTGTGCTTGTTTGGACTCGGGCTGTTGAGGAGGCGGAGGAGCGGCTGGCTGATGTGGCGCGGACTCCGCGTTTGTTATTCGTTGCTGAGGAGCAGCTTGCTGCTGTGGCTCAGACTCAGCAGTGTCCTGAGTTGAGGTCGAAGTTCGAGATTCTTCCTGTTGACTGTGCTCCACCTGCGGTTGCCTGATGTGTTCCAGGCGCTTCAAGTATGCTGGCTTGAGTTGTTCAGTGGAGACAGTTTTTTCTGTGCCATCCTGGTCGATGACGTAGCGTTTTTCGTCTAACCTCTGAATGACCTTGTGTGGCCCGGTGTATGGAGGTGTCAGCATGGGTTTTACTCCATCGACACGACGAAAAACGTGAGTGCTGGTGGCCAAGTCCTTGAAGACGAACTGCTTGTCCGGCTTTATGTGATGTGCCGAGGGTGCAGGCTGCAAGGCTTGGAAATGTGCACGGATTTTCTGCAAGAAAGTGACTGGGTTTACTGGTAAGTCACGAGTGATAAAAAACTCACCAGGAATGCGGATGGTTGCTCCATATAGCATTTCAGCTGGTGACGCGCCGAGGTCCGGCTTGTAAGATGTTCGTAGACCAAGCAGAACTGTCGGAAGGATCTGGGTCCACGGGAACTTGTCAGAGTGACACATGAGGGCGGCTTTCAGTGTCCTGTGCATCCGCTCACACATGCCATTTGATTGTGGGTGCCAAGAAGTCGTTCGGATTTTGTTGGAAAGTCCCACTACACGGCCAAGGGACTTGAAAAGGTCCGACTCGAACTGACTTCCTTGATCTGAGGTTATGGTGATGGGGGTACCATATTGGCAGATCCAGTGTCGGTACAGCTCCCAGGTGACTGTTTCGGCCAACATGTCCTTCATGGGTACTGCTTGCGGCCATCTGGTGAAGCGATCCACGATGGTGAGACAGTATTTGTAACCGTCGACGGGTGGTTGCAGAATAATGTCAATGTGGATGTGATTGAATCTCGTGCCAGGTACAAGAATGTGATGTGGTGTTGTCTTGTTGTGCCGAGATATCTTTGATTTTTGGCACGGAATGCATTCACGAGCCCATCGGATGGCGTCTTTGCGAAGTCCTGGCCAGATAAATTTTTGCGCGAGCGTGCGAGCTGTCACTCGCCCGCTGGGATGAGATGGACCATGGATGACGTCGAATGCAACCCTGCGCAAAGTTGCGGGCAGGTAGGGTCGCACGACACCAGTGGAGACGTCACAAATGACGGGGTTGTCCTCCAGGTCCAGTAGTTGTAGGTTCAGCGAAGTTTGTCCAACCACTTGCTCCAACTCGTCGTCCAGTTGTTGTGCTGCACGGATGGTGGCAGAGTCAAGCAAAGTGAGCATCGTGATTGCGTTGATGCGGGAAAGAGTGTCCGCTGGGATGTTGTCCTCACCTTTGATGTGTTCAAGTTTGGTGTTGAACTGCGAGATGAAGTCGAGCTGGTGCAGGACTCTTGGTGACAAGTCTTCGCTGGGCCGTCTGTGGCTGTTCTGTACCAGTGGTTTGTGGTCGGTCCGGGTTCGGAGCTCACGACCGTCAAGTATATGTTTGAAGAACTTGATGGCAGCGAAAACTGCAAGTAGTTCTCTATCGTAAGGGCTGTATTTCTTCTCTGTACTCGTGAGTTTGCGTGAGAAGAATCCTAAAGGCTGGATGTTGCTGCCCTCGTGCTGCTCGAGTGTACCACCGATGGCGACGTCCGAGGCATCAGTGGTAAGAACCAGTTGTCCAGTTGGTGAGAGGTATGCAAGCTCGGTGGCCTCGACTAGTGCTTGCTTAGATAGTTCAAAGGCTTGCCTGGTCTCTGGGGTGTGGATGATGGGCGTCATGTCGCGCTTCTTGGTGGAGCCTTTGAGGCAGTCATTGAGAACTGCTTGGTGGTGAGCTGCGTGTTGAATGCTCGACCTGAAATAATTCAAAGTGCCCAGATAGGCACGCATGTCGTGGCGCGTCTCCGGCAGAGGAAAAGTTTTAATCGCCTCGACCTTGGCTTTGGGCGCAGAGTAGCCAGTGCTTGTGACCTTGTACCCTAAGTATACTACCTCTTCCTGGCCAAAGGTGCACTTGCTGGCGTTCATCGTGAGGCCATATTTTTCCAGGATCTCGAAGATAATGCGCAAGTGTTCGATGTGCTCTTCGTGCGTCTTTGACATCACCAAGATGTCATCAATGTACCAGACGACGAAGTCGAGACCCTGGAAAATCAGGTCTGCGAAGCGCTGGAAGGTCTGGGTGGCGTTCCTGAGGCCTGGAGGCATTTTTAGGAACACCCAGTTCCCAAAGGGCGTTGAGACGGCAGTCTTCGGGACGTCCTCCGGGGCCACGGGAATTTGGTAGAAGGCCTTTTCCAGGTCGATGACACTGAAAATTTTCTTACCGTGCAACTTCGTGGCAAACAGGTCCTCAATCCGCGGGATCCTGTATTTGTCTGGCATTGTCTGCGCATTCAACCAGCGGTAATCGCCAGTGATGCGCCAAGAGCCATTTTTTTTCTGTACCAGATGGATAGGACTGGCGTATGGGCTGGCACGGCGCTCCACGACGCCATGGTGTTGCAGCAGGTCGAACTCCCGCTTCGCAGCCTCCAGCTTTTCACCGGTGAGACGCCGGGCTCTCTGAAAAACTGGAGGACCCTTGGTCTCGATGTGGTGCATGGTCTCCGGCTTGAATGCCAGGCCTGGTGCTGACTTCGGGAAGGAAAGGCTTTCAAACTCCCGAAGGAGACTGCGGTACTGCGGTGGGGCGTCCGTGACATAAGACGCTGCCAGAACTGAGATGCCGTGCAGATTTGTTGTCTTGGTGAAGCCTCCAGACGAGATGGTAGTTTCAGAGTCCTGGAGACGTTGATGTTTCAGATCTATCACCAGGCCATAGTGAGCTAGTAGATCTGCGCCGATGATAGGTTGATCCACGTCGGCGACGGTGAATGCCCATTTGATAGGACGCCGGATGCCTAAGTTGAGCTCCAGGAATTGTTGTCCATACGTCTTGATAGTGGTCCCGTTGGCTGCGTGGAGTTGAAGACCTGACGGCGAAAGTTCTGAGCTTGAAAAAAGGGAAACAGGGATTATTGATAATACTGAGCCGGAGTCCACCAAAAAGGTGTTGTTTGACCACCGGTCCCAGATAAAAAGGCGGCTTTCTTGTGGATGGTGTGGCTGGCTTGCTGTCGGCCTGTCGCCTACCGCCGAGACAGACGACAGTGGCCTTAGTTTTCCGGGTTGGAGTTCCGGGGGCCAGGGTTAAAACCACCCTTGAAGCTGCACGGTAGCAGGCACTTTGTTGCAGCGGCGCCAAACTTCGAGTGGTAGAAGCACATGCCGCCGGGGCTTTGGGCACGATTGCGGCTACGGCTGCGGCCACGGTTGTTACCACCACCGTTGAAGTTGTTGTTGTTGTTGCGCTGCTGGGTCAGCGCGCGAATCTCACCAAGCATTTGTGACGCAGCGTACACTGAAGCTCGGTTGCTTACCATACCCTGCATTTTGTCGGCGAAGGTACCAATCTCGTCCAGATCCTTCCCTCCATGGATCTCCACGTACAGCTGCAGCTGCTTAGGCAGCTTTTTCATCCAAGTGACTAGGAGGGCGTCATTCTCCAGTTTGCCATTAGCGAGACTCTGCATTTCTCTGAGCAGAGCCGAGGGCTTTCTTTCGCCGAGCTCGATGTTACCAAAGAGCTTGTGTAGCTTTTGCTCTTTTGTGTCGGCGAACCTAGCGATAATTTTATTTCTTAAATACTCATACCTGCCCTGCTCGGGGATGGTTGACATGATGTCCATGATCTCGGTCAAAACCTCCGCACCAAGCTGGCCCATGATTTTGAAATATTTCTGCTTGTCGTCCGTGATGTTAGCAGCCTCAAGCATCTGATCTGCCAGGTTGAACCACGCCTCAGGAGCCTTTGGCAGAAAAGGTGGAAGCTTAACGTCAGCGGTTGACATCGTGATTCGTGGTGGTGGCGTCAATGTCAGGCTCACGGGAACTGGTGAATTGTAGCTACCAGGAGAGAAAACTCCAATGAGATCCGCGCCGTCAGCCAGAGCGTTGGCGTTGTCGTCCGGCGTCCGGGACGAAGGCGGTGACTCTGGGGGAGAACTTGATTCCACGTTCTCCTCAGCGACTGAGGTGTTGTTCTTGTCCTGCTCGCTGGGATCGTCCTCACGTTTTTTGGCAGCAGCACGACGCGTTAGCGGGGGGGTGTTAAACATTTATGCAACAACACCTTTTTTTTTTTTTTTTTTTAATTTCAAAAATTTTTAATTTTGTTGCATTATTACAGTCCTCACGGCGTTTTATTCAAAACTAGCACTCCCAAATTTTCGTACCCACGCCAACCGATTAGGAGCGCGCGTCCTTTCTGGCAACAGTGGCGGGAAACTCGAGTGGGGGCGGTAGCGTCCTGCGGGGGAGGGAGAGCGACGCCGTTATGGCATGGAAAATTCCAGAAAACCGACGCCGTAATGGTGGCAACTGACGCGGTGTCACTTTCACTTCCGAATTTTCACACAGTTTATTGTTTTTTTTTTTTTTAATCACCTTTTTCACTCACAAAATGTTTAAAAACTCGGGGTCACCAATGTGGTATTTTGAATGTTCAGGCACGTCAAGTTACCAGCTTGACGGGCGGTTGAATTTGACTTAAGCGTGTTTTATACTGGTGAGTGAGAAAAGGGGTACTTGTAAATAATAAAAGCACTTGTTTAGTTAACTGTAGTTTAATGATAAAATGAAAATTAATGTTGACTGATTACAAGTTAAGAATGTATTTAGTTTAAGTGAATATAACGATTATTTTGACCAAGCTACTCGGTTGAGCGTGGCTTGGGCTCTGCACGGCGTGCGTGACGGTGCAAGACTGACTGGGGGGCCCCCCTGCGAACAGGGACGCTCAGGCCCAAAAGGGCCGCCTTGCTGCATCGGTGTTGGTGTGTGTGCGCTGTCCATGAGCGCCGCACAGTACACAGCGTGCGGTGCCAGATTCGACTTGCGCGGTTGCCGCTGTGCTTGTTGTGGCGGGTTTCCACGGGTCGCCACATCTATCGATGTATCTGTCAGTGCAAGTTTAAAAAAAGTCGATGTAAATAAGTTTCATCATCATATGAGTCCACCGGTCATGTTGTAGAGCTTCGGCGAAACAACTCGTGTTCAGTGAGACTCTATCGATTTATCTATCAGTCCAAGTTTAAAAATAGTCGATTCAAATTTAAATAAGTTTCATCATCATGTGAGTCCACCGGTCATGTTGTAGAGCTTCGGCGAAACAACTCGTGTTCAGTGTGACTCTATCGATGTATCTGTCAGTGCAAGTTTAAAAAAAGTCGATGTAAATAAGTTTCATCATCGTATGAGTCCACCGGTCATGTTGTAGAGCTTCGGCGAAACAACTCGTGTTCAGTGAGACTCTATCGATGTATCTGTCAGTCCAAGTTTAAAAATAGTTGATTTAAATTTAAATAAGTTTCATCATCGTATGAGTTCACCGGTCATGATGTAGAGCTTCGGCGAAACAACTCGTGTTCAGTGTGACTCTATCGATGTATCTGTCAGTGCAAGATTAAAAAAAGTCATTGTAAATAAATTTCATCATCGTATGAGTCCGCCGGTCATGTTGTAGAGCTTCGGCGAAACAACTCGTGTTCAGTGAGACTCTATCGATTTATCTATCAGTCCAAGTTTAAAAATAGTCGATTCAAATTTAAATAAGTTTCATCATCGTATGAGTCCGCCGGTCATGTTGTAGAGCTTCGGCGAAACAACTCGTGTTCAGTGTGATTCTAACGATGTATCTGTCAGTCCAAGTTTAAAAAAAGTCGATGCAAATATGTTTCATCATCTTGTGAGTCCACCGGTCATGTTGTAGAGCTTCGGCGAAACAACTCATGTTCAGTTTGACTCTATTGAGGTATCTGTCAGTCCAAGTTTAAAAATAGTCGATAATAATAAGTTTAATCACCGCATGAGTCCGCCGGTCATGTTGTAGAGCTTCGGTGAAACAACTCGTTTCAATGAGACTCTATCGATGTATCTGTCAGTAAAAGTTTAAAAATAGTCTATGTCAATAAGTTTCATCATCGTATGAGTCCGCCGGTCATGTTGTAGAGCTTCAGCGAAACAACTCGTGTTCAGTGAGACTCTATCGATGTATCTGTCAGTCCAAGTTTAAAAATAGTCTATGTCAATAAGTTTCATCATCGTATGAGTCCACCGGTCATGTTGTAGAGCTTCAGCGAAACAACTCGTGTTCAGTAAGACTCTATCGATGTATCTGTCAGTCCAAGTTTAAAAAAAGTCTATGTCAATAAGTTTCATCATCGTATGAGTCCGCCGGTCATGTTGTAGAGCTTGTAGAGCTTCGGCGAAACAACTCGTGTTCAGTGTGACTCTATCGATGTATCTGTCAGTGCAAGTTTAAAAAAAGTCGATGTAAATAAGTTTCATCATCATATGAGTCTACCGGTCATGTTGTAGAGCTTCGGCGAAACAACTCGTGTTCAGTGAGACTCTATCGATTTATCTATCAGTCCAAGTTTAAAAATAGTCGATTCAAATTTAAATAAGTTTCATCATCATGTGAGTCCACCGGTCATGTTGTAGAGCTTCGGCGAAACAACTCGTGTTCAGTGTGACTCTATCGATGTATCTTTTAGTGCAAGTTTAAAAATAGTCTATGTCAATAAGTTTCATCATCGTATGAGTCCGCCGGTCATGTTGTAGAGCTTCAGCGAAACAACTCGTGTTCAGTGAGACTCTATCGATGTATCTGTCAGTCCAAGTTTAAAAATAGTCTATGTCAATAAGTTTCATCATCGTATGTGTTCACCGGTCATGATGTAGAGCTTCGGCGAAACAACTCGTGTTCAGTGTGACTCTATCGATGTATCTGTCAGTGCAAGATTAAAAAAAGTCATTGTAAATAAATTTCATCATCGTATGAGTCCGCCGGTCATGTTGTAGAGCTTCGGCGAAACAACTCGTGTTCAGTGAGACTCTATCGATTTATCTATCAGTCCAAGTTTAAAAATAGTCGAATCAAATTTAAATAAGTTTCATCATCGTATGAGTCCGCCGGTCATGTTGTAGAGCTTCAGCGAAACAACTCGTGTTCAGTGAGACTCTATCGATGTATCTGTCAGTCCAAGTTTAAAAAAAAGTCGATGCAAATCAGTTTCATCATCGTATGAGTCCACCGGTCATGTTGTAGAGCTTGTAGAGCTTCGGCGAAACAACTCGTGTTCAGTGTGACTCTATCGATGTATCTGTCAGTGCAAGTTTAAAAAAAGTCGATGTAAATAAGTTTCATCATCGTGTGAGTCCACCAGTCATGTTGTAGAGCTTCGGCGAAACAACTCATGTTCAGTTTGACTCTATTGATGTATCTGTCAGTCCAAGTTTAAAAATAATCGATGATAATAAGTTTCATCACCGCATGAGTCCGTCGGTCATGTAGTAGAGCTTCGACGAAACAACTCGTGTTCAGTGAGACTCTATCGATGTATCTGTCAGTCAAAGTCTCAAAATAGTCGATGTAAATAAGTTTCATCATCGTATGAGTCGGCCGATCATGTTGTAGAGCTTCGGCGAAACAACTCGTGTTCAGTGAGACTCTATCGATGTATCTGTCAGTCCAGGTTTAAAAAAAAGTCGATGCTAATGAGTTTCATCATCGTATGAGTTCACCGGTCATGATGTAGAGCTTCGGCGAAACGACTCGTGTTCAGTGTGACTCTATCGATGTATCTGTCAGTGCAAGATTCAAAAAAGTCATTGTAAATAAATTTCATCATCGTATGAGTACGCCGGTCATGTTGTAGAGCTTCGGCGAAACAACTCGTGTTCAGCGAGACTCTATCGATTTATCTATCAGTCCAAGTTTAAAAATAGTCGATTCAAATTTAAATAAGTTTCATCATCGTATAAGTCCGCCGGTCATGTTGTAGAGCTTCAGCGAAACAACTCGTGTTCAGTGTGATTCTAACGATGTATCTGTCAGTGCAAGTTTAAAAAAAGTCGATGTAAATAAGTTTCATCATCGTATGAGTCCACCGGTCATGTTGTAGAGCTTCGGCGAAACAACTCGTGTTCAGTGAGACTCTATCGATTTATCTATCAGTCCATGTTTAAAAATAGTCGATTCAAATTTAAATAAGTTTCATCATCGTGTGAATCCACCGGTCATGTTGTAGAGCTTCGGCGAAACAACTCGTGTTTAGTGTGACTCTATCGATGTATATGTCAGTGCAAGTTTAAAAAAAGTCGATGTAAATAAGTTTCATCATCGTATGAGTCCACCGGTCATGTTGTAGAGCTTCGGCGAAACAACTCGTGTTCAGTGAGACTCTATCGATTTATCTATCAGTCCATAATTAAAAATAGTCGATTCAAATTTAAATAAGTTTCATCATCGTGTGAATCCACTGGTCATGTTGTAGAGCTTCGGCGAAACAACTCGTGTTCAGTGTGACTCTATCAATGTATCTGTCAGTCCAAGTTTAAAAATGGTTGATTTGAATTTAAGTAAGTTTCATCATCGTATGAGTCCGCCGGTCATGTTGTTGAGCTTCGGCGAAACAACTCGTTTCAGTGAGACTCTATCGATGTATCTGTCAGTCCAAGTTTAAAAATAGTCTATGTCAATAAGTTTCATCATCGTATGAGGCTTCCGGTCATGTTGTAGAGCTTCGGCGAAACAACTCGTGTTCAGTGTGATTCTAACGATGTATCTGTCAGTCCAAGTTTAAAAAAAAGTCGATGCAAATATGTTTCATCATCGTGTGAGTCCACCGGTCATGTTGTAGAGCTTCGGCGAAACAACTCATGTTCAGTTTGACTCTATTGAGGTATCTGTCAGTCCAAGTTTAAAAATAGTCGATAATAATAAGTTTCATCACCGCATGAGTCAGCCGGTCATGTTGTAGAGCTTCGGTGAAACAACTCGTTTCAATGAGACTCTATCGATGTATCTGTCAGTAAAAGTTTAAAAATAGTCTATGTCAATAAGTTTCATCATCGTATGAGTCCGCCGGTCATGTTGTAGAGCTTCAGCGAAACAACTCGTGTTCAGTGAGACTCTATCGATGTATCTGTCAGTCCAAGTTTAAAAATAGTCTATGTCAATAAGTTTCATCATCGTATGAGTCCACCGGTCATGTTGTAGAGCTTCAGCGAAACAACTCGTGTTCAGTGAGACTCTATCGATGTATCTGTCAGTCCAAGTTTAAAAATAGTCTATGTCAATAAGTTTCATCATCGTATGAGTCCGCCGGTCATGTTGTAGAGCTTGTAGAGCTTCGGCGAAACAACTCGTGTTCAGTGAGACTCTATCGATGTATCTGTCAGTCCAAGTTTAAAAAAAAGTCGATGCAAATAAGTTTCTTCATCGTGTGAGTCCACCGGTCATGTTGTAGAGCTTCGGCGAAACAACTCGTGTTCAGTTAGACTCTATCGATGTATCTGTCAGTCCAAGTTTAAAAATAGTCTATGTCAATAAGTTTCATCATCGTATGAGTCCGCCGGTCATGTTGTAGAGCTTCAGCGAAACAACTCGTGTTCAGTGAGACTCTATCGATGTATCTGTCAGTCCAAGTTTAAAAAAAAATCGATGCAAATCAGTTTCATCATCGTATGTGTCCACCAGTCATGTTGTAGAGCTTGTAGAGCTTCGGCGAAACAACTTGTGTTCAGTGTGACTCTATCGATGTATCTGTCAGTGCAAGTTTAAAAAAAGTCGATGTAAATAAGTTTCATCATCGTGTGAGTCCACCAGTCATGTTGTAGAGCTTCGGCGAAACAACTCATGTTCAGTTTGACTCTATTGATGTATCTGTCAGTCCAAGTTTAAAAATAGTCGATGATAATAAGTTTCATCACCGCATGAGTCCGTCGGTCATGTAGTAGAGCTTCGACGAAACAACTCGTGTTCAGTGAGACTCTATCGATGTATCTGTCAGTCAAAGTCTCAAAATAGTCGATGTAAATAAGTTTCATCATCGTATGAGTCCGCCGGTCATGTTGTAGAGCTTCGGCGAAACAACTCGTGTTCAGTGAGACTCTATTAATGTATCTGTCAGTCAAAGTCCAAAAATAGTCGATGTAAATAAGTTTCATCATCGTATGAGTCCGCCGGTCATGTTGTAGAGCTTCGGCGAAACAACTCGTGTTCAGTTAGACTCTATCGATGTATCTGTCAGTCCAAGTTTAAAAATAGTTGATTTAAATTTAAATAAGTTTCATCATCGTATGAGTTCACCGGTCATGTTGTAGAGCTTCGGCGAAACAACTCGTGTTCAGTGTTACTCTATCGATGTATCTGTCAGTGCAAGATTAAAAAAAGTCGATGTAAAAAAGTTTCATCATCGTATGAGTCCGCCGGTCATGTTGTAGAGCTTCGGCGAAACAACTCGTGTTCAGTGAGACTCTATCGATTTATCTATAAGTCCAAGTTTAAAAATAGTCGATGCAAATCAGTTTCATCATCGTATGAGTCCACCGGTCATGTTGTAGAGCTTCGGCGAAACAACTCATGTTCAGTTTGACTCTATTAATGTATCTGTCAGTCAAAGTCCAAAAATAGTCGATGTAAATAAGTTTCATCATCGTATGAGTCCGCCGGTCATGTTGTAGAGCTTCGGCGAAACAACTCGTGTTCAGTTAGACTCTATCGATGTATCTGTCAGTCCAAGTTTGAAAAAAAGTCGATGCAAATCAGTTTCATCATCGTATGAGTCCACCGGTCATGTTGTAGAGCTTCGGCGAAACAACTCGTGTTCAGTGAGACTCTATCGATGTATCTGTCAGTCCAAGTTTAAAAATAGTCTATGTCAATAAGTTTCATCATCGTATGAGTCGGCCGGTCATCTTGTATAGCTTCGGCGAAACAACTCGTGTTCAGTGAGACTCTATCGATGTATCTGTCAGTCCAAGTTTAAAAAAAAGTCGATGCAAATCAGTTTCATCATCGTATGAGTCCACCGGTCATGTTGTAGAGCTTCAGCGAAACAACTCGTGTTCAGTATGACTCTATCGATGTATCTGTCAGTCCAAGTTTAAAAATAGTTGATTTAAATTTAAATAAGTTTCATCATCGTATGAGTTCACCGGTCATGATGTAGAGCTTCGGCGAAACAACTCGTGTTCAGTGTGACTCTATCGATGTATCTGTCAGTGCAAGATTAAAAAAAGTCGATGTAAATCAGTTTCATCATCGTATGAGTCCACCGGTCATGTTGTAGAGCTTCGGCGAAACAACTCATGTTCAGTTTGACTCTATTGATGTATCTGTCAGTGCAAGATTTAAAAAAGTCGATGTCAATAAGTTTCATCATCGTATGAGTCCGCCGGTCATGTTGTAGAGCTTCGGCGAAACAACTCGTGTTCAGTGAGACTCTATCGATTTATCTATCAGTCCAAGTTTAAAAATAGTCGATTCAAATTTAAATAAGTTTCATCATCATGTGAGTCCACCGGTCATGTTGTAGAGCTTCGGCGAAAAAACTCGTGTTCAGTGTGACTCTATCGATGTATCTGTCAGTGCAAGTTTAAAAATAGTCTATGTCAATAAGTTTCATCATCGTATGAGTCCGCCGGTCATGTTGTAGAGCTTCAGCGAAACAACTCGTGTTCAGTGAGACTCTATCGATGTATCTGTCAGTCCAAGTTTAAAAATAGTCTATGTCAATAAGTTTCATCATCGTATGAGTCCACCGGTCATGTTGTAGAGCTTCATCGAAACAACTCGTGTTCAGTAAGACTCTATCGATGTATCTGTCAGTCCAAGTTTAAAAATAGTTGATTTAAATTTAAATAAGTTTCATCATCGTATGGGTCCGCCGGTCATGTTGTAGAGCTTCGGTGAAACAACTCGTTTCAATGAGACTCTATCGATGTATCTGTCAGTAAAAGTTTAAAAATAGTCTATGTCAATAAGTTTCATCATCGTATGAGTCCGCCGGTCATGTTGTAGAGCTTCAGCGAAACAACTCGTGTTCAGTGAGACTCTATCGATGTATCTGTCAGTCCAAGTTTAAAAATAGTCTATGTCAATAAGTTTCATCATTGTATGAGTCCACCGGTCATGTTGTAGAGCTTCAGCGAAACAACTCGTGTTCAGTAAGACTCTATCGATGTATCTGTCAGTCCAAGTTTAAAAATAGTCTATGTCAATAAGTTTCATCATCGTATGAGTCCGCCGGTCATGTTGTAGAGCTTGTAGAGCTTCGGCGAAACAACTCGTGTTCAGTGAGACTCTATCGATGTATCTGTCAGTCCAAGTTTAAAAATAGTCTATGTCAATAAGTTTCATCATCGTATGAGTCGGCCGGTCATGTTGTAGAGCTTCGGCGAAACAACTCGTGTTCAGTGAGACTCTATCGATGTATCTGTCAGTCCAAGTTTAAAAAAAAGTCGATGCAAATAAGTTTCTTCATCGTGTGAGTCCACCGGTCATGTTGTAGAGCTTCGGCGAAACAACTCGTGTTCAGTTAGACTCTATCGATGTATCTGTCAGTCCAAGTTTAAAAATAGTCTATGTCAATAAGTTTCATCATCGTATGAGTCCGCCGGTCATGTTGTAGAGCTTCAGCGAAACAACTCGTGTTCAGTGAGACTCTATCGATGTATCTGTCAGTCCAAGTTTAAAAAAAAATCGATGCAAATCAGTTTCATCATCGTATGTGTCCACCAGTCATGTTGTAGAGCTTGTAGAGCTTCGGCGAAACAACTTGTGTTCAGTGTGACTCGATCGATGTATCTGTCAGTGCAAGTTTAAAAAAAGTCGATGTAAATAAGTTTCATCATCGTGTGAGTCCACCAGTCATGTTGTAGAGCTTCGGCGAAACAACTCATGTTCAGTTTGACTCTATTGATGTATCTGTCAGTCCAAGTTTAAAAATAGTCGATGATAATAAGTTTCATCACCGCATGAGTCCGTCGGTCATGTAGTAGAGCTTCGACGAAACAACTCGTGTTCAGTGAGACTCTATCGATGTATCTGTCAGTCAAAGTCTCAAAATAGTCGATGTAAATAAGTTTCATCATCGTATGAGTCCGCCGGTCATGTTGTAGAGCTTCGGCGAAACAACTCGTGTTCAGTGAGACTCTATTAATGTATCTGTCAGTCAAAGTCCAAAAATAGTCGATGTAAATAAGTTTCATCATCGTATGAGTCCGCCGGTCATGTTGTAGAGCTTCGGCGAAACAACTCGTGTTCAGTTAGACTCTATCGATGTATCTGTCAGTCCAAGTTTAAAAATAGTTGATTTAAATTTAAATAAGTTTCATCATCGTATGAGTTCACCGGTCATGTTGTAGAGCTTCGGCGAAACAACTCGTGTTCAGTGTTACTCTATCGATGTATCTGTCAGTGCAAGATTAAAAAAAGTCGATGTAAAAAAGTTTCATCATCGTATGAGTCCGCCGGTCATGTTGTAGAGCTTCGGCGAAACAACTCGTGTTCAGTGAGACTCTATCGATTTATCTATAAGTCCAAGTTTAAAAATAGTCGATGCAAATCAGTTTCATCATCGTATGAGTCCACCGGTCATGTTGTAGAGCTTCGGCGAAACAACTCATGTTCAGTTTGACTCTATTAATGTATCTGTCAGTCAAAGTCCAAAAATAGTCGATGTAAATAAGTTTCATCATCGTATGAGTCCGCCGGTCATGTTGTAGAGCTTCGGCGAAACAACTCGTGTTCAGTTAGACTCTATCGATGTATCTGTCAGTCCAAGTTTGAAAAAAAGTCGATGCAAATCAGTTTCATCATCGTATGAGTCCACCGGTCATGTTGTAGAGCTTCGGCGAAACAACTCGTGTTCAGTGAGACTCTATCGATGTATCTGTCAGTCCAAGTTTAAAAATAGTCTATGTCAATAAGTTTCATCATCGTATGAGTCGGCCGGTCATCTTGTATAGCTTCGGCGAAACAACTCGTGTTCAGTGAGACTCTATCGATGTATCTGTCAGTCCAAGTTTAAAAAAAAGTCGATGCAAATCAGTTTCATCATCGTATGAGTCCACCGGTCATGTTGTAGAGCTTCAGCGAAACAACTCGTGTTCAGTATGACTCTATCGATGTATCTGTCAGTCCAAGTTTAAAAATAGTTGATTTAAATTTAAATAAGTTTCATCATCGTATGAGTTCACCGGTCATGATGTAGAGCTTCGGCGAAACAACTCGTGTTCAGTGTGACTCTATCGATGTATCTGTCAGTGCAAGATTAAAAAAAGTCGATGTAAATCAGTTTCATCATCGTATGAGTCCACCGGTCATGTTGTAGAGCTTCGGCGAAACAACTCATGTTCAGTTTGACTCTATTGATGTATCTGTCAGTGCAAGATTTAAAAAAGTCGATGTCAATAAGTTTCATCATCGTATGAGTCCGCCGGTCATGTTGTAGAGCTTCGGCGAAACAACTCGTGTTCAGTGAGACTCTATCGATTTATCTATCAGTCCAAGTTTAAAAATAGTCGATTCAAATTTAAATAAGTTTCATCATCATGTGAGTCCACCGGTCATGTTGTAGAGCTTCGGCGAAAAAACTCGTGTTCAGTGTGACTCTATCGATGTATCTGTCAGTGCAAGTTTAAAAATAGTCTATGTCAATAAGTTTCATCATCGTATGAGTCCGCCGGTCATGTTGTAGAGCTTCAGCGAAACAACTCGTGTTCAGTGAGACTCTATCGATGTATCTGTCAGTCCAAGTTTAAAAATAGTCTATGTCAATAAGTTTCATCATCGTATGAGTCCACCGGTCATGTTGTAGAGCTTCATCGAAACAACTCGTGTTCAGTAAGACTCTATCGATGTATCTGTCAGTCCAAGTTTAAAAATAGTTGATTTAAATTTAAATAAGTTTCATCATCGTATGGGTCCGCCGGTCATGTTGTAGAGCTTCGGTGAAACAACTCGTTTCAATGAGACTCTATCGATGTATCTGTCAGTAAAAGTTTAAAAATAGTCTATGTCAATAAGTTTCATCATCGTATGAGTCCGCCGGTCATGTTGTAGAGCTTCAGCGAAACAACTCGTGTTCAGTAAGACTCTATCGATGTATCTGTCAGTCCAAGTTTAAAAATAGTCTATGTCAATAAGTTTCATCATCGTATGAGTCCGCCGGTCATGTTGTAGAGCTTGTAGAGCTTCGGCGAAACAACTCGTGTTCAGTGTGACTCTATCGATGTATCTGTCAGTGCAAGTTTAAAAAAAGTCGATGTAAATAAGTTTCATCATCGTATGAGTCCGCCGGTCATGTTGTAGAGCTTGTAGAGCTTCGGCGAAACAACTCGTGTTCAGTGTGACTCTATCGATGTATCTGTCAGTCCAAGTTTAAAAATAGTCTATGTCAATAAGTTTCATCATTGTATGAGTCCACCGGTCATGTTGTAGAGCTTCAGCGAAACAACTCGTGTTCAGTAAGACTCTATCGATGTATCTGTCAGTCCAAGTTTAAAAATAGTCTATGTAAATAAGTTTCATCATCGTATGAGTCCGCCGGTCATGTTGTAGAGCTTGTAGAGCTTCGGCGAAACAACTCGTGTTCAGTGAGACTCTATCGATGTATCTGTCAGTCCAAGTTTAAAAATAGTCTATGTCAATAAGTTTCATCATTGTATGAGTCCACCGGTCATGTTGTAGAGCTTCAGCGAAACAACTCGTGTTCAGTAAGACTCTATCGATGTATCTGTCAGTCCAAGTTTAAAAATAGTCTATGTCAATAAGTTTCATCATCGTATGAGTCCGCCGGTCATGTTGTAGAGCTTGTAGAGCTTCGGCGAAACAACTCGTGTTCAGTGTGACTCTATCGATGTATCTGTCAGTGCAAGTTTAAAAAAAGTCGATGTAAATAAGTTTCATCATCGTATGAGTCCGCCGGTCATGTTGTAGAGCTTGTAGAGCTTCGGCGAAACAACTCGTGTTCAGTGTGACTCTATCGATGTATCTGTCAGTGCAAGTTTAAAAAAAGTCGATGTAAATAAGTTTCATCATCATATGAGTCTACCGGTCATGTTGTAGAGCTTCGGCGAAACAACTCGTGTTCAGTGAGACTCTATCGATTTATCTATCAGTCCAAGTTTAAAAATAGTCGATTCAAATTTAAATAAGTTTCTTCATCATATGAGTCTACCGGTCATGTTGTAGAGCTTCGGCGAAACAACTCGTGTTCAGTGAGACTCTATCGATTTATCTATCAGTCCAAGTTTAAAAATAGTCGATTCAAATTTAAATAAGTTTCATCATCGTATGAGTCCACCGGTCATGTTGTAGAGCTTCAGCGAAACAACTCGTGTTCAGTAAGACTCTATCGATGTATCTGTCAGTCCAAGTTTAAAAATAGTCTATGTCAATAAGTTTCATCATCGTATGAGTCCGCCGGTCATGTTGTAGAGCTTGTAGAGCTTCGGCGAAACAACTCGTATTCAGTGTGACTCTATCGATGTATCTGTCAGTGCAAGTTTAAAAAAAGTCGATGTAAATAAGTTTCGTCATCGTATGAGTCCACCGGTCATGTTGTAGAGCTTCGGCGAAACAACTCGTGTTCAGTGAGACTCTATCGATGTATCTGTCAGTCCAAGTTTAAAAAAAAGTCGATGCAAATAAGTTTCTTCATCGTGTGAGTCCACCGGTCATGTTGTAGAGCTTCGGCGAAACAACCCGTGTTCAGTGAGACTCTATCGATGTATCTGTCAGTCCAAGTTTAAAAAAAAGTCGATGCAAATCAGTTTTATCATCGTATGTGTCCACCAGTCATGTTGTAGAGCTTGTAGAGCTTCGGCGAAACAACTTGTGTTCAGTGTGACTCTATCGATGTATCTGTCAGTGCAAGTTTAAAAAAAGTCGATGTAAATAAGTTTCATCATCGTGTGAGTCCACCAGTCATGTTGTAGAGCTTCGGCGAAACAACTCATGTTCTGTTTGACTCTATTGATGTATCTGTCAGTCCAAGTTTAAAAATAGTTGATTTAAATTTAAATAAGTTTCATCATCGTATGGGTCCGCCAGACATGTTGTAGAGCTTCGGTGAAACAACTCGTTTCAATGAGACTCTATCGATGTATCTGTCAGTCCAAGTTTAAAAAAAAGTCGATGCAAATAAGTTTCTTCATCGTGTGAGTCCACCGGTCATGTTGTAGAGCTTCGGCGAAACAACCCGTGTTCAGTGAGACTCTATCGATGTATCTGTCAGTCCAAGTTTAAAAAAAAGTCGATGCAAATCAGTTTCTTCATCGTGTGAGTCCACCGGTCATGTTGTAGAGCTTCGGCGAAACAACTCATGTTCAGTTTGACTCTATTGATGTATCTGTCAGTCCAAGTTTAAAAATAGTAGATTTAAATTTAAATAAGTTTCATCATCGTATGGGTCCGCCGGTCATGTTGTAGAGCTTCGGTGAAACAACTCGTTTCAATGAGACTCTATCGATGTATCTGTCAGTAAAAGTTTAAAAATAGTCTATGTCAATAAGTTTCATCATCGTATGAGTCCGCCGGTCATGTTGTAGAGCTTCAGCGAAACAACTCGTGTTCAGTGAGACTCTATCGATGTATCTGTCAGTCCAAGTTTAAAAATAGTCTATGTCAATAAGTTTCATCATCGTATGAGTCCACCGGTCATGTTGTAGAGCTTCAGCGAAACAACTCGTGTTCAGTAAGACTCTATCGATGTATCTGTCAGTCCAAGTTTAAAAATAGTCTATGTCAATAAGTTTCATCATCGTATGAGTCCGCCGGTCATGTTGTAGAGCTTGTAGAGCTTCGGCGAAACAACTCGTGTTCAGTGTGACTCTATCGATGTATCTGTCAGTGCAATTTTAAAAAAAGTCGATGTAAATAAGTTTCATCATCATATGAGTCTACCGGTCATGTTGTAGAGCTTCGGCGAAACAACTCGTGTTCAGTGAGACTCTATCGATTTATCTATCAGTCCAAGTTTAAAAATAGTCGATTCAAATTTAAATAAGTTTCATCATCGTATCAGTCCACCGGTCATGTTGTAGAGCTTCAGCGAAACAACTCGTGTTCAGTAAGACTCTATCGATGTATCTGTCAGTCCAAGTTTAAAAATAGTCTATGTCAATAAGTTTCATCATCGTATGAGTCCGCCGGTCATGTTGTAGAGCTTGTAGAGCTTCGGCGAAACAACTCGTGTTCAGTGAGACTCTATCGATGTATCTGTCAGTCCAAGTTTAAAAAAAAGTCGATGCAAATAAGTTTCTTCATCGTGTGAGTCCACCGGTCATGTTGTAGAGCTTCGGCGAAACAACCCGTGTTCAGTTAGACTCTATCGATGTATCTGTCAGTGCAAGTTTAAAAATAGTCTATGTCAATAAGTTTCATCATCGTATGAGTCCGCCGGTCATTTTGTAGAGCTTCAGCGAAACAACTCGTGTTCAGTTAGACTCTATCGATGTATCTGTCAGTCCAAGTTTAAAAAAAAGTCGATGCAAATCAGTTTCATCATCGTATGTGTCCACCAGTCATGTTGTAGAGCTTGTAGAGCTTCGGCGAAACAACTTGTGTTCAGTGTGACTCTACCGATGTATCTGTCAGTGCAAGTTTAAAAAAAGTCGATGTAAATAAGTTTCATCATCGTGTGAGTCCACCAGTCATGTTGTAGAGCTTCGGCGAAACAACTCATGTTCAGTTTGACTCTATTGATGTATCTGTCAGTCCAAGTTTAAAAATAGTCGATGATAATAAGTTTCATCACCGCATGAGTCCGTCGGTCATGTAGTAGAGCTTCGACGAAACAACTCGTGTTCAGTGAGACTCTATCGATGTATCTGTCAGTCAAAGTCTCAAAATAGTCGATGTAAATAAGTTTCATCATCGTATGAGTCCGCCAGTCATGTTGTAGAGCTTCGGCGAAACAACTCGTGTTCAGTGAGACTCTATCGATGTATCTGTCAGTCCAAGTTTAAAAAAAAGTCGATGCTAATCAGTTTCATCATCGTATGAGTTCACCGGTCATGATGTAGAGCTTCGGCGAAACAACTCGTGTTCAGTGTGACTCTATCGATGTATCTGTCAGTGCAAGATTAAAAAAAGTCATTGTAAATAAATTTCATCATCGTATGAGTCCGCCGGTCATGTTGTAGAGCTTCGGCGAAACAACTCGTGTTCAGTGAGACTCTATCGTTTTTTCTATCAGTCCAAGTTTAAAAATAGTCGATTCAAATTTAAATAAGTTTCATCATCGTATGAGTCCGCCGGTCATGTTGTAGAGCTTCAGCGAAACAACTCGTGTTCAGTGAGACTCTATCGATGTATCTGTCAGTGCAAGTTTAAAAAAAGTCGATGTAAATAAATTTCATCATCGTATGAGTCCGCCGGTCATGTTGTAGAGCTTCGGCGAAACAACTCGTGTTCAGTGAGACTCTATCGATTTATCTATCAGTCCAAGTTTAAAAATAGTCGATTCAAATTTAAATAAGTTTCATCGCCGCATGAGTCCGTCGGTCATGTAGTAGAGCTTCGACGAAACAACTCGTGTTCAGTGAGACTCTATCGATGTATCTGTCAGTCAAAGTCTCAAAATAGTCGATGTAAATAAGTTTCATCATCGTATGAGTCCACCGGTCATGTTGTAGAGCTTGTAGAGCTTCGGCGAAACAACTCGTGTTCAGTGTGACTCTATCGATGTATCTGTCAGTGCAAGTTTAAAAAAAGTCGATGTAAATAAGTTTCATCATCGTATGAGTCCACCGGTCATGTTGTAGAGCTTCGGCGAAACAACTCGTGTTCAGTTAGACTCTATCGATGTATCTGTCAGTCCAAGTTTAAAAATAGTTGATTTAAATTTAAATAAGTTTCATCATCGTATGAGTTCACCGGTCATGTTGTAGAGCTTCGGCGAAACAACTCGTGTTCAGTGTTACTCTATCGATGTATCTGTCAGTGCAAGATTAAAAAAAGTCGATGTAAAAAAGTTTCATCATCGTATGAGTCCGCCGGTCATGTTGTAGAGCTTCGGCGAAACAACTCGTGTTCAGTGAGACTCTATCGATTTATCTATAAGTCCAAGTTTAAAAATAGTCGATGCAAATCAGTTTCATCATCGTATGAGTCCACCGGTCATGTTGTAGAGCTTCGGCGAAACAACTCATGTTCAGTTTGACTCTATTAATGTATCTGTCAGTCAAAGTCCAAAAATAGTCGATGTAAATAAGTTTCATCATCGTATGAGTCCGCCGGTCATGTTGTAGAGCTTCGGCGAAACAACTCGTGTTCAGTGAGACTCTATCGATGTATCTGTCAGTCCAAGTTTAAAAATAGTCTATGTCAATAAGTTTCATCATCGTATGAGTCGGCCGGTCATCTTGTATAGCTTCGGCGAAACAACTCGTGTTCAGTGAGACTCTATTGATGTATCTGTCAGTCCAAGTTTAAAAAAAAGTCGATGCAAATCAGTTTCATCATCGTATGAGTCCACCGGTCATGTTGTAGAGCTTCAGCGAAACAACTCGTGTTCAGTATGACTCTATCGATGTATCTGTCAGTCCAAGTTTAAAAATAGTTGATTTAAATTTAAATAAGTTTCATCATCGTATGGGTCCGCCGGTCATGTTGTAGAGCTACGGCGAAACAACTCGTGTTCAGTGTGATTCTTACGATGTATCTGTCAGTCCAAGTTTAAAAATAGTCTATGTCAATAAGTTTCATCATCGTATGAGTCGGCCGGTCATCTTGTATAGCTTCGGCGAAACAACTCGTGTTCAGTGAGACTCTATCGATGTATCTGTCAGTCCAAGTTTAAAAAAAAGTCGATGCAAATCAGTTTCATCATCGTATGAGTCCACCGGTCATGTTGTAGAGCTTCAGCGAAACAACTCGTGTTCAGTATGACTCTATCGATGTATCTGTCAGTCCAAGTTTAAAAATAGTTGATTTAAATTTAAATAAGTTTCATCATCGTATGGGTCCGCCGGTCATGTTGTAGAGCTTCGGCGAAACAACTCGTGTTCAGTGAGACTCTATCGATGTATCTGTCAGTCCAAGTTTAAAAATAGTCTATGTCAATAAGTTTCATCATCGTATGAGTCGGCCGGTCATCTTGTATAGCTTCGGCGAAACAACTCGTGTTCAGTGAGACTCTATCGATGTATCTGTCGGTCCAAGTTTAAAAAAAAGTCGATGCAAATCAGTTTCATCATCGTATGAGTCCACCGGTCATGTTGTAGAGCTTCAGCGAAACAACTCGTGTTCAGTATGACTCTATCGATGTATCTGTCAGTCCAAGTTTAAAAATAGTTGATTTAAATTTAAATAAGTTTCATCATCGTATGGGTCCGCCGGTCATGTTGTAGAGCTTCGGCGAAACAACTCGTGTTCAGTGTGATTCTTACGATGTATCTGTCAGTCCAAGTTTAAAAAAAAGTCGATGCAAATAAGTTTCATCATCGTGTGAGTCCACCGGTCATGTTGTAGAGCTTCGGCGAAACAACTCATGTTCAGTTTGACTCTATTGATGTATCTGTCAGTGCAAGATTTAAAAAAGTCGATGTCAATAAGTTTCATCATCGTATGAGTCCGCCGGTCATGTTGTAGAGCTTCGGCGAAACAACTCGTGTTCAGTGAGACTCTATCGATTTATCTATCAGTCCAAGTTTAAAAATAGTCGATTCAAATTTAAATAAGTTTCATCATCATGTGAGTCCACCGGTCATGTTGTAGAGCTTCGGCGAAACAACTCGTGTTCAGTGTGACTCTATCGATGTATCTGTCAGTGCAAGTTTAAAAAAAGTCGATGTAAATAAGTTTCATCATCGTGTGAGTCCACCAGTCATGTTGTAGAGCTTCGGCGAAACAACTCATGTTCAGTTTGACTCTATTGATGTATCTGTCAGTCCAAGTTTAAAAATAGTTGATTTAAATTTAAATAAGTTTCATCATCGTATGGGTCCGCCAGACATGTTGTAGAGCTTCGGTGAAACAACTCGTTTCAGTGAGACTCTATCGATGTATCTGTCAGTCCAAGTTTAAAAAAAAGTCGATGCAAATAAGTTTCTTCATCGTGTGAGTCCACCGGTCATGTTGTAGAGCTTCGGCGTAACAACCCGTGTTCAGTGAGACTCTATCGATGTATCTGTCAGTCCAAGTTTAAAAAAAAGTCGATGTAAATAAGTTTCGTCATCGTATGAGTCCACCGGTCATGTTGTAGAGCTTCGGCGAAACAACTCGTGTTCAGTGAGACTCTATCGATGTATCTGTCAGTCCAAGTTTAAAAAAAAGTCGATGCAAATAAGTTTCTTCATCGTGTGAGTCCACCGGTCATGTTGTAGAGCTTCGGCGAAACAACCCGTGTTCAGTGTGACTCTATCGATGTATCTGTCATTGCAAGTTTAAAAAAAGTCGATGTAAATAAGTTTCGTCATCGTATGAGTCCACCGGTCATGTTGTAGAGCTTCGACGAAACAACTCGTGTTCAGTGAGACTCTATCGATGTATCTGTCAGTCAAAGTCTCAAAATAGTCGATGTAAATAAGTTTCATCATCGTATGAGTCCACCGGTCATGTTGTAGAGCTTGTAGAGCTTCGGCGAAACAACTCGTGTTCAGTGTGACTCTATCGATGTATCTGTCATTGCAAGTTTAAAAAAAGTCGATGTAAATAAGTTTCGTCATCGTATGAGTCCACCGGTCATGTTGTAGAGCTTCGGCGAAACAACTCGTGTTCAGTGAGACTCTATCGATGTATCTGTCAGTCCAAGTTTAAAAAAAAGTCGATGCAAATAAGTTTCTTCATCGTGTGAGTCCACCGGTCATGTTGTAGAGCTTCGGCGTAACAACCCATGTTCAGTGAGACTCTATCGATGTATCTGTCAGTCCAAGTTTAAAAAAAAGTCGATGCAAATCAGTTTCATCATCGTATGTGTCCACCAGTCATGTTGTAGAGCTTGTAGAGCTTCGGCGAAACAACTTGTGTTCAGTGTGACTCTATCGATGTATCTGTCAGTGCAAGTTTAAAAAAAGTCTATGTCAATAAGTTTCATCATCGTATGAGTCCACCGGTCATGTTGTAGAGCTTCATCGAAACAACTCGTGTTCAGTAAGACTCTATCGATGTATCTGTCAGTCCAAGTTTAAAAATAGTTGATTTAAATTTAAATAAGTTTCATCATCGTATGGGTCCGCCGGTCATGTTGTAGAGCTTCGGTGAAACAACTCGTTTCAATGAGACTCTATCGATGTATCTGTCAGTAAAAGTTTAAAAATAGTCTATGTCAATAAGTTTCATCATCGTATGAGTCCGCCGGTCATGTTGTAGAGCTTCAGCGAAACAACTCGTGTTCAGTGAGACTCTATCGATGTATCTGTCAGTCCAAGTTTAAAAATAGTCTATGTCAATAAGTTTCATCATCGTATGAGTCCACCGGTCATGTTGTAGAGCTTCAGCGAAACAACTCGTGTTCAGTAAGACTCTATCGATGTATCTGTCAGTCCAAGTTTAAAAATAGTCTATGTCAATAAGTTTCATCATCGTATGAGTCCGCCGGTCATGTTGTAGAGCTTGTAGAGCTTCGGCGAAACAACTCGTGTTCAGTGTGACTCTATCGATGTATCTGTCAGTGCAATTTTAAAAAAAGTCGATGTAAATAAGTTTCATCATCATATGAGTCTACCGGTCATGTTGTAGAGCTTCGGCGAAACAACTCGTGTTCAGTGAGACTCTATCGATTTATCTATCAGTCCAAGTTTAAAAATAGTCGATTCAAATTTAAATAAGTTTCATCATCGTATCAGTCCACCGGTCATGTTGTAGAGCTTCAGCGAAACAACTCGTGTTCAGTAAGACTCTATCGATGTATCTGTCAGTCCAAGTTTAAAAATAGTCTATGTCAATAAGTTTCATCATCGTATGAGACCGCCGGTCATGTTGTAGAGCTTGTAGAGCTTCGGCGAAACAACTCGTGTTCAGTGTGACTCTATCGATGTATCTGTCAGTGCAAGTTTAAAAAAAGTCGATGTAAATAAGTTTCGTCATCGTATGAGTCCACCGGTCATGTTGTAGAGCTTCGGCGAAACAACTCGTGTTCAGTGAGACTCTATCGATGTATCTGTCAGTCCAAGTTTAAAAAAAAGTCGATGCAAATAAGTTTCTTCATCGTGTGAGTCCACCGGTCATGTTGTAGAGCTTCGGCGAAACAACCCGTGTTCAGTTAGACTCTATCGATGTATCTGTCAGTGCAAGTTTAAAAATAGTCTATGTCAATAAGTTTCATCATCGTATGAGTCCGCCGGTCATTTTGTAGAGCTTCAGCGAAACAACTCGTGTTCAGTTAGACTCTATCGATGTATCTGTCAGTCCAAGTTTAAAAAAAAGTCGATGCAAATCAGTTTCATCATCGTATGTGTCCACCAGTCATGTTGTAGAGCTTGTAGAGCTTCGGCGAAACAACTTGTGTTCAGTGTGACTCTACCGATGTATCTGTCAGTGCAAGTCTAAAAAAAGTCGATGTAAATAAGTTTCATCATCGTGTGAGTCCACCAGTCATGTTGTAGAGCTTCGGCGAAACAACTCATGTTCAGTTTGACTCTATTGATGTATCTGTCAGTCCAAGTTTAAAAATAGTCGATGATAATAAGTTTCATCACCGCATGAGTCCGTCGGTCATGTAGTAGAGCTTCGACGAAACAACTCGTGTTCAGTGAGACTCTATCGATGTATCTGTCAGTCAAAGTCTCAAAATAGTCGATGTAAATAAGTTTCATCATCGTATGAGTCCGCCGGTCATGTTGTAGAGCTTCGGCGAAACAACTCGTGTTCAGTGAGACTCTATCGATGTATCTGTCAGTCCAAGTTTAAAAAAAAGTCGATGCTAATCAGTTTCATCATCGTATGAGTTCACCGGTCATGATGTAGAGCTTCGGCGAAACAACTCGTGTTCAGTGTGACTCTATCGATGTATCTGTCAGTGCAAGATTAAAAAAAGTCATTGTAAATAAATTTCATCATCGTATGAGTCCGCCGGTCATGTTGTAGAGCTTCGGCGAAACAACTCGTGTTCAGTGAGACTCTATCGATTTATCTATCAGTCCAAGTTTAAAAATAGTCGATTCAAATTTAAATAAGTTTCATCATCGTATGAGTCCGCCGGTCATGTTGTAGAGCTTCAGCGAAACAACTCGTGTTCAGTGAGACTCTATCGATGTATCTGTCAGTGCAAGTTTAAAAAAAGTCGATGTAAATAAGTTTCATCATCGTGTGAGTCCACCAGTCATGTTGTAGAGCTTCGGCGAAACAACTCATGTTCAGTTTGACTCTATTGATGTATCTGTCAGTCCAAGTTTAAAAATAGTCGATGATAATAAGTTTCATCGCCGCATGAGTCCGTCGGTCATGTAGTAGAGCTTCGACGAAACAACTCGTGTTCAGTGAGACTCTATCGATGTATCTGTCAGTCCAAGTTTAAAAATAGTTGATTTAAATTTAAATAAGTTTCATCATCGTATGAGTTCACCGGTCATGTTGTAGAGCTTCGGCGAAACAACTCGTGTTCAGTGTTACTCTATCGATGTATCTGTCAGTGCAAGATTAAAAAAAGTCGATGTAAAAAAGTTTCATCATCGTATGAGTCCGCCGGTCATGTTGTAGAGCTTCGGCGAAACAACTCGTGTTCAGTGAGACTCTATCGATTTATCTATAAGTCCAAGTTTAAAAATAGTCGATGCAAATCAGTTTCATCATCGTATGAGTCCGCCGGTCATGTTGTAGAGCTTCGGCGAAACAACTCATGTTCAGTTTGACTCTATTAATGTATCTGTCAGTCAAAGTCCAAAAATAGTCGATGTAAATAAGTTTCATCATCGTATGAGTCCGCCGGTCATGTTGTAGAGCTTCGGCGAAACAACTCGTGTTCAGTGAGACTCTATCGATGTATCTGTCAGTCCAAGTTTAAAAATAGTCTATGTCAATAAGTTTCATCATCGTATGAGTCGGCCGGTCATCTTGTATAGCTTCGGCGAAACAACTCGTGTTCAGTGAGACTCTATCGATGTATCTGTCAGTCCAAGTTTAAAAAAAAGTCGATGCAAATCAGTTTCATCATCGTATGAGTCCACCGGTCATGTTGTAGAGCTTCAGCGAAACAACTCGTGTTCAGTATGACTCTATCGATGTATCTGTCAGTCCAAGTTTAAAAATAGTTGATTTAAATTTAAATAAGTTTCATCATCGTATGGGTCCGCCGGTCATGTTGTAGAGCTTCGGCGAAACAACTCGTGTTCAGTGTGATTCTTACGATGTATCTGTCAGTCCAAGTTTAAAAATAGTCTATGTCAATAAGTTTCATCATCGTATGAGTCGGCCGGTCATCTTGTATAGCTTCGGCGAAACAACTCGTGTTTAGTGAGACTCTATCGATGTATCTGTCAGTCCAAGTTTAAAAAAAAGTCGATGCAAATCAGTTTCATCATCGTATGAGTCCACCGGTCATGTTGTAGAGCTTCAGCGAAACAACTCGTGTTCAGTATGACTCTATCGATGTATCTGTCAGTCCAAGTTTAAAAATAGTTGATTTAAATTTAAATAAGTTTCATCATCGTATGGGTCCGCCGGTCATGTTGTAGAGCTTCGGCGAAACAACTCGTGTTCAGTGAGACTCTATCGATGTATCTGTCAGTCCAAGTTTAAAAATAGTCTATGTCAATAAGTTTCATCATCGTATGAGTCGGCCGGTCATCTTGTATAGCTTCGGCGAAACAACTCGTGTTCAGTGAGACTCTATCGATGTATCTGTCAGTCCAAGTTTAAAAAAAAGTCGATGCAAATCAGTTTCATCATCGTATGAGTCCACCGGTCATGTTGTAGAGCTTCAGCGAAACAACTCGTGTTCAGTATGACTCTATCGATGTATCTGTCAGTCCAAGTTTAAAAATAGTTGATTTAAATTTAAATAAGTTTCATCATCGTATGGGTCCGCCGGTCATGTTGTAGAGCTTCGGCGAAACAACTCGTGTTCAGTGTGATTCTTACGATGTATCTGTCAGTCCAAGTTTAAAAAAAAGTCGATGCAAATAAGTTTCATCATCGTGTGAGTCCACTGGTCATGTTGTAGAGCTTCGGCGAAACAACTCATGTTCAGTTTGACTCTATTGATGTATCTGTCAGTGCAAGATTTAAAAAAGTCGATGTCAATAAGTTTCATCATCGTATGAGTCCGCCGGTCATGTTGTAGAGCTTCGGCGAAACAACTCGTGTTCAGTGAGACTCTATCGATTTATCTATCAGTCCAAGTTTAAAAATAGTCGATTCAAATTTAAATAAGTTTCATCATCATGTGAGTCCACCGGTCATGTTGTAGAGCTTCGGCGAAACAACTCGTGTTCAGTGTGACTCTATCGATGTATCTGTCAGTGCAAGTTTAAAAATAGTCTATGTCAATAAGTTTCATCATCGTATGAGTCCGCCGGTCATGTTGTAGAGCTTCAGCGAAACAACTCGTGTTCAGTGAGACTCTATCGATGTATCTGTCAGTCCAAGTTTAAAAATAGTCTATGTCAATAAGTTTCATCATCGTATGAGTCCACTGGTCATGTTGTAGAGCTTCATCGAAACAACTCGTGTTCAGTAAGACTCTATCGATGTATCTGTCAGTCTCAAGTTTAAAAATAGTTGATTTAAATTTAAATAAGTTTCATCATCGTATGGGTCCGCCGGTCATGTTGTAGAGCTTCGGTGAAACAACTCGTTTCAATGAGACTCTATCGATGTATCTGTCAGTAAAAGTTTAAAAATAGTCTATGTCAATAAGTTTCATCATCGTATGAGTCCGCCGGTCATGTTGTAGAGCTTCAGCGAAACAACTCGTATTCAGTGTGACTCTATCGATGTATCTGTCATTGCAAGTTTAAAAAAAGTCGATGTAAATAAGTTTCGTCATCGTATGAGTCCACCGGTCATGTTGTAGAGCTTCGGCGAAACAACTCGTGTTCAGTGAGACTCTATCGATGTATCTGTCAGTCCAAGTTTAAAAAAAAGTCGATGCAAATAAGTTTCTTCATCGTGTGAGTCCACCGGTCATGTTGTAGAGCTTCGGCGAAACAACCCGTGTTCAGTGTGACTCTATCGATGTATCTGTCATTGCAAGTTTAAAAAAAGTCGATGTAAATAAGTTTCGTCATCGTATGAGTCCACCGGTCATGTTGTAGAGCTTCGGCGAAACAACTCGTGTTCAGTGAGACTCTATCGATGTATCTGTCAGTGCAAGTTTAAAAAAAGTCGATGTAAATAAGTTTCATCATCGTGTGAGTCCACCAGTCATGTTGTAGAGCTTCGGCGAAACAACTCATGTTCAGTTTGACTCTATTGATGTATCTGTCAGTCCAAGTTTAAAAATAGTTGATTTAAATTTAAATAAGTTTCATCATCGTATGGGTCCGCCAGACATGTTGTAGAGCTTCGGTGAAACAACTCGTTTCAGTGAGACTCTATCGATGTATCTGTCAGTCCAAGTTTAAAAAAAAGTCGATGCAAATAAGTTTCTTCATCGTGTGAGTCCACCGGTCATGTTGTAGAGCTTCGGCGTAACAACCCATGTTCAGTGAGACTCTATCGATGTATCTGTCAGTCCAAGTTTAAAAAAAAGTCGATGCAAATCAGTTTCATCATCGTATGTGTCCACCAGTCATGTTGTAGAGCTTGTAGAGCTTCGGCGAAACAACTTGTGTTCAGTGTGACTCTATCGATGTATCTGTCAGTGCAAGTTTAAAAAAAGTCTATGTCAATAAGTTTCATCATCGTATGAGTCCACCGGTCATGTTGTAGAGCTTCATCGAAACAACTCGTGTTCAGTAAGACTCTATCGATGTATCTGTCAGTCCAAGTTTAAAAATAGTTGATTTAAATTTAAATAAGTTTCATCATCGTATGGGTCCGCCGGTCATGTTGTAGAGCTTCGGTGAAACAACTCGTTTCAATGAGACTCTATCGATGTATCTGTCAGTAAAAGTTTAAAAATAGTCTATGTCAATAAGTTTCATCATCGTATGAGTCCGCCGGTCATGTTGTAGAGCTTCAGCGAAACAACTCGTGTTCAGTGAGACTCTATCGATGTATCTGTCAGTCCAAGTTTAAAAATAGTCTATGTCAATAAGTTTCATCATCGTATGAGTCCACCGGTCATGTTGTAGAGCTTCAGCGAAACAACTCGTGTTCAGTAAGACTCTATCGATGTATCTGTCAGTCCAAGTTTAAAAATAGTCTATGTCAATAAGTTTCATCATCGTATGAGTCCGCCGGTCATGTTGTAGAGCTTGTAGAGCTTCGGCGAAACAACTCGTGTTCAGTGTGACTCTATCGATGTATCTGTCAGTGCAATTTTAAAAAAAGTCGATGTAAATAAGTTTCATCATCATATGAGTCTACCGGTCATGTTGTAGAGCTTCGGCGAAACAACTCGTGTTCAGTGAGACTCTATCGATTTATCTATCAGTCCAAGTTTAAAAATAGTCGATTCAAATTTAAATAAGTTTCATCATCGTATCAGTTCACCGGTCATGTTGTAGAGCTTCAGCGAAACAACTCGTGTTCAGTAAGACTCTATCGATGTATCTGTCAGTCCAAGTTTAAAAATAGTCTATGTCAATAAGTTTCATCATCGTATGAGACCGCCGGTCATGTTGTAGAGCTTGTAGAGCTTCGGCGAAACAACTCGTGTTCAGTGTGACTCTATCGATGTATCTGTCAGTGCAAGTTTAAAAAAAGTCGATGTAAATAAGTTTCGTCATCGTATGAGTCCACCGGTCATGTTGTAGAGCTTCGGCGAAACAACTCGTGTTCAGTGAGACTCTATCGATGTATCTGTCAGTCCAAGTTTAAAAAAAAGTCGATGCAAATAAGTTTCTTCATCGTGTGAGTCCACCGGTCATGTTGTAGAGCTTCGGCGAAACAACCCGTGTTCAGTTAGACTCTATCGATGTATCTGTCAGTGCAAGTTTAAAAATAGTCTATGTCAATAAGTTTCATCATCGTATGAGTCCGCCGGTCATTTTGTAGAGCTTCAGCGAAACAACTCGTGTTCAGTTAGACTCTATCGATGTATCTGTCAGTCCAAGTTTAAAAAAAAGTCGATGCAAATCAGTTTCATCATCGTATGTGTCCACCAGTCATGTTGTAGAGCTTGTAGAGCTTCGGCGAAACAACTTGTGTTCAGTGTGACTCTACCGATGTATCTGTCAGTGCAAGTCTAAAAAAAGTCGATGTAAATAAGTTTCATCATCGTGTGAGTCCACCAGTCATGTTGTAGAGCTTCGGCGAAACAACTCATGTTCAGTTTGACTCTATTGATGTATCTGTCAGTCCAAGTTTAAAAATAGTCGATGATAATAAGTTTCATCACCGCATGAGTCCGTCGGTCATGTAGTAGAGCTTCGACGAAACAACTCGTGTTCAGTGAGACTCTATCGATGTATCTGTCAGTCAAAGTCTCAAAATAGTCGATGTAAATAAGTTTCATCATCGTATGAGTCCGCCGGTCATGTTGTAGAGCTTCGGCGAAACAACTCGTGTTCAGTGAGACTCTATCGATGTATCTGTCAGTCCAAGTTTAAAAAAAAGTCGATGCTAATCAGTTTCATCATCGTATGAGTTCACCGGTCATGATGTAGAGCTTCGGCGAAACAACTCGTGTTCAGTGTGACTCTATCGATGTATCTGTCAGTGCAAGATTAAAAAAAGTCATTGTAAATAAATTTCATCATCGCATGAGTCCGTCGGTCATGTAGTAGAGCTTCGACGAAACAACTCGTGTTCAGTGAGACTCTATCGATGTATCTGTCAGTCAAAGTCTCAAAATAGTCGATGTAAATAAGTTTCATCATCGTATGAGTCCGCCGGTCATGTTGTAGAGCTTCGGCGAAACAACTCGTGTTCAGTTAGACTCTATCGATGTATCTGTCAGTCCAAGTTTAAAAATAGTTGATTTAAATTTAAATAAGTTTCATCATCGTATGAGTTCACCGGTCATGTTGTAGAGCTTCGGCGAAACAACTCGTGTTCAGTGTTACTCTATCGATGTATCTGTCAGTGCAAGATTAAAAAAAGTCGATGTAAAAAAGTTTCATCATCGTATGAGTCCGCCGGTCATGTTGTAGAGCTTCGGCGAAACAACTCGTGTTCAGTGAGACTCTATCGATTTATCTATAAGTCCAAGTTTAAAAATAGTCGATGCAAATCAGTTTCATCATCGTATGAGTCCACCGGTCATGTTGTAGAGCTTCGGCGAAACAACTCATGTTCAGTTTGACTCTATTAATGTATCTGTCAGTCAAAGTCCAAAAATAGTCGATGTAAATAAGTTTCATCATCGTATGAGTCCGCCGGTCATGTTGTAGAGCTTCGGCGAAACAACTCGTGTTCAGTGAGACTCTATCGATGTATCTGTCAGTCCAAGTTTAAAAATAGTCTATGTCAATAAGTTTCATCATCGTATGAGTCGGCCGGTCATCTTGTATAGCTTCGGCGAAACAACTCGTGTTCAGTGAGACTCTATCGATTTATCTATCAGTCCAAGTTTAAAAATAGTCGATTCAAATTTAAATAAGTTTCATCATCGTATCAGTCCACCGGTCATGTTGTAGAGCTTCAGCGAAACAACTCGTGTTCAGTAAGACTCCATCGATGTATCTGTCAGTCCAAGTTTAAAAATAGTCTATGTCAATAAGTTTCATCATCGTATGAGTCCGCCGGTCATGTTGTAGAGCTTGTAGAGCTTCGGCGAAACAACTCGTGTTCAGTGTGACTCTATCGATGTATCTGTCAGTGCAAGTTTAAAAAAAGTCGATTTAAATAAGTTTCGTCATCGTATGAGTCCACCGGTCATGTTGTAGAGCTTCGGCGAAACAACTCGTGTTCAGTGAGACTCTATCGATGTATCTGTCAGTCCAAGTTTAAAAAAAAGTCGATGCAAATAAGTTTCTTCATCGTGTGAGTCCACCGGTCATGTTGTAGAGCTTCGGCGAAACAACCCGTGTTCAGTTAGACTCTATCGATGTATCTGTCAGTGCAAGTTTAAAAATAGTCTATGTCAATAAGTTTCATCATCGTATGAGTCCGCCGGTCATTTTGTAGAGCTTCAGCGAAACAACTCGTGTTCAGTTAGACTCTATCGATGTATCTGTCAGTCCAAGTTTAAAAAAAAGTCGATGCAAATCAGTTTCATCATCGTATGTGTCCACCAGTCATGTTGTAGAGCTTGTAGAGCTTCGGCGAAACAACTTGTGTTCAGTGTGACTCTACCGATGTATCTGTCAGTGCAAGTTTAAAAAAAGTCGATGTAAATAAGTTTCATCATCGTGTGAGTCCACCAGTCATGTTGTAGAGCTTCGGCGAAACAACTCATGTTCAGTTTGACTCTATTGATGTATCTGTCAGTCCAAGTTTAAAAATAGTCGATGATAATAAGTTTCATCACCGCATGAGTCCGTCGGTCATGTAGTAGAGCTTCGACGAAACAACTCGTGTTCAGTGAGACTCTATCGATGTATCTGTCAGTCAAAGTCTCAAAATAGTCGATGTAAATAAGTTTCATCATCGTATGAGTCCGCCGGTCATGTTGTAGAGCTTCGGCGAAACAACTCGTGTTCAGTGAGACTCTATCGATGTATCTGTCAGTCCAAGTTTAAAAAAAAGTCGATGCTAATCAGTTTCATCATCGTATGAGTTCACCGGTCATGATGTAGAGCTTCGGCGAAACAACTCGTGTTCAGTGTGACTCTATCGATGTATCTGTCAGTGCAAGATTAAAAAAAGTCATTGTAAATAAATTTCATCATCGTATGAGTCCGCCGGTCATGTTGTAGAGCTTCGGCGAAACAACTCGTGTTCAGTGAGACTCTATCGATTTATCTATCAGTCCAAGTTTAAAAATAGTCGATTCAAATTTAAATAAGTTTCATCATCGTATGAGTCCGCCGGTCATGTTGTAGAGCTTCAGCGAAACAACTCGTGTTCAGTGAGACTCTATCGATGTATCTGTCAGTGCAAGTTTAAAAAAAGTCGATGTAAATAAGTTTCATCATCGTGTGAGTCCACCAGTCATGTTGTAGAGCTTCGGCGAAACAACTCATGTTCAGTTTGACTCTATTGATGTATCTGTCAGTCCAAGTTTAAAAATAGTCGATGATAATAAGTTTCATCGCCGCATGAGTCCGTCGGTCATGTAGTAGAGCTTCGACGAAACAACTCGTGTTCAGTGAGACTCTATCGATGTATCTGTCAGTCAAAGTCTCAAAATAGTCGATGTAAATAAGTTTCATCATCGTATGAGTCCACCGGTCATTTTGTAGAGCTTGTAGAGCTTCGGCGAAACAACTCGTGTTCAGTGTGACTCTATCGATGTATCTGTCAGTGCAAGTTTAAAAAAAGTCGATGTAAATAAGTTTCATCATCGTATGAGTCCACCGGTCATGTTGTAGAGCTTCGGCGAAACAACTCGTGTTCAGTTAGACTCTATCGATGTATCTGTCAGTCCAAGTTTAAAAATAGTTGATTTAAATTTAAATAAGTTTCATCATCGTATGAGTTCACCGGTCATGTTGTAGAGCTTCGGCGAAACAACTCGTGTTCAGTGTTACTCTATCGATGTATCTGTCAGTGCAAGATTAAAAAAAGTCGATGTAAAAAAGTTTCATCATCGTATGAGTCCGCCGGTCATGTTGTAGAGCTTCGGCGAAACAACTCGTGTTCAGTGAGACTCTATCGATTTATCTATAAGTCCAAGTTTAAAAATAGTCGATGCAAATCAGTTTCATCATCGTATGAGTCCGCCGGTCATGTTGTAGAGCTTCGGCGAAACAACTCATGTTCAGTTTGACTCTATTAATGTATCTGTCAGTCAAAGTCCAAAAATAGTCGATGTAAATAAGTTTCATCATCGTATGAGTCCGCCGGTCATGTTGTAGAGCTTCGGCGAAACAACTCGTGTTCAGTGAGACTCTATCGATGTATCTGTCAGTCCAAGTTTAAAAATAGTCTATGTCAATAAGTTTCATCATCGTATGAGTCGGCCGGTCATCTTGTATAGCTTCGGCGAAACAACTCGTGTTCAGTGAGACTCTATCGATGTATCTGTCAGTCCAAGTTTAAAAAAAAGTCGATGCAAATCAGTTTCATCATCGTATGAGTCCACCGGTCATGTTGTAGAGCTTCAGCGAAACAACTCGTGTTCAGTATGACTCTATCGATGTATCTGTCAGTCCAAGTTTAAAAATAGTTGATTTAAATTTAAATAAGTTTCATCATCGTATGGGTCCGCCGGTCATGTTGTAGAGCTTCGGCGAAACAACTCGTGTTCAGTGTGATTCTTACGATGTATCTGTCAGTCCAAGTTTAAAAATAGTCTATGTCAATAAGTTTCATCATCGTATGAGTCGGCCGGTCATCTTGTATAGCTTCGGCGAAACAACTCGTGTTCAGTGAGACTCTATCGATGTATCTGTCAGTCCAAGTTTAAAAAAAAGTCGATGCAAATCAGTTTCATCATCGTATGAGTCCACCGGTCATGTTGTAGAGCTTCAGCGAAACAACTCGTGTTCAGTATGACTCTATCGATGTATCTGTCAGTCCAAGTTTAAAAATAGTTGATTTAAATTTAAATAAGTTTCATCATCGTATGGGTCCGCCGGTCATGTTGTAGAGCTTCGGCGAAACAACTCGTGTTCAGTGAGACTCTATCGATGTATCTGTCAGTCCAAGTTTAAAAATAGTCTATGTCAATAAGTTTCATCATCGTATGAGTCGGCCGGTCATCTTGTATAGCTTCGGCGAAACAACTCGTGTTCAGTGAGACTCTATCGATGTATCTGTCAGTCCAAGTTTAAAAAAAAGTCGATGCAAATCAGTTTCATCATCGTATGAGTCCACCGGTCATGTTGTAGAGCTTCAGCGAAACAACTCGTGTTCAGTATGACTCTATCGATGTATCTGTCAGTCCAAGTTTAAAAATAGTTGATTTAAATTTAAATAAGTTTCATCATCGTATGGGTCCGCCGGTCATGTTGTAGAGCTTCGGCGAAACAACTCGTGTTCAGTGTGATTCTTACGATGTATCTGTCAGTCCAAGTTTAAAAAAAAGTCGATGCAAATAAGTTTCATCATCGTGTGAGTCCACTGGTCATGTTGTAGAGCTTCGGCGAAACAACTCATGTTCAGTTTGACTCTATTGATGTATCTGTCAGTGCAAGATTTAAAAAAGTCGATGTCAATAAGTTTCATCATCGTATGAGTCCGCCGGTCATGTTGTAGAGCTTCGGCGAAACAACTCGTGTTCAGTGAGACTCTATCGATTTATCTATCAGTCCAAGTTTAAAAATAGTCGATTCAAATTTAAATAAGTTTCATCATCATGTGAGTCCACCGGTCATGTTGTAGAGCTTCGGCGAAACAACTCGTGTTCAGTGTGACTCTATCGATGTATCTGTCAGTGCAAGTTTAAAAATAGTCTATGTCAATAAGTTTCATCATCGTATGAGTCCGCCGGTCATGTTGTAGAGCTTCAGCGAAACAACTCGTGTTCAGTGAGACTCTATCGATGTATCTGTCAGTCCAAGTTTAAAAATAGTCTATGTCAATAAGTTTCATCATCGTATGAGTCCACTGGTCATGTTGTAGAGCTTCATCGAAACAACTCGTGTTCAGTAAGACTCTATCGATGTATCTGTCAGTCTCAAGTTTAAAAATAGTTGATTTAAATTTAAATAAGTTTCATCATCGTATGGGTCCGCCGGTCATGTTGTAGAGCTTCGGTGAAACAACTCGTTTCAATGAGACTCTATCGATGTATCTGTCAGTAAAAGTTTAAAAATAGTCTATGTCAATAAGTTTCATCATCGTATGAGTCCGCCGGTCATGTTGTAGAGCTTCAGCGAAACAACTCGTGTTCAGTGAGACTCTATCGATGTATCTGTCAGTCCAAGTTTAAAAATAGTCTATGTCAATAAGTTTCATCATTGTATGAGTCCACCGGTCATGTTGTAGAGCTTCAGCGAAACAACTCGTGTTCAGTAAGACTCTATCGATGTATCTGTCAGTCCAAGTTTAAAAATAGTCTATGTCAATAAGTTTCATCATCGTATGAGTCCGCCGGTCATGTTGTAGAGCTTGTAGAGCTTCGGCGAAACAACTCGTGTTCAGTGTGACTCTATCGATGTATCTGTCAGTGCAAGTTTAAAAAAAGTCGATGTTAATAAGTTTCATCATCATATGAGTCTACCGGTCATGTTGTAGAGCTTCGGCGAAACAACTCGTGTTCAGTGAGACTCTATCGATTTATCTATCAGTCCAAGTTTAAAAATAGTCGATTCAAATTTAAATAAGTTTCATCATCGTATGAGTCCACCGGTCATGTTGTAGAGCTTCAGCGAAACAACTCGTGTTCAGTAAGACTCTATCGATGTATCTGTCAGTCCAAGTTTAAAAATAGTCTATGTCAATAAGTTTCATCATCGTATGAGTCCGCCGGTCATGTTGTAGAGCTTCAGCGAAACAACTCGTGTTCAGTGAGACTCTATCGATGTATCTGTCAGTGCAAGTTTAAAAAAAGTCGATGTAAATAAGTTTCATCATCGTGTGAGTCCACCAGTCATGTTGTAGAGCTTCGGCGAAACAACTCATGTTCAGTTTGACTCTATTGATGTATCTGTCAGTCCAAGTTTAAAAATAGTCGATGATAATAAGTTTCATCGCCGCATGAGTCCGTCGGTCATGTAGTAGAGCTTCGACGAAACAACTCGTGTTCAGTGAGACTCTATCGATGTATCTGTCAGTCAAAGTCTCAAAATAGTCGATGTAAATAAGTTTCATCATCGTATGAGTCCACCGGTCATTTTGTAGAGCTTGTAGAGCTTCGGCGAAACAACTCGTGTTCAGTGTGACTCTATCGATGTATCTGTCAGTGCAAGTTTAAAAAAAGTCGATGTAAATAAGTTTCATCATCGTATGAGTCCACCGGTCATGTTGTAGAGCTTCGGCGAAACAACTCGTGTTCAGTTAGACTCTATCGATGTATCTGTCAGTCCAAGTTTAAAAATAGTTGATTTAAATTTAAATAAGTTTCATCATCGTATGAGTTCACCGGTCATGTTGTAGAGCTTCGGCGAAACAACTCGTGTTCAGTGTTACTCTATCGATGTATCTGTCAGTGCAAGATTAAAAAAAGTCGATGTAAAAAAGTTTCATCATCGTATGAGTCCGCCGGTCATGTTGTAGAGCTTCGGCGAAACAACTCGTGTTCAGTGAGACTCTATCGATTTATCTATAAGTCCAAGTTTAAAAATAGTCGATGCAAATCAGTTTCATCATCGTATGAGTCCACCGGTCATGTTGTAGAGCTTCGGCGAAACAACTCATGTTCAGTTTGACTCTATTAATGTATCTGTCAGTCAAAGTCCAAAAATAGTCGATGTAAAAAAGTTTCATCATCGTATGAGTCCGCCGGTCATGTTGTAGAGCTTCGGCGAAACAACTCGTGTTCAGTGAGACTCTATCGATGTATCTGTCAGTCCAAGTTTAAAAATAGTCTATGTCAATAAGTTTCATCATCGTATGAGTCGGCCGGTCATCTTGTATAGCTTCGGCGAAACAACTCGTGTTCAGTGAGACTCTATCGATGTATCTGTCAGTCCAAGTTTAAAAAAAAGTCGATGCAAATCAGTTTCATCATCGTATGAGTCCACCGGTCATGTTGTAGAGCTTCAGCGAAACAACTCGTGTTCAGTATGACTCTATCGATGTATCTGTCAGTCCAAGTTTAAAAATAGTTGATTTAAATTTAAATAAGTTTCATCATCGTATGGGTCCGCCGGTCATGTTGTAGAGCTTCGGCGAAACAACTCGTGTTCAGTGTGATTCTTACGATGTATCTGTCAGTCCAAGTTTAAAAAAAAGTCGATGCAAATAAGTTTCATCATCGTGTGAGTCCACCGGTCATGTTGTAGAGCTTCGGCGAAACAACTCATGTTCAGTTTGACTCTATTGATGTATCTGTCAGTGCAAGATTTAAAAAAGTCGATGTCAATAAGTTTCATCATCGTATGAGTCCGCCGGTCATGTTGTAGAGCTTCGGCGAAACAACTCGTGTTCAGTGAGACTCTATCGATTTATCTATCAGTCCAAGTTTAAAAATAGTCGATTCAAATTTAAATAAGTTTCATCATCGTATGGGTCCGCCGGTCATGTTGTAGAGCTTCGGCGAAACAACTCGTGTTCAGTGTGATTCTTACGATGTATCTGTCAGTCCAAGTTTAAAAAAAAGTCGATGCAAATAAGTTTCATCATCGTGTGAGTCCACTGGTCATGTTGTAGAGCTTCGGCGAAACAACTCATGTTCAGTTTGACTCTATTGATGTATCTGTCAGTGCAAGATTTAAAAAAGTCGATGTCAATAAGTTTCATCATCGTATGAGTCCGCCGGTCATGTTGTAGAGCTTCAGCGAAACAACTCGTGTTCAGTGAGACTCTATCGATGTATCTGTCAGTCCAAGTTTAAAAATAGTCTATGTCAATAAGTTTCATCATTGTATGAGTCCACCGGTCATGTTGTAGAGCTTCAGCGAAACAACTCGTGTTCAGTAAGACTCTATCGATGTATCTGTCAGTCCAAGTTTAAAAATAGTCTATGTCAATAAGTTTCATCATCGTATGAGTCCGCCGGTCATGTTGTAGAGCTTGTAGAGCTTCGGCGAAACAACTCGTGTTCAGTGTGACTCTATCGATGTATCTGTCAGTGCAAGTTTAAAAAAAGTCGATGTTAATAAGTTTCATCATCATATGAGTCTACCGGTCATGTTGTAGAGCTTCGGCGAAACAACTCGTGTTCAGTGAGACTCTATCGATTTATCTATCAGTCCAAGTTTAAAAATAGTCGATTCAAATTTAAATAAGTTTCATCATCGTATGAGTCCACCGGTCATGTTGTAGAGCTTCAGCGAAACAACTCGTGTTCAGTAAGACTCTATCGATGTATCTGTCAGTCCAAGTTTAAAAATAGTCTATGTCAATAAGTTTCATCATCGTATGAGTCCGCCGGTCATGTTGTAGAGCTTCAGCGAAACAACTCGTGTTCAGTGAGACTCTATCGATGTATCTGTCAGTGCAAGTTTAAAAAAAGTCGATGTAAATAAGTTTCATCATCGTGTGAGTCCACCAGTCATGTTGTAGAGCTTCGGCGAAACAACTCATGTTCAGTTTGACTCTATTGATGTATCTGTCAGTCCAAGTTTAAAAATAGTCGATGATAATAAGTTTCATCGCCGCATGAGTCCGTCGGTCATGTAGTAGAGCTTCGACGAAACAACTCGTGTTCAGTGAGACTCTATCGATGTATCTGTCAGTCAAAGTCTCAAAATAGTCGATGTAAATAAGTTTCATCATCGTATGAGTCCACCGGTCATTTTGTAGAGCTTGTAGAGCTTCGGCGAAACAACTCGTGTTCAGTGTGACTCTATCGATGTATCTGTCAGTGCAAGTTTAAAAAAAGTCGATGTAAATAAGTTTCATCATCGTATGAGTCCACCGGTCATGTTGTAGAGCTTCGGCGAAACAACTCGTGTTCAGTTAGACTCTATCGATGTATCTGTCAGTCCAAGTTTAAAAATAGTTGATTTAAATTTAAATAAGTTTCATCATCGTATGAGTTCACCGGTCATGTTGTAGAGCTTCGGCAAAACAACTCGTGTTCAGTGTTACTCTATCGATGTATCTGTCAGTGCAAGATTAAAAAAAGTCGATGTAAAAAAGTTTCATCATCGTATGAGTCCGCCGGTCATGTTGTAGAGCTTCGGCGAAACAACTCGTGTTCAGTGAGACTCTATCGATTTATCTATAAGTCCAAGTTTAAAAATAGTCGATGCAAATCAGTTTCATCATCGTATGAGTCCACCGGTCATGTTGTAGAGCTTCGGCGAAACAACTCATGTTCAGTTTGACTCTATTAATGTATCTGTCAGTCAAAGTCCAAAAATAGTCGATGTAAAAAAGTTTCATCATCGTATGAGTCCGCCGGTCATGTTGTAGAGCTTCGGCGAAACAACTCGTGTTCAGTGAGACTCTATCGATGTATCTGTCAGTCCAAGTTTAAAAATAGTCTATGTCAATAAGTTTCATCATCGTATGAGTCGGCCGGTCATCTTGTATAGCTTCGGCGAAACAACTCGTGTTCAGTGAGACTCTATCGATGTATCTGTCAGTCCAAGTTTAAAAAAAAGTCGATGCAAATCAGTTTCATCATCGTATGAGTCCACCGGTCATGTTGTAGAGCTTCAGCGAAACAACTCGTGTTCAGTATGACTCTATCGATGTATCTGTCAGTCCAAGTTTAAAAATAGTTGATTTAAATTTAAATAAGTTTCATCATCGTATGGGTCCGCCGGTCATGTTGTAGAGCTTCGGCGAAACAACTCGTGTTCAGTGTGATTCTTACGATGTATCTGTCAGTCCAAGTTTAAAAAAAAGTCGATGCAAATAAGTTTCATCATCGTGTGAGTCCACCGGTCATGTTGTAGAGCTTCGGCGAAACAACTCATGTTCAGTTTGACTCTATTGATGTATCTGTCAGTGCAAGATTTAAAAAAGTCGATGTCAATAAGTTTCATCATCGTATGAGTCCGCCGGTCATGTTGTAGAGCTTCGGCGAAACAACTCGTGTTCAGTGAGACTCTATCGATTTATCTATCAGTCCAAGTTTAAAAATAGTCGATTCAAATTTAAATAAGTTTCATCATCATGTGAGTCCACCGGTCATGTTGTAGAGCTTCGGCGAAACAACTCGTGTTCAGTGTGACTCTATCGATGTATCTGTCAGTGCAAGTTTAAAAATAGTCTATGTCAATAAGTTTCATCATCGTATGAGTCCGCCGGTCATGTTGTAGAGCTTCAGCGAAACAACTCGTGTTCAGTGAGACTCTATCGATGTATCTGTCAGTCCAAGTTTAAAAATAGTCTATGTCAATAAGTTTCATCATCGTATGAGTCCACCGGTCATGTTGTAGAGCTTCATCGAAACAACTCGTGTTCAGTAAGACTCTATCGATGTATCTGTCAGTCTCAAGTTTAAAAATAGTTGATTTAAATTTAAATAAGTTTCATCATCGTATGGGTCCGCCGGTCATGTTGTAGAGCTTCGGTGAAACAACTCGTTTCAATGAGACTCTATCGATGTATCTGTCAGTAAAAGTTTAAAAATAGTCTATGTCAATAAGTTTCATCATCGTATGAGTCCGCCGGTCATGTTGTAGAGCTTCAGCGAAACAACTCGTGTTCAGTGAGACTCTATCGATGTATCTGTCAGTCCAAGTTTAAAAATAGTCTATGTCAATAAGTTTCATCATTGTATGAGTCCACCGGTCATGTTGTAGAGCTTCAGCGAAACAACTCGTGTTCAGTAAGACTCTATCGATGTATCTGTCAGTCCAAGTTTAAAAATAGTCTATGTCAATAAGTTTCATCATCGTATGAGTCCGCCGGTCATGTTGTAGAGCTTGTAGAGCTTCGGCGAAACAACTCGTGTTCAGTGTGACTCTATCGATGTATCTGTCAGTGCAAGTTTAAAAAAAGTCGATGTTAATAAGTTTCATCATCATATGAGTCTACCGGTCATGTTGTAGAGCTTCGGCGAAACAACTCGTGTTCAGTGAGACTCTATCGATTTATCTATCAGTCCAAGTTTAAAAATAGTCGATTCAAATTTAAATAAGTTTCATCATCGTATGAGTCCACCGGTCATGTTGTAGAGCTTCAGCGAAACAACTCGTGTTCAGTAAGACTCTATCGATGTATCTGTCAGTCCAAGTTTAAAAATAGTCTATGTCAATAAGTTTCATCATCGTATGAGTCCGCCGGTCATGTTGTAGAGCTTCAGTGAAACAACTCGTGTTCAGTGAGACTCTATCGATGTATCTGTCAGTGCAAGTTTAAAAAAAGTCGATGTAAATAAGTTTCATCATCGTGTGAGTCCACCAGTCATGTTGTAGAGCTTCGGCGAAACAACTCATGTTCAGTTTGACTCTATTGATGTATCTGTCAGTCCAAGTTTAAAAATAGTCGATGATAATAAGTTTCATCGCCGCATGAGTCCGTCGGTCATGTAGTAGAGCTTCGACGAAACAACTCGTGTTCAGTGAGACTCTATCGATGTATCTGTCAGTCAAAGTCTCAAAATAGTCGATGTAAATAAGTTTCATCATCGTATGAGTCCACTTGTCATTTTGTAGAGCTTGTAGAGCTTCGGCGAAACAACTCGTGTTCAGTGAGACTCTATCGATGTATCTGTCAGTCCAAGTTTAAAAATAGTCGATGTCAATAAGTTTCATCATCGTATGAGTCCGCCGGTCATGTTGTAGAGCTTCGGCGAAACAACTCGTGTTCAGTGAGACTCTATCGATTTATCTATCAGTCCAAGTTTAAAAATAGTCGATTCAAATTTAAATAAGTTTCATCATCATGTGAGTCCACCGGTCATGTTGTAGAGCTTCGGCGAAACAACTCATGTTCAGTTTGACTCTATTAATGTATCTGTCAGTCAAAGTCCAAAAATAGTCGATGTAAAAAAGTTTCATCATCGTATGAGTCCGCCGGTCATGTTGTAGAGCTTCGGCGAAACAACTCGTGTTCAGTGAGACTCTATCGATGTATCTGTCAGTCCAAGTTTAAAAATAGTCTATGTCAATAAGTTTCATCATCGTATGAGTCGGCCGGTCATCTTGTATAGCTTCGGCGAAACAACTCGTGTTCAGTGAGACTCTATCGATGTATCTGTCAGTCCAAGTTTAAAAAAAAGTCGATGCAAATCAGTTTCATCATCGTATGAGTCCACCGGTCATGTTGTAGAGCTTCAGCGAAACAACTCGTGTTCAGTATGACTCTATCGATGTATCTGTCAGTCCAAGTTTAAAAATAGTTGATTTAAATTTAAATAAGTTTCATCATCGTATGGGTCCGCCGGTCATGTTGTAGAGCTTCGGCGAAACAACTCGTGTTCAGTGTGATTCTTACGATGTATCTGTCAGTCCAAGTTTAAAAAAAAGTCGATGCAAATAAGTTTCATCATCGTGTGAGTCCACCGGTCATGTTGTAGAGCTTCGGCGAAACAACTCATGTTCAGTTTGACTCTATTGATGTATCTGTCAGTGCAAGATTTAAAAAAGTCGATGTCAATAAGTTTCATCATCGTATGAGTCCGCCGGTCATGTTGTAGAGCTTCGGCGAAACAACTCGTGTTCAGTGAGACTCTATCGATTTATCTATCAGTCCAAGTTTAAAAATAGTCGATTCAAATTTAAATAAGTTTCATCATCATGTGAGTCCACCGGTCATGTTGTAGAGCTTCGGCGAAACAACTCGTGTTCAGTGTGACTCTATCGATGTATCTGTCAGTGCAAGTTTAAAAATAGTCTATGTCAATAAGTTACATCATCGTATGAGTCCGCCGGTCATGTTGTAGAGCTTCAGCGAAACAACTCGTGTTCAGTGAGACTCTATCGATGTATCTGTCAGTCCAAGTTTAAAAATAGTCTATGTCAATAAGTTTCATCATCGTATGAGTCCACCGGTCATGTTGTAGAGCTTCATCGAAACAACTCGTGTTCAGTAAGACTCTATCGATGTATCTGTCAGTCTCAAGTTTAAAAATAGTTGATTTAAATTTAAATAAGTTTCATCATCGTATGGGTCCGCCGGTCATGTTGTAGAGCTTCGGTGAAACAACTCGTTTCAATGAGACTCTATCGATGTATCTGTCAGTAAAAGTTTAAAAATAGTCTATGTCAATAAGTTTCATCATCGTATGAGTCCGCCGGTCATGTTGTAGAGCTTCAGCGAAACAACTCGTGTTCAGTGAGACTCTATCGATGTATCTGTCAGTCCAAGTTTAAAAATAGTCTATGTCAATAAGTTTCATCATTGTATGAGTCCACCGGTCATGTTGTAGAGCTTCAGCGAAACAACTCGTGTTCAGTAAGACTCTATCGATGTATCTGTCAGTCCAAGTTTAAAAATAGTCTATGTCAATAAGTTTCATCATCGTATGAGTCCGCCGGTCATGTTGTAGAGCTTGTAGAGCTTCGGCGAAACAACTCGTGTTCAGTGTGACTCTATCGATGTATCTGTCAGTGCAAGTTTAAAAAAAGTCGATGTTAATAAGTTTCATCATCATATGAGTCTACCGGTCATGTTGTAGAGCTTCGGCGAAACAACTCGTGTTCAGTGAGACTCTATCGATTTATCTATCAGTCCAAGTTTAAAAATAGTCGATTCAAATTTAAATAAGTTTCATCATCGTATGAGTCCACCGGTCATGTTGTAGAGCTTCAGCGAAACAACTCGTGTTCAGTAAGACTCTATCGATGTATCTGTCAGTCCAAGTTTAAAAATAGTCTATGTCAATAAGTTTCATCATCGTATGAGTCCGCCGGTCATGTTGTAGAGCTTCAGCGAAACAACTCGTGTTCAGTGAGACTCTATCGATGTATCTGTCAGTGCAAGTTTAAAAAAAGTCGATGTAAATAAGTTTCATCATCGTGTGAGTCCACCAGTCATGTTGTAGAGCTTCGGCGAAACAACTCATGTTCAGTTTGACTCTATTGATGTATCTGTCAGTCCAAGTTTAAAAATAGTCGATGATAATAAGTTTCATCGCCGCATGAGTCCGTCGGTCATGTAGTAGAGCTTCGACGAAACAACTCGTGTTCAGTGAGACTCTATCGATGTATCTGTCAGTCAAAGTCTCAAAATAGTCGATGTAAATAAGTTTCATCATCGTATGAGTCCACCGGTCATTTTGTAGAGCTTGTAGAGCTTCGGCGAAACAACTCGTGTTCAGTGTGACTCTATCGATGTATCTGTCAGTGCAAGTTTAAAAAAAGTCGATGTAAATAAGTTTCATCATCGTATGAGTCCACCGGTCATGTTGTAGAGCTTCAGCGAAACAACTCGTGTTCAGTAAGACTCTATCGATGTATCTGTCAGTCCAAGTTTAAAAATAGTCTATGTCAATAAGTTTCATCATCGTATGAGTTCACCGGTCATGTTGTAGAGCTTCGGCGAAACAACTCGTGTTCAGTGTTACTCTATCGATGTATCTGTCAGTGCAAGATTAAAAAAAGTCGATGTAAAAAAGTTTCATCATCGTATGAGTCCGCCGGTCATGTTGTAGAGCTTCGGCGAAACAACTCGTGTTCAGTGAGACTCTATCGATTTATCTATAAGTCCAAGTTTAAAAATAGTCGATGCAAATCAGTTTCATCATCGTATGAGTCCACCGGTCATGTTGTAGAGCTTCGGCGAAACAACTCATGTTCAGTTTGACTCTATTAATGTATCTGTCAGTCAAAGTCCAAAAATAGTCGATGTAAATAAGTTTCATCATCGTATGAGTCCGCCGGTCATGTTGTAGAGCTTCGGCGAAACAACTCGTGTTCAGTGAGACTCTATCGATGTATCTGTCAGTCCAAGTTTAAAAATAGTCTATGTCAATAAGTTTCATCATCGTATGAGTCGGCCGGTCATCTTGTATAGCTTCGGCGAAACAACTCGTGTTCAGTGAGACTCTATCGATGTATCTGTCAGTCCAAGTTTAAAAAAAAGTCGATGCAAATCAGTTTCATCATCGTATGAGTCCACCGGTCATGTTGTAGAGCTTCAGCGAAACAACTCGTGTTCAGTATGACTCTATCGATGTATCTGTCAGTCCAAGTTTAAAAATAGTTGATTTAAATTTAAATAAGTTTCATCATCGTATGGGTCCGCCGGTCATGTTGTAGAGCTTCGGCGAAACAACTCGTGTTCAGTGTGATTCTTACGATGTATCTGTCAGTCCAAGTTTAAAAATAGTCTATGTCAATGAGTTTCATCATCGTATGAGTCCGCCGGTCATTTTGTAGAGCTTCAGCGAAACAACTCGTGTTCAGTTAGACTCTATCGATGTATCTGTCAGTCCAAGTTTAAAAAAAAGTCGATGCAAATCAGTTTCATCATCGTATGTGTCCACCAGTCATGTTGTAGAGCTTGTAGAGCTTCGGCGAAACAACTTGTGTTCAGTGTGACTCTACCAATGTATCTGTCAGTGCAAGTTTAAAAAAAGTCGATGTAAATAAGTTTCATCATCGTGTGAGTCCACCAGTCATGTTGTAGAGCTTCGGCGAAACAACTCATGTTCAGTTTGACTCTATTGATGTATCTGTCAGTCCAAGTTTAAAAATAGTCGATGATAATAAGTTTCATCACCGCATGAGTCCGTCGGTCATGTAGTAGAGCTTCGACGAAACAACTCGTGTTCAGTGAGACTCTATCGATGTATCTGTCAGTCAAAGTCTCAAAATAGTCGATGTAAATAAGTTTCATCATCGTATGAGTCCGCCGGTCATGTTGTAGAGCTTCGGCGAAACAACTCGTGTTCAGTGAGACTCTATCGATGTATCTGTCAGTCCAAGTTTAAAAAAAAGTCGATGCTAATCAGTTTCATCATCGTATGAGTTCACCGGTCATGATGTAGAGCTTCGGCGAAACAACTCGTGTTCAGTGTGACTCTATCGATGTATCTGTCAGTGCAAGATTAAAAAAAGTCATTGTAAATAAATTTCATCATCGTATGAGTCCGCCGGTCATGTTGTAGAGCTTCGGCGAAACAACTCGTGTTCAGTGAGACTCTATCGATTTATCTATCAGTCCAAGTTTAAAAATAGTCGATTCAAATTTAAATCAGTTTCATCATCGTATGAGTCCGCCGGTCATGTTGTAGAGCTTCAGCGAAACAACTCGTGTTCAGTGAGACTCTATCGATGTATCTGTCAGTGCAAGTTTAAAAAAAGTCGATGTAAATAAGTTTCATCATCGTGTGAGTCCACCAGTCATGTTGTAGAGCTTCGGCGAAACAACTCATGTTCAGTTTGACTCTATTGATGTATCTGTCAGTCCAAGTTTAAAAATAGTCGATGATAATAAGTTTCATAGCCGCATGAATCCGTCGGTCATGTAGTAGAGCTTCGACGAAACAACTCGTGTTCAGTGAGACTCTATCGATGTATCTGTCAGTCAAAGTCTCAAAATAGTCGATGTAAATAAGTTTCATCATCGTATGAGTCCACCGGTCATGTTGTAGAGCTTGTAGAGCTTCGGCGAAACAACTCGTGTTCAGTGTGACTCTATCGATGTATCTGTCAGTGCAAGTTTAAAAAAAGTCGATGTAAATAAGTTTCATCATCGTATGAGTCCACCGGTCATGTTGTAGAGCTTCGGCGAAACAACTCGTGTTCAGTGAGACTCTATGGATTTATCTATCAGTCCAAGTTTGAAAATAGTCGATTCAAATTTAAATAAGTTTCATCATCGTGTGAGTCCACCGGTCATGTTGTAGAGCTTCGGCGAAACAACTCATGTTCAGTTTGACTCTATTGATGTATCTGTCAGCCAAAGTCCAAAAATAGTCGATGTAAATAAGTTTCATCATCGTATGAGTCCACCGGTCATGTTGTAGAGCTTCGGCGAAACAACTCGTGTTCAGTGAGACTCTAACGATTTATCTATCAGTCCAAGTTTGAAAATAGTCGATTCAAATTTAAATAAGTTTCATCATCGTGTGAGTCCACCGGTCATGTTGTAGAGCTTCGGCGAAACAACTCATGTTCAGTTTGACTCTATTGATGTATCTGTCAGCCAAAGTCCAAAAATAGTCGATGTAAAAAAGTTTCATCATCGTATGAGTCCGCCGGTCATGTTGTAGAGCTTCGGCAAAACAACTCGTGTTCAGTGAGACTCTATCGATTTATCTATCAGTCCAAGTTTAAAAATAGTCGATGCAAATCAGTTTCATCATCGTATGAGTCCACCGGTCATGTTGTAGAGCTTCAGCGAAACAACTCGTGTTCAGTATGACTCTATCGATGTATCTGTCAGTCCAAGTTTAAAAATAGTTGATTTAAATTTAAATAAGTTTCATCATCGTATGGGTCCGCCGGTCATGTTGTAGAGCTTCGGCGAAACAACTCGTGTTCAGTGTGATTCTTACGATGTATCTGTCAGTCCAAGTTTAAAAAAAAGTCGATGCAAATAAGTTTCATCATCGTGTGAGTCCACCGGTCATGTTGTAGAGCTTCGGCGAAACAACTCATGTTCAGTTTGACTCTATTGATGTATCTGTCAGTGCAAGATTTAAAAAAGTCGATGTCATAAAGTTTCATCATCGTATGAGTCCGCCGGTCATGTTGTAGAGCTTCGGCGAAACAACTCGTGTTCAGTTAGACTCTATCGATGTATCTGTCAGTCCAAGTTTGAAAAAAAGTCGATGCAAATCAGTTTCATCATCGTATGAGTCCACCGGTCATGTTGTAGAGCTTCGGCGAATGAACTCGTGTTCAGTGGGACTCTATCGATGTATCTGTCAGTCCAAGTTTAAAAATAGTCTATGTCAATAAGTTTCATCATCGTATGAGTCTGCCGGTCATGTTGTAGAGCTTCGGCGAAACAACTCGTGTTCAGTTTGACTCTATCGATGTATCTGTCAGTCCAAGTTTAAAAAAAGTCGATGTAAATAAGTTTCATCATCGTATGAGTCCGCCGGTCATGTTGTATAGCTTCGGCGAAACAACTCGTGTTCAGTTAGACTCTATCGATGTATCTGTCAGTCCAAGTTTGAAAAAAAGTCGATGCAAATCAGTTTCATCATCGTATGAGTCCACCGGTCATGTTGTAGAGCTTCGGCAAATTAACTCGTGTTCAGTGAGACTCTATCGATGTATCTGTCAGTCCAAGTTTAAAAATAGTCTACGTCAATAAGTTTCATCATCGTATGAGTCCACCGGTCATGTTGTAGAGCTTCGGCGAAACAACTCGCGTTCAGTGAGACTCTATCGATGTATCTGTCAGTCCAAGTTTAAAAATAGTCTATGTCAATAAGTTTCATCATCGTATGAGTCTGCCGGTCATGTTGTAGAGCTTCGGCGAAACAACTCGTGTTCAGTGTGATTCTATCGATGTATCTGTCAGTCAAAGTCTTAAATTAGTCGATGTGAATAAGTTTCATCATCGTATGAGTCCGCCGGTCATGTTGTAGAGCTTCGGCGAAACAACTCGTGTTCAGTGAGACTCTATCGATGTATCTGTCAGTCCAAGTTTAAAAATAGTTGATTTAAATTTAAATAAGTTTCATCATCGTATGAGTCCGCCGGTCATGTTGTAGAGCTTCGGCGAAACAACTCGTGTTCAGGGTGATTCTAACGATGTATCTGTCAGTCAAAGTTTAAAAAAAAGTCGATGCAAATAAGTTTCATCATCGTGTGAGTCCACCGGTCATGTTGTAGAGCTTCGGCGAAACAACTCGTGTTCAGTGTGATTCTAACGATGTATCTGTCAGTCCAAGTTTAAAAAGAGTCGATGCAAATAAGTTTCATCATCGTGTGAGTCCACCGGTCATGTTGTAGAGCTTCGGCGAAACAACTCATGTTCAGTTTGACTCTATTGATGTATCTGTCAGTCCAAGTTTAAAAATAGTCGATAATAATAAGTTTTATCACCGCATGAGTCCGTCGGTCATGTAGTAGAGCTTGGACGAAACAACTCGTGTTCAGTGAGACTCTATCGATGTATCTGTCAGTCAAAGTCCAAAAATAGTCGATGTAAATAAGTTTCATCATCGTATGAGTCCGTCGGTCATGTAGTAGAGCTTCGGCGAAACAACTCGTGTTCAGTGAGACTCTATCGATGTATCTGTCAGTCAAAGTCTAAAAAAAGTCGATGCAAATCAGTTTCATCATCGTATGAGTCCACCGGTCATGTTGTAGAGCTTCGGTGAAACAACTCGTGTTCAGTGAGACTCTATTAATTTATCTATCAGTCCAAGTTTAAAAATAGTCGATTCAAATTTAAATAAGTTTCATCATCGTGTGAGTCCACCGGTCATGTTGTAGAGCTTCGGCGAAACAACTCGTGTTTAGTGTGACTCTATCGATGTATCTGTCAGTCAAAGTTTAAAAAAAAGTCGATGCAAATAAGTTTCATCATCGTGTGAGTCCACCGGTCATGTTGTAGAGCTTCGGCGAAACAACTCATGTTCAGTTTGACTCTATTGATGTATCTGTCAGTGCAAGATTTAAAAAAGTCGATAATAATAAGTTTCATCACCGCATGAGTCCGTCGGTCATGTAGTAGAGCTTCGACGAAACAACTCGTGTTCAGTGAGACTCTATCGATGTATCTGTCAGTCAAAGTCCAAAAATAGTCGATGTTAATAAGTTTCATCATCGTATGAGTCCGTCGGTCATGTAGTAGAGCTTCGGCGAAACAACTCGTGTTCAGTGAGACTCTATCGATGTATCTGTCAGTCAAAGTCTTGAAATAGTCGATGTAAATAAGTTTCATCATCGTATAAGTCCGCCGGTCATGTTGTAGAGCTTCGGCGAAACAACTCGTGTTCAGTGAGACTCTATCAATTTATCTATCAGTCCAAGTTTAAAAATAGTCGATTCAAATTTAAATAAGTTTCATCATCGTGTGAGTCCACCGGTCATGTTGTAGAGCTTCGGTGAAACAACTCGTGTTTAGTGTGACTCTATCGATGTATCTGTCAGTCAAAGTTTAAAAAAAAATCGATGCAAATAAGTTTCATCATCGTGTGAGTCTGCCGGTCATGTTGTAGAGCTTCGGCGAAACAACTCATGTTCAGTTTGACTCTATTGATGTATCTGTCAGTGCAAGATTTAAAAAAGTCGATAATAATAAGTTTCATCACCGCATGAGTCCGTCGGTCATGTAGTAGAGCTTCGACGAAACAACTCGTGTTCAGTGAGACTCTATCGATGTATCTGTCAGTCAAAGTCCAAAAATAGTCGATGTTAATAAGTTTCATCATCGTATGAGTCCGTCGGTCATGTAGTAGAGCTTCGGCGAAACAACTCGTGTTCAGTGAGACTCTATCGATGTATCTGTCAGTCAAAGTCTTGAAATAGTCGATGTAAATAAGTTTCATCATCGTATAAGTCCGCCGGTCATGTTGTAGAGCTTCGGCGAAACAACTCGTGTTCAATTAGACTCTATCGATGTATCTGTCAGTCCAAGTTTGAAAAAAAGTCGATGAAAATCAGTTTCATCATCGTATGAGTCCACCGGTCATGTTGTAGAGCTTCGGCGAAACAACTCGTGTTCAGTGAGACTCTATCGATTTATCTATCAGTCCAAGTTTAAAAATAGTCGATTCAAATTTAAATAAGTTTCATCATCGTATGAGTCCACCGGTCATGTTGTAGAGCTTCAGCGAAACAACTCGTGTTCAGTAAGACTCTATCGATGTATCTGTCAGTCCAAGTTTAAAAATAGTCTATGTCAATAAGTTTCATCATCGTATGAGTCCGCCGGTCATGTTGTAGAGCTTGTAGAGCTTCGGTGAAACAACTCGTGTTCAGTGTGACTCTATCGATGTATCTGTCAGTCCAAGTTTAAAAATAGTCTATGTCAATAAGTTTCATCATCGTATGAGTCCGCCGGTCATGTTGTAGAGCTTGTAGAGCTTCGGCGAAACAACTCGTGTTCAGTGTGACTCTATCGATGTATCTGTCAGTGCAAGTTTAAAAAAAGTCGATGTAAATAAGTTTCATCATCATATGAGTCTACCGGTCATGTTGTAGAGCTTCGGCGAAACAACTCGTGTTCAGTGAGACTCTATCGATTTATCTATCAGTCCAAGTTTAAAAATAGTCGATTCAAATTTAAATAAGTTTCATCATCGTATGAGTCCACCGGTCATGTTGTAGAGCTTCAGCGAAACAACTCGTGTTCAGTAAGACTCTATCGATGTATCTGTCAGTCCAAGTTTAAAAATAGTCTATGTCAATAAGTTTCATCATCGTATGAGTCCGCCGGTCATGTTGTAGAGCTTGTAGAGCTTCGGTGAAACAACTCGTGTTCAGTGTGACTCTATCGATGTATCTGTCAGTGCAAGTTTAAAAAAAGTCGATGTAAATAAGTTTCGTCATCGTATGAGTCCACCGGTCATGTTGTAGAGCTTCGGCGAAACAACTCGTGTTCAGTGAGACTCTATCGATGTATCTGTCAGTCCAAGTTTAAAAAAAAGTCGATGCAAATAAGTTTCTTCATCGTGTGAGTCCACCGGTCATGTTGTAGAGCTTCGGCGAAACAACCCGTGTTCAGTGAGACTCTATCGATGTATCTGTCAGTCCAAGTTTAAAAAAAAGTCGATGCAAATCAGTTTCATCATCGTATGTGTCCACCAGTCATGTTGTAGAGCTTGTAGAGCTTCGGCGAAACAACTTGTGTTCAGTGTGACTCTATCGATGTATCTGTCAGTGCAAGTTTAAAAAAAGTCGATGTAAATAAGTTTCATCATCGTGTGAGTCCACCAGTCATGTTGTAGAGCTTCGGCGAAACAACTCATGTTCAGTTTGACTCTATTGATGTATCTGTCAGTCCAAGTTTAAAAATAGTTGATTTAAATTTAAATAAGTTTCATCATCGTATGGGTCCGCCGGTCATGTTGTAGAGCTTCGGTGAAACAACTCGTTTCAATGAGACTCTATCGATGTATCTGTCAGTCCAAGTTTAAAAAAAAGTCGATGCAAATAAGTTTCTTCATCGTGTGAGTCCACCGGTCATGTTGTAGAGCTTCGGCGAAACAACCCGTGTTCAGTGAGACTCTATCGATGTATCTGTCAGTCCAAGTTTAAAAAAAAGTCGATGCAAATCAGTTTCATCATCGTATGTGTCCACCAGTCATGTTGTAGAGCTTGTAGAGCTTCGGCGAAACAACTCGTGTTCAGTGTGACTCTATCGATGTATCTGTCAGTGCAAGTTTAAAAAAAGTCGATGTAAATAAGTTTCATCATCGTGTGAGTCCACCAGTCATGTTGTAGAGCTTCGGCGAAACAACTCATGTTCAGTTTGACTCTATTGATGTATCTGTCAGTCCAAGTTTAAAAATAGTCGATGATAATAAGTTTCATCGCCGCATGAGTCCGTCGGTCATGTAGTAGAGCTTCGACGAAACAACTCGTGTTCAGTGAGACTCTATCGATGTATCTGTCAGTCAAAGTCTCAAAATAGTCGATGTAAATAAGTTTCATCATCGTATGAGTCCACCGGTCATGTTGTAGAGCTTCGGCGAAACAACTCGTGTTCAGTGAGACTCTATCGATTTATCTATCAGTCCAAGTTTAAAAATAGTCGATTCAAATTTAAATAAGTTTCATCATCGTGTGAGTCCACCGGTCATGTTGTAGAGCTTCGGCGAAACAACTCATGTTCAGTTTGACTCTATTGATGTATCTGTCAGCCAAAGTCCAAAAAAAGTCGATGTAAAAAAGTTTCATCATCGTATGAGTTCGCCGGTCATGTTGTAGAGCTTCGGCAAAACAACTCGTGTTCAGTGAGACTCTATCGATTTATCTATCAGTCCAAGTTTAAAAAAAGTCGATGCAAATCAGTTTCATCATCGTATGAGTCCACCGGTCATGTTGTAGAGCTTCGGCGAAACAACTCATGTTCAGTTTGACTCTATTGATGTATCTGTCAGCCAAAGTCCAAAAAAAGTCGATGTAAAAAAGTTTCATCATCGTATGAGTCCGCCGGTCATGTTGTAGAGCTTCGGCAAAACAACTCGTGTTCAGTGAGACTCTATCGATTTATCTATCAGTCCAAGTTTAAAAAAAGTCGATGCAAATCAGTTTCATCATCGTATGAGTCCACCGGTCATGTTGTAGAGCTTCGGCGAAACAACTCATGTTCAGTTTGACTCTATTGATGTATCTGTCAGTCAAAGTCCAAAAATAGTCGATGTAAATAAGTTTCATCATCGTATGAGTCCGCCGGTCATGTTGTAGAGCTTCGGCGAAACAACTCGTGTTCAGTTAGACTCTATCGATGTATCTGTCAGTCCAAGTTTGAAAAAAAGTCGATGCAAATCAGTTTCATCATCGTATGAGTCCACCGGTCATGTTGTAGAGCTTCGGCGAAACAACTCGTGTTCAGTGAGACTCTATCGATGTATCTGTCAGTCCAAGTTTAAAAATAGTCTATGTCAATAAGTTTCATCATCGTATGAGTCGGCCGGTCATCTTGTATAGCTTCGGCGAAACAACTCGTGTTCAGTGAGACTCTATCGATGTATCTGTCAGTCCAAGTTTAAAAAAAAGTCGATGCAAATCAGTTTCATCATCGTATGAGTCCACCGGTCATGTTGTAGAGCTTCAGCGAAACAACTCGTGTTCAGTATGACTCTATCGATGTATCTGTCAGTCCAAGTTTAAAAATAGTTGATTTAAATTTAAATAAGTTTCATCATCGTATGGGTCCGCCGGTCATGTTGTAGAGCTTCGGCGAAACAACTCATGTTCAGTTTGACTCTATTGATGTATCTGTCAGTGCAAGATTTAAAAAAGTCGATGTCAATAAGTTTCATCATCGTATGAGTCCGCCGGTCATGTTGTAGAGCTTCGGCGAAACAACTCGTGTTCAGTTAGACTCTATCGATGTATCTGTCAGTCCAAGTTTGAAAAAAAGTCGATGCAAATCAGTTTCATCATCGTATGAGTCCACCGGTCATGTTGTAGAGCTTCGGCGAATGAACTCGTGTTCAGTGAGACTCTATCGATGTATCTGTCAGTCCAAGTTTAAAAATAGTCTATGTCAATAAGTTTCATCATCGTATGAGTCTGCCGGTCATGTTGTAGAGCTTCGGCGAAACAACTCGTGTTCAGTTTGACTCTATCGATGTATCTGTCAGTCCAAGTTAAAAAAAAGTCGATGTAAATAAGTTTCATCATCGTATGAGTCCGCCGGTCATGTTGTATAGCTTCGGCGAAAAACCTCGTGTTCAGTTAGACTCTATCGATGTATCTGTCAGTCCAAGTTTGAAAAAAAGTCGATGCAAATCAGTTTCATCATCGTATGAGTCCACCGGTCATGTTGTAGAGCTTCGGCAAATTAACTCGTGTTCAGTGAGACTCTATCGATGTATCTGTCAGTCCAAGTTTAAAAATAGTCTATGTCAATAAGTTTCATCATCGGTTGGGTCCACCGGTCATGTTGTAGAGCTTCAGCGAAACAACTCGTGTTCAGTATGACTCTATCGATGTATCTGTCAGTCCAAGTTTAAAAATAGTTGATTTAAATTCAAATAAGTTTCATCATCGTATGAGTCTGCCGGTCATGTTGTAGAGCTTCGGCGAAACAACTCGTGTTCAGTTTGACTCTATCGATGTATCTGTCAGTCCAAGTTTAAAAAAAGTCGATGTAAATAAGTTTCATCATCGTATGAGTCCACCGGTCATGTTGTAGAGCTTCAGCGAAACAACTCGTGTTCAGTAAGACTCTATCGATGTATCTGTCAATCCAAGTTTAAAAATAGTCTATGTCAATAAGTTGCATCATCGTATGAGTCCGCCGGTCATGTTGTAGAGCTTGTAGAGCTTCGGCGAAACAACTCGTGTTCAGTGAGACTCTATCGATGTATCTGTCAGTCCAAGTTTAAAAAAAAGTCGATGCAAATAAGTTTCTTCATCGTGTGAGTCCACCGGTCATGTTGTAGAGCTTCGGCGAAACAACCCGTGTTCAGTGAGACTCTATCGATGTATCTGTCAGTCCAAGTTTAAAAAAAAGTCGATGCAAATCAGTTTCATCATCGTATGTGTCCACCAGTCATGTTGTAGAGCTTGTAGAGCTTCGGCGAAACAACTTGTGTTCAGTGTGACTCTATCGATGTATCTGTCAGTGCAAGTTTAAAAAAAGTCGATGTAAATAAGTTTCATCATCGTGTGAGTCCACCAGTCATGTTGTAGAGCTTCGGCGAAACAACTCGTGTTCAGTGAGACTCTATCGATGTATCTGTCAGTCAAAGTCCAAAAATAGTCGATGTAAATAAGTTTCATCATCGTATGAGTCCGTCGGTCATGTAGTAGAGCTTCGGCGAAACAACTCGTGTTCAGTGAGACTCTATCGATGTATCTGTCAGTCAAAGTCTAAAAAAAGTCGATGCAAATCAGTTTCATCATCGTATGAGTCCACCGGTCATGTTGTAGAGCTTCGGCGAAACAACTCGTGTTCAGTGAGACTCTATCAATTTATCTATCAGTCCAAGTTTAAAAATAGTCGATTCAAATTTAAATAAGTTTCATCATCGTGTGAGTCCACCGGTCATGTTGTAGAGCTTCGGCGAAACAACTCGTGTTTAGTGTGACTCTATCGATGTATCTGTCAGTCAAAGTTTAAAAAAAAGTCGATGCAAATAAGTTTCATCATCGTGTGAGTCCACCGGTCATGTTGTAGAGCTTCGGCGAAACAACTCATGTTCAGTTTGACTCTATTGATGTATCTGTCAGTGCAAGATTTAAAAAAGTCGATAATAATAAGTTTCATCACCGCATGAGTCCGTCGGTCATGTAGTAGAGCTTCGACGAAACAACTCGTGTTCAGTGAGACTCTATCGATGTATCTGTCAGTCAAAGTCCAAAAATAGTCGATGTTAATAAGTTTCATCATCGTATGAGTCCGTCGGTCATGTAGTAGAGCTTCGGCGAAACAACTCGTGTTCAGTGAGACTCTATCGATGTATCTGTCAGTCAAAGTCTTGAAATAGTCGATGTAAATAAGTTTCATCATCGTATAAGTCCGCCGGTCATGTTGTAGAGCTTCGGCGAAACAACTCGTGTTCAGTGAGACTCTATCAATTTATCTATCAGTCCAAGTTTAAAAATAGTCGATTTAAATTTAAATAAGTTTCATCATCGTGTGAGTCCACCGGTCATGTTGTAGAGCTTCGGCGAAACAACTCGTGTTTAGTGTGACTCTATCGATGTATCTGTCAGTCAAAGTTTAAAAAAAAGGCGATGCAAATAAGTTTCATCATCGTGTGAGTCCGCCGGTCATGTTGTAGAGCTTCGGCGAAACAACTCATGTTCAGTTTGACTCTATTGATGTATCTGTCAGTGCAAGATTTAAAAAAGTCGATAATAATAAGTTTCATCACCGCATGAGTCCGTCGGTCATGTAGTAGAGCTTCGACGAAACAACTCGTGTTCAGTGAGACTCTATCGATGTATCTGTCAGTCAAAGTCCAAAAATAGTCGATGTTAATAAGTTTCATCATCGTATGAGTCCGTCGGTCATGTAGTAGAGCTTCGGCGAAACAACTCGTGTTCAGTGAGACTCTATCGATGTATCTGTCAGTCAAAGTCTTGAAATAGTCGATGTAAATAAGTTTCATCATCGTATAAGTCCGCCGGTCAAGTTGTAGAGCTTCGGCGAAACAACTCGTGTTCAATTAGACTCTATCGATGTATCTGTCAGTCCAAGTTTGAAAAAAAGTCGATGAAAATCAGTTTCATCATCGTATGAGTCCACCGGTCATGTTGTAGAGCTTCGGCGAAACAACTCGTGTTCAGTGAGACTCTATCGATGTATCTGTCAGTCCAAGTTTAAAAATAGTCTATGTCAATAAGTTTCATCATCGTATGAGTCCGCCGGTCATGTTGTAGAGCTTGTAGAGCTTCGGCGAAACAACTCGTGTTCAGTGTGACTCTATCGATGTATCTGTCAGTGCAAGTTTAAAAAAAGTCGATGTAAATAAGTTTCATCATCATATGAGTCTACTGGTCATGTTGTAGAGCTTCGGCGAAACAACTCGTGTTCAGTGAGACTCTATCGATTTATCTATCAGTCCAAGTTTAAAAATAGTCGATTCAAATTTAAATAAGTTTCATCATCGTATGAGTCCACCGGTCATGTTGTAGAGCTTCAGCGAAACAACTCGTGTTCAGTAAGACTCTATCGATGTATCTGTCAATCCAAGTTTAAAAATAGTCTATGTCAATAAGTTGCATCATCGTATGAGTCCGCCGGTCATGTTGTAGAGCTTGTAGAGCTTCGGCGAAACAACTCGTGTTCAGTGTGACTCTATCGATGTATCTGTCAGTGCAAGTTTAAAAAAAGTCGATGTAAATAAGTTTCGTCATCGTATGAGTCCACCGGTCATGTTGTAGAGCTTCGGCGAAACAACTCGTGTTCAGTGAGACTCTATCGATGTATCTGTCAGTCCAAGTTTAAAAAAAAGTCGATGCAAATAAGTTTCTTCATCGTGTGAGTCCACCGGTCATGTTGTAGAGCTTCGGCGAAACAACCCGTGTTCAGTGAGACTCTATCGATGTATCTGTCAGTCCAAGTTTAAAAAAAAGTCGATGCAAATCAGTTTCATCATCGTATGTGTCCACCAGTCATGTTGTAGAGCTTGTAGAGCTTCGGCGAAACAACTTGTGTTCAGTGTGACTCTATCGATGTATCTGTCAGTGCAAGTTTAAAAAAAGTCGATGTAAATAAGTTTCATCATCGTGTGAATCCACCAGTCATGTTGTAGAGTTTCGGCGAAACAACTCATGTTCAGTTTGACTCTATTGATGTATCTGTCAGTCCAAGTTTAAAAATAGTTGATTTAAATTTAAATAAGTTTCATCATCGTATGGGTCCGCCGGTCATGTTGTAGAGCTTCGGTGAAACAACTCGTTTCAATGAGACTCTATCGATGTATCTGTCAGTCCAAGTTTAAAAAAAAGTCGATGCAAATAAGTTTCTTCATCGTGTGAGTCCACCGGTCATGTTGTAGAGCTTCGGCGAAACAACCCGTGTTCAGTGAGACTCTATCGATGTATCTGTCAGTCCAAGTTTAAAAAAAAGTCGATGCAAATCAGTTTCATCATCGTATGTGTCCACCGGTCATGTTGTAGAGCTTCGGCGAAACAACTCGTGTTCAGTGAGACTCTATCGATGTATCTGTCAGTCCAAGTTTAAAAATAGTCTATGTCAATAAGTTTCATCATCGTATGAGTCGGCCGGTCATCTTGTATAGCTTCGGCGAAACAACTCGTGTTCAGTGAGACTCTATCGATGTATCTGTCAGTCCAAGTTTAAAAAAAAGTCGATGCAAATCAGTTTCATCATCGTATGAGTCCACCGGTCATGTTGTAGAGCTTCAGCGAAACAACTCGTGTTCAGTATGACTCTATCGATGTATCTGTCAGTCCAAGTTTAAAAATAGTTGATTTAAATTTAAATAAGTTTCATCATCGTATGGGTCCGCCGGTCATGTTGTAGAGCTTCGGCGAAACAACTCGTGTTCAGTGTGATTCTTACGATGTATCTGTCAGTCAAAGTTTAAAAAAAAGTCGATGCAAATAAGTTTCTTCATCGTGTGAGTCCACCGGTCATGTTGTAGAGCTTCGGCGAAACAACCCGTGTTCAGTGAGACTCTATCGATGTATCTGTCAGTCCAAGTTTAAAAAAAAGTCGATGCAAATCAGTTTCATCATCGTATGTGTCCACCGGTCATGTTGTAGAGCTTCGGCGAAACAACTCGTGTTCAGTGAGACTCTATCGATGTATCTGTCAGTCCAAGTTTAAAAATAGTCTATGTCAATAAGTTTCATCATCGTATGAGTCGGCCGGTCATCTTGTATAGCTTCGGCGAAACAACTCGTGTTCAGTGAGACTCTATCGATGTATCTGTCAGTCCAAGTTTAAAAAAAAGTCGATGCAAATCAGTTTCATCATCGTATGAGTCCACCGGTCATGTTGTAGAGCTTCAGCGAAACAACTCGTGTTCAGTATGACTCTATCGATGTATCTGTCAGTCCAAGTTTAAAAATAGTTGATTTAAATTTAAATAAGTTTCATCATCGTATGGGTCCGCCGGTCATGTTGTAGAGCTTCGGCGAAACAACTCGTGTTCAGTGTGATTCTTACGATGTATCTGTCAGTCAAAGTTTAAAAAAAAGTCGATGCAAATAAGTTTCTTCATCGTGTGAGTCCACCGGTCATGCTGTAGAGCTTCGGCGAAACAACCCGTGTTCAGTGAGACTCTATCGATGTATCTGTCAGTCCAAGTTTAAAAAAAAGTCGATGCAAATCAGTTTCATCATCGTATGTGTCCACCGGTCATGTTGTAGAGCTTCGGCGAAACAACTCGTGTTCAGTGAGACTCTATCGATGTATCTGTCAGTCCAAGTTTAAAAATAGTCTATGTCAATAAGTTTCATCATCGTATGAGTCGGCCGGTCATCTTGTATAGCTTCGGCGAAACAACTCGTGTTCAGTGAGACTCTATCGATGTATCTGTCAGTCCAAGTTTAAAAAAAAGTCGATGCAAATCAGTTTCATCATCGTATGAGTCCACCGGTCATGTTGTAGAGCTTCGGCGAAACAACTCGTGTTCAGTGAGACTCTATCGATGTATCTGTCAGTCCAAGTTTAAAAAAAAGTCGATGCAAATAAGTTTCTTCATCGTGTGAGTCCACCGGTCATGTTGTAGAGCTTCGGCGAAACAACCCGTGTTCAGTGAGACTCTATCGATGTATCTGTCAGTCCAAGTTTAAAAAAAAGTCGATGCAAATCAGTTTCATCATCGTATGTGTCCACCAGTCATGTTGTAGAGCTTGTAGAGCTTCGGCGAAACAACTTGTGTTCAGTGTGACTCTATCGATGTATCTGTCAGTGCAAGTTTAAAAAAAGTCGATGTAAATAAGTTTCATCATCGTGTGAGTCCACCAGTCATGTTGTAGAGCTTCGGCGAAACAACTCGTGTTCAGTGAGACTCTATCGATGTATCTGTCAGTCCAAGTTTAAAAAAAAGTCGATGCAAATCAGTTTCATCATCGTATGGGTCCGCCGGTCATGTTGTAGAGCTTCGGTGAAACAACTCGTTTCAATGAGACTCTATCGATGTATCTGTCAGTCCAAGTTTAAAAAAAAGTCGATGCAAATAAGTTTCTTCATCGTGTGAGTCCACCGGTCATGTTGTAGAGCTTCGGCGAAACAACCCGTGTTCAGTGAGACTCTATCGATGTATTAGTCAGTCCAAGTTTAAAAAAAAGTCGATGCAAATCAGTTTCATCATCGTATGTGTCCACCAGTCATGTTGTAGAGCTTGTAGAGCTTCGGCGAAACAACTTGTGTTCAGTGTGACTCTATCGATGTATCTGTCAGTGCAAGTTTAAAAAAAGTCTATGTCAATAAGTTTCATCATCGTATGAGTCCACCGGTCATGTTGTAGAGCTTTATCGAAACAACTCGTGTTCAGTAAGACTCTATCGATGTATCTGTCAGTCCAAGTTTAAAAATAGTTGATTTAAATTTAAATAAGTTTCATCATCGTATGGGTCCGCCGGTCATGTTGTAGAGCTTCGGTGAAACAACTCGTTTCAATGAGACTCTATCGATGTATCTGTCAGTCAAAGTCCAAAAATAGTCGATGTAAATAAGTTTCATCATCGTATGAGTCCGTCGGTCATGTAGTAGAGCTTCGGCGAAACAACTCGTGTTCAGTGAGACTCTATCGATGTATCTGTCAGTCAAAGTCTAAAAAAAGTCGATGCAAATCAGTTTCATCATCGTATGAGTCCACCGGTCATGTTGTAGAGCTTCGGCGAAACAACTCGTGTTCAGTGAGACTCTATCAATTTATCTATCAGTCCAAGTTTAAAAATAGTCGATTCAAATTTAAATAAGTTTCATCATCGTGTGAGTCCACCGGTCATGTTGTAGAGCTTCGGCGAAACAACTCGTGTTTAGTGTGACTCTATCGATGTATCTGTCAGTCCAAGTTTAAAAAAAAGTCGATGCAAATCAGTTTCATCATCGTATGTGTCCACCAGTCATGTTGTAGAGCTTGTAGAGCTTCGGCGAAACAACTTGTGTTCAGTGTGACTCTATCGATGTATCTGTCAGTCAAAGTTTAAAAAAAGTCTATGTCAATAAGTTTCATCATCGTATGAGTCCACCGGTCATGTTGTAGAGCTTCATCGAAACAACTCGTGTTCAGTAAGACTCTATCGATGTATCTGTCAGTCCAAGTTTAAAAATAGTTGATTTAAATTTAAATAAGTTTCATCATCGTATGGGTCCGCCGGTCATGTTGTAGAGCTTCGGTGAAACAACTCGTTTCAATGAGACTCTATCGATGTATCTGTCAGTCCAAGTTTAAAAATAGTCTATGTCAATAAGTTTCATCATCGTATGAGTCCACCGGTCATGTTGTAGAGCTTCAGCGAAACAACTCGTGTTCAGTAAGACTCTATCGATGTATCTGTCAGTCCAAGTTTAAAAATAGTCTATGTCAATAAGTTTCATCATCGTATGAGTCCGCCGGTCATGTTGTAGAGCTTGTAGAGCTTCGGCGAAACAACTCGTGTTCAGTGTGACTCTATCGATGTATCTGTCAGTGCAAGTTTAAAAAAAGTCGATGTAAATAAGTTTCGTCATCGTATGAGTCCACCGGTCATGTTGTAGAGCTTCGGCGAAACAACTCGTGTTCAGTGAGACTCTATCGATGTATCTGTCAGTGCAAGTTTAAAAAAAGTCGATGTAATTAAGTTTCATCATCATATGAGTCTACCGGTCATGTTGTAGAGCTTCGGCGAAACAACTCGTGTTCAGTGAGACTCTATCGATTTATCTATCAGTCCAAGTTTAAAAATAGTCGATTCAAATTTAAATAAGTTTCATCATCGTATGAGTCCACCGGTCATGTTGTAGAGCTTCAGCGAAACAACTCGTGTTCAGTGAGACTCTATCGATGTATCTGTCAGTCCAAGTTTAAAAAAAAGTCGATGCAAATAAGTTTCTTCATCGTGTGAGTCCACCGGTCATGTTGTAGAGCTTCGGCGAAACAACTCATGTTCAGTTTGACTCTATTGATGTATCTGTCAGTCCAAGTTTAAAAATAGTCGATGATAATAAGTTTCATCACCGCATGAGTCCGTCGGTCATGTAGTAGAGCTTCGACGAAAAGACTCGTGTTCAGTGAGACTCTATCGATGTATCTGTCAGTCAAAGTCTCAAAATAGTCGATGTAAATAAGTTTCATCATCGTATGAGTCCGCCGGTCATGTTGTAGAGCTTCGGCGAAACAACTCGTGTTCAGTGTGACTCTATCGATGTATCTGTCAGTGCAAGATTAAAAAAAGTCATTGTAAATAAATTTCATCATCGTATGAGTCCGCCGGTCATGTTGTAGAGCTTCGGCGAAACAACTCGTGTTCAGTGAGACTCTATCGATTTATCTATCAGTCCAAGTTTAAAAATAGTCGATTCAAATTTAAATAAGTTTCATCATCGTATGAGTCCGCCGGTCATGTTGTAGAGCTTCAGCGAAACAACTCGTGTTCAGTGAGACTCTATCAATGTATCTGTCAGTCCAAGTTTAAAAAAAAGTCGATGCAAATCAGTTTCATCATCGTATGAGTCCACCGGTCATATTGTAGAGCTTGTAGAGCTTCGGCGAAACAACTCGTGTTCAGTGTGACTCTATCGATGTATCTGTCAGTGCAAGTTTAAAAAAAGTCGATGTAAATAAGTTTCATCATCGTGTGAGTCCACCAGTCATGTTGTAGAGCTTCGGCGATACAACTCATGTTCAGTTTGACTCTATTGATGTATCTTTCAGTCCAAGTTTAAAAATAGTCGATGATAATAAGTTTCATCGCCGCATGAGTCCGTCGGTCATGTAGTAGAGCTTCGACGAAACAACTCGTGTTCAGTGAGACTCTATCGATGTATCTGTCAGTCAAAGTCTCAAAATAGTCGATGTAAATAAGTTTCATCATCGTATGAGTCCAACGGTCATGTTGTAGAGCTTGTAGAGCTGCGGCGAAACAACTCGTGTTCAGTGTGACTCTATCGATGTATCTGTCAGTGCAAGTTTAAAAAAAGTCGATGTAAATAAGTTTCATCATCGTATGAGTCCACCGGTCATGTTGTAGAGCTTCGGCGAAACAACTCGTGTTCAGTGAGACTCTATCGATTTATCTATCAGTCCAAGTTTAAAAATAGTCGATTCAAATTTAAATAAGTTTCATCATCGTGTGAGTCCACCGGTCATGTTGTAGAGCTTCGGCGAAACAACTCATGTTCAGTTTGACTCTATTGATGTATCTGTCAGCCAAAGTCCAAAAATAGTCGATGTAAAAAAGTTTCATCATCGTATGAGTCCGCCGGTCATGTTGTAGAGCTTCGGCAAAACAACTTGTGTTCAGTGAGACTCTATCGATGTATCTGTCAGTCCAAGTTTAAAAATAGTCTATGTCAATAAGTTTCATCATCGTATGAGTCGGCCGGTCATCTTGTAGAGCTTCGGCGAAACAACTCGTGTTCAGTGTGACTCTATCGATGTATATGTCAGTGCAAGTTTAAAAAAAGTCGATGTAAATAAGTTTCATCATCGTATGAGTCCACCGGTCATGTTGTAGAGCTTCGGCGAAACAACTCGTGTTCAGTGAGACTCTATCGATTTATCTATCAGTCCAAGTTTAAAAATAGTCGATTCAAATTTAAATAAGTTTCATCATCGTGTGAGTCCACCGGTCATGTTGTAGAGCTTCGGCGAAACAACTCATGTTCAGTTTGACTCTATTGATGTATCTGTCAGCCAAAGTCCAAAAATAGTCGATGTAAAAAAGTTTCATCATCGTATGAGTCCGCCGGTCATGTTGTAGAGCTTCGGCAAAACAACTCGTGTTCAGTGAGACTCTATCGATTTATCTATCAGTCCAAGTTTAAAAATAGTCGATGCAAATCAGTTTCATCATCGTATGAGTCCACCGGTCATGTTGTAGAGCTTCGGCGAAACAACTCATGTTCAGTTTGACTCTATTGATGTATCTGTCAGTCCAAGTTTAAAAATAGTCGATGATAATAAGTTTCATCATCGTATGAGTCCGCCGGTCATGTTGTAGAGCTTCGGCGAAACAACTCGTGTTCAGTTAGACTCTATCGATGTATCTGTCAGTCCAAGTTTGAAAAAAAGTCGATGCAAATCAGTTTCATCATCGTATGAGTCCACCGGTCATGTTGTAGAGCTTCGGCGAAACAACTCGTGTTCAGTGAGACTCTATCGATGTATCTGTCAGTCCAAGTTTAAAAATAGTCTATGTCAATAAGTTTCATCATCGTATGAGTCGGCCGGTCATCTTGTATAGCTTCGGCGAAACAACTCGTGTTCAGTGAGACTCTATCGATGTATCTGTCAGTCCAAGTTTAAAAAAAAGTCGATGCAAATCAGTTTCATCATCGTATGAGTCCACCGGTCATGTTGTAGAGCTTCAGCGAAACAACTCGTGTTCAGTATGACTCTATCGATGTATCTGTCAGTCCAAGTTTAAAAATAGTTGATTTAAATTTAAATAAGTTTCATCATCGTATGGGTCCGCCGGTCATGTTGTAGAGCTTCGGCGAAACAACTCGTGTTCAGTGTGATTCTTACGATGTATCTGTCAGTCCAAGTTTAAAAAAGTCGATGTCAATAAGTTTCATCATCGTATGAGTCCGCCGGTCATGTTGTAGAGCTTCGGCGAAACAACTCGTGTTCAGTTAGACTCTATCGATGTATCTGTCAGTCCAAGTTTGAAAAAAAGTCGATGCAAATCAGTTTCATCATCGTATGAGTCCACCGGTCATGTTGTAGAGCTTCGGCGAATGAACTCGTGTTCAGTGAGACTCTATCGATGTATCTGTCAGTCCAAGTTTAAAAATAGTCTATGTCAATAAGTTTCATCATCGTATGAGTCTGCCGGTCATGTTGTAGAGCTTCGGCGAAACAACTCGTGTTCAGTTTGACTCTATCGATGTATCTGTCAATCCAAGTTTAAAAAAAGTCGATGTAAATAAGTTTCATCATCGTATGAGTCCACCGGTCATGTTGTAGAGCTTCGGCGAAACAACTCGTGTTCAGTGAGACTCTATCGATGTATCTGTCAGTCCAAGTTTAAAAATAGTCTATGTCAATAAGTTTCATCATCGTATGAGTCCGCCGGTCATGTTGTAGAGATTGTAGAGCTTCGGCGAAACAACTCGTGTTCAGTGTGACTCTATCGATGTATCTGTCAGTGCAAGTTCAAAAAAAGTCGATGTAAATAAGTTTCATCATCATATGAGTCTACCGGTCATGTTGTAGAGCTTCGGCGAAACAACTCGTGTTCAGTGAGACTCTATCGATTTATCTATCAGTCCAAGTTTAAAAATAGTCGATTTAAATTTAAATAAGTTTCATCATCGTATGAGTCCACCGGTCATGTTGTAGAGCTTCAGCGAAACAACTCGTGTTCAGTAAGACTCTATCGATGTATCTGTCAGTCCAAGTTTAAAAATAGTCTATGTCAATAAGTTTCATCATCGTATGAGTCCGCCGGTCATGTTGTAGAGCTTGTAGAGCTTCGGCGAAACAACTCGTGTTCAGTGTGACTCTATCGATGTATCTGTCAGTGCAAGTTTAAAAAAAGTCGATGTAAATAAGTTTCGTCATCGTATGAGTCCACCGGTCATGTTGTAGAGCTTCGGCGAAACAACTCGTGTTCAGTGAGACTCTATCGATGTATCTGTCAGTCCAAGTTTAAAAAAAAGTCGATGCAAATAAGTTTCTTCATCGTGTGAGTCCACCGGTCATGTTGTAGAGCTTCGGCGAAACAACCCGTGTTCAGTGAGACTCTATCGATGTATCTGTCAGTCCAAGTTTAAAAAAAAGTCGATGCAAATCAGTTTCATCATCGTATGTGTCCACCAGTCATGTTGTAGAGCTTGTAGAGCTTCGGCGAAACAACTTGTGTTCAGTGTGACTCTATCGATGTATCTGTCAGTGCAAGTTTAAAAAAAGTCGATGTAAATAAGTTTCATCATCGTGTGAGTCCACCAGTCATGTTGTAGAGCTTCGGCGAAACAACTCATGTTCAGTTTGACTCTATTGATGTATCTGTCAGTCCAAGTTTAAAAATAGTTGATTTAAATTTAAATAAGTTTCATCATCGTATGGGTCCGCCGGTCATGTTGTAGAGCTTCGGTGAAACAACTCGTTTCAATGAGACTCTATCGATGTATCTGTCAGTCCAAGTTTAAAAAAAAGTCGATGCAAATAAGTTTCTTCATCGTGTGAGTCCACCGGTCATGTTGTAGAGCTTCGGCGAAACAACTCATGTTCAGTTTGACTCTATTGATGTATCTGTCAGTCCAAGTTTAAAAATAGTCGATGATAATAAGTTTCATCACCGCATGAGTCCGTCGGTCATGTAGTAGAGCTTCGACGAAAAGACTCGTGTTCAGTGAGACTCTATCGATGTATCTGTCAGTCAAAGTCTCAAAATAGTCGATGTAAATAAGTTTCATCATCGTATGAGTCCGCCGGTCATGTTGTAGAGCTTCGGCGAAACAACTCGTGTTCAGTGTGACTCTATCGATGTATCTGTCAGTGCAAGATTAAAAAAAGTCATTGTAAATAAATTTCATCATCGTATGAGTCCGCCGGTCATGTTGTAGAGCTTCGGCGAAACAACTCGTGTTCAGTGAGACTCTATCGATTTATCTATCAGTCCAAGTTTAAAAATAGTCGATTCAAATTTAAATAAGTTTCATCATCGTATGAGTCCGCCGGTCATGTTGTAGAGCTTCAGCGAAACAACTCGTGTTCAGTGAGACTCTATCAATGTATCTGTCAGTCCAAGTTTAAAAAAAAGTCGATGCAAATCAGTTTCATCATCGTATGAGTCCACCGGTCATATTGTAGAGCTTGTAGAGCTTCGGCGAAACAACTCGTGTTCAGTGTGACTCTATCGATGTATCTGTCAGTGCAAGTTTAAAAAAAGTCGATGTAAATAAGTTTCATCATCGTGTGAGTCCACCAGTCATGTTGTAGAGCTTCGGCGATACAACTCATGTTCAGTTTGACTCTATTGATGTATCTTTCAGTCCAAGTTTAAAAATAGTCGATGATAATAAGTTTCATCGCCGCATGAGTCCGTCGGTCATGTAGTAGAGCTTCGACGAAACAACTCGTGTTCAGTGAGACTCTATCGATGTATCTGTCAGTCAAAGTCTCAAAATAGTCGATGTAAATAAGTTTCATCATCGTATGAGTCCACCGGTCATGTTGTAGAGCTTGTAGAGCTTCGGCGAAACAACTCGTGTTCAGTGTGACTCTATCGATGTATCTGTCAGTGCAAGTTTAAAAAAAGTCGATGTAAATAAGTTTCATCATCGTATGAGTCCACCGGTCATGTTGTAGAGCTTCGGCGAAACAACTCGTGTTCAGTGAGACTCTATCGATTTATCTATCAGTCCAAGTTTAAAAATAGTCGATTCAAATTTAAATAAGTTTCATCATCGTGTGAGTCCACCGGTCATGTTGTAGAGCTTCGGCGAAACAACTCATGTTCAGTTTGACTCTATTGATGTATCTGTCAGCCAAAGTCCAAAAATAGTCGATGTAAAAAAGTTTCATCATCGTATGAGTCCGCCGGTCATGTTGTAGAGCTTCGGCAAAACAACTCGTGTTCAGTGAGACTCTATCGATGTATCTGTCAGTCCAAGTTTAAAAATAGTCTATGTCAATAAGTTTCATCATCGTATGAGTCGGCCGGTCATCTTGTAGAGCTTCGGCGAAACAACTCGTGTTCAGTGTGACTCTATCGATGTATCTGTCAGTGCAAGTTTAAAAAAAGTCGATGTAAATAAGTTTCATCATCGTATGAGTCCACCGGTCATGTTGTAGAGCTTCGGCGAAACAACTCGTGTTCAGTGAGACTCTATCGATTTATCTATCAGTCCAAGTTTAAAAATAGTCGATTCAAATTTAAATAAGTTTCATCATCGTGTGAGTCCACCGGTCATGTTGTAGAGCTTCGGCGAAACAACTCATGTTCAGTTTGACTCTATTGATGTATCTGTCAGCCAAAGTCCAAAAATAGTCGATGTAAAAAAGTTTCATCATCGTATGAGTCCGCCGGTCATGTTGTAGAGCTTCGGCAAAACAACTCGTGTTCAGTGAGACTCTATCGATTTATCTATCAGTCCAAGTTTAAAAATAGTCGATGCAAATCAGTTTCATCATCGTATGAGTCCACCGGTCATGTTGTAGAGCTTCGGCGAAACAACTCATGTTCAGTTTGACTCTATTGATGTATCTGTCAGTCCAAGTTTAAAAATAGTCGATGATAATAAGTTTCATCATCGTATGAGTCCGCCGGTCATGTTGTAGAGCGTCGGCGAAACAACTCGTGTTCAGTTAGACTCTATCGATGTATCTGTCAGTCCAAGTTTGAAAAAAAGTCGATGCAAATCAGTTTCATCATCGTATGAGTCCACCGGTCATGTTGTAGAGCTTCGGCGAAACAACTCGTGTTCAGTGAGACTCTATCGATGTATCTGTCAGTCCAAGTTTAAAAATAGTCTATGTCAATAAGTTTCATCATCGTATGAGTCGGCCGGTCATCTTGTATAGCTTCGGCGAAACAACTCGTGTTCAGTGAGACTCTATCGATGTATCTGTCAGTCCAAGTTTAAAAAAAAGTCGATGCAAATCAGTTTCATCATCGTATGAGTCCACCGGTCATGTTGTAGAGCTTCAGCGAAACAACTCGTGTTCAGTATGACTCTATCGATGTATCTGTCAGTCCAAGTTTAAAAATAGTTGATTTAAATTTAAATAAGTTTCATCATCGTATGGGTCCGCCGGTCATGTTGTAGAGCTTCGGCGAAACAACTCGTGTTCAGTGTGATTCTTACGATGTATCTGTCAGTCCAAGTTTAAAAAAAAGTCGATGCAAATAAGTTTCATCATCGTGTGAGTCCACCGGTCATGTTGTAGAGCTTCGGCGAAACAACTCATGTTCAGTTTGACTCTATTGATGTATCTGTCAGTGCAAGATTTAAAAAAGTCGATGTCAATAAGTTTCATCATCGTATGAGTCCGCCGGTCATGTTGTAGAGCTTCGGCGAAACAACTCGTGTTCAGTTAGACTCTATCGATGTATCTGTCAGTCCAAGTTTGAAAAAAAGTCGATGCAAATCAGTTTCATCATCGTATGAGTCCACCGGTCATGTTGTAGAGCTTCGGCGAATGAACTCGTGTTCAGTGAGACTCTATCGATGTATCTGTCAGTCCAAGTTTAAAAATAGTCTATGTCAATAAGTTTCATCATCGTATGAGTCTGCCGGTCATGTTGTAGAGCTTCGGCGAAACAACTCGTGTTCAGTTTGACTCTATCGATGTATCTGTCAATCCAAGTTTAAAAAAAGTCGATGTAAATAAGTTTCATCATCGTATGAGTCCACCGGTCATGTTGTAGAGCTTCGGCGAAACAACTCGTGTTCAGTGAGACACTATCGATGTATCTGTCAGTCCAAGTTTAAAAATAGTCTATGTCAATAAGTTTCATCATCGTATGAGTCCGCCGGTCATGTTGTAGAGCTTGTAGAGCTTCGGCGAAACAACTCGTGTTCAGTGTGACTCTATCGATGTATCTGTCAGTGCAAGTTCAAAAAAAGTCGATGTAAATAAGTTTCATCATCATATGAGTCTACCGGTCATGTTGTAGAGCTTCGGCGAAACAACTCGTGTTCAGTGAGACTCTATCGATTTATCTATCAGTCCAAGTTTAAAAATAGTCGATTTAAATTTAAATAAGTTTCATCATCGTATGAGTCCACCGGTCATGTTGTAGAGCTTCAGCGAAACAACTCGTGTTCAGTAAGACTCTATCGATGTATCTGTCAGTCCAAGTTTAAAAATAGTCTATGTCAATAAGTTTCATCATCGTATGAGTCCGCCGGTCATGTTGTAGAGCTTGTAGAGCTTCGGCGAAACAACTCGTGTTCAGTGTGACTCTATCGATGTATCTGTCAGTGCAAGTTTAAAAAAAGTCGATGTAAATAAGTTTCGTCATCGTATGAGTCCACCGGTCATGTTGTAGAGCTTCGGCGAAACAACTCGTGTTCAGTGAGACTCTATCGATGTATCTGTCAGTCCAAGTTTAAAAAAAAGTCGATGCAAATAAGTTTCTTCATCGTGTGAGTCCACCGGTCATGTTGTAGAGCTTCGGCGAAACAACCCGTGTTCAGTGAGACTCTATCGATGTATCTGTCAGTCCAAGTTTAAAAAAAAGTCGATGCAAATCAGTTTCATCATCGTATGTGTCCACCAGTCATGTTGTAGAGCTTGTAGAGCTTCGGCGAAACAACTTGTGTTCAGTGTGACTCTATCGATGTATCTGTCAGTGCAAGTTTAAAAAAAGTCGATGTAAATAAGTTTCATCATCGTGTAAGTCCACCAGTCATGTTGTAGAGCTTCGGCGAAACAACTCATGTTCAGTTTGACTCTATTGATGTATCTGTCAGTCCAAGTTTAAAAATAGTTGATTTAAATTTAAATAAGTTTCATTATCGTATGGGTCCGCCGGTCATGTTGTAGAGCTTCGGTGAAACAACTCGTTTCAATGGGACTCTATCGATGTATCTGTCAGTCCAAGTTTAAAAAAAAGTCGATGCAAATAAGTTTCTTCATCGTGTGAGTCCACCGGTCATGTTGTAGAGCTTCGGCGAAACAACCCGTGTTCAGTGAGACTCTATCGATGTATCTGTCAGTCCAAGTTTAAAAAAAAGTCGATGCAAATCAGTTTCATCATCGTATGTGTCCACCAGTCATGTTGTAGAGCTTGTAGAGCTACGGCGAAACAACTTGTGTTCAGTGTGACTCTATCGATGTATCTGTCAGTGCAAGTTTAAAAAAAGTCTATGTCAATAAGTTTCATCATCGTATGAGTCCACCGGTCATGTTGTAGAGCTTCATCGAAACAACTCGTGTTCAGTAAGACTCTATCGATGTATCTGTCAGTCCAAGTTTAAAAATAGTTGAATTAAATTTAAATAAGTTTCATCATCGTATGGGTCCGCCGGTCATGTTGTAGAGCTTCGGTGAAACAACTCGTTTCAATGAGACTCTATCGATGTATCTGTCAGTCAAAGTCCAAAAATAGTCGATGTAAATAAGTTTCATCATCGTATGAGTCCGTCGGTCATGTAGTAGAGCTTCGGCGAAACAACTCGTGTTCAGTGAGACTCTATCGATGTATCTGTCAGTCAAAGTCTAAAAAAAGTCGATGCAAATCAGTTTCATCATCGTATGAGTCCACCGGTCATGTTGTAGAGCTTCGGCGAAACAACTCGTGTTCAGTGAGACTCTATCAATTTATCTATCAGTCCAAGTTTAAAAATAGTCGATTCAAATTTAAATAAGTTTCATCATCGTGTGAGTCCACCGGTCATGTTGTAGAGCTTCGGCGAAACAACTCGTGTTTAGTGTGACTCTATCGATGTATCTGTCAGTCAAAGTTTAAAAAAAAGTCGATGCAAATAAGTTTCATCATCGTGTGAGTCCGCCGGTCATGTTGTAGAGCTTCGGCGAAACAACTCATGTTCAGTTTGACTCTATTGATGTATCTAACAGTGCAAGATTTAAAAAAGTCGATAATCATAAGTTTCATCACCGCATGAGTCCGTCGGTCATGTAGTAGAGCTTCGACGAAACAACTCGTGTTCAGTGAGACTCTATCGATGTATCTGTCAGTCAAAGTCCAAAAATAGTCGATGTTAATAAGTTTCATCATCGTATGAGTCCGTCGGTCATGTAGTAGAGCTTCGGCGAAACAACTCGTGTTCAGTGAGACTCTATCGATGTATCTGTCAGTCAAAGTCTTGAAATAGTCGATGTAAATAAGTTTCATCATCGTATAAGTCCGCCGGTCATGTTGTAGAGCTTCGGCGAAACAACTCGTGTTCAGTGAGACTCTATCAATTTATCTATCAGTCCAAGTTTAAAAATAGTCGATTCAAATTTAAATAAGTTTCATCATCGTGTGAGTCCACCGGTCATGTTGTAGAGCTTCGGCGAAACAACTCGTGTTTAGTGTGACTCTATCGATGTATCTGTCAGTCAAAGTTTAAAAAAAAGTCGATGCAAATAAGTTTCATCATCGTGTGAGTCCGCCGGTCATGTTGTAGAGCTTCGGCGAAACAACTCATGTTCAGTTTGACTCTAGTGATGTATCTGTCAGTGCAAGATTTAAAAAAGTCGATAATAATAAGTTTCATCACCGCATGAGTCCGTCGGTCATGTAGTAGAGCTTCGACGAAACAACTCGTGTTCAGTGAGACTCTATCGATGTATCTGTCAGTCAAAGTCCAAAAATAGTCGATGTTAATAAGTTTCATCATCGTATGAGTCCGTCGGTCATGTAGTAGAGCTTCGGCGAAACAACTCGTGTTCAGTGAGACTCTATCGATGTATCTGTCAGTCATAGTCTTGAAATAGTCGATGTAAATAAGTTTCATCATCGTATAAGTCCGCCGGTCATGTTGTAGAGCTTCGGCGAAACAACTCGTGTTCAATTAGACTCTATCGATGTATCTGTCAGTCCAAGTTTGAAAAAAAGTCGATTAAAATCAGTTTCATCATCGTATGAGTCCACCGGTCATGTTGTAGAGCTTCGGCGAAACAACTCGTGTTCAGTGAGACTCTATCGATGTATCTGTCAGTCCAAGTTTAAAAATAGTCTATGTCAATAAGTTTCATCATCGTATGAGTCCGCCGGTCATGTTGTAGAGCTTGTAGAGCTTCGGCGAAACAACTCGTGTTCAGTGTGACTCTATCGATGTATCTGTAAGTGCAAGTTTAAAAAAAGTCGATGTAAATAAGTTTCATCATCATATGAGTCTACCGGTCATGTTGTAGAGCTTCGGCGAAACAACTCGTGTTCAGTGAGACTCTATCGATTTATCTATCAGTCCAAGTTTAAAAATAGTCGATTCAAATTTAAATAAGTTTCATCATCGTATGAGTCCGTCGGTCATGTTGTAGAGCTTCAGCGAAACAACTCGAGTTCAGTAAGACTCTATCGATGTATCTGTCAGTCCAAGTTTAAAAATAGTCTATGTCAATAAGTTTCATCATCGTATGAGTCCGCCGGTCATGTTGTAGAGCTTGTAGAGCTTCGGCGAAACAACTCGTGTTCAGTGTGACTCTATCGATGTATCTGTCAGTGCAAGTTTAAAAAAAGTCGATGTAAATAAGTTTCGTCATCGTATGAGTCCACCGGTCATGTTGTAGAGCTTCGGCGAAACAACTCGTGTTCAGTGAGACTCTATCGATGTATCTGTCAGTCCAAGTTTAAAAAAAAGTCGATGCAAATAAGTTTCTTCATCGTGTGAGTCCACCGGTCATGTTGTAGAGCTTCGGCGAAACAACCCGTGTTCAGTGAGACTCTATCGATGTATCTGTCAGTCCAAGTTTAAAAAAAAGTCGATGCAAATCAGTTTCATCATCGTATGTGTCCACCAGTCATGTTGTAGAGCTTGTAGAGCTTCGGCGAAACAACTTGTGTTCAGTGTGACTCTATCGATGTATCTGTCAGTGCAAGTTTAAAAAAAGTCGACTTAAATAAGTTTCATCATCGTGTGAGTCCACCAGTCATGTTGTAGAGCTTCGGCGAAACAACTCATGTTCAGTTTGACTCTATTGATGTATCTGTCAGTCCAAGTTTAAAAATAGTTGATTTAAATTTAAATAAGTTTCATCATCGTATGGGTCCGCCGGTCATGTTGTAGAGCTTCGGTGAAACAACTCGTTTCAATGAGACTCTATCGATGTATCTGTCAGTCCAAGTTTAAAAAAAAGTCGATGCAAATAAGTTTCTTCATCGTGTGAGTCCACCGGTCATGTTGTAGAGCTTCGGCGAAACAACCCGTGTTCAGTGAGACTCTATCGATGTATCTGTCAGTCCAAGTTTAAAAAAAAGTCGATGCAAATCAGTTTCATCATCGTATGTGTCCACCAGTCATGTTGTAGAGCTTGTAGAGCTTCGGCGAAACAACTTGTGTTCAGTGTGACTCTATCGATGTATCTGTCAGTGCAAGTTTAAAAAAAGTCTATGTCAATAAGTTTCATCATCGTATGAGTCCACCGGTCATGTTGTAGAGCTTCATCGAAACAACTCGTGTTCAGTAAGACTCTATCGATGTATCTGTCAGTCCAAGTTTAAAAATAGTTGATTTAAATTTAAATAAGTTTCATCATCGTATGGGTCCGCCGGTCATGTTGTAGAGCTTCGGTGAAACAACTCGTTTCAATGAGACTCTATCGATGTATCTGTCAGTAAAAGTTTAAAAATAGTCTATGTCAATAAGTTTCATCATCGTATGAGTTTGCCGGTCATGTTGTAGAGCTTCAGCGAAACAACTCGTGTTCAGTGAGACTCTATCGATGTATCTGTCAGTCCAAGTTTAAAAATAGTCTATGTCAATAAGTTTCATCATCGTATGAGTCCACCGGTCATGTTGTAGAGCTTCAGCGAAACAACTCGTGTTCAGTAAGACTCTATCGATGTATCTGTCAGTCCAAGTTTAAAAATAGTCTATGTCAATAAGTTTCATCATCGTATGAGTCCGCCGGTCATGTTGTAGAGCTTGTAGAGCTTCGGCGAAACAACTCGTGTTCAGTGTGACTCTATCGATGTATCTGTCAGTGCAAGTTTAAAAAAAGTCGATGTAAATAAGTTTCATCATCATATGAGTCTACCGGTCATGTTGTAGAGCTTCGGCGAAACAACTCGTGTTCAGTGAGACTCTATCGATTTATCTATCAGTCGAAGTTTAAAAATAGTCGATTCAAATTTAAAAAAGTTTCATCATCGTATGAGTCCACCGGTCATGTTGTAGAGCTTCAGCGAAACAACTCGTGTTCAGTAAGACTCTATCGATGTATCTGTCAGTCCAAGTTTAAAAAAAAGTCGATGCAAATCAGTTTCATCATCGTATGTGTCCACCAGTCATGTTGTAGAGCTTGTAGAGCTTCGGTGAAACAACTTGTGTTCAGTGTGACTCTACCGATGTATCTGTCAGTGCAAGTTTAAAAAAAGTCGATGTAAATAAGTTTCATCATCGTGTGAGTCCACCAGTCATGTTGTAGAGCTTCGGCGAAACAACTCATGTTCAGTTTGACTCTATTGATGTATCTGTCAGTCCAAGTTTAAAAATAGTCGATGATAATAAGTTTCATCACCGCATGAGTCCGTCGGTCATGTAGTAGAGCTTCGACGAAACAACTCGTGTTCAGTGAGACTCTATCGATGTATCTGTCAGTCAAAGTCTCAAAATAGTCGATGTAAATAAGTTTCATCATCGTATGAGTCCGCCGGTCATGTTGTAGAGCTTGTAGAGCTTCGGCGAAACAACTCGTGTTCAGTGTGACTCTATCGATGTATCTGTCAGTGCAAGTTTAAAAAAAGTCGATGTAAATAAGTTTCATCATCGTATGAGTCCACCGGTCATGTTGTAGAGCTTCGGCGAAACAACTCGTGTTCAGTGAGACTCTATCGATTTATCTATCAGTCCAAGTTTAAAAATAGTCGATTCAAATTTAAATAAGTTTCATCATCGTGTGAGTCCACCGGTCATGTTGTAGAGCTTCGGCGAAACAACTCATGTTCAGTTTGACTCTATTGATGTATCTGTCAGCCAAAGTCCAAAAATAGTCGATGTAAAAAAGTTTCATCATCGTATGAGTCCGCCGGTCATGTTGTAGAGCTTCGGCAAAACAACTCGTGTTCAGTGAGACTCTATTGATTTATCTATCAGTCCAAGTTTAAAAATAGTCGATGCAAATCAGTTTCATCATCGTATGAGTCCACCGGTCATGTTGTAGAGCTTCGGCGAAACAACTCATGTTCAGTTTGACTCTTTTGATGTATCTGTCAGTCAAAGTCCAAAAATAGTCGATGTAAATAAGTTTCATCATCGTATGAGTCCGCCGGTCATGTTGTAGAGCTTCGGCGAAACAACTCGTGATCAGTTAGACTCTATCGATGTATCTGTCAGTCCAAGTTTGAAAAAAAGTCGATGCAAATCAGTTTCATCATCGTATGAGTCCACCGGTCATGTTGTAGAGCTTCGGCGAAACAACTCGTGTTCAGTGAGACTCTATCGATGTATCTGTCAGTCCAAGTTTAAAAATAGTCTATGTCAATAAGTTTCATCATCGTATGAGTCGGCCGGTCATCTTGTATAGCTTCGGCGAAACAACTCGTGTTCAGTGAGACTCTATCGATGTATCTGTCAGTCCAAGTTTAAAAAAAAGTCGATGCAAATCAGTTTCATCATCGTATGAGTCCACCGGTCATGTTGTAGAGCTTGTAGAGCTTCGGCGAAACAACTCGTGTTCAGTGTGACTCTATCGATGTATCTGTCAGTGCAAGTTTAAAAAAAGTCGATGTAAATAAGTTTCATCATCGTATGAGTCCACCGGTCATGTTGTAGAGCTTCGGCGAAACAACTCGTGTTCAGTGAGACTCTATCGATTTATCTATCAGTCCAAGTTTAAAAATAGTCGATTCAAATTTAAATAAGTTTCATCATCGTGTGAGTCCACCGGTCATGTTGTAGAGCTTCGGCGAAACAACTCATGTTCAGTTTGACTCTATTGATGTATCTGTCAGCCAAAGTCCAAAAATAGTCGATGTAAAAAAGTTTCATCATCGTATGAGTCCGCCGGTCATGTTGTAGAGCTTCGGCAAAACAACTCGTGTTCAGTGAGACTCTATTGATTTATCTATCAGTCCAAGTTTAAAAATAGTCGATGCAAATCAGTTTCATCATCGTATGAGTCCACCGGTCATGTTGTAGAGCTTCGGCGAAACAACTCATGTTCAGTTTGACTCTATTGATGTATCTGTCAGTCAAAGTCCAAAAATAGTCGATGTAAATAAGTTTCATCATCGTATGAGTCCGCCGGTCATGTTGTAGAGCTTCGGCGAAACAACTCGTGATCAGTTAGACTCTATCGATGTATCTGTCAGTCCAAGTTTGAAAAAAAGTCGATGCAAATCAGTTTCATCATCGTATGAGTCCACCGGTCATGTTGTAGAGCTTCGGCGAAACAACTCGTGTTCAGTGAGACTCTATCGATGTATCTGTCAGTCCAAGTTTAAAAATAGTCTATGTCAATAAGTTTCATCATCGTATGAGTCGGCCGGTCATCTTGTATAGCTTCGGCGAAACAACTCGTGTTCAGTGAGACTCTATCGATGTATCTGTCAGTCCAAGTTTAAAAAAAAGTCGATGCAAATCAGTTTCATCATCGTATGAGTCCACCGGTCATGTTGTAGAGCTTCAGCGAAACAACTCGTGTTCAGTATGACTCTATCGATGTATCTGTCAGTCCAAGTTTAAAAATAGTTGATTTAAATTTAAATAAGTTTCATCATCGTATGGGTCCGCCGGTCATGTTGTAGAGCTTCGGCGAAACAACTCGTGTTCGGTGTGATTCTTACGATGTATCTGTCAGTCCAAGTTTAAAAAAAAGTCGATGCAAATAAGTTTCATCATCGTGTGAGTCCACCGGTCATGTTGTAGAGCTTCGGCGAAACAACTCATGTTCAGTTTGACTCTATTGATGTATCTGTCAGTGCAAGATTTAAAAAAGTCGATGTCAATAAGTTTCATCATCGTATGAGTCCGCCGGTCATGTTGTAGAGCTTCGGCGAAACAACTCGTGTTCAGTTAGACTCTATCGATGTATCTGTCAGTCCAAGTTTGAAAAAAAGTCGATGCAAATCAGTTTCATCATCGTATGAGTCCACCGGTCATGTTGTAGAGCTTCGGCGAATGAACTCGTGTTCAGTGAGACTCTATCGATGTATCTGTCAGTCCAAGTTTAAAAATAGTCTATGTCAATAAGTTTCATCATCGTATGAGTCTGCCGGTCATGTTGTAGAGCTTCGGCGAAACAACTCGTGTTCAGTTTGACTCTATCGATGTATCTGTCAGTCCAAGTTTAAAAAAAGTCGATGTAAATAAGTTTCATCATCGTATGAGTCCGCCGGTCATGTTGTATAGCTTCGGCGAAACAACTCGTGTTCAGTTAGACTCTATCGATGTATCTGTCAGTCCAAGTTTGAAAAAAAGTCGATGCAAATCAGTTTCATCATCGTATGAGTCCACCGGTCATGTTGTAGAGCTTCGGCAAATTAACTCGTGTTCAGTGAGACTCTATCGATGTATCTGTCAGTCCAAGTTTAAAAATAGTCTATGTCAATAAGTTTCATCATCGGTTGGGTCCACCGGTCATGTTGTAGAGCTTCAGCGAAACAACTCGTGTTCATTATGACTCTATCGATGTATCTGTCAGTCCAAGTTTAAAAATAGTTGATTTAAATTCAAATAAGTTTCATCATCGTATGAGTCCACCGGTCATGTTGTAGAGCTTCGGCGAAACAACTCGTGTTCAGTGAGACTCTATCGATGTATCTGTCAGTCCAAGTTTAAAAATAGTCTATGTCAATAAGTTTCATCATCGTATGAGTCTGCCGGTCATGTTGTAGAGCTTCGGCGAAACAACTCGTGTTCAGTGTGATTCTATCGATGTATCTGTCAGTCAAAGTCTTAAAATAGTCGATGTGAATAAGTTTCATCATCGTATGAGTCCGCCGGTCATGTTGTAGAGCTTCGGCGAAAAAACTCGTGTTCAGTGAGACTCTATCGATGTATCTGTCAGTCCAAGTTTAAAAATAGTTGATTTAAATTTAAATAAGTTTCATCATCGTATGAGTCCGCCGGTCATGTTGTAGAGCTTCGGCGAAACAACTCGTGTTCAGGGTGATTCTAACGATGTATCTGTCAGTCAAAGTTTAAAAAAAAGTCGATGCAAATAATTTTCATCATCGTGTGATTCCACCGGTCATGTTGTAGAGCTTGTAGAGCTTCGGCGAAACAACTCGTGTTCAGTGTGACTCTATCGATGTATCTGTCAGTGCAAGTTTAAAAAAAGTCGATGTAAATAAGTTTCATCATCGTATGAGTCCACCGGTCATGTTGTAGAGCTTCGGCGAAACAACTCGTGTTCAGTGAGACTCTATCGATTTATCTATCAGTCCAAGTTTAAAAATAGTCGATTCAAATTTAAATAAGTTTCATCATCGTGTGAGTCCACCGGTCATGTTGTAGAGCTTCGGCGAAACAACTCATGTTCAGTTTGACTCTATTGATGTATCTGTCAGCCAAAGTCCAAAAATAGTCGATGTAAAAAAGTTTCATCATCGTATGAGTCCGCCGGTCATGTTGTAGAGCTTCGGCAAAACAACTCGTGTTCAGTGAGACTCTATCGATTTATCTATCAGTCCAAGTTTAAAAATAGTCGATGCAAATCAGTTTCATCATCGTATGAGTCCACCGGTCATGTTGTAGAGCTTCGGCGAAACAACTCATGTTCAGTTTGACTCTATTGATGTATCTGTCAGTCAAAGTCCAAAAATAGTCGATGTAAATAAGTTTCATCATCGTATGAGTCCGCCGGTCATGTTGTAGAGCTTCGGCGAAACAACTCGTGTTCAGTGAGACTCTATCGATGTATCTGTCAGTCCAAGTTTAAAAAAAAGTCGATGCTAATCAGTTTCATCATCGTATGAGTTCACCGGTCATGATGTAGAGCTTCGGCGAAACAACTCGTGTTCAGTGTGACTCTATCGATGTATCTGTCAGTGCAAGATTAAAAAAAGTCATTGTAAATAAATTTCATCATCGTATGAGTCCGCCGGTCATGTTGTAGAGCTTCGGCGAAACAACTCGTGTTCAGTGAGACTCTATCGATTTATCTATCAGTCCAAGTTTAAAAATAGTCGATTCAAATTTAAATAAGTTTCATCATCGTATGAGTCCGCCGGTCATGTTGTAGAGCTTCAGCGAAACAACTCGTGTTCAGTGAGACTCTATCGATGTATCTGTCAGTCCAAGTTTAAAAAAAAGTCGATGCAAATCAGTTTCATCATCGTATGAGTCCACCGGTCATATTGTAGAGCTTGTAGAGCTTCGGCGAAACAACTCGTGTTCAGTGTGACTCTATCGATGTATCTGTCAGTGCAAGTTTAAAAAAAGTCGATGTAAATAAGTTTCATCATCGTGTAAGTCCACCAGTCATGTTGTAGAGCTTCGGCGAAACAACTCATGTTCAATTTGACTCTATTGATGTATCTGTCAGTCCAAGTTTAAAAATAGTCGATGATAATAAGTTTCATCGCCGCATGAGTCCGTCGGTCATGTAGTAGAGCTTCGACGAAACAACTCGTGTTCAGTGAGACTCTATCGATGTATCTGTCAGTCAAAGTCTCAAAATAGTCGATGTTAATAAGTTTCATCATCGTATGAGTCCACCGGTCATGTTGTAGAGCTTGTAGAGCTTCGGCGAAACAACTCGTGTTCAGTGTGACTCTATCGATGTATCTGTCAGTGCAAGTTTAAAAAAAGTCGATGAAAATAAGTTTCATCATCGTATGAGTCCACCGGTCATGTTGTAGAGCTTCGGCGAAACAACTCGTGTTCAGTGAGACTCTATCGATTTATCTATCAGTCCAAGTTTAAAAATAGTCGATTCAAATTTAAATAAGTTTCATCATCGTGTGAGTCCACCGGTCATGTTGTAGAGCTTCGGCGAAACAACTCATGTTCAGTTTGACTCTATTGATGTATCTGTCAGCCAAAGTCCAAAAATAGTCGATGTAAAAAAGTTTCATCATCGTATAAGTCCGCCGGTCATGTTGTAGAGCTTCGGCAAAACAACTCGTGTTCAGTGAGACTCTATCGATTTATCTATCAGTCCAAGTTTAAAAATAGTCGATGCAAATCAGTTTCATCATCGTATGAGTCCACCTCTCATGTTGTAGAGCTTCGGCGAAACAACTCATGTTCAGTTTGACTCTATTGATGTATCTGTCAGTCAAAGTCCAAAAATAGTCGATGTAAATAAGTTTCATCATCGTATGAGTCCGCCGGTCATGTTGTAGAGCTTCGGCGAAACAACTCGTGTTCAGTTAGACTCTATCGATGTATCTGTCAGTCCAAGTTTGAAAAAAAGTCGATGCAAATCGGTTTCATCATCGTATGAGTCCACCGGTCATGTTGTAGAGCTTCGGCGAAACAACTCGTGTTCAGTGAGACTCTATCGATGTATCTGTCAGTCCAAGTTTAAAAAAAAGTCGATGCAAATCAGTTTCATCATCGTATGAGTCCACCGGTCATGTTGTAGAGCTTCAGCGAAACAACTCGTGTTCAGTATGACTCTATCGATGTATCTGTCAGTCCAAGTTTAAAAATAGTTGATTTAAATTTAAATAAGTTTCATCATCGTATGGGTCCGCCGGTCATGTTGTAGAGCTTCGGCGAAACAACTCGTGTTCGGTGTGATTCTTACGATGTATCTGTCAGTCCAAGTTTAAAAAAAAGTCGATGCAAATAAGTTTCATCATCGTGTGAGTCCACCGCCATGTTGTAGAGCTTCGGCGAAACAACTCATGTTCAGTTTGACTCTATTGATGTATCTGTCAGTGCAAGATTTAAAAAAGTCGATGTCAATAAGTTTCATCATCGTATGAGTCCGCCGGTCATGTTGTAGAGCTTCGGCGAAACAACTCGTGTTCAGTTAGACTCTATCGATGTATCTGTCAGTCCAAGTTTGAAAAAAAGTCGATGCAAATCAGTTTCATCATCGTATGAGTCCACCGGTCATGTTGTAGAGCTTCGGCGAATGAACTCGTGTTCAGTGAGACTCTATCGATGTATCTGTCAGTCCAAGTTTAAAAATAGTCTATGTCAATAAGTTTCATCATCGTATGAGTCTGCCGGTCATGTTGTAGAGCTTCGGCGAAACAACTCGTGTTCAGTTTGACTCTATCGATGTATCTGTCAGTCCAAGTTTAAAAAAAGTCGATGTAAATAAGTTTCATCATCGTATGAGTCCGCCGGTCATGTTGTATAGCTTCGGCGAAACAACTCGTGTTCAGTTAGACTCTATCGATGTATCTGTCAGTCCAAGTTTGAAAAAAAGTCGATGCAAATCAGTTTCATCATCGTATGAGTCCACCGGTCATGTTGTAGAGCTTCGGCAAATTAACTCGTGTTCAGTGAGACTCTATCGATGTATCTGTCAGTCCAAGTTTAAAAATAGTCTATGTCAATAAGTTTCATCATCGGTTGGGTCCACCGGTCATGTTGTAGAGCTTCAGCGAAACAACTCGTGTTCAGTATGACTCTATCGATGTATCTGTCAGTCCAAGTTTAAAAATAGTTGATTTAAATTCAAATAAGTTTCATCATCGTATGAGTCCACCGGTCATGTTGTAGAGCTTCGGCGAAACAACTCGCGTTCAGTGAGACTCTATCGATGTATCTGTCAGTCCAAGTTTAAAAATAGTCTATGTCAATAAGTTTCATCATCGTATGAGTCTGCCGGTCATGTTGTAGAGCTTCGGCGAAACAACTCGTGTTCAGTGTGATTCTATCGATGTATCTGTCAGTCAAAGTCTTAAAATAGTCGATGTGAATAAGTTTCATCATCGTATGAGTCCGCCGGTCATGTTGTAGAGCTTCGGCGAAACAACTCGTGTTCAGTGAGACTCTATCGATGTATCTGTCAGTCAAAGTCTCAAAATAGTCGATGTTAATAAGTTTCATCATCGTATGAGTCCACCGGTCATGTTGTAGAGCTTGTAGAGCTTCGGCGAAACAACTCGTGTTCAGTTAGACTCTATCGATGTATCTGTCAGTCCAAAATTGAAAAAAAGTCGATGCAAATCAGTTTCATCATCGTATGAGTCCACCGGTCATGTTGTAGAGCTTCGGCAAATTAACTCGTGTTCAGTGAGACTCTATCGATGTATCTGTCAGTCCAAGTTTAAAAATAGTCTATGTCAATAAGTTTCATCATCGGTTGGGTCCACCGGTCATGTTGTAGAGCTTCAGCGAAACAACTCGTGTTCAGTATGACTCTATCGATGTATCTGTCAGTCCAAGTTTAAAAATAGTTGATTTAAATTCAAATAAGTTTCATCATCGTATGAGTCCACCGGTCATGTTGTAGAGCTTCGGCGAAACAACTCGCGTTCAGTGAGACTCTATCGATGTATCTGTCAGTCCAAGTTTAAAAATAGTCTATGTCAATAAGTTTCATCATCGTGTGAGTCCACCAGTCATGTTGTAGAGCTTCGGCGAAACAACTCATGTTCAATTTGACTCTATTGATGTATCTGTCAGTCCAAGTTTAAAAATAGTCGATGATAATAAGTTTCATCGCCGCATGAGTCCGTCGGTCATGTAGTAGAGCTTCGACGAAACAACTCGTGTTCAGTGAGACTCTATCGATGTATCTGTCAGTCAAAGTCTCAAAATAGTCGATGTTAATAAGTTTCATCATCGTATGAGTCCACCGGTCATGTTGTAGAGCTTGTAGAGCTTCGGCGAAACAACTCGTGTTCAGTGTGACTCTATCGATGTATCTGTCAGTGCAAGTTTAAAAAAAGTCGATGAAAATAAGTTTCATCATCGTATGAGTCCACCGGTCATGTTGTAGAGCTTCGGCGAAACAACTCGTGTTCAGTGAGACTCTATCGATTTATCTATCAGTCCAAGTTTAAAAATAGTCGATTCAAATTTAAATAAGTTTCATCATCGTGTGAGTCCACCGGTCATGTTGTAGAGCTTCGGCGAAACAACTCATGTTCAGTTTGACTCTATTGATGTATCTGTCAGCCAAAGTCCAAAAATAGTCGATGTAAAAAAGTTTCATCATCGTATAAGTCCGCCGGTCATGTTGTAGAGCTTCGGCAAAACAACTCGTGTTCAGTGAGACTCTATCGATTTATCTATCAGTCCAAGTTTAAAAATAGTCGATGCAAATCAGTTTCATCATCGTATGAGTCCACCTCTCATGTTGTAGAGCTTCGGCGAAACAACTCATGTTCAGTTTGACTCTATTGATGTATCTGTCAGTCAAAGTCCAAAAATAGTCGATGTAAATAAGTTTCATCATCGTATGAGTCCGCCGGTCATGTTGTAGAGCTTCGGCGAAACAACTCGTGTTCAGTTAGACTCTATCGATGTATCTGTCAGTCCAAGTTTGAAAAAAAGTCGATGCAAATCGGTTTCATCATCGTATGAGTCCACCGGTCATGTTGTAGAGCTTCGGCGAAACAACTCGTGTTCAGTGAGACTCTATCGATGTATCTGTCAGTCCAAGTTTAAAAAAAAGTCGATGCAAATCAGTTTCATCATCGTATGAGTCCACCGGTCATGTTGTAGAGCTTCAGCGAAACAACTCGTGTTCAGTATGACTCTATCGATGTATCTGTCAGTCCAAGTTTAAAAATAGTTGATTTAAATTTAAATAAGTTTCATCATCGTATGGGTCCGCCGGTCATGTTGTAGAGCTTCGGCGAAACAACTCGTGTTCGGTGTGATTCTTACGATGTATCTGTCAGTCCAAGTTTAAAAAAAAGTCGATGCAAATAAGTTTCATCATCGTGTGAGTCCACCGCCATGTTGTAGAGCTTCGGCGAAACAACTCATGTTCAGTTTGACTCTATTGATGTATCTGTCAGTGCAAGATTTAAAAAAGTCGATGTCAATAAGTTTCATCATCGTATGAGTCCGCCGGTCATGTTGTAGAGCTTCGGCGAAACAACTCGTGTTCAGTTAGACTCTATCGATGTATCTGTCAGTCCAAGTTTGAAAAAAAGTCGATGCAAATCAGTTTCATCATCGTATGAGTCCACCGGTCATGTTGTAGAGCTTCGGCGAATGAACTCGTGTTCAGTGAGACTCTATCGATGTATCTGTCAGTCCAAGTTTAAAAATAGTCTATGTCAATAAGTTTCATCATCGTATGAGTCTGCCGGTCATGTTGTAGAGCTTCGGCGAAACAACTCGTGTTCAGTTTGACTCTATCGATGTATCTGTCAGTCCAAGTTTAAAAAAAGTCGATGTAAATAAGTTTCATCATCGTATGAGTCCGCCGGTCATGTTGTATAGCTTCGGCGAAACAACTCGTGTTCAGTTAGACTCTATCGATGTATCTGTCAGTCCAAGTTTGAAAAAAAGTCGATGCAAATCAGTTTCATCATCGTATGAGTCCACCGGTCATGTTGTAGAGCTTCGGCAAATTAACTCGTGTTCAGTGAGACTCTATCGATGTATCTGTCAGTCCAAGTTTAAAAATAGTCTATGTCAATAAGTTTCATCATCGGTTGGGTCCACCGGTCATGTTGTAGAGCTTCAGCGAAACAACTCGTGTTCAGTATGACTCTATCGATGTATCTGTCAGTCCAAGTTTAAAAATAGTTGATTTAAATTCAAATAAGTTTCATCATCGTATGAGTCCACCGGTCATGTTGTAGAGCTTCGGCGAAACAACTCGCGTTCAGTGAGACTCTATCGATGTATCTGTCAGTCCAAGTTTAAAAATAGTCTATGTCAATAAGTTTCATCATCGTATGAGTCTGCCGGTCATGTTGTAGAGCTTCGGCGAAACAACTCGTGTTCAGTGTGATTCTATCGATGTATCTGTCAGTCAAAGTCTTAAAATAGTCGATGTGAATAAGTTTCATCATCGTATGAGTCCGCCGGTCATGTTGTAGAGCTTCGGCGAAACAACTCGTGTTCAGTGAGACTCTATCGATGTATCTGTCAGTCCAAGTTTAAAAATAGTTGATTTAAATTTAAATAAGTTTCATCATCGTATGAGTCCACCGGTCATGTTGTAGAGCTTCGGCGAAACAACTCGTGTTCAGGGTGATTCTAACGATGTATCTGTCAGTCAAAGTTTAAAAAAAAGTCGATGCAAATAAGTTTCATCATCGTGTGAGTCCAACGGTCATGTTGTAGAGCTTGTAGAGCTTCGGCGAAACAACTCGTGTTCAGTGTGACTCTATCGATGTATCTGTCAGTGCAAGTTTATAAAAAGTCGATGTAAATAAGTTTCATCATCGTATGAGTTTACCGGTCATGTTGTAGAGCTTCGGCGAAACAACTCGTGTTCAGTGAGACTCTATCGATTTATCTATCAGTCCAAGTTTAAAAATAGTCGATTCAAATTTAAATAAGTTTCATCATCGTGTGAGTCCACCGGTCATGTTGTAGAGCTTCGGCGAAACAACTCATGTTCAGTTTGACTCTATTGATGTATCTGTCAGCCAAAGTCCAAAAATAGTCGATGAAAAAAAGTATCATCATCGTATGAGTCCGCCGGTCATGTTGTAGAGCTTCGGCAAAACAACTCGTGTTCAGTGAGACTCTATCGATTTATCTATCAGTCCAAGTTTAAAAATAGTCGATGCAAATCAGTTTCATCATCGTATGAGTCCACCGGTCATGTTGTAGAGCTTCGGCGAAACAACTCGCGTTCAGTGAGACTCTATCGATGTATCTGTCAGTCCAAGTTTAAAAATAGTCTATGTCAATAAGTTTCATCATCGTATGAGTCTGCCGGTCATGTTGTAGAGCTTCGGCGAAACAACTCGTGTTCAGTGTGATTCTATCGATGTATCTGTCAGTCAAAGTCTTAAAATAGTCGATGTGAATAAGTTTCATCATCGTATGAGTCCGCCGGTCATGTTGTAGAGCTTCGGCGAAACAACTCGTGTTCAGTGAGACTCTATCGATGTATCTGTCAGTCCAAGTTTAAAAATAGTTGATTTAAATTTAAATAAGTTTCATCATCGTATGAGTCCACCGGTCATGTTGTAGAGCTTCGGCGAAACAACTCGTGTTCAGGGTGATTCTAACGATGTATCTGTCAGTCAAAGTTTAAAAAAAAGTCGATGCAAATAAGTTTCATCATCGTGTGAGTCCACCGGTCATGTTGTAGAGCTTGTAGAGCTTCGGCGAAACAACTCGTGTTCAGTTAGACTCTATCGATGTATCTGTCAGTCCAAGTTTGAAAAAAAGTCGATGCAAATCAGTTTCATCATCGTATGAGTCCACCGGTCATGTTGTAGAGCTTCGGCAAATTAACTCGTGTTCAGTGAGACTCTATCGATGTATCTGTCAGTCCAAGTTTAAAAATAGTCTATGTCAATAAGTTTCATCATCGGTTGGGTCCACCGGTCATGTTATAGAGCTTCAGCGAAACAACTCGTGTTCAGTATGACTCTATCGATGTATCTGTCAGTCCAAGTTTAAAAATAGTTGATTTAAATTCAAATAAGTTTCATCATCGTATGAGTCCACCGGTCATGTTGTAGAGCTTCGGCGAAACAACTCAAGTTCAGTGAGACTCTATCGATGTATCTGTCAGTCCAAGTTTAAAAATAGTCTATGTCAATAAGTTTCATCATCGTATGAGTCTGCCGGTCATGTTGTAGAGCTTCGGCGAAACAACTCGTGTTCAGTGTGATTCTATCGATGTATCTGTCAGTCAAAGTCTTAAAATAGTCGATGTGAATAAGTTTCATCATCGTATGAGTCCGCCGGTCATGTTGTAGAGCTTCGGCGAAACAACTCGTGTTCAGTGAGACTCTATCGATGTATCTGTCAGTCCAAGTTTAAAAATAGTTGATTTAAATTTAAATAAGTTTCATCATCGTATGAGTCCACAAGTCATGTTGTAGAGCTTCGGCGAAACAACTCGTGTTCAGGGTGATTCTAACGATGTATCTGTCAGTCAAAGTTTAAAAAAAAGTCGATGCAAATAAGTTTCATCATCGTGTGAGTCCACCGGTCATGTTGTAGAGCTTGTAGAGCTTCGGCGAAACAACTCGTGTTCAGTGTGACTCTATCGATGTATCTGTCAGTGCAAGTTTAAAAAAAGTCGATGTAAATAAGTTTCATCATCGTATGAGTTTACCGGTCATGTTGTAGAGCTTCGGCGAAACAACTCGTGTTCAGTGAGACTCTATCGATTTATCTATCAGTCCAAGTTTAAAAATAGTCGATTCAAATTTAAATAAGTTTCATCATCGTGTGAGTCCACCGGTCATGTTGTAGAGCTTCGGCGAAACAACTCATGTTCAGTTTGACTCTATTGATGTATCTGTCAGCCAAAGTCCAAAAATAGTCGATGTAAAAAAGTTTCATCATCGTATGAGTCCGCCGGTCATGTTGTAGAGCTTCGGCAAAACAACTCGTGTTCAGTGAGACTCTATCGATTTATCTATCAGTCCAAGTTTAAAAATAGTCGATGCAAATCAGTTTCTTCATCGTATGAGTCCACCGGTCATGTTGTAGAGCTTCGGCGAAACAACTCGCGTTCAGTGAGACTCTATCGATGTATCTGTCAGTCCAAGTTTAAAAATAGTCTATGTCAATAAGTTTCATCATCGTATGAGTCTGCCGGTCATGTTGTAGAGCTTCGGCGAAACAACTCGTGTTCAGTGTGATTCTATCGATGTATCTGTCAGTCAAAGTCTTAAAATAGTCGATGTGAATCAGTTTCATCATCGTATGAGTCCGCCGGTCATGTTGTAGAGCTTCGGCGAAACAACTCGTGTTCAGTGAGACTCTATCGATGTATCTGTCAGTCCAAGTTTAAAAATAGTTGATTTAAATTTAAATAAGTTTCATCATCGTATGAGTCCACCGGTCATGTTGTAGAGCTTCGGCGAAACAACTCGTGTTCAGGGTGATTCTAACGATGTATCTGTCAGTCAAAGTTTAAAAAAAAGTCGATGCAAATAAGTTTCATCATCGTGTGAGTCCACCGGTCATGTTGTAGAGCTTGTAGAGCTTCGGCGAAACAACTCGTGTTCAGTGTGACTCTATCGATGTATCTGTCAGTGCAAGTTTAAAAAAAGTCGATGTAAATAAGTTTCATCATCGTATGAGTTTACCAGTCATGTTGTAGAGCTTCGGCGAAACAACTCGTGTTCAGTGAGACTCTATCGATTTATCTATCAGTCCAAGTTTAAAAATAGTCGATTCAAATTTAAATAAGTTTCATCATCGTGTGAGTCCACCGGTCATGTTGTAGAGCTTCGGCGAAACAACTCATGTTCAGTTTGACTCTATTGATGTATCTGTCAGCCAAAGTCCAAAAATAGTCGATGTAAAAAAGTTTCATCATCGTATGAGTCCGCCGGTCATGTTGTAGAGCTTCGGCAAAACAACTCGTGTTCAGTGAGACTCTATCGATTTATCTATCAGTCCAAGTTTAAAAATAGTCGATGCAAATCAGTTTCATCATCGTATGAGTCCACCGGTCATGTTGTAGAGCTTCGGCGAAACAACTCGCGTTCAGTGAGACTCTATCGATGTATCTGTCAGTCCAAGTTTAAAAATAGTCTATGTCAATAAGTTTCATCATCGTATGAGTCTGCCGGTCATGTTGTAGAGCTTCGGCGAAACAACTCGTGTTCAGTGCGATTCTATCGATGTATCTGTCAGTCAAAGTCTTAAAATAGTCGATGTGAATAAGTTTCATCATCGTATGAGTCCGCCGGTCATGTTGTAGAGCTTCGGCGAAACAACTCGTGTTCAGTGAGACTCTATCGATGTATCTGTCAGTCCAAGTTTAAAAATAGTTGATTTAAATTTAAATAAGTTTCATCATCGTATGAGTCCACCGGTCATGTTGTAGAGCTTCGGCGAAACAACTCGTGTTCAGGGTGATTCTAACGATGTATCTGTCAGTCAAAGTTTAAAAAAAAGTCGATGCAAATAAGTTTCATCATCGTGTGAGTCCACTGGTCATGTTGTAGAGCTTGTAGAGCTTCGGCGAAACAACTCGTGTTCAGTTTGACTCTATCGATGTATCTGTCAGTGCAAGTTTAAAAAAAGTCGATGTAAATAAGTTTCATCATCGTATGAGTTTACCGGTCATGTTGTAGAGCTTCGGCGAAACAACTCGTGTTCAGTGAGACTCTATCGATTTATCTATCAGTCCAAGTTTAAAAATAGTCGATTCAAATTTAAATAAGTTTCATCATCGTGTGAGTCCACCGGTCATGTTGTAGAGCTTCGGCGAAACAACTCATGTTCAGTTTGACTCTATTGATGTATCTGTCAGCCAAAGTCCAAAAATAGTCGATGTAAATAAGTTTCATCATCGTATGAGTCCGCCGGTCATGTTGTAGAGCTTCGGCGAAACAACTCGTGTTCAGTTAGATTCTATCGATGTATCTGTCAGTCCAAGTTTGAAAAAAAGTCGATGCAAATCAGTTTCATCATCGTATGAGTCCACCGGTCATGTTGTAGAGCTTCGGCGAAACAACTCGTGTTCAGTGAGACTCTATCGATGTATCTGTCAGTCCAAGTTTAAAAATAGTCTATGTCGATAAGTTTCATCATCGTATGAGTCGTCCGGTCATCTTGTATAGCTTCGGCGAAACAACTCGTGTTCAGTGAGACTCTATCGATGTATCTGTCAGTCCAAGTTTAAAAAAAAGTCGATGCAAATCAGTTTCATCATCGTATGAGTCCACCGGTCATGTTGTAGAGCTTCAGCGAAACAACTCGTGTTCAGTATGACTCTATCGATGTATCTGTCAGTCCAAGTTTAAAAATAGTTGATTTAAATTTAAATAAGTTTCATCATCGTATGGGTCCGCCGGTCATGTTGTAGAGCTTCGGCGAAACAACTCGTGTTCAGTGTGATTCTTACGATGTATCTGTCAGTCCAAGTTTAAAAAAAAGTCGATGCAAATAAGTTTCATCATCGTGTGAGTCCACCGGTCATGTTGTAGAGCTTCGGCGAAACAACTCATGTTCAGTTTGACTCTATTGATGTATCTGTCAGTGCAAGATTTAAAAAAGTCGATGTCAATAAGTTTCATCATCGTATGAGTCCGCCGGTCATGTTGTAGAGCTTCGGCGAAACAACTCGTGTTCAGTTAGACTCTATCGATGTATCTGTCAGTCCAAGTTTGAAAAAAAGTCGATGCAAATCAGTTTCATCATCGTATGAGTCCACCGGTCATGTTGTAGAGCTTCGGCGAATGAACTCGTGTTCAGTGAGACTCTATCGATGTATCTGTCAGTCCAAGTTTAAAAATAGTCTATGTCAATAAGTTTCATCATCGTATGAGTCTGCCGGTCATGTTGTAGAGCTTCGGCGAAACAACTCGTGTTCAGTTTGACTCTATCGATGTATCTGTCAGTCCAAGTTTGAAAAAAAGTCGATGTAAATAAGTTTCATCATCGTATGAGTCTGCCGGTCATGTTGTAGAGCTTCGGCGAAACAACTCGTGTTCAGTGTGATTCTATCGATGTATCTGTCAGTCAAAGTCTTAAAATAGTCGATGTGAATAAGTTTCATCATCGTATGAGTCCGCCGGTCATGTTGTAGAGCTTCGGCGAAACAACTCGTGTTCAGTGAGACTCTATCGATGTATCTGTCAGTCCAAGTTTAAAAATAGTCTATGTCAATAAGTTTCATCATCGGTTGGGTCCACCGGTCATGTTGTAGAGCTTCAGCGAAACAACTCCTGTTCAGTATGACTCTATCGATGTATCTGTCAGTCCAAGTTTAAAAATAGTTGATTTAAATTCAAATAAGTTTCATCATCGTATGAGTCCACCGGTCATGTTGTAGAGCTTCGGCGAAACAAATCGCGTTCAGTGAGACTCTATCGATGTATCTGTCAGTCCAAGTTTAAAAATAGTCTATGTCAATAAGTTTCATCATCGTATGAGTCTGCCGGTCATGTTGTAGAGCTTCGGCGAAACAACTCGTGTTCAGTGTGATTCTATCGATGTATCTGTCAGTCAAAGTCTTAAAATAGTCGATGTGAATAAGTTTCATCATCGTATGAGTCCGCCGGTCATGTTGTAGAGCTTCGGCGAAACAACTCGTGTTCAGTGAGACTCTATCGATGTATCTGTCAGTCCAAGTTTAAAAATAGTTGATTTAAATTTAAATAAGTTTCATCATCTTATGGGTCCGCCGGTCATGTTGTAGAGCTTCGGCGAAACAACTCGTGTTCAGGGTGATTCTAACGATGTATCTGTCAGTCAAAGTTTAAAAAAAAGTCGATGCAAATAAGTTTCATCATCGTGTGAGTCCACCGGTCATGTTGTAGAGCTTCGGCGAAACAACTCGTGTTCAGTGAGACTCTATCAATTTATCTATCAGTCCAAGTTTAAAAATAGTCGATTCAAATTTAAATAAGTTTCATCATCGTGTGAGTCCACCGGTCATGTTGTAGAGCTTCGGCGAAACAACTCGTGTTTAGTGTGACTCTATCGATTTTTCTGTCAGTCAAAGTTTAAAAAAAAGTCGATGCAAATAAGTTTCATCATCGTGTGAGTCCACCGGTCATGTTGTAGAGCTTCGGCGAAACAACTCATGTTCAGTTTGACTCTATTGATGTATCTGTCAGTGCAAGATTTAAAAAAGTCGATAATAATAAGTTTCATCACCGCATGAGTCCGTCGGTCATGTAGTAGAGCTTCGACGAAACAACTCGTGTTCAGTGAGACTCTATCGATGTATCTGTCAGTCAAAGTCCAAAAATAGTCGATGTTAATAAGTTTCATCATCGTATGAGTCCGTCGGTCATGTAGTAGAGCTTCGGCGAAACAACTCGTGTTCAGTGAGACTCTATCGATGTATCTGTCAGTCAAAGTCTTGAAATAGTCGATGTAAATAAGTTTCATCATCGTATAAGTCCGCCGGTCATGTTGTAGAGCTTCGGCGAAACAACTCGTGTTCAATTAGACTCTATCGATGTATCTGTCAGTCCAAGTTTGAAAAAAAGTCGATGAAAATCAGTTTCATCATCGTATGAGTCCAACGGTCATGTTGTAGAGCTTCGGCGAAACAACTCGTGTTCAGTGAGACTCTATCGATGTATCTGTCAGTCCAAGTTTAAAAATAGTCTATGTCAATAAATTTCATCATCGTATGAGTCTGCCGGTCATGTTGTAGAGCTTCGGCGAAACAACTCGTGTTCAGTGTGATTCTATCGATGTATCTGTCAGTCAAAGTCTTAAAATAGTCGATGTGAATAAGTTTCATCATCGTATGAGTCCGCCGGTCATGTTGTATAGCTTCGGCGAAACAACTCGTGTTCAGTGAGACTCTATCGATGGATCTGTCAGTCCAAGTTTAAAAAAAAGTCGATGCAAATCAGTTTCATCATCGTATGAGTCCACCGGTCATGTTGTAGAGCTTCAGCGAAACAACTCGTGTTCAGTATGACTCTATCGATGTATCTGTCAGTCCAAGTTTAAAAATAGTTGATTTAAATTTAAATAAGTTTCATCATCGTATGGGTCCGCCGGTCATGTTGTAGAGCTTCGGCGAAACAACTCGTGTTCAGTGAGACTCTATCGATGTATCTGTCAGTCCAAGTTAAAGAAAAAGTCGATGCAAATCAGTTTCATCATCGTATGAGTTCACCGATCATGTTGTAGAGCTTCATCGAAACAACTCGCGTTCAGTATGACTCTATCGATGTATCTGTCAGTCTGAGTTTAAAAATAGTTGATTTAAATTTAAATAAGTTTCATCATCGTATGGGTCCGCTGGTCATGTTGTAGAGCTTCGGCGAAACAACTCGTGTTCAGTGTGATTCTAACGATGTATCTGTCAGTCCAAGTTTAAAAAAAAGTCGATGCAAATAAGTTTCATCATCGTGTGAGTCCACCGGTCATGTTGTAGAGCTTCGGCGAAACAACTCATGTTCAGTTTGACTCTATTGATGTATCTGTCAGTGCAAGATTTAAAAAAGTCGATGTCAATAAGTTTCATCATCGTATGAGTCCGCCGGTCATGTTGTAGAGCTTCGGCGAAACAACTCGTGTTCAATATGATTCTAACGATGTATCTGTCATTCAAAGTCTTAAAATAGTCGATGTGAATAAGTTTCATCATCGTATGAGTCCGCCGGTCGTGTTGTAGAGCTTCGGCGAAACAACTCGTGTTCAGTGAGACTCTATCGATGTATCTGTCAGTCCAAGTTTAAAAAAAAGTCGATGCAAATCAGTTTCATCATCGTATGAGTCCACCGGTCAGGTTGTAGAGCTTGTAGAGCTTCGGCGAAACAACTCGTGTTCAGTGAGACTCTATCGATGTATCTGTCAGTCCAAGTTTAAAAAAAAGTCGATGCAAATCAGTTTCATCATCGTATGAGTCCACCGGTCATGTTGTAGAGCTTCAGCGAAACAACTCGTGTTCAGTATGACTCTATCGATGTATCTGTCAGTCCAAGTTTAAAAATAGTTGATTTAAATTTAAATAAGTTTCATCATCGTATGGGTCCGCCGGTCATGTTGTAGAGCTTCGGCGAAACAACTCGTGTTCAGTGTGATTCTTACGATGTATCTGTCAGTCCAAGTTTAAAAAAAAGTCGATGCAAATAAGTTTCATCATCGTGTGAGTCCACCGGTCATGTTGTAGAGCTTCGGCCAAACAACTCATGTTCAGTTTGACTCTATTGATGTATCTGTCAGTGCAAGATTTAAAAAAGTCGATGTCAATAAGTTTCATCATCGTATGAGTCCGCCGGTCATGTTGTAGAGCTTCGGCAAAACAACTCGTGTTCAGTGAGACTCTATCGATGTATCTGTCAGTCCAAGTTTAAAAAAAAGTCGATGCAAATAAGTTTCATCATCGTGTGAGTCCACCGGTCATGTTGTAGAGCTTCGGCCAAACAACTCATGTTCTGTTTGACTCTATTGATGTATCTGTCAGTGCAAGATTTAAAAAAGTCGATGTCAATAAGTTTCATCATCGTATGAGTCCGCCGGTCATGTTGTAGAGCTTCGGTTAAACAACTCGTGTTCAGTGAGACTCTATCGATGTATCTGTCAGTCCAAGTTTAAAAATAGTCTATGTCAATAAGTTTCATCATCGTATGAGTCCGCCGGTCATGTTGTAGAGCTTCGGCAAAACAACTCGTGTTCAGTGAGACTCTATCGATGTATCTGTCAGTCCAAGGTTAAAAAAAGTCGATGTAAGTAAGTTTCATCATCATATGAGTCCGCCGGTCATGTTGTATAGCTTCGGCGAAACAACTCGTGTTCAGTGAGACTCTATCGATGTATCTGTCAGTCCAAGTTAAAGAAAAAGTCGATGCAAATCAGTTTCATCATCGTATGAGTTCACCGATCATGTTGTAGAGCTTCATCGAAACAACTCGCGTTCAGTATGACTCTATCGATGTATCTGTCAGTCTGAGTTTAAAAATAGTTGATTTAAATTTAAATAAGTTTCATCATCGTATGGGTCCGCCGGTCATGTTGTAGAGCTTCGGCGAAACAACTCGTGTTCAATATGATTCTAACGATGTATCTGTCAGTCCAAGTTTAAAAAAAAGTCGATGCAAATCAGTTTCATCATCGTATGAGTCCACCGGTCATGTTGTAGAGCTTCGGCGAAACAACTCATGTTCAGTTTGACTCTATTGATGTATCTGTAAGTCAAAGTCCAAAAATAGTCGATATAAATATTTTTCATCATCGTATAAGTCCGCCGGTCATGTTGTAGAGCTTCGGCGAAACAACTCGTGTTCAGTTAGACTCTATCGATGTATCTGTCAGTCCAAGTTTGAAAAAAAGTCGATGCAAATCAGTTTCATCATCGTATGAGTCCACCGGTCATGTTGTAGAGCTTCGGCGAAACAACTCGTGTTCAGTGAGACTATATCGATGTATCTGTCAGTCCAAGTTTAAAAATAGTTTATGTCAATAAGTTTCATCATCGTATGAGTCTGCCAGTCATGTTGTAGAGCTTCGGCGAAACAACTCGTGTTCAGTGTAATTCTATCGATGTATCTGTCATTCAAAGTCTTAAAATAGTCGATGTGAATAAGTTTCATCATCGTATGAGTCCGCCGGTCGTGTTGTAGAGCTTCGGCGAAACAACTCGTGTTCAGTGAGACTCTATCGATGTATCTGTCAGTCCAAGTTTAAAAAAAAGTCGATGCAAATCAGTTTCATCATCGTATGAGTCCACCGGTCAGGTTGTAGAGCTTGTAGAGCTTCGGCGAAACAACTCGTGTTCAGTGAGACTCTATCGATGTATCTGTCAGTCCAAGTTTAAAAATAGTTGATTTAAATTTAAATAAGTTTCATCATCGTATGGGTCCGCCGGTCATGTTGTAGAGCTTCGGCGAAACAACTCGTGTTCAGTGTGATTCTTACGATGTATCTGTCAGTCCAAGTTTAAAAAAAAGTCGATGCAAATAAGTTTCATCATCGTGTGAGTCCACCGGTCATGTTGTAGAGCTTCGGCCAAACAACTCATGTTCAGTTTGACTCTATTGATGTATCTGTCAGTGCAAGATTTAAAAAAGTCGATGTCAATAAGTTTCATCATCGTATGAGTCCGCCGGTCATGTTGTAGAGCTTCGGCAAAACAACTCGTGTTCAGTGAGACTCTATCGATGTATCTGTCAGTCCAAGTTTAAAAAAAGTCGATGTAAATAAGTTTCATCATCGTATGAGTCCGCTGGTCATGTTGTATAGCTTCGGCGAAACAACTCGTGTTCAGTGAGACTCTATCGATGTATCTGTCAGTCCAAGTTAAAGAAAAAGTCGATGCAAATCAGTTTCATCATCGTATGAGTTCACCGATCATGTTGTAGAGCTTCATCGAAACAACTCGCGTTCAGTATGACTCTATCGATGTATCTGTCAGTCTGAGTTTAAAAATAGTTGATTTAAATTTAAATAAGTTTCATCATCGTATGGGTCCGCCGGTCATGTTGTAGAGCTTCATCGAAACAACTCGCGTTCAGTATGACTCTATCGATGTATCTGTCAGTCCAAGTTTAAAAATAGTCTATGTCAATAAGTTTCATCATCGTATGAGTCCACCGGTCATGTTGTAGAGCTTCAGCGAAACAACTCGTGTTCAGTAAGACTCTATCGATGTATCTGTCAGTCCAAGTTTAAAAATAGTCTATGTCAATAAGTTTCATCATCGTATGAGTCCGCCGGTCATGTTGTAGAGCTTGTAGAGCTTCGGCGAAACAACTCGTGTTCAGTGTGACTCTATCGATGTATCTGTCAGTGCAAGTTTAAAAAAAGTCGATGTAAATAAGTTTCATCATCATATGAGTCTACCGGTCATGTTGTAGAGCTTCGGCGAAACAACTCGTGTTCAGTGAGACTCTATCGATTTATCTATCAGTCGAAGTTTAAAAATAGTCGATTCAAATTTAAATAAGTTTCATCATCGTATGAGTCCACCGGTCATGTTGTAGAGCTTCAGCGAAACAACTCGTGTTCAGTAAGACTCTATCGATGTATCTGTCAGTCCAAGTTTAAAAAAAAGTCGATGCAAATCAGTTTCATCATCGTATGAGTCCACCGGTCAGGTTGTAGAGCTTGTAGAGCTTCGGCGAAACAACTCGTGTTCAGTGAGACTCTATCGATGTATCTGTCAGTCCAAGTTTAAAAATAGTCTATGTCAATAAATTTCATCATCGTATGAGTCTGCCGGTCATGTTGTAGAGCTTCGGCGAAACAACTCATGTTCAGTTTGACTCTATTGATTCATCTGTCAGTCAAAGTCCAAAAATAGTCGATATAAATATTTTTCATCATCGTATAAGTCCGCCGGTCATGTTGTAGAGCTTCGGCGAATTAACTCGTGTTCAGTTAGACTCTATCGATGTATCTGTCAGTCCAAGTTTGAAAAAAAGTCGATGCAAATCAGTTTCATCATCGTATGAGTCCACCGGTCATGTTGTAGAGCTTCGGCGAAACAACTCGTGTTCAGTGAGACTCTATCGATGTATCTGTCAGTCCAAGTTTAAAAAAAGTCGATGTAAATAAGTTTCATCATCGTATGAGTCCGCTGGTCATGTTGTATAGCTTCGGCGAAACAACTCGTGTTCAGTGAGACTCTATCGATGTATCTGTCAGTCCAAGTTAAAGAAAAAGTCGATGCAAATCAGTTTCATCATCGTATGAGTTCACCGATCATGTTGTAGAGCTTCATCGAAACAACTCGCGTTCAGTATGACTCTATCGATGTATCTGTCAGTCTGAGTTTAAAAATAGTTGATTTAAATTTAAATAAGTTTCATCATCGTATGGGTCCGCCGGTCATGTTGTAGAGCTTCATCGAAACAACTCGCGTTCAGTATGACTCTATCGATGTATCTGTCAGTCTGAGTTTAAAAATAGTTGATTTAAATTTAAATAAGTTTCATCATCGTATGGGTCCGCCTGTCATGTTGTAGAGCTTCGGCGAAACAACTCGTGTTCAGTGAGACTCTATCGATGTATCTGTCAGTCCAAGTTTAAAAAAAAGTCGATGCAAATCAGTTTCATCATCGTATGAGTCCACCGGTCAGGTTGTAGAGCTTCGGCGAAACAACTCATGTTCAGTTTGACTCTATTGATGTATCTGTCAGTCCAAGTTTGAAAAAAAGTCGATGCAAATCAGTTTCATCATCGTATGAGTCCACCGGTCATGTTGTAGAGCTTCGGCAAAACAACTCGTGTTCAGTGAGACTCTATCGATGTATCTGTCAGTCCAAGTTTAAAAAAAGTCGATGTAAATAAGTTTCATCATCGTATGAGTCCGCTGGTCATGTTGTATAGCTTCGGCGAAACAACTCGTGTTCAGTGAGACTCTATCGATGTATCTGTCAGTCCAAGTTAAAGAAAAAGTCGATGCAAATCAGTTTCATCATGGTATGAGTTCACCGATCATGTTGTAGAGCTTCATCGAAACAACTCGCGTTCAGTATGACTCTATCGATGTATCTGTCAGTCTGAGTTTAAAAATAGTTGATTTAAATTTAAATAAGTTTCATCATCGTATGGGTCCGCCGGTCATGTTGTAGAGCTTCATCGAAACAACTCGCGTTCAGTATGACTCTATCGATGTATCTGTCAGTCTGAGTTTAAAAATAGTTGATTTAAATTTAAATAAGTTTCATCATCGTATGGGTCCGCCTGTCATGTTGTAGAGCTTCGGCGAAACAACTCGTGTTCAGTGAGACTCTATCGATGTATCTGTCAGTCCAAGTTTAAAAAAAAGTCGATGCAAATCAGTTTCATCATCGTATGAGTCCACCGGTCATGTTGTAGAGCTTCGGCGAATTAACTCGTGTTCAGTTAGACTCTATCGATGTATCTGTCAGTCCAAGTTTGAAAAAAAGTCGATGCAAATCAGTTTCATCATCGTATGAGTCCACCGGTCATGTTGTAGAGCTTCGGCAAAACAACTCGTGTTCAGTGAGACTCTATCGATGTATCTGTCAGTCCAAGTTTAAAAAAAGTCGATGTAAATAAGTTTCATCATCGTATGAGTCCGCTGGTCATGTTGTATAGCTTCGGCGAAACAACTCGTGTTCAGTGAGACTCTATCGATGTATCTGTCAGTCCAAGTTAAAGAAAAAGTCGATGCAAATCAGTTTCATCATCGTATGAGTTCACCGATCATGTTGTAGAGCTTCATCGAAACAACTCGCGTTCAGTATGACTCTATCGATGTATCTGTCAGTCTGAGTTTAAAAATAGTTGATTTAAATTTAAATAAGTTTCATCATCGTATGGGTCCGCCGGTCATGTTGTAGAGCTTCATCGAAACAACTCGCGTTCAGTATGACTCTATCGATGTATCTGTCAGTCCAAGTTTAAAAATAGTCTATGTCAATAAGTTTCATCATCGTATGAGTCCACCGGTCATGTTGTAGAGCTTCAGCGAAACAACTCGTGTTCAGTAAGACTCTATCGATGTATCTGTCAGTCCAAGTTTAAAAATAGTCTATGTCAATAAGTTTCATCATCGTATGAGTCCGCCGGTCATGTTGTAGAGCTTGTAGAGCTTCGGCGAAACAACTCGTGTTCAGTGTGACTCTATCGATGTATCTGTCAGTGCAAGTTTAAAAAAAGTCGATGTAAATAAGTTTCATCATCATATGAGTCTACCGGTCATGTTGTAGAGCTTCGGCGAAACAACTCGTGTTCAGTGAGACTCTATCGATTTATCTATCAGTCGAAGTTTAAAAATAGTCGATTCAAATTTAAATAAGTTTCATCATCGTATGAGTCCACCGGTCATGTTGTAGAGCTTCAGCGAAACAACTCGTGTTCAGTAAGACTCTATCGATGTATCTGTCAGTCCAAGTTTAAAAAAAAGTCGATGCAAATCAGTTTCATCATCGTATGAGTCCACCGGTCAGGTTGTAGAGCTTGTAGAGCTTCGGCGAAACAACTCGTGTTCAGTGAGACTCTATCGATGTATCTGTCAGTCCAAGTTTAAAAATAGTCTATGTCAATAAATTTCATCATCGTATGAGTCTGCCGGTCATGTTGTAGAGCTTCGGCGAAACAACTCATGTTCAGTTTGACTCTATTGATGTATCTGTCAGTCAAAGTCCAAAAATAGTCGATATAAATATTTTTCATCATCGTATAAGTCCGCCGGTCATGTTGTAGAGCTTCGGCGAATTAACTCGTGTTCAGTTAGACTCTATCGATGTATCTGTCAGTCCAAGTTTGAAAAAAAGTCGATGCAAATCAGTTTCATCATCGTATGAGTCCACCGGTCATGTTGTAGAGCTTCGGCGAAACAACTCGTGTTCAGTGAGACTCTATCGATGTATCTGTCAGTCCAAGTTTAAAAAAAGTCGATGTAAATAAGTTTCATCATCGTATGAGTCCGCTGGTCATGTTGTATAGCTTCGGCGAAACAACTCGTGTTCAGTGAGACTCTATCGATGTATCTGTCAGTCCAAGTTAAAGAAAAAGTCGATGCAAATCAGTTTCATCATCGTATGAGTTCACCGATCATGTTGTAGAGCTTCATCGAAACAACTCGCGTTCAGTATGACTCTATCGATGTATCTGTCAGTCTGAGTTTAAAAATAGTTGATTTAAATTTAAATAAGTTTCATCATCGTATGGGTCCGCCGGTCATGTTGTAGAGCTTCATCGAAACAACTCGCGTTCAGTATGACTCTATCGATGTATCTGTCAGTCTGAGTTTAAAAATAGTTGATTTAAATTTAAATAAGTTTCATCATCGTATGGGTCCGCCTGTCATGTTGTAGAGCTTCGGCGAAACAACTCGTGTTCAGTGAGACTCTATCGATGTATCTGTCAGTCCAAGTTTAAAAAAAAGTCGATGCAAATCAGTTTCATCATCGTATGAGTCCACCGGTCAGGTTGTAGAGCTTCGGCGAAACAACTCATGTTCAGTTTGACTCTATTGATGTATCTGTCAGTCCAAGTTTGAAAAAAAGTCGATGCAAATCAGTTTCATCATCGTATGAGTCCACCGGTCATGTTGTAGAGCTTCGGCAAAACAACTCGTGTTCAGTGAGACTCTATCGATGTATCTGTCAGTCCAAGTTTAAAAAAAGTCGATGTAAATAAGTTTCATCATCGTATGAGTCCGCTGGTCATGTTGTATAGCTTCGGCGAAACAACCCGTGTTCAGTGAGACTCTATCGATGTATCTGTCAGTCCAAGTTAAAGAAAAAGTCGATGCAAATCAGTTTCATCATCGTATGAGTTCACCGATCATGTTGTAGAGCTTCATCGAAACAACTCGCGTTCAGTATGACTCTATCGATGTATCTGTCAGTCTGAGTTTAAAAATAGTTGATTTAAATTTAAATAAGTTTCATCATCGTATGGGTCCGCCGGTCATGTTGTAGAGCTTCATCGAAACAACTCGCGTTCAGTATGACTCTATCGATGTATCTGTCAGTCTGAGTTTAAAAATAGTTGATTTAAATTTAAATAAGTTTCATCATCGTATGGGTCCGCCTGTCATGTTGTAGAGCTTCGGCGAAACAACTCGTGTTCAGTGAGACTCTATCGATGTATCTGTCAGTCCAAGTTTAAAAAAAAGTCGATGCAAATCAGTTTCATCATCGTATGAGTCCACCGGTCATGTTGTAGAGCTTCGGCGAATTAACTCGTGTTCAGTTAGACTCTATCGATGTATCTGTCAGTCCAAGTTTGAAAAAAAGTCGATGCAAATCAGTTTCATCATCGTATGAGTCCACCGGTCATGTTGTAGAGCTTCGGCAAAACAACTCGTGTTCAGTGAGACTCTATCGATGTATCTGTCAGTCCAAGTTTAAAAAAAGTCGATGTAAATAAGTTTCATCATCGTATGAGTCCGCTGGTCATGTTGTATAGCTTCGGCGAAACAACTCGTGTTCAGTGAGACTCTATCGATGTATCTGTCAGTCCAAGTTAAAGAAAAAATCGATGCAAATCAGTTTCATCATCGTATGAGTTCACCGATCATGTTGTAGAGCTTCATCGAAACAACTCGCGTTCAGTATGACTCTATCGATGTATCTGTCAGTCTGAGTTTAAAAATAGTTGATTTAAATTTAAATAAGTTTCATCATCGTATGGGTCCGCCTGTCATGTTGTAGAGCTTCGGCGAAACAACTCGTGTTCAGTGAGACTCTATCGATGTATCTGTCAGTCCAAGTTTAAAAAAAAGTCGATGCAAATCAGTTTCATCATCGTATGAGTCCACCGGTCAGGTTGTAGAGCTTCGGCGAAACAACTCATGTTCAGTTTGACTCTATTGATGTATCTGTCAGTCAAAGTCCAAAAATAGTCGATATAAATATTTTTCATCATCGTATAAGTCCGCCGGTCATGTTGTAGAGCTTCGGCGAAACAACTCGTGTTCAGTTAGACTCTATCGATGTATCTGTCAGTCCAAGTTTGAAAAAAAGTCGATGCAAATCAGTTTCATCATCGTATGAGTCCACCGGTCATGTTGTAGAGCTTCGGCGAAACAACTCGTGTTCAGTGAGACTATATCGATGTATCTGTCAGTCCAAGTTTAAAAATAGTTTATGTCAATAAGTTTCATCATCGTATGAGTCTGCCAGTCATGTTGTAGAGCTTCGGCGAAACAACTCGTGTTCAGTGTGATTCTATCGATGTATCTGTCAGTCAAAGTCTTAAAATAGTCGATGTGAATAAGTTTCATCATCGTATGAGTCCGCCGGTCATGTTGTAGAGCTTCGGCGAAACAACTCGTTTTCAGTGAGACTCTATCGATGTATCTGTCAGTCCAAGTTTAAAAAAAGTCGATGCAAATCAGTTTCATCATCGTATGAGTCCACCGGTCAGGTTGTAGAGCTTGTAGAGCTTCGGCGAAACAACTCGTGTTCAGTGTGACTCTATCGATGTATCTGTCAGTCCAAGTTTAAAAATAGTCGATTCAAATTTAAATAAGTTTCATCATCGTATGAGTCCGCCGGTCATGTTGTAGAGGTTCGGCGAAACAACACGTGTTGAGTGTGACTCTATCGATGTATCTGTCAGTCCAAGTTTGAAAAAAAGTCGATGCAAATCAGTTTCATCATCGTATGAGTCCACCGGTCAATTTGTAGAGCTTCGGCGAAACAACTCGTGTTCAGTGAGACTATATCGATGTATCTGTCAGTCCAAGTTTAAAAATAGTTTATGTCAATAAGTTTCATCATCGTATGAGTCTGCCAGTCATGTTGTAGAGCTTCGGCGAAACAACTCGTGTTCAGTGTGATTCTATCGATGTATCTGTCAGTCAAAGTCTTAAAATAGTCGATGTGAATAAGTTTCATCATCGTATGAGTCCGCCGGTCATGTTGTAGAGCTTCGGCGAAACAACTCGTGTTCAGTGAGACTCTATCGATGTATCTGTCAGTCCAAGTTTAAAAAAAAGTCGATGCAAATCAGTTTCATCATCGTATGAGTCCACTGGTCATGTTGTAGAGCTTGTAGAGCTTCGGCGAATTAACTCGTGTTCAGTGTGACTCTATCGATGTATCTGTCAGTGCAAGTTTAAAAAAAGTCGATGTAAATAAGTTTCATCATCGTATGAGTCCACCGGTCAGGTTGTAGAGCTTGTAGAGCTTCGGCGAAACAACTCATGTTCAGTTTGACTCTATTGATGTATCTGTCAGTGCAAGATTTAAAAAAGTCGATGTCAATAAGTTTCATCATCGTATGAGTCCGCCGGTCATGTTGTAGAGCTTCGGCGAAACAACTCGTTTTCAGTGAGACTCTATCGATGTATCTGTCAGTCCAAGTTTAAAAAAAAGTCGATGCAAATCAGTTTCATCATCGTATGAGTCCACCGGTCAGGTTGTAGAGCTTGTAGAGCTTCGGCGAAACAACTCGTGTTCAGTGTGACTCTTTCGATGTATCTGTCAGTCCAAGTTTAAAAATAGTCGATTCAAATTCAAATAAGTTTCATCATCGTATGAGTCCGCCGGTCATGTTGTAGAGGTTCGGCGAAACAACACGTGTTGAGTGTGACTCTATCGATGTATCTGTCAGTCCAAGTTTGAAAAAAAGTCGATGCAAATCAGTTTCATCATCGTATGAGTCCACCGGTCAATTTGTAGAGCTTCGGCGAAACAACTCGTGTTCAGTGAGACTATATCGATGTATCTGTCAGTCCAAGTTTAAAAATAGTTTATGTCAATAAGTTTCATCATCGTATGAGTCTGCCAGTCATGTTGTAGAGCTTCGGCGAAACAACTCGTGTTCAGTGTGATTCTATCGATGTATCTGTCAGTCAAAGTCTTAAAATAGTCGATGTGAATAAGTTTCATCATCGTATGAGTCCGCCGGTCATGTTGTAGAGCTTCGGCGAAACAACTCGTGTTCAGTGAGACTCTATCGATGTATCTGTCAGTCCAAGTTTAAAAAAAAGTCGATGCAAATCAGTTTCATCATCGTATGAGTCCACTGGTCATGTTGTAGAGCTTGTAGAGCTTCGGCGAATTAACTCGTGTTCAGTGTGACTCTATCGATGTATCTGTCAGTGCAAGTTTAAAAAAAGTCGATGTAAATAAGTTTCATCATCGTATGAGTCGACCGGTCATGTTGTAGAGCTTCGGCAAAACAACTCGTGTTCAGTGTGACTCTATCGATGTATCTGTCAGTCCAAGTTTAAAAATAGTCGATTCAAATTTAAATAAGTTTCATCATCGTATGAGTCCGCCGGTCATGTTGTAGAGGTTCGGCGAAACAACACGTGTTGAGTGTGACTCTATCGATGTATCTGTCAGTGCAAGTTTAAAAAAAGTCGATGTAAATAAGTTTCATCATCGTATGAGTCCGCCGGTCATGTTGTAGAGCTTCGGCGAAACAACTCATGTTCAGTGTGACTCTATCGATGTATCTGTCAGTCCAAGTTTAAAAAAAAGTCGATGCAAATAAGTTTCATCATCGTGTGAGTCCACCGGTCATGTTGTAGAGCTTCGGCGAAACAACTCATGTTCAGTGTGACTCTATCGATGTATCTGTCAGTCCAAGTTTAAAAAAAAGACGATGCAAATAAGTTTTATCATCGTATGAGTCCGCCGGTCATGTTGTAGAGCTTCGGCGAAACAACTCGTGTTCAGTGAGACTCTATCGATGTATCTTTCAGTCCAAGTTAAAAAAAAAGTCGATGCAAATAAGTTTCATCATCGTATGAGTCCACCGGTCAGGTTGTAGAGCTTGTAGAGCTTCGGCGAAACAACTCGTGTTCAGTGTGACTCTATCGATGTATCTGTCAGTGCAAGTTTAAAAAAAGTCGATGTAAATAAGTTTCATCATCGTATGAGTTGACCGGTCATGTTGTAGAGCTTCGGCGAAACAACTCGTGTTCAGTGTGACTCTATCGATGTATCTGTCAGTCCAAGTTTAAAAAAAGGACGATGCAAATAAGTTTCATCATCGTATGAGTCCACCGGTCATGTTGTAGAGCTTCGGCGAGACAACTGGTGTTCAGTATGACTCTATCGATGTATCTGTCAGTCCAAGTTTAAAAATAGTTGATTTAAATTTAAATAAGTTTCATCTTCGTATGAGTTCACCGGTCATGATGTAGAGCTTCGGCGAAACAACTCGTGTTCAGTGTGACTCTATCGATGTATCTGTCAGTGCAAGATTAAAAAAAGTCGATGTAAATAAGTTTCATCATCGTATGAGTCCGCCGGTCATGTTGTAGAGCTTCGGCGAAACAACTCGTGTTCAGTGAGACTCTATCGATTTATCTATCAGTCCAAGTTTAAAAATAGTCGATTCAAATTTAAATAAGTTTTATCATCGCATGAGTCCGCCGGTCATGTTCTAGAGCTTCGGCGAAACAACTCGTGTTCAGTGAGACTCTATCGATGTATCTGTCAGTCCAAGTTTAAAAAAAAGTCGATGCAAATCAGTTTCATCATCGTATGAGTCCAACGGTCAGGTTGTAGAGCTTGTAGAGCTTCGGCGAAACAACTCGTGTTCAGTGTGACTCTATCGATGTATCTGTCAGTGCAAGTTTAAAAAAGTCGATGTAAATAAGTTTCATCATCGTATGAGTCCGCCGGTCATGTTGTAGAGCTTGTAGAGCTTCGGCGAAACAACTCGTGTTCAGTGTGACTCTATCGATGTATCTGTCAGTGCAAGTTTAAAAAAAGTCGATGTAAATAAGTTTCGTCATCGTATGAGTCCACCGGTCATGTTGTAGAGCTTCGGCGAAACAACTCGTGTTCAGTGAGACTCTATCGATGTATCTGTCAGTCCAAGTTTAAAAAAAAGTCGATGCAAATAAGTTTCATCATCGTATGAGTCCACCGGTCATGTTGTAGAGCTTCGGCGAGACAACTGGTGTTCAGTATGACTCTATCGATGTATCTGTCAGTCCAAGTTTAAAAATAGTTGATTTAAATTTAAATAAGTTTCATCTTCGTATGAGTTCACCGGTCATGATGTAGAGCTTCGGCGAAACAACTCGTGTTCAGTGTGACTCTATCGATGTATCTGTCAGTGCAAGATTAAAAAAAGTCGATGTAAATAAGTTTCATCATCGTATGAGTCCGCCGGTCATGTTGTAGAGCTTCGGCGAAACAACTCGTGTTCAGTGAGACTCTATCGATTTATCTATCAGTCCAAGTTTAAAAATAGTCGATTCAAATTTAAATAAGTTTTATCATCGCATGAGTCCGCCGGTCATGTTCTAGAGCTTCGGCGAAACAACTCGTGTTCAGTGAGACTCTATCGATGTATCTGTCAGTCCAAGTTTAAAAAAAAGTCGATGCAAATCAGTTTCATCATCGTATGAGTCCAACGGTCAGGTTGTAGAGCTTGTAGAGCTTCGGCGAAACAACTCGTGTTCAGTGTGACTCTATCGATGTATCTGTCAGTGCAAGTTTAAAAAAGTCGATGTAAATAAGTTTCATCATCGTATGAGTCCGCCGGTCATGTTGTAGAGCTTGTAGAGCTTCGGCGAAACAACTCGTGTTCAGTGTGACTCTATCGATGTATCTGTCAGTGCAAGTTTAAAAAAAGTCGATGTAAATAAGTTTCGTCATCGTATGAGTCCACCGGTCATGTTGTAGAGCTTCGGCGAAACAACTCGTGTTCAGTGAGACTCTATCGATGTATCTGTCAGTCCAAGTTTAAAAAAAAGTCGATGCAAATAAGTTTCTTCATCGTGTGAGTCCACCGGTCATGTTGTAGAGCTTCGGCGAAACAACCCGTGTTCAGTGAGACTCTATCGATGTATCTGTCAGTCCAAGTTTAAAAAAAAGTCGATGCAAATCAGTTTCATCATCGTATGTGTCCACCAGTCATGTTGTAGAGCTTGTAGAGCTTCGGCGAAACAACTTGTGTTCAGTGTGACTCTATCGATGTATCTGTCAGTGCAAGTTTAAAAAAAGTCGACTTAAATAAGTTTCATCATCGTGTGAGTCCACCAGTCATGTTGTAGAGCTTCGGCGAAACAACTCATGTTCAGTTTGACTCTATTGATGTATCTGTCAGTCCAAGTTTAAAAATAGTTGATTTAAATTTAAATAAGTTTCATCATCGTATGGGTCCGCCGGTCATGTTGTAGAGCTTCGGTGAAACAACTCGTTTCAATGAGACTCTATCGATGTATCTGTCAGTCCAAGTTTAAAAAAAAGTCGATGCAAATAAGTTTCTTCATCGTGTGAGTCCACCGGTCATGTTGTAGAGCTTCGGCGAAACAACCCGTGTTCAGTGAGACTCTATCGATGTATCTGTCAGTCCAAGTTTAAAAAAAAGTCGATGCAAATCAGTTTCATCATCGTATGTGTCCACCAGTCATGTTGTAGAGCTTGTAGAGCTTCGGCGAAACAACTTGTGTTTAGTGTGACTCTATCGATGTATCTGTCAGTGCAAGTTTAAAAAAAGTCAATGTCAATAAGTTTCATCATCGTATGAGTCCACCGGTCATGTTGTAGAGCTTCATCGAAACAACTCGTGTTCAGTAAGACTCTATCGATGTATCTGTCAGTCCAAGTTTAAAAATAGTTGATTTAAATTTAAATAAGTTTCATCATCGTATGGGTCCGCCGGTCATGTTGTAGAGCTTCGGTGAAACAACTCGTTTCAATGAGACTCTATCGATGTATCTGTCAGTAAAAGTTTAAAAATAGTCTATGTCAATAAGTTTCATCATCGTATGAGTTTGCCGGTCATGTTGTAGAGCTTCAGCGAAACAACTCGTGTTCAGTGAGACTCTATCGATGTATCTGTCAGTCCAAGTTTAAAAATAGTCTATGTCAATAAGTTTCATCATCGTATGAGTCCACCGGTCATGTTGTAGAGCTTCAGCGAAACAACTCGTGTTCAGTAAGACTCTATCGATGTATCTGTCAGTCCAAGTTTAAAAATAGTCTATGTCAATAAGTTTCATCATCGTATGAGTCCGCCGGTCATGTTGTAGAGCTTGTAGAGCTTCGGCGAAACAACTCGTGTTCAGTGTGACTCTATCGATGTATCTGTCAGTGCAAGTTTAAAAAAAGTCGATGTAAATAAGTTTCATCATCATATGAGTCTACCGGTCATGTTGTAGAGCTTCGGCGAAACAACTCGTGTTCAGTGAGACTCTATCGATTTATCTATCAGTCGAAGTTTAAAAATAGTCGATTCAAATTTAAATAAGTTTCATCATCGTATAAGTCCGCCGGTCATGTTGTAGAGCTTCGGCGAATTAACTCGTGTTCAGTAAGACTCTATCGATGTATCTGTCAGTCCAAGTTTAAAAAAAAGTCGATGCAAATCAGTTTCATCATCGTATGAGTCCACTGGTCAGGTTGTAGAGCTTGTAGAGCTTCGGCGAAACAACTCGTGTTCAGTGAGACTCTATCGATGTATCTGTCAGTCCAAGTTTAAAAATAGTCTATGTCAATAAATTTCATCATCGTATGAGTCTGCCGGTCATGTTGTAGAGCTTCGGCGAAACAACTCATGTTCAGTTTGACTCTATTGATGTATCTGTCAGTCAAAGTCCAAAAATAGTCGATATAAATATTTTTCATCATCGTATAAGTCCGCCGGTCATGTTGTAGAGCTTCGGCGAATTAACTCGTGTTCAGTTAGACTCTATCGATGTATCTGTCAGTCCAAGTTTGAAAAAAAGTCGATGCAAATCAGTTTCATCATCGTATGAGTCCACCGGTCATGTTGTAGAGCTTCGGCGAAACAACTCGTGTTCAGTGAGACTATATCGATGTATCTGTCAGTCCAAGTTTAAAAATAGTTTATGTCAATAAGTTTCATCATCGTATGAGTCTGCCAGTCATGTTGTAGAGCTTCGGCGAAACAACTCGTGTTCAGTGTGATTCTATCGATGTATCTGTCAGTCAAAGTCTTAAAATAGTCGATGTGAATAAGTTTCATCATCGTATGAGTCCGCTGGTCGTGTTGTAGAGCTTCGGCGAAACAACTCGTGTTCAGTGAGACTCTATCGATGTATCTGTCAGTCCAAGTTTAAAAAAAAGTCGATGCAAATCAGTTTCATCATCGTATGAGTCCACCGGTCATGTTGTAGAGCTTCAGCGAAACAACTCGTGTTCAGTATGACTCTATCGATGTATCTGTGAGTCCAAGTTTAAAAATAGTTGATTTAAATTTAAATAAGTTTCATCATCGTATGAGTCTGCCGGTCATGTTGTAGAGCTTCGGCGAAACAACTCGTGTTCAGTGTGATTCTATCGATGTATCTGTCAGTCAAAGTCTTTAAATAGTCGATGTGAATAAGTTTCATCATCGTATGAGTCCACCGGTCATGTTGTATAGCTTCGGCGAAACAACTCGTGTTCAGTGAGACTCTATCGATGTATCTGTCAGTCCAAGTTTAAAAAAAAGTCGATGCAAATCAGTTTCATCATCGTATGAGTCCACCGATCATGTTGTAGAGCTTCAGCGAAACAACTCGTGTTCAGTGAGACTATATCGATGTATCTGTCAGTCCAAGTTTAAAAATAGTTTATGTCAATAAGTTTCATCATCGTATGAGTCTGCCAGTCATGTTGTAGAGCTTCGGCGAAACAACTCGTGTTCAGTGTGATTCTATCGATGTATCTGTCAGTCAAAGTCTTAAAATAGTCGATGTGAATAAGTTTCATCATCGTATGAGTCCGCTGGTCGTGTTGTAGAGCTTCGGCGAAACAACTCGTGTTCAGTGAGACTCTATCGATGTATCTGTCAGTCCAAGTTTAAAAAAAAGTCGATGCAAATCAGTTTCATCATCGTATGAGTCCACCGGTCATGTTGTAGAGCTTCAGCGAAACAACTCGTGTTCAGTATGACTCTATCGATGTATCTGTGAGTCCAAGTTTAAAAATAGTTGATTTAAATTTAAATAAGTTTCATCATCGTATGAGTCCGCCGGTCATGTTGTAGAGCTTCGGTTAAACAACTCGTGTTCAGTGAGACTCTATCGATGTATCTGTCAGTCCAAGTTTAAAAATAGTCTATGTCAATAAGTTTCATCATCGTATGAGTCCGCCGGTCATGTTGTAGAGCTTCGGCAAAACAACTCGTGTTCAGTGAGACTCTATCGATGTATCTGTCAGTCCAAGTTTAAAAAAAGTCGATGTAAGTAAGTTTCATCATCATATGAGTCCGCCGGTCATGTTGTATAGCTTCGGCGAAACAACTCGTGTTCAGTGAGACTCTATCGATGTATCTGTCAGTCCAAGTTAAAGAAAAAGTCGATGCAAATCAGTTTCATCATCGTATGAGTTCACCGATCATGTTGTAGAGCTTCATCGAAACAACTCGCGTTCAGTATGACTCTATCGATGTATCTGTCAGTCTGAGTTTAAAAATAGTTGATTTAAATTTAAATAAGTTTCATCATCGTATGGGTCCGCCGGTCATGTTGTAGAGCTTCGGCGAAACAACTCGTGTTCAATATGATTCTAACGATGTATCTGTCAGTCCAAGTTTAAAAAAAAGTCGATGCAAATCAGTTTCATCATCGTATGAGTCCACCGGTCATGTTGTAGAGCTTCGGCGAAACAACTCATGTTCAGTTTGACTCTATTGATGTATCTGTAAGTAAAAGTCCAAAAATAGTCGATATAAATATTTTTCATCATCGTATAAGTCCGCCGGTCATGTTGTAGAGCTTCGGCGAAACAACTCGTGTTCAGTTAGACTCTATCGATGTATCTGTCAGTCCAAGTTTGAAAAAAAGTCGATGCAAATCAGTTTCATCATCGTATGAGTCCACCGGTCATGTTGTAGAGCTTCGGCGAAACAACTCGTGTTCAGTGAGACTATATCGATGTATCTGTCAGTCCAAGTCTTAAAATAGTCGATGTGAATAAGTTTCATCATCGTATGAGTCCGCCGGTCGTGTTGTAGAGCTTCGGCGAAACAACTCGTGTTCAGTGAGACTCTATCGATGTATCTGTCAGTCCAAGTTTAAAAAAAAGTCGATGCAAATCAGTTTCATCATCGTATGAGTCTGCCAGTCATGTTGTAGAGCTTCGGCGAAACAACTCGTGTTCAGTGTAATTCTATCGATGTATCTGTCATTCAAAGTCTTAAAATAGTCGATGTGAATAAGTTTCATCATCGTATGAGTCCGCCGGTCGTGTTGTAGAGCTTCGGCGAAACAACTCGTGTTCAGTGAGACTCTATCGATGTATCTGTCAGTCCAAGTTTAAAAAAAAGTCGATGCAAATCAGTTTCATCATCGTATGAGTCCACCGGTCAGGTTGTAGAGCTTGTAGAGCTTCGGCGAAACAACTCGTGTTCAGTGAGACTCTATCGATGTATCTGTCAGTCCAAGTTTAAAAAAAAGTCGATGCAAATCAGTTTCATCATCGTATGAGTCCACCGGTCATGTTGTAGAGCTTCAGCGAAACAACTCGTGTTCAGTATGACTCTATCGATGTATCTGTGAGTCCAAGTTTAAAAATAGTTGATTTAAATTTAAATAAGTTTCATCATCGTATGAGTCTGCCGGTCATGTTGTAGAGCTTCGGCGAAACAACTCGTGTTCAGTGTGATTCTATCGATGTATCTGTCAGTCAAAGTCTTTAAATAGTCGATGTGAATAAGTTTCATCATCGTATGAGTCCACCGGTCATGTTGTATAGCTTCGGCGAAACAACTCGTGTTCAGTGAGACTCTATCGATGTATCTGTCAGTCCAAGTTTAAAAAAAAGTCGATGCAAATCAGTTTCATCATCGTATGAGTCCACCGATCATGTTGTAGAGCTTCAGCGAAACAACTCGTGTTCAGTATGACTCTATCGATGTATCTGTCAGTCCAAGTTTAAAAATAGTTGATTTAAATTTAAATAAGTTTCATCATCGTATGGGTCCGCCGGTCATGTTGTAGAGCTTCGGCGAAACAACTCGTGTTCAGTGTGATTCTTACGATGTATCTGTCAGTCCAAGTTTAAAAAAAAGTCGATGCAAATAAGTTTCATCATCGTGTGAGTCCACCGGTCATGTTGTAGAGCTTCGGCCAAACAACTCATGTTCTGTTTGACTCTATTGATGTATCTGTCAGTGCAAGATTTAAAAAAGTCGATGTCAATAAGTTTCATCATCGTATGAGTCCGCCGGTCATGTTGTAGAGCTTCGGTTAAACAACTCGTGTTCAGTGAGACTCTATCGATGTATCTGTCAGTCCAAGTTTAAAAATAGTCTATGTCAATAAGTTTCATCATCGTATGAGTCCGCCGGTCATGTTGTAGAGCTTCGGCAAAACAACTCGTGTTCAGTGAGACTCTATCGATGTATCTGTCAGTCCAAGTTTAAAAAAAGTCGATGTAAGTAAGTTTCATCATCATATGAGTCCGCCGGTCATGTTGTATAGCTTCGGCGAAACAACTCGTGTTCAGTGAGACTCTATCGATGTATCTGTCAGTCCAAGTTAAAGAAAAAGTCGATGCAAATCAGTTTCATCATCGTATGAGTTCACCGATCATGTTGTAGAGCTTCATCGAAACAACTCGCGTTCAGTATGACTCTATCGATGTATCTGTCAGTCTGAGTTTAAAAATAGTTGATTTAAATTTAAATAAGTTTCATCATCGTATGGGTCCGCCGGTCATGTTGTAGAGCTTCGGCGAAACAACTCGTGTTCAATATGATTCTAACGATGTATCTGTCAGTCCAAGTTTAAAAAAAAGTCGATGCAAATCAGTTTCATCATCGTATGAGTCCACCGGTCATGTTGTAGAGCTTCGGCGAAACAACTCATGTTCAGTTTGACTCTATTGATGTATCTGTAAGTAAAAGTCCAAAAATAGTCGATATAAATATTTTTCATCATCGTATAAGTCCGCCGGTCATGTTGTAGAGCTTCGGCGAAACAACTCGTGTTCAGTTAGACTCTATCGATGTATCTGTCAGTCCAAGTTTGAAAAAAAGTCGATGCAAATCAGTTTCATCATCGTATGAGTCCACCGGTCATGTTGTAGAGCTTCGGCGAAACAACTCGTGTTCAGTGAGACTATATCGATGTATCTGTCAGTCCAAGTCTTAAAATAGTCGATGTGAATAAGTTTCATCATCGTATGAGTCCGCCGGTCGTGTTGTAGAGCTTCGGCGAAACAACTCGTGTTCAGTGAGACTCTATCGATGTATCTGTCAGTCCAAGTTTAAAAAAAAGTCGATGCAAATCAGTTTCATCATCGTATGAGTCTGCCAGTCATGTTGTAGAGCTTCGGCGAAACAACTCGTGTTCAGTGTAATTCTATCGATGTATCTGTCATTCAAAGTCTTAAAATAGTCGATGTGAATAAGTTTCATCATCGTATGAGTCCGCCGGTCGTGTTGTAGAGCTTCGGCGAAACAACTCGTGTTCAGTGAGACTCTATCGATGTATCTGTCAGTCCAAGTTTAAAAAAAAGTCGATGCAAATCAGTTTCATCATCGTATGAGTCCACCGGTCAGGTTGTAGAGCTTGTAGAGCTTCGGCGAAACAACTCGTGTTCAGTGAGACTCTATCGATGTATCTGTCAGTCCAAGTTTAAAAAAAAGTCGATGCAAATCAGTTTCATCATCGTATGAGTCCACCGGTCATGTTGTAGAGCTTCAGCGAAACAACTCGTGTTCAGTATGACTCTATCGATGTATCTGTCAGTCCAAGTTTAAAAATAGTTGATTTAAATTTAAATAAGTTTCATCATCGTATGGGTCCGCCGGTCATGTTGTAGAGCTTCGGCGAAACAACTCGTGTTCAGTGTGATTCTTACGATGTATCTGTCAGTCCAAGTTTAAAAAAAAGTCGATGCAAATAAGTTTCATCATCGTGTGAGTCCACCGGTCATGTTGTAGAGCTTCGGCCAAACAACTCATGTTCAGTTTGACTCTATTGATGTATCTGTCAGTGCAAGATTTAAAAAAGTCGATGTCAATAAGTTTCATCATCGTATGAGTTCGCCGGCAATGTTGTAGAGCTTCGGCGAAACAACTCGTGTTCAGTGAGACTCTATCGATGTATCTGTCAGTCCAAGTTTAAAAATAGTCTATGCCAATAAGTTTCATCATCGTATGAGTCCGCCGGTCATGTTGTAGAGCTTCGGCAAAACAACTCGTGTTCAGTGAGACTCTATCGATGTATCTGTCAGTCCAAGTTTAAAAAAAGTCGATGTAAATAAGTTTCATCATCGTATGAGTCCGCTGGTCATGTTGTATAGCTTCGGCGAAACAACTCGTGTTCAGTGAGACTCTATCGATGTATCTGTCAGTCCAAGTTAAAGAAAAAGTCGATGCAAATCAGTTTCATCATCGTATGAGTTCACCGATCATGTTGTAGAGCTTCATCGAAACAACTCGCGTTCAGTATGACTCTATCGATGTATCTGTCAGTCTGAGTTTAAAAATAGTTGATTTAAATTTAAATAAGTTTCATCATCGTATGGGTCCGCCGGTCATGTTGTAGAGCTTCATCGAAACAACTCGCGTTCAGTATGACTCTATCGATGTATCTGTCAGTCTGAGTTTAAAAATAGTTGATTTAAATTTAAATAAGTTTCATCATCGTATGGGTCCGCCTGTCATGTTGTAGAGCTTCGGCGAAACAACTCGTGTTCAGTGAGACTCTATCGATGTATCTGTCAGTCCAAGTTTAAAAAAAAGTCGATGCAAATCAGTTTCATCATCGTATGAGTCCACCGGTCAGGTTGTAGAGCTTCGGCGAAACAACTCATGTTCAGTTTGACTCTATTGATGTATCTGTCAGTCAAAGTCCAAAAATAGTCGATATAAATATTTTTCATCATCGTATAAGTCCGCCGGTCATGTTGTAGAGCTTCGGCGAAACAACTCGTGTTCAGTTAGACTCTATCGATGTATCTGTCAGTCCAAGTTTGAAAAAAAGTCGATGCAAATCAGTTTCATCATCGTATGAGTCCACCGGTCATGTTGTAGAGCTTCGGCGAAACAACTCGTGTTCAGTGAGACTATATCGATGTATCTGTCAGTCCAAGTTTAAAAATAGTTTATGTCAATAAGTTTCATCATCGTATGAGTCTGCCAGTCATGTTGTAGAGCTTCGGCGAAACAACTCGTGTTCAGTGTGATTCTATCGATGTATCTGTCAGTCAAAGTCTTAAAATAGTCGATGTGAATAAGTTTCATCATCGTATGAGTCCGCCGGTCATGTTGTAGAGCTTCGGCGAAACAACTCGTTTTCAGTGAGACTCTATCGATGTATCTGTCAGTCCAAGTTTAAAAAAAAGTCGATGCAAATCAGTTTCATCATCGTATGAGTCCACCGGTCAGGTTGTAGAGCTTGTAGAGCTTCGGCGAAACAACTCGTGTTCAGTGTGACTCTATCGATGTATCTGTCAGTCCAAGTTTAAAAATAGTCGATTCAAATTTAAATAAGTTTCATCATCGTATGAGTCCGCCGGTCATGTTGTAGAGGTTCGGCGAAACAACACGTGTTGAGTGTGACTCTATCGATGTATCTGTCAGTCCAAGTTTGAAAAAAAGTCGATGCAAATCAGTTTCATCATCGTATGAGTCCACCGGTCAATTTGTAGAGCTTCGGCGAAACAACTCGTGTTCAGTGAGACTATATCGATGTATCTGTCAGTCCAAGTTTAAAAATAGTTTATGTCAATAAGTTTCATCATCGTATGAGTCTGCCAGTCATGTTGTAGAGCTTCGGCGAAACAACTCGTGTTCAGTGTGATTCTATCGATGTATCTGTCAGTCAAAGTCTTAAAATAGTCGATGTGAATAAGTTTCATCATCGTATGAGTCCGCCGGTCATGTTGTAGAGCTTCGGCGAAACAACTCGTGTTCAGTGAGACTCTATCGATGTATCTGTCAGTCCAAGTTTAAAAAAAAGTCGATGCAAATCAGTTTCATCATCGTATGAGTCCACTGGTCATGTTGTAGAGCTTGTAGAGCTTCGGCGAATTAACTCGTGTTCAGTGTGACTCTATCGATGTATCTGTCAGTGCAAGTTTAAAAAAAGTCGATGTAAATAAGTTTCATCATCGTATGAGTCGACCGGTCATGTTGTAGAGCTTCGGCAAAACAACTCGTGTTCAGTGTGACTCTATCGATGTATCTGTCAGTCCAAGTTTAAAAATAGTCGATTCAAATTTAAATAAGTTTCATCATCGTATGAGTCCGCCGGTCATGTTGTAGAGGTTCGGCGAAACAACACGTGTTGAGTGTGACTCTATCGATGTATCTGTCAGTGCAAGTTTAAAAAAAGTCGATGTAAATAAGTTTCATCATCGTATGAGTCCGCCGGTCATGTTGTAGAGCTTCGGCGAAACAACTCATGTTCAGTGTGACTCTATCGATGTATCTGTCAGTCCAAGTTTAAAAAAAAGTCGATGCAAATAAGTTTCATCATCGTGTGAGTCCACCGGTCATGTTGTAGAGCTTCGGCGAAACAACTCATGTTCAGTGTGACTCTATCGATGTATCTGTCAGTCCAAGTTTAAAAAAAAGACGATGCAAATAAGTTTTATCATCGTATGAGTCCGCCGGTCATGTTGTAGAGCTTCGGCGAAACAACTCGTGTTCAGTGAGACTCTATCGATGTATCTTTCAGTCCAAGTTTAAAAAAAAGTCGATGCAAATAAGTTTCATCATCGTATGAGTCCACCGGTCAGGTTGTAGAGCTTGTAGAGCTTCGGCGAAACAACTCGTGTTCAGTGTGACTCTATCGATGTATCTGTCAGTGCAAGTTTAAAAAAAGTCGATGTAAATAAGTTTCATCATCGTATGAGTTGACCGGTCATGTTGTAAAGCTTCGGCGAAACAACTCGTGTTCAGTGTGACTCTATCGATGTATCTGTCAGTCCAAGTTTAAAAAAAGGACGATGCAAATAAGTTTCATCATCGTATGAGTCCACCGGTCATGTTGTAGAGCTTCGGCGAGACAACTGGTGTTCAGTATGACTCTATCGATGTATCTGTCAGTCCAAGTTTAAAAATAGTTGATTTAAATTTAAATAAGTTTCATCTTCGTATGAGTTCACCGGTCATGATGTAGAGCTTCGGCGAAACAACTCGTGTTCAGTGTGACTCTATCGATGTATCTGTCAGTGCAAGATTAAAAAAAGTCGATGTAAATAAGTTTCATCATCGTATGAGTCCGCCGGTCATGTTGTAGAGCTTCGGCGAAACAACTCGTGTTCAGTGAGACTCTATCGATATATCTATCAGTCCAAGTTTAAAAATAGTCGATTCAAATTTAAATAAGTTTTATCATCGCATGAGTCCGCCGGTCATGTTCTAGAGCTTCGGCGAAACAACTCGTGTTCAGTGAGACTCTATCGATGTATCTGTCAGTCCAAGTTTAAAAAAAAGTCGATGCAAATCAGTTTCATCATCGTATGAGTCCAACAGTCAGGTTGTAGAGCTTGTAGAGCTTCGGCGAAACAACTCGTGTTCAGTGTGACTCTATCGATGTATCTGTCAGTGCAAGTTTAAAAAAGTCGATGTAAATAAGTTTCATCATCGTATGAGTCCGCCGGTCATGTTGTAGAGCTTGTAGAGCTTCGGCGAAACAACTCGTGTTCAGTGTGACTCTATCGATGTATCTGTCAGTGCAAGTTTAAAAAAAGTCGATGTAAATAAGTTTCGTCATCGTATGAGTCCACCGGTCATGTTGTAGAGCTTCGGCGAAACAACTCGTGTTCAGTGAGACTCTATCGATGTATCTGTCAGTCCAAGTTTAAAAAAAAGTCGATGCAAATAAGTTTCTTCATCGTGTGAGTCCACCGGTCATGTTGTAGAGCTTCGGCGAAACAACCCGTGTTCAGTGAGACTCTATCGATGTATCTGTCAGTCCAAGTTTAAAAAAAAGTCGATGCAAATCAGTTTCATCATCGTATGTGTCCACCAGTCATGTTGTAGAGCTTGTAGAGCTTCGGCGAAACAACTTGTGTTCAGTGTGACTCTATCGATGTATCTGTCAGTGCAAGTTTAAAAAAAGTCGACTTAAATAAGTTTCATCATCGTGTGAGTCCACCAGTCATGTTGTAGAGCTTCGGCGAAACAACTCATGTTCAGTTTGACTCTATTGATGTATCTGTCAGTCCAAGTTTAAAAATAGTTGATTTAAATTTAAATAAGTTTCATCATCGTATGGGTCCGCCGGTCATGTTGTAGAGCTTCGGTGAAACAACTCGTTTCAATGAGACTCTATCGATGTATCTGTCAGTCCAAGTTTAAAAAAAAGTCGATGCAAATAAGTTTCTTCATCGTGTGAGTCCACCGGTCATGTTGTAGAGCTTCGGCGAAACAACCCGTGTTCAGTGAGACTCTATCGATGTATCTGTCAGTCCAAGTTTAAAAAAAAGTCGATGCAAATCAGTTTCATCATCGTATGTGTCCACCAGTCATGTTGTAGAGCTTGTAGAGCTTCGGCGAAACAACTTGTGTTTAGTGTGACTCTATCGATGTATCTGTCAGTGCAAGTTTAAAAAAAGTCTATGTCAATAAGTTTCATCATCGTATGAGTCCACCGGTCATGTTGTAGAGCTTCATCGAAACAACTCGTGTTCAGTAAGACTCTATCGATGTATCTGTCAGTCCAAGTTTAAAAATAGTTGATTTAAATTTAAATAAGTTTCATCATCGTATGGGTCCGCCGGTCATGTTGTAGAGCTTCGGTGAAACAACTCGTTTCAATGAGACTCTATCGATGTATCTGTCAGTAAAAGTTTAAAAATAGTCTATGTCAATAAGTTTCATCATCGTATGAGTTTGCCGGTCATGTTGTAGAGCTTCAGCGAAACAACTCGTGTTCAGTGAGACTCTATCGATGTATCTGTCAGTCCAAGTTTAAAAATAGTCTATGTCAATAAGTTTCATCATCGTATGAGTCCACCGGTCATGTTGTAGAGCTTCAGCGAAACAACTCGTGTTCAGTAAGACTCTATCGATGTATCTGTCAGTCCAAGTTTAAAAATAGTCTATGTCAATAAGTTTCATCATCGTATGAGTCCGCCGGTCATGTTGTAGAGCTTGTAGAGCTTCGGCGAAACAACTCGTGTTCAGTGTGACTCTATCGATGTATCTGTCAGTGCAAGTTTAAAAAAAGTCGATGTAAATAAGTTTCATCATCATATGAGTCTACCGGTCATGTTGTAGAGCTTCGGCGAAACAACTCGTGTTCAGTGAGACTCTATCGATTTATCTATCAGTCGAAGTTTAAAAATAATCGATTCAAATTTAAATAAGTTTCATCATCGTATGAGTCCACCGGTCATGTTGTAGAGCTTCAGCGAAACAACTCGTGTTCAGTAAGACTCTATCGATGTATCTGTCAGTCCAAGTTTAAAAAAAAGTCGATGCAAATCAGTTTCATCATCGTATGTGTCCACCAGTCATGTTGAAGAGCTTGTAGAGCTTCGGTGAAACAACTTGTGTTCAGTGTGACTCTACCGATGTATCTGTCAGTGCAAGTTTAAAAAAAGTCGATGTAAATAAGTTTCATCATCGTGTGAGTCCACCAGTCATGTTGTAGAGCTTCGGCGAAACAACTCATGTTCAGTTTGACTCTATTGATGTATCTGTCAGTCCAAGTTTAAAAATAGTCGATGATAATAAGTTTCATCACCGCATGAGTCCGTCGGTCATGTAGTAGAGCTTCGACGAAACAACTCGTGTTCAGTGAGACTCTATCGATGTATCTGTCAGTCAAAGTCTCAAAATAGTCGATGTAAATAAGTTTCATCATCGTATGAGTCCGCCGGTCATGTTGTAGAGCTTCGGCGAAACAACTCGTGTTCAGTGAGACTCTATCGATGTATCTGTCAGTCCAAGTTTAAAAAAAAGTCGATGCTAATCAGTTTCATCATCGTATGAGTTCACCGGTCATGATGTAGAGCTTCGGCGAAACAACTCGTGTTCAGTGTGACTCTATCGATGTATCTGTCAGTGCAAGATTAAAAAAAGTCATTGTAAATAAATTTCATCATCGTATGAGTCCGCCGGTCATGTTGTAGAGCTTCGGCGAAACAACTCGTGTTCAGTGAGACTCTATCGATTTATCTATCAGTCCAAGTTTAAAAATAGTCGATTCAAATTTAAATAAGTTTCATCATCGTATGAGTCCGCCGGTCATGTTGTAGAGCTTCAGCGAAACAACTCGTATTCAGTGAGACTCTATCGATGTATCTGTCAGTCCAAGTTTAAAAAAAAGTCGATGCAAATCAGTTTCATCATCGTATGAGTCCACCGGTCATATTGTAGAGCTTGTAGAGCTTCGGCGAAACAACTCGTGTTTAGTGTGACTCTATCGATGTATCTGTCAGTGCAAGTTTAAAAAAAGTCGATGTAAATAAGTTTCATCATCGTGTGAGTCCACCAGTCATGTTGTAGAGCTTCGGCGAAACAACTCATGTTCAGTTTGACTCTATTGATGTATCTGTCAGTCCAAGTTTAAAAATAGTCGATGATAATAAGTTTCATCGCCGCATGAGTCCGTCGGTCATGTAGTAGAGCTTCGACGAAACAACTCGTGTTCAGTGAGACTCTATCGATGTATCTGTCAGTCAAAGTCTCAAAATAGTCGATGTAAATAAGTTTCATCATCGTATGAGTCCACCGGTCATGTTGTAGAGCTTCGGCGAAACAACTCGTGTTCAGTGAGACTCTATCGATTTATCTATCAGTCCAAGTTTAAAAATAGTCGATTCAAATTTAAATAAGTTTCATCATCGTGTGAGTCCACCGGTCATGTTGTAGAGCTTCGGCGAAACAACTCATGTTCAGTTTGACTCTATTGATGTATCTGTCAGCCAAAGTCCAAAAATAGTCGATGTAAAAAAGTTTCATCATCGTATGAGTCCGCCGGTCATGTTGTAGAGCTTCGGCAAAACAACTCGTGTTCAGTGAGACTCTATCGATTTATCTATCAGTCCAAGTTTAAAAATAGTCGATGCAAATCAGTTTCATCATCGTATGAGTCCACCGGTCATGTTGTAGAGCTTCGGCGAAACAACTCATGTTCAGTTTGACTCTATTGATGTATCTGTCAGTCAAAGTCCAAAAATAGTCGATGTAAATAAGTTTCATCATCGTATGAGTCCGCCGGTCATGTTGTAGAGCTTCGGCGAAACAACTCGTGATCAGTTAGACTCTATCGATGTATCTGTCAGTCCAAGTTTGAAAAAAAGTCGATGCAAATCAGTTTCATCATCGTATGAGTCCACCGGTCATGTTGTAGAGCTTCAGCGAAACAACTCGTGTTCAGTATGACTCTATCGATGTATCTGTCAGTCCAAGTTTAAAAATAGTTGATTTAAATTTAAATAAGTTTCATCATCGTATGGGTCCGCCGGTCATGTTGTAGAGCTTCGGCGAAACAACTCGTGTTCGGTGTGATTCTTACGATGTATCTGTCAGTCCAAGTTTAAAAAAAAGTCGATGCAAATAAGTTTCATCATCGTGTGAGTCCACCGGTCATGTTGTAGAGCTTCGGCGAAACAACTCATGTTCAGTTTGACTCTATTGATGTATCTGTCAGTGCAAGATTTAAAAAAGTCGATGTCAATAAGTTTCATCATCGTATGAGTCCGCCGGTCATGTTGTAGAGCTTCGGCGAAACAACTCGTGTTCAGTTTGACTCTATCGATGTATCTGTCAGTCCAAGTTTAAAAAAAGTCGATGTAAATAAGTTTCATCATCGTATGAGTCCGCCGGTCATGTTGTATAGCTTCGGCGAAACAACTCGTGTTCAGTTAGACTCTATCGATGTATCTGTCAGTCCAAGTTTGAAAAAAAGTCGATGCAAATCAGTTTCATCATCGTATGAGTCCACCGGTCATGTTGTAGAGCTTCGGCAAATTAACTCGTGTTCAGTGAGACTCTATCGATGTATCTGTCAGTCCAAGTTTAAAAATAGTCTATGTCAATAAGTTTCATCATCGGTTGGGTCCACCGGTGATGTTGTAGAGCTTCAGCGAAACAACTCGTGTTCATTATGACTCTATCGATGTATCTGTCAGTCCAAGTTTAAAAATAGTTGATTTAAATTCAAATAAGTTTCATCATCGTATGAGTCCACCGGTCATGTTGTAGAGCTTCGGCGAAACAACTCGTGTTCAGTGAGACTCTATCGATGTATCTGTCAGTCCAAGTTTAAAAATAGTCTATGTCAATAAGTTTCATCATCGTATGAGTCTGCCGGTCATGTTGTAGAGCTTCGGCGAAACAACTCGTGTTCAGTGTGATTCTATCGATGTATCTGTCAGTCAAAGTCTTAAAATAGTCGATGTGAATAAGTTTCATCATCGTATGAGTCCACCGGTCATGTTGTAGAGCTTCGGCGAAACAACTCGTGTTCAGTGAGACTCTATCGATGTATCTGTCAGTCCAAGTTTAAAAATAGTTGATTTAAATTTAAATAAGTTTCATCATCGTATGAGTCCGCCGGTCATGTTGTAGAGCTTCGGCAAAACAACTCGTGTTCAGTGAGACTCTATCGATTTATCTATCAGTCCAAGTTTAAAAATAGTCGATGCAAATCAGTTTCATCATCGTATGAGTCCACCGGTCATGTTGTAGAGCTTCGGCGAAACAACTCATGTTCAGTTTGACTCTATTGATGTATCTGTCAGTCAAAGTCCAAAAATAGTCGATGTAAAAAAGTTTCATCATCGTATGAGTCCGCCGGTCATGTTGTAGAGCTTCGGCGAAACAACTCGTGTTCAGTGAGACTCTATCGATGTATCTGTCAGTCCAAGTTTAAAAAAAAGTCGATGCTAATCAGTTTCATCATCGTATGAGTTCACCGGTCATGATGTAGAGCTTCGGCGAAACAACTCGTGTTCAGTGTGACTCTATCGATGTATCTGTCAGTGCAAGATTAAAAAAAGTCATTGTTAATAAATTTCATCATCGTATGAGTCCGCCGGTCATGTTGTAGAGCTTCGGCGAAACAACTCGTGTTCAGTGAGACTCTATCGATTTATCTATCAGTCCAAGTTTAAAAATAGTCGATTCAAATTTAAATAAGTTTCATCATCGTATGAGTCCGCCGGTCATGTTGTAGAGCTTCAGCGAAACAACTCGTGTTCAGTGAGACTCTATCGATGTATCTGTCAGTCCAAGTTTAAAAAAAAGTCGATGCAAATCAGTTTCATCATCGTATGAGTCCACCGGTCATGTTGTAGAGCTTCGGCAAATTAACTCGTGTTCAGTGAGACTCTATCGATGTATCTGTCAGTCCAAGTTTAAAAATAGTCTATGTCAATAAGTTTCATCATCGGTTGGGTCCACCGGTGATGTTGTAGAGCTTCAGCGAAACAACTCGTGTTCATTATGACTCTATCGATGTATCTGTCAGTCCAAGTTTAAAAATAGTTGATTTAAATTCAAATAAGTTTCATCATCGTATGAGTCCACCGGTCATGTTGTAGAGCTTCGGCGAAACAACTCGTGTTCAGTGAGACTCTATCGATGTATCTGTCAGTCCAAGTTTAAAAATAGTCTATGTCAATAAGTTTCATCATCGTATGAGTCTGCCGGTCATGTTGTAGAGCTTCGGCGAAACAACTCGTGTTCAGTGTGATTCTATCGATGTATCTGTCAGTCAAAGTCTTAAAATAGTCGATGTGAATAAGTTTCATCATCGTATGAGTCCGCCGGTCATGTTGTAGAGCTTCGGCGAAAAAACTCGTGTTCAGTAAGACTCTATCGATGTATCTGTCAGTCCAAGTTTAAAAATAGTTGATTTAAATTTAAATAAGTTTCATCATCGTATGAGTCCGCCGGTCATGTTGTAGAGCTTCGGCGAAACAACTCGTGTTCAGGGTGATTCTAACGATGTATCTGTCAGTCAAAGTTTAAAAAAAAGTCGATGCAAATAAGTTTCATCATCGTGTGAGTCCACCGGTCATGTTCTAGAGCTTGTAGAGCTTCGGCGAAACAACTCATGTTCAGTTTGACTCTATTGATGTATCTGTCAGCCAAAGTCCAAAAATAGTCGATGTAAAAAAGTTTCATCATCGTATGAGTCCGCCGGTCATGTTGTAGAGCTTTGGCAAAACAACTCGTGTTCAGTGAGACTCTATCGATTTATCTATCAGTCCAAGTTTAAAAATAGTCGATGCAAATCAGTTTCATCAACGTATGAGTCCACCGGTCATGTTGTAGAGCTTCGGCGAAACAACTCATGTTCAGTTTGACTCTATTGATGTATCTGTCAGTCAAAGTCCAAAAATAGTCGATGTAAATAAGTTTCATCATCGTATGAGTCCGCCGGTCATGTTGTAGAGCTTCGGCGAAACAACTCGTGTTCAGTGAGACTCTATCGATGTATCTGTCAGTCCAAGTTTAAAAAAAAGTCGATGCTAATCAGTTTCATCATCGTATGAGTTCACCGGTCATGATGTAGAGCTTCGGCGAAACAACTCGTGTTCAGTGTGACTCTATCGATGTATCTGTCAGTGCAAGATTAAAAAAAGTCATTGTAAATAAATTTCATCATCGTATGAGTCCGCCGGTCATGTTGTAGAGCTTCGGCGAAACAACTCGTGTTCAGTGAGACTCTATCGATTTATCTATCAGTCCAAGTTTAAAAATAGTCGATTCAAATTTAAATAAGTTTCATCATCGTATGAGTCCGCCGGTCATGTTGTAGAGCTTCAGCGAAACAACTCGTGTTCAGTGAGACTCTATCGATGTATCTGTCAGTCCAAGTTTAAAAAAAAGTCGATGCAAATCAGTTTCATCATCGTATGAGTCCACCGGTCATATTGTAGAGCTTGTAGAGCTTCGGCGAAACAACTCGTGTTCAGTGTGACTCTATCGATGTATCTGTCAGTGCAAGTTTAAAAAAAGTCGATGTAAATAAGTTTCATCATCGTGTGAGTCCACCAGTCATGTTGTAGAGCTTCGGCGAAACAACTCATGTTCAATTTGACTCTATCGATGTATCTGTCAGTCAAAGTCTCAAAATAGTCGATGTAAATAAGTTTCATCATCGTATGAGTCCACCGGTCATGTTGTAGAGCTTGTAGAGCTTCGGCGAAACAACTCGTGTTCAGTGTGACTCTATCGATGTATCTGTCAGTGCAAGTTTAAAAAAAGTCGATGTAAATAAGTTTCATCATCGTATGAGTCCACCGGTCATGTTGTAGAGCTTCGGCGAAACAACTCGTGTTCAGTGAGACTCTATCGATTTATCTATCAGTCCAAGTTTAAAAATAGTCGATTCAAATTTAAATAAGTTTCATCATCGTGTGAGTCCACCGGTCATGTTGTAGAGCTTCGGCGAAACAACTCATGTTCAGTTTGACTCTATTGATGTATCTGTCAGCCAAAGTCCAAAAATAGTCGATGTAAAAAAGTTTCATCATCGTATGAGTCCGCCGGTCATGTTGTAGAGCTTCGGCAAAACAACTCGTGTTCAGTGAGACTCTATCGATTTATCTATCAGTCCAAGTTTAAAAATAGTCGATGCAAATCAGTTTCATCATCGTATGAGTCCACCGGTCATGTTGTAGAGCTTCGGCGAAACAACTCATGTTCAGTTTGACTCTATTGATGTATCTGTCAGTCAAAGTCCAAAAATAGTCGATGTAAATAAGTTTCATCATCGGTTGGGTCCACCGGTCATGTTGTAGAGCTTCAGCGAAACAACTCGTGTTCAGTATGACTCTATCGATGTATCTGTCAGTCCAAGTTTAAAAATAGTTGATTTAAATTCAAATAAGTTTCATCATCGTATGAGTCCACCGGTCATGTTGTAGAGCTTCGGCGAAACAACTCGTGTTCAGTGAGACTCTATCGATGTATCTGTCAGTCCAAGTTTAAAAATAGTCTATGTCAATAAGTTTCATCATCGTATGAGTCGGCCGGTCATCTTGTATAGCTTCGGCGAAACAACTCGTGTTCAGTGAGACTCTATCGATGTATCTGTCAGTCCAAGTTTAAAAAAAAGTCGATGCAAATCAGTTTCATCATCGTATGAGTCCACCGGTCATGTTGTAGAGCTTCAGCGAAACAACTCGTGTTCAGTATGACTATATCGATGTATCTGTCAGTCCAAGTTTAAAAATAGTTGATTTAAATTTAAATAAGTTTCATCATCGTATGGGTCCGCCGGTCATGTTGTAGAGCTTCGGCGAAACAACTCGTGTTCGGTGTGATTCTTACGATGTATCTGTCAGTCCAAGTTTAAAAAAAAGTCGATGCAAATAAGTTTCATCATCGTGTGAGTCCACCGGTCATGTTGTAGAGCTTCGGCGAAACAACTCATGTTCAGTTTGACTCTATTGATGTATCTGTCAGTGCAAGATTTAAAAAAGTCGATGTCAATAAGTTTCATCATCGTATGAGTCCGCCGGTCATGTTGTAGAGCTTCGGCGAAACAACTCGTGTTCAGTTAGACTCTATCGATGTATCTGTCAGTCCAAGTTTGAAAAAAAGTCGATGCAAATCAGTTTCATCATCGTATGAGTCCACCGGTCATGTTGTAGAGCTTCGGCGAATGAACTCGTGTTCAGTGAGACTCTATCGATGTATCTGTCAGTTCAAGTTTAAAAATAGTCTATGTCAATAAGTTTCATCATCGTATGAGTCTGCCGGTCATGTTGTAGAGCTTCGGCGAAACAACTCGTGTTCAGTTTGACTCTATCGATGTATCTGTCAGTCCAAGTTTAAAAAAAGTCGATGTAAATAAGTTTCATCATCGTATGAGTCCGCCGGTCATGTTGTATAGCTTCGGCGAAACAACTCGTGTTCAGTTAGACTCTATCGATGTATCTGTCAGTCCAAGTTTGAAAAAAAGTCGATGTAAATCAGTTTCATCATCGTATGAGTCCACCGGTCATGTTGTAGAGCTTCGGCAAATTAACTCGTGTTCAGTGAGACTCTATCGATGTATCTGTCAGTCCAAGTTTAAAAATAGTCTATGTCAATAAGTTTCATCATCGGTTGGGTCCACCGGTCATGTTGTAGAGCTTCAGCGAAACAACTCGTGTTCAGTATGACTCTATCGATGTATCTGTCAGTCCAAGTTTAAAAATAGTTGATTTAAATTTAAATAAGTTTCATCATCGTGTGAGTCCACCGGTCATGTTGTAGAGCTTCGGCGAAACAACTCATGTTCAGTTTGACTCTATTGATGTATCTGTCAGCCAAAGTCCAAAAATAGTCGATGTAAAAAAGTTTCATCATCGTATGAGTCCGCCGGTCATGTTGTAGAGCTTCGGCAAAACAACTCGTGTTCAGTGAGACTCTATCGATTTATCTATCAGTCCAAGTTTAAAAATAGTCGATGCAAATCAGTTTCATCATCGTATGAGTCCACCGGTCATGTTGTAGAGCTTCGGCGAAACAACTCATGTTCAGTTTGACTCTATTGATGTATCTGTCAGTCAAAGTCCAAAAATAGTCGATGTAAATAAGTTTCATCATCGTATGAGTCCGCCGGTCATGTTGTAGAGCTTGTAGAGCTTCGGCGAAACAACTCGTGTTCAGTGTGACTCTATCGATGTATCTGTCAGTGCAAGTTTAAAAAAAGTCGATGTAAATAAGTTTCATCATCGTGTGAGTCCACCGGTCATGTTGTAGAGCTTCGGCGAAACAACTCATGTTCAGTTTGACTCTATTGATGTATCTGTCAGCCAAAGTCCAAAAATAGTCGATGTAAAAAAGTTTCATCATCGTATGAGTCCGCCGGTCATGTTGTAGAGCTTCGGCAAAACAACTCGTGTTCAGTGAGACTCTATCGATTTATCTATCAGTCCAAGTTTAAAAATAGTCGATGCAAATCAGTTTCATCATCGTATGAGTCCACCGGTCATGTTGTAGAGCTTCGGCGAAACAACTCATGTTCAGTTTGACTCTATTGATGTATCTGTCAGTCAAAGTCCAAAAATAGTCGATGTAAATAAGTTTCATCATCGTATGAGTCCGCCGGTCATGTTGTAGAGCTTCGGCGAAACAACTCGTGTTCAGTTAGATTCTATCGATGTATCTGTCAGTCCAAGTTTGAAAAAAAGTCGATGCAAATCAGTTTCATCATCGTATGAGTCCACCGGTCATGTTGTAGAGCTTCGGCGAAACAACTCGTGTTCAGTGAGACTCTATCGATGTATCTGTCAGTCCAAGTTTAAAAATTGTCTATGTCAATAAGTTTCATCATCGTATGAGTCGGCCGGTCATCTTGTATAGCTTCGGCGAAACAACTCGTGTTCAGTGAGACTCTATCGATGTATCTGTCAGTGCAAGTTTAAAAAAAGTCGATGTAAATAAGTTTCATCATCGTATGAGTCCACCGGTCATGTTGTAGAGCTTCGGCAAATTAACTCGTGTTCAGTGAGACTCTATCGATGTATCTGTCAGTCCAAGTTTAAAAATAGTCTATGTCAATATGTTTCATCATCGTGTGAGTCCACCGGTCATGTTGTAGAGCTTGTAGAGCTTCGGCGAAACAACTCGTGTTCAGTGTGACTCTATCGATGTATCTGTCAGTGCAAGTTTAAAAAAAGTCGATGTAAATAAGTTTCATCATCGTGTGAGTCCACCGGTCATGTTGTAGAGCTTCGGCGAAACAACTCATGTTCAGTTTGACTCTATTGATGTATCTGTCAGCCAAAGTCCAAAAATAGTCGATGTAAAAAAGTTTCATCATCGTATGAGTCCGCCGGTCATGTTGTAGAGCTTCGGCAAAACAACTCGTGTTCAGTGAGACTCTATCGATTTATCTATCAGTCCAAGTTTAAAAATAGTCGATGCAAATCAGTTTCATCATCGTATGAGTCCACCGGTCATGTTGTAGAGCTTCGGCGAAACAACTCATGTTCAGTTTGACTCTATTGATGTATCTGTCAGTCAAAGTCCAAAAATAGTCGATGTAAATAAGTTTCATCATCGTATGAGTCCGCCGGTCATGTTGTAGAGCTTCGGCGAAACAACTCGTGTTCAGTTAGATTCTATCGATGTATCTGTCAGTCCAAGTTTGAAAAAAAGTCGATGCAAATCAGTTTCATCATCGTATGAGTCCACCGGTCATGTTGTAGAGCTTCGGCGAAACAACTCGTGTTCAGTGAGACTCTATCGATGTATCTGTCAGTCCAAGTTTAAAAATAGTCTATGTCAATAAGTTTCATCATCGTATGAGTCGGCCGGTCATCTTGTATAGCTTCGGCGAAACAACTCGTGTTCAGTGAGACTCTATCGATGTATCTGTCAGTGCAAGTTTAAAAAAAGTCGATGTAAATAAGTTTCATCATCGTATGAGTCCACCGGTCATGTTGTAGAGCTTCGGCGAAACAACTCGTGTTCAGTGAGACTCTATCGATTTATCTATCAGTCCAAGTTTAAAAATAGTCGATTCAAATTTAAATAAGTTTCATCATCGTGTGAGTCCACCGGTCATGTTGTAGAGCTTCGGCGAAACAACTCATGTTCAGTGAGACTCTATCGATGTATCTGTCAGTCCAAGTTTAAAAAAAAGTCGATGCAAATCAGTTTCATCATCGTATGAGTCCACCGGTCATGTTGTAGAGCTTCAGCGAAACAACTCGTGTTCAGTTAGACTCTATCGATGTATCTGTCAGTCCAAGTTTGAAAAAAAGTCGATGCAAATCAGTTTCATCATCGTATGAGTCCACCGGTCATGTTGTAGAGCTTCGGCAAATTAACTCGTGTTCAGTGAGACTCTATCGATGTATCTGTCAGTCCAAGTTTAAAAATAGTCTATGTCAATAAGTTTCATCATCGTGTGAGTCCACCGGTCATGTTGTAGAGCTTGTAGAGCTTCGGCGAAACAACTCGTGTTCAGTGTGACTCTATCGATGTATCTGTCAGTGCAAGTTTAAAAAAAGTCGATGTAAATAAGTTTCATCATCGTGTGAGTCCACCGGTCATGTTGTAGAGCTTCGGCGAAACAACTCATGTTCAGTTTGACTCTATTGATGTATCTGTCAGCCAAAGTCCAAAAATAGTCGATGTAAAAAAGTTTCATCATCGTATGAGTCCGCCGGTCATGTTGTAGAGCTTCGGCAAAACAACTCGTGTTCAGTGAGACTCTATCGATTTATCTATCAGTCCAAGTTTAAAAATAGTCGATGCAAATCAGTTTCATCATCGTATGAGTCCACCGGTCATGTTGTAGAGCTTCGGCGAAACAACTCATGTTCAGTTTGACTCTATTGATGTATCTGTCAGTCAAAGTCCAAAAATAGTCGATGTAAATAAGTTTCATCATCGTATGAGTCCGCCGGTCATGTTGTAGAGCTTCGGCGAAACAACTCGTGTTCAGTTAGATTCTATCGATGTATCTGTCAGTCCAAGTTTGAAAAAAAGTCGATGCAAATCAGTTTCATCATCGTATGAGTCCACCGGTCATGTTGTAGAGCTTCGGCGAAACAACTCGTGTTCAGTGAGACTCTATCGATGTATCTGTCAGTCCAAGTTTAAAAATTGTCTATGTCAATAAGTTTCATCATCGTATGAGTCGGCCGGTCATCTTGTATAGCTTCGGCGAAACAACTCGTGTTCAGTGAGACTCTATCGATGTATCTGTCAGTGCAAGTTTAAAAAAAGTCGATGTAAATAAGTTTCATCATCGTATGAGTCCACCGGTCATGTCGTAGAGCTTCGGCGAAACAACTCGTGTTCAGTGAGACTCTATCGATTTATCTATCAGTCCAAGTTTAAAAATAGTCGATTCAAATTTAAATAAGTTTCATCATCGTGTGAGTCCACCGGTCATGTTGTAGAGCTTCGGCGAAACAACTCATGTTCAGTTTGACTCTATTGATGTATCTGTCAGCCAAAGTCCAAAAATAGTCGATGTAAAAAAGTTTCATCATCGTATGAGTCCGCCGGTCATGTTGTAGAGCTTCGGCAAAACAACTCGTGTTCAGTGAGACTCTATCGATTTATCTATCAGTCCAAGTTTAAAAATAGTCGATGCAAATCAGTTTCATCATCGTATGAGTCCACCGGTCATGTTGTAGAGCTTCGGCGAAACAACTCATGTTCAGTTTGACTCTATTGATGTATCTGTCAGTCAAAGTCCAAAAATAGTCGATGTAAATAAGTTTCATCATCGTATGAGTCCGCCGGTCATGTTGTAGAGCTTGTAGAGCTTCGGCGAAACAACTCGTGTTCAGTGTGACTCTATCGATGTATCTGTCAGTGCAAGTTTAAAAAAAGTCGATGTAAATAAGTTTCATCATCGTGTGAGTCCACCGGTCATGTTGTAGAGCTTCGGCGAAACAACTCATGTTCAGTTTGACTCTATTGATGTATCTGTCAGCCAAAGTCCAAAAATAGTCGATGTAAAAAAGTTTCATCATCGTATGAGTCCGCCGGTCATGTTGTAGAGCTTCGGCAAAACAACTCGTGTTCAGTGAGACTCTATCGATTTATCTATCAGTCCAAGTTTAAAAATAGTCGATGCAAATCAGTTTCATCATCGTATGAGTCCACCGGTCATGTTGTAGAGCTTCGGCGAAACAACTCATGTTCAGTTTGACTCTATTGATGTATCTGTCAGTCAAAGTCCAAAAATAGTCGATGTAAATAAGTTTCATCATCGTATGAGTCCGCCGGTCATGTTGTAGAGCTTCGGCGAAACAACTCGTGTTCAGTTAGATTCTATCGATGTATCTGTCAGTCCAAGTTTGAAAAAAAGTCGATGCAAATCAGTTTCATCATCGTATGAGTCCACCGGTCATGTTGTAGAGCTTCGGCGAAACAACTCGTGTTCAGTGAGACTCTATCGATGTATCTGTCAGTCCAAGTTTAAAAATTGTCTATGTCAATAAGTTTCATCATCGTATGAGTCGGCCGGTCATCTTGTATAGCTTCGGCGAAACAACTCGTGTTCAGTGAGACTCTATCGATGTATCTGTCAGTGCAAGTTTAAAAAAAGTCGATGTAAATAAGTTTCATCATCGTATGAGTCCACCGGTCATGTTGTAGAGCTTCGGCGAAACAACTCGTGTTCAGTGAGACTCTATCGATTTATCTATCAGTCCAAGTTTAAAAATAGTCGATTCAAATTTAAATAAGTTTCATCATCGTGTGAGTCCACCGGTCATGTTGTAGAGCTTCGGCGAAACAACTCATGTTCAGTTTGACTCTATTGATGTATCTGTCAGCCAAAGTCCAAAAATAGTCGATGTAAAAAAGTTTCATCATCGTATGAGTCCGCCGGTCATGTTGTAGAGCTTCGGCAAAACAACTCGTGTTCAGTGAGACTCTATCGATTTATCTATCAGTCCAAGTTTAAAAATAGTCGATGCAAATCAGTTTCATCATCGTATGAGTCCACCGGTCATGTTGTAGAGCTTCGGCGAAACAACTCATGTTCAGTTTGACTCTATTGATGTATCTGTCAGTCAAAGTCCAAAAATAGTCGATGTAAATAAGTTTCATCATCGTATGAGTCCGCCGGTCATGTTGTAGAGCTTCGGCGAAACAACTCGTGTTCAGTTAGACTCTATCGATGTATCTGTCAGTCCAAGTTTGAAAAAAAGTCGATGCAAATCAGTTTCATCATCGTATGAGTCCACCGGTCATGTTGTAGAGCTTCGGCGAAACAACTCGTGTTCAGTGAGACTCTATCGATTTATCTATCAGTCCAAGTTTAAAAATAGTCGATGCAAATCAGTTTCATCATCGTATGAGTCCACCGGTCATGTTGTAGAGCTTCGGCGAAACAACTCATGTTCAGTTTGACTCTATTGATGTATCTGTCAGTCAAAGTCCAAAAATAGTCGATGTAAATAAGTTTCATCATCGTATGAGTCCGCCGGTCATGTTGTAGAGCTTCGGCGAAACAACTCGTGTTCAGTTAGATTCTATCGATGTATCTGTCAGTCCAAGTTTGAAAAAAAGTCGATGCAAATCAGTTTCATCATCGTATGAGTCCACCGGTCATGTTGTAGAGCTTCGGCGAAACAACTCGTGTTCAGTGAGACTCTATCGATGTATCTGTCAGTCCAAGTTTAAAAATAGTCAATGTCAATAAGTTTCATCATCGTATGAGTCGGCCGGTCATCTTGTATAGCTTCGGCGAAACAACTCGTGTTCAGTGAGACTCTATCGATGTATCCGTCAGTCCAAGTTTAAAAAAAAGTCGATGCAAATCAGTTTCATCATCGTATGAGTCCACCGGTCATGTTGTAGAGCTTCAGCGAAACAACTCGTGTTCAGTTAGACTCTATCGATGTATCTGTCAGTCCAAGTTTGAAAAAAAGTCGATGCAAATCAGTTTCATCATCGTATGAGTCCACCGGTCATGTTGTAGAGCTTCGGCAAATTAACTCGTGTTCAGTGAGACTCTATCGATGTATCTGTCAGTCCAAGTTTAAAAATAGTCTATGTCAATAAGTTTCATCATCGTGTGAGTCCACCGGTCATGTTGTAGAGCTTGTAGAGCTTCGGCGAAACAACTCGTGTTCAGTGTGACTCTATCGATGTATCTGTCAGCCAAAGTCCAAAAATAGTCGATGTAAAAAAGTTTCATCATCGTATGAGTCCGCCGGTCATGTTGTAGAGCTTCGGCAAAACAACTCGTGTTCAGTGAGACTCTATCGATTTATCTATCAGTCCAAGTTTAAAAATAGTCGATGCAAATCAGTTTCATCATCGTATGAGTCCACCGGTCATGTTGTAGAGCTTCGGCGAAACAACTCATGTTCAGTTTGACTCTATTGATGTATCTGTCAGTCAAAGTCCAAAAATAGTCGATGTAAATAAGTTTCATCATCGTATGAGTCCGCCGGTCATGTTGTAGAGCTTCGGCGAAACAACTCGTGTTCAGTTAGATTCTATCGATGTATCTGTCAGTCCAAGTTTGAAAAAAAGTCGATGCAAATCAGTTTCATCATCGTATGAGTCCACCGGTCATGTTGTAGAGCTTCGGCGAAACAACTCGTGTTCAGTGAGACTCTATCGATGTATCTGTCAGTTCAAGTTTAAAAATAGTCTATGTCAATAAGTTTCATCATCGTATGAGTCGGCCGGTCATCTTGTATAGCTTCGGCGAAACAACTCGTGTTCAGTGAGACTCTATCGATGTATCTGTCAGTGCAAGTTTAAAAAAAGTCGATGTAAATAAGTTTCATCATCGTATGAGTCCACCGGTCATGTTGTAGAGCTTCGGCGAAACAACTCGTGTTCAGTGAGACTCTATCGATTTATCTATCAGTCCAAGTTTAAAAATAGTCGATTCAAATTTAAATAAGTTTCATCATCGTGTGAGTCCACCGGTCATGTTGTAGAGCTTCGGCGAAACAACTCATGTTCAGTGAGACTCTATCGATGTATCTGTCAGTCCAAGTTTAAAAAAAAGTCGATGCAAATCAGTTTCATCATCGTATGAGTCCACCGGTCATGTTGTAGAGCTTCAGCGAAACAACTCGTGTTCAGTTAGACTCTATCGATGTATCTGTCAGTCCAAGTTTGAAAAAAAGTCGATGCAAATCAGTTTCATCATCGTATGAGTCCACCGGTCATGTTGTAGAGCTTCGGCAAATTAACTCGTGTTCAGTGAGACTCTATCGATGTATCTGTCAGTCCAAGTTTAAAAATAGTCTATGTCAATAAGTATCATCATCGTGTGAGTCCACCGGTCATGTTGTAGAGCTTGTAGAGCTTCGGCGAAACAACTCGTGTTCAGTGTGACTCTATCGATGTATCTGTCAGTGCAAGTTTAAAAAAAGTCGATGTAAATAAGTTTCATCATCGTGTGAGTCCACCGGTCATGTTGTAGAGCTTCGGCGAAACAACTCATGTTCAGTTTGACTCTATTGATGTATCTGTCAGCCAAAGTCCAAAAATAGTCGATGTAAAAAAGTTTCATCATCGTATGAGTCCGCCGGTCATGTTGTAGAGCTTCGGCAAAACAACTCGTGTTCAGTGAGACTCTATCGATTTATCTATCAGTCCAAGTTTAAAAATAGTCGATGCAAATCAGTTTCATCATCGTATGAATCCACCGGTCATGTTGTAGAGCTTCGGCGAAACAACTCATGTTCAGTTTGACTCTATTGATGTATCTGTCAGTCAAAGTCCAAAAATAGTCGATGTAAATAAGTTTCATCATCGTATGAGTCCGCCGGTCATGTTGTAGAGCTTCGGCGAAACAACTCGTGTTCAGTTAGACTCTATCGATGTATCTGTCAGTCCAAGTTTGAAAAAAAGTCGATGCAAATCAGTTTCATCATCGTATGAGTCCACCGGTCATGTTGTAGAGCTTCGGCGAAACAACTCGTGTTCAGTGAGACTCTATCGATGTATCTGTCAGTCCAAGTTTAAAAATAGTCTATGTCAATAACTTTCATCATCGTATGAGTCGGCCGGTCATCTTGTATAGCTTCGGCGAAACAACTCGTGTTCAGTGAGACTCTATCGATGTATCTGTCAGTCCAAGTTTAAAAAAAAGTCGATGCAAATCAGTTTCATCATCGTATGAGTCCACCGGTCATGTTGTAGAGCTTCATCGAAACAACTCGTGTTCAGTATGACTCTATCGATGTATCTGTCAGTCCAAGTTTAAAAATAGTTGATTTAAATTTAAATAAGTTTCATCATCGTATGGGTCCGCCGGTCATGTTGTAGAGCTTCGGCGAAACAACTCGTGTTCAGTGTGATTCTTACGATGTATCTGTCAGTCCAAGTTTAAAAAAAAGTCGATGCAAATAAGTTTCATCATCGTGTGAGTCCACCGGTCATGTTGTAGAGCTTCGGCGAAACAACTCATGTTCAGTTTGACTCTATTGATGTATCTGTCAGTGCAAGATTTAAAAAAGTCGATGTCAATAAGTTTCATCATCGTATGAGTCCGCCGGTCATGTTATAGAGCTTCGGCGAAACAACTCGTGTTCAGTTAGACTCTATCGATGTATCTGTCAGTCCAAGTTTGAAAAAAAGTCGATGCAAATCAGTTTCATCATCGTATGAGTCCACCGGTCATGTTGTAGAGCTTCGGCGAATGAACTCGTGTTCAGTGAGACTCTATCGATGTATCTGTCAGTCCAAGTTTAAAAATAGTCTATGTCAATAAGTTTCATCATCGTATGAGTCTGCCGGTCATGTTGTAGAGCTTCGGCGAAACAACTCGTGTTCAGTTTGACTCTATCGATGTATCTGTCAGTTCAAGTTTAAAAAAAGTCGATGTAAATAATTTTCATCATCGTATGAGTCCGCCGGTCATGTTGTATAGCTTCGGCGAAACAACTCGTGTTCAGTTAGACTCTATCGATGTATCTGTCAGTCCAAGTTTGAAAAAAAGTCGATGCAAATCAGTTTCATCATCGTATGAGTCCACCGGTCATGTTGTAGAGCTTCGGCAAATTAACTCGTGTTCAGTGAGACTCTATCGATGTATCTGTCAGTCCAAGTTTAAAAATAGTCTATGTCAATAAGTTTCATCATCGGTTGGGTCCACCGGTCAGGTTGTAGAGCTTCAGCGAAACAACTCGTGTTCAGTATGACTCTATCGATGTATCTGTCAGTCCAAGTTTAAAAATAGTTGATTTAAATTCAAATAAGTTTCATCATCGTATGAGTCCACCGGTCATGTTGTAGAGCTTCGGCGAAACAACTCGCGTTCAGTGAGACTCTATCGATGTATCTGTCAGTCCAAGTTTAAAAATAGTCTATGTCAATAAGTTTCATCATCGTATGAGTCTGCCGGTCATGTTGTAGAGCTTCGGCGAAACAACTCGTGTTCAGTGTGATTCTATCGATGTATCTGTCAGTCAAAGTCTTAAAATAGTCGATGTGAATAAGTTTCATCATCGTATGAGTCCGCCGGTCATGTTGTAGAGCTTCGGCGAAACAACTCGTGTTCAGTGAGACTCTATCGATGTATCTGTCAGTCCAAGTTTAAAAATAGTTGATTTAAATTTAAATAAGTTTCATCATCGTATGAGTCCGCCGGTCATGTTGTAGAGCTTCGGCGAAACAACTCGTGTTCAGGGTGATTCTAACGATGTATCTGTCAGTCAAAGTTTAAAAAAAAGTCGATGCAAATAAGTTTTATCATCGTGTGAGTCCACCGTTCATGTTGTAGAGCTTGTAGAGCTTCGGCGAAACAACTCGTGTTCAGTGTGACTCTATCGATGTATCTGTCAGTGCAAGTTTAAAAAAAGTCGATGTAAATAAGTTTCATCATCGTATGAGTCCACCGGTCATGTTGTAGAGCTTCGGCGAAACAACTCGTGTTCAGTGAGACTCTATCGATTTATCTATCAGTCCAAGTTTAAAAATAGTCGATTCAAATTTAAATAAGTTTCATCATCGTGTGAGTCCACCGGTCATGTTGTAGAGCTTCGGCGAAACAACTCATGTTCAGTTTGACTCTATTGATGTATCTGTCAGCCAAAGTCCAAAAATAGTCGATGTAAAAAAGTTTCATCATCGTATGAGTCCGCCGGTCATGTTGTAGAGCTTCGGCAAAACAACTCGTGTTCAGTGAGACTCTATCGATTTATCTATCAGTCCAAGTTTAAAAATAGTCGATGCAAATCAGTTTCATCATCGTATGAGTCCACCGGTCATGTTGTAGAGCTTCGGCGAAACAACTCATGTTCAGTTTGACTCTATTGATGTATCTGTCAGTCAAAGTCCAAAAATAGTCGATGTAAATAAGTTTCATCATCGTATGAGTCCGCCGGTCATGTTGTAGAGCTTCGGCGAAACAACTCGTGTTCAGTTAGATTCTATCGATGTATCTGTCAGTCCAAGTTTGAAAAAAAGTCGAAGCAAATCAGTTTCATCATCGTATGAGTCCACCGGTCATGTTGTAGAGCTTCGGCGAAACAACTCGTGTTCAGTGAGACTCTATCGATGTATCTGTCAGTCCAAGTTTAAAAATAGTCTATGTCAATAAGTTTCATCATCGTATGAGTCGGCCGGTCATCTTGTATAGCTTCGGCGAAACAACTCGTGTTCAGTGAGACTCTATCGATGTATCTGTCAGTCCAAGTTTAAAAAAAAGTCGATGCAAATCAGTTTCATCATCGTATGAGTCCACCGGTCATGTTGTAGAGCTTCAGCGAAACAACTCGTGTTCAGTTAGACTCTATCGATGTATCTGTCAGTCCAAGTTTGAAAAAAAGTCGATGCAAATCAGTTTCATCATCGTATGAGTCCACCGGTCATGTTGTAGAGCTTCGGCAAATTAACTCGTGTTCAGTGAGACTCTATCGATGTATCTGTCAGTCCAAGTTTAAAAATAGTCTATGTCAATAAGTTTCATCATCGGTTGGGTCCACCGGTCATGTTGTGGAGCTTCAGCGAAACAACTCGTGTTCAGTATGACTCTATCGATGTATCTGTCAGTCCAAGTTTAAAAATAGTTGATTTAAATTCAAATAAGTTTCATCATCGTATGAGTCCACCGGTCATGTTGTAGAGCTTCGGCGAAACAACTCGCGTTCAGTGAGACTCTATCGATGTATCTGTCAGTCCAAGTTTAAAAATAGTCTATGTCAATAAGTTTCATCATCGTATGAGTCTGCCGGTCATGTTGTAGAGCTTCGGCGAAACAACTCGTGTTCAGTGTGATTCTATCGATGTATCTGTCAGTCAAAGTCTTAAAATAGTCGATGTGAATAAGTTTCATCATCGTATGAGTCCGCCGGTCATGTTGTAGAGCTTCGGCGGAACAACTCGTGTTCAGTGAGACTCTATCGATGTATCTGTCAGTCCAAGTTTAAAAATAGTTGATTTAAATTTAAATAAGTTTCATCATCGTATGAGTCCGCCGGTCATGTTGTAGAGCTTCGGCGAAACAACTCGTGATCAGGGTGATTCTAACGATGTATCTGTCAGTCAAAGTTCAAAAAAAAGTTGATGCAAATAAGTTTCATCATCGTGTGAGTCCACCGTTCATGTTGTAGAGCTTGTAGAGCTTCGGCGAAACAACTCGTGTTCAGTGTGACTCTATCGATGTATCTGTCAGTGCAAGTTTAAAAAAAGTCGATGTAAATAAGTTTCATCATCGTATGAGTCCACCGGTCATGTTGTAGAGCTTCGGCGAAACAACTCGTGTTCAGTGAGACTCTATCGATTTATCTATCAGTCCAAGTTTAAAAATAGTCGATTCAAATTTAAATAAGTTTCATCATCGTGTGAGTCCACCGGTCATGTTGTAGAGCTTCGGCGAAACAACTCATGTTCAGTTTGACTCTATTGATGTATCTGTCAGCCAAAGTCCAAAAATAGTCGATGTAAAAAAGTTTCATCATCGTATGAGTCCGCCGGTCATGTTGTAGAGCTTCGGCAAAACAACTCGTGTTCAGGGAGACTCTATCGATTTATCTATCAGTCCAAGTTTAAAAATAGTCGATGCAAATCAGTTTCATCATCGTATGAGTCCACCGGTCATGTTGTAGAGCTTCGGCGAAACAACTCATGTTCAGTTTGACTCTATTGATGTATCTGTCAGTCAAAGTCCAAAAATAGTCGATGTAAATAAGTTTCATCATCGTATGAGTCCGCCGGTCATGTTGTAGAGCTTCGGCGAAACAACTCGTGTTCAGTTAGATTCTATCGATGTATCTGTCAGTCCAAGTTTGAAAAAAAGTCGATGCAAATCAGTTTCATCATCGTATGAGTCCACCGGTCATGTTGTAGAGCTTCGGCGAAACAACTCGTGTTCAGTGAGACTCTATCGATGTATCTGTCAGTCCAAGTTTAAAAATAGTCTATGTCAATAAGTTTCATCATCGTATGAGTCGGCCGGTCATCTTGTATAGCTTCGGCGAAACAACTCGTGTTCAGTGAGACTCTATCGATGTATCTGTCAGTCCAAGTTTAAAAAAAAGTCGATGCAAATCAGTTTCATCATCGTATGAGTCCACCGGTCATGTTGTAGAGCTTCAGCGAAACAACTCGTGTTCAGTATGACTCTATCGATGTATCTGTCAGTCCAAGTTTAAAAATAGTTGATTTAAATTTAAATAAGTTTCATCAAAGTATGGGTCCGCCGGTCATGTTTCAGAGCTTCGGCGAAACAACTCGTGTTCAGTGTGATTCTTACGATGTATCTGTCAGTCCAAGTTTAAAAAAAAGTCGATGCAAATAAGTTTCATCATCGTGTGAGTCCACCGGTCATGTTGTAGAGCCACGGTGAAACAACTCATGTTCAGTTTGACTCTATTGATGTATCTGTCAGTGCAAGATTTAAAAAAGTCGATGTCAATAAGTTTCATCATCGTATGAGTCCGCCGGTCATGTTGTAGAGCTTCGGCGAAACAACTCGTGTTCAGTTAGACTCTATCGATGTATCTGTCAGTCCAAGTTTAAAAAAAAGTCGATGCAAATAAGTTTCATCATCGTGTGAGTCCACCGGTCATGTTGTAGAGCCACGGTGAAACAACTCATGTTCAGTTTGACTCTATTGATGTATCTGTCAGTGCAAGATTTAAAAAAGTCGATGTCAATAAGTTTCATCATCGTATGAGTCCGCCGGTCATGTTGTAGAGCTTCGGCGAAACAACTCGTGTTCAGTTAGACTCTATCGATGTATCTGTCAGTCCAAGTTTGAAAAAAAGTCGATGCAAATCAGTTTCATCATCGTATGAGTCCACCGGTCATGTAGTAGAGCTTCGGCGAATGAACTCGTGTTCAGTGAGACTCTATCGATGTATCTGTCAGTCCAAGTTTAAAAATAGTCTATGTCAATAAGTTTCATCATCGTATGAGTCTGCCGGTCATGTTGTAGAGCTTCGGCGAAACAACTCGTGTTCAGTTTGACTCTATCGATGTATCTGTCAGTCCAAGTTTAAAAAAAGTCGATGTAAATAAGTTTCATCATCGTATGAGTCCGCCGGTCATGTTGTATAGCTTCGGCGAAACAACTCGTGTTCAGTTAGACTCTATCGATGTATCTGTCAGTCCAAGTTTGAAAAAAAGTCGATGCAAATCAGTTTCATCATCGTATGAGTCCACCGGTCATGTTGTAGAGCTTCGGCAAATTAACTCGTGTTCAGTGAGACTCTATCGATGTATCTGTCAGTCCAAGTTTAAAAATAGTCTATGTCAATAAGTTTCATCATCGGTTGGGTCCAACGGTCATGTTGTAGAGCTTCAGCGAAACAACTCGTGTTAAGTATGACTCTATCGTTGTATCTGTCAGTCCAAGTTTAAAAATAGTTGATTTAAATTCAAATAAGTTTCATCATTGTATGAGTCCACCGGTCATGTTGTAGAGCTTCGGCGAAACAACTCGCGTTCAGTGAGACTCTATCGATGTATCTGTCAGTCCAAGTTTAAAAATAGTCTATGTCAATAAGTTTCATCATCGAATGAGTCTGCCGGTCATGTTGTAGAGCTTCGGCGAAACAACTCGTGTTCAGTGTGATTCTATCGATGTATCTGTCAGTCAAAGTCTTAAAATAGTCGATGTGAATAAGTTTCATCATCGTATGAGTCCGCCGGTCATGTTGTAGAGCTTCGGCGAAACAACTCGTGTTCAGTGAGACTCTATCGATGTATCTGTCAGTCCAAGTTTAAAAATAGTTGATTTAAATTTAAATAAGTTTCATCATCGTATGAGTCCGCCGGTCATGTTGTAGAGCTTCGGCGAAACAACTCGTGTTCAGGGTGATTCTAACGATGTATCTGTCAGTCAAAGTTTAAAAAAAAGTCGATGCAAATAAGTTTCATCATCGTGTGAGTCCACCGGTCATGTTGTAGAGCTTCGGCGAAACAACTCATGTTCAGTTTGACTCTATTGATGTATCTGTCAGTCCCAGTTTAAAAATAGTCGATAATAATAAGTTTCATCACCGCATGAGTCCGTCGGTCATGTAGTAGAGCTTCGACGAAACAACTCGTGTTCAGTGAGACTCTATCGATGTATCTGTCAGTCAAAGTCCAAAAATAGTCGATGTCAATAAGTTTCATCATCGTATGAGTCCGTCGGTCATGTAGTAGAGCTTCGGCGAAACAACTCGTGTTCAGTGAGACTCTATCGATGTATCTGTCAGTCAAAGTCTAAAAAAAGTCGATGCAAATCAGTTTCATCATCGTATGAGTCCACCGGTCATGTTGTAGAGCTTCGGCGAAACAACTCAAGTTCGGTGAGACTCTATCAATTTATCTATCAGTCCAAGTTTAAAAATAGTCGATTCAAATTTAAATAAGTTTCATCATCGTGTGAGTCCACCGGTCATGTTGTAGAGCTTCGGCGAAACAACTCGTGTTTAGTGTGACTCTATCGATGTATCTGTCAGTCAAAGTTTAAAAAAAAGTCGATGCAAATAAGTTTCATCATCGTATGAGTCCACCGGTCATGTTGTAGAGCTTCGGCGAAACAACTCGTGTTCAGTTAGACTCTATCGATGTATCTGTCAGTCCAAGTTTGAAAAGAAGTCGATGCAAATCAGTTTCATCATCGTATGAGTCCACCGGTCATGTTGTAGAGCTTCGGCGAATGAACTCGTGTTCAGTGAGACTCTATCGATGTATCTGTCAGTCCAAGTTCAAAAATAGTCTATGTCAATAAGTTTCATCATCGTATGAGTCTGCCGGTCATGTTGTAGAGCTTCGGCGAAACAACTCGTGTTCAGTTTGACTCTATCGATGTATCTGTCAGTCCAAGTTTAAAAAAAGTCGATGTAAATAAGTTTCATCATCGTATGAGTCCGCCGGTCATGTTGTATAGCTTCGGCGAAACAACTCGTGTTCAGTTAGACTCTATCGATGTATCTGTCAGTCCAAGTTTGAAAAAAAGTCGATGCAAATCAGTTTTATCATCGTATGAGTCCACCGGTCATGTTGTAGAGCTTCGGCAAATTAACTCGTGTTCAGTGAGACTCTATCGATGTATCTGTCAGTCCAAGTTTAAAAATAGTCTATGTCAATAAGTTTCATCATCGGTTGGGTCCACCGGTCATGTTGTAGAGCTTCAGCGAAACAACTCGTGTTCAGTATGACTCTATCGATGTATCTGTCAGTCCAAGTTTAAAAATAGTAGATTTAAATTCAAATAAGTTTCATCATCGTATGAGTCCACCGGTCATGTTGTAGAGCTTCGGCGAAACAACTCGCGTTCAGTGAGACTCTATCGATGTATCTGTCAGTCCAAGTTTAAAAATAGTCTATGTCAATAAGTTTCATCATCGTATGAGTCTGCCGGTCATGTTGTAGAGCTTCGGCGAAACAACTCGTGTTCAGTGTGATTCTATCGATGTATCTGTCAGTCAAAGTCTTAAAATAGTCGATGTGAATAAGTTTCATCATCGTATGAGTCCGCCGGTCATGTTGTAGAGCTTCGGCGAAACAACTCGTGTTCAGTGAGACTCTATTGATGTATCTGTCAGTCAAAGTCCAAAAATAGTCGATGCAAATCAGTTTCATCATCGTATGAGTCCACCGGTCATGTTGTAGAGCTTCGGCGAATGAACTCGTGTTCAGTGAGACTCTATCGATGTATCTGTCAGTCCAAGTTTAAAAATAGTCTATGTCAATAAGTTTCATCATCGTATGAGTCGGCCGGTCATCTTGTATAGCTTCGGCGAAACAACTCGTGTTCAGTGAGACTCTATCGATGTATCTGTCAGTCCAAGTTTAAAAAAAAGTCGATGCAAATCAGTTTCATCATCGTATGAGTCCACCGGTCATGTTGTAGAGCTTCAGCGAAACAACTCGTGTTCAGTATGACTCTATCGATGTATCTGTCAGTCCAAGTTTAAAAATAGTTGATTTAAATTTAAATAAGTTTCATCATCGTATGGGTCCGCCGGTCATGTTGTAGAGCTTCGGCGAAACAACTCGTGTTCAGTGTGATTCTTACGATGTATCTGTCAGTCCAAGTTTAAAAAAAAGTCGATGCAAATAAGTTTCATCATCGTGTGAGTCCACCGGTCATGTTGTAGAGCTTCGGTGAAACAACTCATGTTCAGTTTGACTCTATTGATGTATCTGTCAGTGCAAGATTTAAAAAAGTCGATGTCAATAAGTTTCATCATCGTATGAGTCCGCCGGTCATGTTGTAGAGCTTCGGCGAAACAACTCGTGTTCAGTTAGACTCTATCGATGTATCTGTCAGTCCAAGTTTAAAAATAGTTGATTTAAATTTAAATAAGTTTCATCATCGTATGAGTCCGCCGGTCATGTTGTATAGCTTCGACGAAACAACTCGTGTTCAGGGTGATTCTAACGATGTATCTGTCAGTCCAAGTTTAAAAATAGTCTATGTCAATCAGTTTCATCATCGGTTGGGTCCGCCGGTCATGTTGTAGAGCTTCGACGAAACAACTCGTGTTCAGGGTGATTCTAACGATGTATCTGTCAGTCAAAGTTTAAAAAAAAGTCGATGCAAATAAGTTTCATCATCGTGTGAGTCCACCGGTCATGTTGTAGAGCTTCGGCGAAACAACTCGTGTTCAGTGAGACTCTATCGATTTATCTATCAGTCCAAGTTTAAAAATAGTCGATTCAAATTTAAATAAGTTTCATCATCGTGTGAGTCCACCGGTCATGTTGTAGAGCTTCGGCGAAACAACTCATGTTCAGTTTGACTCTATTGATGTATCTGTCAGCCAAAGTCCAAAAATAGTCGATGTAAAAAAGTTTCATCATCGTATGAGTCCGCCGGTCATGTTGTAGAGCTTCGGCAAAACAACTCGTGTTCAGTGAGACTCTATCGATTTATCTATCAGTCCAAGTTTAAAAATAGTCGATGCAAATCAGTTTCATCATCGTATGAGTCCACCGGTCATGTTGTAGAGCTTCGGCGAAACAACTCATGTTCAGTTTGACTCTATTGATGTATCTGTCAGTCAAAGTCCAAAAATAGTCGATGCAAATCAGTTTCATCATCGTATGAGTCCACCGGTCATGTTGTAGAGCTTCGGCGAATGAACTCGTGTTCAGTGAGACTCTATCGATGTATCTGTCAGTCCAAGTTTAAAAATAGTCTATGTCAATAAGTTTCATCATCGTATGAGTCGGCCGGTCATCTTGTATAGCTTCGGCGAAACAACTCGTGTTCAGTGAGACTCTATCGATGTATCTGTCAGTCCAAGTTTAAAAAAAAGTCGATGCAAATCAGTTTCATCATCGTATGAGTCCACCGGTCATGTTGTAGAGCTTCAGCGAAACAACTCGTGTTCAGTATGACTCTATCGATGTATCTGTCAGTCCAAGTTTAAAAATAGTTGATTTAAATTTAAATAAGTTTCATCATCGTATGGGTCCGCCGGTCATGTTGTAGAGCTTCGGCGAAACAACTCGTGTTCAGTGTGATTCTTACGATGTATCTGTCAGTCCAAGTTTAAAAAAAAGTCGATGCAAATAAGTTTCATCATCGTGTGAGTCCACCGGTCATGTTGTAGAGCTTCGGTGAAACAACTCATGTTCAGTTTGACTCTATTGATGTATCTGTCAGTGCAAGATTTAAAAAAGTCGATGTCAATAAGTTTCATCATCGTATGAGTCCGCCGGTCATGTTGTAGAGCTTCGGCGAAACAACTCGTGTTCAGTTAGACTCTATCGATGTATCTGTCAGTCCAAGTTTGAAAAAAAGTCGATGCAAATCAGTTTCATCATCGTATGAGTCCACCGGTCATGTTGTAGAGCTTCGGCGAATGAACTCGTGTTCAGTGAGACTCTATCGATGTATCTGTCAGTCCAAGTTTAAAAATAGTCTATGTCAATAAGTTTCATCATCGTATGAGTCTGCCGGTCATGTTGTAGAGCTTCGGCGAAACAACTCGTGTTCAGTTTGACTCTATCGATGTATCTGTCAGTCCAAGTTTAAAAAAAGTCGATGTAAATAAGTTTCATCATCGTATGAGTCCGCCGGTCATGTTGTATAGCTTCGGCGAAAAACTCGTGTTCAGTTAGACTCTATCGATGTATCTGTCAGTCCAAGTTTGAAAAAAAGTCGAAGCAAATCAGTTTCATCATCGTATGAGTCCACCGGTCATGTTGTAGAGCTTCGGCAAATTAACTCGTGTTCAGTGAGACTCTATCGATGTATCTGTCAGTCCAAGTTTAAAAATAGTCTATGTCAATAAGTTTCATCATCGGTTGGGTCCACCGGTCATGTTGTAGAGCTTCAGCGAAACAACTCGTGTTCAGTATGACTCTATCGATGTATCTGTCAGTCCAAGTTTAAAAATAGTTGATTTAAATTCAAATAAGTTTCATCATCGTATGAGTCCACCGGTCATGTTGTAGAGCTTCGGCGAAACAACTCGCGTTCAGTGAGACTCTATCGATGTATCTGTCAGTCCAAGTTTAAAAATAGTCTATGTCAATAAGTTTCATCATCGAATGAGTCTGCCGGTCATGTTGTAGAGCTTCGGCGAAACAACTCGTGTTCAGTGTGATTCTATCGATGTATCTGTCAGTCAAAGTCTTAAAATAGTCGATGTGAATAAGTTTCATCATCGTATGAGTCCGCCGGTCATGTTGTAGAGCTTCGGCGAAACAACTCGTGTTCAGTGAGACTCTATCGATGTATCTGTCAGTCCAAGTTTAAAAATAGTTGATTTAAATTTAAATAAGTTTCATCATCGTATGAGTCCGCCGGTCATGTTGTAGAGCTTCGGCGAAACAACTCGTGTTCAGGGTGATTCTAACGATGTATCTGTCAGTCAAAGTTTAAAAAAAAGTCGATGCAAATAAGTTTCATCATCGTGTGAGTCCACCGGTCATGTTGTAGAGCTTCGGCGAAACAACTCGTGTTCAGTGTGATTCTAACGATGTATCTGTCAGTCCAAGTTTAAAAAGAGTCGATGCAAAGAAGTTTCATCATCGTGTGAGTCCACCGGTCATGTTGTAGAGCTTTGGCGAAACAACTCATGTTCAGTTTGACTCTATTGATGTATCTGTCAGTCCAAGTTTAAAAATAGTCGATAATAATAAGTTTCATCACCGCATGAGTCCGTCGGTCATGTAGTAGAGCTTCGACGAAACAACTCGTGTTCAGTGAGACTCTATCGATGTATCTGTCAGTCCAAGTTTAAAAATAGTTGATTTAAATTTAAATAAGTTTCATCATCGTATGAGTCCGCCGGTCATGTTGTAGAGCTTCGGCGAAACAACTCGTGTTCAGGGTGATTCTAACGATGTATCTGTCAGTCAAAGTTTAAAAAAAAGTCGATGCAAATAAGTTTCATCATCGTATGAGTCCACCGGTCATGTTGTAGAGCTTCGGCGAAACAACTCGTGTTCAGTGAGACTCTATCGATTTATCTATCAGTCCAAGTTTAAAAATAGTCGATTCAAATTTAAATAAGTTTCATCATCGTATGAGTCCACCGGTCATGTTGTAGAGCTTCAGCGAAACAACTCGTGTTCAGTAAGACTCTATCGATGTATCTGTCAGTCCAAGTTTAAAAATAGTCTATGTCAATAAGTTTCATCATCGTATGAGTCCGCCGGTCATCTTGTAGAGCTTGTAGAGCTTCGGCGAAACAACTCGTGTTCAGTGTGACTCTATCGATGTATCTGTCAGTGCAAGTTTAAAAAAAGTCGATGTAAATAAGTTTCGTCATCGTATGAGACCACCGGTCATGTTGTAGAGCTTCGGCGGAACAACTCGTGTTCAGTGAGACTCTATCGATGTATCTGTCAGTCCAAGTTTAAAAAAAAGTCGATGCAAATAAGTTTCTTCATCGTGTGAGTCCACCGGTCATGTTGTAGAGCTTCGGCGAAACAACCCGTGTTCAGTTAGACTCTCTCGATGTATCTGTCAGTGCAAGTTTAAAAATAGTCTATGTCAATAAGTTTTATCATCGTATGAGTCCGCCGGTCATTTTGTAAAGCTTCAGCGAAACAACTCGTGTCCAGTTAGACTCTATCGATGTATCTGTCAGTCCAAGTTTAAAAAAAAGTCGATGCAAATCAGTTTCATCATCGTATGTGTCCACCAGTCATGTTGTAGAGCTTGTAGAGCTTCGGTGAAACAACTTGTGTTCAGTGTGACTCTACCGATGTATCTGTCAGTGCAAGTTTAAAAAAAGTCGATGTAAATAAGTTTCATCATCGTGTGAGTCCACCAGTCATGTTGTAGAGCTTCGGCGAAACAACTCATGTTCAGTTTGACTCTATTGATGTATCTGTCAGTCCAAGTTTAAAAATAGTCTATGTCAATAAGTTTCATCATCGTATGAGTCTGCCGGTCATGTTGTAGAGCTTCGGCGAAACAACTCGTGTTCAGTGTGATTCTATCGATGTATCTGTCAGTCAAAGTCTTAAAATAGTCGATGTGAATAAGTTTCATCATCGTATGAGTCCGCCGGTCATGTTGTAGAGCTTCGGCGAAACAACTCGTGTTCAGTGAGACTCTATCGATGTATCTGTCAGTCCAAGTTTAAAAATAGTCTATGTCAATAAGTTTCATCATCGTATGAGTCTGCCGGTCATGTTGTAGAGCTTCGGCGAAACAACTCGTGTTCAGTGTGATTCTATCGATGTATCTGTCAGTCAAAGTCTTAAAATAGTCGATGTGAATAAGTTTCATCATCGTATGAGTCCGCCGGTCATGTTGTAGAGCTTCGGCGAAACAACTCGTGTTCAGTATGACTCTATCGATGTATCTGTCAGTCCAAGTTTAAAAATAGTTGATTTAAATTCAAATAAGTTTCATCATCGTATGAATCCACCGGTCATGTTGTAGAGCTTCGGCGAAACAACTCGCGTTCAGTGAGACTCTATCGATGTATCTGTCAGTCCAAGTTTAAAAATAGTCTATGTCAATAAGTTTCATCATCGTATGAGTCTGCCGGTCATGTTGTAGAGCTTCGGCGAAACAACTCGTGTTCAGTGTGATTCTATCGATGTATCTGTCAGTCAAAGTCTTAAAATAGTCGATGTGAATAAGTTTCATCATCGTATGAGTCCGCCGGTCATGTTGTAGAGCTTCGGCGAAACAACTCGTGTTCAGTGAGACTCTATCGATGTATCTGTCAGTCCAAGTTTAAAAATAGTTGATTTAAATTTAAATAAGTTTCATCATCGTATGAGTCCACCGGTCATGTTGTAGAGCTTCGGCGAAACAACTCGTGTTCAGTGTGACTCTATCGATGTATCTGTCAGTGCAAGTTTAAAAAAAGTCGATGTAAATAAGTTTCATCATCGTGTGAGTCCACCAGTCATGTTGTAGAGCTTCGGCGAAACAACTCGTGTTCAGTGTGACTCTATCGATGTATCTGTCAGTGCAAGTTTATAAAAAGTCGATGTAAATAAGTTTCATCATCGTATGAGTTTACCGGTCATGTTGTAGAGCTTCGGCGAAACAACTCGTGTTCAGTGAGACTCTATCGATTTATCTATCAGTCCAAGTTTAAAAATAGTCGATTCAAATTTAAATAAGTTTCATCATCGTGTGAGTCCACCGGTCATGTTGTAGAGCTTCGGCGAAACAACTCATGTTCAGTTTGACTCTATTGATGTATCTGTCAGCCAAAGTCCAAAAATAGTCGATGTAAAAAAGTTTCATCATCGTATGAGTCCGCCGGTCATGTTGTAGAGCTTCGGCAAAACAACTCGTGTTCAGTGAGACTCTATCGATTTATCTATCAGTCCAAGTTTAAAAATAGTCGATGCAAATCAGTTTCATCATCGTATGAGTCCACCGGTCATGTTGTAGAGCTTCGGCGAAACAACTCGCGTTCAGTGAGACTCTATCGATGTATCTGTCAGTCCAAGTTTAAAAATAGTCTATGTCAATAAGTTTCATCATCGTATGAGTCTGCCGGTCATGTTGTAGAGCTTCGGCGAAACAACTCGTGTTCAGTGTGATTCTATCGATGTATCTGTCAGTCAAAGTCTTAAAATAGTCGATGTGAATAAGTTTCATCATCGTATGAGTCTGCCGGTCATGTTGTAGAGCTTCGGCGAAACAACTCGTGTTCAGTGAGACTCTATCGATGTATCTGTCAGTCCAAGTTTAAAAATAGTTGATTTAAATTTAAATAAGTTTCATCATCGCATGAGTCCACCGGTCATGTTGTAGAGCTTCGGCGAAACAACTCGTGTTCAGGGTGATTCTAACGATGTATCCGTCAGTCAAAGTTTAAAAAAAAGTCGTTGCAAATAAGTTTCATCATCGTGTGAGTCCACCGGTCATGTTGTAGAGCTTGTAGAGCTTCGGCGAAACAACTCGTGTTCAGTGTGACTCTATCGATGTATCTGTCAGTGCAAGTTTAAAAAAAGTCGATGTAAATAAGTTTCATCATCGTATGAGTTTACCGGTCATGTTGTAGAGCTTCGGCGAAACAACTCGTGTTCAGTGAGACTCTATCGATTTATCTATCAGTCCAAGTTTAAAAATAGTCGATTCAAATTTAAATAAGTTTCATCATCGTGTGAGTCCACCGGTCATGTTGTAGAGCTTCGGCGAAACAACTCATGTTCAGTTTGACTCTATTGATGTATCTGTCAGCCAAAGTCCAAAAATAGTCGATGTAAAAAAGTTTCATCATCGTATGAGTCCGCCGGTCATGTTGTAGAGCTTCGGCAAAACAACTCGTGTTCAGTGAGACTCTATCGATTTATCTATCAGTCCAAGTTTAAAAATAGTCGATGCAAATCAGTTTCTTCATCGTATGAGTCCACCGGTCATGTTGTAGAGCTTCGGCGAAACAACTCGCGTTCAGTGAGACTCTATCGATGTATCTGTCAGTCCAAGTTTAAAAATAGTCTATGTCAATAAGTTTCATCATCGTATGAGTCTGCCGGTCATGTTGTAGAGCTTCGGCGAAACAACTCGTGTTCAGTGTGATTCTATCGATGTATCTGTCAGTCAAAGTCTTAAAATAGTCGATGTGAATAAGTTTCATCATCGTATGAGTCCGCCGGTCATGTTGTAGAGCTTCGGCGAAACAACTCGTGTTCAGTGAGACTCTATCGATGTATCTGTCAGTCCAAGTTTAAAAATAGTTGATTTAAATTTAAATAAGTTTCATCATCGTATGAGTCCACCGGTCATGTTGTAGAGCTTCGGCGAAACAACTCGTGTTCAGGGTGATTCTAACGATGTATCTGTCAGTCAAAGTTTAAAAAAAAGTCGATGCAAATAAGTTTCATCATCGTGTGAGTCCACCGGTCATGTTGTAGAGCTTGTAGAGCTTCGGCGAAACAACTCGTGTTCAGTGTGACTCTATCGATGTATCTGTCAGTGCAAGTTTAAAAAAAGTCGATGTAAATAAGTTTCATCATCGTATGAGTTTACCGGTCATGTTGTAGAGCTTCGGCGAAACAACTCGTGTTCAGTGAGACTCTATCGATTTATCTATCAGTCCAAGTTTAAAAATAGTCGATTCAATTTTAAATAAGTTTCATCATCGTGTGAGTCCACCGGTCATGTTGTAGAGCTTCGGCGAAACAACTCATGTTCAGTTTGACTCTATTGATGTATCTGTCAGCCAAAGTCCAAAAATAGTCGATGTAAAAAAGTTTCATCATCGTATGAGTCCGCCGGTCATGTTGTAGAGCTTCGGCAAAACAACTCGTGTTCAGTGAGACTCTATCGATTTATCTATCAGTCCAAGTTTAAAAATAGTCGATGCAAATCAGTTTCATCATCGTATGAGTCCACCGGTCATGTTGTAGAGCTTCGGCGAAACAACTCGCGTTCAGTGAGACTCTATCGATGTATCTGTCAGTCCAAGTTTAAAAATAGTCTATGTCAATAAGTTTCATCATCGTATGAGTCTGCCGGTCATGTTGTAGAGCTTCGGCGAAACAACTCGTGTTCAGTGCGATTTTATCGATGTATCTGTCAGTCAAAGTCTTAAAATAGTCGATGTGAATAAGTTTCATCATCGTATGAGTCCGCCGGTCATGTTGTAGAGCTTCGGCGAAACAACTCGTGTTCAGTGAGACTCTATCGATGTATCTGTCAGTCAAAGTCCAAAAATAGTCGATGTCAATAAGTTTCATCATCGTATGAGTCCGTCGGTCATGTAGTAGAGCTTCGGCGAAACAACTCGTGTTCAGTGAGACTCTATCGATGTATCTGTCAGTCAAAGTCTAAAAAAAGTCGATGCAAATCAGTTTCATCATCGTATGAGTCCACCGGTCATGTTGTAGAGCTTCGGCGAAACAACTCGTGTTCAGTGAGACTCTATCGATTTATCTATCAGTCCAAGTTTAAAAATAGTCGATTCAAATTTAAATAAGTTTCATCATCGTATGAGTCCACCGGTCATGTTGTAGAGCTTCAGCGAAACAACTCGTGTTCAGTAAGACTCTATCGATGTATCTGTCAGTCCAAGTTTAAAAATAGTCTATGTCAATAAGTTTCATCATCGTATGAGTCCGCCGGTCATGTTGTAGAGCTTGTAGAGCTTCGGCGAAACAACTCGTGTTCAGTGTGACTCTATCGATGTATCTGTCAGTGCAAGTTTAAAAAAAGTCGATGTAAATAAGTTTCGTCATCGTATGAGACCACCGGTCATGTTGTAGAGCTTCGGCGAAACAACTCGTGTTCAGTGAGACTCTATCGATGTATCTGTCAGTCCAAGTTTAAAAAAAAGTCGATGCAAATAAGTTTCTTCATCGTGTGAGTCCACCGGTCATGTTGTAGAGCTTCGGCGAAACAACCCGTGTTCAGTTAGACTCTATCGATGTATCTGTCAGTGCAAGTTTAAAAATAGTCTATGTCAATAAGTTTCATCATCGTATGAGTCCGCCGGTCATTTTGTAGAGCTTCGGCGAAACAACTCGTGTTCAGTTAGACTCTATCGATGTATCTGTCAGTCCAAGTTTAAAAAAAAGTCGATGCAAATCAGTTTCATCATCGTATGTGTCCACCAGTCATGTTGTAGAGCTTGTAGAGCTTCGGTGAAACAACTTGTGTTCAGTGTGACTCTACCGATGTATCTGTCAGTGCAAGTTTAAAAAAAGTCGATGTAAATAAGTTTCATCATCGTGTGAGTCCACCAGTCATGTTGTAGAGCTTCGGCGAAACAACTCATGTTCAGTTTGACTCTATTGATGTATCTGTCAGTCCAAGTTTAAAAATAGTCGATGATAATAAGTTTCATCACCGCATGAGTCCGTCGGTCATGTAGTAGAGCTTCGACGAAACAACTCGTGTTCAGTGAGACTCTATCGATGTATCTGTCAGTCAAAGTCTCAAAATAGTCGATGTAAATAAGTTTCATCATCGTATGAGTCCGCCGGTCATGTTGTAGAGCTTCGGCGAAACAACTCGTGTTCAGTGAGACTCTATCGATGTATCTGTCAGTCCAAGTTTAAAAAAAAGTCGATGCTAATCAGTTTCATCATCGTATGAGTTCACCGGTCATGATGTAGAGCTTCGGCGAAACAACTCGTGTTCAGTGTGACTCTATCGATGTATCTGTCAGTGCAAGATTAAAAAAAGTCATTGTAAATAAGTTTCATCATCGTATGAGTCCGCCGGTCATGTTGTAGAGCTTCAGCGAAACAACTCGTGTTCAGTGAGACTCTATCGATGTATCTGTCAGTCCAAGTTTAAAAAAAAGTCGATGCAAATCAGTTTCATCATCGTATGAGTCCACCGGTCATATTGTAGAGCTTGTAGAGCTTCGGCGAAACAACTCGTGTTCAGTGTGACTCTATCGATGTATCTGTCAGTGCAAGTTTAAAAAAAGTCGATGTAAATAAGTTTCATCATCGTGTGAGTCCACCAGTCATGTTGTAGAGCTTCGGCGAAACAACTCATGTTCAGTTTGACTCTATTGATGTATCTGTCAGTCCAAGTTTAAAAATAGTCGATGATAATAAGTTTCATCGCCGCATGAGTCCGTCGGTCATGTAGTAGAGCTTCGACGAAACAACTCGTGTTCAGTGAGACTCTATCGATGTATCTGTCAGTCAAAGTCTCAAAATAGTCGATGTAAATAAGTTTCATCATCGTATGAGTCCACCGGTCATGTTGTAGAGCTTGTAGAGCTTCGGCGAAACAACTCGTGTTCAGTGTGACTCTATCGATGTATCTGTCAGTGCAAGTTTAAAAAAAGTCGATGTAAATAAGTTTCATCATCGTATGAGTCCACCGGTCATGTGGTAGAGCTTCGGCGAAACAACTCGTGTTCAGTGAGACTCTATCGATTTATCTATCAGTCCAAGTTTAAAAATAGTCGATTCAAATTTAAATAAGTTTCATCATCGTGTGAGTCCACCGGTCATGTTGTAGAGCTTCGGCGAAACAACTCATGTTCAGTTTGACTCTATTGATGTATCTGTCAGCCAAAGTCCAAAAATAGTCGATGTAAAAAAGTTTCATCATCGTATGAGTCCGCCGGTCATGTTGTAGAGCTTCGGCAAAACAACTCGTGTTCAGTGAGACTCTATCGATTTATCTATCAGTCCAAGTTTAAAAAAAGTTGATTTAAATTTAAATAAGTTTCATCATCGTATGGGTCCGCCGGTCATGTTGTAGAGCTTCGGCGAAACAACTCGTGTTCAGTGTGATTCTTACGATGTATCTGTCAGTCCAAGTTTAAAAAAAAGTCGATGCAAATAAGTTTCATCATCGTGTGAGTCCACCGGTCATGTTGTAGAGCTTCGGCGAAACAACTCGTGTTCAGTTAGATTCTATCGATGTATCTGTCAGTCCAAGTTTGAAAAAAAGTCGATGCGAATCAGTTTCATCATCGTATGAGTCCACCGGTCATGTTGTAGAGCTTCGGCGAAACAACTCGTGTTCAGTGAGACTCTATCGATGTATCTGTCAGTCCAAGTTTAAAAATAGTCTATGTCAATAAGTTTCATCATCGTATGAGTCCGCCGGTCAAGTTGTAGAGCTTCGGCGAAACAACTCGTGTTCAGTGAGACTCTATCGATGTATCTGTCAGTCCAAGTTTAAAAAAAAGTCGATGCAAATCAGTTTCATCATCGTATGAGTCCACCGGTCATGTTGTAGAGCTTCAGCGAAACAACTCGTGTTCAGTATGACTCTATCGATGTATCTGTCAGTCCAAGTTTAAAAAAAGTTGATTTAAATTCAAATAAGTTTCATCATCGTATGAGTCCACCGGTCATGTTGTAGAGCTTCGGCGAAACAACTCGCGTTCAGTGAGACTCTATCGATGTATCTGTCAGTCCAAGTTTAAAAATAGTCTATGTCAATAAGTTTCATCATCGTATGAGTCTGCCGGTCATGTTGTAGAGCTTCGGCGAAACAACTCGTGTTCAGTGTGATTCTATCGATGTATCTGTCAGTCAAAGTCTTAAAATAGTCGATGTGAATAAGTTTCATCATCGTATGAGTCCGCCGGTCATGTTGTAGAGCTTCGGCGAAACAACTCGTGTTCAGTGAGACTCTATCGATGTATCTGTCAGTCCAAGTTTAAAAAAAGTCGATGTAAATAAGTTTCATCATCGTATGAGTCCGCCGGTCATGTTGTATAGCTTCGGCGAAACAACTCGTGTTCAGTGAGACTCTATCGATGTATCTGTCAGTCCAAGTTTAAAAAAAAGTCGATGCAAATCAGTTTCATCATCGTATGAGTCCACCGGTCATGTTGTAGAGCTTCAGCGAAACAACTCGTGTTCAGTATGACTCTATCGATGTATCTGTCAGTCCAAGTTTAAAAATAGTTGATTTAAATTTCAATAAGTTTCATCATCGTATGGGTCCGCCGGTCATGTTGTAGAGCTTCGGCGAAACAACTCGTGTTCAGTGTGATTCTTACGATGTATCTGTCAGTCCAAGTTTAAAAAAAAGTCGATGCAAATAAGTTTCATCATCGTGTGAGTCCACCGGTCATGTTGTAGAGCTTCGGCCAAACAACTCATGTTCAGTTTGACTCTATTGATGTATCTGTCAGTGCAAGATTTAAAAAAGTCGATGTCAATAAGTTTCATCATCGTATGAGTCCGCCGGTCATGTTGTAGAGCTTCGCCGAAACAACTCGTGTTCAATATGATTCTAACGATGTATCTGTCAGTCCAAGTTTAAAAAAAAGTCGATGCAAATAAGTTTCATCATCGTGTGAGTCCACCGGTCATGTTGGAGAGCTTCGGCGAAACAACTCATGTTCAGTTTGACTCTATTGATGTATCTGTCAGTCAAAGTCCAAAAATAGTCGATATAAATATTTTTCATCATCGTATGAGTCCACCGGTCATGTTGTAGAGCTTCGGCGAAACAACTCGTGTTCAGTGAGACTCTATCGATGTATCTGTCAGTCCAAGTTTAAAAATAGTCTATGTCAATAAATTTCATCATCGTATGAGTCTGCTGGTCATGTTGTAGAGCTTCGGCGAAACAACTCGTGTTCAGTGTGATTCTATCGATGTATCTGTCAGTCAAAGTCTTAAAATAGTCGATTCAAATTTAAATAAGTTTCATCATCGTGTGAGTCCACCGGTCATGTTGTAGAGCTTCGGCGAAACAACTCATGTTCAGTTTGACTCTATTGATGTATCTGTCAGTGCAAGATTTTAAAAAGTCGATAATAATAAGTTTCATCACCGCATGAGTCCGTCGGTCATGTAGTAGAGCTTCGACGAAACAACTCGTGTTCAGTGAGACTCTATCGATGTATCTGTCAGTCAAAGTCCAAAAATAGTCGATGTTAATAAGTTTCATCATCGTATGAGTCCGTCGGTCATGTAGTAGAGCTTCGGCGAAACAACTCGTGTTCAGTGAGACTCTATCGATGTATCTGTCAGTCAAAGTCTTGAAATAGTCGATGTAAATAAGTTTCATCATCGTATAAGTCCGCCGGTCATGTTGTAGAGCTTCGGCGAAACAACTCGTGTTCAATTAGACTCTATCGATGTATCTGTCAGTCCAAGTTTGAAAAAAAGTCGATGAAAATCAGTTTCATCATCGTATGAGTCCACCGGTCATGTTGTAGAGCTTTGGCGAAACAACTCGTGTTCAGTGAGACTCTATCGATGTATCTGTCAGTCCAAGTTTAAAAATAGTCTATGTCAATAAGTTTCATCATCGTATGAGTCTGCCGGTCATGTTGTAGAGCTTCGGCGAAACAACTCGTGTTCAGTGTGATTCTATCGATGTATCTGTCAGTCAAAGTCTTAAAATAGTCGATGTGAATAAGTTTCATCATCGTATGAGTCCGCCGGTCAAGTTGTAGAGCTTCGGCGAAACAACTCGTGTTCAGTGAGACTCTATCGATGTATCTGTCAGTCCAAGTTTAAAAATAGTCTATGTCAATAAGTTTCATCATCGTATGAGTCCGCCGGTCATGTTGTATAGCTTCGGCGAAACAACTCGTGTTCAGTGAGACTCTATCGATGTATCTGTCAGTCCAAGTTTAAAAAAAGTCGATGCAAATCAGTTTCATCATCGTATGAGTCCCACCGGTCATGTTGTAGAGCTTCAGCGAAACAACTCGTGTTCAGTATGACTCTATCGATGTATCTGTCAGTCCAAGTTTAAAAATAGTCTATGTCAATAAGTTTCATCATCGTATGAGTCCGCCGGTCATGTTGTATAGCTTCGGCGAAACAACTCGTGTTCAGTGAGACTCTATCGATGTATCTGTCAGTCCAAGTTAAAGAAAAAGTCGATGCAAATCAGTTTCATCATCGTATGAGTCCACCGGTCATGTTGTAGAGCTTCATCGAAACAACTCGCGTTCAGTATGACTCTATCGATGTTTCTGTCAGTCTGAGTTTAAAAATAGTTGATTTAAATTTAAAAAAGTTTCATCATCGTATGGGTCCGCCTGTCATGTTGTAGAGCTTCGGCGAAACAACTCGTGTTCAGTGAGACTCTATCGATGTATCTGTCAGTCCAAGTTTAAAAAAAAGTCGATGCAAATCAGTTTCATCATCGTATGAGTCCACCGGTCAGGTTGTAGAGCTTCGGCGAAACAACTCATGTTCAGTTTGACTCTATTGATGTATCTGTCAGTCAAAGTCCAAAAATAGTCGATATAAATATTTTTCATCATCGTATAAGTCCGCCGGTCATGTTGTAGAGCTTCGGCGAAACAACTCGTGTTCAGTTAGACTCTATCGATGTATCTGTCAGTCCAAGTTTGAAAAAAAGTCGATGCAAATCAGTTTCATCATCGTATGAGTCCACCGGTCATGTTGTAGAGCTTCGGCGAAACAACTCGTGTTCAGTGAGACTATATCGATGTATCTGTCAGTCCAAGTTTAAAAATAGTTTATGTCAATAAGTTTCATCATCGTATGAGTCTGCCAGTCATGTTGTAGAGCTTCGGCGAAACAACTCGTGTTCAGTGTGATTCTATCGATGTATCTGTCAGTCAAAGTCTTAAAATAGTCGATGTGAATAAGTTTCATCATCGTATGAGTCCGCCGGTCGTGTTGTAGAGCTTCGGCGAAACAACTCGTGTTCAGTGAGACTCTATCGATGTATCTGTCAGTCCAAGTTTAAAAAAAAGTCGATGCAAATCAGTTTCATCATCGTATGAGTCCACCGGTCAGGTTGTAGAGCTTGTAGAGCTTCGGCGAAACAACTCGTGTTCAGTATGACTCTATCGATGTATCTGTCAGTCCAAGTTTAAAAATAGTTGATTTAAATTTAAATAAGTTTCATCATCGTATGGGTCCGCCGGTCATGTTGTAGAGCTTCGGCGAAACAACTCGTGTTCAGTGTGATTCTTACGATGTATCTGTCAGTCCAAGTTTAAAAAAAGTCGATGCAAATAAGTTTCATCATCGTGTGAGTCCACCGGTCATGTTGTAGAGCTTCGGCCAAACAACTCATGTTCAGTTTGACTCTATTGATGTATCTGTCAGTGCAAGATTTAAAAAAGTCGATGTCAATAAGTTTCATCATCGTATGAGTTCGCCGGCAATGTTGTAGAGCTTCGGCGAAACAACTCGTGTTCAGTGAGACTCTATCGATGTATCTGTAAATCCAAGTTTAAAAATAGTCTATGTCAATAAGTTTCATCATCGTTGAGTCCGCCGGTCATGTTGTAGAGCTTCGGCAAAACAACTCGTGTTCAGTGAGACTCTATCGATGTATCTGTCAGTCCAAGTTTAAAAAAAGTTGATGTAAATAAGTTTCATCATCGTATGAGTCCGCTGGTCATGTTGTATAGCTTCGGCGAAACAACTCGTGTTCAGTGAGACTCTATCGATGTATCTGTCAGTCCAAGTTAAAGAAAAAGTCGATGCAAATCAGTTTCATCATCGTATGAGTTCACCGATCATGTTGTAGAGCTTCATCGAAACAACTCGCGTTCAGTATGACTCTATCGATGTATCTGTCAGTCTGAGTTTAAAAATAGTTGATTTAAATTTAAATAAGTTTCATCATCGTAATGGTCCGCCGGTCATGTTGTAGAGCTTCATCGAAACAACTCGCGTTCAGTATGACTCTATCGATGTATCTGTCAGTCTGAGTTTAAAAATAGTTGATTTAAATTTAAATAAGTTTCATCATCGTATGGGTCCGCCGGTTATGTTGTAGAGCTTCGGCGAAACAACTCGTGTTCAATATGATTCTAACGATGTATCTGTCAGTCCAAGTTTAAAAAAAAGTCGATGCAGAATCAGTTTCATCATCGTATGAGTCCACCGGTCATGTTGTAGAGCTTCAGCGAAACAACTCATGTTCAGTTTGACTCTATTGATGTTCTGTCAGTCAAAGTCCAAAAATAGTCGATATAAATATTTTTCATCATCGTATAAGTCCGCCGGTCATGTGTATAGCTTCGGCGAAACAACTCGTGTTCAGTGAGACTCTATCGATGTATCTGTCAGTCCAAGTTAAAGAAAAAGTCGATGCAAATCAGTTTCATCATCGTATGAGTTCACCGATCATGTTGTAGAGCTTCATCGAAACAACTCGCGTTCAGTATGACTCTATCGATGTATCTGTCAGTCTGAGTTTAAAAAAAAGTCGATGCAAATAAGTTTCATCATCGTGTGAGTCCACCGGTCATGTTGTAGAGCTTCGGCGAAACAACTCATGTTCAGTTTGACTCTATTGATGTATCTGTCAGTCCAAGTTTAAATAAAAGTCGATGCAAATCAGTTTCATCATCGTATGAGTCCACCGGTCATGTTGTAGAGCTTCATCGAAACAACTCGCGTTCAGTATGACTCTATCGATGTATCTGTCAGTCTGAGTTTAAAATAGTTGATTTAAATTTAAATAAGTTTTCATCATCGTATGGGTCCGCCTGTCATGTTGTAGAGCTTCGGCGAAACAACTCGTGTTCAGTGAGACTCTATCGATGTATCTGTCAGTCCAAGTTTAAAAAAAAGTCGATGCAAATCAGTTTCATCATCGTATGAGTCCACCGGTCAGGTTGTAGGATACTTTCGGCGAAACAACTCGTGTTCAGTTTGACTCTATCGATGTATCTGTCAGTCAAAGTTTAAAAATAGTCGATGTAAATAAGTTTCATCATCGTATGAGTCCGCCGGTCATGTTGTAGAGCTTCGGCGAAACAACTCGTGTTCAGTGAGACTCTATCGATGTATCTGTCAGTCCAAGTTTAAAAAAAGTCGATGCAAATCAGTTTCATCATCGTATGAGTCCACCGGTCATGTTGTAGAGCTTCGGCAAAACAACTCGTGTTCAGTGAGACTCTATCGATGTATCTGTCAGTCCAAGTTTAAAAATAGTCGATGTCAATAAGTTTCATCATCGTATGAGTCCGCCGGTCATGTTGTAGAGCTTCGGCGAAACAACTCGTGTTCAGTGTGACTCTATCGATGTATCTGTCAGTCCAAGTTTAAAAATAGTCGATGTAAATAAGTTTCATCATCGTATGAGTCCGCCGGTCATGTTGTAGAGCTTCGGCGAAACAACTCGTGTTCAGTGAGACTCTATCGATGTATCTGTCAGTCCAAGTTTAAAAAAAAGTCGATGCAAATAAGTTTCATCATCGTATGAGTCCACCGGTCATGTTGTAGAGTAGAGCTTCGGCGAAACAACTCGTGTTCAGTGAGACTCTATCGATGTATCTGTCAGTCCAAGTTTAAAAATAGTCGATGTCAATAAGTTTCATCATCGTATGAGTCCGCCGGTCATGTTGTAGAGCTTCGGCGAAACAACTCGTGTTCAGTGAGACTCTATCGATGTATCTGTCAGTCCAAGTTTAAAAATAGTCGATGTCAATAAGTTTCATCATCGTATGAGTCCGCCGGTCATGTTGTAGAGCTTCGGCGAAACAACTCGTGTTCAGTGAGACTCTATCGATGTATCTGTCAGTCCAAGTTTAAAAAAAGTCGATGTAAATAAGTTTCATCATCGTATGAGTCCGCCGGTCATGTTGTAGAGCTTCGGCGAAACAACTCGTGTTCAGTGAGACTCTATCGATGTATCTGTCAGTCCAAGTTTAAAAAAAGTCGATGCAAATCAGTTTCATCATCGTATGAGTCCACCGGTCATGTTGTAGAGCTTCGGCGAAACAACTCGTGTTCAGTATGACTCTATCGATGTATCTGTCAGTCCAAGTTTAAAAATAGTCGATGTAAATAAGTTTCATCATCGTATGAGTCCGCCGGTCATGTTGTAGAGCTTCGGCGAAACAACTCGTGTTCAGTATGACTCTATCGATGTATCTGTCAGTCCAAGTTTAAAAATAGTCGATTTAAATAAATAAGTTTCATCATCGTATGAGTCCGCCGGTCATGTTGTAGAGCTTCGGCGAAACAACTCGTGTTCAGTAGACTCTATCGATGTATCTGTCAGTCCAAGTTTAAAAAAAGTCGATGCAAATAAGTTTCATCATCGTATGAGTCCACCGGTCATGTTGTAGAGCTTCGGCGAAACAACTCGTGTTCAGTTTGACTCTATCGATGTATCTGTCAGTCAAAGTTTAAAAATAGTCGATGTAAATAAGTTTCATCATCGTATGAGTCCGCCGGTCATGTTGTAGAGCTTCGGCGAAACAACTCGTGTTCAGTTAGACTCTATCGATGTATCTGTCAGTCCAAGTTTAAAAAAAGTCGATGCAAATCAGTTTCATCATCGTATGAGTCCACCGGTCATGTTGTAGAGCTTCGGCGAAACAACTCGTGTTCAGTGAGACTCTATCGATGTATCTGTCAGTCCAAGTTTAAAAATAGTCGATGTCAATAAGTTTCATCATCGTATGAGTCCGCCGGTCATGTTGTAGAGCTTCGGCGAAACAACTCGTGTTCAGTGTGACTCTATCGATGTATCTGTCAGTCAAAGTTTAAAATAGTCGATGTAAATAAGTTTCATCATCGTATGAGTCCGCCGGTCATGTTGTAGAGCTTCGGCGAAACAACTCGTGTTCAGTGAGACTCTATCGATGTATCTGTCAGTCCAAGTTTAAAAAAAAGTCGATGCAAATCAGTTTCATCATCGTATGAGTCCACCGGTCCAGTTGAAGAGCTTGTAGAGCTTCGGCGAAACACTCGTGTTCAGTGAGACTCTATCGATGTATCAGTCAGTCCAAGTTTAAAAATAGTCTATGTCAATAAATTTCATCATCGTATGAGACTGCCGGTTCTGTTGTAGAGCTTCGGCGAAACAACTCGTGTTCAGTGTGATTCTATCGATGTATCTGTCAGTCAAAGTCTTAAAATAGTCGATGTGAATAAGTTTCATCATCGTATGAGTCCGCCGGTCTGTTGTATAGCTTCGGCGAAACAACTCGTGTTCAGTGAGACTCTATCGATGTATCTGTCAGTCCAAGTTAGAAAAAAGTCGATGCAAATCAGTTTCATCATCGTATGAGTCCACCGGTCATGTTGTAGAGCTTCAGCGAAACAACTCGTGTTTCAGTATGACTCTATCGATGTATCTGTCAGTCAAGTATTAAAAAGTCGATGTCAATAAGTTTCATCATCGTATGAGTTCGCCGGCATTGTTGTAGAGCTTCGGCGAAACAACTCGTGTTCAGTGAGACTCTATCAATGTATCTGTCAGTCCAAGTTTAAAAATAGTCTATGTCAATAAGTTTCATCATCGTATGAGTCCGCCGGTCATGTTGTATAGCTTCGGCGAAACAACTCGTGTTCAGTGAGACTCTATCGATGTATCTGTCAGTCCAAGTTAAAGAAAAAGTCGATGCAAATCAGTTTCATCATCGTATGAGTTCACCGATCATGTTGTAGAGCTTCATCGAAACAACTCGCGTTCAGTATGACTCTATCGATGTATCTGTCAGTCTGAGTTTAAAAAAAAGTCGATGCAAATAAGTTTCATCATCGTGTGAGTCCACCGGTCATGTTGTAGAGCTTCGGCGAAACAACTCATGTTCAGTTTGACTCTATTGATGTATCTGTCAGTCCAAGTTTAAATAAAAGTCGATGCAAATAAGTTTCATCATCGTGTGAGTCCACCGGTCATGTTGTAGAGCTTCGGCGAAACAACTCATGTTCAGTTTGACTCTATTGATGTATCTGTCAGTGCAAGATTTAAAAAAGTCGATGTCAATAAGCTTAATCAATCGTATGAGTCCGCGGTCATGTTGTAGAGCTTCGGCGAAACTAACTCGTGTTCAATATGATTCTAACGATGTATCTGTCAGTCCAAGTTTAAAAAAAAAGTCGATGCAAATCAGTTTCATCATCGTATGAGTCCACCGGTCATGTTGTAGAGCTTCGGCGAAACAACTCATGTTCAGTTTGACTCTATTGATGTATCTGTCAGTCAAAGTCCAAAAATAGTCGATATAAATATTTTTCATCATCGTATAAGTCCGCCGGTCATGTTGTAGAGCTTCGGCGAAACATCTCGTGTTCAGTGAGACTCTATCGATGTATCTGTCAGTCCAAGTTTAAAAATAGTCTATGTCAATAAATTTCATCATCGTATGAGTTCTGCCGGTCATGTTGTAGAGCTTCGGCGAAAACAACTCGTGTTCAGTGAGACTCTATCGATGTATCTGTCAGTCAAAGTCCAAAAATAGTCTATGTTAATAAGTTCCATCATCGTATGAGTCCGACGGTCATGTAGTAGAGCTTCGGCGAAACAACTCGTGTTCAGTGAGACTCTATCGATGTATCTGTCAGTCAAAGTCTTGAAATAGTCGATGTAAATAAGTTTCATCATCGTATAAGTCCGCCGGTCATGTTGTAGAGCTTCGGCGAAACAACTCGTGTTCAGTGAGACTCTATCAATTTATCTATCAGTCCAAGTTTAAAAATAGTCGATTCAAATTTAAATAAGTTTCATCATCGTGTGAGTCCACCGGTCATGTTGTAGAGCTTCGGCGAAACAACTCGTGTTTAGTGTGACTCTATCGATGTATCTGTCAGTCAAAAGTTTAAAAAAAAGTCGATGCAAATAAGTTTCATCATCGTGTGAGTCCACCGGTCATGTTGTAGAGCTTCGGCGAAACAACTCATGTTCAGTTTGACTCTATTGATGTATCTGTCAGTGCAAGATTTAAAAAAGTCGATGTCAATAAGTTTCATCATCGTATGAGTCCGCCGGTCATGTTGTAGAGCTTCGGCGAAACAACTCTTGTTCAATATGATTCTAACGATGTATCTGTCAGTCCAAGTTTAAAAAAAAGTCGATGCAAATCAGTTTCATCATCGTATGAGTCCACCGGTCATGTTGTAGAGCTTCGGCGAAACAACTCATGTTCAGTTTGACTCTATTGATGTATCTGTCAGTCAAAGTCCAAAAATAGTCGATATAAATATTTTTCATCATCGTATAAAGCCGGTCATGTTGTAGAGCTTCGGCGAAACAACTCGTGTTCAGTGAGACTCTGTCGATGTATCTGTCAGTCCAAGTTTAAAAATAGTCTATGTCAATAAGTTTCATCATCGTATGGGTCCGCCGGTCATGTTGTAGAGCTTCGGCGAAACAACTCGTGTTCAGTGTGATTCTTACGATGTATCTGTCAGTCCAAGTTTAAAAAAAGTCGATGCAAATAAGTTTCATCATCGTGTGAGTTCACCGGTCATGTTGTAGAGCTTCGGCCAAACAACTCATGTTCAGTTTGACTCTATTGATGTATCTGTCAGTGCAAGATTTAAAAAAGTCGATGTCAATAAGTTTCATCATCGTATGAGTCCGCCGGTCATGTTGTAGAGCTTCGGCGAAACAACTCGTGTTCAGTGAGACTCTATCGATGTATCTGTCAGTCCAAGTTTAAAAATAGTCTATGTCAATAAGTTTCATCATCGTGTGAGTCCACCGGTCATGTTGTAGAGCTTCGGCGAAACAACTCGTGTTTAGTGTGACTCTATCGATGTATCTGTCAGTCAAAGTTTAAAAAAAAGTCGATGCAAATAAGTTTCATCATCGTGTGAGTCCACCGGTCATGTTGTAGAGCTTCGGCGAAACAACTCATGTTCAGTTTGACTCTATTGATGTATCTGTCAGTGCAAGATTTCAAAAAGTCGATGTCAATAAGTTTCATCATCGTATGAGACCGCCGGTCATGTTGTAGAGCTTCGGCGAAACAACTCTTGTTCAATATGATTCTAACGATGTATCTGTCAGTCCAAGTTTAAAAAAAAGTCGATGCAAATCAGTTTCATCATCGTATGAGTCCACCGGTCATGTTGTAGAGCTTCGGCGAAACAACTCATGTTCAGTTTGACTCTATTGATGTATCTGTCAGTCAAAGTCCAAAAATAGTCGATATAAATATTTTTCATCATCGTATAAGTCCGCCGGTCATGTTGTAGAGCTTCGGCGAAACAACTCGTGTTCAGTGAGACTATATCGATGTATCTGTCAGTCCAATTTTAAAAATAGTTTATGTCAATAAGTTTCATCATCGTATGAGTCTGCCAGTCATGTTGTAGAGCTTCGGCGAAACAACTCGTGTTCAGTGTGATTCTATCGATGTATCTGTCAGTCAAAGTCTTAAAATAGTCGATGTGAATAAGTTTCATCATCGTATGAGTCCGCCGGTCGTGTTGTAGAGCTTCGGCGAAACAACTCGTGTTCAGTGAGACTCTATCGATGTATCTGTCAGTCCAAGTTTAAAAAAAAGTCGATGCAAATCAGTTTCATCATCGTATGAGTCCACCGGTCAGGTTGTAGAGCTTGTAGAGCTTCGGCGAAACAACTCGTGTTCAGTGAGACTCTATCGATGTATCTGTCAGTCCAAGTTTAAAAATAGTCTATGTCAATAAGTTTCATCATCGTATGAGTCCACCGGTCATGTTGTAGAGCTTCAGCGAAACAACTCGTGTTCAGTAAGACTCTATCGATGTATCTGTCAGTCCAAGTTTAAAAATAGTCTATGTCAATAAGTTTCATCATCGTATGAGTCCGCCGGTCATGTTGTAGAGCTTCGGCGAAACAACTCGTGTTCAGTTAGACTCTATCGATGTATCTGTCAGTCCAAGTTTGAAAAAAAGTCGATGCAAATCAGTTTCATCATCGTATGAGTCCACCGGTCATGTTGTAGAGCTTCGGCGAAACAACTCGTGTTCAGTGAGACTCTATCGATGTATCTGTCAGTCCAAGTTTAAAAATAGTCTATGTCAATAAATTTCATCATCGTATGAGTCTGCCGGTCATGTTGTAGAGCTTCGGCGAAACAACTCGTGTTCAGTATGACTCTATCGATGTATCTGTCAGTCCAAGTTTAAAAATAGTTGATTTAAATTTAAATAAGTTTCATCATCGTATGAGTCTGCCGGTCATGTTGTAGAGCTTCGGCGAAACAACTCGTGTTCAGTGAGACTCTATCGATGTATCTGTCAGTCAAAGTCCAAAAATAGTCTATGTTAATAAGTTCCATCATCGTATGAGTCCGTCGGTCATGTAGTAGAGCTTCGGCGAAACAACTCGTGTTCAGTGAGACTCTATCGATGTATCTGTCAGTCAAAGTCTTGAAATAGTCGATGTAAATAAGTTTCATCATCGTATAAGTCCGCCGGTCATGTTGTAGAGCTTCGGCGAAACAACTCGTGTTCAGTGAGACTCTATCAATTTATCTATCAGTCCAAGTTTAAAAATAGTCGATTCAAATTTAAATAAGTTTCATCATCGTGTGAGTCCACCGGTCATGTTGTAGAGCTTCGGCGAAACAACTCGTGTTTAGTGTGACTCTATCGATGTATCTGTCAGTCAAAGTTTAAAAAAAAGTCGATGCAAATAAGTTTCATCATCGTGTGAGTCCACCGGTCATGTTGTAGAGCTTCGGCGAAACAACTCATGTTCAGTTTGACTCTATTGATGTATCTGTCAGTGCAAGATTTAAAAAAGTCGATGTCAATAAGTTTCATCATCGTATGAGTCCGCCGGTCATGTTGTAGAGCTTCGGCGAAACAACTCTTGTTCAATATGATTCTAACGATGTATCTGTCAGTCCAAGTTTAAAAAAAAGTCGATGCAAATCAGTTTCATCATCGTATGAGTCCACCGGTCATGTTGTAGAGCTTCGGCGAAACAACTCATGTTCAGTTTGACTCTATTGATGTATCTGTCAGTCAAAGTCCAAAAATAGTCGATATAAATATTTTTCATCATCGTATAAGTCCGCCGGTCATGTTGTAGAGCTTCGGCGAAACAACTCGTGTTCAGTGAGACTCTGTCGATGTATCTGTCAGTCCAAGTTTAAAAATAGTCTATGTCAATAAGTTTCATCATCGAATGAGTCTGCCGGTCATGTTGTAGAGCTTCGGCGAAACAACTCGTGTTCAGTGTGATTCTATCGATGTATCTGTCAGTCAAAGTCTTAAAATAGTCGATGTGAATAAGTTTCATCATCGTATGAGTCCGCCGGTCATGTTGTAGAGCTTCGGCGAAACAACTCGTGTTCAGTGAGACTCTATCGATGTATCTGTCAGTCCAAGTTTAAAAATAGTTGATTTAAATTTAAATAAGTTTCATCATCGTATGAGTCCGCCGGTCATGTTGTAGAGCTTCGGCGAAACAACTCGTGTTCAGGGTGATTCTAACGATGTATCTGTCAGTCAAAGTTTAAAAAAAAGTCGATGCAAATAAGTTTCATCATCGTGTGAGTCCACCGGTCATGTTGTAGAGCTTCGGCGAAACAACTCGTGTTCAGTGTGATTCTAACGATGTATCTGTCAGTCCAAGTTTAAAAAGAGTCGATGCAAAGAAGTTTCATCATCGTGTGAGTCCACCGGTCATGTTGTAGAGCTTCGGCGAAACAACTCATGTTCAGTTTGACTCTATTGATGTATCTGTCAGTCCCAGTTTAAAAATAGTCGATAATAATAAGTTTCATCACCGCATGAGTCCGTCGGTCATGTAGTAGAGCTTCGACGAAACAACTCGTGTTCAGTGAGACTCTATCGATGTATCTGTCAGTCAAAGTCCAAAAATAGTCGATGTCAATAAGTTTCATCATCGTATGAGTCCGTCGGTCATGTAGTAGAGCTTCGGCGAAACAACTCGTGTTCAGTGAGACTCTATCGATGTATCTGTCAGTCAAAGTCTAAAAAAAGTCGATGCAAATCAGTTTCATCATCGTATGAGTCCACCGGTCATGTTGTAGAGCTTCGGCGAAACAACTCAAGTTCAGTGAGACTCTATCAATTTATCTATCAGTCCAAGTTTAAAAATAGTCGATTCAAATTTAAATAAGTTTCATCATCGTGTGAGTCCACCGGTCATGTTGTAGAGCTTCGGCGAAACAACTCGTGTTTAGTGTGACTCTATCGATGTATCTGTCAGTCAAAGTTTAAAAAAAAGTCGATGCAAATAAGTTTCATCATCGTATGAGTCCACCGGTCATGTTGTAGAGCTTCGGCGAAACAACTCGTGTTCAGTTAGACTCTATCGATGTATCTGTCAGTCCAAGTTTGAAAAGAAGTCGATGCAAATCAGTTTCATCATCGTATGAGTCCACCGGTCATGTTGTAGAGCTTCGGCGAAACAACTCATGTTCAGTTTGACTCTATTGATGTATCTGTCAGTCAAAGTCCAAAAATAGTCGATGTAAATAAGTTTCATCATCGTATGAGTCCACCGGTCATGTTGTAGAGCTTCGGCGAATGAACTCGTGTTCAGTTAGATTCTATCGATGTATCTGTCAGTCCAAGTTTAAAAATAGTCTATGTCAATAAGTTTCATCATCGTATGAGTCTGCCGGTCATGTTGTAGAGCTTCGGCGAAACAACTCGTGTTCAGTTTGACTCTATCGATGTATCTGTCAGTCCAAGTTTAAAAAAAGTCGATGTAAATAAGTTTCATCATCGTATGAGTCCGCCGGTCATGTTGTATAGCTTCGGCGAAACAACTCGTGTTCAGTTAGACTCTATCGATGTATCTGTCAGTCCAAGTTTGAAAAAAAGTCGATGCAAATCAGTTTTATCATCGTATGAGTCCACCGGTCATGTTGTAGAGCTTCGGCAAATTAACTCGTGTTCAGTGAGACTCTATCGATGTATCTGTCAGTCCAAGTTTAAAAATAGTCTATGTCAATAAGTTTCATCATCGGTTGGGTCCACCGGTCATGTTGTAGAGCTTCAGCGAAACAACTCGTGTTCAGTATGACTCTATCGATGTATCTGTCAGTCCAAGTTTAAAAATAGTAGATTTAAATTCAAATAAGTTTCATCATCGTATGAGTCCACCGGTCATGTTGTAGAGCTTCGGCGAAACAACTCGCGTTCAGTGAGACTCTATCGATGTATCTGTCAGTCCAAGTTTAAAAATAGTCTATGTCAATAAGTTTCATCATCGTATGAGTCTGCCGGTCATGTTGTAGAGCTTCGGCGAAACAACTCGTGTTCAGTGTGATTCTATCGATGTATCTGTCAGTCAAAGTCTTAAAATAGTCGATGTGAATAAGTTTCATCATCGTATGAGTCCGCCGGTCATGTTGTAGAGCTTCGGCGAAACAACTCGTGTTCAGTGAGACTCTATCGATGTATCTGTCAGTCCAAGTTTAAAAATAGTTGATTTAAATTTAAATAAGTTTCATCATCGTATGAGTCCGCCGGTCATGTTGTAGAGCTTCGACGAAACAACTCGTGTTCAGGGTGATTCTAACGATGTATCTGTCAGTCCAAGTTTAAAAATAGTCTATGTCAATAAGTTTCATCATCGGTTGGGTCCGCCGGTCATGTTGTAGAGCTTCGACGAAACAACTCGTGTTCAGGGTGATTCTAACGATGTATCTGTCAGTCAAAGTTTAAAAAAAAGTCGATGCAAATAAGTTTCATCATCGTGTGAGTCCACCGGTCATGTTGTAGAGCTTCGGCGAAACAACTCGTGTTCAGTGAGACTCTATCGATTTATCTATCAGTCCAAGTTTAAAAATAGTCGATTCAAATTTAAATAAGTTTCATCATCGTGTGAGTCCACCGGTCATGTTGTAGAGCTTCGGCGAAACAACTCATGTTCAGTTTGACTCTATTGATGTATCTGTCAGCCAAAGTCCAAAAATAGTCGATGTAAAAAAGTTTCATCATCGTATGAGTCCGCCGGTCATGTTGTAGAGCTTCGGCAAAACAACTCGTGTTCAGTGAGACTCTATCGATTTATCTATCAGTCCAAGTTTAAAAATAGTCGATGCAAATCAGTTTCATCATCGTATGAGTCCACCGGTCATGTTGTAGAGCTTCGGCGAAACAACTCATGTTCAGTTTGACTCTATTGATGTATCTGTCAGTCAAAGTCCAAAAATAGTCGATGTAAATAAGTTTCATCATCGTATGAGTCCGCCGGTCATGTTGTAGAGCTTCGGCGAAACAACTCGTGTTCAGTTAGACTCTATCGATGTATCTGTCAGTCCAAGTTTGAAAAAAAGTCGATGCAAATCAGTTTCATCATCGTATGAGTCCACCGGTCATGTTGTAGAGCTTCGGCGAATGAACTCGTGTTCAGTGAGACTCTATCGATGTATCTGTCAGTCCAAGTTTAAAAATAGTCTATGTCAATAAGTTTCATCATCGTATGAGTCGGCCGGTCATCTTGTATAGCTTCGGCGAAACAACTCGTGTTCAGTGAGACTCTATCGATGTATCTGTCAGTCCAAGTTTAAAAAAAAGTCGATGCAAATCAGTTTCATCATCGTATGAGTCCACCGGTCATGTTGTAGAGCTTCAGCGAAACAACTCGCGTTCAGTGAGACTCTATCGATGTATCTGTCAGTCCAAGTTTGAAAAAAAGTCGATGCAAATCAGTTTCATCATCGTATGAGTCCACCGGTCATGTTGTAGAGCTTCGGCGAAACAACTCGTGTTCAGTGAGACTCTATCGATGTATCTGTCAGTCCAAGTTTAAAAATAGTTGATTTAAATTCAAATAAGTTTCATCATCGTATGAGTCCACCGGTCATGTTGTAGAGCTTCGTCGAAACAACTCGCGTTCAGTGAGACTCTATCGATGTATCTGTCAGTCCAAGTTTAAAAAAAGTCGATGCAAATCAGTTTCATCATCGTGTGAGTCCACCGGTCATGTTGTAGAGCTTCGGCGAAACAACTCGTGTTCAGTGAGACTCTATCGATTTATCTATCAGTCCAAGTTTAAAAATAGTCGATTCAAATTTAAATAAGTTTCATCATCGTGTGAGTCCACCGGTCATGTTGTAGAGCTTCGGCGAAACAACTCATGTTCAGTTTGACTCTATTGATGTATCTGTCAGCCAAAGTCCAAAAATAGTCGATGTAAAAAAGTTTCATCATCGTATGAGTCCGCCGGTCATGTTGTAGAGCTTCGGCAAAACAACTCGTGTTCAGTGAGACTCTATCGATTTATCTATCAGTCCAAGTTTAAAAATAGTCGATGCAAATCAGTTTCATCATCGTATGAGTCCACCGGTCATGTTGTAGAGCTTCGGCGAAACAACTCATGTTCAGTTTGACTCTATTGATGTATCTGTCAGTCAAAGTCCAAAAATAGTCGATGTAAATAAGTTTCATCATCGTATGAGTCCGCCGGTCATGTTGTAGAGCTTCGGCGAAACAACTCGTGTTCAGTTAGACTCTATCGATGTATCTGTCAGTCCAAGTTTGAAAAAAAGTCGATGCAAATCAGTTTCATCATCGTATGAGTCCACCGGTCATGTTGTAGAGCTTCGGCGAATGAACTCGTGTTCAGTGAGACTCTATCGATGTATCTGTCAGTCCAAGTTTAAAAATAGTCTATGTCAATAAGTTTCATCATCGTATGAGTCGGCCGGTCATCTTGTATAGCTTCGGCGAAACAACTCGTGTTCAGTGAGACTCTATCGATGTATCTGTCAGTCCAAGTTTAAAAAAAAGTCGATGCAAATCAGTTTCATCATCGTATGAGTCCACCGGTCATGTTGTAGAGCTTCAGCGAAACAACTCGCGTTCAGTGAGACTCTATCGATGTATCTGTCAGTCCAAGTTTGAAAAAAAGTCGATGCAAATCAGTTTCATCATCGTATGAGTCCACCGGTCATGTTGTAGAGCTTCGGCGAAACAACTCGTGTTCAGTGAGACTCTATCGATGTATCTGTCAGTCCAAGTTTAAAAATAGTTGATTTAAATTCAAATAAGTTTCATCATCGTATGAGTCCACCGGTCATGTTGTAGAGCTTCGTCGAAACAACTCGCGTTCAGTGAGACTCTATCGATGTATCTGTCAGTCCAAGTTTAAAAAAAGTCGATGCAAATCAGTTTCATCATCGTATGAGTCCACCGGTCATGTTGTAGAGCTTCGGCGAAACAACTCGTGTTCAGTGAGACTCTATCGATGTATCTGTCAGTCCAAGTTTAAAAATAGTCTATGTCAATAAGTTTCATCATCGTATGAGTCGGCCGGTCATCTTGTATAGCTTCGGCGAAACAACTCGTGTTCAGTGAGACTCTATCGATGTATCTGTCAGTCCAAGTTTAAAAAAAAGTCGATGCAAATCAGTTTCATCATCGTATGAGTCCACCGGTCATGTTGTAGAGCTTCAGCGAAACAACTCGTGTTCAGTATGACTCTATCGATGTATCTGTCAGTCCAAGTTTAAAAAAAGTTGATTTAAATTTAAATAAGTTTCATCATCGTATGGGTCCGCCGGTCATGTTGTAGAGCTTCGGCGAAACAACTCGTGTTCAGTGTGATTCTTACGATGTATCTGTCAGTCCAAGTTTAAAAAAAAGTCGATGCAAATAAGTTTCATCATCGTGTGAGTCCACCGGTCATGTTGTAGAGCTTCGGCGAAACAACTCATGTTCAGTTTGACTCTATTGATGTATCTGTCAGTGCAAGATTTAAAAAAGTCGATGTCAATAAGTTTCATCATCGTATGAGTCCGCCGGTCATGTTGTAGAGCTTCGGCGAAACAACTCGTGTTCAGTTAGACTCTATCGATGTATCTGTCAGTCCAAGTTTGAAAAAAAGTCGATGCAAATCAGTTTCATCATCGTATGAGTCCACCGGTCATGTTGTAGAGCTTCGGCGAATGAACTCGTGTTCAGTGAGACTCTATCGATGTATCTGTCAGTCCAAGTTTAAAAATAGTCTATGTCAATAAGTTTCATCATCGTATGAGTCTGCCGGTCATGTTGTAGAGCTTCGGCGAAACAACTCGTGTTCAGTTTGACTCTATCGATGTATCTGTCAGTCCAAGTTTAAAAAAAGTCGATGTAAATAAGTTTCATCATCGTATGAGTCCGCCGGTCATGTTGTATAGCTTCGGCGAAAAACTCGTGTTCAGTTAGACTCTATCGATGTATCTGTCAGTCCAAGTTTGAAAAAAAGTCGATGCAAATCAGTTTCATCATCGTATGAGTCCACCGGTCATGTTGTAGAGCTTCGGCAAATTAACTCGTGTTCAGTGAGACTCTATCGATGTATCTGTCAGTCCAAGTTTAAAAATAGTCTATGTCAATAAGTTTCATCATCGGTTGGGTCCACCGGTCATGTTGTAGAGCTTCAGCGAAACAACTCGTGTTCAGTATGACTCTATCGATGTATCTGTCAGTCCAAGTTTAAAAATAGTTGATTTAAATTCAAATAAGTTTCATCATCGTATGAATCCACCGGTCATGTTGTAGAGCTTCGTCGAAACAACTCGCGTTCAGTGAGACTCTATCGATGTATCTGTCAGTCCAAGTTTAAAAATAGTCTATGTCAATAAGTTTCATCATCGAATGAGTCTGCCGGTCATGTTGTAGAGCTTCGGCGAAACAACTCGTGTTCAGTGAGACTCTATCGATGTATCTGTCAGTCCAAGTTTAAAAATAGTTGATTTAAATTTAAATAAGTTTCATCATCGTATGAGTCCGCCGGTCATGTTGTAGAGCTTCGGCGAAACAACTCGTGTTCAGGGTGATTCTAACGATGTATCTGTCAGTCCAAGTTTAAAAATAGTCTATGTCAATAAGTTTCATCATCGAATGAGTCTGCCGGTCATGTTGTAGAGCTTCGGCGAAACAACTCGTGTTCAGTGTGATTCTATCGATGTATCTGTCAGTCAAAGTCTTAAAATAGTCGATGTGAATAAGTTTCATCATCGTATGAGTCCGCCGGTCATGTTGTAGAGCTTCGGCGAAACAACTCGTGTTCAGTGAGACTCTATCGATGTATCTGTCAGTCCAAGTTTAAAAATAGTTGATTTAAATTTAAATAAGTTTCATCATCGTATGAGTCCGCCGGTCATGTTGTAGAGCTTCGGCGAAACAACTCGTGTTCAGGGTGATTCTAACGATGTATCTGTCAGTCAAAGTTTAAAAAAAAGTCGATGCAAATAAGTTTCATCATCGTGTGAGTCCGCCGGTCATGTTGTAGAGCTTCGGCGAAACAACTCGTGTTCAGTGAGACTCTATCGATGTATCTGTCAGTCCAAGTTTAAAAATAGTTGATTTAAATTTAAATAAGTTTCATCATCGTATGAGTCCACCGGTCATGTTGTAGAGCTTCGGCGAAACAACTCGTGTTCAGGGTGATTCTAACGATGTATCTGTCAGTCAAAGTTTAAAAAAAAGTCGATGCAAATAAGTTTCATCATCGTGTGAGTCCACTGGTCATGTTGTAGAGCTTGTAGAGCTTCGGCGAAACAACTCGTGTTCAGTGTGACTCTATCGATGTATCTGTCAGTGCAAGTTTAAAAAAAGTCGATGTAAATAAGTTTCATCATCGTATGAGTTTACCGGTCATGTTGTAAAGCTTCGGCGAAACAACTCGTGTTCAGTGAGACTCTATCGATTTATCTATCAGTCCAAGTTTAAAAATAGTCGATTCAAATTTAAATAAGTTTCATCATCGTGTGAGTCCACCGGTCATGTTGTAGAGCTTCGGCGAAACAACTCATGTTCAGTTTGACTCTATTAATGTATCTGTCAGCCAAAGTCCAAAAATAGTCGATGTAAATAAGTTTCATCATCGTATGAGTCCGCAGGTCATGTTGTAGAGCTTCGGCGAAACAACTCGTGTTCAGTTAGATTCTATCGATGTATCTGTCAGTCCAAGTTTGAAAAAAAGTCGATGCAAATCAGTTTCATCATCGTATGAGTCCACCGGTCATGTTGTAGAGCTTCGGCGAAACAACTCGTGTTCAGTGAGACTCTATCGATGTATCTGTCAGTCCAAGTTTAAAAATAGTCTATGTCAATAAGTTTCATCATCGTATGAGTCGGCCGGTCATCTTGTATAGCTTCGGCGAAACAACTCGTGTTCAGTATGACTCTATCGATGTATCTGTCAGTGCAAGTTTAAAAAAAGTCGATGTAAATAAGTTTCATCATCGTATGAGTTTACCGGTCATGTTGTAGAGCTTCGGCGAAACAACTCGTTTTCAGTGAGACTCTATCGATTTATCTATCAGTCCAAGTTTAAAAATAGTCGATTCAAATTTAAATAAGTTTCATCATCGTGTGAGTCCACCGGTCATGTTGTAGAGCTTCGGCGAAACAACTCATGTTCAGTTTGACTCTATTGATGTATCTGTCAGCCAAAGTCCAAAAATAGTCGATGTAAATAAGTTTCATCATCGTATGAGTCCGCCGGTCATGTTGTAGAGCTTCGGCGAAACAACTCGTGTTCAGTTAGATTCTATCGATGTATCTGTCAGTCCAAGTTTGAAAAAAAGTCGATGCAAATCAGTTTCATCATCGTATGAGTCCACCGGTCATGTTGTAGAGCTTCGGCGAAACAACTCGTGTTCAGTGAGACTCTATCGATGTATCTGTCAGTCCAAGTTTAAAAATAGTCTATGTCAATAAGTTTCATCATCGTATGAGTCGGCCGGTCATCTTGTATAGCTTCGGCGAAACAACTCGTGTTCAGTGAGACTCTATCGATGTATCTGTCAGTCCAAGTTTAAAAAAAAGTCGATGCAAATCAGTTTCATCATCGTATGAGTCCACCGGTCATGTTGTAGAGCTTCAGCGAAACAACTCGTGTTCAGTATGACTCTATCGATGTATCTGTCAGTCCAAGTTTAAAAAAAGTTGATTTAAATTTAAATAAGTTTCATCATCGTATGGGTCCACCGGTCATGTTGTAGAGCTTCGGCGAAACAACTCATGTTCAGTGTGATTCTTACGATGTATCTGTCAGCCAAAGTCCAAAAATAGTCGATGTAAATAAGTTTCATCATCGTATGAGTCCGCCGGTCATGTTGTAGAGCTTCGGCGAAACAACTCGTGTTCAGTTAGATTCTATCGATGTATCTGTCAGTCCAAGTTTGAAAAAAAGTCGATGCAAATAAGTTTCATCATCGTGTGAGTCCACCGGTCATGTTGTAGAGCTTCGGCGAAACAACTCATGTTCAGTTTGACTCTATTGATGTATCTGTCAGTGCAAGATTTAAAAAAGTCGATGTCAATAAGTTTCATCATCGTATGAGTCCGCCGGTCATGTTGTAGAGCTTCGGCGAAACAACTCGTGTTCAGTTAGACTCTATCGATGTATCTGTCAGTCCAAGTTTGAAAAAAAGTCGATGCAAATCAGTTTCATCATCGTATGAGTCCACCGGTCATGTTGTAGAGCTTCGGCGAATGAACTCGTGTTCAGTGAGACTCTATCGATGTATCTGTCAGTCCAAGTTTAAAAATAGTCTATGTCAATAAGTTTCATCATCGTATGAGTCTGCCGGTCATGTTGTAGAGCTTCGGCGAAACAACTCGTGTTCAGTTTGACTCTATCGATGTATCTGTCAGTCCAAGTTTAAAAATAGTCTATGTCAATAAGTTTCATCATCGGTTGGGTCCACCGGTCATGTTGTAGAGCTTCAGCGAAACAACTCGTGTTCAGTATGACTCTATCGATGTATCTGTCAGTCCAAGTTTAAAAATAGTTGATTTAAATTCAAATAAGTTTCATCATCGTATGAGTCCACCGGTCATGTTGTAGAGCTTCGTCGAAACAACTCGCGTTCAGTGAGACTCTATCGATGTATCTGTCAGTCCAAGTTTAAAAATAGTCTATGTCAATAAGTTTCATCATCGGTTGGGTCCACCGGTCATGTTGTAGAGCTTCAGCAAAACAACTCGTGTTCAGTATGACTCTATCGATGTATCTGTCAGTCCAAGTTTAAAAATAGTTGATTTAAATTCAAATAAGTTTCATCATCGTATGAGTCCACCGGTCATGTTGTAGAGCTTCGTCGAAACAACTCGCGTTCAGTGAGACTCTATCGATGTATCTGTCAGTCCAAGTTTAAAAAAAGTCGATGCAAATCAGTTTCATCATCGTATGAGTCCACCGGTCATGTTGTAGAGCTTCGGCGAAACAACTCGTGTTCAGTGAGACTCTATCGATGTATCTGTCAGTCCAAGTTTAAAAATAGTCTATGTCAATAAGTTTCATCATCGTATGAGTCGGCCGGTCATCTTGTATAGCTTCGGCGAAACAACTCGTGTTCAGTGAGACTCTATCGATGTATCTGTCAGTCCAAGTTTAAAAAAAAGTCGATGCAAATCAGTTTCATCATCGTATGAGTCCACCGGTCATGTTGTAGAGCTTCAGCGAAACAACTCGTGTTCAGTATGACTCTATCGATGTATCTGTCAGTCCAAGTTTAAAAAAAGTTGATTTAAATTTAAATAAGTTTCATCATCGTATGGGTCCGCCGGTCATGTTGTAGAGCTTCGGCGAAACAACTCGTGTTCAGTGTGATTCTTACGATGTATCTGTCAGTCCAAGTTTAAAAAAAAGTCGATGCAAATAAGTTTCATCATCGTGTGAGTCCACCGGTCATGTTGTAGAGCTTCGGCGAAACAACTCATGTTCAGTTTGACTCTATTGATGTATCTGTCAGTGCAAGATTTAAAAAAGTCGATGTCAATAAGTTTCATCATCGTATGAGTCCGCCGGTCATGTTGTAGAGCTTCGGCGAAACAACTCGTGTTCAGTTAGACTCTATCGATGTATCTGTCAGTCCAAGTTTGAAAAAAAGTCGATGCAAATCAGTTTCATCATCGTATGAGTCCACCGGTCATGTTGTAGAGCTTCGGCGAATGAACTCGTGTTCAGTGAGACTCTATCGATGTATCTGTCAGTCCAAGTTTAAAAATAGTCTATGTCAATAAGTTTCATCATCGTATGAGTCTGCCGGTCATGTTGTAGAGCTTCGGCGAAACAACTCGTGTTCAGTTTGACTCTATCGATGTATCTGTCAGTCCAAGTTTAAAAAAAGTCGATGTAAATAAGTTTCATCATCGTATGAGTCCGCCGGTCATGTTGTATAGCTTCGGCGAAAAACTCGTGTTCAGTTAGACTCTATCGATGTATCTGTCAGTCCAAGTTTGAAAAAAAGTCGATGCAAATCAGTTTCATCATCGTATGAGTCCACCGGTCATGTTGTAGAGCTTCGGCAAATTAACTCGTGTTCAGTGAGACTCTATCGATGTATCTGTCAGTCCAAGTTTAAAAATAGTCTATGTCAATAAGTTTCATCATCGGTTGGGTCCACCGGTCATGTTGTAGAGCTTCAGCGAAACAACTCGTGTTCAGTATGACTCTATCGATGTATCTGTCAGTCCAAGTTTAAAAATAGTTGATTTAAATTCAAATAAGTTTCATCATCGTATGAGTCCACCGGTCATGTTGTAGAGCTTCGTCGAAACAACTCGCGTTCAGTGAGACTCTATCGATGTATCTGTCAGTCCAAGTTTAAAAATAGTCTATGTCAATAAGTTTCATCATCGAATGAGTCTGCCGGTCATGTTGTAGAGCTTCGGCGAAACAACTCGTGTTCAGTGAGACTCTATCGATGTATCTGTCAGTCCAAGTTTAAAAATAGTTGATTTAAATTTAAATAAGTTTCATCATCGTATGAGTCCGCCGGTCATGTAGTAGAGCTTCGGCGAAACAACTCGTGTTCAGGGTGATTCTAACGATGTATCTGTCAGTCCAAGTTTAAAAATAGTCTATGTCAATAAGTTTCATCATCGAATGAGTCTGCCGGTCATGTTGTAGAGCTTCGGCGAAACAACTCGTGTTCAGTGTGATTCTATCGATGTATCTGTCAGTCAAAGTCTTAAAATAGTCGATGTGAATAAGTTTCATCATCGTATGAGTCCGCCGGTCATGTTGTAGAGCTTCGGCGAAACAACTCGTGTTCAGTGAGACTCTATCGATGTATCTGTCAGTCCAAGTTTAAAAATAGTTGATTTAAATTTAAATAAGTTTCATCATCGTATGAGTCCGCCGGTCATGTTGTAGAGCTTCGGCGAAACAACTCGTGTTCAGGGTGATTCTAACGATGTATCTGTCAGTCAAAGTTTAAAAAAAAGTCGATGCAAATAAGTTTCATCATCGTGTGAGTCCGCCGGTCATGTTGTAGAGCTTCGGCGAAACAACTCGTGTTCAGGGTGATTCTAACGATGTATCTGTCAGTCAAAGTTTAAAAAAAAGTCGATGCAAATAAGTTTCATCATCGTGTGAGTCCACCGGTCATGTTGTAGAGCTTCGGCGAAACAACTCGTGTTCAGTGTGATTCTAACGATGTATCTGTCAGTCCAAGTTTAAAAAGAGTCGATGCAAAGAAGTTTCATCATCGTGTGAGTCCACCGGTCATGTTGTAGAGCTTTGGCGAAACAACTCATGTTCAGTTTGACTCTATTGATGTATCTGTCAGTCCAAGTTTAAAAATAGTCGATAATAATAAGTTTCATCACCGCATGAGTCCGTCGGTCATGTAGTAGAGCTTCGACGAAACAACTCGTGTTCAGTGAGACTCTATCGATGTATCTGTCAGTCAAAGTCCAAAAATAGTCGATGTCAATAAGTTTCATCATCGTATGAGTCCGTCGGTCATGTAGTAGAGCTTCGGCGAAACAACTCGTGTTCAGTGAGACTCTATCGATGTATCTGTCAGTCAAAGTCTAAAAAAAGTCGATGCAAATCAGTTTCATCATCGTATGAGTCCACCGGTCATGTTGTAGAGCTTCGGCGAAACAACTCGTGTTCAGTGAGACTCTATCGATTTATCTATCAGTCCAAGTTTAAAAATAGTCGATTCAAATTTAAATAAGTTTCATCATCGTATGAGTCCACCGGTCATGTTGTAGAGCTTCAGCGAAACAACTCGTGTTCAGTAAGACTCTATCGATGTATCTGTCAGTCCAAGTTTAAAAATAGTCTATGTCAATAAGTTTCATCATCGTATGAGTCCGCCGGTCATGTTGTAGAGCTTGTAGAGCTTCGGCGAAACAACTCGTGTTCAGTGTGACTCTATCGATGTATCTGTCAGTGCAAGTTTAAAAAAAGTCGATGTAAATAAGTTTCGTCATCGTATGAGACCACCGGTCATGTTGTAGAGCTTCGGCGAAACAACTCGTGTTCAGTGAGACTCTATCGATGTATCTGTCAGTCCAAGTTTAAAAAAAAGTCGATGCAAATAAGTTTCTTCATCGTGTGAGTCCACCGGTCATGTTGTAGAGCTTCGGCGAAACAACCCGTGTTCAGTTAGACTCTATCGATGTATCTGTCAGTGCAAGTTTAAAAATAGTCTATGTCAATAAGTTTCATCATCGTGTGAGTCCGCCGGTCATTTTGTAGAGCTTCGGCGAAACAACTCGTGTTCAGTTAGACTCTATCGATGTATCTGTCAGTCCAAGTTTAAAAAAAAGTCGATGCAAATCAGTTTCATCATCGTATGTGTCCACCAGTCATGTTGTAGAGCTTGTAGAGCTTCGGTGAAACAACTTGTGTTCAGTGTGACTCTACCGATGTATCTGTCAGTGCAAGTTTAAAAAAAGTCGATGTAAATAAGTTTCATCATCGTGTGAGTCCACCAGTCATGTTGTAGAGCTTCGGCGAAACAACTCATGTTCAGTTTGACTCTATTGATGTATCTGTCAGTCCAAGTTTAAAAATAGTCGATGATAATAAGTTTCATCACCGCATGAGTCCGTCGGTCATGTAGTAGAGCTTCGACGAAACAACTCGTGTTCAGTGAGACTCTATCGATGTATCTGTCAGTCAAAGTCTCAAAATAGTCGATGTAAATAAGTTTCATCATCGTATGAGTCCGCCGGTCATGTTGTAGAGCTTCGGTGAAACAACTCGTGTTCAGTGAGACTCTATCGATGTATCTGTCAGTCCAAGTTTAAAAAAAAGTCGATGCTAATCAGTTTCATCATCGTATGAGTTCACCGGTCATGATGTAGAGCTTCGGCGAAACAACTCGTGTTCAGTGTGACTCTATCGATGTATCTGTCAGTGCAAGATTAAAAAAAGTCATTGTAAATAAGTTTCATCATCGTATGAGTCCGCCGGTCATGTTGTAGAGCTTCAGCGAAACAACTCGTGTTCAGTGAGACTCTATCGATGTATCTGTCAGTCCAAGTTTAAAAATAGTCGATGATAATAAGTTTCATCGCCGCATGAGTCCGTCGGTCATGTAGTAGAGCTTCGACGAAACAACTCGTGTTCAGTGAGACTCTATCGATGTATCTGTCAGTCAAAGTCTCAAAATAGTCGATGTAAATAAGTTTCATCATCGTATGAGTCCACCGGTCATGTTGTAGAGCTTGTAGAGCTTCGGCGAAACAACTCGTGTTCAGTGTGACTCTATCGATGTATCTGTCAGTGCAAGTTTAAAAAAAGTCGATGTAAATAAGTTTCATCATCGTATGAGTCCACCGGTCATGTTGTAGAGCTTCGGCGAAACAACTCGTGTTCAGTGAGACTCTATCGATTTATCTATCAGTCCAAGTTTAAAAATAGTCGATTCAAATTTAAATAAGTTTCATCATCGTGTGAGTCCACCGGTCATGTTGTAGAGCTTCGGCGAAACAACTCATGTTCAGTTTGACTCTATTGATGTATCTGTCAGCCAAAGTCCAAAAATAGTCGATGTAAAAAAGTTTCATCATCGTATGAGTCCGCCGGTCATGTTGTAGAGCTTCGGCAAAACAACTCGTGTTCAGTGAGACTCTATCGATTTATCTATCAGTCCAAGTTTAAAAAAAGTTGATTTAAATTTAAATAAGTTTCATCATCGTATGGGTCCGCCGGTCATGTTGTAGAGCTTCGGCGAAACAACTCGTGTTCAGTTAGATTCTATCGATGTATCTGTCAGTCCAAGTTTGAAAAAAAGTCGATGCAAATCAGTTTCATCATCGTATGAGTCCACCGGTCATGTTGTAGAGCTTCGGCGAAACAACTCGTGTTCAGTGAGACTCTATCGATGTATCTGTCAGTCCAAGTTTAAAAATAGTCTATGTCAATAAGTTTCATCATCGTATGAGTCGGCCGGTCATCTTGTATAGCTTCGGCGAAACAACTCGTGTTCAGTGAGACTCTATCGATGTATCTGTCAGTCCAAGTTTAAAAAAAAGTCGATGCAAATCAGTTTCATCATCGTATGAGTCCACCGGTCATGTTGTAGAGCTTCAGCGAAACAACTCGTGTTCAGTATGACTCTATCGATGTATCTGTCAGTCCAAGTTTAAAAAAAGTTGATTTAAATTTAAATAAGTTTCATCATCGTATGAGTCCGCCGGTCAAGTTGTAGAGCTTCGGCGAAACAACTCGTGTTCAGTGAGACTCTATCGATGTATCTGTCAGTCCAAGTTTAAAAAAAAGTCGATGCAAATAAGTTTCATCATCGTGTGAGTCCACCGGTCATGTTGTAGAGCTTCGGCGAAACAACTCATGTTCAGTTTGACTCTATTGATGTATCTGTCAGTGCAAGATTTAAAAAAGTCGATGTCAATAAGTTTCATCATCGTATGAGTCCGCCGGTCATGTTGTAGAGCTTCGGCGAAACAACTCGTGTTCAGTTAGACTCTATCGATGTATCTGTCAGTCCAAGTTTGAAAAAAAGTCGATGCAAATCAGTTTCATCATCGTATGAGTCCACCGGTCATGTTGTAGAGCTTCGGCGAATGAACTCGTGTTCAGTGAGACTCTATCGATGTATCTGTCAGTCCAAGTTTAAAAATAGTCTATGTCAATAAGTTTCTTCATCGTATGAGTCTGCCGGTCATGTTGTAGAGCTTCGGCGAAACAACTCGTGTTCAGTTTGACTCTATCGATGTATCTGTCAGTCCAAGTTTAAAAAAAGTCGATGTAAATAAGTTTCATCATCGTATGAGTCCGCCGGTCATGTTGTATAGCTTCGGCGAAACAACTCGTGTTCAGTTAGACTCTATCGATGTATCTGTCAGTCCAAGTTTGAAAAAAAGTCGATGCAAATCAGTTTCATCATCGTATGAGTCCACCGGTCATGTTGTAGAGCTTCGGCAAATTAACTCGTGTTCAGTGAGACTCTATCGATGTATCTGTCAGTCCAAGTTTAAAAATAGTCTATGTCAATAAGTTTCATCATCGGTTGGTTCCACCGGTCATGTTGTAGAGCTTCAGCGAAACAACTCGTGTTCAGTATGACTCTATCGATGTATCTGTCAGTCCAAGTTTAAAAATAGTTGATTTAAATTCAAATAAGTTTCATCATCGTATGAGTCCACCGGTCATGTTGTAGAGCTTCGGCGAAACAACTCGCGTTCAGTGAGACTCTATCGATGTATCTGTCAGTCCAAGTTTAAAAATAGTCTATGTCAATAAGTTTCATCATCGTATGAGTCTGCCGGTCATGTTGTAGAGCTTCGGCGAAACAACTCGTGTTCAGTGTGATTCTATCGATGTATCTGTCAGTCAAAGTCTTAAAATAGTCGATGTGAATAAGTTTCATCATCGTATGAGTCTGCCGGTCATGTTGTAGAGCTTCGGCGAAACAACTCGTGTTCAGTTAGACTCTATCGATGTATCTGTCAGTCCAAGTTTGAAAAAAAGTCGATGCAAATCAGTTTCATCATCGTATGAGTCCACCGGTCATGTTGTAGAGCTTCGGCAAATTAACTCGTGTTCAGTGAGACTCTATCGATGTATCTGTCAGTCCAAGTTTAAAAATAGTCTATGTCAATAAGTTTCATCATCGGTTGGGTCCACCGGTCATGTTGTAGAGCTTCAGCGAAACAACTCGTGTTCAGTATGACTCTATCGATGTATCTGTCAGTCCAAGTTTAAAAATAGTTGATTTAAATTCAAATAAGTTTCATCATCGTATGAGTCCACCGGTCATGTTGTAGAGCTTCGGCGAAACAACTCGCGTTCAGTGAGACTCTATCGATGTATCTGTCAGTCCAAGTTTAAAAATAGTCTATGTCAATAAGTTTCATCATCGTATGAGTCTGCCGGTCATGTTGTAGAGCTTCGGCGAAACAACTCGTGTTCAGTGTGATTCTATCGATGTATCTGTCAGTCAAAGTCTTAAAATAGTCGATGTGAATAAGTTTCATCATCGTATGAGTCCGCCGGTCATGTTGTAGAGCTTCGGCGAAACAACTCGTGTTCAGTTAGACTCTATCGATGTATCTGTCAGTCCAAGTTTGAAAAAAAGTCGATGCAAATCAGTTTCATCATCGTATGAGTCCACCGGTCATGTTGTAGAGCTTCGGCAAATTAACTCGTGTTCAGTGAGACTCTATCGATGTATCTGTCAGTCCAAGTTTAAAAATAGTCTATGTCAATAAGTTTCATCATCGGTTGGGTCCACCGGTCATGTTGTAGAGCTTCAGCGAAACAACTCGTGTTCAGTATGACTCTATCGATGTATCTGTCAGTCCAAGTTTAAAAATAGTTGATTTAAATTCAAATAAGTTTCATCATCGTATGAGTCCACCGGTCATGTTGTAGAGCTTCGGCGAAACAACTCGCGTTCAGTGAGACTCTATCGATGTATCTGTCAGTCCAAGTTTAAAAATAGTCTATGTCAATAAGTTTCATCATCGTATGAGTCTGCCGGTCATGTTGTAGAGCTTCGGCGAAACAACTCGTGTTCAGTGTGATTCTATCGATGTATCTGTCAGTCAAAGTCTTAAAATAGTCGATGTGAATAAGTTTCATCATCGTATGAGTCTGCCGGTCATGTTGTAGAGCTTCGGCGAAACAACTCGTGTTCAGTTAGACTCTATCGATGTATCTGTCAGTCCAAGTTTGAAAAAAAGTCGATGCAAATCAGTTTCATCATCGTATGAGTCCACCGGTCATGTTGTAGAGCTTCGGCAAATTAACTCGTGTTCAGTGAGACTCTATCGATGTATCTGTCAGTCCAAGTTTAAAAATAGTCTATGTCAATAAGTTTCATCATCGGTTGGGTCCACCGGTCATGTTGTAGAGCTTCAGCGAAACAACTCGTGTTCAGTATGACTCTATCGATGTATCTGTCAGTCCAAGTTTAAAAATAGTTGATTTAAATTCAAATAAGTTTCATCATCGTATGAGTCCACCGGTCATGTTGTAGAGCTTCGGCGAAACAACTCGCGTTCAGTGAGACTCTATCGATGTATCTGTCAGTCCAAGTTTAAAAATAGTCTATGTCAATAAGTTTCATCATCGTATGAGTCTGCCGGTCATGTTGTAGAGCTTCGGCGAAACAACTCGTGTTCAGTGTGATTCTATCGATGTATCTGTCAGTCAAAGTCTTAAAATAGTCGATGTGAATAAGTTTCATCATCGTATGAGTCCGCCGGTCATGTTGTAGAGCTTCGGCGAAACAACTCGTGTTCAGTGAGACTCTATCGATGTATCTGTCAGTCCAAGTTTAAAAAAAGTCGATGTAAATAAGTTTCATCATCGTATGAGTCCGCCGGTCATGTTGTATAGCTTCGGCGAAACAACTCGTGTTCAGTGAGACTCTATCGATGTATCTGTCAGTCCAAGTTTAAAAAAAAGTCGATGCAAATCAGTTTCATCATCGTATGAGTCCACCGGTCATGTTGTAGAGCTTCAGCGAAACAACTCGTGTTCAGTATGACTCTATCGATGTATCTGTCAGTCCAAGTTTAAAAATAGTTGATTTAAATTTCAATAAGTTTCATCATCGTATGGGTCCGCCGGTCATGTTGTAGAGCTTCGGCGAAACAACTCGAGTTCAGTGTGATTCTTACGATGTATCTGTCAGTCCAAGTTTAAAAAAAAGTCGATGCAAATAAGTTTCATCATCGTGTGAGTCCACCGGTCATGTTGTAGAGCTTCGGCCAAACAACTCATGTTCAGTTTGACTCTATTGATGTATCTGTCAGTGCAAGATTTAAAAAAGTCGATGTCAATAAGTTTCATCATCGTATGAGTCCGCCGGTCATGTTGTAGAGCTTCGCCGAAACAACTCGTGTTCAATATGATTCTAACGATGTATCTGTCAGTCCAAGTTTAAAAAAAAGTCGATGCAAATAAGTTTCATCATCGTGTGAGTCCACCGGTCATGTTGGAGAGCTTCGGCGAAACAACTCATGTTCAGTTTGACTCTATTGATGTATCTGTCAGTCAAAGTCCAAAAATAGTCGATATAAATATTTTTCATCATCGTATGAGTCCACCGGTCATGTTGTAGAGCTTCGGCGAAACAACTCGTGTTCAGTGAGACTCTATCGATGTATCTGTCAGTCCAAGTTTAAAAATAGTCTATGTCAATAAATTTCATCATCGTATGAGTCTGCTGGTCATGTTGTAGAGCTTCGGCGAAACAACTCGTGTTCAGTGTGATTCTATCGATGTATCTGTCAGTCAAAGTCTTAAAATAGTCGATTCAAATTTAAATAAGTTTCATCATCGTGTGAGTCCACCGGTCATGTTGTAGAGCTTCGGCGAAACAACTCATGTTCAGTTTGACTCTGTTGATGTATCTGTCAGTGCAAGATTTTAAAAAGTCGATAATAATAAGTTTCATCACCGCATGAGTCCGTCGGTCATGTAGTAGAGCTTCGACGAAACAACTCGTGTTCAGTGAGACTCTATCGATGTATCTGTCAGTCAAAGTCCAAAAATAGTCGATGTTAATAAGTTTCATCATCGTATGAGTCCGTCGGTCATGTAGTAGAGCTTCGGCGAAACAACTCGTGTTCAGTGAGACTCTATCGATGTATCTGTCAGTCAAAGTCTTGAAATAGTCGATGTAAATAAGTTTCATCATCGTATAAGTCCGCCGGTCATGTTGTAGAGCTTCGGCGAAACAACTCGTGTTCAATTAGACTCTATCGATGTATCTGTCAGTCCAAGTTTGAAAAAAAGTCGATGAAAATCAGTTTCATCATCGTATGAGTCCACCGGTCATGTTGTAGAGCTTTGGCGAAACAACTCGTGTTCAGTGAGACTCTATCGATGTATCTGTCAGTCCAAGTTTAAAAATAGTCTATGTCAATAAGTTTCATCATCGGTTGGGTCCACCGGTCATGTTGTAGAGCTTCAGCGAAACAACTCGTGTTCAGTATGACTCTATCGATGTATCTGTCAGTCCAAGTTTAAAAATAGTTGATTTAAATTCAAATAAGTTTCATCATCGTATGAGTCCACCGGTCATGTTGTAGAGCTTCGGCGAAACAACTCGCGTTCAGTGAGACTCTATCGATGTATCTGTCAGTCCAAGTTTAAAAATAGTCTATGTCAATAAGTTTTATCATCGTATGAGTCTGCCGGTCATGTTGTAGAGCTTCGGCGAAACAACTCGTGTTCAGTGTGATTCTATCGATGTATCTGTCAGTCAAAGTCTTAAAATAGTCGATGTGAATAAGTTTCATCATCGTATGAGTCTGCCGGTCATGTTGTAGAGCTTCGGCGAAACAACTCGTGTTCAGTTAGACTCTATCGATGTATCTGTCAGTCCAAGTTTGAAAAAAAGTCGATGCAAATCAGTTTCATCATCGTATGAGTCCACCGGTCATGTTGTAGAGCTTCGGCAAATTAACTCGTGTTCAGTGAGACTCTATCGATGTATCTGTCAGTCCAAGTTTAAAAATAGTCTATGTCAATAAGTTTCATCATCGGTTGGGTCCACCGGTCATGTTGTAGAGCTTCAGCGAAACAACTCGTGTTCAGTATGACTCTATCGATGTATCTGTCAGTCCAAGTTTAAAAATAGTTGATTTAAATTCAAATAAGTTTCATCATCGTATGAGTCCACCGGTCATGTTGTAGAGCTTCGGCGAAACAACTCGCGTTCAGTGAGACTCTATCGATGTATCTGTCAGTCCAAGTTTAAAAATAGTCTATGTCAATAAGTTTCATCATCGTATGAGTCTGCCGGTCATGTTGTAGAGCTTCGGCGAAACAACTCGTGTTCAGTGTGATTCTATCGATGTATCTGTCAGTCAAAGTCTTAAAATAGTCGATGTGAATAAGTTTCATCATCGTATGAGTCTGCCGGTCATGTTGTAGAGCTTCGGCGAAACAACTCGTGTTCAGTGTGATTCTATCGATGTATCTGTCAGTCAAAGTCTTAAAATAGTCGATGTGAATAAGTTTCATCATCGTATGAGTCCGCCGGTCAAGTAGTAGAGCTTCGGCAAATTAACTCGTGTTCAGTGAGACTCTATCGATGTATCTGTCAGTCCAAGTTTAAAAATAGTCTATGTCAATAAGTTTCATCATCGGTTGGGTCCACCGGTCATGTTGTAGAGCTTCAGCGAAACAACTCGTGTTCAGTATGACTCTATCGATGTATCTGTCAGTCCAAGTTTAAAAATAGTTGATTTAAATTCAAATAAGTTTCATCATCGTATGAGTCCACCGGTCATGTTGTAGAGCTTCGGCGAAACAACTCGCGTTCAGTGAGACTCTATCGATGTATCTGTCAGTCCAAGTTTAAAAATAGTCTATGTCAATAAGTTTCATCATCGTATGAGTCTGCCGGTCATGTTGTAGAGCTTCGGCGAAACAACTCGTGTTCAGTGTGATTCTATCGATGTATCTGTCAGTCAAAGTCTTAAAATAGTCGATGTGAATAAGTTTCATCATCGTATGAGTCTGCCGGTCATGTTGTAGAGCTTCGGCGAAACAACTCGTGTTCAGTTAGACTCTATCGATGTATCTGTCAGTCCAAGTTTGAAAAAAAGTCGATGCAAATCAGTTTCATCATCGTATGAGTCCACCGGTCATGTTGTAGAGCTTCGGCAAATTAACTCGTGTTCAGTGAGACTCTATCGATGTATCTGTCAGTCCAAGTTTAAAAATAGTCTATGTCAATAAGTTTCATCATCGGTTGGGTCCACCGGTCATGTTGTAGAGCTTCAGCGAAACAACTCGTGTTCAGTATGACTCTATCGATGTATCTGTCAGTCCAAGTTTAAAAATAGTTGATTTAAATTCAAATAAGTTTCATCATCGTATGAGTCCACCGGTCATGTTGTAGAGCTTCGGCAAAACAACTCGCGTTCAGTGAGACTCTATCGATGTATCTGTCAGTCCAAGTTTAAAAATAGTCTATGTCAATAAGTTTCATCATCGTATGAGTCTGCCGGTCATGTTGTAGAGCTTCGGCGAAACAACTCGTGTTCAGTGTGATTCTATCGATGTATCTGTCAGTCAAAGTCTTAAAATAGTCGATGTGAATAAGTTTCATCATCGTATGAGTCCGCCGGTCATGTTGTAGAGCTTCGGCGAAACAACTCGTGTTCAGTGAGACTCTATCGATGTATCTGTCAGTCCAAGTTTAAAAAAAGTCGATGTAAATAAGTTTCATCATCGTATGAGTCCGCCGGTCATGTTGTATAGCTTCGGCGAAACAACTCGTGTTCAGTGAGACTCTATCGATGTATCTGTCAGTCCAAGTTTAAAAAAAAGTCGATGTAAATAAGTTTCATCATCGTATGAGTCCACCGGTCATGTTGTAGAGCTTCAGCGAAACAACTCGTGTTCAGTATGACTCTATCGATGTATCTGTCAGTCCAAGTTTAAAAATAGTTGATTTAAATTTCAATAAGTTTCATCATCGTATGGGTCCGCCGGTCATGTTGTAGAGCTTCGGCGAAACAACTCGTGTTCAGTGTGATTCTTACGATGTATCTGTCAGTCCAAGTTTAAAAAAAAGTCGATGCAAATAAGTTTCATCATCGTGTGAGTCCACCGGTCATGTTGTAGAGCTTCGGCCAAACAACTCATGTTCAGTTTGACTCTATTGATGTATCTGTCAGTGCAAGATTTAAAAAAGTCGATGTCAATAAGTTTCATCATCGTATGAGTCCGCCGGTCATGTTGTAGAGCTTCGCCGAAACAACTCGTGTTCAATATGATTCTAACGATGTATCTGTTAGTCCAAGTTTAAAAAAAAGTCGATGCAAATAAGTTTCATCATCGTGTGAGTCCACCGGTCATGTTGGAGAGCTTCGGCGAAACAACTCATGTTCAGTTTGACTCTATTGATGTATCTGTCAGTCAAAGTCCAAAAATAGTCGATATAAATATTTTTCATCATCGTATGAGTCCACCGGTCATGTTGTAGAGCTTCGGCGAAACAACTCGTGTTCAGTGAGACTCTATCGATGTATCTGTCAGTCCAAGTTTAAAAATAGTCTATGTCAATAAATTTCATCATCGTATGAGTCTGCTGGTCATGTTGTAGAGCTTCGGCGAAACAACTCGTGTTCAGTGTGATTCTATCGATGTATCTGTCAGTCAAAGTCTTAAAATAGTCGATTTAAATTTAAATAAGTTTCATCATCGTGTGAGTCCACCGGTCATGTTGTAGAGCTTCGGCGAAACAACTCATGTTCAGTTTGACTCTATTGATGTATCTGTCAGTGCAAGATTTTAAAAAGTCGATAATAATAAGTTTCATCACCGCATGAGTCCGTCGGTCATGTAGTAGAGCTTCGACGAAACAACTCGTGTTCAGTGAGACTCTATCGATGTATCTGTCAGTCAAAGTCCAAAAATAGTCGATGTTAATAAGTTTCATCATCGTATGAGTCCGTCGGTCATGTAGTAGAGCTTCGGCGAAACAACTCGTGTTCAGTGAGACTCTATCGATGTATCTGTCAGTCAAAGTCTTGAAATAGTCGATGTAAATAAGTTTCATCATCGTATAAGTCCGCCGGTCATGTTGTAGAGCTTCGGCGAAACAACTCGTGTTCAATTAGACTCTATCGATGTATCTGTCAGTCCAAGTTTGAAAAAAAGTCGATGAAAATCAGATTCATCATCGTATGAGTCCACCGGTCATGTTGTAGAGCTTTGGCGAAACAACTCGTGTTCAGTGAGACTCTATCGATGTATCTGTCAGTCCAAGTTTAAAAATAGTCTATGTCAATAAGTTTCATCATCGTATGAGTCTGCCGGTCATGTTGTAGAGCTTCGGCGAAACAACTCGTGTTCAGTGTGATTCTATCGATGTATCTGTCAGTCAAAGTCTTAAAATAGTCGATGTGAATAAGTTTCATCATCGTATGAGTCCGCCGGTCAAGTTGTAGAGCTTCGGCGAAACAACTCGTGTTCAGTGAGACTCTATCGATGTATCTGTCAGTCCAAGTTTAAAAATATCTATGTCAATAAGTTTCATCATCGTATGAGTCCGCCGGTCATGTTGTATAGCTTCGGCGAAACAACTCGTGTTCAGTGAGACTCTATCGATGTATCTGTCAGTCCAAGTTTAAAAAAAAGTCGATGCAAATCAGTTTCATCATCGTATGAGTCCACCGGTCATGTTGTAGAGCTTCAGCGAAACAACTCGTGTTCAGTATGACTCTATCGATGTATCTGTCAGTCCAAGTTTAAAAATAGTCTATGTCAATAAGTTTCATCATCGTATGAGTCCGCCGGTCATGTTGTATAGCTTCGGCGAAACAACTCGTGTTCAGTGAGACTCTATCGATGTATCTGTCAGTCCAAGTTAAAGAAAAAGTCGATGCAAATCAGTTTCATCATCGTATGAGTCCACCGGTCATGTTGTAGAGCTTCATCGAAACAACTCGCGTTCAGTATGACTCTATCGATGTATCTGTCAGTCTGAGTTTAAAAATAGTTGATTTAAATTTAAATAAGTTTCATCATCGTATGGGTCCGCCTGTCATGTTGTAGAGCTTCGGCGAAACAACTCGTGTTCAGTGAGACTCTATCGATGTATCTGTCAGTCCAAGTTTAAAAAAAAGTCGATGCAAATCAGTTTCATCATCGTATGAGTCCACCGGTCAGGTTGTAGAGCTTCGGCGAAACAACTCATGTTCAGTTTGACTCTATTGATGTATCTGTCAGTCAAAGTCCAAAAATAGTCGATATAAATATTTTTCATCATCGTATAAGTCCGCCGGTCATGTTGTAGAGCTTCGGCGAAACAACTCGTGTTCAGTTAGACTCTATCGATGTATCTGTCAGTCCAAGTTTGAAAAAAAGTCGATGCAAATCAGTTTCATCATCGTATGAGTCCACCGGTCATGTTGTAGAGCTTCGGCGAAACAACTCGTGTTCAGTGAGACTATATCGATGTATCTGTCAGTCCAAGTTTAAAAATAGTTTATGTCAATAAGTTTCATCATCGTATGAGTCTGCCAGTCATGTTGTAGAGCTTCGGCGAAACAACTCGTGTTCAGTGTGATTCTATCGATGTATCTGTCAGTCAAAGTCTTAAAATAGTCGATGTGAATAAGTTTCATCATCGTATGAGTCCGCCGGTCGTGTTGTAGAGCTTCGGCGAAACAACTCGTGTTCAGTGAGACTCTATCGATGTATCTGTCAGTCCAAGTTTAAAAAAAAGTCGATGCAAATCAGTTTCATCATCGTATGAGTCCACCGGTCAGGTTGTAGAGCTTGTAGAGCTTCGGCGAAACAACTCGTGTTCAGTGAGACTCTATCGATGTATCTGTTAGTCCAAGTTTAAAAATAGTCTATGTCAATAAATTTCATCATCGTATGAGTCTGCCGGTCATGTTGTAGAGCTTCGGCGAAACAACTCGTGTTCAGTATGACTCTATCGATGTATCTGTCAGTCCAAGTTTAAAAATAGTTGATTTAAATTTAAATAAGTTTCATCATCGTATGGGTCCGCCGGTCATGTTGTAGAGCTTCGGCGAAACAACTCGTGTTCAGTGTGATTCTTACGATGTATCTGTCAGTCCAAGTTTAAAAAAAAGTCGATGCAAATAAGTTTCATCATCGTGTGAGTCCACCGGTCATGTTGTAGAGCTTCGGCCAAACAACTCATGTTCAGTTTGACTCTATTGATGTATCTGTCAGTGCAATATTTAAAAAAGTCGATGTCAATAAGTTTCATCATCGTATGAGTTCGCCGGCAATGTTGTAGAGCTTCGGCGAAACAACTCGTGTTCAGTGAGACTCTATCGATGTATCTGTCAGTCCAAGTTTAAAAATAGTCTATGTCAATAAGTTTCATCATCGTTGAGTCCGCCGGTCATGTTGTAGAGCTTCGGCAAAACAACTCGTGTTCAGTGAGACTCTATCGATGTATCTGTCAGTCCAAGTTTAAAAAAAGTTGATGTAAATAAGTTTCATCATCGTATGGGTCCGCCGGTCTTGTTGTAGAGCTTCGGCGAAACAACTCGTGTTCAGTGTGATTCTTACGATGTATCTGTCAGTCCAAGTTTAAAAAAAAGTCGATGCAAATAAGTTTCATCATCGTGTGAGTCCACCGGTCATGTTGTAGAGCTTCATCGAAACAACTCGCGTTCAGTATGACTCTATCGATGTATCTGTCAGTCTGAGTTTAAAAATAGTTGATTTAAATTTAAATAAGTTTCATCATCGTATGGGTCCGCCGGTCATGTTGTAGAGCTTCATCGAAACAACTCGCGTTCAGTATGACTCTATCGATGTATCTGTCAGTCTGAGTTTAAAAATAGTTGATTTAAATTTAAATAAGTTTCATCATCGTATGGGTCCGCCGGTTATGTTGTAGAGCTTCGGCGAAACAACTCGTGTTCAATATGATTCTAACGATGTATCTGTCAGTCCAAGTTTAAAAAAAAGTCGATGCAAATCAGTTTCATCATCGTATGAGTCCACCGGTCATGTTGTAGAGCTTCAGCGAAACAACTCATGTTCAGTTTGACTCTATTGATGTATCTGTCAGTCAAAGTCCAAAAATAGTCGATATAAATATTTTTCATCATCGTATAAGTCCGCCGGTCATGTTGTATAGCTTCGGCGAAACAACTCGTGTTCAGTGAGACTCTATCGATGTATTTGTCAGTCCAAGTTAAAGAAAAAGTCGATGCAAATCAGTTTCATCATCGTATGAGTTCACCGATCATGTTGTAGAGCTTCATCGAAACAACTCGCGTTCAGTATGACTCTATCGATGTATCTGTCAGTCTGAGTTTAAAAAAAAGTCGATGCAAATAAGTTTCATCATCGTGTGAGTCCACCGGTCATGTTGTAGAGCTTCGGCGAAACAACTCATGTTCAGTTTGACTCTATTGATGTATCTGTCAGTCCAAGTTTAAATAAAAGTCGATGCAAATCAGTTTCATCATCGTATGAGTCCACCGGTCATGTTGTAGAGCTTCATCGAAACAACTCGCGTTCAGTATGACTCTATCGATGTATCTGTCAGTCTGAGTTTAAAAATAGTTGATTTAAATTTAAATAAGTTTCATCATCGTATGGGTCCGCCTGTCATGTTGTAGAGCTTCGGCGAAACAACTCGTGTTCAGTGAGACTCTATCGATGTATCTGTCAGTCCAAGTTTAAAAAAAAGTCGATGCAAATCAGTTTCATCATCGTATGAGTCCACCGGTCAGGTTGTAGAGCTTCGGCGAAACAACTCATGTTCAGTTTGACTCTATTGATGTATCTGTCAGTCAAAGTCCAAAAATAGTCGATATAAATATTTTTCATCATCGTATAAGTCCGCCGGTCATGTTGTAGAGCTTCGGCGAAACAACTCGTGTTCAGTTAGACTCTATCGATGTATCTGTCAGTCCAAGTTTGAAAAAAAGTCGATGCAAATCAGTTTCATCATCGTATGAGTCCACCGGTCATGTTGTAGAGCTTCGGCGAAACAACTCGTGTTCAGTGAGACTATATCGATGTATCTGTCAGTCCAAGTTTAAAAATAGTTTATGTCAATAAGTTTCATCATCGTATGAGTCTGCCAGTCATGTTGTAGAGCTTCGGCGAAACAACTCGTGTTCAGTGTGATTCTATCGATGTATCTGTCAGTCAAAGTCCAAAAATAGTCGATATAAATATTTTTCATCATCGTATGAGTCCGCCGGTCGTGTTGTAGAGCTTCGGCGAAACAACTCGTGTTCAGTGAGACTCTATCGATGTATCTGTCAGTCCAAGTTTAAAAAAAAGTCGATGCAAATCAGTTTCATCATCGTATGAGTCCACCGGTCAGGTTGTAGAGCTTGTAGAGCTTCGGCGAAACAACTCGTGTTCAGTGAGACTCTATCGATGTATCTGTTAGTCCAAGTTTAAAAATAGTCTATGTCAATAAATTTCATCATCGTATGAGTCTGCCGGTCATGTTGTAGAGCTTCGGCGAAACAACTCGTGTTCAGTATGACTCTATCGATGTATCTGTCAGTCCAAGTTTAAAAATAGTTGATTTAAATTTAAATAAGTTTCATCATCGTATGGGTCCGCCGGTCATGTTGTAGAGCTTCGGCGAAACAACTCGTGTTCAGTGTGATTCTTACGATGTATCTGTCAGTCCAAGTTTAAAAAAAAGTCGATGCAAATAAGTTTCATCATCGTGTGAGTCCACCGGTCATGTTGTAGAGCTTCGGCCAAACAACTCATGTTCAGTTTGACTCTATTGATGTATCTGTCAGTGCAAGATTTAAAAAAGTCGATGAAAATCAGATTCATCATCGTATGAGTTCGCCGGTCATGTTGTAGAGCTTCGGCGAAACAACTCGTGTTCAATTAGACTCTATCGATGTATCTGTCAGTCCAAGTTTGAAAAAAAGTCGATGAAAATCAGATTCATCATCGTATGAGTCCACCGGTCATGTTGTAGAGCTTTGGCGAAACAACTCGTGTTCAGTGAGACTCTATCGATGTATCTGTCAGTCCAAGTTTAAAAATAGTCTATGTCAATAAGTTTCATCATCGTATGAGTCTGCCGGTCATGTTGTAGAGCTTCGGCGAAACAACTCGTGTTCAGTGTGATTCTATCGATGTATCTGTCAGTCAAAGTCTTAAAATAGTCGATGTGAATAAGTTTCATCATCGTATGAGTCCGCCGGTCAAGTTGTAGAGCTTCGGCGAAACAACTCGTGTTCAGTGAGACTCTATCGATGTATCTGTCAGTCCAAGTTTAAAAATATCTATGTCAATAAGTTTCATCATCGTATGAGTCCGCCGGTCATGTTGTATAGCTTCGGCGAAACAACTCGTGTTCAGTGAGACTCTATCGATGTATCTGTCAGTCCAAGTTTAAAAAAAAGTCGATGCAAATCAGTTTCATCATCGTATGAGTCCACCGGTCATGTTGTAGAGCTTCAGCGAAACAACTCGTGTTCAGTATGACTCTATCGATGTATCTGTCAGTCCAAGTTTAAAAATAGTCTATGTCAATAAGTTTCATCATCGTATGAGTCCGCCGGTCATGTTGTATAGCTTCGGCGAAACAACTCGTGTTCAGTGAGACTCTATCGATGTATCTGTCAGTCCAAGTTAAAGAAAAAGTCGATGCAAATCAGTTTCATCATCGTATGAGTCCACCGGTCATGTTGTAGAGCTTCATCGAAACAACTCGCGTTCAGTATGACTCTATCGATGTATCTGTCAGTCTGAGTTTAAAAATAGTTGATTTAAATTTAAATAAGTTTCATCATCGTATGGGTCCGCCTGTCATGTTGTAGAGCTTCGGCGAAACAACTCGTGTTCAGTGAGACTCTATCGATGTATCTGTCAGTCCAAGTTTAAAAAAAAGTCGATGCAAATCAGTTTCATCATCGTATGAGTCCACCGGTCAGGTTGTAGAGCTTCGGCGAAACAACTCATGTTCAGTTTGACTCTATTGATGTATCTGTCAGTCAAAGTCCAAAAATAGTCGATATAAATATTTTTCATCATCGTATAAGTCCGCCGGTCATGTTGTAGAGCTTCGGCGAAACAACTCGTGTTCAGTTAGACTCTATCGATGTATCTGTCAGTCCAAGTTTGAAAAAAAGTCGATGCAAATCAGTTTCATCATCGTATGAGTCCACCGGTCATGTTGTAGAGCTTCGGCGAAACAACTCGTGTTCAGTGAGACTATATCGATGTATCTGTCAGTCCAAGTTTAAAAATAGTTTATGTCAATAAGTTTCATCATCGTATGAGTCTGCCAGTCATGTTGTAGAGCTTCGGCGAAACAACTCGTGTTCAGTGTGATTCTATCGATGTATCTGTCAGTCAAAGTCTTAAAATAGTCGATGTGAATAAGTTTCATCATCGTATGAGTCCGCCGGTCGTGTTGTAGAGCTTCGGCGAAACAACTCGTGTTCAGTGAGACTCTATCGATGTATCTGTCAGTCCAAGTTTAAAAAAAAGTCGATGCAAATCAGTTTCATCATCGTATGAGTCCACCGGTCAGGTTGTAGAGCTTGTAGAGCTTCGGCGAAACAACTCGTGTTCAGTGAGACTCTATCGATGTATCTGTTAGTCCAAGTTTAAAAATAGTCTATGTCAATAAATTTCATCATCGTATGAGTCTGCCGGTCATGTTGTAGAGCTTCGGCGAAACAACTCGTGTTCAGTATGACTCTATCGATGTATCTGTCAGTCCAAGTTTAAAAATAGTTGATTTAAATTTAAATAAGTTTCATCATCGTATGGGTCCGCCGGTCATGTTGTAGAGCTTCGGCGAAACAACTCGTGTTCAGTGTGATTCTTACGATGTATCTGTCAGTCCAAGTTTAAAAAAAAGTCGATGCAAATAAGTTTCATCATCGTGTGAGTCCACCGGTCATGTTGTAGAGCTTCGGCCAAACAACTCATGTTCAGTTTGACTCTATTGATGTATCTGTCAGTGCAATATTTAAAAAAGTCGATGTCAATAAGTTTCATCATCGTATGAGTTCGCCGGCAATGTTGTAGAGCTTCGGCGAAACAACTCGTGTTCAGTGAGACTCTATCGATGTATCTGTCAGTCCAAGTTTAAAAATAGTCTATGTCAATAAGTTTCATCATCGTTGAGTCCGCCGGTCATGTTGTAGAGCTTCGGCAAAACAACTCGTGTTCAGTGAGACTCTATCGATGTATCTGTCAGTCCAAGTTTAAAAAAAGTTGATGTAAATAAGTTTCATCATCGTATGGGTCCGCCGGTCTTGTTGTAGAGCTTCGGCGAAACAACTCGTGTTCAGTGTGATTCTTACGATGTATCTGTCAGTCCAAGTTTAAAAAAAAGTCGATGCAAATAAGTTTCATCATCGTGTGAGTCCACCGGTCATGTTGTAGAGCTTCATCGAAACAACTCGCGTTCAGTATGACTCTATCGATGTATCTGTCAGTCTGAGTTTAAAAATAGTTGATTTAAATTTAAATAAGTTTCATCATCGTATGGGTCCGCCGGTCATGTTGTAGAGCTTCATCGAAACAACTCGCGTTCAGTATGACTCTATCGATGTATCTGTCAGTCTGAGTTTAAAAATAGTTGATTTAAATTTAAATAAGTTTCATCATCGTATGGGTCCGCCGGTTATGTTGTAGAGCTTCGGCGAAACAACTCGTGTTCAATATGATTCTAACGATGTATCTGTCAGTCCAAGTTTAAAAAAAAGTCGATGCAAATCAGTTTCATCATCGTATGAGTCCACCGGTCATGTTGTAGAGCTTCAGCGAAACAACTCATGTTCAGTTTGACTCTATTGATGTATCTGTCAGTCAAAGTCCAAAAATAGTCGATATAAATATTTTTCATCATCGTATAAGTCCGCCGGTCATGTTGTATAGCTTCGGCGAAACAACTCGTGTTCAGTGAGACTCTATCGATGTATTTGTCAGTCCAAGTTAAAGAAAAAGTCGATGCAAATCAGTTTCATCATCGTATGAGTTCACCGATCATGTTGTAGAGCTTCATCGAAACAACTCGCGTTCAGTATGACTCTATCGATGTATCTGTCAGTCTGAGTTTAAAAAAAAGTCGATGCAAATAAGTTTCATCATCGTGTGAGTCCACCGGTCATGTTGTAGAGCTTCGGCGAAACAACTCATGTTCAGTTTGACTCTATTGATGTATCTGTCAGTCCAAGTTTAAATAAAAGTCGATGCAAATCAGTTTCATCATCGTATGAGTCCACCGGTCATGTTGTAGAGCTTCATCGAAACAACTCGCGTTCAGTATGACTCTATCGATGTATCTGTCAGTCTGAGTTTAAAAATAGTTGATTTAAATTTAAATAAGTTTCATCATCGTATGGGTCCGCCTGTCATGTTGTAGAGCTTCGGCGAAACAACTCGTGTTCAGTGAGACTCTATCGATGTATCTGTCAGTCCAAGTTTAAAAAAAAGTCGATGCAAATCAGTTTCATCATCGTATGAGTCCACCGGTCAGGTTGTAGAGCTTCGGCGAAACAACTCATGTTCAGTTTGACTCTATTGATGTATCTGTCAGTCAAAGTCCAAAAATAGTCGATATAAATATTTTTCATCATCGTATAAGTCCGCCGGTCATGTTGTAGAGCTTCGGCGAAACAACTCGTGTTCAGTTAGACTCTATCGATGTATCTGTCAGTCCAAGTTTGAAAAAAAGTCGATGCAAATCAGTTTCATCATCGTATGAGTCCACCGGTCATGTTGTAGAGCTTCGGCGAAACAACTCGTGTTCAGTGAGACTATATCGATGTATCTGTCAGTCCAAGTTTAAAAATAGTTTATGTCAATAAGTTTCATCATCGTATGAGTCTGCCAGTCATGTTGTAGAGCTTCGGCGAAACAACTCGTGTTCAGTGTGATTCTATCGATGTATCTGTCAGTCAAAGTCCAAAAATAGTCGATATAAATATTTTTCATCATCGTATGAGTCCGCCGGTCGTGTTGTAGAGCTTCGGCGAAACAACTCGTGTTCAGTGAGACTCTATCGATGTATCTGTCAGTCCAAGTTTAAAAAAAAGTCGATGCAAATCAGTTTCATCATCGTATGAGTCCACCGGTCAGGTTGTAGAGCTTGTAGAGCTTCGGCGAAACAACTCGTGTTCAGTGAGACTCTATCGATGTATCTGTTAGTCCAAGTTTAAAAATAGTCTATGTCAATAAATTTCATCATCGTATGAGTCTGCCGGTCATGTTGTAGAGCTTCGGCGAAACAACTCGTGTTCAGTATGACTCTATCGATGTATCTGTCAGTCCAAGTTTAAAAATAGTTGATTTAAATTTAAATAAGTTTCATCATCGTATGGGTCCGCCGGTCATGTTGTAGAGCTTCGGCGAAACAACTCGTGTTCAGTGTGATTCTTACGATGTATCTGTCAGTCCAAGTTTAAAAAAAAGTCGATGCAAATAAGTTTCATCATCGTGTGAGTCCACCGGTCATGTTGTAGAGCTTCGGCCAAACAACTCATGTTCAGTTTGACTCTATTGATGTATCTGTCAGTGCAAGATTTAAAAAAGTCGATGTCAATAAGTTTCATCATCGTATGAGTTCGCCGGCAATGTTGTAGAGCTTCGGCGAAACAACTCGTGTTCAGTGAGACTCTATCGATGTATCTGTCAGTCCAAGCTTAAAAATAGTCTATGTCAATAAGTTTCATCATCGTTGAGTCCGCCGGTCATGTTGTAGAGCTTCGGCAAAACAACTCGTGTTCAGTGAGACTCTATCGATGTATCTGTCAGTCCAAGTTTAAAAAAAGTTGATGTAAATAAGTTTCATCATCGTATGAGTCCGCCGGTCATGTTGTATAGCTTCGGCGAAACAACTCGTGTTCAGTGAGACTCTATCGATGTATCTGTCAGTCCAAGTTAAAGAAAAAGTCGATGCAAATCAGTTTCATCATCGTATGAGTTCACCGATCATGTTGTAGAGCTTCATCGAAACAACTCGCGTTCAGTATGACTCTATCGATGTATCTGTCAGTCTGAGTTTAAAAATAGTTGATTTAAATTTAAATAAGTTTCATCATCGTATGGGTCCGCCGGTCATGTTGTAGAGCTTCATCGAAACAACTCGCGTTCAGTATGACTCTATCGATGTATCTGTCAGTCTGAGTTTAAAAATAGTTGATTTAAATTTAAATAAGTTTCATCATCGTATGGGTCCGCCGGTCATGTTGTAGAGCTTCGGCGAAACAACTCGTGTTCAATATGATTCTAACGATGTATCTGTCAGTCCAAGTTTAAAAAAAAGTCGATGCAAATCAGTTTCATCATCGTATGAGTCCACCGGTCATGTTGTAGAGCTTCGGCGAAACAACTCATGTTCAGTTTGACTCTATTGATGTATCTGTCAGTCAAAGTCCAAAAATAGTCGATATAAATATTTTTCATCATCGTATAAGTCCGCCGGTCATGTTGTAGAGCTTCGGCGAAACAACTCGTGTTCAGTTAGACTCTATCGATGTATCTGTCAGTCCAAGTTTGAAAAAAAGTCGATGCAAATCAGTTACATCATCGTATGAGTCCACCGGTCATGTTGTAGAGCTTCGGCGAAACAACTCGTGTTCAGTGAGACTATATCGATGTATCTGTCAGTCCAAGTTTAAAAATAGTTTATGTCAATAAGTTTCATCATCGTATGAGTCTGCCAGTCATGTTGTAGAGCTTCGGCGAAACAACTCGTGTTCAGTGTGATTCTATCGATGTATCTGTCAGTCAAAGTCTTAAAATAGTCGATGTGAATAAGTTTCATCATCGTATGAGTCCGCCGGTCGTGTTGTAGAGCTTCGGCGAAACAACTCGTGTTCAGTGAGACTCTATCGATGTATCTGTCAGTCCAAGTTTAAAAAAAAGTCGATGCAAATCAGTTTCATCATCGTATGAGTCCACCGGTCAGGTTGTAGAGCTTGTAGAGCTTCGGCGAAACAACTCGTGTTCAGTGAGACTCTATCGATGTATCTGTCAGTCCAAGTTTAAAAATAGTCTATGTCAATAAATTTCATCATCGTATGAGACTGCCGGTTCTGTTGTAGAGCTTCGGCGAAACAACTCGTGTTCAGTGTGATTCTATCGATGTATCTGTCAGTCAAAGTCTTAAAATAGTCGATGTGAATAAGTTTCATCATCGTATGAGTCCGCCGGTCATGTTGTATAGCTTCGGCGAAACAACTCGTGTTCAGTGAGACTCTATCGATGTATCTGTCAGTCCAAGTTTAGAAAAAAGTCGATGCAAATCAGTTTCATCATCGTATGAGTCCACCGGTCATGTTGTAGAGCTTCAGCGAAACAACTCGTGTTCAGTATGACTCTATCGATGTATCTGTCAGTCCAAGTTTAAAAAAGTCGATGTCAATAAGTTTCATCATCGTATGAGTTCGCCGGCAATGTTGTAGAGCTTCGGCGAAACAACTCGTGTTCAGTGAGACTCTATCGATGTATCTGTCAGTCCAAGTTTAAAAATAGTCTATGTCAATAAGTTTCATCATCGTATGAGTCCGCCGGTCATGTTGTAGAGCTTCGGCAAAACAACTCGTGTTCAGTGAGACTCTATCAATTTATCTATCAGTCCAAGTTTAAAAATAGTCCATGCAAATAAGTTTCATCATCGTGTGAGTCCACCGGTCATGTTGTAGAGCTTCGGCGAAACAACTCATGTTCAGTTTGACTCTATTGATGTATCTGTCAGTGCAAGATTTAAAAAAGTCGATGTCAATGAGTTTCATCATCGTATGAGTCCGCCGGTCATGTTGTAGAGCTTCGGCGAAACAACTCGTGTTCAATATGATTCTAACGATGTATCTGTCAGTCCAAGTTTAAAAAAAAGTCGATGCAAATCAGTTTCATCATCGTATGAGTCCACCGGTCATGTTGTAGAGCTTCGGCGAAACAACTCATGTTCAGTTTGACTCTATTGATGTATCTGTCAGTCAAAGTCCAAAAATAGTCGATATAAATATTTTTCATCATCGTATAAGTCCGCCGGTCATGTTGTATAGCTTCGGCGAAACAACTCGTGTTCAGTGAGACTCTATCGATGTATCTGTCAGTCCAAGTTAAAGAAAAAGTCGATGCAAATCAGTTTCATCATCGTATGAGTTCACCGATCATGTTGTAGAGCTTCATCGAAACAACTCGCGTTCAGTATGACTCTATCGATGTATCTGTCAGTCTGAGTTTAAAAAAAAGTCGATGCAAATAAGTTTCATCATCGTGTGAGTCCACCGGTCATGTTGTAGAGCTTCGGCGAAACAACTCATGTTCAGTTTGACTCTATTGATGTATCTGTCAGTCCAAGTTTAAATAAAAGTCGATGCAAATAAGTTTCATCATCGTGTGAGTCCACCGGTCATGTTGTAGAGCTTCGGCGAAACAACTCATGTTCAGTTTGTCTCTATTGATGTATCTGTCAGTGCAAGATTTAAAAAAGTCGATGTCAATAAGTTTAATCATCGTATGAGTCCGCCGGTCATGTTGTAGAGCTTCGGCGAAACAACTCGTGTTCAATATGATTCTAACGATGTATCTGTCAGTCCAAGTTTAAAAAAAAGTCGATGCAAATAAGTTTCATCATCGTGTGAGTCCACCGGTCATGTTGTAGAGCTTCGGCGAAACAACTCATGTTCAGTTTGACTCTATTGATGTATCTGTCAGTCCAAGTTTAAATAAAAGTCGATGCAAATCAGTTTCATCATCGTATGAGTCCACCGGTCATGTTGTAGAGCTTCAGCGAAACAACTCATGTTCAGTTTGACTCTATTGATGTATCTGTCAGTCAAAGTCCAAAAATAGTCGATATAAATATTTTTCATCATCGTATAAGTCCGCCGGTCATGTTGTATAGCTTCGGCGAAACAACTCGTGTTCAGTGAGACTCTATCGATGTATCTGTCAGTCCAAGTTTAAATAAAAGTCGATGCAAATCAGTTTCATCATCGTATTGGTCCGCCTGTCATGTTGTAGAGCTTCGGCGAAACAACTCGTGTTCAGTGAGACTCTATCGATGTATCTGTCAGTCCAAGTTTAAAAAAAAGTCGATGCAAATCAGTTTCATCATCGTATGAGTCCACCGGTCAGGTTGTAGAGCTTCGGCGAAACAACTCATGTTCAGTTTGACTCTATTGATGTATCTGTCAGTCAAAGTCCAAAAATAGTCGATATAAATATTTTTCATCATCGTATAAGTCCGCCGGTCATGTTGTAGAGCTTCGGCGAAACAACTCGTGTTCAGTTAGACTCTATCGATGTATCTGTCAGTCCAAGTTTGAAAAAAAGTCGATGCAAATCAGTTTCATCATCGTATGAGTCCACCGGTCATGTTGTAGAGCTTCGGCGAAACAACTCGTGTTCAGTGAGACTATATCGATGTATCTGTCAGTCCAAGTTTAAAAATAGTTTATGTCAATAAGTTTCATCATCGTATGAGTCTGCCAGTCATGTTGTAGAGCTTCGGCGAAACAACTCGTGTTCAGTGTGATTCTATCGATGTATCTGTCAGTCAAAGTCTTAAAATAGTCGATGTGAATAAGTTTCATCATCGTATGAGTCCGCCGGTCGTGTTGTAGAGCTTCGGCGAAACAACTCGTGTTCAGTGAGACTCTATCGATGTATCTGTCAGTCCAAGTTTAAAAAAAAGTCGATGCAAATCAGTTTCATCATCGTATGAGTCCACCGGTCAGGTTGTAGAGCTTGTAGAGCTTCGGCGAAACAACTCGTGTTCAGTGAGACTCTATCGATGTATCTGTTAGTCCAAGTTTAAAAATAGTCTATGTCAATAAATTTCATCATCGTATGAGTCTGCCGGTCATGTTGTAGAGCTTCGGCGAAACAACTCGTGTTCAGTATGACTCTATCGATGTATCTGTCAGTCCAAGTTTAAAAATAGTTGATTTAAATTTAAATAAGTTTCATCATCGTATGGGTCCGCCGGTCATGTTGTAGAGCTTCGGCGAAACAACTCGTGTTCAGTGTGATTCTTACGATGTATCTGTCAGTCCAAGTTTAAAAAAAAGTCGATGCAAATAAGTTTCATCATCGTGTGAGTCCACCGGTCATGTTGTAGAGCTTCGGCCAAACAACTCATGTTCAGTTTGACTCTATTGATGTATCTGTCAGTGCAAGATTTAAAAAAGTCGATGTCAATAAGTTTCATCATCGTATGAGTTCGCCGGCAATGTTGTAGAGCTTCGGCGAAACAACTCGTGTTCAGTGAGACTCTATCGATGTATCTGTCAGTCCAAGCTTAAAAATAGTCTATGTCAATAAGTTTCATCATCGTTGAGTCCGCCGGTCATGTTGTAGAGCTTCGGCAAAACAACTCGTGTTCAGTGAGACTCTATCGATGTATCTGTCAGTCCAAGTTTAAAAAAAGTTGATGTAAATAAGTTTCATCATCGTATGAGTCCGCCGGTCATGTTGTATAGCTTCGGCGAAACAACTCGTGTTCAGTGAGACTCTATCGATGTATCTGTCAGTCCAAGTTAAAGAAAAAGTCGATGCAAATCAGTTTCATCATCGTATGAGTTCACCGATCATGTTGTAGAGCTTCATCGAAACAACTCGCGTTCAGTATGACTCTATCGATGTATCTGTCAGTCTGAGTTTAAAAATAGTTGATTTAAATTTAAATAAGTTTCATCATCGTATGGGTCCGCCGGTCATGTTGTAGAGCTTCATCGAAACAACTCGCGTTCAGTATGACTCTATCGATGTATCTGTCAGTCTGAGTTTAAAAATAGTTGATTTAAATTTAAATAAGTTTCATCATCGTATGGGTCCGCCGGTCATGTTGTAGAGCTTCGGCGAAACAACTCGTGTTCAATATGATTCTAACGATGTATCTGTCAGTCCAAGTTTAAAAAAAAGTCGATGCAAATCAGTTTCATCATCGTATGAGTCCACCGGTCATGTTGTAGAGCTTCGGCGAAACAACTCATGTTCAGTTTGACTCTATTGATGTATCTGTCAGTCAAAGTCCAAAAATAGTCGATATAAATATTTTTCATCATCGTATAAGTCCGCCGGTCATGTTGTAGAGCTTCGGCGAAACAACTCGTGTTCAGTTAGACTCTATCGATGTATCTGTCAGTCCAAGTTTGAAAAAAAGTCGATGCAAATCAGTTACATCATCGTATGAGTCCACCGGTCATGTTGTAGAGCTTCGGCGAAACAACTCGTGTTCAGTGAGACTATATCGATGTATCTGTCAGTCCAAGTTTAAAAATAGTTTATGTCAATAAGTTTCATCATCGTATGAGTCTGCCAGTCATGTTGTAGAGCTTCGGCGAAACAACTCGTGTTCAGTGTGATTCTATCGATGTATCTGTCAGTCAAAGTCTTAAAATAGTCGATGTGAATAAGTTTCATCATCGTATGAGTCCGCCGGTCGTGTTGTAGAGCTTCGGCGAAACAACTCGTGTTCAGTGAGACTCTATCGATGTATCTGTCAGTCCAAGTTTAAAAAAAAGTCGATGCAAATCAGTTTCATCATCGTATGAGTCCACCGGTCAGGTTGTAGAGCTTGTAGAGCTTCGGCGAAACAACTCGTGTTCAGTGAGACTCTATCGATGTATCTGTCAGTCCAAGTTTAAAAATAGTCTATGTCAATAAATTTCATCATCGTATGAGACTGCCGGTTCTGTTGTAGAGCTTCGGCGAAACAACTCGTGTTCAGTGTGATTCTATCGATGTATCTGTCAGTCAAAGTCTTAAAATAGTCGATGTGAATAAGTTTCATCATCGTATGAGTCCGCCGGTCATGTTGTATAGCTTCGGCGAAACAACTCGTGTTCAGTGAGACTCTATCGATGTATCTGTCAGTCCAAGTTTAGAAAAAAGTCGATGCAAATCAGTTTCATCATCGTATGAGTCCACCGGTCATGTTGTAGAGCTTCAGCGAAACAACTCGTGTTCAGTATGACTCTATCGATGTATCTGTCAGTCCAAGTTTAAAAAAGTCGATGTCAATAAGTTTCATCATCGTATGAGTTCGCCGGCAATGTTGTAGAGCTTCGGCGAAACAACTCGTGTTCAGTGAGACTCTATCGATGTATCTGTCAGTCCAAGTTTAAAAATAGTCTATGTCAATAAGTTTCATCATCGTATGAGTCCGCCGGTCATGTTGTAGAGCTTCGGCAAAACAACTCGTGTTCAGTGAGACTCTATCAATTTATCTATCAGTCCAAGTTTAAAAATAGTCCATGCAAATAAGTTTCATCATCGTGTGAGTCCACCGGTCATGTTGTAGAGCTTCGGCGAAACAACTCATGTTCAGTTTAACTCTATTGATGTATCTGTCAGTGCAAGATTTAAAAAAGTCGATGTCAATAAGTTTCATCATCGTATGAGTCCGCCGGTCATGTTGTAGAGCTTCGGCGAAACAACTCGTGTTCAATATGATTCTAACGATGTATCTGTCAGTCCAAGTTTAAAAAAAAGTCGATGCAAATCAGTTTCATCATCGTATGAGTCCACCGGTCATGTTGTAGAGCTTCGGCGAAACAACTCATGTTCAGTTTGACTCTATTGATGTATCTGTCAGTCAAAGTCCAAAAATAGTCGATATAAATATTTTTCATCATCGTATAAGTCCGCCGGTCATGTTGTATAGCTTCGGCGAAACAACTCGTGTTCAGTGAGACTCTATCGATGTATCTGTCAGTCCAAGTTAAAGAAAAAGTCGATGCAAATCAGTTTCATCATCGTATGAGTTCACCGATCATGTTGTAGAGCTTCATCGAAACAACTCGCGTTCAGTATGACTCTATCGATGTATCTGTCAGTCTGAGTTTAAAAAAAAGTCGATGCAAATAAGTTTCATCATCGTGTGAGTCCACCGGTCATGTTGTAGAGCTTCGGCGAAACAACTCATGTTCAGTTTGACTCTATTGATGTATCTGTCAGTCCAAGTTTAAATAAAAGTCGATGCAAATAAGTTTCATCATCGTGTGAGTCCACCGGTCATGTTGTAGAGCTTCGGCGAAACAACTCATGTTCAGTTTGTCTCTATTGATGTATCTGTCAGTGCAAGATTTAAAAAAGTCGATGTCAATAAGTTTAATCATCGTATGAGTCCGCCGGTCATGTTGTAGAGCTTCGGCGAAACAACTCGTGTTCAATATGATTCTAACGATGTATCTGTCAGTCCAAGTTTAAAAAAAAGTCGATGCAAATAAGTTTCATCATCGTGTGAGTCCACCGGTCATGTTGTAGAGCTTCGGCGAAACAACTCATGTTCAGTTTGACTCTATTGATGTATCTGTCAGTCCAAGTTTAAATAAAAGTCGATGCAAATCAGTTTCATCATCGTATGAGTCCACCGGTCATGTTGTAGAGCTTCAGCGAAACAACTCATGTTCAGTTTGACTCTATTGATGTATCTGTCAGTCAAAGTCCAAAAATAGTCGATATAAATATTTTTCATCATCGTATAAGTCCGCCGGTCATGTTGTATAGCTTCGGCGAAACAACTCGTGTTCAGTGAGACTCTATCGATGTATCTGTCAGTCCAAGTTTAAATAAAAGTCGATGCAAATCAGTTTCATCATCGTATTGGTCCGCCTGTCATGTTGTAGAGCTTCGGCGAAACAACTCGTGTTCAGTGAGACTCTATCGATGTATCTGTCAGTCCAAGTTTAAAAAAAAGTCGATGCAAATCAGTTTCATCATCGTATGAGTCCACCGGTCAGGTTGTAGAGCTTCGGCGAAACAACTCATGTTCAGTTTGACTCTATTGATGTATCTGTCAGTCAAAGTCCAAAAATAGTCGATATAAATATTTTTCATCATCGTATAAGTCCGCCGGTCATGTTGTAGAGCTTCGGCGAAACAACTCGTGTTCAGTTAGACTCTATCGATGTATCTGTCAGTCCAAGTTTGAAAAAAAGTCGATGCAAATCAGTTTCATCATCGTATGAGTCCACCGGTCATGTTGTAGAGCTTCGGCGAAACAACTCGTGTTCAGTGAGACTATATCGATGTATCTGTCAGTCCAAGTTTAAAAATAGTTTATGTCAATAAGTTTCATCATCGTATGAGTCTGCCAGTCATGTTGTAGAGCTTCGGCGAAACAACTCGTGTTCAGTGTGATTCTATCGATGTATCTGTCAGTCAAAGTCTTAAAATAGTCGATGTGAATAAGTTTCATCATCGTATGAGTCCGCCGGTCGTGTTGTAGAGCTTCGGCGAAACAACTCGTGTTCAGTGAGACTCTATCGATGTATCTGTCAGTCCAAGTTTAAAAAAAAGTCGATGCAAATCAGTTTCATCATCGTATGAGTCCACCGGTCAGGTTGTAGAGCTTGTAGAGCTTCGGCGAAACAACTCGTGTTCAGTGAGACTCTATCGATGTATCTGTTAGTCCAAGTTTAAAAATAGTCTATGTCAATAAATTTCATCATCGTATGAGTCTGCCGGTCATGTTGTAGAGCTTCGGCGAAACAACTCGTGTTCAGTATGACTCTATCGATGTATCTGTCAGTCCAAGTTTAAAAATAGTTGATTTAAATTTAAATAAGTTTCATCATCGTATGGGTCCGCCGGTCATGTTGTAGAGCTTCGGCGAAACAACTCGTGTTCAGTGTGATTCTTACGATGTATCTGTCAGTCCAAGTTTAAAAAAAAGTCGATGCAAATAAGTTTCATCATCGTGTGAGTCCACCGGTCATGTTGTAGAGCTTCGGCCAAACAACTCATGTTCAGTTTGACTCTATTGATGTATCTGTCAGTGCAAGATTTAAAAAAGTCGATGTCAATAAGTTTCATCATCGTATGAGTTCGCCGGCAATGTTGTAGAGCTTCGGCGAAACAACTCGTGTTCAGTGAGACTCTATCGATGTATCTGTCAGTCCAAGTTTAAAAATAGTCTATGTCAATAAGTTTCATCATCGTTGAGTCCGCCGGTCATGTTGTAGAGCTTCGGCAAAACAACTCGTGTTCAGTGAGACTCTATCGATGTATCTGTCAGTCCAAGTTTAAAAAAAGTTGATGTAAATAAGTTTCATCATCGTATGAGTCCGCCGGTCATGTTGTATAGCTTCGGCGAAACAACTCGTGTTCAGTGAGACTCTATCGATGTATCTGTCAGTCCAAGTTAAAGAAAAAGTCGATGCAAATCAGTTTCATCATCGTATGAGTTCACCGATCATGTTGTAGAGCTTCATCGAAACAACTCGCGTTCAGTATGACTCTATCGATGTATCTGTCAGTCTGAGTTTAAAAATAGTTGATTTAAATTTAAATAAGTTTCATCATCGTATGGGTCCGCCGGTCATGTTGTAGAGCTTCATCGAAACAACTCGCGTTCAGTATGACTCTATCGATGTATCTGTCAGTCTGAGTTTAAAAATAGTTGATTTAAATTTAAATAAGTTTCATCATCGTATGGGTCCGCCGGTCATGTTGTAGAGCTTCGGCGAAACAACTCGTGTTCAATATGATTCTAACGATGTATCTGTCAGTCCAAGTTTAAAAAAAAGTCGATGCAAATCAGTTTCATCATCGTATGAGTCCACCGGTCATGTTGTAGAGCTTCGGCGAAACAACTCATGTTCAGTTTGACTCTATTGATGTATCTGTCAGTCAAAGTCCAAAAATAGTCGATATAAATATTTTTCATCATCGTATAAGTCCGCCGGTCATGTTGTAGAGCTTCGGCGAAACAACTCGTGTTCAGTTAGACTCTATCGATGTATCTGTCAGTCCAAGTTTGAAAAAAAGTCGATGCAAATCAGTTACATCATCGTATGAGTCCACCGGTCATGTTGTAGAGCTTCGGCGAAACAACTCGTGTTCAGTGAGACTATATCGATGTATCTGTCAGTCCAAGTTTAAAAATAGTTTATGTCAATAAGTTTCATCATCGTATGAGTCTGCCAGTCATGTTGTAGAGCTTCGGCGAAACAACTCGTGTTCAGTGTGATTCTATCGATGTATCTGTCAGTCAAAGTCTTAAAATAGTCGATGTGAATAAGTTTCATCATCGTATGAGTCCACCGGTCGTGTTGTAGAGCTTCGGCGAAACAACTCGTGTTCAGTGAGACTCTATCGATGTATCTGTCTGTCCAAGTTTAAAAAAAAGTCGATGCAAATCAGTTTCATCATCGTATGAGTCCACCGGTCAGGTTGTAGAGCTTGTAGAGCTTCGGCGAAACAACTCGTGTTCAGTGAGACTCTATCGATGTATCTGTCAGTCCAAGTTTAAAAATAGTCTATGTCAATAAATTTCATCATCGTATGAGACTGCCGGTTCTGTTGTAGAGCTTCGGCGAAACAACTCGTGTTCAGTGTGATTCTATCGATGTATCTGTCAGTCAAAGTCTTAAAATAGTCGATGTGAATAAGTTTCATCATCGTATGAGTCCGCCGGTCATGTTGTATAGCTTCGGCGAAACAACTCGTGTTCAGTGAGACTCTATCGATGTATCTGTCAGTCCAAGTTTAGAAAAAAGTCGATGCAAATCAGTTTCATCATCGTATGAGTCCACCGGTCATGTTGTAGAGCTTCAGCGAAACAACTCGTGTTCAGTATGACTCTATCGATGTATCTGTCAGTCCAAGTTTAAAAAAGTCGATGTCAATAAGTTTCATCATCGTATGAGTTCGCCGGCAATGTTGTAGAGCTTCGGCGAAACAACTCGTGTTCAGTGAGACTCTATCGATGTATCTGTCAGTCCAAGTTTAAAAATAGTCTATGTCAATAAGTTTCATCATCGTATGAGTCCGCCGGTCATGTTGTAGAGCTTCGGCAAAACAACTCGTGTTCAGTGAGACTCTATCAATTTATCTATCAGTCCAAGTTTAAAAATAGTCGATGCAAATAAGTTTCATCATCGTGTGAGTCCACCGGTCATGTTGTAGAGCTTCGGCGAAACAACTCATGTTCAGTTTGACTCTATTGATGTATCTGTCAGTGCAAGATTTAAAAAAGTCGATGTCAATAAGTTTCATCATCGTATGAGTCCGCCGGTCATGTTGTAGAGCTTCGGCGAAACAACTCGTGTTCAATATGATTCTAACGATGTATCTGTCAGTCCAAGTTTAAAAAAAAGTCGATGCAAATCAGTTTCATCATCGTATGAGTCCACCGGTCATGTTGTAGAGCTTCGGCGAAACAACTCATGTTCAGTTTGACTCTATTGATGTATCTGTCAGTCAAAGTCCAAAAATAGTCGATATAAATATTTTTCATCATCGTATAAGTCCGCCGGTCATGTTGTATAGCTTCGGCGAAACAACTCGTGTTCAGTGAGACTCTATCGATGTATCTGTCAGTCCAAGTTAAAGAAAAAGTCGATGCAAATCAGTTTCATCATCGTATGAGTTCACCGATCATGTTGTAGAGCTTCATCGAAACAACTCGCGTTCAGTATGACTCTATCGATGTATCTGTCAGTCTGAGTTTAAAAAAAAGTCGATGCAAATAAGTTTCATCATCGTGTGAGTCCACCGGTCATGTTGTAGAGCTTCGGCGAAACAACTCATGTTCAGTTTGACTCTATTGATGTATCTGTCAGTCCAAGTTTAAATAAAAGTCGATGCAAATAAGTTTCATCATCGTGTGAGTCCACCGGTCATGTTGTAGAGCTTCGGCGAAACAACTCATGTTCAGTTTGACTCTATTGATGTATCTGTCAGTCAAAGTCCAAAAATAGTCGATATAAATATTTTTCATCATCGTATAAGTCCGCCGGTCATGTTGTAGAGCTTCGGCGAAACAACTCGTGTTCAGTGAGACTCTATCGATGTATCTGTCAGTCCAAGTTTAAAAATAGTCTATGTCAATAAATTTCATCATCGTATGAGTCTGCCGGTCATGTTGTAGAGCTTCGGCGAAACAACTCGTGTTCAGTGAGACTCTATCGATGTATCTGTCAGTCAAAGTCCAAAAATAGTCTATGTTAATAAGTTCCATCATCGTATGAGTCCGTCGGTCATGTAGTAGAGCTTCGGCGAAACAACTCGTGTTCAGTGAGACTCTATCGATGTATCTGTCAGTCAAAGTCTTGAAATAGTCGATGTAAATAAGTTTCATCATCGTATAAGTCCGCCGGTCATGTTGTAGAGCTTCGGCGAAACAACTCGTGTTCAGTGAGACTCTATCAATTTATCTCTCAGTCCAAGTTTAAAAATAGTCGATTCAAATTTAAATAAGTTTCATCATCGTGTGAGTCCACCGGTCATGTTGTAGAGCTTCGGCGAAACAACTCGTGTTTAGTGTGACTCTATCGATGTATCTGTCAGTCAAAGTTTAAAAAAAAGTCGATGCAAATAAGTTTCATCATCGTGTGAGTCCACCGGTCATGTTGTAGAGCTTCGGCGAAACAACTCATGTTCAGTTTGACTCTATTGATGTATCTGTCAGTGCAAGATTTAAAAAAGTCGATGTCAATAAGTTTCATCATCGTATGAGTCCGCCGGTCATGTTGTAGAGCTTCGGCGAAACAACTCGTGTTCAGTGAGACTCTATCGATGTATCTGTCAGTCAAAGTCCAAAAATAGTCGATGTTAATAAGTTTCATCATCGTATGAGTCCGTCGGTCATGTAGTAGAGCTTCGGCGAAACATCTCGTGTTCAGTGAGACTCTATTGATGTATCTGTCAGTCAAAGTCCAAAAATAGTCGATATAAATATTTTTCATCATCGTATAAGTCCGCCGGTCATGTTGTAGAGCTTCGGCGAAACAACTCGTGTTCAGTGAGACTCTGTCGATGTATCTGTCAGTCCAAGTTTAAAAATAGTCTATGTCAATAAGTTTCATCATCGTATGAGTCCGCCGGTCATGTTGTAGAGCTTCGGCGAAACAACTCGTGTTCAATATGATTCTAACGATGTATCTGTCAGTCCAAGTTTAAAAAAAAGTCGATGCAAATCAGTTTCATCATCGTATGAGTCCACCGGTCATGTTGTAGAGCTTCGGCGAAACAACTCATGTTCAGTTTGACTCTATTGATGTATCTGTCAGTGCAAGTATTAAAAAAGTCGATAATAATAAGTTTCATCACCGCATGAGTCCGTCGGTCATGTAGTAGAGCTTCGACGAAACAACTCGTGTTCAGTGAGACTCTATTGATGTATCTGTCAGTCAAAGTCCAAAAATAGTCGATGTTAATAAGTTTCATCATCGTATGAGTCCGTCGGTCATGTAGTAGAGCTTCGGCGAAACAACTCGTGTTCAGTGAGACTCTATCGATGTATCTGTCAGTCAAAGTCTTGAAATAGTCGATGTAAATAAGTTTCATCATCGTATAAGTCCGCCGGTCATGTTGTAGAGCTTCGGCGAAACAACTCGTGTTCAATTAGACTCTATCGATGTATCTGTCAGTCCAAGTTTGAAAAAAAGTCGATGAAAATCAGTTTCATCATCGTATGAGTCCACCGGTCATGTTTTAGAGCTTCGGCGAAACAACTCGTGTTCAGTGTGATTCTTACGATGTATCTGTCAGTCCAAGTTTAAAAAAAAGTCGATGCAAATAAGTTTCATCATCGTGTGAGTCCACCGGTCATGTTGTAGAGCTTCGGCGAAACAACTCATGTTCAGTTTGACTCTATTGATGTATCTGTCAGTGCAAGATTTAAAAAAGTCGATAATAATAAGTTTCATCACCGCATGAGTCCGTCGGTCATGTAGTAGAGCTTCGACGAAACAACTCGTGTTCAGTGAGACTCTATCGATGTATCTGTCAGTCAAAGTCCAAAAATAGTCGATGTTAATAAGTTTCATCATCGTATGAGTCCGTCGGTCATGTAGTAGAGCTTCGGCGAAACAACTCGTGTTCAGTGAGACTCTATCGATGTATCTGTCAGTCAAAGTCTTGAAATAGTCGATGTAAATAAGTTTCATCATCGTATAAGTCCGCCGGTCATGTTGTAGAGCTTCGGCGAAACAACTCGTGTTCAATTAGACTCTATCGATGTATCTGTCAGTCCAAGTTTGAAAAAAAGTCGATGAAAATCAGTTTCATCATCGTATGAGTCCACCGGTCATGTTTTAGAGCTTCGGCGAAACAACTCGTGTTCAGTGAGACTCTATCGATGTATCTGTCAGTCAAAGTCTTGAAATAGTCGATGTAAATAAGTTTCATCATCGTATAAGTCCGCCGGTCATGTTGTAGAGCTTCGGCGAAACAACTCGTGTTCAATTAGACTCTATCGATGTATCTGTCAGTCCAAGTTTGAAAAAAAGTCGATGAAAATCAGTTTCATCATCGTATGAGTCCACCGGTCATGTTTTAGAGCTTCGGCGAAACAACTCGTGTTCAGTGTGATTCTTACGATGTATCTGTCAGTCCAAGTTTAAAAAAAAGTCGATGCAAATAAGTTTCATCATCGTGTGAGTCCACCGGTCATGTTGTAGAGCTTCGGCGAAACAACTCATGTTCAGTTTGACTCTATTGATGTATCTGTCAGTGCAAGATTTAAAAAAGTCGATAATAATAAGTTTCATCACCGCATGAGTCCGTCGGTCATGTAGTAGAGCTTCGACGAAACAACTCGTGTTCAGTGAGACTCTATCGATGTATCTGTCAGTCAAAGTCCAAAAATAGTCGATGTTAATAAGTTTCATCATCGTATGAGTCCGTCGGTCATGTAGTAGAGCTTCGGCGAAACAACTCGTGTTCAGTGAGACTCTATCGATGTATCTGTCAGTCAAAGTCTTGAAATAGTCGATGTAAATAAGTTTCATCATCGTATAAGTCCGCCGGTCATGTTGTAGAGCTTCGGCGAAACAACTCGTGTTCAATTAGACTCTATCGATGTATCTGTCAGTCCAAGTTTGAAAAAAAGTCGATGAAAATCAGTTTCATCATCGTATGAGTCCACCGGTCATGTTGTAGAGCTTCGGCGAAACAACTCGTGTTCAGTGAGACTCTATCGATGTATCTGTCAGTCCAAGTTTGAAAAAAAGTCGATGAAAATCAGTTTCATCATCGTATGAGTCCACCGGTCATGTTGTAGAGCTTCGGCGAAACAACTCGTGTTCAGTGAGACTCTATCGATGTATCTGTCAGTCCAAGTTTAAAAATAGTCTATGTCAATAAGTTTCATCATCGTATGAGTCTTCCGGTCATGTTGTAGAGCTTCGGCGAAACAACTCGTGTTCAGTGAGACTCTATCGATGTATCTGTCAGTCCAAGTTTAAAAATAGTCTATGTCAATAAGTTTCATCATCGTATGAGTCTTCCGGTCATGTTGTAGAGCTTCGGCGAAACAACTCGTGTTCAGTGTGATTCTATCGATGTATCTGTCAGTCAAAGTCTTAAAATAGTCGATGTGAATAAGTTTCATCATCGTATGAGTCCGTCGGTCATGTTGTAGAGCTTCGGCGAAACAACTCGTGTTCAGTGAGACTCTATCGATGTATCTGTCAGTCCAAGTTTAAAAAAAAGTCGATGCAAATCAGTTTCATCATCGTATGAGTCCACCGGTCAGGTTGTAGAGCTTGTAGAGCTTCGGCGAAACAACTCGTGTTCAGTGTGACTCTATCGATGTATCTGTCAGTGCAAGTTTAAAAAAAGTCGATGTAAATAAGTTTCATCATCGTATGAGTCGACCCGTCATGTTGTAGAGCTTCGGCGAAACAACTCGTGTTCAGTGTGACTCTATCGATGTATCTGTCAGTCCAAGTTTAAAAATAGTCGATTCAAATTTAAATAAGTTTCATCATCGTATGAGTCCGCCGGTCATGTTGTAGAGCTTCGGCGAAACAACACGTGTTCAGTGTGACTCTATCGATGTATCTGTCAGTGCAAGTTTAAAAAAAGTCGATGTAAATAAGTTTCATCATCGTATGAGTCCGCCGGTCATGTTGTAGAGCTTCGGCGAAACAACTCGTGTTCAGTGAGACTCTATCGATGTATCTGTCAGTCCAAGTTTAAAAAAAAGTCGATGCAAATAAGTTTCATCATCGTATGAGTCCACCGGTCATGTTGTAGAGCTTCGGCGAGACAACTCATGTTCAGTGTGACTCTATCGTTGTATCTGTCAGTCCAAGTTTAAAAAAAGTCGTAGCAAATAAGTTTCATCACCGTATGAGTCCGTCGGTCATGTAGTAGAGCTTCGGCGAAACAACTCGTGTTCAGTGTGACTCTATCGATGTATCTGTCAGTGCAAGATTAAAAAAAGTCGATGTAAATAAGTTTCATCATCGTATGAGTCCGCCGGTCATGTTGTAGAGCTTCGGCAAAACAACTCGTGTTCAGTGAGACTCTATCGATTTATCTATCAGTCCAAGTTTAAAAATAGTCGATTCAAATTTAAATAAGTTTTATCATCGTATGAGTCCGCCGGTCATGTTGTAGAGCTTCGGCGAAACAACTCGTGTTCAGTGAGACTCTATCGATGTATCTGTCAGCCCAAGTTTAAAAAAAAGTCGATGCAAATCAGTTTCATCATCGTATGAGTCCACCGGTCAGGTTGTAGAGCTTGTAGAGCTTCGGCGAAACAACTCGTGTTCAGTGTGACGTTATCGATGTATCTGTCAGTGCAAGTTTAAAAAAAGTCGATGTAAATAAGTTTCATCATCGTATGAGTCAACCGGTCATGTTGTAGAGCTTCGGCGAAACAACTCGTGTTCAGTGTGACTCTATCGATGTATCTGTCAGTCCAAGTTTAAAAATAGTCGATTCAAATTTAAATAAGTTTCATCATCGTATGAGTCCGCCGGTCGTGTTGTAGAGCTTTGGCGAAACAACTCGTGTTCAGTGAGACTCTATCGATGTATCTGTCAGTCCAAGTTTAAAAAAAAGTCGATGCAAATAAGTTTCATCATCGTATGAGTCCACCGGTCATGTTGTAGAGCTTCGGCGAGACAACTCATGTTCAGTGTGGTTCTATCGATGTATCTGTCAGTCCAAGTTTAAAAAAAGTCGTTGCAAATAAGTTTCATCACCGTATGAGTCCGTCGGTCATGTAGTAGAGCTTCGGCGAAACAACTCGTGTTCAGTGAGACTCTATCGATGTATCTGTCAGTCCAAGTTTAAAAAAAAGTCGATGCAAATAAGTTTCATCATCGTATGAGTCCACCGGTCATGTTGTAGAGCTTCGGCGAGACAACTGGTGTTCAGTATGACTCTATCGATGTATCTGTCAGTCCAAGTTTAAAAATAGTTGATTTAAATTTAAATAAGTTTCATCATCGTATGAGTTCACCGGTCATGATGTAGAGCTTCGGCGAAACAACTCGTGTTCAGTGTGACTCTATCGATGTATCTGTCAGTGCAAGATTAAAAAAAGTCGATGTAAATAAGTTTTATCATCGTATGAGTCCGCCGGTCATGTTGTAGAGCTTCGGCGAAACAACTCGTGTTCAGTGGGACTCTATTGATGTATCTGTCAGTCCAAGTTTAAAAAAAAGTCGATGCAAATCAGTTTCATCATCGTATGAGTCCACTGGTCAGGTTGTAGAGCTGGTAGAGCTTCGGCGAAACAACTCGTGTTCAGTGAGACTCTATCGATGTATCTGTCAGTCCAAGTTTAAAAATAGTCTTTGTCAATAACTTTCATCATCGTATGAGTCTGCCGGTCATGTTGTAGAGCTTCGGCGAAACAACTCGTGTTCAGTGTGATTCTAACGATGTATCTGTCAGTCCAAGTTTAAAAAAAAGTCGATGCAAATAAGTTTCATCATCGTGTGAGTCCACCGGTCATGTTGTAGAGCTTCGGCGAAACAACTCATGTTCAGTGTGACTCTATCGATGTATCTGTCAGTCCAAGTTTAAAAAAAAGACGATGCAAATAAGTTTCATCATCGTATGAGTCCACCGTCATGTTGTAGAGCTTCGAAGAGACAACTGGTGTTCAGTGAGACTCTATCGATTTATCTATCAGTCCAAGTTTAAAAATAGTCGATTTAAATTTAAATAAGTTTCATCATCGTATGAGTTCACCGGTCATGATGTAGAGCTTCGGCGAAACAACTCGTGTTCAGTGTGACTCTATCGATGTATCTGTCAGTGCAAGATTAAAAAAAGTCGATGTAAATAAGTTTCATCATCGTATGAGTCCGCCGGTCATGTTGTAGAGCTTCGACGAAACAACTCGTGTTCAGTGAGACTCTATTGATTTATCTATCAGTCCAAGCTTAAAAATAGTCGATTTAAATTTAAATAAGTTTCATCATCGTATGAGTCCGCCGGTCATGTTGTAGAGCTTCGGCGAAACAACTCGTGTTCAGTGAGACTCTATCGATGTATCTGTCAGTCCAAGTTTAGAAAAAAGTCGATGCAAATAAGTTTCATCATCGTATGAGTCCACCGGTCATGTTGTAGAGCTTCGGCGAGACAACTCATGTTCAGTGTGACTCTATCGATGTATCTGTCAGTCCAAGTTTAAAAAAAGTCGTAGCAAATAAGTTTCATCACCGTATGAGTCCGTCGGTCATGTAGTAGAGCTTCGGCGAAACAACTCGTGTTCAGTGAGACTCTGTCGATTTATCTATCAGTCCAAGTTTAAAAATAGTCGATTCAAATTTAAATAAGTTTCATCATCGTATGAGTCCGCCAGTCATGTTGTAGAGCTTCGGCGAAACAACTCGTGTTCAGTGAGACTCTATCGATGTATCTGTCAGCCCAAGTTTAAAAAAAAGTCGATGCAAATCAGTTTCATCATCGTATGAGTCCACCGGTCAGGTTGTAGAGCTTGTAGAGCTTCGGCGAAACAACTCGTGTTCAGTGTGACGTTATCGATGTATCTGTCAGTGCAAGTTTAAAAAAAGTCGATGTAAATAAGTTTCATCATCGTATGAGTCGACCGGTCATGTTGTAGAGCTTCGGCGAAACAACTCGTGTTCAGTGTGACTCTATCGATGTATCTGTCAGTCCAAGTTTAAAAATAGTCGATTCAAATTTAAATAAGTTTCATCATCGTATGAGTCCGCCGGTCGTGTTGTAGAGCTTCGGCGAAACAACTCGTGTTCAGTGAGACTCTATCGATGTATCTGTCAGTCCAAGTTTAAAAAAAAGTCGATGCAAATAAGTTTCATCATCGTAGGAGTCCACCGGTCATGTTGTAGAGCTTCGGCGAGACAACTCATGTTCAGTGTGACTCTATCGATGTATCTGTCAGTCCAAGTTTAAAAATGACTCTATCGATGTATCTGTCAGTCCAAGTTTAAAAATAGTTGATTTAAATTTAAATAAGTTTCATCATCGTATGAGTTCACCGGTCATGATGTAGAGCTTCGGCGAAACAACTCGTGTTCAGTGTGACTCTATCGATGTATCTGTCAGTGCAAGTTTAAAAATAGTCGATTCAAATTTAAATAAGTTTCATCATCGTATGAGTCCGCCGGTCATGATGTAGAGCTTCGGCGAGACAACTCGTGTTCAGTGAGACTCTATCGATTTATCTATCAGTCCAAGTTTAAAAATAGTCGATTCAAATTTAAATAAGTTTCATCATCGTATGAGTCCACCGGTCATGTTGTAGAGCTTCGGCGAAACAACTCGTGTTCAGTGAGACTCTATCGATGTATCTGTCAGCCCAAGTATAAAAAAAAGTCGATTTAAATCAGTTTCATCATCTTATGAGTCCACCGGTCAGGTTGTAGAGCTTGTAGAGCTTCGGCGAAACAACTCGTGTTAAGTGTGACGTTATCGATGTATCTGTCAGTGCAAGTTTAAAAAAAGTCGATGTAAATAAGTTTCATCATCGTATGAGTCGACCGGTCATGTTGTAGAGCTTCGGCGAAACAACTCGTGTTCAGTGAGACTCTATCGATGTATCTGTCAGTCCAAGTTTAAAAAAAAGTCGATGCAAATAAGTTTCATCATCGTATGAGTCCACCGGTCATGTTGTAGAGCTTCGGCGAGACAACTGGTTTTCAGTATGACTCTATCGATGTATCTGTCAGTCCAAGTTTAAAAATAGTTGATTTAAATTTAAATAAGTTTCATCATCGTATGAGTTCACCGGTCATGATGTAGAGCTTCGGCGAAACAACTCGTGTTCAGTGTGACTCTATCGATGTATCTGTCAGTGCAAGTTTAAAAATAGTCGATTCAAATTTAAATAAGTTTCATCATCGTATGAGTCCGCCGGTCATGATGTAGAGCTTCGGCGAGACAACTCATGTTCAGTGTGACTCTATCGATGTATCTGTCAGTGCAAGTTTAAAAATAGTCGATTCAAATTTAAATAAGTTTCATCATCGTATGAGTCCGCCGGTCATGATGTAGAGCTTCGGCGAGACAACTCATGTTCAGTGTGACTCTATCGATGTATCTGTCAGTCCAAGTTTAAAAAAAGTCGTAGCAAATAAGTTTCATCACCGTATGAGTCCGTTGGTCATGTAGTAGAGCTTCGGCGAAACAACTCGTGTTCAGTGTGACTCTATCGATTTATCTGTCAGTGCAAGTTTAAAAAAAGTCGATGTAAATAAGTTTCATCATCGTATGAGTCCGCCGGTCATGTTGTAGAGCTTCGGCGAAACAACTCGTGTTCAGTGAGACTCTATCGATGTATCTGTCAGTCCAAGTTTAAAAAAAAGTCGATGCAAATAAGTTTCATCATCGTATGAGTCCACCGGTCATGTTGTAGAGCTTCGGCGAGACAACTCATGTTCAGTGTGACTCTATCGATGTATCTGTCAGTCCAAGTTTAAAAAAAGTCGTAGCAAATAAGTTTCATCACCGTATGAGTCCGTCGGTCATGTAGTAGAGCTTCGGCGAAACAACTCGTGTTCAGTGAGACTCTATCGATTTATCTATCAGTCCAAGTTTAAAAATAGTCGATTCAAATTTAAATAAGTTTCATCATCGTATGAGTCTGCCGGTCATGTTGTAGAGCTTCGGCGAAACAACTCGTGTTCAGTGAGACTCTATCGATGTATCTGTCAGCCCAAGTTTAAAAAAAAGTCGATGCAAATCAGTTTCATCATCGTATGAGTCCACCGGTCAGGTTGTAGAGCTTGTAGAGCTTCGGCGAAACAACTCGTGTTCAGTGTGACGTTATCGATGTATCTGTCAGTGCAAGTTTAAAAAAAGTCGATGTAAATAAGTTTCATCATCGTATGAGTCGACCGGTCATGTTGTAGAGCTTCGGCGAAACAACTCGTGTTCAGTGTGACTCTATCGATGTATCTGTCAGTCCAAGTTTAAAAATAGTCGATTCAAATAAGTTTCATCATCGTATGAGTCCACCGGTCATGTTGTAGAGCTTCGGCGAGACAACTCATGTTCAGTGTGACTCTATCGATGTATCTGTCAGTCCAAGTTTAAAAATGACTCTATCGATGTATCTGTCAGTCCAAGTTTAAAAATAGTTGATTTAAATTTAAATAAGTTTCATCATCGTATGAGTTCACCGGTCATGATGTAGAGCTTCGGCGAAACAACTCGTGTTCAGTGTGACTCTATCGATGTATCTGTCAGTCTAAGTTTAAAAAAAGTCGTAGCAAATAAGTTTCATCACCGTATGAGTCCGTCGGTCATGTAGTAGAGCTTCGGCGAGACAACTCATGTTCAGTGTGACTCTATCGATGTATCTGTCAGTCCAAGTTTAAAAATGACTCTATCGATGTATCTGTCAGTCCAAGTTTAAAAATAGTTGATTTAAATTTAAATAAGTTTCATCATCGTATGAGTTCACCGGTCATGATGTAGAGCTTCGGCGAAACAACTCGTGTTCAGTGTGACTCTATCGATGTATCTGTCAGTGCAAGTTTAAAAATAGTCGATTCAAATTTAAATAAGTTTCATCATCGTATGAGTCCGCCGGTCATGATGTAGAGCTTCGGCGAGACAACTCATGTTCAGTGTGACTCTATCGATGTATCTGTCAGTCCAAGTTTAAAAAAAGTCGTAGCAAATAAGTTTCATCACCGTATGAGTCCGTCGGTCATGTAGTAGAGCTTCGGCGAAACAACTCGTGTTCAGTGTGACTCTATCGATTTATCTGTCAGTGCAAGTTTAAAAAAAGTCGATGTAAATAAGTTTCATCATCGTATGAGTCCGCCGGTCATGTTGTAGAGCTTCGGCGAAACAACTCGTGTTCAGTGAGACTCTATCGATGTATCTGTCAGTCCAAGTTTAAAAAAAAGTCGATGCAAATAAGTTTCATCATCGTATGAGTCCACCGGTCATGTTGTAGAGCTTCGGCGAGACAACTCATGTTCAGTGTGACTCTATCGATGTATCTGTCAGTCCAAGTTTAAAAAAAGTCGTAGCAAATAAGTTTCATCACCGTATGAGTCCGTCGGTCATGTAGTAGAGCTTCGGCGAAACAACTCGTGTTCAGTGAGACTCTATCGATTTATCTATCAGTCCAAGTTTAAAAATAGTCGATTCAAATTTAAATAAGTTTCATCATCGTATGAGTCCGCCGGTCATGTTGTAGAGCTTCGGCGAAACAACTCGTGTTCAGTGAGACTCTATCGATGTATCTGTCAGCCCAAGTTTAAAAAAAAGTCGATGCAAATCAGTTTCATCATCGTATGAGTCCACCGGTCAGGTTGTAGAGCTTGTAGAGCTTCTTCGAAACAACTCGTGTTCAGTGTGACGTTATCGATGTATCTGTCAGTGCAAGTTTAAAAAAAGTCGATGTAAATAAGTTTCGTCATCGTATGAGTCGACCGGTCATGTTGTAGAGCTTCGGCGAAACAACTCGTGTTCAGTGTGACTCTATCGATGTATCTGTCAGTCCAAGTTTAAAAATGACTCTATCGATGTATCTGTCAGTCCAAGTTTAAAAATAGTCGATTCAAATTTAAATAAGTTTCATCATCGTATGAGTCCGCCGGTCATGATGTAGAGCTTCGGCGAGACAACTCATGTTCAGTGTGACTCTATCGATGTATCTGTCAGTCCAAGTTTAAAAAAAGTCGTAGCAAATAAGTTTCATCACCGTATGAGTCCGTCGGTCACGTAGTAGAGCTTCGGCGAAACAACTCGTGTTCAGTGTGACTCTATCGATTTATCTGTCAGTGCAAGTTTAAAAAAAGTCGATGTAAATAAGTTTCATCATCGTATGAGTCCGCCGGTCATGTTGTAGAGCTTCGGCGAAACAACTCGTGTTCAGTGAGACTCTATCGATGTATCTGTCAGTCCAAGTTTAAAAAAAAGTCGATGCAAATAAGTTTCATCATCGTATGAGTCCACCGGTCATGTTGTAGAGCTTCGGCGAGACAACTCATGTTCAGTGTGACTCTATCGATGTATCTGTCAGTCCAAGTTTAAAAAAAGTCGTAGCAAATAAGTTTCATCACCGTATGAGTCCGTCAGTCATGTAGTAGAGCTTCGGCGAAACAACTCGTGTTCAGTGAGACTCTATCGATTTATCTATCAGTCCAAGTTTAAAAATAGTCGATTCAAATTTAAATAAGTTTCATCATCGTATGAGTCCGCCGGTCATGTTGTAGAGCTTCGGCGAAACAACTCGTGTTCAGTGAGACTCTATCGATGTATCTGTCAGCCCAAGTTTAAAAAAAAGTCGATGCAAATCAGTTTCATCATCGTATGAGTCCACCGGTCAGGTTGTAGAGCTTGTAGAGCTTCGGCGAAACAACTCGTGTTCAGTGTGACGTTATCGATGTATCTGTCAGTGCAAGTTTAAAAAAAGTCGATGTAAATAAGTTTCGTCATCGTATGAGTCGACCGGTCATGTTGTAGAGCTTCGGCGAAACAACTCGTGTTCAGTGTGACTCTATCGATGTATCTGTCAGTCCAAGTTTAAAAATAGTCGATTCAAATTTAAATAAGTTTCATCATCGTATGAGTCCGCCGGTCGTGTTGTAGAGCTTCGGCGAAACAACTCGTGTTCAGTGAGACTCTATCGATGTATCTGTCAGTCCAAGTTTAAAAAAAAGTCGATGCAAATAAGTTTCATCATCGTATGAGTCGACCGGTCATGTTGTAGAGCTTCGGCGAAACAACTCGTGTTCAGTGTGACTCTATCGATGTATCTGTCAGTCCAAGTTTAAAAATAGTCGATTCAAATTTAAATAAGTTTCATCATCGTATGAGTCCGCCGGTCGTGTTGTAGAGCTTCGGCGAAACAACTCGTGTTCAGTGAGACTCTATCGATGTATCTGTCAGTCCAAGTTTAAAAAAAAGTCGATGCAAATAAGTTTCATCATCGTATGAGTCCACCGGTCATGTTGTAGAGCTTCGGCGAGACAACTCATGTTCAGTGTGACTCTATCGATGTATCTGTCAGTCCAAGTTTAAAAATGACTCTATCGATGTATCTGTCAGTCCAAGTTTAAAAATAGTTGATTTAAATTTAAATAAGTTTCATCATCGTATGAGTTCACCGGTCATGATGTAGAGCTTCGGCGAAACAACTCGTGTTCAGTGTGACTCTATCGATGTATCTGTCAGTGCAAGTTTAAAAATAGTCGATTCAAATTTAAATAAGTTTCATCATCGTATGAGTCCGCCGGTCATGATGTAGAGCTTCGGCGAGACAACTCATGTTCAGTGTGACTCTATCGATGTATCTGTCAGTCCAAGTTTAAAAAAAGTCGTAGCAAATAAGTTTCATCACCGTATGAGTCCGTCGGTCATGTAGTAGAGCTTCGGCGAAACAACTCGTGTTCAGTGTGACTCTATCGATTTATCTGTCAGTGCAAGTTTAAAAAAAGTCGATGTAAATAAGTTTCATCATCGTATGAGTCCGCCGGTCATGTTGTAGAGCTTCGGCGAAACAACTCGTGTTCAGTGAGACTCTATCGATGTATCTGTCAGTCCAAGTTTAAAAAAAAGTCGATGCAAATAAGTTTCATCATCGTATGAGTCCACCGGTCATGTTGTAGAGCTTCGGCGAGACAACTCATGTTCAGTGTGACTCTATCGATGTATCTGTCAGTCCAAGTTTAAAAAAAGTCGTAGCAAATAAGTTTCATCACCGTATGAGTCCGTCGGTCATGTAGTAGAGCTTCGGCGAAACAACTCGTGTTCAGTGAGACTCTATCGATTTATCTATCAGTCCAAGTTTAAAAATAGTCGATTCAAATTTAAATAAGTTTCATCATCGTATGAGTCCGCCGGTCATGTTGTAGAGCTTCGGCGAAACAACTCGTGTTCAGTGAGACTCTATCGATGTATCTGTCAGCCCAAGTTTAAAAAAAAGTCGATGCAAATCAGTTTCATCATCTTATGAGTCCACCGGTCAGGTTGTAGAGCTTGTAGAGCTTCGGCAAAACAACTCGTGTTCAGTGTGACGTTATCGATGTATCTGTCAGTGCAAGTTTAAAAAAAGTCGATGTAAATAAGTTTCATCATCGTATGACTCGACCGGTCATGTTGTAGAGCTTCGGCGAAACAACTCGTGTTCAGTGTGACTCTATCGATGTATCTGTCAGTCCAAGTTTAAAAATAGTCGATTCAAATTTAAATAAGTTTCATCATCGTATGAGTCCGCCGGTCGTGTTGTAGAGCTTCGGCGAAACAACTCGTGTTCAGTGAGACTCTATCGATGTATCTGTCAGTCCAAGTTTAAAAAAAAGTCGATGCAAATAAGTTTCATCATCGTATGAGTCCACCGGTCATGTTGTAGAGCTTCGGCGAGACAACTCATGTTCAGTGTGACTCTATCGATGTATCTGTCAGTCCAAGTTTAAAAATGACTCTATCGATGTATCTGTCAGTCCAAGTTTAAAAATAGTTGATTTAAATTTAAATAAGTTTCATCATCGTATGAGTCCGCCGGTCATGATGTAGAGCTTCGGCGAAACAACTCGTGTTCAGTGTGACTCTATCGATGTATCTGTCAGTGCAAGATTAAAAAAAGTCGATGCAAATCAGTTTCATCATCGTATGAGTCCACCGGTCAGGTTGTAGAGCTGGTAGAGCTTCGGCGAAACAACTCGTGTTCAGTGAGACTCTATCGATTTATCTATCAGTCCAAGTTTAAAAATAGTCGATTCAAATTTAAATAAGTTTCATCATCGTTTGAGTCTACCGGTCATGTTGTAGAGCTTCGGCGAAACAACTCGTGTTCAGTGTGACTCTATCGATGTATCTGTCAGTGCAAGTTTAAAAAAAGTCGATGTAAATAAGTTTCATCATCGTATGAGTCCACCGGTCATGTTGTAGAGCTTCGGCGAAACAACTCGTGTTCAGTGAGACTCTATCGATATATCTGTCAGTCCAAGTTTAAAAAAAAGTCGATGCAAATCAGTTTCATCATCGTATGAGTCCACCGGTCATGTTGTAGAGCTTGTAGAGCTTCGGCGAAACAACTCATGTTCAGTGTGACTATCGATGTATCTTTCAGTCCAAGTCTAAAAATAGTCGATTTAAATAATTTTCATCATCGTATGAGTCCGCCGGTCAGGTTGTAGAGCTTCGGAAAAATAACTCCTGTTCAGTGAGACTCAATTGATTCATATATTAGTCGTAGATCTAAATCAGTTGACTTCAAAACTATTCAGTGTCATCATCCTCAGTCCACTGGTCATGTTTTTGAGTTTTGTGCAACTCAACGAGTGTTCAGTGAGTTTCGATTTACCAGGGGCTTTCATTTCAGCGCTGGTTTTTCGATTATCCCGTACTCCACATGGTCTATGGGCTAATGCGATGCTAATTTATTTAATATTTTATAAAAGTTTTTTATTCTCATAAGAAAGTTGGTGAATTAATTGTTTTAATCATTTATTTTACAAATAAGTAAATTTTTGTTGTTGATCCTAGGACACATAACAAAACTGTTTTTTTTTTTTTTTTCAGGTAAACCTCACAATATATTTTGAACCCGTCTTAATACATACATGTGCTGGTCATGCGAGCGACCCATACCGGAAGTACCCAGTGGGAGTCGTGCTGCCACCGTGATGCCGCTACCACACATCACGGAACTCACTGCCGTACGTTGTAGATCTTATTCACGATGATCTACCTTATTTACCTGAGGTTTAGGGACTGTCAGTCAAACCGGCGACTTCTCTCTCCTCATCTGCACATAGTTTAAAAATAAATCATAGTTTAAGTTTAGCATAAAACCGAACGTGTTGTATTTTAAAACCACATCCACTCTCCCTTTGTAACCCCTCGCGATCGCGGTTAAAACAACCCTTTTAAATAGTTCAATTTTTGATTGCAAATTTAATTTGATTAAATTATACTTTATAATAAAGCAAGAAAAAGGTGTCTTGGACGCCTGTTGAAAGCGAAGAGTTACATATAAAAATATCTAATTAAATATATCTATTATCACGAAACAATCTTCTATATCATTGGGAATTAAAGTAAGGTAACTATACCTAATGTGCTCCCCCCCCTGGTATTTTAAATGTATAAAGTCTGTGACACATCTTAACAATCAGAAAGGGTAAAGGGCTTCATATTATGAAGCCAGAACTTATCTGGATGTTTTAAAATGTTTTTTTTTTTTTTCTAGACCCATAGAAAAATTGTTTACACTTTCTTTTATTGGTTTTTTCGTCTAAAATGGGTTATTTAGGTGCTTGGTTGTAAAGTATAACGCAGCAAAACATTTTTTTAATTAAGGTAAGGGAGGGCGTTTGTACGAAGGAGTGTGTATTACAAACCAGACTGATATTTTCAAATAAATAGTTCTATAGAGATTTAAAGAATAGTTAAACTTTTATGTATTGTTTAATTTAAGATTAATGTAGTAGCCACCTCGTGTTTAAAAATTAATCCTAAAGGGCGGTCGCCCTTTGACGGAGAGTTGGTCTTTTACAACGGACTGCCGTTAAAGCGTACGCTTTATATACTTTGATTTTTGGTTTTAAGTTAGGTTGTTTATCAAAAAAATAATATAAGATGATTATTTCTTTCATAATATTACGTCTTACATGTTGCCAAAAATCCCCTGATTTATTAAAAAAAAAAAAAAATGTCCTGAAACAATACCGAATTAAAAAGTTATCAACGTTTCAATTTTTGAAGCGCTGATTTCTTTTCGCTGAGGGTTCGGGCGACATCCGACACTAAAATGATTGTTATAAAAAAATTTTGTCTCCTAATCTCACATCAAATACACCAATTCAAAAATCAATTTTAAAATTAAATGACGTAATAAAAAAAAATTGCAACATGCATAAGTTCAGTTTTATCAATAAGATCAGAATATTGAAGCATACTTTAAACAACCGATCAAAGAATTTATTTTTATAAATTACTAAATTTGCTTTTACAAATGCTTTAAAAAATTTTAAAGGTGTATGGACATTTATTTTCCTGTCGACTTGAGTGAAATCTAAAAACATACTTTTAAAAAAGTAAAAATTACGGCGAGTTCGGTTTTTTCTTGGCCAAATTTTTACGAAATTAAAATACAATTTTCCAATGAACAATGAAATCAAACAAATAAAAACACGAAATTATTTAAACGCATGAACTTCTCCCCATTTTTAAAATTTTATACTCTGATTCTGTTAAAATATTTTTAAATTTGAACAGTTGAAAGTATTGAAATCAAATAAAATCTGACGGACGAGTTTTGCGATTCGAGTACTATTGTTTTAAACAATCTTTTTTTCTTGAAAAATAAAATCGACAAATTTTTCAATTGATTCGTCATTCAAAATCAATAAACCATTCTTTCTCGACGAAGCCACTTAATATTTAACTTAATTTATAAATTACTAATTATTGGTATTTCCAAAAAATTACACGAATCTATTTCAGAAAACATCTATTATTTTATATATCTATATACTGATTTACCCAATTAGTTATTCAATTTTTCTGGTTAAAATTTTGGTGGCTTCGTCGAGAACGAATGGTTTATTGTTTTTGAATGACGAATCAATTGAATAATTTGTCGATTTTATTTTTCAAGAAAAATAGATTGTTTAAAACAATAGTACTCGAATCGCAAAACTCGTCCGTCAGATTTTATTTGATTTCAATACTTTCAACTGTTCAAATTTAAAAATATTTTAACAGAATCAGAGTATAAAATTTTAAAAATGGGGCGAAGTTCATGCGTTTAAATAATTTCGTGTTTTTATTTGTTTGATTTCATTGTTCATTGGAAAATTGTATTTTAATTTTGTAAAAATTTAGCCAAGAAAAAACAGAAGTCACCGTAATTTTTACTTTTAATTATATTTTGATAAAAAAACAATATTCGCACTGCAACTTCGAACTAACAGACGCATCAGTACATGCGACCTTGATTGAGGCTGTTAGTACGAGGCAACTAGCCCTAAAATCTATTAGTGCGAGGGTTTTAGTACGAATTCGCCTGCGCGCACCCTATTCGAACAGACGGCCTCGTACTAAAAGCCACGATTTCGTACAATTAGCCGCAGTAAATTTATTTTAAATAAACTTTTTTATGCATAAAATGATGATTTTAGATCGGGTAAAAAATAGTAATGCTTCTCATAAGTTCAACCTAACATTAAAAAAAAAGGAAGTCAAACATTTCAAGTTGTTTTTTTTTTTTATGATTATTTGAAAGTGTCGAGAGACTTACAGTTCGTAACCTTTGAGGTTAATAAGCCGATGTGAACGGTGAAAATTGAACTATCTTAAATTATAGCTCAGATATTTTATAAAAAAATGAATGATCTCCAATTAATGTAACTATTTAAATTTGTTAGTTTCATGATATTCATTATTTTTCGTATTAAAAAATCTGATAACAATTTCAGAACTCTACTGTGAATGATAAAAATTTTATAAAATGATTTCTGCCATTTTTTGATTATTCTTTTTCATATAATTTATAAAAGATAAGAATTAATTAAAATTTGTTGATCTTAATAAAATATTAAAATGCTTTTTATTCTTAATTGAATGAATATTTAGAAAATTAATTAAAACTTTCGAGTATCAGGCAAGAGTTCGCGAGAAAAATGAGGTTAGATAGTCGATGTTACTGATCAACTTTAAACTATTTTTTGATTGTCAAAATTTTTTATAAAAAAAAAAAAAATGATAATAGCAGACTGATTATGTTTAGTTACTCGTTCATCACATATTAACAGTTTTGTTAAAAATAAAACTTTGCAGAAATTTTGTGCTTATAATAGAAAGACTTAACCTCACAAATTTAAAAGTTTAGAGTTATAAAAAACAATAATTTGTAAGTTTGTTTATCCTACTAGCTTTTTTCATGTAAAGAATGAAAATGAAACAAATTTAGTCCTTTTAATTACTTATTCAAGCTTAAGTTTTTTAACAAAATATTTTTTTCGCCTAACAAAGTCAGAGCTTCGAAGGCTCCGCCTCTTTGTTTTGGGTTCTTTGGCGAAAAAATGATATTTTTCCCTTGAGAGAGAGTGGCGACCTCGTTGCCTCAAACCCCGTGGAAAACAAATGCTAATATTTCTAAACTGAAAACTCTAAAATACTGATAAAAATGTTGATCATTTACATCGCCTCTTTAACCTTACTTTGAGAGCGGAAAGATATTTTTTGTGTACTCGTGCCGAAAGTTGGCAATAAGCTGACGGTCATATTTCGAGCGCCAATTCAAACCTCAATGCGATATGGTTTCCGGCTGGTATACATAATTTGGGTCGCTACTTTCTGTTGTTTTTTACAGATTCACTTCTCATATAAAATGCGTCGCTTCAAAAACTTTTTATATTGGAATTGTGATAAAAAATTTTGATGATTTAATATAAATTATCATAATTATTATAATTATTTTTGTAATAACTATTTGTTTTTGAAAAATGGTAAATAGCCGCAAAGATTTATAGCGATATGTAATTAAAATCTTTGATGGTTTCTATAAATCAAGGATAAGAAATCCATTTTTAAAATGAAAAAATAATATTTTACAATCAAGTCAAAAGAACATAAATGAGGTGCATAGACTTACCTCGTTGATCTTCAGGCTACTCCTTACATCCGAACATACTTGGCGGTATCACATTTTCGAAATGTCACTTTCGAAATGGCCGCTACTTTTTAATATAAAAAGTAACGATATAATTTTTATCCAATTATCTTTTTTACCTCATTTAATTCAAAATTAATGTGCAATTTTTACGATCTACCTTTTTTTACTATTACTTTTTATAATTGCTGTACCTAAATTAATATCTTCGCATGGTTCTATATAGATATTTTACATAAAGGTTTTTTTTATCTCTCAAATCATTTTTATTTATTTACAAATTAAAAAAGGTTTTCAAAAAAACTATTCGGATTTTTTTTCGTCGGAATTTTGGCCAGTCGGAATTTTTTACCAATCGGGTCTTGGGCCTTGTCGGAATTTTTTTTTTCGGAATTTTGGCCAGTCGGAATCATTTACCAATCGGGTCTTGGGCCTAGTCGGAATTTTTTTTTTCGGAATTTTGGCCAGTTGGATTTTTTAACTTATTGGAATTTTCTTCCAATCGGGTTTTTGTTGAATCTAATTTTTTTTTCGGATTTTCTACTTGGTCGGATTTTTTACCATTCGGATATCCGACAGACTCGGATTTTTGACCATTCGGATATCTTACAGACTCGGATTTTTGACCATTCGGAATTTTAATTATTCGGAATTTTGGTACCCCCCCCCCCCCATCGAATGGTCTCGATTGTCCTCTTGGTCGGGCAATCGAAAATTCCATGTGTGAGATTCCTGTAGTCTCGTTGCTGCTTGCTGAATCAGAGGTTCTTCAAGCAAGACAGCAAAGGGGTGCTCACCCGAGTGTGTATAATCTGGATCCAAGATTGTGGATCCAGATTTTTCCCACATCGTGGTGGCAATAAACGATGCTCGCAACTGCTCACGTTTAACCTGTGCGGCAGCTGCATCTTGCTCAGAATCGTCTCCTGTGGCTACAAAATCATCTGCCGAGTAATTACCCAGCAGCCACTTCTGGAGACGAGCGCATCGATCTTGGATGGACCCGTCGGGCCTGAGCTCCAGCTCGGCCAGGGCGTCCATGACTACCTCCGGACCTTCCACCAAAATCCAGGAGAAAACCTTGTCCTCCTTGTTTTCGCTCGCCATCTTCCTTCCTGTGGGCGCGAAAATTAACAAAAAAAAAATTCTGCGGCCTAACTACTCGTGCCAGTACCAGTCCCTACTAATTTTCGATTGGTACAACAATCCGATGCGCCGGTATCAAATTTTTGCAACGCCTGTCGCTGTTGCCACACCAACGCTGTACTGTCACGCACACTTTTAAAAACAACTGTGAGGAAAAAATAATAAAAAAAAACAAACCCGCCGTCGAGAAAAAAAAACAAATCCCCACTCCCGGAAAATACTCGCGCGTCTCGGAATTATTCACAATTCCGAGTCACAAAAACCGCGAAAGGTTCCAGGATCAGCTGGCAAAATTAAATCCTAATTTTAACAAGCAAAAGGAAAGAAAAAAAAAATCATCCCAACCGGCCTCACAATTGTTTTTTTTTTTTTTTTTACAAATTTTAGTGAGCTGATTGAATTATTCGAATTCAAACAGCTCCTGCCGCTATCGAAGTGTCTGGATTTATTTCTGAAGAATAATTCCTTTGTCCGCGCTCGGACAAGGTCACAGCGCTATCAAAACAAACTGCGCTGTCGGGTTATTAATCCCTAACTCTGCGTCTTAAATACGCAGCCGCGCTCGCTTTCCTACCGCTCGCGTCGAGCTGTCTCCCGCAGCTCGACCGCTACGTTATTCTACAATTACAAAACAAAAATCAACCGCGTCGTTGGGTGCCGATTTTTGCGGTACCCAAACGCAAAATTTCCCTCACCACGTTGTTGGGCGCCAATTTGTAACAGTGCTCGTACGGGGAAAAACAACGACGATCCGCGTTGTCGGACCAGCAACTGTACGCGTATAAAACTTCCGAATACTCGCTCCTGAGTACTTACTGCAGCCGTTGCTAGTACCTGCAAATAATTAAATAGACATGCTTGGGGAGACGCGTACGCGGGCTAGCTGTCAAATACCGGCAGTGGGTGGGGCTATCCCCCAAGCTAAAATCAAAATAAAATAAACTAAATTTCTCAGAATTAATAAATTCTCTAAATGAGGAAAAGTCGAGCGGAGGAAAAAGATTCGGTTTTAATAAACACTCCGGAACAACAATTAATTTTAACTTACAATTTATTAACAAAAAAATAATAAACAATAATAATACAAAAATTAATTGTCGCGATCCTAGAATTTAAAATCTAAAGTTCGGCCGATCGCGCGAGTGGCCGAACAAAGAGAGTCGAATGTAAACAAAACAATCTGCCGGGCGACTATGCGCGCCGGCTCGCAAGTTTCTACGTGTGAATTCTGACAAGAATTTTTATCAGCTTTCTATGCAAATATCGATTGCCCGTGCGAAGAAAAACCTTAGCAAAGAAACTGCCACGAATAAAGTAACAAGCAAAGGACTTCAAACTACTAAAATGTCTCTAAATCACTTTTTATTTGTTTTAACCGTGCGGCAAAATTAGTAAAAATTAATAAACCACCAATACGTTGATCCAAGATGGTGAAAAAAAAATTTTCGAAACATCAACTGTGAATAAAATGAACCTTTCTTAAAGTTTCTAATTTTTCATAATAAAAGGAACAAGGCTCATTTTATTCGTGGCTGGCATGTTGGGATTTTTTTTTATCATCTTGGATCAACGTATTGGCGGCCCATTAATTTTTACTAATTTTGCCGCACAGTTAAAACAAATAAAAAGTGATTTAGAGAAATTTAAGTAGCCGGGAGTCCCTTGATTGTTACTTTATTCCTGGCAGATTTTCGGCTAATGCTTTTCTTCGCACGGGCAATCGATTTATGCAATCGCCAGCATGTTTTTTATTTTTTAGCTAAGTTTTAAAAAATCGTGTTCAGAGCCTATCCCATCTATAAAGATGCGGGAACTTGATGTTTTTTTCATCTTTTTTGAATTTTCAGAGTAAAATATTTTTAAAAATCAAATAAAACTTTAACCATCAATTTGTCTTTCAGTAGGAATTTCCTAGAATTTTTTAAAGGTTTTCAATATAAATTATTCATTGTCAATTGTATTAAAGGATTTATAAAAATTCTTTTCTCTACAAATTTATAAAATAAGAAAAAAATGTGACCTACCAAATTAAGTGTAATATGCTTTAAAGACGAATTTTTGGAAAATTGGCTAAAAATGTAATAAATGATCCAAAGGACAGACCATCTCCTTGTTTGTGCTCAAAATATTTATTTGAGATAACAAATTATTATTAACAAGGTTTGAGACAAGTTTTATGAAAATATCTCTTGGGAATCAAATATCGACCCTGCAACATTAAAATATCATATAATTTCATTAAAACTAACCAACTGTAACCCAAGAGTTAGTTACATTGTTTTTTTACAAATAAAACATTCAACAATTTATTTCGGCAACGAATTAAGGGTTCTAGTTTAGATGTTACTGTGGAAAAAATTTTTTTTAGATAATACAAAGAGTATAGTCGACCTTTGCACATACTTTTGCATTAATAAATATTTTAAATATGTTTTTAAAAAAAATTTAAGTTTACATTCAAGCCCCGATTGAGCACAACTAAAATAACAGTTTAAAGATAAAAAATTTACTTACACAACTTGGTCTACTGGTTACAGGTCGTAGTATAGTATTTTTTCGTCATAAGATCAATTGTTGAATTTTTATTTTTAAATCATTTTACTTTTTTTAAAGCATCCACTTCTTTTGTATTTTTTAATTATATACTTTGTTATTGTCATGTTCACTGTCGAGTTTACAATAAATTGCCTTGATTCATTTCGATAGCTCTAAAGTCTAAGCTCGCGTACTTTCTTTTATAACAGGGATTTGTTTTTATTTGGGTTCAGATTTTCAATTTGAACGATAAAGTCTAAAAGTTTGTAATTCTATTTATAAATCCGTTTTGAAAACCCAGCATGCAACATTTTTTATATATAAATTTTTTAATTCATACTGAATATAAATAATTTTCATTTTTATAGTCTATATTCCAGGACTACCAAATCGTCGGTCCGTACGAAAAAAGGCACCTAAGTAAAAAATGCGTGGAAAGTGTTACAGTGCGAATTTTTGGGATTTTTTCCCAATTTGAGTAACTCTTATTGTTCTCTCGGGAAAACTATAATTGTTGCACTTTTCTTGGAAAATTGAGACCTTAAGTAACTAATTAATTATATGCTACAGTTATCACGGAAAATAGTTTTCACGGTTTTCTCTTTAAACAATTTTTGTTGCTATTTCCATAACTCATTCGCACGGTCACACTTTTCCCGGATTTTTTACGTAGGTGCCTTTTTTCTTACGTACCGACGAAATCAAATTTGAGTTTTTTAAAAGTTCGAACCGTTTCAAATTTAAGACTGAAGTGTTCGTGCCGTTAGATCCTAATAAATATCTCTAGTATATTTAATTTTTTTTTTAATTCCTTTAGATTCCTCTGTTCTAAAAATAAAAATTACAAACTGAAATTAATAAAAGTTAGAACTTTTTCATCCCTTATATTTTGTTTAACTTAATTAGTTTAATTTATACAAAGAAAAGAAAAATATCAACATTACTTTTAACAATGGTTCTAAATCCAAAACAATAATTAATATTAAAAATTTTATTAAGGGGAACCCCAAGTAAAACTACAGCGTAGGGAAACACTTATGATAAGGCGATGAAGTTTTGGGGATACACTCATAAAATAAATACATATAACGAACAGTCGTCAAAATCACCTTTAACATTTTTTTAGAGCTTTTAAAAATTATTTTCTTTTCACAAATTATAATTTTTCAAAATCCATACGTTCTTTGAATTATAATTTTTCAAAATCCATACGTTCTTTAAATTATAATTTTTCAAAATCCATCCATACGTAAATTTAAAAAAATTAAGTTATGCGAAAGTTATTCGCGAGAGGTTCCGCACTTAGTCCTCTTGAAAAATCCCCAAAAATCCTCAAAATAATTTCTAGTACATTTTAAACAGATGAGGATCGTTATTTTCATGAAAAAATTACACTTACAAATTATTGTGGGATTCAATGGATTAAGTTTTTTAAATTAACGTCTAGAAAGTGTAAAAAATTTTTATAAAAAAAAATTGAAAATGGCCGAGGTTATTAAGTTTTTGAATTTTTACTTTTCTTATAACTTTCAGCTCTGACATCTTAAAAATTTTTTTTTTTTTTTTTTTTTTACCGCACTGCATGAAATGATTTTATTTTAAGAATATATTCAGAATAATTAAAATAGATTATTTATTTTATGTTTGCTTAAAAATATGAGACGCCACCGTAACACATACACGAGCTTCTGATTAGGAGTTCCTACAACTTCAGAATCTCCCAAAAAAGAGGCAGGCGTCGTAATTCCAACACAGTATAATGTGAACAGTCCGTAGTATGCGTCCTAATACGATTTTTTTTTCCAACTTCAAATTTTAAGTTTGAAATTCATTTTTTGGTAAGACTTATAATGGGCTTATAACTTAAAATAAAAGCAAGGAGTTAAAATTTAAATTTCATATCAAAATAAAAATGATTTTTTGCTCCCAAGTTTTTTTAACTGATGCTGAAGCTAATGTATACGAGCAAACTGCGCTAATTCAGGCCCATACTCTACCTGTGTGTCCGAAATTAGTTACCCCTTAAGTATAATACGCGAACGTTATTTAAAAATTAAAAACGTTACACGAAAAAAATATAACCGATGCAGGATAGCTGAATTCAGCGAATAGCTGGCGCAAACTTTGCGGTGCAAAGTCAGTCTCACCGGCGTGTCTACCTTATCGATGCGACGCGACGCTCCCGGTCGCTCACTGGACTACAATAAAATATTTAATGTTTTCATAAGAAAGAAGATAAGATTATCATGTGTCTTAAGCTCTGCATAAGGTTCAAGAAGATTATAAACAAAAACAGGCGTAGCCTATGCCCGCGCGACGACTGACTGTGCACAGTCAGCTGTTCGCGGTACCCCATCGGGTGATCCTGCATCGGTTACATTTTTTTCGTGTACAAGCTCTATTGATGTACCGTTGAAATATTTGCCTAAATTATTGTTGTGAATTCATACTTAAGCTTTAGTAATAATGAAATAATACCTCTGCGCCCAAATTATCATTGGAAAAACATCTTGTCACATCTTTTTCTTCATAAATGTTATCGCACCTTACTATAACATCCGAGGCACACTCTAAACCATGGTTGCTGTGTTCAGTGAAGTGAAGGTATTCACTGAACATTCAGTAGACTTAAGACAACATATATATATACTGCGCTGTTGCCACAACTAGTCGCTGCAGATCAAATGACAATTCTAGAGAGTCTAATATGAAAATTAATAAATAAATAAATAATTCCTCAAGCTCTAAAACATAAAAACTCAGACTATCAAGGTTAAATTAATAAATAAATAAATAAATAAACAAATAAAACACGAAGTTTTAAACCAACAAAATGCTGAGATTTTTTAATTGAATTTTCTATAAAATAAATAAATAAATAATACCCCAAGCTCTAAAACCTCGGAACAAAGGTCGTCAAAAATTAATTTATTGATAAATAAATAAATAAACAAATAAAACACGAAGTTTTAAACCAACAAAATGCAGAGATTTTTGAATTGAATTTTCTATACACTAAATAAACAAATAATACTCCAAGCTCTAAAACGACAAAACCCCGACCATCAAAGATTAATTTAGAAATAAATAAATGAATAAATAAACAAATAAAACACGAAGTTTTGAACCAACAAAATGCTGAGGTTTTTTTATTGAATTTTCTATAAAATAAATAAACAAATAATACCCCAAGCTCTAAAACCTCGGAACCAAGGTCATCAAAAATTAATTTATTGATGAATAAATAAATAAACAAATAAAACTCGAAGTTTTGAACCAACAAAATTCTGAGGTTTTTTTATTGAATTTTCTAAAAAATAAATAAACAAATAATACCCCAAGCTCTAAAACCTCGGAACAAAGATCGTCAAAAATTAATTTATTGATAAATAAATAAATAAACAAATAAAACACGAAGTTTTAAACCAACAAAATGCTGAGATTTTTTTATTAAATGTTCTATAAAATAAATAAACAAATAATACCCCAAGCTCTAAAACCTCCGAACAAAGGTCGTCAAAAATTAATTTATTGATAAATAAATAAATAAACAAATAAAACACGAAGTTTCAAAGCAACAAAACGCAGAGATTTTTTAATTGAATTTTCTATAAAATAAATAAACAAATAATACCCCAAGCTCTAAAACCTCGGAACAAAGGTCTTCAAAAATTAATTTATTAATAAATAAATTAATAAACAAATAAAACATAAAGTTTTAAACCAACAAAATGCTGAGGTTTTTTAATTGAATTTGTTGTTCAATAAATAAAAAAATAATATTCAAAGGTTCTTAACCGGGAAACGACAACTAAGCCCGTCAAAAATTAATTTATTAATAAATAAGTGAATAAACAAATAAAACCCTAAGCTTCAAAACAACAAAACACTCGGTTTTTTTAATTGAATTTGTTGTAAAATAATTAAACAAATAATACTCCAAGCTCTAAAACTAAGACCGTCAAAAATTAATTTAGTAATGATTAAATGAATTAACAACTAAAACCTAAAGCTTTTGAACTAAACGCTGGGTTTTTTAAATGAATTTATTTAATCTAACGCTCAAGGATTCAAGGTTTTAGAGCTTGAGCTATTATTTGCTTACTTATTTATTAACAAATTCAATTGAAAATATCGGACGTTTCGTCGTTTTTAAGCTTCTGGTTTTATTGTTTTATTAATTTGTTTTTTTTTAAACTAATCTTTGACAATCTGTGCTCCGTGGTTTTGGAGCTTTGAGGTATTATATGTTTATTTATTTTATAGTCAATTCAATAAAAAAAACCTCAGCATTTTGTTGGTTTAAAACTTCGTGTTTTATTTGTTTATTTATTTATTCATTTATTTATTTGTTTATAAATTAATCCTTGGTGGTCTTAGTTTAGTAGTTTTAGAGCTTGGGTATTATTTGTTTATTTAATTTACAAAAAATTCAAATAGAAAACTCAGCATTTTTTTGTTATAAAACTTCGGGTTTTATTTGTTTGTTCATTTATTTATCAATAAATCAATTTTTGACGGTCTTAGTCCCCCGGTTTGAAGCGTCGGGTTTAATTTGTTTATTTGTTTGTTTATTAATAAACTTAACAGTGATTGTCTTAGTTCCCTGGTCTAAAAGCTTGGACTATCATATGTTTATTTATTTTTGTTATGTGACATATTTGTAGTGTCACATAATGGACATAAGTTAAATTATTAGTTAAGTAAATAGTTTTAGAAACACGCGCTGATAGCCTCACCCGCACAACGCCTTGGTGAGAAAAAGTCGTGCTGGCGGGGGAAGCTACCGGCCGGGCGGCGAGAGAGCTGCAGCGCGTGCAGCAGTTCGAAGTAAGTTATAATTGCACGCGGACGAATTTTCGCGATTAGTTACTAATTATTCTTGTAAATGTTAAGCTTACCTTAAGTGTATAACGAACAATTGTAATATTCGTTATAAGTTTTATATTAAAATAATTATAAATAACTCGTGTAGTTAAGTGATTTAAAATAAAGGACCCAGTTACCAAGATTGTGCATCTCATTTACCCCACCTGTAACTGACGTACCAGACACGCCGTTCTCCAGAGTTAAGGTAAAGTGAAGAATTTTGGTTATATTAAACTAAGACCCTGTTTTTCCTCCCGTCGACACACGTGCGGGGACCGCGAGCCCCGGTCCGTACTCCCTTCCCGGGCTGCTAAATTAGGGAGTTGTTAAGTGACTTCGTTGGCACCTAACAATTTTACAACAAATTTAAATAGAAAACTCAGCATTTAGTTGTTATAAAACTTCGAGTTTTATTTGTTTATTTATTCATTTATTAATAAATTAATTTTTGACGACCTTTGTTCCGAGGTTTTAGAGCTTGGGGTATTATTTGTTCATTTATTTTATAGAAAATTTAATTAAAACATCTAAGCATTTTGTTAGTTTAAAACTTCGTGTTTTATTTGTTTATTTATTTATTTATCAATAAATGAATTTTTGACTACCTTTGTTCTGAGGTTTTAGAGCTTGGGGTATTATTTGTTTATTTATTTTATAGAAAATTCAATAAAAAAATCTGAGCCTTTTGTTGGTTTAAAACTTCATGTTTTATTTGTTTATTTATTTATTTACCAATAAATTAATTTTTGTCGACCTTTGTTCCGAGGTTTTAGAGCTTGGGGTATTATTTGTTTATTTATTTTATAGAAAATTCAATAAAAAAACCTCTGCTTTTTGTTGGCCAAAAATTTTGTGTTTTATTTGTTTATTTATTCATTTATTTATAAATTAATCTTTGATGGTCTGAGTTTTGTCGTTTTAGAGCTTGGGGTATTATTTGTTTATTTATTTTATAGAAAATTCAATTAAAACATCTCAGCATTTTGTTAGTTTAAAACTTCGTGTTTTATTTGTTTATTTATTTATCAATAAATTAATTTTTGACTACCTTTGTTCTGAGGTTTTAGAGCTTGGGGTATTATTTGTTTATTTATTTTATAGAAAATTCAATTAAAAAATCTTAGCATTTTGTTGGTTAAAAATTTCATGTTTTATTTGTTTATTTATTTATTTATTCCTAAATTAATCTTTGATGGTCGGGGTTTTGTCGTTTTAGAGCTGAGGGTATTATTTGTTTATTTATTTTATAGAAAATTCAATTAAAAAATCTCAGCATTTTGTTGGTTTAAAACTTCCTGTTTTATTTGTTTATTTATTTATTTATCAATAAATTAATTTTTGACGACCTTTGTTCCGAGGTTTTAGAGTCTGGGGTATTCTTTGTTTATTTATTTTATAGAAAATTCAATAAAAAAACCTCAGCATTTTGTTGGTTCAAAACTTCGTGTTTTATTTGTTTATTTATTCATTTATTTATTTCTAAATTAATCTTTGATGGTCGGGGTTTTGTCGTTTTAGAGCTTGGGGAATTATTTATTTATTTATTAATTTTCATATTAGACTCTCTAGAATTGTCATTTGATCTGCAGCGACTAGTCGTGGCAACAGCACAGTATATATATATGTTGTCTTAAGTCGACTGAATGTTCAGTGAATACCTTCACTTCACTGAACACAGCAACCATGCTCTAAACTAATAAAAACAGATTCCTTTTTTTTCTCATCGCTTTAAGTTGAAACAGAAAATATTCACTTCAATAAATAATGACAACTTTAAGAATTACTACAGAAGACAAACAAAATATTTTCAAAACTGTGATCAACACTCCTACATAAGTGCAAATCCAGGACAATAGAGGCGTGGCTCGCCAAGCGGAGCGCGGCATTTGTTTATCGGCTATCTCATGTGGCTTCATATGCGCCTTCTGCAGTTTCCCCCTCTCTGAGGTTATAGTATTATTTATCCCCACTTATTTTTTAGTTTGCAGCTTTCATATTGTAATTGATTATTATTTGTTTATTTTATTATTTGTTTATTTACAATTGTACTCTTCAATAAAAATATTTTTTGGCGCTTTTTCGAGATGATTTTACACTTCGCACCGTGTGATAGTTAGAAAAGTGAGATCTACAATTGAAAAAGGTGAAAATGAGAAAGTAAGTATTGTTCGCTTTATTTATAAAATTAGGTTCTCTTACTACAGATACACAACTCATGTTTTTGTCTAGAGATGCTCATTTGTTTGATTTCATACTGATAGTGATTGAGCTGTCATATTTTTTTATTCTTATATCTATGATTATTTTTACGAAATCTTATTGAATCTTAGAAACAAAATATTAATATTTGTAGAATTTATATCAGAAACAAATGGAAAAAATTGAAATTTTTTGCAGATGCAAAAAAGCATTAATTATTTTATAAAGTTGACACACGGACGGAATGAATACGTAAATTTACCGTGGAAGTAACTCCGGAAAATTCGGTTTTAAACAGCACGAGAATTAACCTTGAAGGTTACGTAAAAACTGTAAGCGCCACGGTACGCCAGCCAATCAGAATCGAGCGGCTTGACTCTGATTGGCTGGATTTACGTACCTCTTTAAAGTTTTTACGTGGAGCCTCACACGTAATTTTTCGGAGTTATGGTGCACGGTAAAACTGCGTATTCGTTCCGTCCGTGCATAATTAATAAAAGCAAGAAGTTTTATAAAAAAATCAGAACATTCTTTTTTTACACGTATTTCTATATATAAATATGTATCGCAGAAATCAATATTTAAAAAAAACTCATGGTAATGTTATGTAACGTGGAATTTGATCTGTGGTGGGAGGGGAACGGAGGAGTTCCGGCGGTGGCCGCAGAGGGCCAGAGTACAGGGAACCGCCCGTCCCTTCCCCTCTCCTCGCTGGGTGCCGGAAGGGGGGGCCTGAGTAGCTACCGCCATTTTGAGGCATTCTTCGTGGTACCTTCGAGAGTTCGAGACGTGTCGCGCGAGACTGATTTTTTGTGCCCTACGAGGAGTAAAAAAACATCTCCGATAATCGAGTTAATTCTCACCGTTCGTGCGAGGACAAAACGCGGTCCTTGTGTTCGTTTTCGCGTGAGGACTGCTCGGAGTGATTTGATAGTGGAAGCTTGCGCTACTGCTCACGAGACTCCGTCGCAGCCGCCGACGAGACGCCGGTGCATCGCCGCTCACCCGACGCCACACCGCCGCTCACGAGGAGCCGTACATCGCAGCCAGGAACAACGGAGCACATCATCAGCTGGCAAGTCAACAACGGAGAGTTTTGCGGAGCAATCTGAAGGTGCGTGCCGGGACAGCGGTCCCTTACTGCGATCCCCTTGCCACATCTTAATTTTTTCTTGAGAGAATAAATATACGATAGTCCCGACTTACTCGTGTTTTTCTTTCTAGTAGAGTATTCTTTTTTTTTTTTTTTTATCCCAGCCCTCGATTCTTTATTTAGGTCATCGACTGGACGTGAAGGCACTGCCGAGTACCGCACTCGACGGGTCTTAGTTTTTTCTTTCTTGGGTGCGGCTTGCCGCAGCGGGTTTGTCGAGCCCGTCGAGCGGTTGGGCCGCGTTTTCACGTCGACGAGGTAGCAGCAGCAAGACGACGGAGCACCGAGTGACGACGGCGAACCTACGACTGCTGAGCTGACCGGGCCGGAGGCGCCCTAGACAAATATTCGGCCTGGAGGGGCATTATTGTTTTTTTTTTTGAGCGGGGATATCCTGGGGTATTTTGGGGCATTTCTTCTTTTCTTTTTTGCGGGCTTAATTAGATTCCTCCCCATATGACGTGCCAACGTGTGGCTCGGGCCCACAGGAATTGCTGCTGCTGCTAAGCGTGCCGTGCGGGCAGGCTACGTGATTACGCGATTGAATTCCAAGCCAAGGCCGTAGGGATTCGGTTTGTTTTGATTGTGTAACCTTGGCTGGGATTGGGACGCGAGTGTTTACTGACGGAGCGAGAAAAGTAACACTCGGCGTTGAATAATAACGTTAGGAATTATTGCGAGTGTTGTTTACACTTTATTGATTTCTCTTTCTCTCTTTTCGTCGCGTGTGGCAAGAGGGAATTTAGAGTTAAGGAAACAAAGAATTCGAGGTTGGATTTTTCTTAGTACACCGTGCTTGTTGGGGAATTCTCTTTTCTCTTGATTGGTTCTGTTGTGATTTTCTCCGGGCTGTTTGAAGCAAGCACGGGTGAGTTTTTTTTTCTTGTTTAGTCCTTGGAAATTCGAACCAAGCTCGAATTTTTTGTCGTTGCGATAATAATCTAAGAGGGAACTGTGTGCGCTGTTACTACTGATTTTTTGTTGTTGTTTGTTGAGATTATTTTTTTTTGTGGGGATTAACAATTTTATTTTATACACCGTTAGTATTCTCGTTCTTTCGCTCAGCGACGAGAGACGGGTGAGCCCGCGTGCTCCCAGTCAATCTACCTCCTGCGATAGCAGTAGAGAAGCGTGTCGCAGGGCGAAGGTGAATTATCGCGAGAATAATAATAGTAACAGGGGAATAAGTGCCGGCAAGAACCATGGCAAACTACCGCGAGCCAGGAATCTCGGCAGCCCAAATCGATATTAGGCTGGCGGTGAACGAAATTGTGCGAACCTCGCCGGGAGCGCGGAACCTCGCGGGAACGATCGGGAGGCTCAACCCGCAATCCCTGATGGAGGCTCTTGACACGGAGGGCTTAAGCACGGTTGGCTCGATCAGTGAGTTGCGGAATCGTCTGCTGCGGTTCAACATTCGGCGAGCGGATCCTAACAATCTGGTACCGTGGGATCGTGAAATCGACGAGAGGGGCGAAGTAGTGCCGTCGACTACAGCTGCCCTCGTATTGGAAACATCAAATGAGGTACGGGGAGTCCCGGAGCCAGGGCCGAGACCTAGAGGACGCCCCCGAAAAGGCGAAGGCGGTCCCTCCGGCTCGGCAATGAGCTCAGGGTCCGTAATCTCGGGGGGGAGGAAAGCTAAAAAAAATCCCCACAAAAGCCGAGAAAAGGTAGTCCCTCTGGCCCGGCCGCGCGTAACTCGGGCTACTACGAGAATGCAGGCGGAGAAGGCGAACGAGGTTAGTTCCTGGGAGTCGGCCCGGCCTGGGAAAGAGACTGCGGGTGAGGACCGGACCGTGATGTTCAGTGCCCCGCAGAGAACGACGCCGACGTCGGTAGAGGGGGTGACGGTAGCCACCACAGGTACGTCCGCTACTTTGACGTCCACGGACTGCGCTCAACGGTATACCGTGTAAAGCAATTCTCATAGCCGAACGCCCGGCATGTCCCCAACTATCACCAGCACCCGGGTAACCCCGTTTGCGCCAATAAGCACAGTAAGTGGAATAGGCACGGCGTGGATGGCACGGTGGAACCAACATGGGATGACCCCCGAACCCCGTTTGCACTAGGGTAACTTGCTGGACTTATGTGGCCCTGATTGGAGCTTACCGGGATTCCCTCCAGAGGGTGCCGGGCTCCGGACACCTCAAGTCTGGGACGAGCACGTAGAAAAAAGCCAACGGACCCCCGGGGGCAACGATCATAATAAAAAGACCCATTTTGGATCGGGGGCCGAGCAATACATCGACTCGGAGTCAGACGACCTCTCTGAAGATGCCGACGATAGTGAGCCTAACTCCACCGACATGGACGTCCCCGCCCAAAGAAGGAGTGTTCCCAGAGCAGACGCCGCAGTAGAGGACGCATATATTCAGCTGAATAGAAGTCTGAAAATAATGGCGACTCCTGCGGCCAACTTTAATCGAGCACCTAATGCCACGGCCTCGGTTGCGAGTGGGCTCCAGGGGGCTCGAGGTCGGGTCGGCTTGGTGGCACAACCAGTTGCTTCGCGGGATAGCTCTTGGGAGTCAGATTATCGGGAAGATGGGCTCCGGCCTAAAACCCGAGTCCGATGCCAGCTACGGGCATCTTCCCCCGACTCGGTCCGTGCTTCAAAAACAGACCGGAGACGGAAAAGCTGCGAGCGGCATCATAGTCACGTCCGTCCTGCAGTTCAAAGAAAACGATGCTCGAAACACAAATCGAGCTCAAGTGGAAGCGGCAGCGAATCCGACACCTCGAAAAGCGGAAGGTCCGACTCGGGCTCGGGCAGTGATAGCGACACCAGCAGAGAACGAAGCCGAGCCAGTTCGCGCGCCCGAAAGAACCAAGCTCGAGTAATTCGCGATTTGAAATCGTGGGAGTTACGTTTCGGCGGTACCGATAAGGAAGACCCCGACGAGTTCCTGGGTCGACTCGAGGACTTCAAGGACAGCACCCAGTGGACTAGTGAGGAGATCCTTGCTGCCCTGCCGGGAATACTGACCAAGTCCGCGGGCTCCTGGTATCGACACCGTAAACGAAAATTTAGTAGTTGGCGAAAATTCGCGGTCGAGTTTACCGGTCATTTCGTGGGGGAAATCGATGATGATGACCTCCTCGACGAACTTAAGGCCCGAACTCAAGCAAAGGGAGAGAAGATAGAGGCATTCGTGGACAAATTCCGCATGATTGTCTCTAAATTTCGGGATCGCCCGTCAAACGAGAAGCTACTCAAGGTGGCTTACAAAAACCTCGACTCGGGTTACCGGAATTATATCGGACCAAAACCACCGCACTCGTTTAGCTCGCTCTTAAAAAAAGGGAAGGAGCACGAACGAATGAAAGACTTGAATAGTCGACATGTACAGCCTCCCTCCAGGGATAAAGCTCGACTTCCTGCGGCCGCATGGTCGGGAGCACCGAAAGCACAGCGGGTGGCAGCCCTCCAGGAGCCGGCTCCTGTGGAGGAACCGGAAGCCAAAGCGGCCGCCACAAAACAGGCCCCAAGCGGGCGTAAACCGCGAGCAAAAACTTCAAAAAAAAACGATAACTTATCGGGCCCGATTACGACTGAAAGTTTCGTAACTCCTCACCTAGAAGCCGAGGAGATCGCGGGGTTTAGTCCGGCGGACAGACGCCAAGTAAATACGGGCAAGGCTCCTGGTTGGGGTCACCCTATTCAGGCCAAACAAAATGCGAGCGTTCGGTCTCCAGGCTTGGTGGGGGGAGGGAACGCAGATGCGGAAATAAAATGCTACCAGTGTAATGAAGCGGGGCACAAGGTTACCTCGTGTCCCCACCGCATCTGCTACACCTGTCATAAGCCAGGTCACTTTTCGCCTGCTTGTCCCGAACGCCTCGCTAAGTTAAAATGCCAGGTGTGCGGACAGTCAGGTGTGACTGTTCCTGAGTGCCCCAACTGCTCGTGGATGTTGGGAAACGGCAATGCGGGGGGAGTCGGTCCCACCCCTGCCTGCTAACGCAAATCGGGACCAACCAGCTCAAGGAGCATACTCTCAGCCCTGAGTCAAACTGCGGAGGCGCTGGCCTCGGGTTCAATCCGGCAATCGGGCACGGTCATGGTGGGGGTGAAGATCGTGGGAAAACTCAGCCCAAAGCTGAGCTAGAGTACCAGGACGAGATCACCGAGGCCAGTGTGCAGACCGTACGAGAAGCAGGACGGGAAAAGAGCCCAGAGCCAGTCCTCGGGGGCGTTGACTTCGGGGATAGCCTCGCACTTGGGCACAGTGAGGGCGGGGGCGCAGATCGTGGGAAAATTCAGCCCGAAGCTGGAGTAGAGTACCAAGACGAGATCGCCGAGGCCGTTGTGCAGTTTGTGCGAGAGGCAGGGTGGAAAGAGAGTCAGCTCCAGTCCGAAGGTCTCTCGGGGCAAACCCTGATGGAGACCTGGAAGAGCTGGGACATCGACGAGCGGGACCCGTGGTTGCAGGGTAACATCGTCATTCATGATAATATGATAGAGATGATTTCGGCAGTGAGGAATGATAATAGATGTTTTATAACCCTAGCGTTAAACGGTAATAAATACCACGCCTTGTTTGACCCCGGAGCTATGCTCTCGCTGGCGGGCCCTCTGATCGCGGACAATCTGTCCGACCTGCTAAAGCCCACGGATACCCTTATCCGTTCGGTTACAGGGGAAATTAAGAGTTTGCGGGGGGTCCTACATGCGCAGCTCGAGATTGACGGGACTCTTAAACCTTTTGATTTAAAGGTTTATGAGGGCTTGGAGCATGACGCAGTGCTGGGCATGGACTTTTGTCGTTTATTTGGGATCGAAGTCCAGTTTGACGCCGGGTTGTGGAGGGTAAAGGAAGGGCCCTGGCATGGGTTCCTCAGTTCCCAGAATCAGAGCGAAGACCCGGTCGTGGTAGCTGAGTGTGCGGGGATCTGCGAGTTATCCGAGGATCAGAGGGCACAAATACAAGCCCTGATCGCCCGGTTAATACCAGAGCCGACGGAGCTGTTGCCAGCCACGACGTTCGCCGAACACAAGATCGAAGTGTTCAGTGAGGAACCTGTCCGAATCCGCCCGCGGCGTTTGTCGCCCTGGATGAATGACAAGTTGATCCAGGAGGTGGAAAAGCTCAAGGCAGCGAGAATCATAGAGGAATCCACGAGTGATTGGAGCAGCCCACCTGTCCTAGTACGGAAACGGGACGGGGAATCAGTGCGGATGTGCATCGATTTCCGCTGGGTTAACGCCGTCACTCGTAAGGTGGCCTACCCGCTACCGAGCATGGACTCGATCCTAGATCGAATGCGGGGTGCCGTCTTTTTAACAAAAATTGACCTCAAGCAAGCGTACTATCAGATTCCTATGGAACCAAACAGCAAAAAATACACGGCTTTTGCTGTCAAGGGCTACGGCCTGTTGCAGTTCTTACGTATGCCGTTTGGACTCACGAACGCTCCCGCCACTTTCCAGAAACTGATTGACAAGCTCTTCCCGCCGGAATACGAGCCTTATGTCTTTCGGTATCTGGACGACATCATCATCGTGACGGCGTGTTTTCTGGCTCACCTGTTTTGGTTGGAGCTGGTGTTGAAGCGCCTGGCGGAGGCTCGCCTGACAGTGAATCCCGAGAAATGTGAATTTGGTTGTTCGCAGATCCGGTACCTGGGTTTCCTGTTGGACAAAGAGGGCTTGCGCCCAGACCCCGACCGGATCCAACCGATCTTAGACATCCCAGTACCCACGAACCTGACAAAGCTCCGAAGCTTCCTGGCGGTGGTTAACTGGTATTCTAGATTTATAGATCACGAATCCGAGCTAAAACTACCGTTGTTGAGCCTCCTTCGAAAGGGCGTGAAGTACGTTTGGACCGACGAGCATCAACAGGCTTTCGAGAATCTAAAAAGGGCCCTAACCTCGGCGCCAGTGTTGGCTCGACCGGATTTCGAGAAACCTTTCACTGTCCAGACTGACGCGAGTGCTGGAGCCCTGGGCGGGGTGTTAACCCAGGAGTTCGAAGACGGGGAGCACCCCATCTTGTTTATCAGTAAATCCCTGTCAGATACTCAGCGTAGGTACTCGGCCTCGGAACGCGAATTTTTGGCAATCCGATGGGCAATTGAGAAACTGAGGCCTTACCTAGAGGGGTATCACTTTAAGGTGATCACCGACCACAAGGCTCTGAAGTGGATTAATAACCTTAAAGATGATACTGGTCGGCTAGGTCGCTGGCGGCAGGAATTGGCTCAATACGATTTCACCATCGAGTATCGTCGGGGGTCGTTAAACCACGTGCCTGATGCTCTCTCCCGAATGTTCGAGGACGAACCGGCGGCGATTGAGGGGTTTGAGGCCATTGAGGATCCCTGGTACTTGGAAAAACGTCGGGATGTGCTCGAGAAGCCGGGAAGGTTTCCACAATGGCGCGTAGTTGACGAGATGCTATATCGGCACCGTCATGACCCTCTCCTTGACCCGGTTACCCATGGGGAGGAGGGCTGGCGCTTGGTGGTCCCCAAGGAATATCGGGATGAAGTCCTCCAGGATGCACATGTCCACCCCTCCTCGGGCCACTTTGGTGTTGAAAAAACGTACGACCGAATTATCCGAGAGTACTATTGGCCAGGGGTGTACACAGACGCTCGCCAATTTGTCTTGGGCTGCCTAGACTGCCAGAAATACAAGGCCATGAACTCTAGTCCTCAAGGGTTGATGGGCCGGCGAATCGTGGAGCGCCCGTGGTCAGTCGTCTCGGTGGATCTAATGGAGTTCCCGCCGAGCAAGAATCGATTTAAATACCTCGTGGTATTTATTGACTTGTTCACCAAGTGGGTGGAATTAAAGCCCCTGCGGAAGGGTGACGGGAAATCGGTGTCCCTAGCCCTCGAAGAGCTGGTGCTTTTCCGGTGGGAGGCCCCTGATTATATCCTGACTGACAACGGTACCGAGTTTGTAAATAAAGATCTATTTACGACCTTGTATGAATACGGGATCTCCCACACGACGATCCCTCCGTATCACGCGCAATCAAATCCAGTGGAAAGAAGCAACAGGACGCTAAAAACGATGATCTCGATTTTTGTCAAGTCCGATCACCGCAATTGGGACATGCACTTGCATGAATTCCGTCATGCGGTGAACACGGCTACTCAGTCCTCCACCGGGGTTTCGCCCGCGTTTCTCAATTTCGGCAGACACCCGCGGCCCGTCAAGAGCCTGCGCCGTAAGGTAGAGGCTCCGGCGACCCTGCTCCGTTTGGATCCGGGGGTCTGGTTGGACAGGATTAAACGCCTGGACCACCTGCGGGATCTGGTCTGCCGAAACCTTGACGAGGCCCGTCGTAAGCAGGAAGCCCAGTACGACCAAGGTCGTAAAGATACCCGGTTTATGGTGGGAGATATGGTCTTACGGGTGACCCACTTCTTGTCGGATGCGTCGAAGAAGTTCAACAAGAAGCTAGCGCCTAAATTCGAAGGGCCCTATAGGGTTCAGACCATCCTCTCCCCTACAGTGTACCTTCTGGATATGGGGGGAAGCAGGAAAAATCCTAAGGTACACGTGAGCGAGCTTAAACGCTACGTCCCGCCGAGACTCGTAAATAATCCGCCCGACATGGCCGAGCCTGCAATTCTACCCATACCAGAGTCCGCTCCGGAAGCAGGGATTTCGTTGTAATAACGCTACTCGACAGTGCGGCCAATTAATATTAAGGAAAAAAAAAATGTGTTTACTCTTTAGAAAAAAAAAAATGTTTATGTATTATTGTCGCTGGAAGTCACTGACTCGCAATTTTCTGTTTCAGATGTGGCGTCGTAGGCAACGAGGACGGCCGTCACCCCGGTTTTATGAGCCCCAGCTGTGGCTCCCGGGAGATGATGCCGCTTCCCCGCCACCACGGGAAATCAACCAATGGACCCGCCGGGAAGAGACCGCTCCAGGCAGGCGCGAGCCCCGGGCGAATGGAGGAGGGCCTGACTTGCTGGAACTACCAGCTGGAGGGTCGCGCAATCGTGATGGCTCGGCAAGCGACGATGAAGGACTGGATCACTCCCGGTCCTGGAGTCTACTAGAAAGAAGTTCGGGGGCTAACGACAACGTCCCGTTAGCATTACCGCCCCAGGTCTTTTCGGACGATCTGCTGGTAATATCTCACGAGCAGGATGGCCAGGATTTAGAGATTGGCGAAGACACCCCAGCGCTGGATGGTGGCGAAGGCCACGCTTCTGTCCCGCAAAATGACGAGGACAACGGGCCTACCGCCGGTGATGGGGAGTGGCGCCCGCTGCCCAGGGGAGACACCAACCGGGATGGCACTGGTTGCGGACAGGAACAACGAAGGCGATCCAGACGTCGTCGGCAGCGGCGCAATCGCTCTGCGCGAAGAGCTGCCACACCCGACAACCAGAGAGTCAGTAGACGTCGCACCACCCAGTCAAACGCCCGAACTCGAACCCCCCCCAGGCAGTCTACCCAGGGGGTATGGGGTCCTTTCAACGGGTGGGACCCTTATCAACAAGCGCCAATGGGATTGCCCCGTTTATCGCGGCCACCCTCAAGCGCCCGAAAGAGAGAGGATACCGGACCGAAGGGGTAATGTACAGCCGAGGCATTAACCTTATCTATACTGACGCGACGAAGGACCCGCCGTTGAAGGCCTGCTTCGCCTGCTGGCGACAGGGCCATAAATCCCAGCAGTGTCCAGCTCCTGAGCCCGGTCCGTACTGCCCGAATTGTGGGCGCCGTGGAAACTCAATCTTTTCCTGCCCCAGATGTGCGGCTGGATTCTCGGCCTACCGTCGGAGCAGAGCTATGGCTAGTAGACAGGTGGAGGAAGCTAGAACTGTCCAGCCCGCAGAAGCTCCGTCGACGGTAAGGATTTCTCCTCCGGCGACAACCTCTACTGGCTCTACATCGGGCAGCGAGATGCTAGCTCGTCTGCAAACAGCCGCCGTTCTGGTAGAGGGTTTTAGCACCGAGGCTCGGGAGCGCATCTTGCTTCGAGTGGCGCAGGACGAGAGCAAAAGTCGCAGTCCTATCAAGAAACCCCGTCCGGAACAGTGAAAGTAACAGCGCGACATGGATTCCCCATGCAATTCTCTGGTCTTGGGATTTTTTTTTTATTTATTTTATTTAGTATTAACTTATTATTATTTCTATTCCTTGTATTGTTTCCTTTTTTTCATTTTTTTTGATAAACGGCGTCCCACCGAATGGGAAATTCATGTTCAATCTAATAAACGGCGTCCCTCCGAATGGGAAATTTTCCAATTTTGTAAACGGTGTCCCACCGAAATGGGAAACTCGGATTAATTATTTAATTAGTTGCGGCTCTCCCGATGAGCGATTGGTACATTATGTATTTTTTTCTTAGTAGTACCTTGTGGTACGCATAAGTTTAGTAGTAAGACTTCTTTTGTAGGTGGCAAGGGGAAAGAATTTGTAATGGAAGCGAGGGCAGCGGCCCTAAGTTTTTTTTTGGGTACGATGTCCCATCGTGGTCGGGGGTGGTCTGTGGCATGGGATGCCACAGGAATCTCTGTAACGTGGAATTTGATCTGTGGTGGGAGGGGAACGGAGGAGTTCCGGCGGTGGCCGCAGAGGGCCAGAGTACAGGGAACCGCCCGTCCCTTCCCCTCTCCTCGCTGGGTGCCGGAAGGGGGGGCCCGAGTAGCTACCGCCATTTTGAGGCATTCTTCGTGGTACCTTCGAGAGTTCGAGACGTGTCGCGCGAGACTGATTTTTTGTGCCCTACGAGGAGTAAAAAAACATCTCCGATAATCGAGTTAATTCTCACCGTTCGTGCGAGGACAAAACGCGGTCCTTGTGTTCGTTTTCGCGTGAGGACTGCTCGGAGTGATTTGATAGTGGAAGCTTGCGCTACTGCTCACGAGACTCCGTCGCAGCCGCCGACGAGACGCCGGTGCATCGCCGCTCACCCGACGCCACACCGCCGCTCACGAGGAGCCGTACATCGCAGCCAGGAACAACGGAGCACATCATCAGCTGGCAAGTCAACAACGGAGAGTTTTGCGGAGCAATCTGAAGGTGCGTGCCGGGACAGCGGTCCCTTACTGCGATCCCCTTGCCACATCTTAATTTTTTCTTGAGAGAATAAATATACGATAGTCCCGACTTACTCGTGTTTTTCTTTCTAGTAGAGTATTCTTTTTTTTTTTTTTTTTATCCCAGCCCTCGATTCTTTATTTAGGTCATCGACTGGACGTGAAGGCACTGCCGAGTACCGCACTCGACGGGTCTTAGTTTTTTCTTTCTTGGGTGCGGCTTGCCGCAGCGAGTTTGTCGAGCCCGTCGAGCGGTTGGGCCGCGTTTTCACGTCGACGAGGTAGCAGCAGCAAGACGACGGAGCACCGAGTGACGACGGCGAACCTACGCCTGCTGAGCTGACCGGGCCGGAGGCGCCCTAGACAAATATTCGGCCTGGAGGGGCATTATTGTTTTTTTTTTTGAGCGGGGATATCCTGGGGTATTTTGGGGCATTTCTTCTTTTCTTTTTTGCGGGCTTAATTAGATTCCTCCCCATAGTTACTTCTTGAGATTCACATAATGTGTAGCTGTAAATATAACTAATGTAATGTTTGACATTTTTCTCTACGAATTTAATTATAGGAAAAATTAAATTTAGGGGAAAAAAAAATAATACAAATTAAATTGATTTTACACAAATTTTTGTAATTTATGTAATTTTATATTAATTTCTCAAACCACTTTATTAAAAAGAAAGTAACAATGTAAACCAAAAGAAATAAATTTAAATTAAACCATTTCGATTGGCCGTGCGAAGAAAAACCTTAGCACAAAATCTGCGGCGAATAAAGTTACAAGGGAGGGACTATTGGATACTTAAATTTTTTTAAATCACTTTTTATTTATTTTTAGCGTTTAGGACTATCAGTAAAAATTACTAAGCCACCAATACGTTGATTCAATATGGTGATAAAAAATTCCGACATGTCAGCTGCGAATAATGAGCCTTTAATAAAACTTATAAATTTTTTTTATAAAAGGTACAAGATTCATTTTATTCGTGAAATAAAATTCCGACACGTCAGCTGCGAATAATGAGCCTTTAATAAAACTTATAAATTTTTTTTATAAAAGGTGCAAGACTCATTTTATTCGTGGCTGGCGTGTCGAGAATTTTTTTTTGTTCTCGTGGATCAATATTATATTGGTGGCTCAGTAATTTTTACTCATATTTCCCCAGTCTAAAAGTAAATAAAAAGTGATTTAGAGAAATTTTAGTAGTTTCAAGTCCTTCCACTGTAACTTTATTCGCCGCAGATTTTGTGCTAAGGTTTTTTTTTCGTACGGGCAATCGATTTTGTATGAAATCAATTACTGGTGCAGAATGATTTAATGGTTTTAAATGAAAATATAACAGATAGAACAATTTTGAAGTAGTTACTGAGCTTACACAATTTACTTTTTAAGCAAATTAAACATGATTTGTACATGGCTTTAGGACCTTCTATATTATTTTGAACTGTACAAGTATTATAATTTGGATCTTTATAATTTTATAGTCCTAACTATAAAAAAAAGACACCGCCGAAAAGAAAAGCAGAATATATTGTTTCACATCCTTCGACGAATCCTCGTGGTCGACCAATAAAAAAGCAAACACACAGTTATTTTAATTTTGAAAATATTTTGAATATTTATGAATAAATAATATAGAAGAAAAATTTTTTTTTAATTGTGTCACAGAAATTCAAAAAAATTAGGACATGGAAATTTATAGACTTTTTTTATTATGGATCATTCCACAAGACATTAACCAGTCTGCTCGGGTCGAGTTCTCGTATCTACGGAGAAATTATTGTTTTCGTGTTTCAATATAAAGTTAATTGTATGGAAAAAGAAAACTTTTTTCAGTTGTTTTTACTATTTTTCCATAACTTCTGGGATTGTTTGAGATTTCAATGCGGTTTTATGTGTAAATTTAATGTTTTTGCATTTACTTGGTGAAAATCCATTATTATTAATAAAAAAAAAAAAAACGCTTGTTTTTATGTGTGTTCAAGTATTATTATTTTTTTTTTTTTCAGCAAGTAGATATTTAAATATTTCTTAACAGTCGAATATACATTTTCCCTATTTAATTTAACTCTGAAGAAGGAAAAAAAAAAATTTCCGAAATGACATGCCTCCAGTAAATGCGAAAAACCAATTTTTAAATTCATTAAATTATTAAAAACACACTTTTATAATTTGCCGAAAAAATTAAGAAAGCATCCTAAAAGCATAGTCTTTTGAGAAATGTAAAGATTATTGGAATAGCGGCACACCTTTGAAAATTCTAAAAATAATTATGAAGGTAAATAAGGGTGTAACATTTTAAGAAAAATTGTATTGAAAAAAAAAAATTAAAATAAAAATTTTAAATTATGCCAAAGCTTTCGCAAATATAAATATTTGTTTGTAAATTCAAATAACAATCAGAGTTATGATTTTTCAAAAATACTTTAAAAATTCAAACTGTTTGTGTAGTTCGAATTTTATTCGAGGCTTACCCTTGTCTTATAAAATTCTAATGATAAAATTTTTATCAATATTATTTTTATAATATATCAGTGAGGTTAGAACCTTTAAAACCGTTGTAACTAAATGCTCTTGTTTCCAAATATTTGAATTTTTTATTTTTTGAACGTTCTGGAAAAAAAGCTCGAACTACTTAGCTCGAATGTTCATTCTACCAACTGACATAGTTAAGTTTGACTAAAAAATACTTGTTTATTACTTAATTCCATAAGTTTAATTGACCGACTTTTCTACTTTCACCAACATAATGTTACAATCTGGGCGAACAATATTTTCAAATTTTTTGGCATTCTTACGCGATTTTATATTTTAAAATTATTTTAAAAGGCGATGGCGTAAAAGAAAGACGACGACGCTATAAAAGCAGAATACGAACGTGTTGTTATAGAAAAACGTAATCTACGGCCTTTCCGATTCACTTTATCAAATGAAAAATCTGTTACAATTAGATTTAAAGTTTATACCACAATGTATGACGGTAAATGTGTTAATGCAATCTGTGGTAACAAAAATACTCAATGTTGTGCTTTTTGTAAGCGTCATTCATCGCAGTTTAACAACAAATCTGATGACTTTGTAGTTGAGAAAGGATCATTGGATCTTGGACTAGCTCCACTCCACTGTGAGCTAAGAGCGCTTCAGCACCTTCTCCACATCTCCGATCGCGATATTCCAATAATTAGAGAACAAGGATGGAAAGTGTGCAAAGAACTTAAAGGTAACTAATACATAAAGTAAAAACATTTTTCTATATATACGTAGCAACAATATTTGCTTCTGTTTTTATTTTTTTTTCACAAACGACTTTGAAGAAAGTATTTTTTTTACAAAGCGACTCGATCTGTATAAAATTTAATATCATCTTGATTTATACCGAGCAATTAAACTGTTATAATTCATACGGATTGCTGTCGCGTCGCAAATCGCGAAAAAGTCTTGTTAAGTAAGACAACGTTTGAGATAACTTTTGATTGTGGTTGCATGATACTTAAAAAAAAAAAAACAATTTTTTGTTTTTAATTACAAGTTGGAATCATTTAAATAACAGTTTAGACAGGTAAAAGTAAAATCTTGTGTAGTATTATTATTGGTCCACATTAATAAAATAATGACTTGGTTGGGTAAATTGTTTTCTTTTGTTTTCTAACAATTCGGAAAATATATAAACTGTCCAAGAGGTGTAGGGCTGCCGCGAGACGAGACGAGACGAGAGTTTAGACTGTTTGAGTCATTCAGTCTCGTTTTGAGAGTCTTGGCGATAATCATTGACTGACTCTACCTTAAGTACCTAACAGAAAATGAATTCTGAAACAGTAACTTTTTTAGATTTACAGGTGACGCTCTCTTATTCGATCTTCCCTTATTCGGAATTTTCCAAGAAAACGTATCTTTGTCTCTCCCGCGGAAGCTCTAGCAAAGTGAGAGAGACACAAGACCGCCCGTTTTGACCGAATAAGAGAGCGTCACCTGTAGTGCGTTAAAAAACGTAATTAATTATATGATTTTTATATGTATAAATGTTAAGGGAAACCATCAGCTAATTTTCAGACTATAGTGAAATAAGGACTGGAAACCTGAAATTTTTTTTTACTCACTAAAACACTTATCTACAACGTTTTTGCAAGAGAAGTAAAGAGAAAAAATTTTTCCTTAGATTTTTTTAATTTTTGATCTAAGAATTCGACACATTTTTCCGTATAACTAAAGCATAACTTGATATTTCGTAAAACCAATACATAAGATTGTAGGTCAATTCAAGACGCGTCTTGAAAAAAAAAAATAGTCAAAATCAGTTGAATAGAAAAAAAGTAGGAGAGTTTAAAAAACGCGTGTTAAAGAAACAAATCAAATGATTTAAACAACTTTTTTTTAAAAGACGCGTCTTTAATAGACCTACAATCTTACGTATTATTTTTACAAAATATCAAGTTATGCTTTAGTTATACTCAAAAAAGTGTCGAATTCTTAGATCAAAAGTTTAAAAGAACCCTTATAAAACGAACGAAAAAATTTTTCCTTTAATTTTCTTGTAGCATCGTTGGAGGATTTATTTAAAAAAAAAAAATTTCCAGCTTTCCAGTCCTTATTTTACTATGGGTTTTAAATTAGTCAGTGATTCCCCTTAATATTTTAAAACTTCATTATAAATAAATTAACCTTTTTTTTTCGAAAAGTCTCGACGACACTGTTTTGCAGTCTCGTCTCGATGTACTCGTTTTTATAAATTTTGCATAATGTTAAAACTAAAAAATGTTTAATTATAAATCAGACGTTAAACATATGACATATTCACAAAGAACCACTGTATTAAATTTTCAGTTCGGAAAGTTTTGAATAAAAATTTTGTTTATGACGAATTCTTTTAATTTATATATGTACACACATAATATTTTTGAAGTTTAAAAAAATAAATACCTGATTTCTTGCATAATTCTGTTTTAAAGTAAATACTAATAATATCATTAGGCTAAAATTATTGCTACAAATTATATCAACTTAAAATACTATACACAAAACTAAGTAACGTTTGAAAATAATAATAATAAATTTCAAAGATACCGTGTACAAAGAAGGAAAAAATGAAATAAAAGCTAAACTATGGGAGACATTACACGTTCGTGTAGATCAAGTCAAACAAGGTTTTGGCACAACAAACACAGGCAACTTCGCTCGAAGATGCTTTGAGAAACCAGAAATTTTTGCTGGTTGTCTGGGCTTGGATGTAGGGTTGGTTCGTGATATTTCACTGATTTTAAAAAATTTTCGGTGCGGTAAGCCACTCAATTTGGACCAACTTGACATTTTTTGTAAACAGACATACTGGAAGTATTTTGAAAAATACGAATGGACAATAATGAGCCCTACTGTTCACAAACTTCTTTGGCATGGTTGTGCCATAGCTCGTAACTTCCCTGACATGACGATGGCTGATCTGGCTGAAGATTGTGTTGAAAATGGTCACGCTGTTTTTAAAGACAGCTTTAAAAACCATTGTCGTCACTTCAGCACAAAAGCTAAACTGAGAGATGCTTTTTGCAGAAGCATGTGTCTTAGCGACCCTGATCTGTCATCAGAGTACATAGAACGTCGAATCGCCATGCATAAGAAAAAACCTCTACCAGTTGAAGCACAAATTTACTTTAAAGAACTTCCAGATATTGATGAAGATTCTATAGACGGTAGAGAAGAAGAAAGCGAAACAAATTTAAAACTTGCAGAATATGATTCGAACAAAGATTTCGAGGCGGCAGTTGAAAAAGATTTAGGACTTGAAAAATACGTTGACAGCGAAGAAGAATTTGAACGAGAATTTGAAGAAGAGTACTTACAAAATGATGACGAAAGCAGTGAAAGCGACTATGAATGAAAAGTGTGGCATAAAAAATAAAAATCTTTTTTAAAAGCAAGAAAAAAAATATTAAATCTTGTTGTTATTGTTATACGCATTGTAAATAAATTAAAATATAGTATATATTACATTTTTAATTGTTATTGCATTTTTTTCGTAATCTTTGAAAAAGCTGATTAATCTTGCAATTTCTGACATTTTTAAGATGTTTAAAACGAAAATTTGTTTTAAATTAAAATACTTTTTTGTTTGAAATGTTCGTGGCAGACAAATGATAATTTTATAGGGGACATCGAGTGAAATATAAATAAAAATTAATAATTTTCGGTAAAAAAGATTTTTATAATGTAATTAAACTGCTAACACACCTACAATATAAATAAAATAAAAAAAAGATGTGAAAAACTTGTGTAACAAGTAGATAGGTCTTATAAAATTTATTTATTTATCTTATAAAAGTTTACCTGATCAATGACCAATAAAAATATAATTAAAAAACTTATTTTTTATACAGAAACCAATTAAATAATCTTCTCAGTTTTAGGATGAAGTCTTGAAGATAAATCATTTTTGAACTGTTGTTGAGACTAATACAAACACTAAAAAATATGTTTCTAAGTAAACAAACCAAAATTTGATTATCATTTGTACAATTTTTTTAAATCCATTTTATATCCCACTAGTGTCTCTCAGCGCGCAAGCGTGCTCAATTGTAAATAATGTATTAAGTTATAAATCTTAAAATTAAAAATAAGCAATATTAATTTTGACTTTAATTTATTATTATTTATATCTACGGGCCTTGCTGTCCTTTTTCGTTAATCAGATGGTCAGTTTATTCCTTAGTTTCTTGTTTGTGATCATCGAGTCGCGGCCTACTTGTGAGTTGGTCTTTGTAAAGCCAATAATGGCCAGTCCCATCTCCCAAAAGTACGTTTCTAAAGCCCCCCTTCAGGATACCAATTTTAAATTTCTTCAGGTAAAAGAATCCAAAAAGTTTTGTCAAAGCGTTTTATAAATTAACTATAAATCGACGGTCCCAGCGAAGAAAAACCTTAGCTTAAAATCTGCCACGTAAAAAGCAACGACGGGCATACTTTTGGAGATTAAAATGTCAGTAGTAGAGACGTGTACGTTCTGGCGCAGACAGGAATCTACCTTACCGACCGAGTGGTTCGAGTCTGGGCTAAGATTCCTACCTTACCGACGGTGGTATTGCGCTGGGTTATCATGGTATTACCGACCCCGTGCGCTGGGTTACCGACCTTGTGCGCTGGGTTATTTATTTAAAAAAGCTCTGGGGTATTTCCGTGTTGTAACTTTTCCATAATTTTTATTTATAATTTCACTGAAATTTATCATTTTAATTTACAGATTCTTTATAATTATGTAAGTATTTTCAAAATATCATGATTTATCTACCTAATATTTTTAAAAACTCAATGAGTGAATTTAAAAAAACAAAAAAAATTCAAATTCCCCGCTCGTGCGTTCAATTAAAAATATACGGCGTTGTACGGAGTTTGTGTGAGTTCCGGTGTGCACGAGCAACTTCCTGCGCCACGCTGGATCACTCGCCCCACAAAGCTCAAAGAGTGAAGATTTCTCTCTTCTCCTCAAGCAGCGACTGCGCGCTGACAACTTCCTACGGACTCGCGAGTGCAGTTCCAGTTTCGGAGTGCCCGATCAACTTCCTGCGAACTGTCGGTATATATCCGAGAGCGCGGCGCAGCAACGATCATTCGTCTTGTGAAGCTCAAAGAGCGCAGATCGGCTCTGATCGGCTCTCCAAACTTACTACACACTTTAAGAGTTCCGGTGTACCCTAACGACTTCCTGCGCACTGCTGCAATATAATACAGTGCGCTGCGCCGTGTTGGATCACTCGCCTCCCAAAGCTCAAAGAGTGAAGGCCTATATCTTCTTCTCAAACAGTGAACTACGTGCTACTGCTACTCTACGTGCTGACTGATGCTATGAGTCTTAGTTCCGGCATGCACTAGTAGCTTCCGGCGATTTTTACAAATATAATCCCAAGCGCTGCTCCGAAGTCATCATTGTCATCTAAGAACTCGAACTGCAAACTTCTCCAGTCCCATAACCTCAATTGCTGCTCGAGGGTACATTCCTTGGTGACGCTCTCACCTAGGTGGACACCAGTCGTCAACATACTTTTAGCTTGCAACCTCTGTGCTTCGTAGCCGATGGACCCTTCGAACTTTGATATAACCCTCATCGGACTTGCTCTGTGAACTTATCAAGATTCAAGAAGCACCCTGATTCATTATCAAAATGAATAGATCTAATTGCAATTCTCATAAGGTAATTTTAAATGTTAATCAGATAGTTTAGCTAAATGATTCCAAACTGAGAGTTAAAATAATTCTTCCTCTGTGTGCACTTAATTCAAATTACTTTTAAAAATGGTGCACTTGATTCAAATTACTTTTAAAAAATTGTGCACTTAATTAAAATTACTTTATAAGTAAGCATTGAGTCCTTGTACGCTTTTGATTTTTATTAATGAAATTTTAAGGTATTTGAAACTAAGAAAAAAAAACTAAATGAAGTTACTTGAACACTTTTGATTTTTTAATGATGATGATGATGATGAAATAAAAATTTTCATATTTATTCTCACAATACAAAATTTGATAACATTGAAAAATACTTAATTATTTTATCAAGTCTTTTTAGAATCTTGAATTGAAAATGTGGCAGTAACTCGCTTTTAATTTTTATGTCTATTCATTCTCTATGGCTAAATTTATTTGAGTGAAAATACTATTGAAAAATATATATAGTGCTATAAATTGCAAGCAAGATGTGTCAGCATCTATGTTTAATCTTTGAAACTTAATTTTTGTCTGGGTGCACTTAACTAAAAATACTTTTAAAAATGGTACACTTAATTCAAATTACTTTTAAAAAATTGTGCACTTAATTAAAATTACTTTATAAGTAAGCATTGAGTCCTTCTACGCTTTTGATTTTTATTAACGAAATTTTAAGGTATTTGAAACAAAGAAAAAAAACTAAATGAAGTTACTTGAACACTTTTGATTTTTTAATGATGATGATGATGATGATAAAATAAAAATTTTCATATTCATTCTCACAATACAAAATTTGATAACATTGAAAAATACTTAATTATTTTATCAAGTCTCTTTAGAATCTTGAATTGAAAATGTGGCAGTAACTCGCTTTTAATTTTTATGTCTATTCATTCTCTATGGCTAAATTTATTTGAGTGAAAATACTATTGAAAAATATATATAGTGCTATAAATTGCAAGCAAGATGTGTCAGCATCTATGTTTAATCTTTGAAACTTAATTTTTGTCTGGGTGCACTTAACTAAAAATAATTTTAAAAACGGTACACTTAATTCAAATTACTTTTAAAAAATTGTGCACTTAATTAAAATTACTTTATAAGTAAGCATTGAGTCCTTGTACGCTTTTGATTTTTATTAATGAAATTTTAAGGTTGTATTTGAAACAAAGAAAAAAAACTAAATGAAGTTACTTGAACACTTTTTGACTTTTACTATTGAAACAAAAACTTTCTTATTTAAAAATGAGACAGTTACTCGGTTTTTAATTTTTAATACTTATTCTTTCCATGACTAAATTTATATAGTAAAAGTACTATTGAAAAGTGGTGTTATAAATTACAATAAGATGGGTTAGTGTCACTGTTTAATCTTTGCAACTTTATTCTTTTTCTATGTGCACTTAGATAGTAAAAAGACTTTTAAAAATGGAGTTGTAAATTGTTAGCATTAAATATACTGAATTATATTATTAAGTCACTTTAAAATCTTGAAATAAAAAAAAAAGTTGTAGTAACTTGGATTTAATTTTTTTAATATTTATTCTTTCTGTGGCTAAATTAACATAGTAAAAGTATTGTTGAAAAATGGTGGTTTTATAAATTATAAGCAAGATGTGGTATTATTATTGTTTTATCTTTGAAACTTTATTCTTACTATGAGTGCGCTTAGATTAAGAAAAAAATACTCTTAAAAAATGGTGCTCAATATATTTAAAAAAACAATTTTTAAAATGAATGTCAAATAACAAGCAAGATTTGAAAAAACTTGATTTTTAGTTTTTTAATCTTTATTCTTTCCTTGTGAAGATTTAACTAATAAAAGTACTTTTTAAAATGGTGCTCCAAGTAAAGAGTCTAAAATAAGTTTTTAAATTTCTTTTCAGACGATGCTTCTACACTGTGAGTTCTGCAAATCTTGCAGCTGCTGTGCAAGGAATAATAGAGGAGTGCAGTATCCAGTTGTAAGTATACAATTAAAATAAATGTACTGTTAACTAATGATGAATTATTTAAATTAAATTTTTCAGAAACATGTTTTTGCACATTGTGGTGATAATATAACTGAAAATTGCCACTTACTTGATACGGCTGTGAGAGATGCTAGAAGGCCTTTGGATCTGAAGACCCTAAAATATACTACTACTACTAATGCTAATGCTGATTTTGTCACTCCAAAAGCTGGTGGTCTTGGCACGCAAGATAACGTTACACCTACCATCACTCCACAGGTGGGTGGTCCTGCCACTCTAGAAGATGGTTCTTCTAACCTAACACCACAAGTTGGAGTTCTTGACACTGTAGCTGATGCTCGCTCACTACAAGTAGGAGGTGGTACTCTAGGTGATGCTTGCTTACCACAAGTAGGAGGTCTTGGTACTCAGGGTGATGCTCACCTTATCCGCACTCTCCAGGTGGGTGGTTCTGGTCCTGCTACTCTAAAAGATGCTTCTTCTTCTTCTTCAAGACCATCAATCACAACTTTAAGTGTTACTGATTCATTAGATTTGGATTTGATTATAAATGATGGTGGTGGTGCTCCAGGTCCAGATGCTACAGAAGATTTTTCTAGGTCAGGTGCTGATGTTACTGTAGATGCTAAAAATAAAAACGATGATAACTCTTTGGGTATCAAGAAGATACCGACTGTTGTTCTTGTTCGAGAGCCGATCTCCCTCTTGAAAAAGAAGACTAATCAATTTAACTCTAGTCAGAATAATACCACTGTAGTACCAACTAAAAAGTTCAACCTTTCTTTACCAAAAAATTTAAATACTAAAAGCACACCATCCAATTCTTCATCCAACTCATTGTCCACTCCTAAAATAAAATCAATAGCTATAATTCCAGCTCACTCTTCATTATTAAAAAGGAAATTCGACTATGTTACCCCTGGCTGTGAAACCGGTGATAACAAAGATGCTGGAAAAAGAAGCAAAACAGAAGCAAAAGAAAAAAGTAACTCAGAAGAAAAAAAAGATTATGCAAAGTCTGAAAAGAAAAAAATGGAAGACCTCCGAAGAGAGGACGAGAGACGAGTACAAATTGAAGAAAGGCAAAAAGAACAAGAACGTCAGTCCGACAAAAGAAAAGAGGAGCTCCTGGAAATGAAGAAAAAAGAAGAACAAGCATTGGCTTTACAAAGAGATAAAGCAGAAATTGCTGCATCTGTGGTAAATCTCCTGCAAGAACCAATGATGCAAGCAGAAGATTTGTTTAAAGAATTCAGGGAACCTTTCCAACTTACTACACAAGCCTCCGGTGCTGACCAAACTAATCACTTACCAACACTAGCTGAATTGCTTGATGGTTTAGATGTACCTACTTCAAATGTATCAAACGATCCTGTTCAAGTCCCTGTAGTGGTATGTTCAGGGGAACATAGGATTGCGTCTTGCCCTCAGTTTATCGAGATGCAACCCATTCCACGCAGATATCAAATCCAAAATTTTAAGCTTTGTCAAAATTGTTTACGCCCTGGACATTTAGTTCCAGATTGCCGTTCCACACATCGTTGTCGAACTTGTAATCGAGACTATCATTCTTTGTTACACATCGATTCAAGCGACCAAACACAAAGTCAATCGACACGACAGAATGAAACACACAATCAGCCTCGCTCCCAGTTTCCTCAGCATACAAAATCAGTCTCGTGCTGCACACTTTCTTCGGTGACAAATCCAGCTGTTTTACTCGCGACTGCTCGTATACAAATTTGCGATCACAACGGTCACTCAATCGTGATTCGCGCTTTGTTAGATCCCGGAGCAGAATCCACTTTTATATCTGAGTGTGCTACTCAGAGATTAAATCTTAAACGCGAGATAGTGAACGTGAAAATTCAAGGCGTTCAGGCTTGTTCCACTGGCACTTCTACACATGAAGTCGCTTTTACGATAAATTCGCTTAAAGACAACAATTTTTCGATAAATATACACGCTTTAGTTTTACCTAAACTGACAGGTTTGATTCCAAGCGCCCCGATCACTCCAAAATCATGGGATCACGTGTCTGGTCTTTCGTTGGCTGACCCTGATTTTTCAACTCCAGGTGAAGCTGATTTGATTATTGGAGCTGATTTGTGCGCCATTTATTCCTTGGCGATAAACGAGTTGGCTCACTTGATGAACCCGTAGCCTGTCGAACCCCTTTTGGATGGGTCTTGATGGGTCCTTGTTGATTTTGAAAATACGAACGTTCGTCGTTTACACTTGATTCACGTAATTCGATCACCTAATGAATTTTCTTTGGAAAATTTTTGGGATCCTGATAACGATCTGGCTAAACCATCAATACTCTCAGGCTTGTTTTTACGTTGAAACAAACCAGAAAACTCTATTGGAGCTTCCGGAGTCGACTTAGCAAAAGTTACATTTCTCGAAGGCGGATGAGGTCCACCCAACTGAGGTCCAAAAAACAGTTTTTGCAAGGTATACAGGAAGCTCCTGAGTATCTCAGGCTTGTTTTTACATCAAAACAAACCAGAAAACTCTACCGTAGCAGTCCGGGGCCAACTTTGCAAAAGTTACAATTCTCGAGGGCGGACGTGGTCCACCTAAAAAATTAAATTGTCGTCCCGCGTCCCAATGACTTGAAATTTTATTTTTATTGAAATTAAATTTTATGCATCCTCAAAAGTCGACTGATATAGGTATAAGAGCCATAAGGCTAATAAATATAATAAAAATATCCGATACAAACTGATCGTTTTGTGGTGAACATTTCACAATAGCATTGAGCAATGAAATTCGCTATAAAAAATATTTGATGCTATTTCAAAATTATATATGATCTTTATATTTTTCAACCTTTATTAAGTTCGCAGTTTTTAGTTTATACTCAGTTCAACGAAGCTGCTCAGAATCTATCATCCAAAGCTTTACTCGTAGTGTTCGTAATACATCCGAACTATGTTATTGTTATTATTTCTAATTTTAAACTGATTTGTTCTTATTCTTTTCTTTTGTTTTTATTTTACCGCGAGTAAAAAAAAAGAACGTTTGACGTTGCCAAGCACTGCGTAATTGACAACGTCGTGACTTGGAATTCAACTACCGAAAAGTACACACGCTTTTTCAACTTAACATTGAAAACTCGGCCGCTCAAGCGTCGAGCATTGATCAAAAGCGATTATTGTTTGATATTTAATTATTTGTAAATATTTGTGAATAAATTGTGATTTAAATTATTCGCTCTCAAACGTACTTCATTTTGATACACTCAATCTACATTCACACTTCAAAGTCTAAGAAGAAAGCCGTTCTCGACCCCTTGGCTCTACGAGACGGCTAATTCGCAAACATTGGTCCTTCGAACCTGGATATTACCACAACCATCAAAATGCGTAAAATCTAAGAAAGTAAAAAAAAAAAAAAATCATAAAAAACTTAACCAAGTCAAGAGGTTAGCGCGAACATCGCCGTCACTCGATTCATTGTCATCAAGACAGCTGACAGTTTGTTATTTTTATCAAGTTTGAGCACGAAGCGCGCAGGCACGCCGGCGCTAAGTGCAAAATAACCAAAAAACTCGTATTTACATCGAGACTTAAGCATCGTGTTTGGTCAACTTATGCATCAACCCACGATCGTCATACCCGTGCAGTGCCACTAACCTAAATTGCACTGACGGTATAAGCACTCACGCAAACCAAAACAAAGTTGGTTGAGTACGCAGGCACGCCGGTACTCAACTAGCTGTTGATGCACGAGGTCTCTCCACGAGTACATCTTATTGTCAAAGACTAAACCTACGTGGATCTTATTCTACATAACGGAGGAGTGAAGCTGTTTCTTCGTCACCGTCATAACATTCAACTCTGATTTGACCTGCATCAGCTGACGTCGTCGATCATCGAATCTTCAGCAGCGTCAAGATAAAAAAATTTGTGAGATCGTTTCATAACTTATCAATTATTTTTAAAATGACTGCAACGTTTGAAGATCTCATAACAGATCAAAAAGTTACCGCAAAATTCATTCAAAACTTTCTTGTAAACACTAGTAAAGTTAAGAAAACTAGCATTACAGTTGGTTACCTCAATCAGCGGGTCGACCTTCTCAACGGTTACTGGGACTCGTATAGAAAAAATCACCATGCTCTCGCTCGCTTCCCAGAATTCGAGGAGTCGGAGTACTGCACGGAGGACTTATACAGCACCATTGAACTGTTGTACTCCGAGCATACAGCTGTACTTAAGCATGAGATCGAGAAACTGCAGCCTCAGCCTACTAGTGCGTCTACATCGGCTCCGCCTACGACTCAATCAAACACCGAGCCTGTGGTACGGCAAATTCATCTGCCTCAGATTGACATACCGATGTTTGGAGGTAATCCGCTCGAGTGAGAGAGCTTCCGTGATCTGTTCGATTCCATGGTTATTAAGGTAACTGGACTTTCAAATGTCCAAAAGCTTATGTATTTACGTTCGAGACTCACCAGCGAAGCCAAGCAGCTCATAAGTAACACTCCGGTAACCGAAAACGCGTTTGACGGTGCGTGGGAAGATTTAAATTCACGCTACGGCAATCCGCGAATTTTGTCAGCATTTCATATGCGTAGTTTGTTTGAGATCGATCAAGTCGCGAAATCATCTCCAGCTGAGATAAAACGACTACTGGACGCGTTCCGGCAATCGATTCGTGCTTTTCGGGCATTAAAAAAGCCTGTTCATCACTGGGATGAATTTTTCGTGTACATCCTTGTACAAAAGTTAGATCGGGCAACTCGGTATAACTGGGAAACTTCTCTTGCTGACAGCAAAGAAGTCCCAACTTTCAAAACCTTGACTGATTATCTTGAAAACCGCGTAAACGCGTTAGAGTTCGCTAACAGTTCCGATAGTATTCTTAACGTTAAGCCACCTAAACTGAATCAATCAGGTGGGAATAGAAAACCTAAAGCTAAAACGCCAAACCCACCAGTTCCTTCATGTACACTTTGTTCAGGGGAACATAGGATTGCGTCTTGCCCTCAGTTTATCGAGATGTAACCCATTTCACGCGGATATCAAATCCAAAATTTTAAACTTTGTCAAAATTGTTTACGCCCTGGACATTTAGTTCCAGATTGCCATTCCACACATCGTTGTCGAACTTGTAATCGAGACCATCATTCTTTGTTACGCATCGATTCAAGCGACCAAACACAAAGTCAATCGACACGACAGAATGAAACACACAATCAGCCTCGCTCCCAGTTTCCTCAGCATACAAAATCAGTCTCGCGCTGCACACTTTCTTCGGTGACAAATCGAGCTGTTTTACTCGCGACTGCTCGTATACAAATTTGCGATCAGAACGGTCACTCAATCGTGATTCGCGCTTTGTTAGATCCCGGAGCAGAATCCACTTTTATATCTGAGTGTGCTACTCAGAGATTAAATCTTAAACGCGAGATAGTGAACGTGAAAATTCAAGGCGTTCAGGCTTGTTCCACTGGCACTTCTACACATGAAGTCGCTTTTACGATAAATTCGCTTAAAGACAACAATTTTTCGATAAATATACACGCTTTAGTTTTACCTAAACTGACAGGTTTGATTCCAAGCGCCCCGATCACTCCAAAATCATGGGATCACGTGTCTGGTCTTTCGTTGGCTGACCCTGATTTTTCAACTCCAGGTGAAGTTGATTTGATTATTGGAGCTGATTTGTGCGCCATTTATTCCTTGGCGATAAACAAGTTGGCTCACTTGATGAACCCCTTGTCACAGGAAGAAGAAGATTGCGTGAAATTATTCTATGACACTCACACTCGCGATAAGACTGGTCGGTACACTGTACGTCTTCCTTTCCGGTTAAATCCACGTGAAAACTTGTTGCCTAACAGACAGGCTGCTGCATCGTTGCAAATCTCAAACGAGAGGAAAGCAGCGTCAAATCCTATTTTCAAGTCTGAATACAATAAATTCATGTCAACGTACGTTGACATGAAACACATGAAATTAATTTTGCCAGAATCAGATGAAGGTACTTTTTTGCCTCATCACGGAATTTACCGCGTATTGCCATCACCGAAATTTCGTGTGGTATTTAATGCTTCTTTTAAAACTCAGTCAGGAAAATCATTAAATGATTGTTTAATGGTAGGTCCCAAATTGCAATCTGAGATCTGGGCAGTTCTTACTCGTGCCAGACGATTTCGTTTCGCTTTTACAGCTGATATTGTCAAGATGTTCAGACAAATTAATGTACATCCTGATGATATTATTTGGCAAAAAATTTTGTTCCGCTTTGAAGCATGGAGAAAATTGTTAGAATTCGCACTTACTACCGTTACTTACGGTACGAATTGTGCCCCTTGGCTTGCTTTGCAAACGCTTTTACAATTGGCGGAAGACGAGATTCATAAATTCCCTTTAGGTTCTCGATCCATTCGCAAAGCATCATACGTTGATGACTTTCATGATGGTGCTGATACCTTAGATTTGGCTATTGAAGTTAAGAATCAATTAATCGGCATTCTTAAAGCTGGTGGTTTTGAGTTAAGCAAATGGGCCTCAAATGCCCCAGAACTTTGTCCAAAATCAGAAAATGATGTTAAGGAATTCAAGTTCGATCCAGTTACAACACTTGGTCTTGTTTGGAATCCTCGAACTGACACATTTTCATTGAAGGTAGATATGAATGATTTTAAAAAGGTTCAACCTACTAAGCGTTCTGTTCTATCAGATATATCTCGACTTTTCGACCCCCTTGGCTGGTATAGTCCAGTTTTAGTTACTGCTAAAATTCTGATTCAAGATATGTGGTTATTGGGTCTTGATTGGGATCAACAACTTTCCCCACAACTTTCAGAGCTTTGGGAGAATTTTAAAACAAAATTACCCTTACTCGAAACAATCGCTATACCTCGCTGGTTAGGTACTGATAATTCCTCAGAGATCGAAATTCATGTTTTCACTGATGCGTCAAAACGTGCGTATTCTGCTACGGTTTATCTGCGTACAAAAAAGCAAGCAGCTAGTTTTGCCAGATTACTCTTGGTCAAGACAAAAGTTGCCCCTGTGAAAACCCTTAGCATCCCTCGTTTAGAACTTTGCGGTGCACTACTTGGTGCAAAGCTCGTTAATCAAGTGCGTAAAAAACTAGAGTACGAACAGGTTCCTACTTACGCGTGGGTTGATTCTCAAGTCACCTTAGCTTGGATCAAAGCTCATGCGTCAAAGTGGACACCTTTCGTCGCAAATCGTGTTAGTAAAATCCAATCGATAGTACACCCGGATTCATGGCGTCATGTGCGCTCCGGTGAAAACCCCGCAGATCTTGCTACTAGAGGTATAACCCCAGAGGAGTTAATATCCAGTTCATTGTGGTGGAATGGACCACACTGGCTCTCTGACCCTAAATTTAGTCCCGGTAAGGATGAATGCAATGAGACAACCTCTCTTGAGCTCAAAAGATGCAATGTAAGCACTGTTTATTTATCAAACTCATGTGTGAGTATAAATCTTTTATATAGATATTCTGATTTAAATAAAATTGTTAGAATAATCGCCTATTGGCTACGCTATTTACAAAAGCTGAAAAGGCGAGATACGCCCAAAATTTGTTCCAAAAATAATTCAATTGAACCATTGAAAACTGTCGAGCTTTCTGAAGCACTTAGACTTTTGGTTTTCAAGTCTCAACGACATTTTTTCAAAGCTGAAATAGATGCTCTTTTGAAAAATCGAAGACTTCCATCTGGTTCGTCTAAAAGATCTTTGCGTCCTTTTTTGGATGAAAATAATTTACTGCGTGTTGGAGGTCGTCTTCAACGCGCTGAATTGAGTTTTGAAGAAAAACATCCTATAATTTTGCATAAAGATTGTCGTCTTGCTTATTTACTAATGTTCGAATCGCATGACAAAACTTTACATGGTGGGCCTCAATTGATGGTCAGTCACACCGTGCGAAAGTTTTGGATTACTCATGTGCAAGTCCTCGCTAAGCAAGTATATAGTGATTGTGTAGTTTGTACTCGTTTTGCAGCAAAAACGATGATTCAAATTATGGGTAACTTGCCTGAATTTCGAGTCAATGCGATTCGACCGTTTTTAGCCACCGGCGTAGATTATGCTGGGAATGTGATGTTACGTACCACGAAAGGTCGAGGTCACATAGCATATAAAGGCTACATATGTATATTCGTTTGTTTAGCCACTAAGGCTGTTCATCTTGAAGCCGTTTCTGACTTGACCACTCCGGGTTTTCTCGCAGCCTTTCGGAGATTAGTTTCAAGACGCGGCCACGTTCAAACCCTCGCCAGTGATAACGGCACTAATTTTCAAGGTGCAGATAAAGAACTTCGCAGAATGTTTCGTGAAGCTTCCGAATTTTACAAAGATGCTTGCGTTTCATTTGCTAATGAAGGTACTGAGTGGACTTTTATACCCCCCTCTGCTCCTCACATGGGTGGAATTTGGGAGGCAGCAGTGAAATCAACTAAACACCATTTAAAACGTGTGATCGGCAGCTCGACCCTCACTTTTGAGGAAATAACGACACTATTGTGTCAAATCGAAGCTTGCCTGAATTCACGCCCGTTAGTCGACATAAGTAGTCATCCCGAAGATCTTGCTCCATTAACTCCTGGGCATTTTCTCGTCGGTCATGCATTGACGGTGATCCCAGAACCGGGAACGGTAAATTTCGATCTAACCCCTACAAAACGGCACGATCTTTTATCTCGAATGCGCGATGATTTTTGGCGACGTTAGAAGGCGGAATACTTGTTTACTTTGCAAGTTCGCTCGCGGTGGTGCGATTCTAGGGAGAATCTTAAACTCGATTCCTTAGTACTGGTCAAGGATGAAAACACACCACCGGCTAAGTGGCCACTCGCTCGCGTCAGATCGATCAATACTGGCCCCGACGGAAAAGTTCGCGCGGTAATAGTAAAAACGGCTACCGGTGAGCTCTCGCGTCCAATTCATAAGCTGTGCCAGTTACCAGTCCCAGTGAGCAGTGACGAGTCCGATCCGTTGATTCATTAAACTACTGAATCGAAACTACGTTACTACGTTTTCTTGAAATGTTAAGAATTTTTTTTCTATATATATTGATTATGTAAGCCGTCACGGCGGGCGGCATTCATAAAAAAAAACAATTTGAATTTTTTTATTGTTATTTACATATTAAAGCATTTAAATAATGCGAATCTTTTTTTATATTTATTTTGACACTGAAAAATGTAAGCCGTCACGGCGGGCGGCATTCAGTGATCAAAAAAGCAATTGCAAATTCATTTTTTTTATTTTGTTTACATTATTATTATAATGTAATATCAGTTTCATTAATTTTGACGTAAATTCATCTCTTGGATGAGGCGGGCGGAATGTTCGTAATACATCCGAACTATGTTATTATTTCTAATTTTAAACTGATTTGTTCTTATTCTTTTCTTTTGTTTTTATTTTACCGCGAGTAAAAAAAGAACGTTCGACGTTGCCAAGCACTGCGTAATTGACAACGTCGTGACTTGGAATTCAACTACCGAAAAGTACACACGCTTTTTCAACTTAACATTAAAAACTCGTCCGCTCAAGCGTCGAGCATTGATCAAAAGCGATTATTGTTTGATATTTAATTATTTGTAAATATTTGTGAATAAATTGTGATTTAAATTATTCGCTCTCAAACGTACTTCATTTTGATACACTCAATCTACATTCATATTTTTATTGAAATTAAATTTTATGCATCCTCAAAAGTCGACTGATATAGGTATAAGAGCCATAAGGTTAATAAATATAATAAAAATATCCGATACAAACTGATCGTTTTGTGGTGAACATTTCACAATAGCATTGAGCATTGAAATTCGCTATAAAAAATATTTTATGCTATTTCAAAATTATATATGATCTTTATATTTTTCAACCTCTATTAAGTTCGTAGTTTTTAGTTTACTCAGTTCAAGGAAGCTGCTCAGAATCTATCATCCAAAGCTTTACTCGTAGCAAAACACACATTCTTATTAAGACAGGCAAACAAGTCACCTGTAATAAAATCTTACCAAGATACTATAAAATAGGAGACAAATGGATCAAACTAGATCCATATCCAACTTATGACGTACAATCTCCACACATATTTCAACCATCAACAAAAATTCATTGGAATTATAAATTGATAGAAGCTCTGGCCACGTCCGGGGTATACTCATCATCTCAGCTTCAACGAGCTCAACAACAGATCACATTTCCTCTGGAACAACCAGCCTTACTCAATATTTTAACAAGGCAAATGGCTGGAGAACACAATTATAACGACAATCCATAAGTAAATTGTTTACGAGTACGACTATAAAAGGAATCTTGGCAGATCTGTGGTCAAGTATTATCGACAATTTAATTAAAGGTGGATCAATTTCATCTGCAATAATTATGATAATTTTCTTGCTACATCTAATAAAAATAACTATAGATACTATAATAAACGCCTATCTATTACAACAATTATACGGCTGTGGTTTACAGCTTCTAGCTGCAGTGTCAAGTTCAATAACGCATTTCTTTATAATCCTGGGCAAGGAACAAACAAGAACTAAAGAGATGGCAGAACACTTGGAACTTCCTAACCAAAATAAAACTAAAATCAAACAAGAGACACCTTCCGTAAAAAAAATTAAGAATGAAAATTACGGTTTATTTAGTTTATAATTTTTTCTTCTTTTTCTCTGATTGACTTGTTCCTTAGAGTTTTTCAAAAAATCTTTTTATCAGGGAAGGAAACCTATGTATCTATGTTATAATACCACTAACAATACGTTATTTAATTTTTAAAATTTATATACTATTTATAAACTTAAGTTGTAAAACTCACAGATTACTTTGTTATTACTTATTTTATCCACACATTTTATAAAAAACTAACAAGAAAGCGATAACAATAGTATAGTCAAAATAAACACTTAAAGAAGAGGATGCTATGTTATAAAAAAAAAAACAAAAAAAACAAAAAAAAAAACAAACAAAAAAAAAAAAAATAAATAATAATAATAATAATAATAATAAAAATAAAAACAAAAACCAAAACAAAACAAAAACGTGGAGATAAACATCTAAAGGGGGGAGGTGTTGTGTCACGAAGACACATTTTGTAAATGATTCCATGTTGTAAATGAGGAATCCGCCCACCATGCGTAATTGTTCCAGCTGCTCTGCCTTTTCTTCTAATTGAGTATCCCAGCTCCACCACAAATGTTGTCTGCGGCGACTTTGAGTAACCACTCCACTGAGGTGGGTGGTTTTGATCTTCATCTTGAGCTAATTGGAGCAAGCCTTGATTGATAAAGATTGCGCAGCTGGAGAGTCATGAAAGCCATGAGTGACTGTGTTGAGCTTGCAGTGAGCCTCTTAAAGATTTTCACCTACTCAGATGATTCGCTGCATTTCTCGATCTTGCAGATGACCGAAAATTTGCCGATACCGTTTTTGTGATGTCCGTCAAACACGTGCTTGTGTCAGCGAACCCAAGTGAGTAAATCCACGATGTTGAGCCATAATGCGAATCCTGGGTGCGTTATGTCATTGAGTGAGTCCGGAAGTTGTGACCGCTGACCCGTTGAAAACCCAGCGAAGCTTTGTCATGAAACTGTCCAGGCAAAGGAGTCCATGGTGAGGAGTGTACAGGCATTCCTTGTAGGGATTACGTTCAATACCATCATGTATGAAACAACTGTCTACCCATGAGAATAAGAACTACTCGTGGGATCCAAAGGGCTGAGTCTGAGGTCATGTTTCATGCTGGCTGTTGGGTAACCAAATCAGCAGCTCACGTGATACAAAACTTCCATCGGACCCATGATGGGCGCATTAAGCACCATGACGCCGTGTGCAGAGTGATTGCAGCCGGCCTTAAAAATCTTGGGTGGAGAGTTGAAGAAGAGCCACGCATTAATACCAGCGCTGGCCTTCGTGAACCCGATCTTGTCGCGTCCAAGAACGAGCGAGTTTGCGTTGTGGATGCTCAGTGTGTCAGCGGAGCACAACATCTCTATGACGCTCACAAGCGTAAACTCGAGTACAACTCTGCCAATCCGAACGTTGTCCGATCTCTCAGTCGAGAGGGCAGAGTGGTACCCGAGCTTTCTTCCTGCACTTTATCGTGCAGGGGTGTGTGGTCGTCAAAATCTGCTAACTTCCTCGTGGGAATGGGGCTCTCTAAGAGGCTCTTGGCTGGAATCACCACCAGAGTTCTCCAAGGGGGCCATAAAAATTCGATGAGGTGGAATGAGATGACGGGTGTGGGCGTACTGAAGGCCGAGATCGGTTGAATCCTGACCCCCCGGCGGTAAACTATTCAGAAACGCGATCTCCGTAACAACAAAGCGTGAATAATAAGTGGTGCGTTTTTTAGTGGGTATTGCTCTGCAGCAAGCCAGCTGTTGGAGTTGAGTCCCACACTAGGGCGAGAACCAACAGCTTTATCTCCCCATAGTGCGTAAAAGTATTTTTCACACACTTACCAAAAAAAACAAAAAAAAAACCAAATACCTCGTCATCTAATTAGTGACGCGCATGAATGGATTAACGAGATTCTCACTGTCCCTATCTACCATTTAGCGAAACCACTGCCAAGGGAACAGACTTAGAAAAATTAGCGGCGAAAGAAGACCCTGTTGAACTTGACTCTAGTCTGGCACTGTAAAGTCACATGAGAGGTGTAGCATAAGTGGGAGATGGTCAAACATAGCTGATGAATCACCACTTCTTTCATCGTTTCTTTACTTACTCAGTTAGGCGGAGCGCGTGCGCCATGGATTCTCATCCTGGCTGTCACGGTGTTCTAGAGCCAAGCGTGTAAGAGTGGCGTGAGCCTTCGGCCGATTGCTATCGATCAACAACAAAGATCGAGCTGTACACACGCGATACATGTGTATTGGCTTGGTTTGAGTTGTCGATCGATAGTGATGATTATTTTTTTTTTGCTTTAAATAATTTTTTTTTTCTAAGTCCAAAAGCAATGCGCGTGGACTTTGAAAAAAACTGCGCGTGGAATTTGAAAAAAACAGTCCAAGCTCGAGATCCTCCAAGTGGTTGTGCGCAAAGGGTCAACTGATTAGATCCATAGCTAAAAAACAATCAACGTGTACTTGTATTATTTCTACTGCTCCAGCTAAAATCCAATGCACGTGGACTTGTATTTTTTCTTTGCTACTCCAGTGATAATCCTATGTGCATGACTTGAAATTTATATTTCTTCGATACCGAATTTGGGATTTACGAAAGGGTTATGCGTTAGAATTCAATTCTCGGCCTTAAAAGATATTTCAATCCACGTGGACTTGTGTTTTTTTTTCTTTTTTTTTTTTTTTTGTTACTATGTTTTGGATTGCGTAACAGGGCGGCAGGAGTTTTATGACCATATGACCCTAGCCAATGGTCTTTTCTGACGACCGACAAACCTACAAAGATCACTGATGAAATTCCCACTATCCCTGTATAAGCCCCTACAAAGGGCCCAGTCTTGAGATGCTCACCCGCTCAAGATCGAAAATTTGCAGGTGAGCCAAACGAATTTCTTTCGGGTATTCCGAAGAGATCAGCCGCGCAGGAGGACGTTATCCAGTACCCCATCGGCCCAGGAGGCCCATGCTTTAAAGCTCACGTAGGAAAAGCACTTTAAACTTATAAACACACTTACCATGTATAAGCTTTTTTTTTTTCTTTTCACAACGGTAAAAAAGCTTAACGAATAATTATTTCGGCCATAACTGGGCGGCAGGAGTTTTTATGACCATATAACCTTATCCAATGGAGTTCTCTAACGACCGACTAACCTACAAAGGTCATAAATGAAATTCCCAATGTCCCTGTATGAGCACTTTAAAAAAAAATGCGAAAGCAGTTTAAAAGGTTATGCATAGAAATCCCAAGTGGACTGGGCAGGACTTTGAAAATAATCGACCGAAACAGTCCAAACGGTTATGCGTAAGGAGCTAGTCAAGCTCCAAAAAGTTATGCGTAAGGATCCCGACCCGACCGTGCAGGACTTTGAAAATAATCGACCGAAAGAGTCCGGAAGGTAATGCGTAAGGTGCAAGTTGAGCTCCAAAAGGTTATACGCAAGGAGCGAGTCGAGCTCTAAAAGGTTTTGCGTAAGGATCCCGACTCGACCGGGCGGGACTTTGAAAATAATCGACCAAAAGAGTCTAAAAGGTAATGCTTAAGGAGCAAGCCAACCCTTAAAAGAGTATGCGTAAGGATCCCGAGCCGACCGGGCGGGACTTTGGAAATAATCGTCTGAACGAGTCCCAAAAGGTTAGGTGTAAGCAGGAAGTTCATCCCCAAAAGGTTATGCGTACGGATCCCGAGCGGGCCGGGCAGGACTTTGACGAAAATTGACTGAAAGAGTCCAAAAGGTTATGCATAAGGAGCGAGTCAAGCTCCAAAAGGTAAGGCGTGGGGAGCGAGTCGAGCTCCAAAAGGTTATGCGTAAGGATCCTGAGCCGACCGAACGGGGCTTTGAAAATAATCGACCAAAAGAGTCGAAAAGTTTATGCGTGTTATAGTGCTGCAATTTAAAAGTGGACTCGGGAATACAACCCTCGAAGGCCCGTTGTCCTTGATGCCAGCGACTATAATCTGCTGTCACAGTCGGCTCCGTGCCGACAAACTTCCTGAAATAGGGAAAAATACCGTCCGCGTTTATAAATCCCTACACGATTTATTAAAACGGGGAGATCGCGACATTTCGGTAGGTGGGCGCGGGCTATGGGATCGAGTACGAGGAACACCGGTTGAAAAATAAGGTAAGGATTAGGTACTGGGATCTACAATAGTTATTTAACCAACAAGTTATAATTAATTGAAAACAATTTATTGGGTGCTCGGGGCACATGGTAAGCGGGTGTAGCACGCAGCGACCAGAGGTGAACTGAACTGTGCTCTTAGCAGACGGTGACGCAGCGCCACAGTCAGTGGTGGTAAGCTAAACGATGCTTTAGCACAAAAATTACAAACGACTCTGGAACCTTACCTCAACTTCAATTCTCTGAAGTCAGCTAACCAGGGATCCTCGGCCCAGGAAGCTGAGAATGAAGATATAATCCGAGTCGACCTTATGCAAGAAGATCGTGAACTTGATCGCTTGATAGGGGAGCAAGAGTCGAAAAATAAAGAAAATGGAAAAAATAAAGATCAGAAAAAAAATAAAGGAAGAGAGGTAAAAGAAGAGGTGAAAAAGAAAGAAAGAGAGGTTAGAGAAGAAGAAAAAAGGAAAGAAAAAGAGGCGAAGGAAGAAGAAAAGAGGAAAGAAAAGGAAGAGAAGAAACGAATACAGGAGGATAAAAAAAAAACAAGCAAAAAAAGAGCGTCTGGAAGCAGAAATAAAAAAACATACAGAAGAACATAGAAAATCCCAAGAAAAATTAGCTGAGCTTCTCAAAAAGCTCAATGAAGAAAATAAAGAAAATGATAATGGTAACGCTTAAACTATTTTCAGTTTTTCTATCATTAATTTAAAATTATACGATTACTTTATTTCCTAATTTCTAAGATTTTATGAGTAACGACTATTTATACTTTATAAATAACTGATTTTTACTGTTTGTCAAAATCTCTGGCTATTTTTTCTAAGACTTTCATAATGCATTGTTTAAATAAAAAAAGATTTTCTAAGATTTTTATGTGCATTGTTTAAATAAAAAATATTTTCCAAGATCTATGTCCATTGTTTGAGTAAAAAAAAGATTTTCTAAGATCTATGTCCATTGTTTGAATAAAAAAAAGATTTTCTAAGATCTATGTCAATTGTTTAAATGAAAAAAAAGATTTTCTAAGATTTTTATGTGCATTGTTTAAATAAAAAAAGATTTTCTAAGGTTTTATGTTTGTGTATGTAAGAAACAAAAAAAAAATGTTGTAATAATAATAAAATTTATACAGTCTTTTATAAATTTATGATGATCACCTAGTGACAAAGATATATTTTGTGTTGAAATTAAAAAATGTAAGAATTTTTTTGAAAGTATTGAATAAATAAATAAGTACTAATTTAAATATTCATATTATTGTTAATCATTTAACCGTTTTCCTGTATCCCTAAAAACTTTATAAAAAAAATGAACAACTTAAATTTCTTGCTTTGATAACCATCTATAAATTTTAAAATTATAAAGAAATATGTTTAATCTATTAACTACACTTTTACTGGAAGTTATAAACTATTAAATAAATTTGAGTTTTTTTCATTATGAAAAAGAAAAGTTAATCTGAATACTCTGTAAAGTTGATTGCAAAATTGAAATGAAGCAAGTTGTGATGATTTATTGTACACGGAGATTTATTTCAATTTGACTACACTTAAATAAATAAACAAAACTTAAAAATCATTAAAGTTGATTGCAAAATTGAAAATCAAAAGTTGTGATGATTTATTGAACATTTAGAATCATTTTAATTTGACTTAACTTAAAAAAAAAAGTTTTAAAAAATACTTAACCAATTATATATATGAAGTTTTAGACATTATTTGTAATTAATAATAAAATAGATAATTATAGGTAGGAAAATACTCACTAAAATATTTTTCATTAAGAAAAGGCTTGAAAATTCATTTTAAAAATATATTTCAATTCGATACATTAGATACTTAGCTTTATATACATGAAAATCATTCTGTAAATTACAAACTGTTGGTAAGCTTTAAAAAATTTAAAGTCGGTAAGGTAGAAATATTACAGCTCAATTAAATTTTTTTCTTTTTCGATCTTTTGTTTATTTTTTTCCTCTTTCTTTTTAACTTTTTTTTCATCTTTTTGGAATGATTTATTTTCGTAAGCGTTTTTTTCTTCTTTAAGTGGCTCGTAGACTTTTTTGTATTGAGAGTAGTCTTTCCAGACCGACGATTTTTTCTGATTTTCATCTCGGAGCTTTTGGTATCCCTCGGAGCTGTGATCCTGACCCATGACGACGAGAGAATGATGATTTTAGGTAAAGGTAAGCATATTTATATCAAAATAAAAGGAATCATAAATAAAAAAGCATAAATTTAATAAAATTTGATTTATTTTAAAAAATTGAGAAGTTTTACATAAGAGCTAAAGAAGTTTTTATTTAATCAATTTAAATCGACTGTATCAGTTGAATTGCTGCGGTTCAAAACCAAGTCACGTAGAATTTGAACGTTGTGAGCCGCACACACGGGATTGAAGTTGAGTGGGTGATGGGTGCAACAGTTTTTCTTAGTTGCCAGCTTCGATATCGATGGGCAGCCAAGTACCTCAAGATCACGGACGTTTGACACCAACCTTCCGACCCACTCCATCTTTTCATGTCCCTTGACCCAGACCCGGGTGGCATCCTTGAGTATGGATCTCAAGATTTCCTGGACGTTGGCGTAGGGGATCTCACCAGCCTCCCAGGGTATACCGTGGTAGTTTCGGGTCACCCAGGAGTTCTCACTTCGATATCTTCCAGGAAGGCTGTCCCAGTAGTAAGGTGGCTTAATGAGGTGGACTGTGGGGACTGACTCTTCTTCGAGAGCAGTAATTGCTATTTCCTTGAAGGTAAAGGCATTGATAGGCCTCTTGAACCCTTGGACGTCCACGATGTACTCCATTGTTACTTTGTAAAGATGAGTGTGATTGTCGTAAAGAGAAATGATTTTTCTGCCCTAGGATGCACTCTATTTATACCCTTAAGCAACCCCCACCACCATCACCATTGCAATCTACCCAAGCGCCATCTCTTTTCCATAATAAAAATTCAATAATTAGAATAGATTATCATCGTCGGTAAGCTAGAAAATTTTTTTAGCACTAACTCACTTAGTCTTGATAATTAACTATACTAGCGTCACCTGTAACTTGAATAAATAGCCGGCCCCCTCAGCGCAGCGTCTCATTCTCTGGTTGGGACTTGAAGAGAAAGGATCAACATTCTTACACCTCTGGTCCTACTCATGTCCACTATACTAGCACCACCCTACTCTTGGTAACTTGAATAAATAGCTGGACCCTCAGCGCAGCTTCTCATTCTCTGGTCAGGTGTTGAAGAGGGTGGATCAACATTCTAACACCTCTAGTCCTACTCGCGTCCACTACACTAGTGCCACCCAACTCTTGATAACTTGAATAAATAGCCGGACCATCAGCGCAGCTTCTCATTCTTTGGTGAGGACTTAAAGAGGAAGGTTCGACTCCAGCATAGCTCTGTCCCTACACAAGACAACTACACTAGCGCCATCTCAGCTCACCCCTACCCCTGATAATTAGAATAAATAGCCGGATACTCAGCGCAGCTCTCCATTCTCTGGTAGGAAGTTGAAGAGTAAGGATCAAGGTCTAGTCATCTCTCTCACCATGGAGCCGCTATCGTCATTGAACTGCAAGGATGTCCTGGGCTATTTCCAAAGAGCTTTGGAACTTTTCCAAGGAGATGTTCCTGATGAAACAATACTCCACTTTGTAGACGATCTGCTACCCAATCAAATCGAAGGTCTTCAAGGATTGCTTCGATACGAAGGCTTCACAGTTGCAGAGCGTGCCCAATTTCAAAATACAATTGGACTTCTTCACTCGATACATCATCGGATGAAAGCATGTCTGAAGACTGGAGCTGGGTTACAAGCAAGGCCAAGAGTGGCCTGGAATGATATTCGATCCGCGTTCGATAGAAGGATCAGGACTGGAGCGATCACAAACCTTGGGTACATCGACGTGGACGCTTTTCTCGACGATGCTGAACACGAGTTCGAAAATCAAGTGAAGGCTGGCTTGGAAGAGCACAACTCACTGAAAGTGTACGGGGTCTTGGCTGCTGAATTTTTGAATAACAAAGACGATAAAGAGATAAAGTACTTCAATACCGAGGCTCATGAGATCTACTTGACTACACCCTTGTCAAAATGGTTCAAAGATAACATTCAACGACCAATACTCAATGACATTGAAGAATTCCAGGAGAGGGACTCTGGCTGGACTCTGCATTCGATAGTCAACCTGACGCTGAACATCAACAAACTCAACCCGATGAGGGGGAGTTCCTACATCACTCTTCCTCCTTCAACAGAGAATAGAGGTGCCTGTATCAATGTGAAAAACATGAACGACAACGAATGCTTTCGTTGGGCGGTTCTTTCAGCGCTTTACCCTGCACAACGTGATGGTCAAAGGCTATCGAAATATGAGAACTTCAAGGATGTCATCAAATTTGGCAACATCGAATTTCCCGTCAAGCCAGTTGATATCAAAAAGTTTGTAACGGGGTATTTCTTAAGAAAAGGGCCTCCCTTAAATAATTAACGGAGTTTCCCGGGCCCTCCCGTTACAAGAAAAATCTCTCTCAAAAACTCTAGGGGAAAACTCCTTAATCTGGGGTCAGGGTTTCCACGGAGAGAAAACCTCCGGGAACGGTTGGTGAGCTAGAGAGAGAGAAAATAAATTATTACAAAAATTTTAGGTTAAATTTGATTTTTATTCTTGTCTACAAAATAAAAAAAAAAAATCAAGTCTTTAATTACAAAAAAATAAAATTTTAATTTGAGAACAAAGGAATTAAACAAACTATAAATAGTCTACAAAATGGCGGGTAACGACGCCGCGCCAAGACAAAAAAAAAACTCTATCGAATTTAATAAACTTTTAATAATAGCCAAACAGAATTCTCATTTAGCGTGCAATATACACAATTTCCGGAAAAACATGCTTTATAAAGTTTTTCAATAATTAAAACAAAAACCTTACGTTACAAAAATTTCAACCAAAATTCTCTGATGCCCCAAAATGGCTACTCTCTGGTTTTTCAACTCTCGGTATTGCAAGAAGGAAATAACCCAAGTCTTCGATTTCTTCTTGTACCCAGCTGTAAATAATAAAAAAAAAATGTCTACAACTCAACTAAAGAAAATTAGGAAAAGGGAACTTAGGAAAAAGTCTACTCAAAGAAACTAAAAAAAATCACACTCTCAAACACTACCTCACGCTGTGGCTACTGAGAACAGAGTGACGCTCCCCGCGTCTCTCTGACTCGACTTCCTTCCTCACCATCCCCTCCAAACACTCTCCACCAATCAACAAAAATCAATCCAATTAAGCCTCATTCATACTCGAGGAACAGTCATTTGTCTACCAATCAGACACATTCACGCCACAACACCCAATCACGCTCCCGTCTACAATCTTCCGGTGGCGATCGCCACGCCACCCATAGTACGCGCGAAAATCCGAAATAAGAATAAAATAATGCACACGAGGCACTCACTGCGTTACTCTATCCCTTGCGCACATACTCTCTCTCTCGCTCTCCCCCATACGCACACATTGTTCGCGCAACGTACACAATACAGAAAAAAAATAATATCTCACTCATGTCCGTGTCTACTGTGGTGAGCGTGCGCGCACGCGCTTGGCGACGCAGTTGCGTCGTCTGCCGACACGCACCGCGCACCTCCTCCGTCGCCGAAAACTCCCCGACGGAGAATCGGAACCCGTGTGTGGTGTATGTGTGTGTACGTGCGCGCCCTGGGCCGGGAGAGCCTTCCCGGGTGGTGAACATGTGTGTGTGTATATGTGTCGTGCGCGCGCCGGGTGCTCGTGCTGCTGCAACAGCAGCGTCCAGCCGACGGCGATCGTCGCCACGTGGTCGGCTTCTGCTGCGCGAGAAAGTGGCATGGTTATCACCTGGGAAAGTAAACAAACCAATCAATTATTTCATTGTTTCCCAGGTGACGTGACACTGCCAGGTAAGAAAAATAATTTACGAGGGATTCACTCCCTCGCAACTCCCCCCTGCCAAGCCGAAACATACCCGTTATGTTTCGCCTTACAAAACACCTGGCAATGTCCAGTCACCTCTGGAAACCACAAAGAACAAGATTGGTGGTATACTCACTGCTCAGTCTACCTAATTTTCCTCACAATGGTCTACCCGTCTACAGTCCGTCAGTCTACAAATTGTCTACAAAAAAAAAAATAACAACACACAAAAAAAAATAAAGAAATAATAAAAAAAAAATAAAAAAAAATAATATAAGTCTACAAAAAAATTTTATCCGAGTCTTCGACACTTCAGTCGCTCGTTCTCCCGCCAGACCTGACGAATAATCTCGGGTCTGACATCGTCCGGGAGCCGTTGAGCCATGAGCAATATCTCCATGGCACTCAATACTCTGGGCTCAACCGGATTCATCGGCTCCAGGCGATGCCCGACCGAAACGTCGACAAGGTCGGCCGGAGAAGGAGCGACCGGAACCTCGACGACCCTCACAAGCTCGTCCCCGTTGCCGTCCCGGGTGCGTTTCCCCGAAACCGTTCTGCCAACCGCTGGCCCCGAACCCGGTATGGCCCCCCCCTGGAACAACTCCGGCCGCAGAGTCCGGCGTGTCCCACCGAGTCCTTCTTTTGGCTCGGGACATGGCCGCAAACTGATCGACGGGGAGGACCGCCCTCGCTTCGCTGCGTTCCCGATTACGCAGGCGTAATCGGTACGCCGAACTACAGCGAGGGCACTCCTCCACCCGAACACCCCTGCGACCGCAGTTATCGCAGAAGGGCCTCACCAGGTAACGGGGGCAGCGGCGAGTCTCATGACTCAGGGACCAGCAGCCGAAACAACAATTGGGGGGTGGGTCTATGTGGGGGTCGGTGGCCACGATAGCCAGACCCCCGAACAATCGACCCTCGAGCTTGGCTGGAAGGCCTCGATTAAAAAAAGGTAGGCACCCGTTGGTGGGCGGGTCGTCGACGTCCATCCGAGTAGGAGTCCTAGTCACCTCCGCGGTCTCCGTGGCAGTCGAAACTGGCACGGAGGTCGCGGGAGCGACCGGACTCGAACCTTGAACGGTACGCTTGACGGCCCCCTGCCCCACGGGAACCCGGGGCTGCTCGTCCGTCATCGTCGTGGTCGTCGGGGTCTCGTCTACGGTAGGTAGGATTGCTGGGGAAGGAGCGCGAGGTGGAGAGTGGCGGGGAGAAGGGTAGGACCCCCCCGAGACGTAATCATCTAGTGTGAGGTGTCGCCGGGGGTTGTTCTTCTTCTTCTTCTTCTTCTTCCTTCGCGGCGCCGTCTCTTCCGCCTCTCGTTGGGCCTCCTCCCTCAGGTCGTCCTCGTAACCTGCCGGGTAGACATTGAGGCCCGCGTAGACCATCGAGACTCCGTTGGTCACCGTCGGTGAGACAGTGGCCTGGTGCGGGATCTCGTCCCAAGGAATGAGCGAGTCGTTGGGCCCGCTGGATGGGGGTGCCTCTTCCACGAACTCCATGGTTTCACCCCCTTCTGGCAAAACCCGGCCCGCGTTCCTCCGCTCGTAAGCCACGAGCTCTTCCTCGGCAGCGTGGCTCTCGGCTAACGGGTCGAAACCCCCACCCGTTTCAGCGACCACCTCGTCTACGACCTGCCATGGTCCTTGATCCTCCTCCTGTAGAAGTAGAACCTCCACCCCATGGAGGGCTTCGTTAAACGACGAAGCCTCCCTGCTCTCGTCCAAGGAGAGGGGGCCGAGGTCCACTGGCAGGTCACCTGGCGGGGCAATCACCGTTAGTTTTGGGGTTTCTTCACCCTCGGGGGCCTGGCGCATCTCCGCCGGTAAGGAGGCCAAACACTCTTCGGCCACGAGCTCGTCCAACATGTCGTGGTAGTTGTCCTCCGCGAACATGTTGGAGAGCTCCTCTGGCCAGTCGTCCGGTGAGCTGACTGCTTTCGCCATCCTGTGAACAAGTTTTACAACCAACAAAATAAGAATAAGTCTACAATTCATTTTGATTCTTACCTTCCCCGGACTACACAGGACAACACAGTCTACTACTTTACGGACTTTACGTCGACCTTATATCCCTAACCTAAAAATAAAATAAAAGAAAATAATACCCAGACGACACAAGGTTAGTCTACACATACCTGAAAGAAAAAAGAAAACACAAATATACCTGCGACTCGCAGGATCTATGGGAATTTGGAAGTACGCCTGTCTTAAGTCTATCTTACATATATACCTGGCTTTCCGCAAATTGTCTAACACCGTGTCTACACTGGGTAAGGCATACGCTTCCTTGCGAGATACCTTATTAACATCTCTGCAGTCGATGCAAAACCTGCTATCTCCATCGCCTTTCTGAGGCAAAGTTTCCTTGGCTAGGTCTTCCATCAGTCCTTCCTCTCCTGGTGTTTCCTTCACCACTGCACATTCTGCCATTAAGGTTACACCGTACTCTCCATCAGCCCTCGTGAACTGGTGCCGTATGCCACTTGAACCACTTTTCCACGAGCCATCCGCATAGTTACAACAAATCCCGAACGCCTGGATGAAATCCTGCCCCAGGATTATATCATTCAAAATGCCTTTCACCGCTCTGGGCGAAATCTTCTCTACCCGGCCATCTATATTGATATTTAGGTCTAGTTGACCTAAGACCGTCAGATAGTCATTACCTACTTGTTTGAGACTTGTAGCGCAAGGTTTTATTTTCGCTTGAAAATGCTCGGCTACTGACTCCCCCACAATGGACACCGTGGCACCAGTGTCGTGTAATGCTTGAAATGGTTTCCCATCCAACAAGACCTTGAAGAAAAACCTGTTATCTCTCACCAAACCACTTACTTCATCGTCTACTTCCTCAACTGGGCTTCGCACAGTTCCACCCCCCCCTTGACGTGAACTAGTCTGAAAACCTTCAGCTTGTTCACTCACACTTCCAGTAGGGGCTTTGTAAAACCTTCGATTCGGAGACCAGTCGATTTGTTCCACAAATTTCTGCATTGCAACATTTATCTGTGTTAGTTGCTCATCACTTATATTATCCCCACTTGCCAACCTTTCAATTATCTGTCCTATCTCTTCCCCATTAACCTCTATATCACCTTCCCTCCTCATTTCCACATTTTCCAACTCATCCTTTTGTCTACACTCAACGCCGATTTCACCACTAATTTCACCAGCTTTTTCACCGGTAGTTACTTTTGTCTTGTCTACTTTGTCGCTAATACTTTCGTTTACCTCCCTGTATACGATTTCTGTAGGAATTTCACAAAACTTTTCACTTGCAGTTACTCCTGACCTCGTTACTCTACTGCTAATACTTATGTCTACCTCTCTGTCTACATTTTCTTTAGCATTTTCACAGGTCTTTTCACTTCCGTTTACTCTTGATTCTGTTACTTTATTATCATGATTATTCTCTTTCTGCGTTGGTGTTAGTTCTTCCTCACTCCATTTTATCCCACTCTTACTCTTAGGAATTGCTCCTGTCCTCCTGGCCTTAAAATCATTCACCACTTTCCACACATCCCATTTTTCACTCTCCTCACTCTCACTTTCTGTCTCCCTAAACTCCTCTACCTCCTCACTTTCCTCCTCATCCGTCCAATCTTCTTCCCACATCTCTTCCACCTGTTGTTCCACACCCATCTCTCTGTCTACCTCATTACTGATGTCTACTGTTGTTGTGGCCCCTGTTTGTTGTTTGGGAGTGTTGGACCACCCGACGCTCCCGCCTTGGCGTTTCCCAGCAAGGCTAAAAACTTTGAACAATTTCCACAGTTTCTCACTGTTACACCCTTTGCCCCACAAACTTGACAACTTGTTGCCTGGGCAATCAATGGGCAACTATTTGCAAAATGTCCAGTCTGTCTGCATTTATAGCAGCATAGATCTGGGCATTCCCAAATCCGATGACCAGGTTCTCCACAATTACGACAGTTGCCCATTGGTCTTCCTTCACCTTGAGTCTGTTGTTGTCGTAATTGTTGTTGTTGATTTGGTGGCCTCATTTGTTGTTGTCTATTTCCGTCTTGTTGGATAAAATGGTTGTTCGGCCAGCCATTTTGATTACCAACGTTGTTTTGTCTATTCATCCAGTTTTGTTGGTTACTTAACTGGTTGTTCTGCCAGCCATTTTGGTTGTTTCCGTTATTTTGTCTATTTTTCCAGTTTGGTTGACTTCCTAACTGGTTACTTTGCACCTGAATACTTGCTACTTCATTTCCCTGTCCTGGAATTGGGCTGTCTACGTTTTTGTTCTTTTTATTTTTCTTTTTCGCTTTCTTTTCCTCCCCACTAACCATCGCAACTTCATTTACTGCAGCTACTTTACTTTTCGTGTTCGTAAATGCTGCTATCGGTATCCGGCATTTGTCTTTGGTTGGTGGTCCTACAAATCTGTTACAATCCTCCTTCTGTCTTTCGTATTTTCTTCCGTAGTGCTCCAAATCGTCTACCGTGTCTACTCTTTTATTATCCAAGTACCACTTGTATTCAGGCTGCAACCCTCTTCTTATTATCTCTATTTGTTCGTCTTCTTCCAGAGGATGCTTTAAATATTTAAATAGGACTCCCAGACAAGTGATGTAGTTTGAGATCGTTTCTCCTTTTCCTTGAGTCCTATTCCTTATTTCATCCATAACCTCATACTGTGAGTATTGGCCAATAAAGTTCCTCTGGAACGACTTTTTAAACTCACGCCACGTTTCAATCTTCAAAATCACCGTATCGTACCACCTTAACGTACGATCTTCCATTACACTCGCTACTGCGTTTATTATTTGAGTGTCCGACATGTTGCTATTTCGTCTACACCTGTCTAGCTTGTTAAGGAATTGTTCTGGGTTTTCTTTCCCCTCATCCCCTGAGAATTTTAAATTCCAATCTTTCAAGATTCTCACACAATTGATATTGCCAGACTGTGTATACCCGTGTCTACGATGTCTTACTGGTGATCGGCTGTCTGATGATGAAATACTGCGATTTCGTATTGAGACATGTCTATACTCTCTCGAACCGGATCTACTACGATAATTTCGTCTACGTCTACTATGTTCTCTATCACCTCTATGGCCTCGGATCCACGACCCACGACCACGTTCCTCCGATGAAGAAGATGATCGGTGTCGATGGCCTCGTAGTCTACTGTTGACTCTTCTATGACTCCTTTCTCGTGACGATGAATCCCTTCTCTTACGAGACGGGGATCCGTGACGATTGTGTCGAGTTATGGAAGTTCGTAGTTTGCTACCATGTGAATGTCCATGATGTAGTTCTTTGGACCTCGATCTTCGATCTCTTCTTTCTAGAGAACTGTGATCGAGTTTCCGAGATTTAACGTTGACGTGACGTCTTTCCCGTGATGTAGATTTATATCTCTTATGACCTTGTTTCGATTTGTAGTGGTTTTCCCTCGATGAGGATCTATAACGTTCTTCACGATGATGAGACGGCTCATTTTTTTTACTGTAATGAACCTTACTACTCCTACGGTGTCTAGTTATCTCATCGTCGTTTGTATCGCTACCACTACTTGTGTATTGTCTGTTTTGTTCTCTTTCATTGTCCAGTTTTCTTTCTTTCTCCAGTCTTTTCATTTCTTCCTGCCTTCCTTCTACTTTTCTGTTCTTAGAACTTCTCTTGACTAGCCGTTTTCTTCGTTGCTCTATCCTACTATCACTTGCATCTCCACTCTCACGACTCTTTTCTCTTTTTCGGTCCATTAATCTTCCTATTTGTCTACTCGTGTCTACTTCTTGTTTTCTCAGACGTAAGTCTAATTGACTGTTTTCCCCTGCCGAGTGAACACCATGTAAAGGAGACATCAACAAGTTTTCCATTTCCAGAGGTGGTTGAATTATGTTTTTCCTCAAACCCGTCTCACTTATTTTCTTGCTTGCGCCATCGTTCTCTGGATTTGAATAACTTGTCTTTGATTCTTGTTCTTCATTGTTAGGTGTCTCATTTACTACTGACTGTTCCTGTGTCCTCACTACATACATTTTTCTTTCTTTCTTTCCTTTCACTGTCTACAATTAATCTTGAATCTGAGAAACAATAAAAAAAATATTTTATGTCTACACTTAATCTTGAACCTGAAAAGAGAAAAAAAAATTCACTGTCTACTACTTTTGAACCTGAAAATAAATTTTCACTGACTCTAATTTTCTTTATTCACTAAAAACAATTTTCTGTCTACAATGTTCTTGAACCTGAAAGAAAATTTTCACTGACTCTAATTTTCTTAATTCACAAAAAAAAGAACTTTTCTGTCTACAATGTTCTTGAACCTGAAAGAAAATTTTCACTGACTCTAATTTTCTTAATTCACAAAAAAAAAAAACTTTTCTGTCTACAATGTTCTTGAACCTGAAAGAAAATTTTCACTGACTCTAATTTTCTCAATTCACAAAAAAAAATTTCCTGTCTACAATGTTCTTGAACCTGTTTCTCAGTAGCTGTTATTTTTATTTTATTAGCTCTTCTCTTTTGTACTACAAATAAATCTTCCTAAAACCTGGTAAAATCCAAAAAATAAAATAAATATTTCAGTTGGACACTAGCCAACAATTAAATAATTATATTGGTTGGACACTAGCCAACAATTAATTATAATATTTTGTCGGTCACTAACCAACAATAAAATTATAAAAATCACATAATTATTCCCAAATCCATCACCAATTTTTAATTTCCATAAATTCACACTCATCCGTTTAAAGTTCAACCTTTCGAAATTTTCCTATGTACCACCCTGGAAAGTTCTACTAAGTCAAACTGTCGCGAAAGAACAAAAAATTCTAACTTTTATCACCGAAAAATTTTCTAAGTCCAACTTTTCGAAATTTTTCAATGTTCCACCTATGAAAAATTCTACTAAGTCCAACTTCCGCAAAAGAAAAAAAAAAATTCTAATTTCTATCACCGAAAAATTTTCTAAGTCGACTTTTCGAAATTTTTCAATGTTCCACCTATGAAAAATTCTACTAAGTCCAACTGCCAAAAGAAAATTTCTAAGTTCACTTTTCGAAATTTTTCAATGTTCCACCTATGAAAAATTCTACTAAGTCCAACTGCTAAGAAAAAAATTCTAAGTTCTCTCGCCGAAAATTTTTCTAAGTTCAACCCTTCCGAAATATTCTAAGTCCCTAGCCTGTCTACCAAAAATTTTTTTAAGTCCCTAACCTGTCTACCAAAAATTTTCTAAGTCCCTTTGTTCTCGAAAAAAAAAAACAAAAACACCTCTAGTCAAACTAAAAAAAAAATAAAAAAAAATTGCAATAACCGGAAAAAGAAAAAAAAAAAATAAAATATTTCCTCTCCTCTCACCAACTCTCCGTGGATTAATTTTAAAAAAAAAAATTAACAAAAAAAATTATGTTGGGCGCCATTTGTAACGGGGTATTTCTTAAGAAAAGGGCCTCCCTTAAATAATTAACGGAGTTTCCCGGGCCCTCCCGTTACAAGAAAAATCTCTCTCAAAAACTCTAGGGGAAAACTCCTTAATCTGGGGTCAGGGTTTCCACGGAGAGAAAACCTCCGGGAACGGTTGGTGAGCTAGAGAGAGAGAAAATAAATTATTACAAAAATTTTAGGTTAAATTTGATTTTTATTCTTGTCTACAAAATTAAAAAAAAAATCAAGTCTACAATTACAAAAAAATAAAATTTTAATTTGAGAACAAAGGAATTAAACAAACTATAAATAGTCTACAAAATGGCGGGTAACGACGCCGCGCCAAGACAAAAAAAAAACTCTATCGAATTTAATAAACTTTTAATAATAGCCAAACAGAATTCTCATTTAGCGTGCAATATACACAATTTCCGGAAAAACATGCTTTATAAAGTTTTTCAATAATTAAAACAAAAACCTTACGTTACAAAAATTTCAACCAAAATTCTCTGATGCCCCAAAATGGCTACTCTCTGGTTTTTCAACTCTCGGTATTGCAAGAAGGAAATAACCCAAGTCTTCGATTTCTTCTTGTATACCCAGCTGTAAATAATAAAAAAAAAATGTCTACAACTCAACTAAAGAAAATTAGGAAAAGGGAACTTAGGAAAAAGTCTACTCAAAGAAACTAAAAAAAATCACACTCTCAAACACTACCTCACGCTGTGGCTACTGAGAACAGAGTGACGCTCCCCGCGTCTCTCTGACTCGACTTCCTTCCTCACCATCCCCTCCAAACACTCTCCACCAATCAACAAAAATCAATCCAATTAAGCCTCATTCATACTCGAGGAACAGTCATTTGTCTACCAATCAGACACATTCACGCCACAACACCCAATCACGCTCCCGTATACAATCTTCCGGTGGCGATCGCCACGCCACCCATAGTACGCGCGAAAATCCGAAATAAGAATAAAATAATGCACACGAGGCACTCACTGCGTTACCCTATCCCTTGCGCACATACTCTCTCTCTCGCTCTCCCCCATACGCACACATTGTTCGCGCAACGTACACAATACAGAAAAAAAATAATATCTCACTCATGTCCGTGTCTACTGTGGTGAGCGTGCGCGCACGCGCTTGGCGACGCAGTTGCGTCGTCTGCCGACACGCACCGCGCACCTCCTCCGTCGCCGAAAACTCCCCGACGGAGAATCGGAACCCGTGTGTGGTGTATGTGTGTGTACGTGCGCGCCCTGGGCCGGGAGAGCCTTCCCGGGTGGTGAACATGTGTGTGTGTATATGTGTCGTGCGCGCGCCGGGTGCTCGTGCTGCTGCAACAGCAGCGTCCAGCCGACGGCGATCGTCGCCACGTGGTCGGCTTCTGCTGCGCGAGAAAGTGGCATGGTTATCATCTGGGAAAGTAAACAAACCAATCAATTATTTCATTGTTTCCCAGGTGACGTGACACTGCCAGGTAAGAAAAATAATTTACGAGGGATTCACTCCCTCGCAAGTTTGAAAAACTGAATCCTTGGCTATCGATAAACCTCTTCATGCTTGAAAAGCAAAATGGCAAATTCAAAGTCTTCCCATGCTACTTGACGTCTTCCAAGCAGGAGAAACACATAAACCTTTTGTTTGTGGAGGACAGATACTATGAAGAAGACGAATATGCTCAAGAAGAACCAAAAAACTACCACTACGTTTGGATCAAGAATCTTTCTGCTCTCGTTGGTGCCGATTTGAGTAAAAACCACAAGAAAAAGCATATCTGTGACAGGTGCCTTCACTACTTTGAATCTTTGGATAGATTATCTGATCATAGCGAGGATTGTGAGAAGATGAACCATTGCAAGGTCACACTACCGGGCAGACACAACAATACCTTGAGTTTCAAGAACTAAAAGAACCGTGAACGTGTTCCATTCACAATTTATGCAGATATAGAGTGCATGCTCAAGCCAGTGGAGGAAAACGACAAAATTTGTCATGAGCAATTTCCCTACAGCATTTCATACTATCTGCAATCGAGCTTTGATGACAATCTTTCATCGTTCAAGCTCTACACACAAAAGTCCGATGAAGATGAGAAGCCTGCTGCCTGGTTCGTCCGGAACCTGCTGAAACATGCCCGAGAGCTCGAGAAGTACTATGAGAACCCGAAACCAATGACCCCCTTGACTCATGAAGAGATGACAGCCTATCAGTCGGCAAAAAATTGTCACGTCTGCCTCAAACTATTCACTCAAGATTCCATTAAAGTCCGGGATCATGATCATTTTACTGGAAGGTAAGAAATAAAAAATTACTAAATTTTAAATAAATTATCTATCGTTTTTCTATTAATTTCCAGGTACCGTGGCCCAGCCCATACCGCTTGCAATATAAACTTCGAGGACTCACGAATTATTCCAATAATAATGCACAATTTGAGCGGCTACGACGCACACTTCATTATCGAAGAATTGGCCAATGCTGTAGAGGGTTCCATCACGCTTCTGCCCTTGACAAAGGAAAAATACATATCATTCACGAAAAAAATCAAGGGTAGCACGATCAATCTACGGTTTATCGACTCGTACCGGTTCCTGGCATCGTCCCTGCAAACTCTGGCTGACACTTTGACCGAGCACAAAGTCACCGATCGAATTTTGAGCAAGAAATACAACGTCGATCAAATCAGACTGCTGAAGAAAAAAGGCTGCTTTCCATATGAGCATGTGTCATCGCTTGAGTCACTGGAGGAGACAAAACTACCCCCTCAGGAATGTTTTACGAGTACACTCACCGACAGCACGGTCTCTGAGCACGACTACAAGCACGCTGAGGCCGTGTGGGAAGCTTTCGACGTTCAAACATTGGGGGACTACTCGGATATATACCTCCAGACTGATGTCTTGTTGTTGGCCGACATTTCATTCGAAAGCTTCAGGGACAGCTGCATCGGGGAAGACTCCTTTGGCCTTGACTCTGCCCATTACTATACAGCTCCTGGCTTCTCTTGGGCGTCCATGCTCAAGAAAACTCAAATTGAATTGGAATTGATCACCGATCCTGACATGATGCTCTTTATTCAAAAGGGAATCCGTGGTGGTATCAGCCAGTGTAGCAACCGATACCCAAAGGCCAACAATCCTTACATGGACAATTATGATCCGAATCAAGACTTGAAATACCTAATGTACTTCGATGTAACGAATCTCTACGGCTGGGCTATGGCGCAGGTGCTCCCCTACGATAGTTTTCGCTGGGTAACTGGTTGGCAGCTCGAGATTGGTCAAAACTTCTTCTTCGACGTCCCGGACGACAACGAGTATGGTTACATCCTGGAGGTGGATCTGGAGTACCCCGAGCATCTTCACAATAGCGACAAGGACTTACCTTTCTGCCCGGAGCATCGAGCTGCACCTGGGACTAAGGACAAGAAACTCATGACCACCCTATACCACAAAGAGAAATATGTGATCCATTACCGAGCTCTCAAGCAGGCTCTTAAGCATGGTCTGGTGCTGAAAAAAATTCACCGAGCAATCAGCTTTCGACAAAAACCTTGGCTCAAAATCTACGTGGACTTTTGCACTCAGAAACGGCGGCTAGCCAAGAATGAATTCGAGAAACTTCTATTCAAGTTGCTCGTGAATTCAGTTTTTGGTAAAACGATGGAGGACGAGACCAAGAGGCGCTTGGTAAAGCTCATCTCTCACTGGTTTGGAATTCATGGAGCTGAGGCACTCACGGCACGTCCAAATTTCAAGAGCCAATCGATTTTTAAGAGTAATCTGGTTGCCATTGAGCTAGCCCTCACCGAGGTCTCAATAACGAAGCCCGTCTACGTAGGCTTGAGCGTCTTGGACTTGTCCAAAACTCTGGTCTATCGATTCCACTACGACTTCATGCAACCTCACCTGGGTGATGACTTGAAGCTTTTGTACACGGACACGGACAGCCTTGTATACGAGATAAAAAATACTGACGTCTACCAAATCATAAAAGAAAATTTACACGAGTTCGACCTATCAGACTACCCTCCCGATAACAAGTTTGGAATCATCCCCAATCAAGAAAATAAGAAGAAAGTAGGGGTCATGAAGGATGAGTGCAACGCCAGGGTCATGACGGAGTTCGCGGGTCTCAGGAGCAAGTGCTACAGCGTCAGAGTCGAGGGTGAAGCTGCCATAAAAAAGTCAAAGGGTGTGAAGAGCTGCGTGGTCAAAAACACGATTTGTTTCGACGATTACCTCGAGTGCTTGACTCAAAACTGCGAGACGTCTCGAGAGCAGCTCAATATTCGCTCCAAACTTCACGAAGTCCACACGGTAAAGCAGACCAAAATCGCCTTGAGCCCGAACGACATGAAAAGATTTCTGCTAGGTGGCACCACAGACACTCTTCCATGGGGCCATCGCGACATTCCTACCGAGATCGAGATGGAGGGGACACCTCAGCCAGTGGAGGGGGAACCTATGCGAGTGGAGGGGGCAGACACTAGAGAACAAAAGAAAGCTCCCCGCAGGAAACGGGTCACTCCAGCGTCTGGACAGCCTGCTAGAAAGAGGTCTAAGAAACAACAAAATGGATTGCGAAAAAATTAATTCTATCGCCCGAGGATTGCCCACGAAGAAGGCGTCCGACCTGGACGTTAACCTTCACTACTGGGTTTCATCCATTAAGAAAGTCAACACCAAGTATGGCACCAGATTCGTCGTCGAGTTGGACGATGCCATGCAGATGTTTTTGCCCGTCCGAGTCTCAGAAGCCTTGCTGGCTGACGAAAGCTTACTCGATAATATGCGCGAAGCTATTGGAAAGCGAGAACTCGCCATAAAATACGTCAACAAATGCATTCAATTCAACTGTCAAAAATAACTGTGATATTATTTAAAAAAATGTATGATACATTGTAATTTCATAAAAAATAAAATTTGTAAAAGTATGAAATAAAAACCCAATTTAATCTTATCTAATGATTTATTTATTTACTGACCTTTGCTTATTACAAACTTATAATACAAACTTATAAACTAACTTATAATTTAATTTTTAAAAATATTCAAAAAAATTTTTCAGAAATTATAACAGTAACTTTTATTTTTTTTAAATATTCATTGATTTATTTTACAATATTAACTTTAACCTTTTTTAAAAGTTTTACAATATTAAAATTTTTTTAAAACAAAATACATATCTGATTTATTTATCCAACTGTTATGTGTGGCATCAAAGCCCAGCCACTTGACACGGACCTTACTGCCACGTCTCTGAAGAACTTTTTCAATTAGGTACACATCTGGATATTTGGTTTTCGAGAGCTCCTGTTCATAAAATCCACCTTTAATTGATTTATTTTTATAATCTTTCAGGTGATACGTTACTGGATTGGTTTTTGCAACCCTAGCTATGGAAAAGACTTCGGTAGTCCAGTTAGGTGTATAGCCCTTCTCAAACATATTTTTCACCTTGCTTATTCGTACTTTATCACCAGTTTTGAATCTTGGTCTTTTGAAAACTATTTTTTTATTAAATCGATCAATAACTTGTTCTTTGTTGATCACATCCTTGGGTTTCATAGCAATTGTTCGGTGTCTGGTATTGTTGTAAGCGTCAACCAGTCCAGGTAAAATGTCCAACCACTTGTAGTTACCTTGCAAGCTGAATTTTTGCCACATTTTGTTTTTTAATGTTCGATTGAAGCGCTCAACAATTGACGCCTTGAGGTTGCTGTACGTGTGGTAGTGATGAATCTTGTACTTATTCATCAGACCCACGAATAATTCGTTGAAAAACTCTTTTCCTTGATCGGTTTGTAGATTTTTAGGTACACGCCCTTTCTGGAGTATGGTCTTCATTGCAGCAGTCGTGTCTTCAGCAGTTTTCTGTTTTATCGGTAGGGCCCACGCGAATTATGAAAATACATCTATTACGGTCAATATGTAATTATTCCCTTTGTTAACATTAGAATAGGGTAGCATTTCTACAAGGTCCGCTTGCCAAGTCTCGTCTACATCTCGCATTTCAAATTTTCTGCGAGGGTAATTTCGTCTGGCTTGTTTGTGAAGCTCTTGCACAACTACTTGTCGTTTGCGATCCATGATTATGATTCTTGAATACTGGCGAGCTGTGCTTTTATACTTAATATCTGTTGATCGGTTTCATCTCTATTGAGTTCCAACATTGCTAGTAAGTTGTCGACTTCGCTCCGTAATTTTGAAGTTATTTCAATAAACTGTCGTTCCTGATTACGTATCATTTGTTGCAAAGTTTCCAAATTAACGGCATCTTTTTGTGACTAGGATCCGCTAAGTTACACAATCTCTTATTTTCAACATCAAACTGTCCATCCGAAGTAAGCTGGTACCCAATTCCTGCTGGTCCACGAGAACTGGTGTTCTTGGAACGAAGCGAATGCCCAAACACATTGATACTCATTTTGATAATGATATTTTTTTGCTGTTTCCTTAGAATATATAGCCTCCTTCCCGTAGCTCTTCAATTACGGCTAAAATTTCATTGTTGTGACCGTTATTACCAGCAGATCTCTCAGCTATAAGTAATCTCAATCTATCAACAAGTTCGTTTGGATCATCCCAATATCGATAGGCAGTATGGGTGTTTTTCTTAACTACCTTGAACTTGGGCAAAGAACCACCTTTAGAGCTAGATAATTTTTCCAATGGCAGGATAATGGTCTTAAATTTAGTGCTGTTTGATAACCGAATTTCACTATTTTTTTTATAATTTTTTCTATGAGCATTTGTTGAATCCAAAATTTGACCATAAAATGTTAGCTCGTTTCTATTGATTTTAGTATAATTAGGATGCTTCGAAACGAGCAGATCCATTAACCCAGGAGTTTTAGGATATGTTTTACCATTTACTTCAATATGCTCATTTTTAAAATCAATAGTCGAGTCACCAATTTTAAATTGTTCATTTTCCCATCGAACACCATAAATTAGATCTAATAACGTTTTGTTATTATTCTTAACTTCAGTAAGATAACTATCAGTTACCGATGTATCAATAGTGTTAGCAACAGATTCTATATTATCCAAATTGTCAAGTCTTGCACTTTTAGCTTGAGGTTCACTACCTTGAATTTCGAGTTTTCTTTTAGCCTCGATTTTTACTTGTGGCTTTTTTCAACCAAAGATACCAAATTATTCGCCGCTAGTTTTTGAAGAGGTTCGATGATTGGTTTGAACGTTTGATTAAAATCACTTTCAGCGGTAGACTTGTTGTACTTTATCAATTTATATTTACGTCTCATGTCTTCGCGAGCTTTTACAAGTTTGCTCAAAACTTCCTTTTCTCGTTCAATGTTGTCCATGTTGACGAAACAATGGTGAGCCCTTGAGTACTAAAAACTGGGGTTGTCCGATGTATTAATAGCAAAGTAATCGAAACCTCTGCGATATCGCCCATTATTTATGGGCCTGTCCTTGTCGATAACGAGGAACTCATAGTTTCTTTTACTCCAACACGATGAGCACAGATTTTTAAATTGATCATAGGTCATATCTGTAGTCACATGATCTGCGTATATATGTTTGATGTTGGTCTCATCTTGCCGAAATATTGTCAATAGGTTAACGTTATCTCGAACTAAATGTTTTGGAACGCGAGCATAAGATTGACAGAGATAGAAAGAATCTATATTTTTGTGCCTCCCCATACAGAAGAATGCCCTCACATTGTCTTGCCGTTCAGTGGAAATATCGTCGAATATAATCAAAGAGTTTGGGAGTGCATTTTCCTGCGAGATAACTTCATCATGCTCCCCAAAAGGAAAGTACTAAATCCCTTCCAAGGGTTCTAAAAGGTTCTTAAGAAATTGATACTTGGGTTGGTATAGAGACTTTGAATAGATGTAGATATTCTCGAATCTCAAACCATTAGGATGGGTTATCAGCGTAAACAGACTGTTTGTTTTACCGCAGTTTGAGGGTCCGCAGAAAATTGCTCGTATAGTGCTGGGGAGTAAATTACCATGACGATTGGGTTTTTTCTCTTCAACGAAGTCAAAATTTTCTATTGGAAGCTTGCAAGATTGTTCAACAAAATCCATGTTTACCGACTGAGTTCAACAACTTGACTGCTCTTTTTATATAAATATAAGACTTTTTATACCCCCTTTATCAGTCATACTCTGACCTTAGGAGTGGTATGATTACATATAAAAATTGGTCCGGCAGAGGTTTGGTCAACAAGTTAATCAACAAATTACCTTTTGAACTTCACATCCCGGGCTACCAATACTGTGGTCCTGGTACGAAGCTTACCAAACGTCTTGCCAGAGAAGATCCAGGAATCAACCCTTTAGACGCTGCTTGTAAAGAGCACGACGTAGCTTACTCGAAAAAACGAGAAAACATTCAAGTAAGAAACGACGCCGACAGAGAACTTGCCAACAAAGCTTGGGAGCGAGTCAAATCGAAAGACGCTAGTTTTGGTGAAAAAGCTGCAGCCTACGCAGTAACAAACATAATGAAGGCTTAAACCAAGTTTGGGATGGGTTTGAAAAAGAGGCAGAAAAAGAAGAAGAAAATAACTTGGAGTAAAGTGAAAAAAGCTGCTTCGATCAAAGGAATCAAAAATAAAAAGGCCCGAGATGTTATTCGTCAGTCATTGATAAAAGCTCGAGAAGTGGTGAAAAAGGCAGGTGGAAAGAGTCAAGTTCAAGTCGCCAGAGTATTACCGATCCCTACAAAAATGGGAGGTTATCTACCTTTTCTCGTGCCACTGTTTGCGGGATTGAGTGCTACAGGTGCCTTGGCTGGAGGAGCTGCAGGAGTAGCAAAAGCAATAAACAGCGCCAAAGCTGCACAACAGCTTGAAGAATCTCAACGACACAATAAGACCATGGAATCTATTGCAATGGGTAAAGGACTTTATCTAAGCCCCTACAGAAAAGGTTTGGGGTTGTACTTGAAACCGGGAATGGGGCTAAAAAAAAAAAAGTTCGAAGAGTTGCCGAAGAAAGCATTAACTAATCTGGACCTACTGACGTTTGCTAAAAAATATAAAATTCCAAATTTCAGAGGAGTATTCATGAGAAATGCTTTACCAGATCGACCACACCACACAGAAAATGCAATTGTAAATTTAGATGACGTGAATGGACCTGGCACTTATTGGGTAGCATATAAAAAACATGGAAAGGATGTAACATACTTTGACAGCTTTGGGGACTTGCAGCCACCAATAGAACTCATGGTTTATCTTGGCGTGGACAGTATCAAGTACAATTACGAGAAATATCAAGATTATGATGGTTACAATTGCGGTCATCTTTGTTTAAAGTTTCTATGTAACGATAAATAAGAAGCCACGTAAACTATAAAACTCCATTATACAATGAACCAGCATGGATGATTCATTGACGCTAACATTGTCTGGGAGAACATCTGTTTTAGAGACATATTTCTTTCCACCTATCGAGCTATCAACTTCCAAAAACTACGTTCTTGGTTTAATCGAGCTCTTGACATTTAACGCGATTCCTAACATAGACGTTGGTCACAATAAGTTTTACGTCGATAACGAAGAAATTTCCTTTCCCACGGGCAGCTACGAGATTGAAGATATTGAAAAATAATTACAAAAAGAATTAAAGCCAAAAGATATCACTATATCATTAAAGCCGAATAACAACACACTTCGTAGCGAGATCGAGTGCAGTCGCGAGATTGATTTTCAACCACAAGACTCCATTGGTCCAATTTTAGGATTTAAAAAACGGACAATTCCTGCGAACGTACATCAAAGTTCAGATTTACACGTGGACATTCTCAAGGTGAACGCTTTAAGAGTAGAGTGCAACATTACATCTGGAGCCTACATAAACGGTCAAAAAGTGCACACTATTCACGAGTTTTTTCCTGCAGTGCCGCCAGGTTATAAAATTATTGAAATACCTTCGCAACCGATTTACTTACCTGTCACAGTAAACACTATAAATCACTTGGAACTACGTATTGTTGATCAAGACGGTCGATTAGTTAATTTTCAACAGGAAGTGATTACAATCAGATTACATTTAAAGTCGATGTAATTATGGGTATAGTATTCAATTCAAAAGGATATATAAGTAAACCAGTATGGCAACCAATTACCAGTCATCAACGAATCGTCAAACGGTCATCACGACGGCTAACAAACCAAAACGTTCAGTTTCTAAAAAGCCTAGGGCTAAAGGTTTTAAAAAAATAGTTTGCTTTTTCTTCTGCTGCTGCAATGGACGAGATTCTTAATATTCAGGCTCCAGTTGTTTTCGATGAGTCCATTTCTCATTGTGAGATACACGCTCATCAACCGTACAATATGAGTAACTACAACAACAGTGATGAAATCAGAATTTCCATTCAAAATCAAGACTTGTGTGTTCTACCGTCTCGAAGTTGTCTACATATTTGCGGTAAAATGGTTAAAGCCGATGGAGCTGCATTCAGTAATACTTGGCTAGTTAACAATGCTATTTGCCACCTCTTTGAAGAGATTCGATACGAGTTAAATGCAATTGAAATTGATAAATGTAAAAATGTGGGGTTAACCACTTTAATAAAAAACTGGTTATCTATAACTCCAAGTCAAAAACATATTTTGAAAAACGCTGGGTGGATCGATGTTGAAGATGAAGCTGAAGTTGGTGCTGCAGGTCATTTCGATGTTTCAATTCCATTGAGCTTAATTTTTGGTTTTGCCGAGGACTATAAAAAGATTGTTGTCAACGCCAAACATGAACTCGTACTCATTCGTTCTAGAAATAACGTCAACGCTGTTTATTAAACAAGTGCAGCTAATCCCCCTGTCTATGAAGAGTATACCATAACTTTATCAAAAATAGAATGGTTAATGCCTTACGTTACAGTTTCAGATCGACATAAAACTTCTCTCCTGAATCAGTTAAAAAAAAAGATCATCATGAGCTTTCGAACTTGGGAGTTGTATGAGTATCCTGAACTCCCCGCTACCTCCAAGCATATTTGGACAGTCAAGACATCAAATCAACTAGAGAAGCCTCGTTTTGTCATACTGGGCTTTCAAACCAATCGCAAGAATAAAAACACTGCAAACTCAAGCCTATTTGATAATTGTAATCTAAGAAACGTTAAACTTTTTTTAAACTCACAGTATTATCCTTATAGTGATTTAAATTTAGACTTTACCACAGAACAGTACGCTTTGGCTTACGATATGTTTTCATCATTTCAATTAGCTTACTACAACAAAGATCCCAAACCTATTTTGGACAGAGAACAGTTCAAATCCTACATACCTTTGATTTGTATCGATTGTTCCAAGCAAAACGAGTCACTCAAAAGTGCTCCTGTTGACGTTCGAATCGAGCTTTGACGCAAGAGCAAATTTCCCCGCGGGTACTGCTGCTTACTGACTCATAATTTATGACCGTATGGTGGAGTACAACCCCATGAATGGTGATGTGAAAAAACTATAAAATCAAAGTGACAAACCAGATCTACTTCAGTCAGCATGGAGTACATCGTCGACATGCAAGGCTTTAGACAGCCTAGAAATGACTACATTCTCAAAGAACTTGCAATCGTCCCCCTTAATGAGGACTCGGATCCCTTTGTTTTTCTTTTCAAACCACCTTTTTCTTTGAACATGCTTGATGTCGACTTGATCGAAGAAAATAATAATATTAAATGGTATCATCATGGCATTCCTTGGAAGTCCGGTGATATTCCCTACACTGAAGTTGGTAGAATAATTCGAGCGTGTCTAGGAGATTCCAAAAAAGTAATCGTGAAAGGACAAATAAGAAAAAAGTGGCTCCAAAGATTCAAATTCAATGTGCACGACATCGACGAAATGGGCTTCCCCGAATTGGATACTCTTTACAAACAAAAACTACTGACGGTACGCCCGCACCACAATGGAGCCTACGAAACTGAGTGTGCTGTGAGAAACGTCAAACTCCTGAAAAAATTCTACAAGCAAAATACACCATCACTCGAGAGATCAATCAAGATTTTCAATCAGACGCGCCATCTGTCGTTCATGAAACCCGAGGACATTCGAGAGCTGCCAAAGGAATTCATCATCCAGAACGCAGCCTTCAGCATCGAGTTCGCGTTGGATGAACTACCCGAAAATTTAAAGTGTGATAATGATATTCTTTTGTACATTCGTTGCTATGTTCATAATTTATACTTAAGACCATATAAAAAAGATTGTATTGAATGCATGAAAAAATAAATTAGTTTAAACTTACTCACATGTTTTATTTATTTATCAACACTACTCGGTGATACATAATAATGTTATAAGTAAAACCCAGCGCATGGGGTTGGTAAAGTATAATAAAAAAAACCAGCGCAAGAGGTCGGTAAGGTAGAGGGATAACCCAGGTTCGGGGTTGGTAATACCACGATAACCCAGCGCACGGGGTCGGTAATACCAAGATAACCCAGCGCAATACCACCGTCGGTAAGGTAGGAATCTTAGCCCAGACTCGAACAACTCGGTCCGTAAGGTAGATTCCTGTCTGCGCCAGAACGTACACGTCTCTACTACTAATGTCTTTAAACGACTTTATTTATTATTTCAGCCTGCGTAAAAAAATTTTTAAATTATCTATGCTGTCAACACTTTGATATAAAATAATAAAAAAAACTTTTTCCACACCAGCCACGAATAAAAAGACCCTTGTGAAATTTTATAAACTGAAAACTTAGAATCATTTTATTCGTGGCTAGTGTGGAAAAAATTTTCCTAATTATTTTATATCAAAGTGTAGACAGCATAGATAATTTTAACATTTTTTCCTCAGGCTGAAATAATAAATAAAGTCGTTTAAAGACTGTTGCGGATTTACTGCTTCATTAATTTTATTTTTATTTGTCGGATTAAAAGCTGGTAGGGGAGGGTTGCCAAATAAATTGAGTAGACCATTAATTAAGTTTATTTGAATTTTATTTTCTAAGAATATATTGTTATTTACAAAAAAAGGTTCAAGTTTAATAACTTTTATTAAATCTCTTAATAATCAATCAACAAGTATGAAATTTAAGTAGTTAATATGTATTGACAGATTAATAAGTTTGATGTTGATAACATGAGCTCATTACTATAAAATAGAATAAGACAAATCATCAAAGTATAAAATAATTTAATTATAAATTATGGAGAATCACTATTGAGCCAGGTCCAGTTGAAATGTAAAATGAGATAAAATAAATCAGTGTAGTATACTTAAGAGAACTATCCAGAAGGTTAAGTTGAATTTCATGAATAAATGCAAATGAGCTGAGAATGAGCTTGAGAGAGAGAATAATAACTGATTAAAGAGAGAAACTGAGATATGAGAATATGTTGAATTGAGTATTGCCAGCATTAATTTCCGTGTAAAGAAACTTAACTAATTTGAGAAATCGCCAAGTCAAAACTCTTGACGAATTTGATTATATTAATTCAAACCATAAATACGAGTTTTGCTTGAGTACAGTTGAGGTAAACAAAGCAACAGAGAATGGCCTTGAAAAGAGTAGAAAAGAAAATGGCTGCGTGTAAGACAGCACAAAGAAAAAAGAGAGAGAGCAAGAGAATGCACAGTAATTTTATTGATTTTCTGGCTGCGAGAAGGGCAATGTAAAAGCACCGGTAAATTATTGTTACCGGTTCTAAGCGAAATACCTGAAGATGCCACGCCATGAAAGCTCTCCTTGCTGAGCAATTGACTCAAGAATTGAATTGAGCCGAGCCGTTTGAGTTAATTGAAGATCAAATGTCTTCCGAGTTGAGCCAACACTAAGTAGATGATTCGTCGAGTTGACTGTACTGATGAGATGACTACGTTGAGGATGATGAGAGAGAGTCACGAGAAAGAACCAGGAGAAAACAGAGAAGTTTCACAAAATGGTGAGTGAAACCGTCTATTCACGAGCGTTGTCTTGAAAAGAGAGAGGCCCGAGCATAACAGTCAAGTCATAAGTAAGGGAACGTACACAAACCACGTGGCCCAAAGAGGGGGGGGGGCGATTAAAAGGCTACGAAAGGTTACGAGGGGGGGTAGGGCCGTTGATACAGAAAAGCACGTGGTTCTTAAAGTGCATGAATCGATGTTTTGATTCATAATATTTTAAAGTCGGCTATCCCCCAAGCTCTAAGCCCCCAAAACCCTCTACCCTGGGCGTCCGAGTTCAGCAAAAAACTAATCAGCTATCCCCCAAGCTCTAAGCCCACAAAACCCTAGGTGTCCGAGTTTAGCGAAAAAACTTATCAGCTATCCCCCAAGCTCTGAGTCCCCAAATAGCCAGGGCGCCCGTGTTCAATAAAAAAAACTGATCAGCTATACCCCAAGCTCCAAACCCCCCAGAATCCCTGGGCACCCGAGTTCAATTGAACGAAATTTTTTTTGTTGCAACAAAAAAATTATCAACAAATTTTTTTTTCTAACTAGAAAATAAAATCCACAACCTTATTGTGGAACAAAAAAAAAAAAAAAAAAAACACACTTTTTGATGGACTTGATATTCAATTATATAAAATACGCTTAACTTCGAGCTTAACTTCTAAAATTATTCCACTCGGTAACCAGAGTTTTAGGAGGTTTAGAGCTTGGGGGATAGCCGATCAGTTTTTTCGTTGACCTCGGGCACCCAGGATTTTGGGGGTTTAGAGCTTGGGGGATAAATGATCAGTTTTTTTTTATTGAACTCGATGTCCAGGGTTTTGGGGGGTTTAGAGCTTGGGGGATAGCAGTAGAATAAACAGTAAGGGTTCAAACACAGTAAGGGTTCAAACACAGAAGGGGTTCACGGCCTAGAGGGATTGACATCCACCAATGATTCTGAGCCAATCCTTTCTGAGCCATCATTTTATGAGTCCAACTAGATCGCGGGTATCGGATAATGTGATTATAAAACTTATCTCCTGCTTACTGTTTATCTACTAGTTTTTTAATTTAACCTTTGAAAGTTCTATATCCATCAGCGTTGGGAAATTTTTTTGTGTTCGATGAGAATTTTTGTGTGCATTCTTTTAACTATGACTTTTTTTCTTCTTTTTTATCCTCAAGACGCGTATAACCATGAGATGAAGTCTGTTCTTTTTGCGAGTATCCTCTCCATGATGATTGCTTTTCATCTTTTTTTTTTTTACGAGACGAGATTTATCGTCGGAGGAGCTCTGTTGTTGACCCATGCTAAATGAGTAATGAGTGAAAAATCATCTCGTATAGCAATGAACTTTTATTAGCATCTTTAACTTTTTTTTAGAAAATATTCCACACCCATCATTGATTGTTGCATTAATTTATTATTGTGCGTCCACAAATTTGAGCTTTGGTAAACTTCAGAACCATTTTGAGGTATACTTTTTATCTTGGTTGATGAATGGTGCTGGTCAGTCTCGACGTCCTCGACCTCGCTGCTTCCCTGTTGCTGCTCCACACTGTTGACGACCATGAACTTCTCCCCGTGTCTACCCTGCTGCTGCTGCTCAGTACCGACGTCCTCGACCTCGCCGCTTCCCTGTTACTGCTCAGTGTGGACGTCCTCGACCTCGCCGCTTCCCTGTTGCTGCTCCACACTGTTGACGACCACGAAAAATCTCCCTGTGACTAATCTGCTGCTGACCTGAGTCCGATGCATTCAGGTTAATAGAATCATCACCTAACAAATCGGTGATGTCATTATGGAGTATAAAATGAAGCATGTCACCAGCCTGTATCATGGCTTCTCCCATGTTGATGACGGGTAGATCAAGTTCATAATCAACTAAAGTAAAAAAAAAAAATGAGCTTATGTATAGGCAGTCAAATAACGAGATAAATTTGTTTGACTACAAAAAAAAAAATTCCACCATAATTATTTTTAAATTAAATTGACTTTAAAACTATGGTATGAACTAAAAAAATTTCTGGTAAAAATTATGTAAACAAATCACATAACCTAACCTTATTTTAACTTACGCACACTTTTAATTCACTTTAGAAAAAAAAAAAATTTTCAACTTATGATCCTCTTTGTCGAATCCAGAATTAATTAATGATTCCTCTAATATTTTAGACGTTTCATTTACGTTTTGTGTTGCACCTGATATTACTCGCATTTTGATATCGCTTGTGTGTTACTCTTACTAACACTAGCCACGCGACTAAATAACAATGAGGTTACATAACCCATATAATTTTCAAATCGAACGTTCTCGAACGTTAGGTTCTAGAACTTTCGATTTTTTTACCCTAGTAAAAAAAAAATCGAATCGAAAATTCTAGAACCTAACGTTCTAGATCGATCGACCCCCCCATTTTTACAAGAGTAAAAATTAGTAAATCGAGTGTTCGAGAAAAAAATCAAATAAATAAATACTCAAGGATTTGAGGCTCAAGCACACTTGGCTGTAAATTTCTGATCATTGGAGGTTCAAATAATTTATGAACTAATCTACGGAGACGTGGTGGTGGAACAAGTTGTCAACAACGCAATGGATCGAGCCGATGAAAACATTGAGATGATATACGAAGGTCACGATGAGGTGGAGATGAAAGAAGAGATCCTTGAAAATTTATGGGTTGAGAACCGTTATGGCTCAATGCTGTTGAATAATTCAAAGGAGACCAAATACGACATTATAGAGACCGGCTCAGACGTCAGCATCATGAACGACGGTGGTTGCACACTACTACACGTAGCTGACGACCTCAGTCAATACAACTCGGGTGATTTCCCTGTATCCGGGCGTTGAGGATGACTACTGCAACAGCATGGAACAGCAGCAGGAAGGCGGTGAGATCGTGCTCGATGATGACATGGAGCTGAGCAACAGCTCTGGTGATGATGATGAGATGATGGCGGTCGTTGACACCATAGAACAGCAAGAGAGTAGTTTTAAGGAGGAACACTGGCCCAGCGATAATGATGACGCTTCTACGCTTGTAAATGCTCCAGTCATTCCCCGCATTTCAGAACTTCCAACTGATATTCTGGCGATGATAATAGACTACACCAAGTATCATCAGGAAGCTTTTCCTGATAACATCTCAATTGCTCGCTACATACAAATTTTTTTAATTTTATAACAATTATTAATTTATATATCAAATCATAATAAAAAAATTGTATTAAATTATAATAAAAAAGTAAAAAAGCTGATAGAAAGAGAAAATGGAGGAGATATTGTTGTTTTCGGAGATCTCCATAGATCAAAGCGGTGGCTGGGGCTTTGTTCTCTCTTTCTATCAGCTTAATTAAAAAATTTTTTATTTCGCATCTTTAATTAGCAATATTTTTTAAATTATTTTGAAAAAGTTTTTTAATTTAGCTGTGAAATTGATAAAATTTATTATTGCTAAATCTCAATTTTTATTTTACTTAAAAGGATAAAATATTTCAATTTTTTCTCTTACTATTTACAAAGTTATGACTTTTATACAGCTGCAGAACTAAATTATTTAAAGTTAGCTATTTTTATACTCAAATATTACATGGTTAACCTTTTTTAAGAATTTTTAATTTGATTTGTAAAAAATTATAAGTGATTGAAAATTAATACAACTAAAAAAAATAATAATAAAAAAATTAAGCATTTTTTAGCTTATTGTTGATTAAAATTAAAATAATTACTTCAGTAATACTTATTAATTTTTGGGAATACTATTTAATTTTGAAAAAATTAAAAGAACTTAAATGGATGAGTGGCTAATAAATTTTTGTGATCTACTCGCATACATCAAAAATAAAAGTATTTTTATTTTCCAAACTGAGTCGAATTTAATATTGATTAAATTTTGAATAAATTGATCTTGGTTAACATATTTTTCAACTCAATAAATATTTTTGAAACTGTGCGTCTATGTAAATAGAGTTACGCACGTTTTGAAATTAAACGTCATTGTAAACGCACTCAAATAAAGCACTACTACTGCGTTGAGCTAATTTAGATGCACACTTAGAGTTTTTTACTTTTATTTTGATAATTTACGAATAAATTGATCATAGGTTCGTAGGATTGATCATACCAAATATGTAGAGAGAAAAATTCGGAAGTTTCATTTATTTAATCAAAATCCAATAAAAATTTCTTTATTTAAACTTTGTTTACAAAAAAAAAAATTTTTTTTGTATTAAAAAAGCATTTTAATATATTTAACTAAAATATTATATTCAGTGTTTAATAAGTTTCAATTTTAATTAAAGTATGAGTTGAAAAAATAATCAAATTAAATCAAACATGAAAAAATTAATTCTTCACAAAATACTTAAAAAAAATCAAGGTTGTAATGAAAGTACTTACGATTTTTTTAAATAAATCACTAAATTAAACTAATTAGCCTCATCATTACATTTTTTATTCTATTGAGAATTGAAATAGTTTATTTAATATTTTTTTATGTTAGTTTAAAAAAAGAATTTAATTAAAACTGATAACAAAGTATCTAGAAAAAATCATCAAGTTTTTTAACGAAAAGAGAATATTTTATTTATGTTTTAATTATTTGAAATAAATTATGTATACATTGAGTGAATAATGTACACGTCGTATGCAGATTGTGTCGATTGATCAAATGCGTCGACCGCATCTCGACTCATAAACATGTCCGACGGGATCGGTGAGAGTAGCCTCATGCGTTTGGTGAGCAAAACAAACTTTTTGATTGCCAAACAGTTTCTTTTTGAGCACACCGCGATTTCTGAAGTGTGGTTGTTGCATTCGGTGTAAACATCTTTGATCAGCTGCTTCATGACTGGTGCACTTTCTTCTTCGATATTACAAATGAACCTGAAACAGATAAGTAAAATTTTTTTTACTTTTCTAACCTATTTCAAAGTTACTTAATCTTACTTAAATTTAAGCTTACTTACGTAAGCTTTAAAGGAAGCTTAAGTAAGCTTAAGGAAGCTTTAAAGCAAACTTAAGTAAGCTTAAGGTAGCTTAAGTAAGCTTAAAAAACCTTTAAAGCAAGCTTAAAAAGCTAAAGTAAACTTTAAAGCAAGCTTAAGGTATGCTTTAAGCATGCTTAAGCTGAGCTTAAGGTAAGCTTAAAAAACCTTTAAAGCATGCTTAAGCTAAGCGTAAGTTAAGAAAGTGTCTAGGTACCATCGCTGTGTACCGTATTCGGTGTACGGTGCACGGTACACGGTATCAAATAAGAGTTACTTTAGACACTCTGTGAATTTAAGTGGGTTATTTAGGATGGGTAATTAGATTTAAAGTAAAAACTAGTAGTTTTTGAAACTTAAGTGGGCTATTTGGAATAAATTATAGGATCTAAAGTAAAAAGCTACCGTGTACCGTGTACCGTGTACGGTACACGGCGATGGTACCTAGACACAACCTTAAGGTAAGCTTAAAAAACCTTTAAAGCATGCTTAAGGTAAGCTGAAAGCAAGCTTAAGTAAGCTTAAAAAACCTTTAAAGCAAGCTTAAAAAGCTTTAAAATTTTTTCCACTTACTTTTCAGGTAACAGCTCCTCAAGATTTTGCTTTTTTGTAGACCCTTAACATAGATTTTCGTAGCATTTTTTAAATGCTTATTGAGAATCTTGATTAAGTCCTTAGCGGGAGTAGTTCCAGATTCCCAACTGATCTTGTGAAACCTGCGTTGGAGCCATTCGTTGACTCGTTTTTCTTCAGAACTCAAGCGGTTGAATTTGCATGGAGCTTTGAAGAGGCAGGTAAATGATGGAACATTAGATTCGAGAACCAGAACAATCGATAATTCCTTGATGACCAAAAGATTACAGCTGCGGCGGAACGCTTGGAAATCCAGTGAGTACTCCATTTTGTCAAGAGTTTTATCTTCTCGAGATGATCTTTTCTGTTCAAGTGATCTGCTGCTTGTTGACAATCGACTGTGCTTGACGTTGAGTTACTCCACCCTTTTATATCCTAAACCAAGAACCTTCTTGAACGACTTAAACCTGGAGTGGGAGAAGAAACTTCTGGAACGACTCTAACCTCTAAGAGTAAGAAAGAAATTTCTGGAACTTTCTGGGAGGGGGAAGAAACTTCTGGAACGACTCTAACCTCTAAGAGCGAGAAAGAAACTTCTGGAACCGCTGAAACCTCTTGGAGTGGGAAGAAACTTCTAGAACAACTTACTTTGGTTATAAAAGACGACACCTATCAACCTTTTTCATTCTTTGGATCGCTTTGGTGTCTTTTAAACCTACTCCAAGATGGATTTAAGGTATTTTAAGCTGGTAGCTGACACTCTACAGGACTCTCTTCGGAAGTATTCATCTACAGCAGACCGTGAAGATTTTTCAAGGTGGTTGGAAAGTACTTCGGAGGCCATTACGCAGCTGGAAAATGGGATGCAACAACATAACCTGTCCAGACCAGAAAAGCAAAAGCTTCAAACATGTATGGCGCAGTTCATAAGCATGCGCTGTCAACTTCAAAGCTTATTAGAATTCCGTGGTGGTCAGCTTCAAGGTGTGACTTCCGATGATTTACCCAAAGTTTCTTGGCAAGATTTTGAATCTGCATTTGAAAATAGGATCAAGTCGGGGATCATCGTTAATCTGGCTCATTTGGATATTTTATCATTTTTGCAAGATGCCAAAGCTCTATTTATGTCGAAAGTTACTGATTTGTTGAATGACCACTCATCGCTAAAAATAAATACGGAGTTGGCATCTGAATATATGATTTTAAAAGATGGTGCTGAGGAATTAGAGGTTAAATTTTTCAACACAGAAAATAATTCAGTGTACAAATCAACAGATCTCGATGGTTGGTTCGAAATCAACGTCAGTCAACCTTTACAAAACCAAATCGAATCTTTCGAGGGGAAAGGATCTGGTTGGTCAATGGTTCGAATTTTACGACTGGTTGTAAATTCCAACAAGCTCAATCAGTTACGAGCATCTTCGTATATACCACTACCTCCGGAAATAATTAGCAAGAGGGCTTGTGTTAATGTGAAAAATAATGATAAAGCATGCTTCAAGGGGTCAATTTTGGCTGGACTGCACCCTGTGTCGACAAATCCTGACCGAGTATCCAATTATAAAGAGTATGAAAAAGAATTAAACTTTGAAAATATTGATTTCCCAGTTTCACTTAAAGATATTAATAAATTCGAGAAGCAAAATTCTATTTCTGTAAATGTATATATGTTGAAAAAATACAGTAAAAAGTATGAAGTATCCCCAGTCCACCTCACTGACAATAAAAAAGAAAAACACGTCAATCTGTTGTTAATTCAAAATTATTACGAGGATGAAAGTAAAGAGAGTGAAGAGTTCGAGGCTTCTGAAGAAAATATTAGTTACCACTACGTTTTAATTCGTAATTTATCTAGATTAGTTTGAAGTCAATTAACATCTAATAAAAAGAAGTGTTTTATTTGTGATAGATGCATGTGCTTTTTTATGACTGAGCAACAGCTACAGCTGCACGTGATCGATTGCTCAAAAATAAACAAATGTAAAATTAAAATGCCTAGTGAAAAAGATAAATTTTTAAAGTTTTCCAATTTTAACCACTGTGAAAAAATTCCTTGGGTGATTTATTCTGATTTTGAATCACTGCTTGTACCTGTTACCGACGAAAAAGACAGAGCTTTTCAACAACATCAAGCGCACAGTGTTGGCTTTTACCTCAAATGTAATCATGACGATTCCCTCTCGAGATATGAGTCTTATCGTCAAACTAACGAATCAGAGCAGACTCCAGTGGCTTGGCTAATTGGTAAACTTCGTAAAATATGCGATGAAATAGAGGAATCCTACAAGAATATCAAACCAATGAATCTCACACCTGCAGAAGAGGAAAGTTTTAACAAGGCTAAAGTATGTCACATCTGCAAATTAGGATTCACTGACTCAGATATCAAAGTGCGAGATCATTGTCACATGACTGGACGGTAAGATTACTAAAAAATGAATTACACATAATTTTTTCGTTTTTTAATTTTTTTTATTTATTCTTTTAGCTATAGAAATGCAGCCCATCAAAAATGTAATATGTTGTATAGAGAATCTAGAAGCATCCCAATTACTTACCACAATTTGGCTTACGACTTACACTTCTTGATCAAGGAACTAGCCACCTCTACAGTACTTGAAGGACGAGTAAAATTACTAGTGGAGAACAAAGAGAAATACATATCGTTCACAAAATATGTCAAAGGGAGTGACATTAATTTTCGATTCATTGATTCTTTCTGCTTCTTACCCACATCGTTGGAAAAATTAGCCTCGTACTTAGAAGAAAAAACTACTGCAACTCATGAGTTTTTAAAGGATGGGTACTCAATTGAAAAAATAAATTTGCTACTGAGAAAGGGAATATATCCCTACGATTTTACTTTGAGCTTTGAAAAACTTCAAGTAAAACATCTTCCCAGTAAAGAGGAGTTTTATAACCAACTTAATGACTCTCACGTTACCGACGAAGACTATCAACATGCTCAGAATGTGTGGAGCACATTCAATATTGACACTTTAGGGTCATACTCCGATTTTTATCTAAAGCAAGACATATTACTACTCGCTGATATATTTGAAAACTTCAGAACAACCTGTCTGCAAGCGTACGGTCTCGACCCAGCACATTACTACACATCGCCTGGGCTCTTGTTTGACGCTATGTTAAAACATACTAACGTCACTCTTGAGCTGTTAACCGATGTTGACATGTTGCTGTTTATCGAAAGAGGTATCAGAGGTGGTATTAGTCAATGTTCTCATCGATTTGCGGAGGCCAACAACAAATATATGGGTGAAAAATATGATGTCGGTAAAGAAGAGAGCTACATTACCTACGTAGACGCCAATAATTTATACGGGTGAGTTGACATCTGTTTATTCTAAATAACTAAAAATTTAAAAATTGTAAAAATGTTTTTTGTTTTAGGTGGAGCATGAGTCAGTTTTTACCAACAGGTGGCTTCAAGTGGGTTAAAGACGTTGACGAGCCTAAGTTTTGGGATGTTCCAAATGACTCCCCTCTAGGTTACATTCTAGAAGTTGATTTACACTACCCCGAAAGTTTGCACGATGCACACAACGACCTTCTTTTCTGTCCTGAGCATATGTGTGCTCCAGGCTCAAAGCAGAAAAAACTTCTAACAACGCTCTACGACAAAAATCGATACGTAATCCATTACAGAGCATTGAAACAAGCGTTAAAGCATGGGCTTATTCTTAAAAAAGTACACAGAGCACTTGAGTTTCGACAAAGTGATTTTTTAAAAAGTTACGTCGACTTGAACACTGCAAAAAGGAAAATATCTAAGAATGAGTTCGAGAAATTGCTATGGAAGCTGTTCAATAACGCCATTTACGGAAAATGCATGGAAAACGAAAGAAAAAGACTTGATGTGAAGCTAGTATTCAAATGGTTTGGACGTTACAGTGCTGAAGCCTTAATTTCAAAGCCAAATTTTCACAGTAGAGCTATTTTTGATGAAAATCTCGTTGCGATTCAGCTGTCACATACGGAAATCACTATCCGAAAACCTATTTATATTGGTCTGTGCGTATTGGACATAAGTAAAACTTTGATGTACAAGTTTCACTACTCACTTATGAGGGAACGCTTTGGTAATAGATGTCGGATGATGTACACGGATACCGACAGTTTCCTCTATCACATAAGAGGTATAAATATCTATGATGTTATAAAAGAAAACATCGATCAATTTGACACATCCGATTATCCCGAGGACAATCAATTTGGAATACCTAGAAAAAACAAGAAAGTAATGGGGTTGTTCAAGGACGAATCTTGTTCAAAGATCATCGAATCCTACATTGGGCTTCGCAGCAAGATGTACAGCGTAAAAATTCAAGGAGAAGATCCAATTAAAAAAGCAAAGGGGGTCAAGACACGAGTTGTGAAGAACAAAATATCTTACGAAGACTATGCAGATTGTTTGTTCAATCAAACAATAAAAAAAGTTCATCAAAACACCATAAGATCAAGGTTACACGTAGTAAGAACGGAAAAACAAGAGAAAATTGCGTTGAGCCCCCATGACGACAAGCGCCATCTGATACCTAACGATAGAAACACGCTTGCTTGGGGACACTGGTCGATTATCGAAGAGGATCTTTTGGATGAATTCGCTGAAGAACATTCTAGTGAATTCTTTCAAGAAATCAACACAGAAAGTTCGAGAAGCTCAGAGAATGGTCTAGAAGAGAACTATCGAGAAGTTTTCGAGAATATTGGAAATGTGGGGGTAACCCTACACAAGGAGCAGGTTCAATCAACACCTCACATTCATTCCGTGGATGAGCTTCAAGAATCACCTCCACCCAAAAGACGAAGATATTACTGAACCCAAACGCATCCACTAAAAGTAAGCATATTGCATATTCGAATAATCAAATAATCAGATAATCTAATACCTGCTTATCAAATATTAGCTAAATTATTTTTTATATTTATATTTCTCATTTTTTATTTTTTCTGTTACAGAAAATGGATTTCTCAGCCATTAATCAGCTATCAACAAACTCGTTTCTACCAAAGAAAAAATTGACTGATCTGTCCTCATCGAAAAGTTACGAGGTGACTACCTTGCGACAGGTAAAGACGATGTATGGTGCGAGAACCGTTCTCACATTGGACAAAGAATTTCAAGTCTTTCTCCCTTCTCGTTTTCAAAAACTCTTCGATCAAGAACCCAAACTGTTTCAAGACATGAAAGTTGCATCGCAATCTTCAGAGCTGTTTTTAAAATACATGGGTGAAGGAAAAATTGAATTTTGTAACGAGTCGTGAGTTAATAATGGATTTATCATTAATTAATAAGTAAGCAGTTAATGCTTATTTTATAAACACTAAATATAATAAGTCAATAGTATTAGCAAAAGAAAAAAATTATAAAGTTTTATCATTAAATCGTAGAAAACCATGTTCGGCTCTGTAATCGAAGCAACAATCGATGTTGACTTAGAAATAAATATTCCTTCATTCCGATTTCAAAATCTTTTTGAGCAAGATAATTCTTTGTATACTCAGTTACAAGATAATGTAATTAGCGGTAATTTATATATAAAGTACTTAGGTAATAAGAAAATAATGTTTATTCATGTAATTAGTAACTAGTGTTAAATAAATACACACGTAAATTAAAGTAAATTGTCTTTTTATTTCAAAAAATATTCAATTAGAAATAATACATTTAATTAGTAATTTATTATAAATTTTTTAAAAGTTATAAATCGCTTTTATCAATCCAACTATTATGAGATGAATCAAAACCTAGCCATTTAACATAAAATTTATCATCTTTTTTTCTAATAACTTTTTCTATTAAATAAATATCTGGATGTTTAGTCTTTAAAAGCTCTTGCTCATAAAAACAGCCAGTTACAGGCTTATCGACATAATCTTTTAATTTATAAGTAATGGGGTTGGTCTTGTTTATATGAGTCACCGTAAATACTTCAGTTGACCAATTGGGAGTGTAACCTTTGTCAAAAATACCTTTAACTTTACTAATTCTAACCTTATCGTTTCCCTTTATAAAAGAGAGCTATCGCCATCTTGCGTAAGATTTTTATTCGTGAGCTGATTGGTGCAGAAGTTTTTAAAATATTCGAAAGGTGCGTTTGATCAGTTTAAAGCGGTTTCAAAATGATCTGTTTCATGCGCAGAGGTTTTATTTTATTTTTATTTTTTATTATTTTACAAAAGGATAAAGTAATAATGTATCAATCTATTATGTGCAGTGGTTATTAAAAAATTATTTAAAAAAATAATAATAAATTTTTTAGTTTTATTATGTAGTAGTAGTGATATTAGAATATTGGGATAGAGAATTGCACACTTAGGTCTGAGAGTTGTTGGAAAAGATTGTAGGAGTACCTACACGCACCGTTTTAGTTTTGTCTGGTAATTCACAGGCCTGTGTAGATTCTACAGATCGTATTGAATTGAAGCACATCTATAAATTATTTTTTGAGTTGAAAAAGTTTATTTTCAAAAATTGAATTGAATATTTGTTATATTTATATCATTATAATGGAATTTCAAAATTACAAGTAAGTTGTGCTTCTTTTTTTTTTTAGGTTAGTTGTTAAAGTATATATATTTTTTTTTCTTTTTATTTACAAATATTATTGTTATTGTAATAGTAAAATATGATGTTATTGCAGTAAAAATAAGTCAGAAAAAGAAGCTTTGCGTAACCTTGATGTGGAAGAGGTTAACAGCATTAGTCATGCTGACAAAAGAGTCGGCAAATTGATCAGTGAGTTTTGAAATTTCAATTTGTTTCTTTTCATAGTTATTATTGTATGACTATAATTTTAATCACTTACTAATATTATTTATAACTATTAATTTTAAAATTATTATATTTTTGTTGTAGAGTTAAAATGTATCATATTAAATGCATTCGAACATTTTGAAGATGACCAAGGAAAGTGTCTAATTGGAAGTGTGACTGATGTAAAAATGGTGTTTCAAATGGTAGTCAGAATATTTGATTTAAATTATGAAGCTTTTAAATTGTTGAGTGGAACTTGGGTTACTATCACAGGCATAGTAAAAAAAAGTAATTCTGGAGGTATCAAACTTTTAGTTGTTGAAAATTTTCAACAAATTGTACCAATTGAAAAAAGAAAAGTAAGCACCGAAGAAATGTTTGATAAAATGATGTATGCTCATGATATTTTTAATTCTACTATTCTGCCAATTTATAAAGTAATCACTAAAGATGAAAAAGGTAAATTGGCGCACTACATTTAATTGTAAATTTAAATTGAATTGTAAACATTTTTAACATTTTTTGCTATACTGTCTTATAAATTGATTGAAATGTAATTTTAAAAAATAAATAAACATTAATAAAAATAAATAACTGAAATTGAAATATATACTTATTTAATATAAAATATGTGATAATCATTAATTGATGAATTATTTAAGTACATTTCATCTGTAAAAATTTTGTTTTTATTTACAATCCAGAAAAAACATTGTTTTTATATGATCAAACTTCAGGTCATTTTACAATAATTAGCTTCACATGCATGCAACTTGCATAAAATTGCCAACATTAGAGAATACACTACAAATCATATCTATTATATGTTTGAGGTTATATGCAAAAATTATTAGCGCTTTGAGTTGATACATTTAGTGCATTGTTTAAGAGATACCACTGTGGTTCCCAGGTACTTAACCCAAAATTATGATTAACTAAAGTTATTTATTGATTTGTTGTTTATTATTATTTTTTTAATTGAGTAAAAAAAAAAGGTAAAAAAAAAAACTATTGCTCAGTAATCAGAGCTGGAGTAGATTTTGCCTAATTTGGGTACAAACATATGACATTCAGCTTTTTGCTTTTAAAATTATAATTTTTTTAGATTCATGAGTTTTTTTATACATTTTGAAAAATTAAAAATTGAATTTATTTGTTTTTGATTAATTTTTTATTAGTTTAAAATTAAAAGGATAAGCTTAAAATACAAAGTTAGAACACCACCTAAGTAAACATGTTCATACAAAAGTATGATAAAAAGTGATTACATTATTTTCAATAAAGTGTGTAATATTATTTTATTGAATAATAACTTGAAATAAAAAATTCTTTCATTACTATAGGATTTTCAAATTGATATATGATATTCAGACAAACCATATAATATATTTTTACAGATTACATATTTAAATTACCAGTAAGTACTTTTAAACAAGACGCCACATAAGTAGATATTTTGTTGGTTCACTCCATAGATCTTTTGAAAACATTTTAAGTGTATGCTACAACTATTCCAACTTTTTGGTACGTAAATATTTTATTATTCTGTTCTCTACTTTTTACTCCAGCAATAGCAATATGACAGATAAATAAAATCATTGTTTTAGAAACCAACATCACAGATTATTTGCTGTAAAATAATGACCCGGGATAACTTGGACCTTGGATTTATGTGATTATCAATACTGGCAGGCAGAGGTGTATTTTGAATTGAAGACTTTCAGTGTTTCTACCAGGCAGAGGTGTAATTTGGAATTAATGATTTTTAGTATCATTGAATGAAAAACCGTTGTGTCAAACTTAATTTTCTTTTTGCATATAATTTTAATTATATTCATAGTTTTTTCTAATGTTTAATATCTAAAAATTGTTCAAACTCTATAATTTTAGGTAGATTATTGAGTATATATATATATATATATTTCTTCTGTTAATATTTTTGTGTTTTTTAAAAAAGACATACCTAAATCTAAAAGAAGTTTACTTAATAATACTCTGAATATAATATAATACAATAATTTAAATAGTTACAATTCGTTGTAACAGTAAATAAAATAAGAAAGTAAAATTTATAATCAATTCTTAATAAAAGGACTCTAATAATTAATTTGCAAAAAAAAAGAATTGTTGAGCATGTGTCAGTTTACAATTTTTTAATCTAAGTTTTCAATTCAATTTACAGTTTTTAAACTTGAGTTTTCAATTTACAATTTTTAAATTACAATTTAAGTTACTGCAAGTTTTGTTTTAATAAAAAAAGAGAATGCAATTTAAAATTAATAAAAGCAATTTAATTTTTTAAATAAAATTCGGTTTTAAATACTCAATTTAAATTTTACCATTTTTTCAACATTAACCAAAAATTATATTTATTGAATTATAAACTAAAAAAAAAAAAAAAAAAAAATTGATTAGAATTTTAAGATTATTATAGTTATTGACTATTTAATTAACTGAATATTGAATCATATGATTTTGACTATTAGTTACAATTGATAATTTGATTTTTGACAATGAAGATGAGACTAAAATCATTTTTTTGAAAATTAAGAAAATATTTCATGTTATTTTATATAAAAATAAGAAAAAAAATATATATATTTATTGTTATACGAATTATAAATTCTCATTTAAAAATTATTACTGACAAATTAAAAATAATACGTCTGAAAATTGTTGAATAATATTATATCAACTAAGATTATTACATGTAACAAATTTTAGTAAATTTATAAATAAATCAATTTCAAATCTATCGAAAATATATTATTTATTTACACATGTTTTAATTCATATATGCATTGAATAGTGAATTATTCACGTTAATGTTACTATCCTAAATCTTAAATCCTAAATTTAATTTCATAACATTTTTTAATTATTTGTTACTTCGACATGGGAAGAAAACGAAAAGAGCCTAAAGAAATTTCAGATGAAGAGAAAGCTGCTCTGTTAAATGAAAAACGCCAAAAAAACAATGAGTATCAACGTAAATTTAGAGAAAAAAAAAGACTTGAGCGTCTTCACGCGTCAGATATTCAAAATGTTGAAAGTAATTTAGTAGAAAATAACATTGCATTGGAATTAAAACGTCAACAAAATAAAGATAATCAATGTAAGTCGAGGGAAAGACTTGAAAATCGTTCTGTCAGTAGTACGTCAGAAGCTCAAAATATGGAAAATATAGTAGAGTCAGTGAACAATCAAACACATGAAGTTCAAATTGTTGAAAATATAGAAGGTTCAGTCGAAAATCATATGCATGAAGTTTCAACTGCTGATGGCAATGTAGAGCTGATCGTTAATAATGCATTAGATGTTGAAACTTATGAAAATATAGCAAGTACAGTAGAAAATTATCTTGGTGAAATGAATATCGAATGCATACATTGCGGGGCTAAACATTTTATTTATGAAAAAGTTGCCAATAAAGTCGACGATAATTCTTTTAATGATTGTTGTAACCATGGAAAAGTTCATATAGAAAGTAGAGAAAATTTTCCGACAGAACTCGAACAACTTTTCAGTTTAGAGCATGAACTTTCTTCAGAATTTTTTAATCGCATTCGTTGGTACAACAGTACTTTTTCTTTTGCATCCTTCAATGCTAATATTATTGATTTTAATGACAGGCGTCCTGGTCCTTTTTGTTTTAAAGTGCAAGGGCGAATTTATTACAAAGTTAATACAGCACTAATTCCAACTGGATCTGAAAAACCATCTTTTGGTCAGCTTTACATCGTAGATGCCGATGAAGCAATAGAACATAGATTAAATTTTAATAATCAAGCGAACGAAAGGTTGCTGAAAGTATTAGAAAATATAATTCGTGAGAATAATATTTTTGCAAAGTCTTATGAAATGATGGGTGAAGAATTAAAACGGCAGAATCCTACATCACCACAAGAATTCAATTTACTGTTTTCATTAAAACCAGGTCAGGATAAACGGCGATATAACTTCCAAAGAACAAACGAAGTTGCTGCATTTTCTCCACTACTGCAGATGGAGAAATACCAGAGGCTTACGTTACAATACGTAATAAATACGAAAGAATTAATAACAATTAGTACCATGGATCCAAATGTAGAACCATGGATATATCCACTATTTTATCCCAGTGGTCAACAAGGATGGCACAAAAATATGTTTAAAATAGATGGTAAAAAAAGAATTTCCAGATCTGAATACGTAATGTATAAAATTGCTATTAAAGATCAATTTAATGCGTTTATTAGAGGGGGCCGTTTATTTCAGCAATTTTTAGTTGACTCTTACGTAAAAGTTGAAAAAGATCGTATCATGTACTGTAAAAGTCATCAAACTGAATTACGAGTATCTTCTTATAAAGGACTAAACGATTATTTGAACAATCGTATCAATAGTAATCAAAATATGAGAATCGGTAAAGTTGTAGTTCTGCCATCAACGTTTACAGGGTCTCCACGTTATATGTTGCAAAATTACCAGGATTCAATGGCTATTCAACAAAAAAAAGGACAATTTGATTTATTTATTACAATGACCTGTAACCCACGCTGGAAAGAGATTACTGAAAGTTTATTACCTGGTCAGCAACCATCAGATCGACCGGACATCGTAGCGAGAGTATTTCATTTGAAAAGAAAAGCTTTGTTTGATTTTATTGAAAATGAACAATTTTTTGGACCAGTTAAAGCTTATGTCTATGTAATAGAATTCCAAAAACGAGGCTTACCTCATTGTCACATGTTAATTAATTTATCATCTAAAATAGATACAGTACAAAAAATTAATAAATATATTTCTGCAGAAATTCCTGATCCAATTCAGTTTCCAACATTACATAACATCGTATTAAATAATATGATTCATGGCCCATGTGGAGATTGGTGTATAGTCAATGGGAAATGCTCCAAAAAGTTTCCGAAAGAATTTAAAGAAGAAACTGAATTTCATGAAAGAAGCTATCCATTATATCGTCGAAGAGATACTGGAAAAACATATATGCGTTCTAATAATTTTGAGGTAGACAATCGTTTTGTTGTGCCATACTGTCCAGTATTATCCTTGAAATTTAATTGCCACATAAATATTGAACTATGTTCAAGTTCTAAATCTATCAAATATTTAAATAAATATTTATATAAAGGTAATGATCAAGCTTCGGTTGTTATAACAAATGATGCGAACTCATCGGTAATCAACCACGATGAAATTTCTCAATTTCTAGATTTACGATATGTTGGTCCATCTGAAGCTTATTGGCGAATTACTAAAAAACTGTTACAAGAAAAAAGTCACACTGTTGTTCGATTAACAGTTCATCTACCTGATTGTCAAAATATTACTATTGAACCTGATTGTGACGATGAAAAACTTGACAACGCAATGAATAATGCATCGATGTTGATTGATTATTTTGATTTGAATAAAAGAGACTCAGAGGCACGAAAATATTATTATTCTGAAATACCTGAACATTACAGATTTGTGACCGAAAAAGTAAATGGTGTTAAAGAAAGTAAATGGCGAAAAAGAAAAAACTTTATAAAATGTATTGGCCGTATGTATACAGTAAGTCCATCCCAAGTTGAACTATTTCATCTTAGAATTTTGTTGTTAAGAGTCAAAGGAGCTACTAGCTTTGAAGATTTAAGAACAGTAAACGGAGACCTCAAATCAACATTTACTGAAGCTTGCTTGGCTTATGGATTTATTGAAAGTGATACTGAATGGACAAATTCAATGAATGAAGCAGTTGCATTTATGATGCCTAAGCAACTTAGGAGACTATTTGTACGTATATTAATCAACTGTAATCCGATATATCCAGATAAACTTTGGAACGATTTCAAATTTTCTATGGCAGAAGATTTTAAACTAAAATTCGATGAAGCTGAAAGTTTATATCGAGCAGCTATGGATATACAATCAATATTACTATTGGAAGGAAAAACGCTGTATGATTATACTCAACTTAATGAATTAATACACTTAATTAACAGTCATGAAATCCCTGTAACAGTTACTGAGCTCGTGGATAATTATTCAGCTTTTGCACACGAAAGAATAAATCAATTAAATGAAAAGCAAAATGCAGTGTTCACAGAAATTTTACGTGCGGTACACAGTGAATCCTTGAATAGTATTGAAAAAGAAAATTGTTTTTATATCGATGGTCCAGGTGGTTCAGGAAAAACTTTTTTGTATGAAACTCTTTGGTACTACTTGAAAGGACAAAATAAAAACGTTTGTTCAATGGCATTTACAGGCATAGCTGCAACTCTACTTCCTCAAGGTAAAACCCTTCATAAGGTTTTTAAATTACCTGTTCCATTATATTCAGACTCTACTTCAAGTATAACATTGGAATCGCAAGAAGCACAGTACTTAAAAGACGTTGATGTTTTTATTTGGGATGAAGCTCCTATGGCACCAAGGTATGCTCTTGAAATAATTGATAAAGTTTTGCGTGATATTATGGACAACGATAAACCATTTGGCAATAAAATAGTTGTTTTAGGTGGCGATTTTCGCCAGTTACTTCCTGTCCTCACAAATGGAACTCGTAGCGAAACAGTAGATTTATCAATTAATCGTAGTAAACTTTGGTCAAATTTTTCTATATTTTCTTTGACGCAAAATATGCGTGCTTTGCCGGAAGAAAAACAATTTTCAGATTTTCTGTTAAATGTCGGAGATGGTAAATTAAATGATAAGAATGATAATTTAAGTTTAGACAATTTCCCAAAAAATTGCGTAGATGTTAATGACGATATCGTTAATGATGTGTACGGTGAAATTTTTAATAACAAACATTACCGAAAAGCAAAAGATTATGCAATTTTATCTGCAAGAAACGCCGATGTAAATGAAATAAATGAAAGGGTAGTTAATTTACTCGATAAAACTACAGAAAAAGTATATACTAGCATAGACAATACAGATAATTGCGATAATTCTCCTGAATTTGAAGATGTATTACTGCCTGAATTTTTAAACACTTTACAACCACCATCATTACCTCCGTATGAATTAAAATTACGGAAAAACTGTATTGTTATGCTCATCAGAAATTTAAACATTAGTGAAGGTTTGTGTAATGGAACAAGATTGTTATTATTAGATTTTTCTAACAATTTATTAAAGTGTGAAATTTTGACTGGAGATAAAAAAGGCGATATTGTTTTTTTAAATCGTATTACGTTATATTCAGATAATGATTATGGCTTTACTTTTAAGAGAAGACAATTTCCTATCAAATTAGCTTTCGCGATGACAATAAACAAAGCTCAAGGGCAAACGTTTGAAAAAATTGGGATTGATTTGCGAAAAGATGTTTTCAATCACGGACAGTTTTACGTTGCTGTAACACGCGTTCGATCGTGGAACTCACTCAAGATTTATGTCAGTAATATTAACGTAAGTAGTATTAAGAATTATGTATATAAAGAACTATTCATCATGTAGTGACATTTAAACGCAAAATCGTAGTTAATTTTTAATATACACATTTTTATTTTTAAATAGTAATAATGATTTTTTTTTTTTCTTTTTTATGAAATTAATTTTCTATTTTGCATTAATAGATATACACCTCTGTTATAAAAATCTGATTAAAAAAATTAAATATTTCTAAATTTGTGAATACAAAATTTTTCATAATATATTATACCTTTATTATTCTAATTTAATCTATAAAAATATTATTAAAAAAACAAAAATTCAAAATTGTTTTTATACAAAGGAATTGGAAAGAAATTAATTTAAATCTATTTTATAAGCCATATTTTAAAAATGTCCTACTTAATTCTTTTTTGACACCTAAAACGGTGAAACCGCAACTGTTCGTGGTTCACCGTTCATGTCGTGCGAATCAGCAATCGCACATAACCAACGGCCGAGCCGACGGCTGCACATCTCATGCAACTTGCGAACTTCACGTTAGTGCTGGTCGCTGGACACGCGTTCGTGATCTTTTCATCGTTTGTAATTATTTGTGTAAGTAAATATTCATTTTATGTAATTTTCCTAATTTTTATTTATGAAATTATTCACAGACTTCATTTTTAATTCATTCCTTATATTTATTACACATGTACAAATTCTATTTGTAATAAAAATTATAATTATTATTTTTTTTTTTTAGATAACCTCTTTCCAATAACCGAGTTTTACATCAATATTATTATCACCGCACAAATTTTAGTTTTATAAAAATGAGCGATCTCTATGATTTTACCACGAATGAAGAAATTGATGACGTTGTCATTGGTGACTGCACAATGTAAGATTATAATTTATTAACTTTTCAAAACTATTTTTATTTGTGTTTATCATAATTGCATACTATTTACTTATGCTATAGTATAATAAATTTTGATTTTACAGTAATATAATTGGTAAAGTCAATAATATAAATAATAATATGCGTAGTACAAGAGAGGCAAGGTTTCATAAGCTTATACTTGATAATACTAAAGGGAGATTAATCCAAGTTATTGCTTGGAATGAGCTTACTGAATTACTTTTACCACATGAAATACAGGCTGGTCAGGTTAGTTTATTTTACTACTATTATTTTAATTTGTTTACATATTTTCAGTTTTTTTTTTTTTTTTCTTTTCTTTCACTTAATTTAATAATACTGTTATTTACAGATAGTGCTGATAGGTCCGTTAAAAGCAATTGAAATAAAAAAACCAATATATAACCAAGGAAACGTCAGTTATGAACTTCTGACTCAAGCCAGTACATTAGTCGAGATACTTGGCACATTTAAACAGAATGTTACTGAAAATGCTGAGGAAGTACTAGACTTGAATGACACATCTCAAAAAATTGGAAAACTTATCAGTAAGTTTTTGATTTTGTATATAATTTTAATTTAAACATTTAAACTATTGTTGAACTATCTTATTTATTTACAGAAGTAGAAGCTATTGTCAGTACAGAATTTGGAACTTATAAGAATCAGCAAATAGAGTTCATTGTTGCTGCTGTGACAGACTGTGATGCTAAATTAGAGCTTAAGGCATATTTTAATATTGACCTGATTCCCAAAAATTTTAAAGAAGGATTTTATGTTGAAGTGATAGGTGTAATGGAATCAAGTAGTGGGCCTGCAATGCTTAAAATCGAAAAGCCTGAACATATTAAAGTTCTTGAAAAACAAAGAGTATCATTTTTAGACATATTAAAAGGGTATAAGACTGTAAAAGCCTAATTTTAGTTACCTAATAAATTTCTATAAATAATTTAATTATAAATATTTCTTTTTTTAATATTATTAATGTATTGAATAGATAAACTGTTCTGTCTGTTTCTCTTTAGTTTACTCATTTTGAATGTAACAATAAGTTTTGTGAAAAATAAATGAATAATTTAAATGACAATGAAAATATTTTTTTCAACAAAATTTTAACAATTTAACATCATCAACTTTAAAAATATACCATAAAAAATTAAAAGCATAAAAATTTTATCTCATTTTTTGTAATTTTTAAATATATTTTGCTCTGAAAAAGAATATTATTTCACTTTGTTTCAAAAGTTTTTAATGTAAGTCAGAATAATCGATTTTTATTTGGATTTTTTTCCAACTATTAATGTTTGTTTGTTTCTATTTCAAAATGGAATTGCATGAACTGATTACTATAATTTGAAAAAAAATTTTTTACTCACATTTTTACTTTTTATTAACACTCATTTTTTAATAACTCATGAAAAAATTAGAAATATACATATCAACTTTCATTACATTTATCATTTTTTAAATTGATCATTCTTAACATTAATTTTACATAATGAATATATAATTTCTTTTGTTTGGTGATTTTCTATTAATATTGCTGAAATTACTTGGTGATTCTTCTATTAATATTGCTGAAATTAACTGCTGGCCTTTAATTTTTTTAACTGTAAAAAATATACAAAATTTAATTATTATTTTTCTTAACCATTAATAGAGTGTTATTATCTAAAATAAAAAAAAAAAGAAATTACCAAAGGTTCGCTTTCTCTTTCTTCTTTTATTCTTTTAGGTATTTTATTTCCCTTCAAATATTCAAGTCTTGATTTCGTATGATTGGATGCTAAAGATACGTGTTCCTTTCTTGATACCCAAAGATGAGGAACGTTTTTAAAGTATTTAATCTCCCCAATTAATTTAATGTGACTTCCAACCTTAAATTCTTTCAGATCTTCTGTTGCTGGCATCCGAACTTCCAATTTATATTCTTCACAATCAGTTATACAACCAAGGTTTATTTTACCAATTTGCAAAACTATTTCACTAAAAGCATTTCTGACATAGCCAGATACTTCTGAAAAATTTAAAAAGAGTTACTTAAAATATAATATAAAAGAATAATAATTATTAAATAATTCTTACAAATATATGCAAATACCTTTCACACCATCATTCATACAGCATTTACTAATTTCGACTTCAGGTATTTCTTCAGACATGACCATTTTAGAATAAGACGGGGCATGCTTAATTAATCTTATTTGTGTATTTGTTGACACACTTATGTCGAAATTCCCAGTGCTCTTACTAGAGCTATGTTTTGCTTTTATAAAAGCACCATTAACATAAATTATCGGATAGCGGTCAAATCCCCCAGCGGCCAAATCCCCCACCAATCAGATTGTCCCCTTTGAAAGGTGCCCCCACGAATCACAGCGTTGTTGTCACATGTTACAAAATTGTAAAAGGTATAGAGAGGTAAATTCTGGAAATAATATGTCAAGAGGTTGGGGATTTTGAATTTCGGTGGTTAGGTCAACCACACGCACAGCGAGTCTCGCAACTCGCGTGCACATGTTGCGACGGCCGATCCGGACGGACACCTAGGGCACGTGGTGATGATTACGCCTTGAGGATGATTTCCCCAGGAAGTTTTGACTCTGGAGGGGTCAGGACGGACACCTGGTGCACTTGGTGATGATTACGCCTTAAGGATGATTTCCCCAGGAAGTTTTGACTCTGGAGGGGTCAGGACGGACACCTGGTGCACTTAGTGGTGATTACGCCTTGAGGATGATTTCCTCAGGAAGTTTTGACTCTGGAGGGGTCAGGACGGACACCTGGTGCACTTGGTGGTGATTACGCCTTGGGGATGATTTCCTAAGGAAGTTTTGACTCTGGAGGGGTCAGGACGGACACCTAGTGCACTTGGTGGTGATTACGCCTTGAGGATGATTTCCTCAGGAAGTTTTGACTCTGGAGGGGTCAGGACGGACACCTGAGGCACTTGGTGATGATTACGCCTTGAGGATGATTTTCCCAGGAAGTTTTGACTCTGGAGGGTCAGGACGGACGCCTGGTGCACTTAGTGGTGATTACGCCTTGAGGATGATTTCCTCAGGAAGTTTTGACTCTGGAGGGGTCAGGACGGACACCTGGTGCACTTGGTGGTGATTACGCCTTGAGGATAATTTCCTCAGGAAGTTTTGACTCTGGAGGGGTCAGGACGGACACCTGGTGCACTTGGTGGTGATTACGCCTTGAAGATGATTTTCCCAGGAAGTTTTGACTCTGAAGGGGTCAGGACGGACACCTGGGGCACTTGGTGATGATTACGCCTTGAGGATGATTTCCTCAGGAAGTTTTGACTCTGGAGGGGTCAGGACAGACACCTGGTGCACTTGGTGGTGATTACGCCTTGAAGATGATTTTCCCAGGAAGTTTTGACTCTGGAGGGGTCAGGACGGACACCTGGTGCACTTGGTGATGATTACACCTTGAGGATCATTTCCCCAGGAAGTTTGGACTCTGAAGGGGTCAGGACGGACACCTGGTGCACTTGGTGATGATTACGCCTGGAGGATGATTTCCTCAGGAAGTTTTGACTCTGGAGGGGTCAGGACGGACACCTGGTACACTTGGTGGTTATTACACCTTGAGGATGATTTCCCGAGAAAATTTTGATTTCAGATTGGTGATAGTGGACACCTGAGGCACATGACGGTTAGTACATTATTTTGAAACTGTCTCGAGAAGTTCTTACTCGAGAGAGATCAAATCATCAGGTTAATTGAGAGGAGATCATCTCCAAGGTGTAGTTATTAATAGCCACACGAAGTACTTACTCGGTCCCCACCGGAGTCAAAACTTCTTGGGGAAATCATCTCCAAGGCGTAACTATCACCGGGTGCTCCAGTTGTTTAACCTGACCCCTTTGCAGTTAGAACTTCCTGGGAAAATCATCTTCAAGACGTAATCATCACCAAGTGCACCAGTTGTCCGTCCTGACCCTTCTGGAGTTGAAACTTCCTTGGGAAATCATCTCCAGAGAAGAATAAGTAGTACACTTATTTTATTCATGAAATTTCATCACGGAATCATCAATATTATATTTTTCGTGCATTAAAGCTGTAACTTTAGGTTTCATAACTTACATAAGTTATGTTGAAAACCGACATTTGCTACCAACATTACTAATGGTAACACTCCGCAGGAGTAGATCTAGTCACTTAGAGTGAAATTTATCACAGTTTACATAACTGGTAGAAATTATTTTCATTTATTAATATTTATATGCGTGCATAAAATTAATTGATGAATATACAATCCTTTTATATTTATTTGAATTAAATACTCCAGATAATATGAAGACTTGTGAACAGTTTGTGAATTTGGTAAAAATTATAGTTTGTAAATTTTAATATGAAATGAACTTGTAATATTATAGTTAATTTTATTTTTTTTATTAAATTTTGTTAAGATTTCTTGTTGATAAAAATACAGTTTCATATTAACTGTCTTTCAATAATTAAGTACTCTAAAACTGCAATAACTCCTGAGTTCGGTGCTTTTAGGTCCTGTAAGTACGTACTTACGCAAAAAGTAAAATTTACTGTTTATAATTTGTCCATCACATGTATTTAAATTTATAACAAGCGGACAGATGACTTGCATGGCTACGCTCGGAGGGCAAAATCGAAGGTCCATTTTTTAAAATTAATAACCCATAGAATTTTAGGAAAGGAGAATACATCCGGGAGTCGTTTTCTTCGGTTGGTGGAGTACTTTAAGAAAAAGTTCCATTTTATTGTAAAAAATTGTTCTAAACAATTGTTATTGCAAAAAAACTATTAAAAAGTGAACGATGAACAACATGAATAAATTGTATAAAAACTAGTACTGCAATGCTCCCGGATTTTTTTGCGTCAATCTAATGGTTATAAAGCATCTAAGTCGCACCAAAAATGCCGAGTCGTTTTACTATCGGGAACCACCCCACAAGCTGCAGAGAGGAGAATGAAACAATAAATAAAACTATAAGAAAAACGAATAAAAACAAGGAGTGCAATTCTAAGCCCCCAAAACCCTGGGCGCGCCAGTTCAACAAAAAACTGATCGGCTATCCCCTAAGATCCAAGCCCCTGAAACCTTGGGCGCCCGAGTTCAACAAATGAACTGATCGGCTATCCCCCAAGATCTAAGCCGCTGAAACCTTGGGCGCCCGAGTTCAATAAATGAACTGATCGGCTACTCTCTCCCCCCCTTCCCAGCTCTTTTTTGAACTCCATCTGCTCACCCTCACTTTACGCCCTCACACAAGAAGCGCGCGCACTCACAAAAAAATTCAAACTTCCTGGTCCAATAATACGTGGCAACATGCTCCTATTACGCTCTTCCCCCCACGAAAATCCCGTCAAAATCTTCACCCCCCTCGACCTGACCCGCTTCGAACACTCCATTACAAATCCACTCTCATCTTCCCTCATAGAGCTCGACATTCGCACTACAAATCAAAACAACCCATTACCAAACCAATCTACCCTGCCCTCCCCTCCTGCTCAAAACACCTCCTGAAAAAATAGCAATTCACAAGCACCCACCCAGAACTACCCCTCTGCTTATCTACCTCTAACACAAAAACCACCTCCCACCCCCACTCTTTCACTTCACATAGCCCATGTAAATATAAATCACCTATCCGCTCACTACTCTGAATTAAAATACAAAATCATTGGCGAGAACTACGACATTATCGCCCTAACTGAAACCCTTATCCCACATGATACACCCGTTCACATGTACACCATACCAGGCTACACACTTCTTCACCACGATCGCTTTGGAAGGCCTGGAGGAGGCGTAGCTATCTACCTCCGCTCTCACTTCAAAGCCGAACAAATAGCGAAATCACCCGTTACTACCCAAACTCACCCCGAATTCTTAGCACTATCCATAAAACTGAAAAACAAAAACCTTTTATTTGCAGTTGTCTACCGCCCCCCAAAATCACCCCTCCCCACCAACTTTTTCAACTCTATCACCCCCCACATACCTCTTCACGATGAAGTAGTCATAACTGGCGACTTCAACATTGATATGACCAAAACTGACTTCTCCTCCACCTTTCTAAATAACCTAATCGAGGAAAACCGTCTTACTCTTGTTAGCAAACAACCCACCCATCACCTTCTATGGCACGATGAATCCACTCACCACACCTGCCTCGACCTCTTTATCACCCGCTCAACAAACAACATTTCTTTCTCCCAATCCGACACCCCGTTTACACCAGGTCATGACCTCATTTCTTTAAAGTTAAATATGCAACCCCCCTCCCGCCCCACGAAAACCTTAACCACGCGCAACCTCAAGAAAATTGATCTCCCCACATTACAAAATATCTTACAAACAAAACTCACTGAAATCTTTCCCCCACCCCCACGCCTTGTGAATTGCAGCATTACCTCACCCTGTCCTTCACCCTTAAACCTCGACTCAACAGTTAAATCCATTACAAAACTCACACTGGAGTCATTTGACCTCCTTGCACCTAATACACCACTTAAAATAAAACCCTACAACAAACCTTGGATCACCCCTACAATACGCACTCAGATGGACAAACGTGACCGACTTTACCAGCGTGCTGTGAGATCACACTCCAACAAACTCTTCTCTGAATACCGAGCACTGCGTAACAAAATCACAAATGACCTTGAGAACCTTGAAGACTCTCACATCTCCAACATCATCGAAAACTCACCTAATCACCACTCAGTATGGAAAGCAATACGTAAAACCAACATTCTTCCGCCTCCGCCACCCTCACCTCTCACAACCTTCGATAGCACCACTCTCAACTCTCATTTCGCCTCCATCTCTCAAAACTCCCAACCGCTAACTGAATATCATCTCAAACAAATCCTATCTACACCTCCCCCACCATCCCCTCTCCCTCAACTTGACTTTTCCCCCGTCGACGAAACCATAGTATGGCAAACCTTCGCAAATTCTAACTCGAAAGGTATGGGCGCCGACCACCTCTGATCCACAATGCTCAAACTTGCCCTCCCCACCCTACTACCCCACATTACATACATCTTTAATTCATCCCTCTCCCTTGGGCTCTTTCCCACCGAATGGAAAAAAGCATCAATCATCCCCATTGCAAAACTCCCCAACCCCACCTCACCCTCAGACACACGACCCATAGCCCTACTTCCAGAACTATCCAAACTTCTAGAGAAAATAGTATCCACCCAAATTACAAACTTCATCACAACCCACAACCTAACCGACCCCTTTCAATATGCATACAAAAAGCACCACTCCGCCCAAACCGCAGTGCTCGGTATTCTCGAAGACACACGCAAAGCCATAGACGACCGTAAAATCACCATCCTCATTTCATTTGACTTCTCCAAAGCCTTTGATTCCATCCCTCATCACATCCTACTCACCAAACTCCGCAAACTAGGTTGTTCGGACCGTGTTATAAGCTGGTTCTACTCGTACCTCACCGGTAGAAGCCAGGCTGTACGTCTTGAGAATGGCCAACATGAAACATGGCTCCCAACCACCTCTGGAGTCCCCCAAGGCAGCGTACTTGGCCCCCTCCTCTTTATCCTATTTATAAACGACCTCAGACTCTTCATACTCTATTCCCTTTATGCCATCTTTGCCGACGATCAACAGATTTACATTCATGCCCCCATCTCCCAACTTCATCACTTCATCTCCCTTCTCTTTCAAGATGCCCAGTCGATAGCCTACTGGGCATCTCAAAATCAATTACAACTAAACCCCAGCAAAACCACCCTCATGCTCATTGCTAGTGAACAATACCTATCAAAAATTGACCCCAACACCCTCCCTCCCCTTATCATAAACGGCAAACACATCCCATACTCTACCTCCATAAAATCACTAGGTATCCACATCACCTCATCCCTAAACTGGTCGAAACAAATTAAAGAGACCTCTAAACGTGTTCACTTCGCCCTTTACTCCCTGCGTCATTTCCGCAAATCACTATCACGACCCACCCGCACTCTCCTCACCAAATCGTTGCTACTACCCCTCGTCGACTATGCCACACCCATCCTAACCAATCTAAACAAACAACAGTCTACAAAACTACACACCCTACAAAATGCCTGCACCCGATTTGCTCACGGTTCCATCCCCCGCATGGCTAATGTCACCCCCTATCGACTCTCCATGAATTGGCTTTCGGCAGCGGCCCGGCGCGAATATCTCACCACATCTCTTGCCATCAAAATCATCCAAACACAAAAACCCCCCCACCTTTTCAGCAAATTTACTGTTGACCCCGGAGAAGTCGCAGCGAGACGTTCAAACCGCCGTCCGCGACCCCCCCTCATTATCCCCAACTCTCGTACCTCATCCTACAAAAACTCATTCACAATTAAATCATCCCACACAATAAACAGATTTCCTTCCATCTTTTCCAACTTCACAACCATTCAAAACTACAAAAATTCCCTCAGATCCGCACTCTTCAAACTTGACTGTGAAGAGTGGATACATAGAGCCCACACTGAAAATCTCACACTCATCCCTCCCCCTTTACACTCCATACTTTCCCCTATCTTACATCCTCCCCCCGCCCGACTCTGATCCCCCAAGCTTCACCCTCATTACTCGCACACAGAAGACCGCCGCAACAATTTTTCATTTATAATTCTTTTACAGTAAAAAAAAAAAAAAAAAAAAAAAAAAAAAAAAAAAAAAAAAAAAAACATTATAATTATAACACTTGTATACTTTAATTAGATTATTGTAACCTACACTCAATGTAACTGCATCTACGAGCATGGTAGGGTTCTCCCTATGCTCGAAATAAATAAATCAAATCAAATCAAAATCTAAGCCCCCTAAACCCTAGGCACCTGAGTTCAATGATGAAGCTGATTGGCTACCCCCTAAGCTCTAAGCCCCCAAAACCCTGGGCGCGCGAGTTCAACAAAAAAGCTGAGAGGCTACCCCCCTAGCTCTCAGTCCCCAAAACCCTATGCGCCCCAGTTCTACAAATGAACTGATCGGTTATCCCCCAAGCTCTGAGCCCCCGAAACCCTGGGCGCCTGAGTTCAACAAATGAAGTGAATGAACTGATAGGCTACTCTCCAAGCTCTGAGCCCCCAAAACCTTAGGTGCCTGAGTTCAATAAAACAAACTGATCAGTTGAGGGTTTAGAGCTTGGGGGATAGCCGATCAGTTCATTTGTTGAACTTGTGCGCCCCGGGTTTTGGGGGCCCATAGCTTAGGGAATAACTATAATATTACAAGTTCATTTCATATTAAAATTTACAAACTATAATTTTTACCAAATTCACAAACTGTTCACAAGTCTTCATATTATCTGGAGTATTTAATTAAAATAAATATAAAAGGATTGTATATTCATCAATTAATTTTATGCACGCATATAAATATTGATAGATGAAAATAATTTCTACCAGTTATGTAAACTGTGATAAATTTCACTCTAAGTGACTAGATCTACTCCTGCGGAGTGTTACCATTAGTAATGTTGGTAACAAATGTCGGTTTTCAACAGAACTTATGTAAATTATGAAACCTAAAGTTGTGATTACAGCTTAAATACACAAAAAATATAATATTGACGATTCCGTGATGAAATTTCATGAATAAAATAAGTGTACTACTTATTCTTCTCTGGAGATGATTTCCCAAGGAAGTTTTGACTCCGGAAGGGTCAGGACGGACAACTGGTGCATTGGTGATGATTACATCTTGAAGATGATTTCCCCAGGAAGTTTTGACTGCAGAGGGGTCAGGGTAAACAACTGGAGCACCCGGTGATAGTTACGCCTTGGAGATGATTTCCTCTCTATAAACCTGATGATTTAATCTGTCAGGAGTAAGAACTTCTTGAGACAGTTATTAAAATAATGTACTAATCGTCACGTGCCTCGAGGTGTCCACTATCACAAATCTGAAATCAAAATTTCCTCGGGAAATCATCTTCAAGGCGTAATCATCACCAATTGCACCAGGTGTCCTTCCTGACCCCTCCAGAGTTTAAACTTCCTGGGGAGATCATCTTCAATTTGTCATCATCACCAAGTGCACCAGCTGTACGTCCTGACCCCTCCAGAGTCAAAACTTCCTGGGGAAATCATCTTCGAGGCGTAATCACCACCAAGTGCACCAGGTGTCCCTCCTGACCCCTTCAGAGTTAAAACTTCCTGGGGAAATCATCTTCGAGGCGTAATTATCATCAAGTTCACCAGGTGTCCCTCCTGACCCCTCCAGAGTCAAAACTTCCTGGGGAAATCATCTTCGAGGCGTAATCACCACCAAGTGCACCAGGTGTCCCTCCTGACCCCTTCAGAGTCAAAACTTCCTGGGGAAATCATCCTCAAGGCGTAATCATCACCAAGTGCACCAGGTGTCCGTCCTGACCCCTGCAGAGTCAAAACTTCCTGGGGAAATCATCCTCAAGGCGTAATCACCACCAAGTGCACCAGGTGTCCGTCCTGACCCCTCCAGAGTCAAAACTTCCTGGGGAAATCATCTTCAAGGCGTAATCACCACCAAGTGCACCAGGTGTCCCTCCTGACCCCTCCAGAGTCAAAACTTCCTGGGGAAATCATCTTCGAGGCGTAATTATCACCAAGTGCACCCGGTGTCCGTCCTGACCCCTCGAGAGTCAAAACTTCCTGGGGAAATCATCTTCAAGGCGTAATCACCACCAAGTGCACCAGGTGTCCCTCCTGACCCCTCCAGAGTCAAAACTTCCTGGGGAAATCATCTTCGAGGCGTAATTATCACCAAGTGCACCCGGTGTCCGTCCTGACCCCTCGAGAGTCAAAACTTCCTGGGGAAATCATCTTCAAGGCGTAATCACCACCAAGTGCACCAGGTGTCCCTCCTGACCCCTCCAGAGGCAAAACTTCCTGGGGAAATCATCCTCAAGGCGTAATCATCACCAAGTGCACCAGGTGTCCGTCCTGACCCCTCCAGAGTCAAAACTTCCTGGGGAAATCATCTTCAAGGCGTAATCATCACCAAGTGCACTAGGTGTCCGTCCGGATCGGCCGTCGCAACATGTGCACGCGAATTGCGAGACTCGCTGTGCGTGTGGTCGACCTAACCACCGAAATTCAAAGTCCCCAACCTCTTGACATATTATTTCCAAAATTTACCTCTCTATACCTTTTACAATTTTGTAACATGTGACAACAACGCTGTGATTCGTGGGGGCACCTTTCAAAGGGGATAATCTGATTGGTGGGGGATTTGGCCGCTGGGGGATTTGACCGCTATTCAAATTATCTGAAAAATTTAATATATATTAATGAGTAACAATTTACATCCTGATTAATTTATAAATAAAATTTTTTATAAGTAACATAAATTTTTTTAAAATGCTCACATTTCCCGGTATGATAAGAGATTTAAACTTTTGTATTAGAACATCCGACCATATTAAAACTGGAATTGTATCATTTCCTTGATTACACAAGTGGAATTTTAAAAATTTTTGAGTTAGTTGTACTCCTTCTACTATCCCTACTAATTTGCTGCAAAACATTTTTTTTTTTTTAGAATTTTGAATTTTAACAATCATTAACACAATATTATTTATACTTACCAAGTTTTTTCGTACTGTTGAGAAAATTTGATTTGTTCCGTAAGGAAGTAGTAGTTACTTATTTCGTCATCATCTACGAGATAATATTCATCATCTTCCATTTTTTACGGAAAAATGGAAATAAATAACAAATAAATTGTTAAATGATTAAAAAATGATAATGTTATAATAAACAATGCACTAACACTGTGAACTAATTAACCTAGAATGGTTTAATAGCTATTCGCGTTCGCTTTTTGTTAAAAAAAAAAAACAATCGTTGAAAATAATACACTATTATTTTTTTTAAATGAAAGTCAATGTCGCGCTGATACTTATTAAGCGGTGTTCACAACATTAGACTTATTTGATTCAAAACTTTGGCAGCAGATGTCGACAGCGCGTTGTATACATATGTTTTGAAAACGAATATTAAATATAGGCACAACACGCTTGGTCGAACGGCGAACTGCTACGAAATCTGCCACCAAAGTTCAATCGAACAAATCTATTTAAATGTGATTCGGTTTTTTCAATGAATACTTTAGGGTTGTGTAACATTAGCGAGAAAAACGTAATAATGACGTGAAGTATAAGTTGCATATGAAAAATACCTTCGAAGCCAAAGTTGCCAATCAATTATTTCGTGCCATAACATTTTTTTATAGATTTTTTTTTACCGTAATAATCGTTTTATAATTTGAAAAAAACAAAAAAAAAATTATATCAGTAACAGTAATAATAACATGAGCAGAATACTTTTTTATTATTTTATTTCAATTAATTAAATTAATTTCGTTTTTGATAGCAATAAACGAAGGTCTTTGCGCGCTTGCGCGCTGAGTGTTTTCTAGTATTTTAAATTTTGGTTTTTTTTACATGATCTTTTTTTTATTGATTCGTTGTAAAATTTCTGAAATACGATTGACAGTTACGTCCTTTGGCTTCATTCCGATGGTTCGATACTTTCGATTATTGTAAGAGTTGATTAAATCTGGTAAAATATCTAACCATTTATATGATCCGCGTACACTAAATTTTTTCCACATACTGTTTTTCAAGGTTCGATTAAATCTTTCACAAATTGAAGCTTTGAGACCGCTATACGTAGTATACATATTAATTTTATATTTTTTCATTAGACCTTGAAAGTCTTTGTTATAAAACTCTATACCTTGATCAACATGAAGATTGCGGGGAGGTTTAATTTTTTCCAAAACAGAATTCATCGCAGCTGTAACATCTTTTCCAGATTTAGTTTTCACTGGAACCGCCTACGCATATTTAGAAAAAATATCGATTATAGTAAGCAAGTATCTGAAACCATTATTTTCTCTAGAAAAACCCTGAACCTCCACAAGATCGGCTTGGAGGGTTTCTAAAGGAGCTCTAATCTGTACTTTTCTTCGAGGAAAATTTCTACGAGCTGGTTTATGTATCTCCTCTGCTACTTTTTCCATTTTTTGAAATTTTACTAATTGTATCCGATACTTCAAATTTAAAATTTTCCAACCAATCTGATACTTCCTTTTTAAAGTAATGAAATGCTTTTTGTTCTTCTTTAATAACTAGCTGTAATGTATTATAATTTACCGCGTCGTTCAAATCAAGCGGAGAAGCTAAATTACAAATTCTTTTGTTTTCTATATCGTATTGACCGTCTTGAGTTAATTTGTAATTAATTCCTGAGAGACCGCGACTGCTTTCAGTTTTTTCGCGTCTGCGTCCAAACACGTCGACAGACATGATGATAATGAGAATAAATTCAGTGTTGTTCAGTATATATATACCCACCTTCTCGAAGTTCTTCAATGATGGAATGAATTTCATTTGTATGACTCAAATTACCGGCTGCTTGTTCAGCTATCAAGAGCTGTAAGCGCTCAACTAACTCGTTCGGGTCGTCCCAATAAATATAATCCATATTGGTACTACGCTTGGCAATTTTGAATCTAGGAATCAATCCTTTTCCTAGTTTCTTAGATGTTTCAAAGTTTTTTCTGTTGAAAATGGCTTTTTTTAATGTTTTTGAAGGAGTTTTAGATTTAGGAGTTAAGGATTCTGCTCCAAATAGTGGTGCAATATTATTATTATACTTATTACTGAAACTATGCTTTTTTATTTGTCCGTTGGGTTTGAAACTTTATCTGTGAACGCTTGAAATTTCTAGAATTTCTTTATACGGATTTAAATCTTTAATTTCATAATTTTGTGGATTTCTGTGAACGATGAGTTCAAAAAGTCCTTTAGTTCGAGGAAAAGATACATTATTAACAATGATATTATCTCTTTCAAATTTAACAGATGCGTTACCAAGTTTATATCCATCTTCTGTTTTTACAATTCCATAAATTTTATCTAGATCTAGATTAGATTCTTCTATCTCGCTTTCTAATTCATTTTGGTTTATGATTGGATTTTCAACCACATTATACAATTCATCTTCATTATTTTGTTCCATAGACGATAACTCAAAATCATTTACGACACTACTATGTGCTGTTTGAAAATCTCTCAATTCATTCATATCTTCTTCATCTTGTTCTTTTTTCTCTTCGGATATTATTATTGTTCTAGGTTTTTTGTTTTTTACAAGTTGCTCGAGAGGATCGATTAAGGGTTTAAAAGTTTCTTTTAATATTCGATCGGTATTATCTTTTTGAAATTTGATTAAATTATATTTTCGTTTGACGGCCATTCGAGCTTTATTAAGCTCTTCAAGAATTTTTTTCTGCCTAGTAAAGTCAGCCATGTTCATGCTGCAATGTCTTATTGAAGACTAACGATATGGTTCAAGTTTATACTATATTTATAGCAAAACAATCGAAACCTTTTCGATATCTACCTTCATTGATGCCTCTATCTTTATCTATAACTAAAAAATTATGTTTTCCTTCTTGCCAACATTTAGAACATAAACCTTTGAAATTATTATACGACATATCAGTATTAACATGATCATCATAAATATGTTTCAAGTTGATTTCATCTTGTCGAAATAAAATTAATAAATTAACGTTGTCTCTTACAAGGTGTTTCGGTACAGCTGCATATGATTGACATAAGTAGAAACAATCTACGGCTTTGTGTCTACCCATACAGAAAAATGCTCTGACGTTGTCTTGTTTTTCGGTCATAACATCATCGAAAATCATTATGGTATTTGGTAGAGCGTCATCTGGAGCTATCACTTCATCTCTGTCATTAAAAGCTAGATAATTAATTCCATCGATTGGATCCAATAGTTGCTTCAGATACTTATATTTAGGCTGGCAAAGTGATTTAGAGTAAACTTAAACGCTTTCAAAACGTAAGCCATTAGGATATATTAATCGAGCCAGTAAGGTGTTTGTTTTTCCACAATTAGAGTGGCCCGATATAACTGCTGTAATGCTGCTTGGAAGTAAGTCCCCATGACGTTTTAGCTCTTTATCCTCTTCAACAATGACGTCAAAATTTGTTACAGGAAGTTTAACTGGGTTTCGTTTGAATTCCATGTTGGTTGCTCGAGAACACAAATGAGAATAATCGTTTTTAGTATAAATACATCGCTTTTATACACCAAAGTTCAGTCGTAAACGAACCTCCGAAGAGAGATGATCATTTACAACAAGAAAAAAAAGAAAAAAGGTTACGGATTGGTAAACAAAATCATCAATTAGTTACCGATTGAATTGCACATACCTGGTTATAATTACTGTGGTTCTGGTACAAAGTTAGCAGCACGATTGGCTCGCGGTGGCCAACCAATTAATCAACTTGATTCAGCGTGTAAAGAACACGATATAGCATACTCACAAAACAGACAAAATATTTCTGCCAGAAACTCAGCTGATAAGGTATTAGCTGATAAAGCTTGGGAAAGAGTTTTAGCTAGAGACGCAAATATTGCTGAAAAAACTGTTGCTTACGCAGTTACTAACACTATGAAATTAAAGTCTAAATTAGGGATGGGTCTTAAAAGAAAAAGACCTAAGAAAAAAAGCAGAAAGTTGAAAAAAACCAGTACGATACGAGTAAAAAAAACTGGTAAAAAAAGATTGAAAAAAACTGGTAGGAGAAAGTGAAAAAAAAATGTAAAAAAATGACTACATTAAATACAATAATAAAAGGAACTTCACAGACTCCATCTCCAGGACAATCAGCCCAAAGTATCATTAGTACATCTCTTAAAGCTGCTAAGAGTGCCATTAAACAAGTTAATGGTAAAAATAAAATTAAAGTTCCAAGAATTTTACCAGTTTCATCAAAAATTGGCGGAGTTCTACCTCTCATTCCTTTATTTACTGGGCTAAGTGCTACAGGAGCGCTCGCGGGTGGTGCAGTGGGAATTTACAAGGCTCTGAATGATGCAAGTTCAGCTCGTAAGCAACTAGATGAGAGTAAGAGACATAACAAAACAATGGAGGCAATAGCTTTAGGTAAAGGGCTCTATCTCAAACGATACAAGACAGGTCTTGGTTTATATTTGAAACATGGTAAGGGTTTAAAAAAAAAAAAGCCCGAAATAAGTTTACCCGATCGTGCACTGTTGTGTCACGAAGACACATTTTGTAATTATAAGACATTGTGTCATGAAAGACACATTTCGTTAACTAAGCATTTTTATGCTATAAGTAAACACGAAATGAGGCCAGCTTCAGTCTTTTGGTCAGTAAAGCTGCGGGACTCCGGAAGCTGGCCACTTCGTAAGTAAAATCATACCTCTTAATTTTTACCGTAAATCGGGTCTGGAGTCATATCTCCTTATACATAAAATAAATAATAATCATAAAGATGTCTCAAATTATAAATAACTCTATATATTAAGCTATGCATATATTTATATTATGTAATATTATATTATTAAAATTAAAATAAATAAATATAAAAACTAGATTATATCTTATTAATAAACTAATACATAACAAAATGGTTCCGATACAATTGAATTTCGAGTGCAAAAATAATAATTAATCGTGTGAGAGACGGTTAATTCTGTGAAAAATCTAAATAATAATAAATCGTGTGAGAGACGGTTAATTGTGAAAAATCTAAATAATAATTAATCGTGTGAGAGACGGTTAAATCTGTGAAAAATCTAAATAATAATAAATCGTGTGAGAGACGGTTAAATCAGTGAAAAATCGGAAGTAATAATTAATCGTGTGAGAAACGGTTAAATCTGTTAAGAATCTAAAGTGATAATTAATCGTGTTAGAGACGGTTAAATCTAAGTGATAGTTAATAGTGTAAAACGGGTCATCGATGAAAAATTTTAATAATAATAAAATAAAGTAAAATAATAATAATTAGTCATCGTGCGAAAGACGAAGAGAGGATGAATCTATATTTTAAAAATTGTAACTAAATATGAAAATAAATGTATTCCGTACATCGTACGCTGGAAAAAAAAGCCGTGAATAATACAAACGAGGATAAACCAATAACGAGAAGCACGGTAAAAAATAACCCGGAATTACGTGAAAAGATCTTACCGAGATTAGACAAGGTAAGTAAAAAGCAAAACCCATCCAAACAGTTAAATTTAAACAAGTGTACCGATGAAAATGCGTCGAGTACATCGATAGATCTAGTGTCAGGGGATTCATCGTTTGTGAATTCTCAAGATCCAATAAAAAATATAGAAAATTTTATACCAGATAAAACGAATCAAATACCAAACGTTAATAACACACAAAAAATAACGTCGAGAAATAATTCGCTAATAGATCTCGAAGAAAGCTCCGAAGTAAAAGAGGTAGATAATCTATTAGACTTTATAAAGTTCACAAGAATGTCTAAATTTAAAATAACGGATCTGGTCAACGAAAGCCCATTTTTTAACGGTTCGCAAAAATCGGCGGAAGAGATAATTAAATACGTGACAGAAGTAGAATCATTAATTGCAAACGACGACATTCCAAACTTTCTAAAATATCTAATTTTGAGAAAATGTGTTGAATCAGCGGAAGAATGGTTTACGGATAAAAAACCAACAACAATAAGAGAATTCATAACAAGTATTAAAAATTCATTCCCGACAACAGAAAACTACTATTCTTATTATAACGATTTATTAACAATAGCGCAGAAAGAAGACGAAGACGTACGTAACTATACAACGTGGTTGAAAAAATTAGTAAAAAAAATTAAAGAACTAAAAAAATTGACCCCAAACTTAGAGAATACAGAGTATCAAACTTTTGAAACTAAATTAGAAGCTGACACGCTGAAAAGTTTTGCTGATGGTTTTAAATTTAAAATTAATGTTCAGTTAGACAAGACGGGAGATTTTTCAGCAATATTAAATAATGCACTGATCTTAGAGAAAAAACTAAATTTAATTGAAAATCAAAATAACATACAAGTAAATCATTGTGCTAATAATATGATGAAGAAAAATATACCGATCTGTCAAATTTGTACAGAACGCAATCACGAAGCTTTATATTGTCCATCCGCGGCGTGTGTATACTGCAAGTCGCAGAATCATAGATCTTTTGATTGTAATAGAGCAACTAAAAAAATTAAACTACTGTGTAATTTATGCAGTAATTACGGTCATTCAATTAGCGCATGTGAATTTAATAAAATCGGAAGTGAAAATTGTCAATTTTGTCAAATAGCAGGTCACCAAGTAGATCAATGCGAGAACATAAAAGAATTTGAACTTTGTTGGAAATGTTTTAAACACGGACACACTCCGTATTTGTACACAAATAAGGAAGAAAATCGCGAAAACTGCGAAAATTGCAAAAAAACGGGTCATACGGTTAATGAATGCCCCGAAGTTATTTGTCAAAAATTTAACAAGAAAGGTCATACTATAAAAAATTGTAATATTCAAGAAAATAAAAACAGATATCGTTTCTGTACTTATTGTGAAAATATTGACCATGAACTAAATGACTGCATTCAAGTGAAAACTTTCATAACGCAGCAAAAAAATAAAAACTCAGTAATTTGTCAAATTTGCGATAAATCGGGTCACAACGCTAAAGATCGCTTTAAATTTTTATATATTACTAAAAATAAACAACAAAACACTCAAACTAATACCTATTATAATAAACGGGATCAAAATAGAAATAACGTATCACAAAAAATATGCGAATATTGCAATTATAAAGGTCATGATCTCGATATGTGCACTAAATATAAAGCCTTAAAAAATTACACAAGTAACAATCCTGAAAATTGCCGACACTGTAACTCTCCGGGACATTCGTTGCGAAATTGCTTAGACCTGCAAAATTTACAAAAATTAGCCGGGAATTTTTGCTCAAATTGTAAAAATATCGGGCATACTATTGAAAAATGTAGACGTGCACAATATTCGGTGGAAACAAATTATTTTTCTACAGACGTAGAATCTAGTGAGAAAATAAACCAATTATTGAACGATAACGCCGAAAATTCCTTAAATGATACTTGTGAAAATTTGATAGAATTAACAGACGTAAAAGACTATACGTGTGAAGAAAATATTATAATACCAACTTACGTAGTAAAGTTGGAAAACCTCTTGAAACATATTCGAGTCGAGAACGTGAATCCGAAAAATACATACGAATTTTTAGTAGACAGCGGTGCTCAATTAAATATAATTAAAAATGATAAAGTTAGACAGACAGATATTGATCCGAGACATCAAATCATGTTATCAGGAATATCGAATAAAATTATGAAAACTGTAGGTACTACAAATATACTTATTAACGGTTTATTTTATGAATTTCATGTAGCTTCCGATGCATTTAATTTACCATACGATGGTATTTTGGGTATAGAATTACTAACTGAGGGTAAATTAAGATTAGATGAGGGCTATCTAGAAATAAATAATGTAAAATTCGAGCTGTTAATAAATAAAAATAGGATGGTCAACGAAATACAAAATAAAAATTCCATAAATGACACGCAAAACTTGGTCAATGATTCGCTTAGCTTGCAAGTCACTACATCGCATGATCGCGAAAAAATTTTTGAAAATGAAAACGATGAGGTAATGAATGTTTTGAAACTTGATTTTAATACAGATGAGATAAACACGGAAAAAGACACTTGTTTCACAGAAGAGATAAAAAAATTACTGAACACAGTAGCAGAAATCAGCTATAAAAATAATGAGACAGAGCCTAATAATAGTCAACCAAATTTACGCAGAGTGATAGAAACGGAAAATAATATGCAAACATTCGTAGCTCAAATAAACTGTGCCTTAGAGAGTGAAATATGTCAAGCAAATGTCGAAAATAAAGTATTAGACTACCCTTGCTTTTTGAAAATACTTGATAACAATGTAAGTTTCAACCCAAATGAAAATGATAGAATAGTATATTCCTGTACAAGTAAGGGAAACGCGTCGTTTCCACGAGAGTTGGATGTTTCAGCACGAGACGAAGTCGAGTGCCGAAAAAATCCAACTCGAGTGGGAACAACAAGTTTCCCTTACTTGTACAGGACTGTGCTTTCTCAAATTTGATGGATAATCATTATTTAAGCATCTTAAATATTTTCACATTCGATTGTGGTGCTGCGTTTTTTGTTTCTCAATTTTGTTGGTTATAAGTTCGAATGTTTTGATCTGCTTAGCTTAATGTGTTGGTTAGTTGATTGAATCTGAGTGTCTTACTTTAATTATTACTTTTACTCTAAATAGCATTTTTTTATGTATTAAATAGTTCGTTTTTAATTGCATTTCATAAAACATTTGCTAATTTATTTTTGAGTTCTGTTGAAAAAGCCTCTTTGATAGGTACCTATGTATGTTTACCTCACCCTCTTATTTATATCTATAAATTTTCAACATTAGAGTTTCATTAGTTTTTAATAAATAACAGTTGTTCAAATTTGTTTTTTATCACTCTTTTACTGCGTGCGCGTAGCACACAGTGTGTTTTTCATTTTTGTGCCTCAATGTTATTATGCTACTGGTTTTTTTCACCCCCATGCGCGCTTTTTCTGTATATATAAATTGTTTTTAAAATTTGAGTGTTTATTCTGATTTCCACGCGCGTAGTGCACTAAATTTTTTGTTTAACCATATTATTTAATTTTTTTTAAATCGAACCTCCAAACTGAAAAAAGTAATTTTTTAATCTAAAAACTTATTGAATTTTACAAAAAAAGTTTTTGTTTTGATTGTTTTATACAATAATATATTTAACGTATATTTTTATTGAAATTATTTACAAACGTTTTTACCAAAATCATTTGATTTTTAATCATTATATTTTTGAGGTTGTTGATTAGAAAATCTGTTAACAGCATCGTTCATGTTTTTTCCATGGGAACAAAAACTGTGGTGGAAAAGGCCCGTTTCCACCCGTGTTTTGAGTGTGGAAACGTGCCGTTTCCATGATCAGATTTGAGAAAACATCTTAAACACAACATACAAGAAAATAATATGAAATTCGAGATCGATTTTAACGACACTATAGAAATTTACAATGTTAACAATAATAATTACGTCGATAAGAGAGAGAGAACTCAAAAAATATTAAATAAAATAAATCTAAAACATTTGTCAAAAAAAAATGCAAGGTTGATCGGGAATTTAATTGAGAGAAATGATGATATATTTTACTGTGAAGGTGATAAGTTAGAGAGATGCACAGTCGAGCAACATGAGATAAATCTTACACATGACAGACCGATTTATGTCAAACAATTTCCATTGCCATTCGCTTTAAGAGATATTGCAATACAAGAGGGCAAAAAATTGATAGAGAATGATTTGGTGAGAGAATCCCATAGTCCATATAATTTTCCAGCTTTTTTGGTAGCAAAAAAGGGTCTTACCCCCGAAAATAAACCTAAACATCGTCTCGTGATAGATTATCGAGAATTGAACAAATTTACAAGTTCTGACCCATACATTATCCCTAGCACTACAGAGATTTTCGATGAAATGGGATCAGCTAAGTATTTTATTACACTAGATTTAATATCAGGATTCCATCAGATAAAACTAAGACCTGAAGATACGAAGAAGACAGCATTTAGTATTCACCCACTGGGCAGGTTAGAATTTAAAGTGATACCCTTTGGGTTAATGAATAGTCCCAGAACTTTTCAAAGAATTATGAATAGAGTATTGAAGGGTTTGGTAGGAAAAATTTGCTTTGTCTATATTGACGACATTATAATTTTCGCAAATACTATAGAAGAACTGATAGAAAGATTCGAAATAATAGCTGATAGATTGAGAAAAGCACACCTTAAACTCGAATCCTCAAAATGTAATTTTCTTAAGACAGAAATAAATTTTTTAGAGCATATAATTTCCGAAAAGGGTATTAGACCGAATGAATCAATCACATCAGCAGTAAAGAAATTCAAAATTCCAAAAACCACAAAAAATATAATGGAATATTTAGGACTTACTAATGACTATAGAAAATTCATAAATGACTACGCAAACTTATCAAAACCTTTGAATGATTTACTTAAGAAAAACGTTAAATTTTCATGGGGTATAGCACAGCAAGAAGCTTTTGAAAAGCTAAAAAACGCATTATGCAATGCACCGATTTTACAATTTCCAGACTTTACAAAACCATTTATAATCTCAACAGATGCAAGTAATTGGGCCATCGCAGCTATTCTTTCTCAAGGTAAAGTACCGGAAGATAAACCAGTGTCGTACGCAAGTAGACTGTTAAAAGGGTCGGAATTAAGATTTCACACTTATGAGAAAGAAGCTTTAGCCATATTTTGGGGAATAACTTACTTTAAAAATTATGTTTACGGAAACAAATTTACCGTATATACAGATCATAAGCCATTATTGAAATTTAGGTCAGCCGATAAAAACACCAGAGCCCAAAACTGGAGTTTAAAATTAGCATCATATGATTTTGACATAATTTATAAACCGGGATCAAAAAATACGAATGCAGACGCGCTCAGTAGAGGAATTGATGACTCGAATGAAATTTTTGTAATAACGCGCGCGCAAGCAAAAAAATATATAACTCCGCAGACCGTGAATAAAGACATTTATGCAAAATCGGAAGAAAGAAATTCTCGAAAAATAAATAGACAAAAAATAAATAAAAAGAAATGTAACGATACAATAAATAAAAACCAAACTGAAAATATTGTAAAAGTAAAAGATACAATAAATCTAAGACAAGATAATATAATGTACTTCATGACAAAAAGTAAAATACCACTGGACTCTAAAACATATGAAATCGTAAAATCAAATAACTTACTGATCGACAGTGTAATACATCCGAGAGAGATTGAAATCCTAAAAATTAAAAATAAAAAACTGTTTAGCATATGTCTAGACACTGCAAAATCGAAAGATTTAATAGTAAATGATATATCACTATCACTAAAATTACTGAAAAACATAATGATTCAAAAAAATATCGCAACAATAAGTATTTCAAAAGATATTGAAATTATAAACGTTAAATGGGAGGAAATAGAACAAATATTAAGAGACATTTTTGAAAAATCACAAGAAAAAGTTATAATTTGTTTAAATACAATAAAATATATCGAAAGTAACCATAGAGATACAATATTTAATGAAATGCACACAAGTCCTATAGGAGGACATGCAGGCGTGTATAGAACTTACTTGAAAATTAAAAATAATTACCATTGGGAAAATCTTAAAAGAGACATACAAAATAGAATCAAAAATTGTGATGACTGTCAGAAAAATGAAATTAAACTTAGAAAAACGAAACAACCATTAGTCATAACAGACACCTCTTTGAGAACATTTGATAAAATTGCCATGGATGTTGTTGGCCCAGTCAATGTAACAAAGAAAGACAATAAATATATTTTAACTATCCAAGACAATTTGTCAAAATTCTTAATAGTAACTCCACTTAAAGATCAGACAGCAGAGAAAATTGCTGACGCATTTTTAAAAAAATTTATTTATATTTTTGCCAGTCCCAAAATTGTTTTATCAGATAGAGGACAAAATTTTTGTTTGAAATTAATGAAGGCACTGTCACGTAGATTCAAAATAAAAAAGATAGAAACCACAAGTTTTTCACCATGGGTTAATGGGTCGCTAGAAAGACAACACGCACCATTAATAACCTTTTTAAGAAATTTTTCAAATAAAAATATAGAATGGGATCAGTTTCTTGAACTTGCTCAATTAAATCTAAATTGTTCAGTTAACTCTTCTCATAAATTTACACCATATGAAGTTGTTTTTGCATATCCACCTAGATTACCATCTTGTGAACCTTTAAAAAAGTCAGAACAATTGCCAACATTTAATGACTATTTCGAAAAATTACTGAATAACATGAAAAATATAGCCAATTTGGCAAGAGAAAATCTAATTATATCTAAACATAAAGCAAAGAAATACTATGACAAAACTGCTAATCCAGTAAATTTCGAAGTAGGCGACAAAGTGTACTGGCAAAAGCAGCCAAAGCCAGGAAAACTAGAGAAAGACCAAAATTTAGGTCCATTTGAAATAAAAAATATTAAGGATAAAGGTGATATTATATTTTTATACAAAGGAAAGCAAAAACAAGTTCATCCTAACAAATTATTTTTACATGAGAAAAAACTAATTTAATTTTTGTTTTAGGAACAAATAAAAAAAAAAATAAAAATAAATAAATAATTAAAAAAAAGAGAAAGAGAAAGCAAACAAAATAACATGCATTTCATACTAATCACATTCTCATTAATCATACAAGTGTGCGTGTGCGCGTGGTGGCATACGGGTTGCTGCTCTTGCAATACAATAAATTAAGTCAAAACTGATCATAAATTAGTGTTAAACAAATGATTCTTATTGTTCATTTAGATAGTTTTTTCTCTTCTTTAAACTTTATTTAGTGATCTTGACTATTTACTTCATTAGTTCAGTGGTGGTAGTGTTTTTCATTCACCTAACCTTACTTTGCATAGACCACGTGTTTGACTTTATATTCTTTTTTCTTTTTTATAATGCAACACTACTGTTATTCTTGCCCTAAAAAACGCCCTTTGGTAGTTTCTGATGCAGTACAGTGTAGGAAGTGCAAGGTTTACTACCACAAAAGCTGTGCTGGCAGAGCTGGTAAACAAAGCAATGGTTCATTTGACAAGTGCTGTAATGTAAACAAATTTGAAAAATCTAATAGAAGTTCAAATGAATCTCTTTCCTCAAATGTGTCTTCAACTCTATCCAGGTCTATTTCTGTCTCCAATAACAGCAGTGTATCCACCCAGAATAATCATAATAACTCTCAAGTCATCAATAATTCTCTGGTCGATGGCAATAAGAATATCTCTCACCCAATCTCTGTTGAAGATTCACCTACTAATTTGGCTGAGCTATGGGCTATGATTCATAAACAGGCAGAGGACAATACAAAAAAGCTCTCCTCTGAATTTCAAGATCTAAGAGCCCAATTTGAAGTTTTGGATTGTCGTCTTGATCTTGCTCAAGAGCAGTTAGTTGATCTGGAAAAGAAGGTAGATACGCTAGCAGCCTCTTGTGTTCAAGACTGTGTAGCTGAACTCATTGATAGAAAGAAGAGAGAATCTAATATAATCTTTACTCAACTTAAAGAAACTGGTAGTGACCAGAGTGATTTAGCTCTTCTAAATACTTATTTTTCTATTGTCCCTATACCTTTAGGTAAATTTAAAGCCTTTAGAGTTGGGAAGATGTCGCCAACAATGCCTAGATTATTAAAGGTCTGCTTCAATTCACCTGATGTACCAAATTGGTTAGTAAAGAATCAAAAGTTACTTAACCTAGATAATATAAAAATAAAGAGAGATCTCACATTCGCTCAAAGAAAATTATTGAGAGATGTGTATTTGGAGTTGGATGAGAGAGCTAAAAATGGTGAGAAAGACATTGAGATTAAATACTTCAACGGACTACCAAGGATTGTTCACTCCAAGAAACAAACTGCTTCTATCCCAGCTCAACTTTCAAACTCAAAAAACTCAAAAAACTTGGAGGCCTAAATGTGTATTATCAAAATGTCAGAAGCTTAAAAAACAAACTCTTTGATTTAGTGAATAATGTAGTTACTTCTTCTGTTATCTATGATCTCATCTGCCTTAATGAAACTTGGCTGGACGACACAGTCACTGATGCTGAGTTATACATACCAAATTATAATTTTGTAAGATTAGATAGAGACTTTATTAATTCAAACAAAAACAAAGGTGGAGGACTTCTAATCTATGTAAGAGATACAATCACTTATTCACTGGGTCCGTCATCAAATCTTGGTCTGGAATTCCTAACGCTGAAACTCAAACTACTTAAGAATACTTATTTTCTTGTTCTGGCTTATTTACCACCCATCTCCTGTACAGATTCTAGTCATTTTACTGCTGGCATGGAAAGTTTTGTTGCTGATATAATTCAATGGTGTGATGACTATACTCTAAACAAATTGATTATACTAGGGGATCTAAACCTACCTGGTTTTTCTTGGATAAATAATGACCACTCTGTTTCTCTTATTGGTGGAAATCCCAATGAACCTGTTCGAGAAGCTGTCTCTAACCTCCTGGCTCTAGTTAACAACTATCATCTGCTCCAGCTATTATCACCAAACTGTAAGGATAAATTTCTGGATCTCTGTTTCTCCAATTTGGATGCTGTTTGTGAATACTCCGATGATCCTGTGGTGAAGTTGGATGAGTATCACCCTGCCTTCTCTCTAAAATTTATTGTTGATGACTTTGTCCGACTTTCTTTTTCTGATTTATGTTTAAATTTTAGGAAAGGAGATTATCCGAAGATGAGGGCTGCTCTTCTTGCTGTGGATTGGACACTTGTTTTTGAAGGTACATCTGGTGTTGATTCTTATCTCACCTTGTTTTATGATAGATTGAATTTGTTGATTTGTGAGAATGTGCCAAGGTTACAGCGCTCATCATCGGATTTTCCTCCTTGGTTTACCATAGAATTAAAGAGAGAGGTAGCTGTGAAGCGACGACTTCATCAACAGTGGAAGGAATTTTCTACAGATGTTTTTTATGACTTATTCAATAAACAGCGTGCCAAGTGTAAGAGATTAGCTAAGTCTGCCTACTTAGTTTATATATCAAAAATTGAGACTAATATAAAGAAAAATTGTAAAAGTTTCTGGAGATTTGTCAATGGAAAATCCAAGGCCTCTGGTGTTCCTTGCTCGGTGTTCAGTGGTTATAGTACTGCGGATGGTGGCCAGGCTGTCGTTGATCTCTTTGCCGATCACTTTGGGTCGGTATTTAGGGTCGATGATTTTAGTGCTTCCCCTGTTGATTGTAATACTGGGTCGATGACATCCCCGCCATTGTCCTGCTTGTCTGTGACCAGGGCCGTTATAAAGGCTGAACTGAATATGCTGAGTGACAATCTCGCCCCAGTATCTTATCTTTAACAAGTCGTTATCCACTGGCAAGTTTCCAGATGCTTGGAAAGACACTTTCATAACACCTATTCATAAGCGCGGTAATAAATCCGACGTGAATAATTATCGACCAATTGCTAAATTATCTTTGTTCGCCAAGATATTCGACAGTATTGTACATCGTGAGCTATCATCGTACTTAAATCGTTACATTTCACCTTATCAACATGGCTTTATGCCTCAGCGTTCTACGGTGTCAAACCTTTCGCAATATACTGAATTTATTCTAAGTCAGATAGATCTTGGATATCAGGTGGATTCGGTTTACACGGATTTCAGAGCGGCATTTGATTCCGTGAATCATCGTCTGTTGATTGATAAATTATCCGGATATGGGTTAAATGGTGCACTACTCCGTTGGATCGAGTCCTACTTGCGTGATCGCAGGCTGTTTGTTAATTATAATGGCTTTATATCCCATGCTTTTTTTGCGACATCAGGTGTTCCTCAAGGATCACACTGTGGTCCGTTATTTTTTAATGTGTTTATAAATGACCTGATATTAGTTATTAAATACTGTTTCTATTTGTTATATGCGGATGATTTTAAGATCTTTATTAGTATAAAGTCAGCGTATGACTCTTTCTTGTTACAGGAAGATCTACATGCGATTGAGCTCTGGTGTGCGAAAAATTGTCTTGAATTTAGTATTCCAAAATGTTCGGTGATCTCATTCTATTCATCTAGTCCGATATATTATAATTATTTACTGTGCAATCAATATTTGCAAAGACAAGCAATAGTGAAGGATTTGGGAGTTTATTTTGATAAGCGAATGTCTTTTGCATATCATGTTAAATTTACTCGAAATAAGTCAATGAGATTACTATCTTATATTCTTCGACAATCTCGTAATTTTAGAAATGTAAACACTCTGCGGACTCTGTATCTTACTCTGGTAAGACCAGTGTTTCTTTATGCGTCTGTTATATGGGCACCTCTGAATGTAAACTCTCGTTCCATGCTCGAGAGTGTCCAACATAAATTGTTGCGTGTTTTGGCCTTTCGTGCTGGTAGCCCGATGAGTATTTATGATCATGATTTTGAGGCGATTTCACGTAGATTCGATATATGTACTCTGATGTCGTTTTATGATTATCAGGACATCTTGTATCTTTTTAAAGTTACGAGGGGTTATATTGATTCTCCTGATCTCCTTGCCTTGGTACGTTTTAAGGTGCCACCGAGAGTTCTGAGACCTTCAGGAATTTCGGCAGTCGCCAGGTTGAATCGGGTTACCATTTCGAAAAGGTCAGTCCTTGATAGAGCAGTTCGTACCCTAAATAACTCTGAATTAAGCATATACGACTTTGTTAGTTATTCTATATCTAGTTTTAAACCAAAAGCGAGAGAGTTGTTTTTTAAGTACTGATAAGTTACGATTTATGAATTATATTTTGTTGAAAATCTATTCGTTATATATTGAGATACTATCTACTATAAATGATCGTAGTTGAGTCTATAGAACTCTATGATGTGCGAGAGCTACCCGTACACCACCTTAAATTTAAGTTCTTATAATAAAATGTATTTTTGGGCCTCGGTCTGTACATAATAAATAAATAAATAAATAAATACAATCATACGCACAAATTATTGGATATGAGTGTGGCTCTACCACACCAAACATCACAACGTTCTCATTATTGGACACGGGCGAATGCGACTTCTATGAAATAAGACCAAATTCGACAAATATTACAATCGAGCTGGTACAACTTGCGGAATTTCGAGAAGTGAATACGATTCACTGCAAAATAATCATCCATCGCACAGTTAATAGCTGCGGCATTTTTGGACATCTATTACCTGTGGAGAACGGTGAACAAGAGTACCTTTACGAATTATCTCAGGAAAAATTCAAACTACTACATGACACAGGCATTTTTAAATACGACGATACGCATATCATAGCCGATATCAAAGTCAACGCAACACCAATGACAGTAGGAGTGGACTTCGCGGGTAGTGCAGCAGACAAATCCTGTTCCGGAGCATCATATGCAGACAAATTCAACACATATACAAAGGTTTTTGTACATGGCACCATACAAATCTTACTCATACAAACTATAGCTAAAGTAAGTCTTGATACAGATAAAATTAGATTAAGTACGGGTACAATATGTACATTTTCAAATAAACACTGTATAGATTTAGAATACGGTCATACTTTTTGGGATATTCTACCTGTAAACGAATGTTTTAAAAATTCTTTTGATATATTATATAAGGGAATAGCTACTTAATTTACAAACGACATTGATCATCAGATTACTTATGCGGTAAATTCTAATGATATAACTTTTGCCTTATCCTCAAAAGGCGCGATAACTCAATGCAATAGACAATTTATTACAACTGAACATCCTAAACTACTAATTTTCGAATCACAACTAGGACTTAATAATTTGTATTATGATAACGATATTGTCAAAGAGAATACTATAAATCTAGATATTTTTACATATATTAATTCTAAGTTCATTTATGTAGAAAAACATCTAAGGATAGAATTAAATGACTTGTATATAAATTTAATTACGGAAAAGTGTAATCTTGAGAGAGAAACAATCCAAAACTCCCTAGCCCTTGCTACTTTATCGCCAGATGAATTTGCATACACAGTAATGAAACAACCAGGATACACTTCCTTGATAGCGGGTGAAGCTGTGCATTTTATAAAATGTACGCCAAGACCTGTAAAAATAAAGCACATGGAAGAATGTTATGAACAACTTCCAGTGACATTACAAAACGAGACGTGGTTTTAACACCAAAAACACACATTCTTATTAAGACAGGCAAACAAGTCACCTGTAATAAAATCTTACCAAGATACTATAAAATAGGAGACAAATGGATCAAACTAGATCCATATCCAACTTATGACGTACAATCTCCACACATATTTCAACCATCAACAAAAATTCATTGGAATTATAAATTGATAGAAGCTCTGGCCACGTCCGGGGTATACTCATCATCTCAGCTTCAACGAGCTCAACAACAGATCACATTTCCTCTGGAACAAACTTTGACTTGATTGAATATGGTGAAAAATTAAAAATTCCATATTTTCGTGGAGTATTTATGAAAAATAAATTACCATCATCGGGTCCATATTACAATGAATCCGCAATCGTGAATCTTGATAACGATACTGGACCCGGAACTCATTGGGTGGCTTACAAAAAACGTGGTAAGGATGTCACTTACTTTGACAGTTTTGGTAATTTACAACCTCCAGTAGAACTAATGATTTATTTAAATGTTGATGATGTAAAATATAATCCAGAAAAATATCAAACTTATAATACCTATAATTGCGGTCATTTATGTTTGAAATTTTTAAGCGGTCAACTAAAAGGTATATAAATAGTAGCTTAATCATATTTACCTCATTTCATTCCGAACTATTATGGAGTCAATAACTCTAACTTTATCCGGAACCTCCTCCGTTTTAGAAGCTCAATATTTTCCTCCGATTGAACTATCGTTACACAAAAACTATAGTTTGGGTTCGGTTGAACTTTTGACATTCAATTCAATTCCTAATATTGATATTGGGTACAATCAATTTTATATTGGCGATCAAGTCATAACATTACCAACCAGTTGTTACGAAATCAGCGATATCGAAAAGCATATTCAAAGTATTTTACGACAAAGAAAGATAAATACTGAAATATTTATAAAACCAAACGAAAATACTTTACGAAGTGAGATTACCAGTACTGCACAAATTGATTTTCGTCCTCCAGATTCTATTGCAAATTTATTAGGATGCAAGCATTGGCTGCTTTCTACAAATAATCATCATACATCAGACTCACCAGTCAATATACTTAAAATAAATTCAATAAGAGTCGAGTGTAACATCACATCTGGAGCCTACATAAATAATCAAAAAGTTCATACTATTTTTTCCAACTGCTGACCCCGGTTTTAAAATCATTGAAGTTCCATCTCAAGTAATTTACTTGCCTATTACAGTAAAGTGTATCGATCACATTCAGTTACGTATCGTTGATCAAGACGGTCATTTAGTTAATTTTAGAGGTGAGATTATAACCATCCGATTACATATCAAATCCTCATAATGGGTATTATCTATCACGGAAAGGGATTTCCCACCAGAACATTTCAAACTAGAGAATATAAAAGCAAAGGGTCATGCAATTCTTCAATCAGTCGTCATCGAGCTCTCAAAGCGTTAACACGGCAGAACATCCAGTTTCTCAAAAGTCTAGGCTTAAGAATAGTTCCTGGTGAAAAGTAACTTGTATATTCTTTTGTTGTTGGAAAAATGGAAGACATACTAAGCATTCAAAATCCAGTCGCGTTCGATGAAAGTATTTCTCATTACGAGATTCATGCTCATCAACCGTACACAGCTGCAAATTATGGAAATAGCGATGAAATTCGAATCGCAATTCAAGATCAAGATTTGTGTCTTTTACCATCACGCAGCATTATTCACATTTGCGGTCGGCTTACTGATACTACTAATAACAAAGCTCCAAAAAAAACATTTTTTGCTAATGGTCTTTGTCATTTATTTGATGATATCCGTTTGGAATTAAACGGAATTGAAATTGATCGTTGTAAAAATGTTGGTTTATCAACTTTGATGAAAAATTGGTTATCATTCAATCCTAATCAAAGTTTGATTGCCGAAAATTATGGGTGGTTTGGTCTTTCAGAAGACGAGAACAAAAAGAAATTTTTTAATGATGATGGATACTTTGATGTATTCATTCCTTTAAGTATGATTTTAGGCTTCGCCGAAGATTATCGTAAAATTGTAGTTAACGTGAAGCTTGAATTAATCATCATTCGATCTAGTAATAACTTGAACGCAATCATTCAAACAAATGTAAATGATACCGATAATACATTTGAGCCAATCTCAATCAAACTCACAAAAATCGAGTGGCTCATGCCATACATCGTGGTATCAGATTCTCACAAGTTGGGTTTACTTAAATTTCTTGAAAAAGATCGCCCCATAACTATTTGTTTCCGTTCAAAAGAATTTTTTGAGTATCCATTGCTCCCAACTACTACAAAACACGTTTGGACGGTAAAAACCTCTAATCAATTGGAAAAACCGCGCTTCGTAATCATTGGTTTACAAACAAACAGAAAATCATTAAACACTGCGAACGCTAGTTTATTTGATCACTGCAATTTAAGCAACGTTAAACTTTTTTTAAATTCACAATATTATCCTTACAACAATTAAAATCTTAATATTAATCAAAACGAGTATGCAATTCTATACGATGTGTATGCTAATTTTCAAATCTCATATTATAGTAAAGATGCTGAGCCAACGCTTACAAAATCCGAATTCATCACGAAAATTCCTTTGATAGTCATCGATTGCTCAAAACAAAACGAGTCTTTAAAAAGTGCACCTGTCGATGTTCGATTGGAGTTGGAGTCACGTGATAATTTTCCTGCTCAAACAGCTGCCTATTGTATGATCTTACACGATCGAATTGTTCAATATAATTCGGTTAGTGGGGATGTGAAGAAGTTGGTATAAAATAAAAAATCGACGTAAAATCTCCCATTCGATTTCAAAATGCGTTACGTGGTGGGCATGCTTGGTTTTGTGCAGCCTGGGGGTACTATTAAAGAAGGTCGTAATATTAGAAGAGATCATGATTATATTTTAAAGGAACTCGCTATTGTTCCACTAGATAGTAATTCAGATCCTATAGTTCTACTTTTCAAAGAGCCATACCCTTGGAGTCGTTTAACAAAAAATTATAAAGATATTAATACTTGCCTTCGACGTCACTATCATGGACTGCAATGGGAATCAGGAATTTTACCTTATACTTCAATAGGATCTCTGTTAAATGATTCACTCAAAGATGCTACTATGGTCTACGTTGTTGGTTCAATTCAGAAAAAATGGTTGGAGCAGTTCAAATTTAATGTTAAAAATGTTGCCGAATATATTTACCCACCGTTGGATAAAATCAAGATGGTTACTATCTGTGAAAATCACAATGGTGCGTTTAAAACATGCTGTGCGCTTCACAATGTTAAACTGCTAAAAAAGTTTATCACACAAAGCGAAGCACTTGACCAAGAGGAGCCTATGGAATGGGTATAAATAATTACGTTTCCTCATTTTTCACTCATTACTCATTTAGCATGAGTCAACAACAGAGCTCCTCCGACGATAAATCTCGTCTCGTAGAAAAAAAGAAAGATGAAAAGCAATCATCGTGGAGAGGATACTCGCAAAAAGAACAGATTTCCTCTCGTGGTTATACACGTCTTGAGGATAAAAAAGAAGAAAAAAAGTCAAAGTTAAAAGAATGCACACAAAAATTCTCATCCAACACAAAAAAATTTCCCAACTCTGATGGATATAAAACTTTCAAAGTTTAAATTAAAAAAATAGTAAATAAACAGAAAAGAGGAGATAAGTTTTATAATCACATTATCCGATACCCGCGATCTAGTTGGACTCATAAAATGGTGGCTTAGAAAGGATTGGCTCAGAATCACTGGTGGCTGTCAATCCCTCTAGGCCGTGAACCCCTTCTGTGTTTGAACCCTTACTGTGTTTGAACCCTTACTGTGTTTGAACCCTTACTGTGTTTGAACCCTTTCTGTGTTTGAACCCTTTCTGTTTATTCTACTGATAGCCGATCAGTTTTTTCGTTGACCTCGGGCGCCCAGGGTTTTGGGAGCTTAGAGCTTGGGGGATAAATGATCAGTTTTTTTTTTATTGAACTCGATGTCCAGGATTTTGGGGGGGCTTAGAGCTTGGGGGATAGCCGATCAGTTTTTTTGTTGAACTCGGGTGCCCAGGGTTTTGAGGGTTTAGAGCTTGGGGGATAGCTGATTAGTTTTTTCGTTGAACTCGGGCGCCCAGGGTATTTGGGGGTTTAGAGCTTGGGGGATAGCTGATCAGTTTTTTTTTTGGAACTCGATGACCAGGGTTTTGCGGGTTTAGAGCTTGGGGGATAGCCGATCAGTTTTTTTTTTTAACTCGGTCGCCCAGGGTTTTGGGGGTTTAGAGCTTAGGGGATAGCTGATTAGTTTTTTTGTTGAACTCTGGCGCCCAGGGTTTTGTAGGTTTAAGGCTTGAGATTTCAAATTCCGTGGACACCCCCAAGAAACTGTAGAGGGTGTCGTCTACTAGCCCAGGGGGTGTCCTGACACCTCTGCCCCCCCCCCCGTTGTTATCACTGATACCTTATTCTCATATTTTATTGAAAAACATATTATTGACCGTTGTTATTTACAACTATTAGGCCGTTAGTGTGAGGCTGTTTGTGCGAGGGTGATCGTGCGAGCTATATATAGTATATTCAGTATTTTGAAAAACTAAATGAGTTTGCTTATAGTAATATACAATTTAAGTTAAAAGTTGTGAAAAAAAAATCAAAGAAGCATCAAGCAGGTTGCATTGAGCAATACTAAATTGTAGGTTAGGTAGTTCGCACAAGCACCCGGAATGACAACACAAATGCCAAGTTCGGACGGTAGTGCGAATTTAGAACATGTTAATGATTTTTAGTTTTATTGTTTTAATTTTAAATTAAAAACTGAGATGACAAATTTACATTTTTAATAAGGGAACGTTCACAAACCATGTGGCCCAAAGAGGGGGGGAGGGGGGGCGATTAAAAGGCTACGAAAGGTTACAAGGGGGGGTAGGGCCGTTGATACAGAAAAGCACAGTTTTTTCGTTGATCTCGGGCCTCCAGGGTTTTGGGGGTTCAAGACTTGGGGGATAACTGATAAGTTTTTTTGTTGAACTCGGGTACCCAGGGTCTTGGGGGCTTAGAGCTTGGGGGATAGCTGATCAGTTTATTTATTGAACTCGAAGCCTAGGGTTTTGGGGGTTCAAGGCTTGGAGGATAGCTGATCAGATTATTCATTAAACTCTATGCCCAGTGTTTTGGGGGTTTAGAGATTGGGGGATAGTTAACCAGTCTATTTATTGAACTCATCGTTTTTTTTTTTTTTTCTCGACGTCAGTTTTATTGGGCGGGGGGGGGGGGAGGAGTAGACCTCAGGACACCCCCTAGCTGAAAGGAGTTGTTGCGCCCCTGGTATTAAATCATTAAGTTATAACTTAAAAAATAATGTTTTCAAAAAACTAATAGTATTCATATTTACAATTTGAAATCGTAAAAAAAAACCACGTGACTTTAGGGGGGGGGTCGAAAAATTGATAAAAATACTACGCTGATCTTCATGGGAGGGAGGGCGCTTCAAAATCTTCGAAAAAATGACCACGTGGTTTATGAACTTTCCCTTAATGTTAACACCGATATTGATTTGAACTTAAATTATGAGAGTTTTCTTATTTACATTAAAAGGTGTGAGCGTTGGTCGAGTAGCAGCAGAGAGTGGCCTTGAAAATAGTGAGAGATAACCCGATAGAGAGAGAGAGAGAGAGAGAGAGAGAGAGAGAGAGAGAGAGAGAGAAAATGGCCGAAATGGCTACGTGCTTGTGCACATTGAGATAGACGAAATCAGCACAGAGTCGTAAATTCTGTGCTAGAGAAAATGAAAAGTGAGAAAGGGCAAGGAAATGACTGTTCCTTGCACCTGAATACCTGGAGATGTTCGATGAGTGAGGATTGTCCTTGAACCAGACAAATTCTCCGTGGACCACCGGTGAAGAGTAGCTGGTACACGTGGTAATGGCGCGGCTCCGAGGTTGTTGATGATCACAGAATTACTGTCTGTGATCGTCCGGATGAGCTGGTGCACGGTGAAAAGGCAGGTTCCGGGACTACCTGGTGAAAAAGGCGATGAGAAGAGCCGTTGAGAAGAACCGTGAAAAAGCCGGGAGAACTCTCTGCTGCACACACACACAATTGAGCACCAAAACCAGAAGCCAGCACGCGGGGCCTGTGGCAGCAGCAACGGCGACAGCGGTACAGCCCAGCACTACGGCGCGCGGGAGTGAGAATTTGTACTAAAGTCCCCGCCTAGACTCATAGATGGAGCCATGCAGTCTATCAATTTAAAGTTGAGCGAATGAGCCGAAATATTTACGAGCGAATTGTGGTCCACTCCGTAACAAAGACATTTTAATCTCCAAAAGTAGCTCCGTTGTTGCATTTTACGTGGCAGATTTCTTATTCAAGTGCTTTAGTGACTTTTTCCATAAGGTCAATATTTCAAAAATTTTCTAAAATCGTAGTTTTATCCGAAGAAAAAAAATGCAAATTGAGTCAGAAAATTTTAAGATATTGAAAATAAAAATTGTTATATTTTCATGCGTATTCAGATTGAAAAATATAAGTATTTTCCTTCAAGTCGATATTTGATGATAAAGATTTTGACGGTCCCAGCGAAGAAAAACCTTAGCCCAAAATCTGTCACAGATAAAGTTACAATTGGAAGATTTCTAAAAACGAAAATGTCTCTAAGTACTTAATATTCGTCGGTTCGTACGAAAAAAGGCACCTACGTCAAAAGTCCAGGGAAAGTGTAAAAGTGCGAATTTTCGTGAATTTTTCCCAATTTGATAAACCATTATTGTTCTCTCGGGAAAACTATACTTGTTGCACTTTACTTTAAAAATTGTGACTTTAGGTGACTAATTAATTTTATGTTATAGTTATCGCTGAAAATAGTTACTGTTTCCTTGGAAAATTCGCACTGTTACGCTTTTCCCGGATTTTTGTCGTAAGTGCCTTTTTTTAGTCAGAGAAAGTTTAAGTGATAATATATTTTAAGTTTTAGATAATAAATTTAAGTTTTTATATTTTAGTCAGAGAAAATTTAAGTGAAAATTACTGAGCCACCAATACGTTGATCCAAGATAGTGAAAAGAAAATCCTCAACTCACCATCGGCAAATAAAATAAGCCTTATACTTTTTATACAAAAAACTTGTAACTTTTTTTCAAGATTCATTTTATTCGAGGCTGGTGTGTAGGGAATTTTTTTGCAATCTTGGATCAACGTATTGGCGAATTTTACTTATATTTCCGTAGACTAAAATCAAATATAAAAGGATTTAGAGACATTTTAATAGCCTCTGATATGACACTTTCGTAGACTCATTTTAGAAGTCTTTTAATTGTAACATTATTCGTGGAAAATTTTGGACTAAAGTTTTTCTTCGCTGGGACCATCGATTTATTTTTTATTAATTTTTAAATGATAAATGTTATCTAAGAGCGCCAATTGAAATTTATATTTAAATTGGAAACATAAATCTGCTTCACAATTATATGATTTTTAAACGTAATTGTTATTGAAAAGCTATGCACTCCAGAGTTACCAAAAAAATTAGTAATATTATCAATACTTATGATTGTTAAAAAACTTCACAAAGCACTGGTTTTAGAAAACCCAAGTCTAAACAAATATTTGAAGTCTATGTGCTCTGTAATGTTTAAAAAATAAAAAATAAAAAATTACAGTAAAATCACAAAAAAAAACTTTTTGATTATGAAGTGCACCGTTCCTCGTCTTTTATAAAATTTCAGGGCTCCTACACCATCGTAAAATAAAGGGCAGAATTTTTTTTCCATCAAGTTATACTTTAAAAAAGTTTGGGTACTAAAAGACATCTCACTCTTCATGTCTGTATCCTGAAGATACATTTAGTTAGACATTTTGGTAGTTATAGGTTAAATACTTTGATTAGTTTTTTTTGTTTTTGTAAAATTTTTTTTAAGTAAAAAAAAAAAAAATTAAAACGTCTTTTGATATACTAAATTACATTAATAATGTATTTAATGTAAGTTATGATAAAAAATTGTTAATTCAAATTTTTAATTTGGCTCTTTAATCAATAATTGTACAAATAAAATTCTAACATTGTTTTAAGGTTTTTTTTAAATTATTTATATGATGCCAATAACGATGATGGTGGTAACTATTATACTCGCTAGTTATGGTCGTATTCGAAAAAAGATTAGAAAATAAATCTTTAGCGGTATTTCCTGATGATAATTTATCCCGGATCGTTTTTTGTGTTTTGCAGCAGAAGTAGAAAAAATGTGGGTAAAAAAAAAATGAATCAAAAAGCACTTTTGACAATTTTTTATTTCGTTTCCACCCCTATAATATGCAACGGTGTACCTAGGGGACAAGGCCACGCAAAGCCAGTCCCGAGGTCCCGTCGGCCAACGCCCAAGAACCTAAAAATAAAAGAAAAATCTACCCTCGGGAAAGGGCCAGTATTTCGATACGCCCTGATTCCCGTCCCGGCTAGCTCGAACACTAAGATAAGAAATAGAATAGGTTGGGCCGGAAAACTACCCGCGAAGGGCCTGCGTCACTGCTCCACCGCTGGCTGCTGTCTCGCCGTCCTCTACCGCGACTCGTCGCGGGAAATCAGCCCTGTTAGGCCGCGCCCTAAGGGAAAAGAGAGAGAAAAAACACAGAAAAGAGAGAAAAATATTCGAAGAGAGAGAGGTAAAATCATACAATAAAATGAAAAAAGAGAATACGTAAAGTTAACTAATTTATTCAAAACGCCTACACGGGCGGGTCGGCAAATGCCGACGTGAGGCCCAAGAAACGCAAGCCCGTAGGCCACACACCGGCCGGATCCGCTGATCCGGGCCTTGCACACCGCACGTGGAGGGAGCACCGGGAATTAAACGGGTCCATCCTAACTCGACAGTACCTTGTAGTCAGATGCTCGCTCGATAGCTCACGGCGTCCTTTCGACTGGCTCACGGCGTGGTTTGCTGGGAGGAAGGCGGGCTCCTCGTGGTCGGCAATCCTCGATCTCGATGTGGTCGCCGATCCCCGATGATCTTCACACCCACGTCACAATCTTTAACAGAAAAAAAATCTCTTACGCGTATTTTCGAGGCGAGAATGCGCGACTTCTTTCTAGGCGGGTAGACAAAGACTGCCTCGCGAGGCTCGGCCGCTGGCGGTCGCCGCCAGCGCCACTCAGCTGAGCAGGGGAGGGGAGGGGAATCAGGCTCCCAGCTGTCTCTCTCCTCGTTTCGCTGCACGCTCAGGTTCAGCTCCGGCCGATCGCCACGATCCGTTCGGAACCCAGCTGACGAGTGAGAGACTGCCGGGAGCTTGTGCTCAAGCTCCCGATCTCCCCGTAGCACACACATTGCACCGCAATGGACCACCCCTTACCAAGGAGTGACGACGAACCAGGCGGTACGACGACGGCCCCCGAAAGAGAACGCGAGACAAACAAAATATAATACAACCGAATATATAAATTAGTAAAAAAAGAAAAGGAAACCTCCCGATGCTCTCCCCTTGTCTGCCCAACAGGCTTACGCAAATTAAAGAATAATGACTACAATAATTGCCCAACGGGGCCTATCGCGAAATAACAAGTAAATACAAATGATTGCCCAACGGGGCCTATCGCAAAATAATAAGTAAATACAAATGATTGCCCAACGAGGCCTCGCAAAATACAACGGCCCATCGGCCTAAACTCATAAGAAAATTAACAATAAAAATATAAAAGAAAAATACAAAAGGATGGCCCAACGGGACCCAAACGCTCGCAGTAATAAGGAATACAAATGAATTGCCCAACGGGGCCCAACGCTCATAAATAACAATAAAAGTACAAAAGAATTGCCCAACGGGCTTAATGCTTATAAATAATCAATAAAAAAGAAAATACAAAGAATTGCCCCACGGGCTTGAACGCAGGTAAAAAAAAAAAATAAAACACAAATGATGTGTCGCCCTATGGCTTCACCAGGAGTCTGAAGGACCTTCAACGAGGTCCAGGGAACACGGCCCGGAGGATGTTCAGTTGAACGTCCTCGGGCAAGTCCTGGATCGCAGCCCGAAGCTGGAAAACCTCTGCTACCGAGGCAACGCGAGCAGGAGCCGGAGTTTGCTGCGGAGCGGGAGGGACAATCTCCTCCGGCGGTTTCTGGACTGGGGTCCGAACGACCTCCGCTACCGAGGCAACGCGAGCAGGAGCCGGAGTTTGCAGCGGGCCGGGAGGGACAATGTCCTCCGGCGAATTCTGGACCGGGGTCCGAGGCGGGACAACCTCCAGCACCGGGGTAGCGCTAGCTGGACCAGGAGGCAGCGGAGCGGAGGAAACGGTGTCCTGTGGCGGAGTTCTCGAGCCTGTCCCTCTAGAACCCGAGATCGGTTCGGCCGTTCTTGCCAAGTGGCTTAGGTTTCTTGAGACCAGGGTCCTTGGTGTGCCACCTGTGGGCCTGGTGGGCCGGGCGGCTTCCCCATTGGGACGTTGCCACCGAAACTCTTCGCTGCAACGGGGGCACTCTCCCACTAACAACCCTCGCCTTCCACAATTGGAGCAGAAGCTCCTTACCTTGGGGCTGGAGCAGTTTCTGGCCACGTGGCCTGGCCGGCGGCGCCGACAGGCAAAACAAGCCCCCTCGGGGGGTTCGAACCGGGCGTCGGTGGGAACCGGCACGGGGTGCCCCAGGTAAATCCCCTTCCGGTCGGCCGTCTCCTTCCGGCGGGGCAGCGACTGCATCACGAATGCTGGTAGGTCCGGTGGCATCGGCTGGGTGTTATCCCAACCGGTGTACGGATAAGGACCCACCTCCCGGGGGTCCTGGTAGTACGCCGGGCAGGGCTTAGCGTACGATCGCCGTCTCGCTCCTCCTGGAGTCGGCTCGATGTCTGCTGGGTTGATCTGCCACGGCGCCTCCGGGCTTACCCGCTCGGCCGCACGGGCGTTTGACCCCTCCAAAGGTTCAACGGGCGATCCAGGCCGGCGAGGGGTATTTCCCTCTGAGACCACGCGTCTCGAACCAGGAGAGGGCTGCGACCTCCTTCGGACCCGCGCCCCGCCCCCCCCCCCCGTTGTTGAGAGCGGCTATCCCGTAGACCGGTGCTGATGGAGCGGGAGCGAAAAGACCCAGGAGCCATCGGTATGGACGGGAACCCTGCATCGTCCCCTCACCGACAGAGCCTTTTTTACGACTCAGGTCGTTGGAAGTCCTCCGACTGGTTTTCTCTGCACAGCCGTTCCCGTTGCCAAGGGCGTGTTTCGGCCTCTTTATCCGACGAGGATTCCAGAAGGGTGTACCGAATATCCAGACTCTCGTCCTTGATCCCGGGCTCTTCCTCTCGGTTCCGTGGGGGTGGCCTTGTAAAAGTAACCACCCGCCCAGCGGGTGGTGGAGGGTCTCGTTCCCCTGGGAGAATCATCTCCGGGTTGTATGGCCGGCGGACTGAAGGCTTGGATCCACGCCTGGGCATCTGAAATAAAGTTTAATCATTAATGTGGGCCAAATACTCAAAAAGAAATAATAGACAGTCAGTCAACACAAAAAAAATTAAGTAATAGCATGCGGAATGACTAATTTTCCCCGGGGCTTACATCTAGACTCACTGTCTCGGTCACCGCGAGCGGTGTTTCTTTGTCCCCCCGAGGAGGAATAAAGCGTTTCAAGTCGCTTACGTGCACCTTTGGGTTTTTCCGACTATCGCCCATGTCCAGCACATAGACCGTGGGCGATTCAACCTCGAGGACCTTGAACGGGCCTTTGAACTTCGGGGCGAGCTTTCTATTGAACTTCGTGGCGGCGTCGGACAAGTAGTGGTGGCTCGCATGACCAGATCTCCCACATGAAAACGCACGTCTTTACGCCCCTTATTGTATTGCTGTTCCTGCTTTCTCTGCGCCGCCTCGATGTTCTTGCGCACCAGGTCCCACAGGTGGTCCAACCGCTTTACGCGATCCAACCAGACTTCAGGGCTCAGTTTTAACAGAGTTCTCGGGGCCTCCACCTTCCGCCGTAGGCTTTCGACCGGGCGGGGTTGTCTGCCATAATTCAGGAAGGTGGGCGAGACTCCTGTAGAGGACTGGCAGGCGGTGTTGATGGCATGCCGGAATTCGGCAAGGTGTACGTCCCACAACCGGTGGTCGAGTTTCACGAACATCGAGATCATGGTCTTGAGCGTCTTATTGCTCCTCTCCACGGGGTTTGTCTGGGCATGGTAAGGGGGTATGGTCGTATGTTTGATCCCATACTCCTCGAGTAGGCCCATAAGGTCCTTATTAACGAATTCTGTCCCGTTGTCAGTGAGGACATAATCCGGGGCTTTCTACCGAAACAGTATAAGGTCCTCGAGGGCCAGGGCTACGTTTTTCCCGGTGGCTTTCCGTAGAGGTTTTAACTCCACCCACTTGGTGAACAAGTCTACGAAAACCTCCAGGTAACGAAACTGATTTTTGCTTGGGGGAAACTCCATCAGGTCCACGGAAACCATGGACCACGGTCGCTCGACCACCTTCTTGCCCATTAGGCCTTGTGGACCCGAAGTCGGGGTCTTGTACTTCTGACATTCCAAACAGCTCAGAACGAAATACCGGGTCTCGGCATACACTCCGGGCCAGTAGTTCTCACGAATCACCCGGTCATAGGTTTTCTCGACTCCAAAGTGTCCGGAGGATGGGTGGACGTGCGTGCACAAAGCAACTCGTTCCGGTACTCTTCGGGGACAACCAGCCTCCACCCCTCCTCCCCGTTGGTCACCGGGTCCAAGAGAGGGTCCTCACGGTGGCGATACAGCATTTCGTCCACGACGCACCAATCAGGATATTTCCTGGGATCTTCGAGGACCGACCGCCGCTTCTCGAGATACCACGGGTCTTCGATGTGTACCCAGTACAAATGGGCCAAGAAGGTGGCTGTCACAATGATTATGTCGTCCAAGTACCGAATGACGAACGGGGCAAACCACGGAGGAAAAAGCTCATTGATCAGCTTCTGGAAGGTGGCCGGGGCATTAGTAAGCCCAAAGGGCATCCTTAGAAACTGGAACAGTCCATAGTCCTTGACCACAAATGCCGTATACTGCTTACTGTTTTCCGCCATCGGAATCTGGAAGTAAGCCTGCTTCAGGTCGATTTTCGTCAGGTACTGGGCATCCCGGAGTTGATCCATGATGGAGTATATGTCCGGGAGTGGGAAGGCAACCTTCTTGGTTACTTTGTTGACCTCCCGGAAGTCGACACAAAACCGATAGGACCCGTCGTCCTTGCGGACGAGGACCGGGGCACTACACCACGCGCTTTGGGACTTCTCAATAATCCCTGTCTTCAACATCTTGTTGACATCCTCGATCATAATCTCATTCATCCGAGGAGACATACGCCGTGTCGGCAGCCGAATGGGCTCACAGTCGATGACCTCGATGACATGCTCTGCGAAAGTCGTCGCTTACAGCTCGTCTGTGGGCTCAGGCAGTATTCGGGTGACCAGCTCCTCGAGTTGGGCCCGTTCGTCGTCCGTGAGCTCGCTGATCCCGGCGCACTCCGCAATCACCACAGGGTTCTCGAACTTGTTCTGCTGGCTCAGGAAACCTTGCCAAGGCCCACCCTTGACACGCCACCAGCCAATGTCGAACTGTACTTCGACCCCAAACTCTCGGCAGAAGTCCATACCCAGGACTGCGTCGTGTTCCAGGCCATCGTAGGCTTTAAGTTGAAACGGCCTGTTGTTTCCACACACATCCAACTGGACCGTCAACATGCCCCTCAGGCTTTTGACTTCACCTGTGACCGACTGGATCAGCGTATCCGTGGGCTTTAACCGCTTTACATTATTCTCGATAATCCGTGGGCCTACCAAGGAAAGCATTGCCCCGGGGTCGAATAAAGCATTGTACTTCTAGCGACCGACAACCATAGGAATGTAGAAGCAATTGTCCTCTTTAACTGCCGCGACCATCTTGATGACGTTGTCTTGGATAAGTATGTGCCCGTCTACTTTGGGGTCATCATTATCCGCTTCCTAACTCTTCCAAGTACTTCCTAGGGCCTCCGGGCTAGCAGTTGCGTCAGGGCCTTTACCGTCGGCTTCTCCCATGCACCATCCAGACTCTCTCATGTACCGTTCCACCGCTTCGACGACTTGCTCATGGTACTCTTCCTCAGTCTTCAGCTGAGTTTTCCCACGGTCCGCGTCCGTGGACCTGATGGAGTTTCCCCCAAGTAAAAATCAGTTTCGTTACCTGGTGGTTTTCGTAGACTTGTTCACCAAGTGGGTAGAGTTAAAACCTCTACGGAAAGCCACCGGGAAAAACGTAGTCCTGGCCCTCGAGGACCTTATACTGTTTCGGTGGGAGGCCCCGTATTATGTCCTCACTGACAACGGGACAGAATTCGTTAATAAGGACCTTATGGACCTACTCGAGGAGTATGGGATCAAACATACGACCATACCCCCTTACCATGCCCAGACAAACCCCGTGGAGAGGAGCAATAAGATGCTCAAGACCATGATCTCGATGTTCGTGAAACTCGACCACCGGTTGTGGGACGTACACCTTGCCGAATTCCAGCATGGCATCAACACCACCTGCCAGTCCTCTACAGGAGTCTCGCCCGCCTTCCTGAATTATGGCAGACACCCCCGCCCGGTCAAAAGCCTACGGTGGAAGGTGAAGGCCCCGAGAACTCTGTTAAAACTGAGCCCTGAAGTCTTGTTGGATCGCGTAAAGTGATTGGACCACCTGTGGGACCTGGTGTGCAAGAACATCGAGGCGGCGCAGAGGAAGCAGGAACAGCAATACAATATGGGGCGTAAAGACGTGCGTTTTCATGTGGGAGATCTGGTCATGCGAGCCACCACTACTTGTCCGACGCCGCCACGAAGTTCAATAGAAAGCTCGCCCCGAAGTTCAAAGGCCCGTTCAAGGTCCTCGAGGTTGAATCGCCCACGGTCTATAAGCTGGACATGGGCGATAGTCGGAAAAACCCAAAGGTACACGTAAGCGACTTGAAACGCTTTATTCCTCCTCGGGGGGGGAGAAAGAAACCCCGCTCGCAGAGACCGAGACAGCGAGTCTAGATGTAAGCCCCGGGGAAAAGTTGTCATTCCGCATGCTCTATTTAATTCTTTTTTTGTGTTGACTGACTGTCTATTATTTCTTTTAGAGTATTTGGCCCACATTAATGATTAAACTTTATTTCAGTTGCCCAGGCGCGGATCCAAGCCTTCAGTCCACCAGCCATACAACCTGGAGATGATTCTCCCAGGGGAACGAGACCCTCCACCACCCGCTGGGCGGGTGGTTACATTAACAAGGCCACCCCCACGGAACCGAGAGGAAGAGCCCGAGATCGAGGACGAGAGTCTGGATATTCGGTACACCCTTCTGGAATCCTCGTCGGATGAAGAGGCCGAAACACGCCCTTGGCCACGGGAACGGCTGTGTAGAGGAAACCAGTCGGAGGACTTCCAGCGACCCGAGTCGCCAAAAAGGCTCTGTCGGCGAGGGGACGATGCAGAGTTCCCGTTCATACCGATGGCTCCTGGGTCTTTTCGCTCCCGCTCCGTCAGCACCGGTCCATGGGATAGCCGCTCTCAACAACGGGGGGGCGGGGAGCGGGTCCGAAGGAGGTCGCGATCCTCTCCTGGTTCGAGACGCGTGGTCTCAGAGGGAAATACCCCTCGCCGGCCTGGATCGCCCGTCGAACCTTGGGAGAGGTCAAACGCCCGTGCGGCCGAGCGGGTAAGCCCGGAGGCGCCGAGGCAGATCAACCCAGCAGACATCGAGCTGACTCCAGGAGGAGCGAGACGGCGATCGTACGCTAAGCCCGGCCCGGTGTACTACCAGGACCCCCGGGAGGCGGGTCCTTATCCGTACACCGGTTGGGATAACACCCAGCCGATGCCACCGGACCTACCAGCATTCGTGATGCAGTTGCTGCCCCGCCGGAAGGAGATGGCCTACCGGAAGGGGATTTACCTGGGGCGCACCAGTTCCCACCGACATCCGGTTCGATCCCCCCGAGGGGGCTTGTTTCGCCTGTTGGCGCCGCCGGCCAGGCCACGTGGCCAGAAACTGCCCCAGCCCCAAGGTAAGCAGCTTCTGCTCCAATTGTGGAAGGTGAGGGTTGTTAGTGGGAGAGTGCCCCCGTTGCAGTGAAGAGTTTCGGCGGCAACGTCCCAATGGGGAAGCCGCCCGGCCCACCAGGCCCACAGGTGGCACACCAAGGACCCTGGTCTCAAGAAACCTAAGCAACACGGCAAGAACGGCCGAACCGAACTCGGGTTCTAGAGGGACAGGCTCGACAACTCCGCCACAGGACACCGATTCCTCCACTCCGCTGCCTCCTGGTCCAGCTAGCGCTGCCCCGGTGCTGGAGGTCGTCCCGCCTCGGACCCCGGTCCAGAATTCGCCGGAGGACATTGTTTCTCCCGCCCCGCAGCAAACTCCGGCTCCTGCTCGCGTTGCCTTGGTAGCAGAGGTTGTCCAGCTTCGGGCTGCGATCCAGGACTTTCCCGAGGACGTTCAACTGAACATCCTCCGGGCCGTGTTCCCTGGACCTTGTTGAAGGTCCTTCAGACTCCTGGTGAAGCCATAGGGCGACACATCATTTGTGTTTTATTTATTTTTTTTACCTGCGTTTAAGCCCGTTGGGCAATTCTTTTGTACTTTTATTGTTTATTTATGAGCGTTGGGCCCCGTTGCGCAATTCATTTGTATTCCTTATTACTGCGAGCGTTTGGGTCCCGTTGGGCCATCCTTTTGTATTTTTCTTTTATATTTTTATTGTTAATTTTCTTATGAGTTTAGGCCGATGGGCCGTTGTATTTTGCGAGGCCCAGTTGGGCAATCATTTGTATTTACTTATTATTTTGCGATAGGCCCCGTTGGGCAATTATTGTAGTCATTATTCTTTAATTTGCGTAAGCCCGTTGCGCAGACAAGGGGAGAGCATCGGGAGGTTTCTTTTTCTTTTTTTACTCATTTATATATTCGGTTGTATTATATTTTGTTTGTCTCACGTTTTCTTTCAGGGGCGGTCGTCGTACCACCTGGTTCGGCGTCACTCCTTGGTGGGGGGTGGTCCATTGCGGTGCAATGTGTGTGCTACGGGGAGATCGGGAGCTTGAGCACAAGCTCCTGGCAGTCTCTCACTCGTCAGCTGGGCTCCGAACGGATCATGGCGATCGGCCGGAGCTAAACCCGAGCGTGCAGCGAAACGAGGAGAGAGACGGCCGGGAGCCTGATTCCCCTTCCCTCCCCTGCTCAGCTGAGTGGCGCTGGCGGCGACCGCCAGCGACCGAGCCTCGCGAGGCAGTCTTTGTCTACCCGCCTAGAAAGAAGTCGCGCATTCTCGCCTCGAAAATACGCGTAAGAGATTTTTTGTCTGTTAGAGATTGTGGCGTGGGTGTGAAGATCATCGGGGATCGGCGACCACATCGAGATCGAGGATCGCCGACCACGAGGAGCCTGCCTTCCTCCCAGCAAACCACGCCGTGAGCCAGTCGAAAGGACGTTGTGAGCTATCGAGCGAGCATCTGACAACAAGGTACTGTCGAGTTAGGATAGACCCGTTTAATTCCCAGTGCTCCCTCCACGTGCGGTGTGCAAGGCCCGGATCAGCGGATCCGGCCGGTGTGTGGCCTACGGGCTTGCGTTTCTTGGGCCTCACGTCGGCATCTGCCGACTCGCCCGTGTAGGCGTTTTGAATAAATTAGTTAACTTTACGTATTCTCTTCTTTCATTTAATTGTATGATTTTACCTCTCTCTCCTTGAATATTTTTGTCTCTTTTCTGTGTTTTTTCTCTCTCTTTTCCCTTAGGGCGCGGCCTAGCAGGGCTGATTTCCCGCGACGAGTCGCGGTAGAGGACTGCGAGACAGCAGCCAGCGGTGGAGCAGTGACGCAGGCCCTTCGTGGGTAGTTTTCCGGCCCCACCTATTCTATTTCTTATCTAAGTGTTCGAGCTAGCTGGGACGGGAATCAGGGTGCATCGAAATACTGGCCCGTTCCCGAGTGTAGATTTTTCTTTTATTTTTAGGTTCTTGGGCGTTGGCCAACGGGACCTCGGGGCTGGCTTTGCGTCGCCTTGTCCCCCAGGTACACCGTTGCATGGCGCCCCACGTTGGGTGAATAGAAAATAGAATAGGTCGGGCTGGAAAACTACCCGCGAAGGGCCTGCGTCACTGCTCCACCACTGGCTGCTGTCTCGCTGTCCTCTACCACGACTCGTCGCGGGACATCAGCCCTGCTAGGCCGCGCCCTAAGGGAAAAGAGAGAGAAAAAACACAGAAAAGAAAGAAAAATATTCAAGGAGAGAGAGGTAAAATCATACAATTAAATGAAAGAAGAGAATACGTAAAGTTAACTAATTTATTCAAAATGCCTACACGGGCGGGTCGGCAAATGACGATGCGAGGCCCAAGAAACGCAAGCCCGTAGGCCACGCACCGGCCGGATCCGCTGATCCGGGCCTTAAACACCGCACGCGGAGGGAGCACCGGGAATTAAACGGGTCTATCCTAACTCGACAGTACCTTGTAGTCAGATGCTCGCTCGATAGCTCACGGCGTCCTTTCGACTGGCTCACGGCGTGGTTTGCTGGGAGGAAGGCGGGCTCCTCGTGGTTGGCGATCCTCGATCTCGATGTGGTCGCCGATCCCCGATGATCTTCACACCCACGTCACAATCTCTAACAGACAAAAAATCTCTTACGCGTCTTCGAGGCGAGAATGCGCGACTTCTTTCTAGGCGGGTAGACAAAGACTGCCTCGCGAGGCTCGGTCGCTTGCGGTTGCCACCAGCGCCACTCAGCTGAGCAGGGGAGGGGAGGGGAATCAAGCTCCCGGCCATCTCTCTCCTCGTTTCGCTGCACGCTCGGGTTTAGCTCCGGCCGATCACCGCGATCCGTTCGGAGCCCAGCTGACGAGTGAGAGACTGCCGGGACCTTGTGCTCAAGCTCCCGATCTCCCCGTAGCAAATAATTACTTTAAAGTAAGTTCCAGATGAGGAATCTTCCCGGATTTTTTTTTTCTTTTGCTAAAAAGGTAATGTTGATGTTATCGGAAAAAAGTTTCGTAATCTAATTTGCGGTTTGGCAGGATTTTCTAAGTCGTATCCAGCACTTTAATATGGTTTTCTACATTAGTACCCCACGCGTGTTCGTCTTAAATTTATTTAAATGTTTTTTCAAAAGCATCAAAAAAATTTGTAACGAAAAAAAACTGACAGAATCTACTTTGTAGATTGGCACGATTTTTTAAATCGTTCGGTCCCATGTAATATGATCTTTAGAGGTTGCTCCTGATGATGATTCATCTTGAATTTGTTTCAGTGTCTTTCAGAAGCACCAAAACAATTTTTACCTAAAAAAAAACTGACGGAATTTATTCAGCAGTAAATTAGGATTTTTTAAATCGTTCTATCCCCTATAATATGAACTTGAGGGATTGTTCCTGATGATGATTCATCTTGAATTTTTTTTAGTGTCTTTCAAAAGCACCAAATGAATTTTTACCGAAAAAAAACGGACGGAATTTATTCAGCAGTGAATCAGGATTTTTTAAATCGTTCCATCCCCTATAATATGAACTTGAGGGGTTGTTCCTGATGATGATTCATCTTGAATTTTTTTTAGTGTCTTTGAAAAGCACCAAACAAATTTTCACCGAAAAAAAATGGGACGGAATTCATTCAGCAGTGAACCAGGATTTTTCAAATCGTTTCATCCCCTATAATATGAACTTTAGGGGTTGTTCCTGATGATGAATCATCTTGAATTTTTTTTAGTTTCTTTCAAAAGCAGCAAACAAATTTTTACCGAAAAAAAAACTGACGGAATTTATTCAGCAGTAAATTAGGATTTTTTAAATCGTTCTATCCCCTATAATATGGACTTTAGGGATTGTTCCTGATGATGATTCATCTTGAATTTTTTTCAGTGTCTTTGAAAAGCACCAAACAAATTTTCACCGAAAAAAAAACTGACGGAATTTGTTCCGCAGCGAATCAGGATTTTTTAAATCGTTCCATCTCCTATAATACGGACTTTAGGGGTTGTTCCTGATGATGATTCATCTTGAATTTTTTTTAGTGTCTTTCAAAAGCACCAAACAAATTTTCACCGAAAAAAAAACAGACGGAATTCATTCAGCAGTGAACCAGGATTTTTCAAATCGTTTCATCCCCTATAATATGAACTTGAGGGGTTGTTCCTGATGATGATTCATCTTGAATTTTTTTTAGTGTCTTTGAAAAGCACCAAACAAATTTTCACCGAAAAAAACACAGACGGAATTCATTCAGCAGTGAACCAGGATTTTTCAAATCGTTTCATCCCCTATAATATGGACTTTAGGGATTGTTCCTGATGATGATTCATCTTGAATTTTTTTTAGTGTCTTTGAAAAGCACCAAACAAATTTTCACCGAAAAAAAAACGGACGGAATTCATTCAGCAGTGAACCAGGATTTTTCAAATCGTTTCATCCCCTATAATATGAACTTTAGGGGTTTTTCCTGATGATGAATCATCTTGAATTTTTTTCAGTGTCTTTCAAAAGCATAAAAAAAGTTTTTACTGAAAAAAAAACTGACGGAATTTATTCAGCAGTGAATCAGGATTTTTTAAATCGTTCCATCCCCTATAATATGAACTTGAGGGGTTGTTCCTGATGATGATTCATCTTGAATTTTTTTCAGTGTCTTTCAAAAGCATAAAAAAAGTTTTTACTGAAAAAAAAACTGACGGAATTTATTCAGCAGTGAATCAGGATTTTTTAAATCGTTCCATCCCCTATAATATGAACTTGAGGGGTTGTTCCTGATGATGATTCATCTTGAATTTTTTTCAGTGTCTTTGAAAAGCACCAAACAAATTTTCACCGAAAAAAAAACTGACGGAATTTATTCAGCAGTGAATCAGGATTTTTTAAATCGTTCCGACCCCTATAATACGGACTTTAGGGGTTGTTCCTGATGATGATTTATCTTGAATTTTTTTTAGTGTCTTTGAAAAGCACCAAACAAATTTTCACCGAAAAAAAAACAGACGGAATTCATTCAGCAGTGAACCAGGATTTTTCAAATCGTTTCATCCCCTATAATATGAACTTGAGGGGTTGTTCCTGATGATGATTCATCTTGAATTTTTTTTTAGTGTCTTTCAAAAGCACCAAACAAATTTTCACCGAAAAAAAAACAGACGGAATTCATTCAGCAGTGAACCAGGATTTTTCAAATCGTTTCATCCCCTATAATATGAACTTGAGGGGTTGTTCCTGATGATGTTTCTTCTTGAATTTTTTTTAGTGTCTTTGAAAAGCACCAAACAAATTTTCACCGAAAAAAACACAGACGGAATTCATTCAGCAGTGAACCAGGATTTTTCAAATCGTTTCATCCCCTATAATATGGACTTTAGGGATTGTTCCTGATGATGATTCATCTTGAATTTTTTTTAGTGTCTTTGAAAAGCACCAAACAAATTTTCACCGAAAAAAAAACGGACGGAATTCATTCAGCAGTGAACCAGGATTTTTCAAATCGTTTCATCCCCTATAATATGAACTTTAGGGGTTTTTCCTGATGATGAATCATCTTGAATTTTTTTCAGTGTCTTTCAAAAGCATAAAAAAAGTTTTTACTGAAAAAAAAACTGACGGAATTCATTCAGCAGTGAACCAGGATTTTTTAAATCGTTCCATCCCCTATAATATGAACTTGAGGGGTTGTTCCTGATGATGATTCATCTTGAATTTTTTTCAGTGTCTTTGAAAAGCACCAAACAAATTTTCACCGAAAAAAAAACTGACGGAATTTATTCAGCAGTGAATCAGGATTTTTTAAATCGTTCCATCCCCTATAATACGGACTTTAGGGGTTGTTCCTGATGATGATTTATCTTGAATTTTTTTTAGTGTCTTTGAAAAGCACCAAACAAATTTTCACCGAAAAAAAAACAGACGGAATTCATTCAGCAGTGAACCAGGATTTTTCAAATCGTTTCATCCCCTATAATATGAACTTGAGGGGTTGTTCCTGATGATGATTCATCTTGAATTTTTTTTAGTGTCTTTCAAAAGCACCAAACAAATTTTCACCGAAAAAAAAACAGACGGAATTCATTCAGCAGTGAACCAGGATTTTTCAAATCGTTTCATCCCCTATAATATGAACTTGAGGGGTTGTTCCTGATGATGTTTCTTCTTGAATTTTTTTTAGTGTCTTTGAAAAGCACCAAACAAATTTTCACCGAAAAAAAAACAGACGGAATTCATTCAGCAGTGAACCAGGATTTTTCAAATCGTTTCATCCCCTATAATATGGACTTTAGGGATTGTTCCTGATGATGATTCATCTTGAATTTTTTTTAGTGTCTTTGAAAAGCACCAAACAAATTTTCACCGAAAAAAAAACGGACGGAATTCATTCAGCAGTGAACCAGGATTTTTCAAATCGTTTCATCCCCTATAATATGAACTTTAGGGGTTTTTCCTGATGATGAATCATCTTGAATTTTTTTCAGTGTCTTTCAAAAGCATAAAAAAAGTTTTTACTGAAAAAAAAACTGACGGAATTTATTCAGCAGTGAATCAGGATTTTTTAAATCGTTCCATCCCCTATAATATGAACTTGAGGGGTTGTTCCTGATGATGATTCATCTTGAATTTTTTTCAGTGTCTTTCAAAAGCATAAAAAAAGTTTTCACCGAAAAAAAAACTGACGGAATTTATTCAGCAGTGAATCAGGATTTTTTAAATCGTTCCATCCCCTATAATACGGACTTTAGGGGTTGTTCCTGATGATGATTTATCTTGAATTTTTTTTAGTGTCTTTGAAAAGCACCAAACAAATTTTCACCGAAAAAAAAACAGACGGAATTCATTCAGCAGTGAACCAGGATTTTTCAAATCGTTTCATCCCCTATAATATGAACTTGAGGGGTTGTTCCTGATGATGATTCATCTTGAATTTTTTTTAGTGTCTTTGAAAAGCACCAAACAAATTTTCACCGAAAAAAAAAACAGACGGAATTCATTCAGCAGTGAACCAGGATTTTTCAAATCGTTTCATCCCCTATAATATGGACTTTAGGGATTGTTCCTGATGATGATTCATCTTGAATTTTTTTTAGTGTCTTTGAAAAGCACCAAACAAATTTTCACCGAAAAAAAAACGGACGGAATTCATTCAGCAGTGAACCAGGATTTTTCAAATCGTTTCATCCCCTATAATATGAACTTTAGGGGTTTTTCCTGATGATGAATCATCTTGAATTTTTTTCAGTGTCTTTCAAAAGCATAAAAAAAGTTTTTACCGAAAAAAAAACTGATGGAATTTGTTCCGCAGCGAATAAGGATTTTTTAAATCGTTTCATCCCCTATAATATGGACTTTAGGGGTTGTTCGTGATGATGATTCATCTTGAAGTTTTTTCAGTATTTTTCAGAAGCACTAAAAAAATTTTTACCTAAAAAATAAATCACGGAATATATTTACCAATTTGTCGGTATTTTTTTTGGTCGTTTCATCCCATATTTTATCAATTATAAGGGTGGTTTCTGATCATAAATAATTTCTTAAATTTTTGTTTTTGGTATGGAAGTTATGAATAATATTTTTATTTTAATAAAATTTGCTGGACTCCTCTTTGCTATTTTAAAGATTTTTTTTAGTTTTCAGCCCTTACTAAGGGATGGTTTTTATTCATCATTCAGTATATATTTTTAAATATCATCAATCTTCATTTTTGATGTTTTTGTGGTTTTTATCTTTCTTTAAAATGCAAAAAACGTTTTTTTTTTTTTTTTTTTTTCATAGTTTTGATTTTCTTGATTTTTTCGGGAAAAACCAAGGAAATTACTGCTAGATTAATTTTTTAATGAAAATTTAGTCGCAATCATATATATTAAGTGACCTTTATTCAATTTTTTACTAATAGCGTGCATAAGTACAAAATTAATAATTTTTTCAATCGGTACCATACTTCAAATAGTGAGTTGACTGACGCTTAGTGAAAATTTCGACTTTGACCACTTTTCCTGGCTTCGGAATAATTTTTTCGCACTAAGTGATAATTTTCCTCTATTCTACAACAACGAGTCCTAGACATTGTGCCTAAAAGACATTGTGCCTAATCGCATATATATGTATGCTAGGGTAGAGAGCGCGAGAGGTTCGATATTTTTTAGAGAATGAAACGCTGCATTCAGATCGGACATGCTGCTGCGAACCGAATGAGTGCGAAGAGGTTAAATATATATAGATAGTTCGAACGTTCGAAATAAAATCAAATTTGATGCCACATGCTTTCCGAGGAAAAAAATAGTCTTTTTTCGAAAATAGTCTACGGACGACACCCGGACCTTGTTCTTTAGGTCGCTGAGTACGATTATGCCCTGACACGTAGACCTCCTCCTCGAGGAATCGGGTTTTTAATTTATGGGAATGATTCAGAGGTACTCCGCGAGATAAGGATGACGTCTGGACCTGGTTTTTTAGGTCGCTGAGTACGAGTATGCCCTGACACGTAGACATCCTCCTCGAGGAATCGGGTTTTAATTTATGGGAATGATTCAGAGGTACTCCGCGTGATAAGGACGACGTCTGGACCTGGTTTTTTAGGTCGCTGAGTACGAGTATACCCTGACACGTAGACGTCCTCCTCGAGGAATCGGGTTTTAATTTATGGGAATGATTCGGAGGTTCCCCGCGTGATAAAGACGACGTATGGACCTGGTTTTTTAAATCGCTGAGTACGAGTATGTCCTGACACGTAGACATCCTCTTCGAGGAATCAGGGTTTAATTTATGGAAATGATTCGGAAGTTCTCCGCGTGGTAAGGACGACGTCTAAATCCGATTTTTTAGGCCACTGAGCTCGGATACGCCCTGATATCTAGACGTCCTCCTCGTTTTAAACCTATTCAAGCTAAATTCGAAAAATTGAATTTTTAAATAAATAAAAAAGACAAGCTTCCAACCACATAACCCAGGGGAAAGCAAGTGTTTAAAAAAATTAAAGTTTTAAGTAAACCAAAAAAGTAAAAGCTTCTATAACTTCATAACCCCAGGCGGAGGGAGATAATATTAAGTAAGGTTTTTAAATAAAAAATCGGACTAAAAAGCCTGCAACCCCATAACCTTGGGCGGAGAGAGTAAATATTGAGTAAGTTTTTTAAATAAAAAATCGCCCAACAAGCCTGCAACCCCATAACCCAGGGAGAATTAAGTAATTCTTTTAAATAAAAAATCACACCGACAAGCCTGTACAACCCCATAATCGTAAGCTCGAAACAGCCAAATCTTCAAGCCAAGTAAAAAAAATACATTCCCTGAAATAATAATAAAAAAATTTTTAATAGTTATCGACTTCATGATAAACACTATTATACAAAGTTTATTGAAATTATACAAGTTTATTGCATTGCTAATTTTTTTCAAAAAATACCAAATTGATGAACATTTGTATTTTTTTTGGAGCAGTAAGAAATTTTTTTTTAATAAGAATCACCTCTCTTTTCCAAAAGTTTTAACCTTTTTTTGTATAGATTAGTATATTCTTTTTTAAAGATATGTTATTGTTTTATTGAGAACTTTTTATGCATCGAAATATCTTACTATATTATATAGTTGTAATTTTCTCTTCGCTCCCACCCCGCTCCCACCCTTAATTTTTCATTTTAGACCGTAAAATAGGTCAAAAACTGCATTTATATTCCGCTCCCACCCCGCTCCCACCCCCGCCCTTTCTCGCCCTTTTTTTTCTCACCCCATTCCGCTCCCACCCTCTCCCACCCCGCTTCTACCCCGCTCCCACCCCGCTCCCACCCTTAATTCTTCATTTTATACCGTAAAATAGGTCAAAAACTGCACTTTTATTCCGCTCCCACCCCACTCCCACCCCGCTCCCACCCCGCTCCCACCCTCTCTCTTTTTTACAACCTCCTCATTTGTAAAAATGTTATTTAAGGTAAACGACCCAATTAAAGATCAGTTAAGGATTTCGTTAGGTTAGGAAGATCCATAAAAGTTAATATTTTAAATTTTAAATATTTTAAATTAAATCCATAAAATAAATTTAGCTATAAATAATTTTTTCTGGACTAATAATCTTCATCGGATTCATATTATAAATTACAAATTTAAAAATAAATTTTAAGCGTTCTTCCTATCTTTCTCGAATTAAATCTATTACTACATTAATATTCAACAAACAATATTAAAATAAACAATATTCAATTGACAATATTTAAAAAAAAAATTGAACATCTTCATCGATCTGTTCTTTTTTTTAAATTTTTTTAAATATTCTTTATAACTTATACTTTAGTATAGTTCTTAACAACTAAATCTTGCGCCTATGGTGAGATCGGTTTAAAATTTTTTTATGTTTCATTTTTCAGGTTTTTAAAGTTATATCTTTTTAGTTTATTACTTTCTTAATGCTGAATGATCAAACATCGATAACGTTCGATCTTTTCAAGTTCAACGTGAATCTCACCACTCGCCGGTAATTTTCACTTCAATAACCTGAACTTAGCCATCCGCCGGGCCATAAAAATATATTCAACAAACAATATTAAAATAAACAATATTCAATTGACAATATTGAAATAAAAAATTTAACATCTTCATCGATCTGTTCTTTTTTAAAAATTTTTTTAAATATTCTTTATAACTTATACTTCAGTATAGTTCTTAACAACTAAATCTTGCGCCTATGGTGCGATGGTTTAAAATTTTTTTATGTTTCATTTTTCAGGTTTTTAAAGTTATATCTTTTTTAGTTTATTACTTTTTTAATGCTGAATGATCAAACATCGATAACGTTCGATCTTTTCAAGTTCAACGTGAATCTCACCACTCGCCGGTAATTTTCACTTCAATAACCTGCACTTAGCCATCCGCCGGGCCATAAAAATAATCGCTTTCGACACTGGTTCTTTATTTTATCGTTGAAAATTATTTCAATAACCTATCTATACAAAATTGTATTATTAACTTTATATTGAAGTGTTAAAAAGTAAAAATGAGTTGCAGATTTTGTGTTGAAGATTTTTTTAAAAAAGTTTGTCCTGATTGCGGAAAACTAATTGAGTAATTTATTTTTTACATTAAAGTTTTTTTTTTATTTATTTTTTTTTTTAATTTCTTATTATTTAATTTTTTTTTAACAGCACTGACATGTGTGGTTTTGGCAAAATTTGTTCTCAACATTTAAACTCAATTTTTGAAGTTGGAACTCAAAATTTTTTGTTAAAATACTGCAAATGGTAAAAATTTCAAATTTTATTTTCATACTTAAATAAATATTATAAAAATTTCATCCTTAAATTAATATTATTAAAATAGTTAAAATCAATTTTTAGTGCTTTGCATGCTTTAGTGTAAATAATTAAAATCAATTTTTAGTGCTTCCGATAATCAATCATCTAATTTAAATTCCTCCGGCCATACATCGAAATTGTATCTACAACAAATTTAGAATTGATCTTATGGGGTCGGTTAAGGTAGTTACAACCCATGTATATATAGGTAACATAGAATATAGTTATTAGAATCTAGCAGGAGGGAAAATTGAAAGCTGTTGCTGAAGAAGATCTGTTTTTTTTAAATATTTTAAGAAAATTGAATTTGCAATCCAAGAATAACCTCTAAATTTGATCCATTTTACGCGCTTAGCATAGGAATCACACGTGAAAAGTTGAAACTTCTGAGCTTAATATCTCAAAATTTATCCCCGCTTGGAATTATTTGCAAAATACTAACATGTTGCGGACGCAAAGAAACTAACTCTGTGCAAAGTTATAGAGATTTTTTAAGAAACTCAATTTTTGCGGTAATTACCTTAACATAATGAATAAAATGCAAATAAATAGTTTTTACAGACGGTAGTCAAAATCAAAGTTAATCAATGTATACAGTATATGCCTTTATTTTGCAATCAGCATGTCTCTGGCTGTTATAGGTTATGAAATATGAATTAAAGTTTAAAAATAACTATTTTAAGCGCTATAGTCGCTAAGAAAGAAATAAGTAGCTTAGGTTAATGCCAATATCTTCTTTTTTATTTTATATAAAGTAATATGAAGGCGAGGATTTCAACAACGAATTTATTACTGATTTCATCGAGGATACTTTGAATGAGTTATATAAAAATTTATTCATAAATAAAATTTTAATTTGTATTTCAGAAATTACATATTACATTAAAATTAAGACATTAGATGATATAAAACAAATAAATCAAAACGAACTTATGGAATTAGAAGATTTAATGAAAGGATATAGATTAATAAAAAAAAAAAAGTAATATAGTAATATAGTAACATAGTAATTAATTTATATTTGTCTTAAAATTAAATTGTTAATAACTCTCACATGAGATAAATAATTTTTTTTAATATAATGTTATAATAAATAACATTAATTTTTAATTTAATAATACAATCATAAAATTATCATTAAAAAATAATTTTATTAATATATTATAATTATAGTCAGGATAGTGACCACTTTTTGGATTTTTTGTCACGATAGTGACCGCTTAATCTATTTATATAATATATGAAAAATAATTGAATTATTAAGACGGAAGATTTTTTGATATTACAGATATTTTTTTCAAGAAAATAGATTTAAAAATTATTAAATCAAAAAATTAAAAATTTTAACGGAAGAATATAATTATAAATATTTATTTTTTTTCATAAATATAGAATTGAAAATTATTAAAGAGAAAAGTTTTTTAAAATGAATTATATGTGGTTTGTACGGCTACTGGCAAAGGATTCCACATATAGTTTCTTTTTGTTCTTAATTAAATATGAAAAAATTTTCAAAATTGTTGAAAAAAAAACCCAACGCGCCTTGCAAGTGCCTCCTGGGTGGTGTGGAAAACTGCATTAAGTAATTTAAAATTAATAAGTTGAAAATAAATTCATTTGTAATTCAAGTATACTTATTACTATTTTATTAGAAAAGATATATAGTGTAGATTCAAGCATTTAATTCTGGGGGGTTGGCGAGCGAAGCGAGCAGGGGGGTACCCCCCCTAGTATATATATATAGAATATATTTGTACTGTAAGCTTCTCTATAAAATATAAATTGTTATTTTACTTACTCTGCCGGTATTTTTATAACAGTAGTGCATAGGTTTTTGATAACGTGTTTAACGTACTTTATTAGAATATTTTATATCATTTCATTTATAAGTTTAATAAGTAAGTTCATTGGGTAATTGCTATTTAACCTTAAAAATGGCAGAGGAAGCAGAGCCCGCTTCTCAATATGCATATTCTCCTCAAGTAAATAAAGATGAGGCAGAGGCTGCTGACCATCCTGCCTCTCCTGTTCAAAGAATTCAGAATGAGGCAGAAGTGGTTCGTCCTTCTTCTTCTTTTTCTTCTAATATAGGATCTGAAAAAGAGGCTGAGGCTGCTCGCCCTCCTCTCCCCCCTAAAGGCTTAAAAGATGAAAGTGGTTACCGTTATCATAAAAAGCGTCAATATCAAAGAAAAGATGGAACTTTAGTGTGGTAAGTACTCTACCTTGTAAAAAATCATTCACACAATGTCAGGAGTTAAATTTAATTAATATATTATGTTAATTAAAGAAACATATTTATACTTATCATAAATGATTTTTTCTATGCATTTTATGCATTTTTTTTTTTTTTTTTTTTTTTTTTTTTTTTTTAATAGGTACTATCACTGCAACAACGAACGTCACGGGTGTAAAGGTATCGCTCATTTAAATTGGAATAAGGAAAAACAACTCTGGGACTCCAAAAATCAGAAAGCTCATGCTACTTGGTGTAGCCCCGAAACGGAAATGGATGTCAATGTCAAAGAATTCAAAAAAAATTTTTATTCTAAAAGCGCCATGAAAGGACTAAATTCATCAGAATATCACGGAAGTCTGAAGCAAAGATTTATTTTTATTCATATTATTATTATTATTTTTGAAATGAATGAAAAAATCTGAGGGGCTATGCACTCCAAAATCACTGATTATTCTTTTGATTCTTTGTGATTCTTTTTGTAAATTTAAAGTGTTTAAAGCCTCGGAATAAATTTTAATTTATATTTAGTTAAAATTAATTCATTGATTATATTGATTTCTATGTGTGATTCTTTTGATGATTCTAAAGTGCATAGCCACTTTAAAAAATCGATTTCTATAAAATTCGATTGATTGGATTCAAATTTATTAACTTTTTTGTTTTTATTGTTTTTTTTTTTTTTTTTTTAAATTAATTATTTTATCAGTAGTTTTAAATCGGCATTTTTTCTGCTACGGTTTTTCTTTGCATAGGCTATTCAGGCCTAACTTTCGGGAGAAGTTTCAGAGCTTGTTTTATTTGAGAGATCCGTCTCATCACACTGTCTTCCCGGAAAAAATTGTCCAGTTAAAGTTTTCAGCTGCAAACTGTCTCCGCTTAATTTCGTGCTTGTTATCTCGCTTGCTTTAAATATTTGATCTGTAGATTTATAACGATTTTTGCTAAAATTTTTAAATATTGAGATTATTATTATTAAATTATTATTTTTATTATTATTGTCCTTAAGGGGGGAGTCTACCCTTGAGGGCCAAAAAAAAGCAAATTTTTGTGAATTTTTATTTTAAAAACGGAAAAATTTATTAAAGTCAATTATTGACTACATAATAAAGTAACATTTCAAGTATCTTCTCAAATTTTTTCATGTAAAAATACGTAGAAACAAGCCGATGCCAGCCTTTTTTTTACGACGCTTCCATCTTACGTTTTTTTGCGGTGAGGAATGCCATTTTGTTCCAGATCATTTAAAATCAATTTTGAAAGAAGATTCTGTTAGAAGAGAAGTTTATCTTGGTAATAACACGAGGATTTTTTTTTTTTTTTAATTTTTGATGATTTTGCAGTGATTTCAAACAAAAAATCGTTTTTTCGGCAAAAAAATCCGCCATTTTGTCGGTGTCACGACCGTAAAAATTGAAATTTTCAAAAATCCTCGTGTTAATACCTGAAAAAGTATATAATAAAGACGTGGTTAAAATTTTAGAACGATCGCTGCAGAGGTTGCGAAGATATTTTCCTCACCATCTTTGAAAATACTAGGTTTGAGAAAAACGCGTTTAAAGTTTCGTGCAGCCGCTCGGAGCTGGCTAAAAGACGTCGCACGAGAAAGGCTGTAACTTATGAGATCAACTCAGAATGACTCATAATTTCAATACAACATTCTTGAAATGTTGTACTATCAGAAAAAAAAAAAAAATCGATTTTTTGAAACTGTCTAGGGTAGACCCCCCCCCCCCTTAAAGACGTTACAAAAAAAAATTTTTAAAGTTGTTTTTACCATTCTATTGTTAAAACGTGTCGTCTCAATTTAAAAACTGTATTTCTTTTAGATTTGAATCGTGTGTAGCGAACAACATTAAGTTTTCCAGTTTAGTGCGTCACACTAACCGTATTCGACAAAAAGCTCGATTAGAAGAGATGATTATCTCAACAAGATCGTTGAGTGGAATTAAAACACTAAAAGTTCTTGGTACTAAATTAGTCGGTGACAGTCAATCACTTAACTATCATTTTGAGAATGATAAGCACAAAATTAAAACTGTCTTGTTGGATGCAGAAAAAGGAAAAAATAATGAGAAACAATATACTGTGCTATGGTATGAGGAGGATTTTGTTAAAAAAATTAAAAAAACTAGATTGTTTTTAGATGGCACATATAAAGTTCGTCCTAAAAACATAATGGGTTTTAAGCGGTCCTCTCAATTTCTCACCATTATGGCAGATGTCAATGGCAAGGTAATAATGTAAAAATAGTTTTTATTTTTTATAATATGAATAAAAATTTGAAATTAAAAAATAGTATTACTTAACTAAGCAGCTGGAATGGTAAACGACTCAGATCATATGAAATCGTCGTCCGTGGCAAAGCCGAGGATGACAAACGTGTGATCTGAGACCTTTCCATTCAGCGGCCAACCTAACCCATTAACGACCAAATAGCCAAGATATTTCGGTAAACTTTGGGTTGAAAGATCTTAAAGAAAAACTCTAAAAATTGATAGGAAAATTCCCGTTTCCACTATTTTCAAGTAAGCTCTACAAGATCCTGTTATTAAAAAGAGCAAAAAAAAATAGTTTTTTAATTGTTTAAAAAAATTCAAAATTAAAAAAAAAAAAATTTGATTACTATTTTTAATTTAGGGTCTTAACCAGGACTAATACTTCGAACTTTTAAAATGTAATGATGAAAATTATTTTAAAACAAATGCAACATCCTTTTTTGTGCTTAAGCTGTAGTAAATATAAATAAATTATTTTTTTTTATAACATTGGCTGCAACGCGATAATTTATGTCTTAGTTTTTTGACCGCAATTTTGTCAAAAAAAATTACAATAAAAATTTTAAAGAAGATTTGGAAACTTCAAACCTAACATCCCCCTTTCATTAGCTTTTCTACGGTAAAAAATAAATTTATTACCTCACGTAAAATTTTATTGAATAGAAAAAATTAATGAAAAATCTTTTTTTTTTTTTTTTTTTAATAAACAATTGAAAAACAATTCAATTAATTAAACAGGATCTTGAGGAGCATACTAGAAAACAGTTGAAATGTGAATTTTCCTATCAATTTTTTGAGTTTTTCTTTATGATCTTTCAACCCAAAGTTTACCGAGAAATCTCGATAATTTAGGCGTTAATGGGTTGAATATATTATTTTTTGCACGACGGGGCTGTGAAGTACTACGGAGTAAAGAGGCAGTGACAGGGATGTAGCGATTCCTGGCCGGGATACGGAAGTTAATAAATAGATTTGACGAGGCTAATTAAGGATGTTTGGTACATTCGAAAAAATGCAGCCGTTTTGTCAATTTTGATCGGATCAATTTATGATTAATATCAAAATAATCATTGAATTTTTTGCCTTTTTTTGTTCGATTTAGTTTTTTTTAAAATCAAAGTATTTTTTTAAATACTTTAACCCAAACTCTTATGGAAATCAAGCAATTTTTTTCTATGATCGTTTGTCACTCTTCCAAAAATACAGAGATCATTAAAAGAATTATTGGAATTTGTAGATTTTAGCTCGAAGAAGATTTTAAGATTTTTTTTATAATACCTTTCCGATCATTTGAAAAAGATAACAAAGAAAAACAAGCGCGCAGTGGTTAAATTCAATGCGCGACTGAACAAGAAATGCTCTAACTTTTTTTCTACTGCATAATTTGATCTAAAAATTTGTACCCAATGTCTTTAGGTCTTAGTTTTTAATGTGAGATTAAAAAATTTAACGTTTTTAAACTTTTGTCGCAGTTTTGTAAATTGAAAATTAGGTTATGTTTTCGTGATTTTTCCTAATTTTTAAAAATATTCTTCAATCATAAAATTAATACTACATGAATGAAGAGACTTTTAACTTTGTTGTGTAAGATTTTCATAATGATTCTTTCATTAGGGTCAAAGTACTGATGAGTTGAAAATAAAATCGTCTAGTCGGGCGCTGCGGTGCCCGTCCCCTCCCCTCTTTTCCCCTCACGAAAGTACCAAACATCCTTAATAGCCTCGCCTCCGCAGCATCCTCATTTCTAATATGACAATTATATTTAAATTCTGAACTTTAGGCAATCCCTATAGCATGGGCACTTATGGAAAATAAGAAATGGAAATCTTCTTGAATCACCTAAAGGTCAATTTTCTGGAAATGGAAGTGTTTGAAATCATGAGAGACTTTGAACAGGCTCTAAAAAAAGCAGCAAAACGTGTTTTTCCATCTGCAAAAGTTTTAGGCTGCAACTTTCATTTTGCACAGGTAAGTGCTTTTCCTTTGTTTATTATCAACCCACTCTTTAATATTATACAGACTGTCTGTTTAGAAATCCTCTAGAAACTGTGTTAAAACTTTAGTGGGTACTTTGACCTTTAGGGTTAAAAAAATGTGTATTTTTGCAATTTTTTTACAATGAAACAACTAAATTTTATTTGATAATTTTTATTGCACATTATAAAGTAACTTTTAGAGAACATCCAGTCAAATTTTTGTAGCAAAATATTAAAAACCAAGCCAATGATAGTAAATCTTCGAAGACACCTTTGATGTAAGTTTTTTTGCGGTTGCCATCGTAGCATTTCGCAGGGTTGTCTAAAATGGAAAATTCAAAGTCGGTTTGATTGATAATAAGTTTTTCGAGGCCTTCAGGGGAGGATTTTTTTTTTTTTTTCAATTTTGTCACAATGGCGCCGTTTTAAAGTGAAAATAGCGATTTTCACTGTAAAATTCTACCATTTAGTGGCCGCCATTTTGTTTGAAATTAAAAAAAAAAAGAATCCTCTCCTGAAGGCCTCGTATTAAGTGTATAAAAGAAGTACACTAAATTCTAGAACGATCGGTGCAATAGTTTTCAAATGTCGTTGGCAATCGATTTAAGAATAGTGGTTTCGAGAAAAATGCATTTGAAATTTTAGACTCAGGAAATTGAAAGTAATTTTGTTTTTTCTCACCGAAACAGAATCATCGATGCCAGCTCCATAAAGCTGAGTTCCTGCAGCTATATCATTTTCTAATGCTTCTTTTTGTTGTTGCTTAGACTGAATTCTGGCTTCTTTAGACTGACTTGTAGCATCTTTTTCAGCTTTCTCGCTCTCTGCCTACTTGAAAGTATGGTTACTAAAAACTCTGTAACTTTGCAAGTTTTGCTCCAAATGACTTGAAATTTTGAGATTACATTTCTTAAACATTTTTTAGCAAAAAAAAAGTGAAAAAAAAAAATACATTTTTTCGAACCCAAAGTACCCCCTTAAAAAACTGTATTTTTTTTTTTCCAAATTTTCTAAACGATACAAATTAAAAAAGTAGCTTGAGGATTTACAAACACTCAGGTAATTGTTAAAGTGCCAGGCTTTTTTGAGTTCCCCGAACCTATTTCCGAAGTCAAAACTGCAGGAAACTTATAAGCACGTGAGTGAGAATTTTTCGAAAAATTCACCCTCGATTTAGGGGATGAACCTCCCCCTCAAAAGTCTTGAAAAAATTTCTCCAGGCTTTTTTGAGTTCCCCGAACCTATTTCCGAAGTCAAAACTGCAGGAAACTTATAAGCACGTGAGTGAGAATTTTTCGAAAAATTCACCCTCGATTTAGGGGATGAACCTCCCCCTCAAAAGTCTTGAAAAAATTTCTCTAGGCTTTTTTGAGTTCTCCGAACCTATTTCCGAAGTCAAGACTGCAGGAAACTTAAAAGCACGCGAGTGAGAATTTTTCGAAAAATTCACACTTGATTTAGGGGATGACCCTCCCCTTCAAAAGTCTTGAAAAAATTTCTCCAGGCTTTTTTGAGTTCCCCGAACCTATTTCCGAAGTCAAAACTGCAGAAAACTTAAAAGCACGTGAGTGAGAATTTTTCGAAAAATTCACCCTCGATTTAGGGGATGAACCTCCCCCTCAAAAGTCTTGAAAAAATTTCTCCAGGCTTTTTTGAGTTCCCCGAACCTATTTCCGAAGTCAAAACTGCAGGAAACTTATAAGCACGTGAGTGAGAATTTTTCGAAAAATTCACCCTCGATTTAGGGGATGAACCTCCCCCTCAAAAGTCTTGAAAAAATTTCTCTAGGCTTTTTTGAGTTCTCCGAACCTATTTCCGAAGTCAAGACTGCAGGAAACTTAAAAGCACGCGAGTGAGAATTTTTCGAAAAATTCACACTTGATTTAGGGGATGACCCTCCCCTTCAAAAGTCTTGAAAAAATTTCTCCAGGCTTTTTTGAGTTCCCCGAACCTATTTCCGAAGTCAAAACTGCAGAAAACTTAAAAGCACGTGAGTGAGAATTTTTCGAAAAATTCACCCTCGATTTAGGGGATGAACCTCCCCCTCAAAAGTCTTGAAAAAATTTCTCCAGGCTTTTTTGAGTTCCCCGAACCTATTTCCGAAGTCAAAACTGCAGAAAACTTAAAAGCACGTGAGTGAGAATTTTTCGAAAAATTCACCCTCGATTTAGGGGATGAACCTCCCCCTCAAAAGTCTTGAAAAAATTTCTCCAGGCTTTTTTGAGTTCCCCGAACCTATTTCCGAAGTCAAAACTGCAGGAAACTTATAAGCACGTGAGTGAGAATTTTTCGAAAAATTCACCCTCGATTTAGGGGATGAACCTCCCCCTCAAAAGTCTTGAAAAAATTTCTCTAGGCTTTTTTGAGTTCTCCGAACCTATTTCCGAAGTCAAGACTGCAGGAAACTTAAAAGCACGCGAGTGAGAATTTTTCGAAAAATTCACACTTGATTTAGGGGATGACCCTCCCCTTCAAAAGTCTTGAAAAAATTTCTCCAGGCTTTTTTGAGTTCCCCGAACCTATTTCCGAAGTCAAAACTGCAGGAAACTTAAAAGCACGTGAGTGAGAATTTTTCGAAAAATTCACCCTCGATTTAGGGGATGAACCTCCCCCTCAAAAGTCTTGAAAAAATTTCTCCAGGCTTTTTTGAGTTCCCCGAACCTATTTCCGAAGTCAAAACTGCAGGAAACTTATAAGCACGTGAGTGAGAATTTTTCGAAAAATTCACCCTCGATTTAGGGGATGAACCTCCCCCTCAAAAGTCTTGAAAAAATTTCTCTAGGCTTTTTTGAGTTCTCCGAACCTATTTCCGAAGTCAAGACTGCAGGAAACTTAAAAGCACGCGAGTGAGAATTTTTCGAAAAATTCACACTTGATTTAGGGGATGACCCTCCCCTTCAAAAGTCTTGAAAAAATTTCTCCAGGCTTTTTTGAGTTCCCCGAACCTATTTCCGAAGTCAAAACTGCAGGAAACTTAAAAGCACGTGAGTGAGAATTTTTTGATAAATCACCCCTTCATTAAGGGCTGGTCAGGATTATGGGGTTGTTTTTTTGATATCTATTCTCAAAATTCATCCCTAACGTCATTTAGTTACATTTCAAGTTAATTACCATTGTTTAAGTTGAAATATAAAAATATTATTTAAAAAAATTTGGTTGATCACCACTGCTATATTGGTGCTGACTCTGAGAGGTGCCAGCTTCAGATTCATAATCGAAAACTCGTAGTTTCTAACCTAAAAATTTGGATTAAAAAAAAAGAGTATAAAAACTTATATTTGAAAAAAAATCTAGCGGAGAAGTTATTGATTAGGCTTCAATGAATATTTCTGGAAAGTTTCAAAGCGATATATTGAATAGGTAAAAAATGACAGTATTTTTGAAATAGCGGATCGGGCAGCCTGGGCCGATCTCGAGCGTCTCGACCGATAAGAGAGTTTGTGAATCCAGGCCCTCAATTATAAAACTATACAAAAAAAAGTAATAATAATAGTAAATATTTCGTAACAAAGGCAACTAAAATTTCTATTTTCTTATAATCACAGTCAGTTGAAAAAAATGCAAAAAAACTGGATTTTTAAAAAAAGGTGAATTTAAAAAAAAGGAAGCTCCGGAAAAACACAAAGCCATAAGGAAATTAATCTCCTTAAGTTTATTAAAACCTACTGACATTCCCAAAGCTTTTGAGACCATAAAACAGGATACCGTACGAAATTTCAGCAAAGACTGCGAAAGGTTTTTGAAATATTTTCAAGGCCAGTGGATGAAGGACCCAAGTACATTTTCTGTTTATCGGAAAAAGTTTAGAACGAACAATGTACTAGAAAGTTATCATAGGTCGTTGAATGCAGTATTAAAAAAAAATCCCCAGACATCGAAATTTTTAGGTAAAAATTTTGATTTTTTCTTTTCAAAGTATTTCTGAATAAAAAAAAACGGATGAAATATTAAAAAAATTAAAATATAAAAGTTATTAAAAAACATAATTTGAAATTTAAATTTAAAAATAGACATGAAAAAAAAAAAATTTAGAATGCTTATGTTTTTATGTCCTGATAGTACTAATTACAGTATTATTTATGTAGTATTTTTTCATGAGCTAAATTTTTTACCACTCTTGCCGGGAGTTTGTTCTTTCTTTCCCTCATAATAAAAAATTCAGTAAGTATGGCCGTGTAAACCTTGGAGGTTTCAGTACACCTAAATGAATAATAATAATAAGTACGCAAGTATCCCATGGATCCTAAGTTTTCCCCGGCGAATGTTATCGGTTAGGCAAAAAAAATTTTTTTTAATAATAGTATTTGACATAATTGAGGGCCTGGATTCACAAACTCGCTTAGTGCTCGAGACGCTCGAGATCAGCCCTGGCAGCCCTATCCGCTGCTTTTCAAAAATACTGTAATTTTTTACCTATTGAATATATCGCTTTGAAACTTTCTAGAAAAATTCATCAAAGCCTAATCAAAAACTTTTCCGCTAGATTTTTTTAAAAATATAAGTTTTTATACTCTTTTTTTTAATCCGAAGTTTTAGGTTAGAAACTGTGAGTTTTGGATTTTTAATAGTTAGTTAACAAGAAAGTTAAAATTTTCTCGATACACGCATTTTTTGTTCAACTCGCAAAAACTCGAAAATGACTGAATATTTTTTAATGAAATTTTAGCAGCATATTGTTGAACTCTTTCCACTTCCAACAGAATGGTTCAAATATTTTTAAAGTATTTCAGAGCCGAGTAATTAACTATTAAAAATCAAAAACTCACAGTTTCTAACCTAAAACTTTGGATTAAAAAAAGAGTATAAAAACTTATATTTGAAAAAACATCCAGTGGAAAAGTTTTTTATTAAGCTTCAATGAATTTTTCTGGAAAGTTTTAAAGCGATATATTAAAAAGGTAAAAAATGAAAGTATTTTTGAAACAGCGGATCGCGCTGCCTGGGCCGATCTCGAGCGTCTCGACCGCTAAGCGAGTTAGTGAATCCAGGCCCTAAATTCTGATCTTTCAGAAAAAATAATTGGAATTCAAATCGACTCATGGTGTTCCTTTTTTGCTGCAACCGATGACGAAGATGATGACTACGAATCTAAGTACTGGAAAAGAAATGAGCAAATTGAAAAGGAGAGGTGTTACGGAGTGGACCACTATTTGCTCGTAAATATTTCGGCTCATTCGCTCAACTTTAAATTGATAGACTACATGGCTCCATCTATGAGTCTAGGCGGGGACTTTAGTTCCAATTCTTACTCCCGCGCGCCGTAGTGCTGGGCAGTACCGCTGTCGCCGTTGCTGCTGCCACAGGCCTCGCGTGCTGGCTTCTGGTTTTGGTGCTCAAGTGTGTGTGTGTGCAGCAGAGAGTTCTCCCGGCTTTTTCACGGTTCTTCTCAACGGCTCTTCTCATCGCCTTTTTCACCAGGTAGTCCAGGAACCTGCCTTTTCACCGTGCACCAGCTCATCCGGACGATCACAGACAGTAATTCTGTGATCATTAACAACCTCGGAGCCGCGCCATTACCACGTGTACCAGCTACTCTTCACCGGTGGTCTACGGAGAATTTGTCTGGTTCAAGGACAATCCTCACTCATCGAACATCTCCAGGTATTCAGGTGCAAGGAACAGTCATTTCCTTGCGCCTTCTCACTTTTCATTTTCTCTAGCACAGAATTTACGACTCTGTGCTGATTTCGTCTATCTCAATGTGCACAAGCACGTAGCCATTTCGGCCATTTTCTCTCTCTCTCTCTCTCGGGTTATCTCTCTCTATTTTCAAGGCCACTCTCTGCTGCTACTCGACCAACGCTCACACCTTTTAACGTAAATAAGAAAACTCTCATAATTTAAGTTCAAATCAATATCGGTGTTTACATTTACTCATGACTTGACTGTTACGCTCGGGCCTCTCTCTCTCTCTCTTCAAGACAACGCTCGTGAATAGACGGTTTCACTCGCCATTTTGTGAAACTTCTCAAGTTTCTCTTGGTTCTTTCTCGTGACTCTTTCTCATCATCCTCAACGTAGTCATCTCATCAGTACAGTCAACTCGACGAATCATCTACTTAGTGTTGGCTCAACTCGGAAGACATTTGATCTTCAATTAACTCAAATGGCTTGGCTCAATTCAATTCTTGGGTTACTTGCTCAGCAAGGATAGCTTTCACGGCGTGGCATCTTTAGGTATTTCGCTCAGAACCGGTAACAATAATTTACCGGTGCTTTTACATTGTCCTTTTCACAGCCAGAAAATCAATAAAATTACTGTGCATTCTCTTGCCCTCTCTCTCTCTTTTCTTTGTGCTGTCTTACACGCAGCCATTTTCTTTTCTACTCTTTTCAAGGCCATTCTCTGTTGCTTTGTTTACCTCAACTGTACTCAAGCAAAACTCGTATTTATGGCTTGAATTAATATAATCAAGTCCATAAAGAGTTTTGATTAGGCGGTTTCTCAAATTAATTAATTTTCTTTACACGGAAATTAATGCTGGCAATTCTCAATTCAACATATTCTCATATCTCAGTTTCTCTCTTTAATTAATTATTATTCTCCTCTCAACGCTCAACTGGTCTACTCTCAAAAGGATCTACTCATCTTTAACAATCACCCAAGGACTCCGCTCAACAACAAAGAGGTTTTATCATAACTGCAAGCTCATTCATCAAGGTATACATCAACTCAAATGAGTTGATTGCAACTCTTTATTATTGTAAATATTCAAGGAAGGTGTATACTATTGGTTAACTCAACCCAGAAGGTCTGTAAATACTGTAAATAAATAATCAAAATTGTATATAATGGTAACTAATGGTTTACTCAATTTATTTGACAACCCTCCCCTACTAGCTTTTAATCCGGCAAATAAAAATAAAAATTAATATTACGGCAAATCCGTAACATTTGGTCCTTCGAGCCGGATAGCTGGTAGGTGGCTGGGTTTTTCTTGTCTTCTCTGCTCTTCTTTGCTCTCCTCTGTTTTTTCTCTTGGTCAGCTCTGGATGAAAAGAGTCACGTTGCTCATTTATTCGGTGCATCTCCAGGTACTCTCAACTTTCCTGCTAATTTGGTGCACGCTGGTGGTTCAACATGGATGAGAAGCAGAGTGCAGACACCAAGAAGTCCTCCAGGAGCAACTCACCAAGTCTCAGCAAGGTACCAGGTGATGCTGGCACTACTCCACAGGTCAAGGTTATTACACTGGTTAACTCAGATTCGCTCATTCTATTTTATATTAGCGCTTAACTAATTTTCTGGCTGATTATCTCTCAGTTCTGCAGCCTTAATCATTACAGCTCGTCAGTTCTTCACATCTCCAGTTACTCTCAACATCTACGGCTGAATTTGTCATGGACCGCTCACTGCAGAATAGGATGGAGGACGCTGGCTCTATGCCGACTTTCAGGCGTACCGCAACGTCAAATCTCACTCAAAAGCGGTTGGTGAACCCTCTGGTGAGAGATGATACCCCGGACAACTCAACTGGCGCTGCAGAACACACTCACTCCTCTGGGCCTACAGTCCAGGTTAATGGACTTGAGTACACTCAGGACAACTCTACAAGCTTAGGCAGTGACTCTCAACCCGTACCTTGTTTCTTGGTAACGGGCCCTGCGAACAACCCTGGCCAACTAAACTCAACGTCGTCGGTGGTAATACACGACGACTACGGTCAACCTCTGGTGGACAACCTCAATGCTCAACTCAATTCATGGTCAAGGCTGCAACGGCACATGTTGGTTCTACTGGAACCTACTCTGCCGCCGTGACCAGACAAACTCAACCTACAAGAATAGCTCATTACCCTCGCTCATTTGTGACGGCGTATAACACATTGCCTTCTGCCTTGGACTTGGTACCTCTCATCAGTAACACACAGGCGCCTGTTGTGGAGTAGGCGCTCTGTTTCAGTTCATTGGGAAATTACTCAGCTAGGAATCGCCAGTTCCAAACACTGTGTAAGGTAAGCTCACTACACCATAATTCACTTTGAGACAGAAGTCGATCCTGGGACTCCTGTTCAAAACAATGTCAACTCAAACTCTTAATGGAAGACAAGTTCAAACAGCTGGTACGTTTCATCAAATGCTCGGCTCACTTTTAGCTACTGCTGTAGCATTTCTCATCACCATGTTCGCATCTCACTTGGTACAAATTCTCATCGCTCAAAGCATGGAATTACCATTTTTCTCATCTGTCATCGGAGAAACATTCCAGTTTCTCACTCACTCATCGTCATCCAGTATTGGTACTGGTGGATTACAGTCTGCTCACGAAAGTCGTCGTTACACTTCACTTTATCCATCGCATCGCTCAACATGCAACTTGCTGCGGATTCAAGTTGGTAAACGCTCAATTTGGTTAAACACATAATTATCAAGCAACACATTCTCAAATAGAAAAAAAGGCTACTATCATTGGCTCTTTTCACTTTGGTTGGTTACTCTTTACAATCACGAAGTCGTCTTAGCACATCTCATCTGCTTGACTGCATTCAATAACAATGCAGAAACTTAACTGATTTCTCGGCTTCACTCAACTTGTCTATACACCGCTGGAGTGCTATTGACTGCGTCGGCGTCAAAGTGGCTAAATCTTCTCACCTGTAAATCACTAATCAAGACAAACTTACCTGGCAGAAGCTCACGACGACTTTTCTCTTCAAGAAATCCGATAAGGTTTGAAGTTCAGAAGAAACTTTAACCTTTTTAAATCACACTTGGGCCTCCATTAGCTAGGCACTCTCAAAACTAATCATCTGGAAGGTTTGTGCACGGCGGGCGGTTTGTCATTGGTCATATCAATCATTCGGATTTCTCTAAATTGCCTGCATAGACCGCAAGTTGATGGTAAAATTTCAGGTAATCACTTCAGCGTAGATTGTTTGGGTCAGCTTGGATGTCAATCAATCAGCTGGTGACTCTCACGCCAAACACACCACTCACGGATCTCACTTTGGTTGGTCTCATCGGGACACACTCCACGGTGTCATTCAACTCAATCTTGCTGAAAGTAGACAAGAATCTGGATTCTCGGTGGTCGAGCTCTTGTCAAGTCTCACATTGTGATCAGATGTGTTTAGGGCTTGACAACGGGGTACTCGGGCTCGCCTACTCACGGGATAACTACCTATAGCTAGGGTAACTCCCACTCGTCCTTGGTCTTCTCACAAGCTCAAAACTCAATGGTGGTGGTCCACGCCACAACAACTTCTGGAAAGGACGAGCTTTACAACTCATAAAGGTCAGGATGTGTGTTTTGGCAATTCATTCATTGACTGTTCACTTGGGAACAGTCAGTCTCAACTAAACTGGTGGTCTCGGCTCAGCGTGCTGGCGTCTTACAACTTGGCGTGGACTCTTTTATACTCAGGTAATGGTACAAAATTTAACATGGTCTTTCGAGCTCACGGGCGCTCGAAAAGCTCTGGTCATAAACTCAAAAGAACAGCTCAACCCTGGTGTCGTTACTGGCAAACGACAAAGCTCCTTGGCAATTTAACTCACCCATTACACCACACTCGGGTGGTGTACGGTGCGAACAATTGGTGATTTCCTCGTGACTGCTGAAACGTCATCCTGGAGTCATTGGATTCACCCTCGTGGTGATGCTCATCCTGGTTACCTCAACACTCTGAGGGACGAATTAGTGGTCCACTCGATCTACTCAACTCAACTTTAATCAACACTTCGGTCACTTCGGACACTTCGGTTGATGGCGGGCGGAATGTTACGGAGTGGACCACTATTTGCTCGTAAATATTTCGGCTCATTCGCTCAACTTTAAATTGATAGACTACATGGCTCCATCTATGAGTCTAGGCGGGGACTTTAGTTCCAATTCTTACTCCCGCGCGCCGTAGTGCTGGGCAGTACCGCTGTCGCCGTTGCTGCTGCCACAGGCCTCGCGTGCTGGCTTCTGGTTTTGGTGCTCAAGTGTGTGTGTGTGCAGCAGAGAGTTCTCCCGGCTTTTTCACGGTTCTTCTCAACGGCTCTTCTCATCGCCTTTTTCACCAGGTAGTCCAGGAACCTGCCTTTTCACCGTGCACCAGCTCATCCGGACGATCACAGACAGTAATTCTGTGATCATTAACAACCTCGGAGCCGCGCCATTACCACGTGTACCAGCTACTCTTCACCGGTGGTCTACGGAGAATTTGTCTGGTTCAAGGACAATCCTCACTCATCGAACATCTCCAGGTATTCAGGTGCAAGGAACAGTCATTTCCTTGCGCCTTCTCACTTTTCATTTTCTCTAGCACAGAATTTACGACTCTGTGCTGATTTCGTCTATCTCAATGTGCACAAGCACGTAGCCATTTCGGCCATTTTCTCTCTCTCTCTCTCTCGGGTTATCTCTCTCTATTTTCAAGGCCACTCTCTGCTGCTACTCGACCAACGCTCACACCTTTTAACGTAAATAAGAAAACTCTCATAATTTAAGTTCAAATCAATATCGGTGTTTACATTTACTCATGACTTGACTGTTACGCTCGGGCCTCTCTCTCTCTCTCTTCAAGACAACGCTCGTGAATAGACGGTTTCACTCGCCATTTTGTGAAACTTCTCAAGTTTCTCTTGGTTCTTTCTCGTGACTCTTTCTCATCATCCTCAACGTAGTCATCTCATCAGTACAGTCAACTCGACGAATCATCTACTTAGTGTTGGCTCAACTCGGAAGACATTTGATCTTCAATTAACTCAAATGGCTTGGCTCAATTCAATTCTTGGGTTACTTGCTCAGCAAGGATAGCTTTCACGGCGTGGCATCTTTAGGTATTTCGCTCAGAACCGGTAACAATAATTTACCGGTGCTTTTACATTGTCCTTTTCACAGCCAGAAAATCAATAAAATTACTGTGCATTCTCTTGCCCTCTCTCTCTCTTTTCTTTGTGCTGTCTTACACGCAGCCATTTTCTTTTCTACTCTTTTCAAGGCCATTCTCTGTTGCTTTGTTTACCTCAACTGTACTCAAGCAAAACTCGTATTTATGGCTTGAATTAATATAATCAAGTCCATAAAGAGTTTTGATTAGGCGGTTTCTCAAATTAATTAATTTTCTTTACACGGAAATTAATGCTGGCAATTCTCAATTCAACATATTCTCATATCTCAGTTTCTCTCTTTAATTAATTATTATTCTCCTCTCAACGCTCAACTGGTCTACTCTCAAAAGGATCTACTCATCTTTAACAATCACCCAAGGACTCCGCTCAACAACAAAGAGGTTTTATCATAACTGCAAGCTCATTCATCAAGGTATACATCAACTCAAATGAGTTGATTGCAACTCTTTATTATTGTAAATATTCAAGGAAGGTGTATACTATTGGTTAACTCAACCCAGAAGGTCTGTAAATACTGTAAATAAATAATCAAAATTGTATATAATGGTAACTAATGGTTTACTCAATTTATTTGACAACCCTCCCCTACTAGCTTTTAATCCGGCAAATAAAAATAAAAATTAATATTACGGCAAATCCGTAACAAGAGGAAATTGAAGAAAGCCTGGAGAGACCTTGACAGGGAATTTATTTCAATCGATCATTTAATTAATTTAATGTCAGAATTTCCTGAAGAGTCAAGTGAACGTAAAAAAATTTAATTTAAAAGTTTTAAAAAAAAAGTTCTTATTACTTAATTAATAACTAGCTTCTATGCCTCGCTGCGCTAACGCTTGCTCGGTTAAGAATTTAATTATTTATTTTTTATTTTTAAATTAAAACAAAAAGTTTAAAAATATTGTTATTTAAAGTATCTAAAATAAAATAGGAACATGAAATACTCATAAAAAAATAGTTCATACCAAAATATATTAACTCTAAAAACCCAGTTTATTTAAAAAAAATGCTATTAAAAATAAATTTTTATCTGAAATAAGTAGCTCTTTAAGTAGACCAAATTAAATAATGAAGGTCAGATTAGTAATCAGCGACCAAAAAAATCCCCGTAGACAGAGTTTGAAAAAAATGCTATTAAAAATAGATTTTTACCTTAACTAAGTAGCCCTTGCCTAGGCAAATTTTAAAAATGAATATCAGATTCATAATCAGCAACCCAAAAAACCCTTTAAACGATGTTTCAAAAAAATGCTATTAAAAATTTTTGCCTTACGTAGGTAGCCCTTAAGTAGGTCAATTTAAAAAATAAACGTCAAATTCGTAATCAGCAACCACAAAAACAGAGTTTCAAAAAAATGCTATTGAAAATGAATTTTTACCTTAAGTAAGTAGCCCTTACATAGACCAAATAAAAAAATAAAGGTTAGTTCCGTTATCAGCAACCCAAAAAACCCCTGACTACTCAATTTCTAATTAATCATAGACGTCAAAGAAACCCCCCGAGTGCCAAATTTCTAATTGATCTGAGACGTCCAAGTCACTTTTTTTTTTTTTTTTTTTTTAAAGAAAGTCGATGACGATGACGACGACGAAAATAAACTTCTTAATGTAATAATTAATAATTAAAAATTTACAGCAATTCAAGTACAGAACGAGCACGACGAAACTGAAGAAAACAAACAGAACTCTGACAAAGACGACGAAGACCATGACACTGACGATGACGAAGACGACGAGGTTGAAGAAGAATCAGACAGCGACGATAATAGAGTATGGAAAGTGGAGGAAGTAGGGATGGGTTACGACGATTCAGATTTTGAAATGAGCAAACAAAATGAAGAATGAGCAAGAAACCGAAATGATGGAGGTCAAGCAGAGTGAGGTTGAAGCAGGGGTTGGGTCAGTTGAAAGAAGAGATGAAGGCTTACCTCTGAAAGATTCTCGGGACCTCTGCATTAAAAATATAAATTCCCTCAAGGTCATAATTTGCAGGAATAAATAAATCAATATTAATAAATTGAATTTTTTATTTATTTAAAAAAAAAATTTTTATTTATTTATTTCAAACTTACTTAATATTTACTCCCTCACTTTGATGTTGTTGTTAAATACAGCCAAGTGCAGTGCCGACCAGCCTTGGAAGCCTCTGCAATTGACATCGGCTCCTGCGTCAATTAGGCACTTTGGAATTTCCTCGGGAATTTCATGATTCTCTGAGAAAACGGACATCATCAACGCTGCGAAACCGTCGGACTTTTTGATATTGACATCAGCGCCAGGAGCCAGTATTTCTTTGACGTTGGTTGTGTATTTAGGCTCCTCCTGCACTGAGAGAAGAGTTGTTCAAATTTGGTTCATGCAACCAAATTTGGCTGTGTGAACCGAATCTTATGGCAGCAGAAACCAGGTTTAGTTGGGTGAACCAAATCCTTCTCTCAGAGTCACGGCGCGCTAATCAAACCTGTTCGCCCTTCCTTGTCTTGAGCATTAACATCACCTCCGGCCTCGATCAAAATGTCCGCGATTTCGAGCTTATGGTTATGGGGTTGTACAGGCTTGTCGGTATGATTTTTTATTTAAAAGAATTACTTAATTCTCCCTCGGTTATGGGGTTGCAGGCTTGTTGGGCGATTTTTTATTTAAAAAATTTACTCAATATTTACTCTCTCCACCCTGGGTTATGGGGTTGCAGGCTTGTTGGGCGATTTTTTATTTAAAAAACTTACTCAATATTTACTCTCTCCGCCCAGGGTTATGGGGTTACAGGCTTTTTGGTCCGATTTTTTATTTAAAAAACTTACTAAATATTTACTCTCTCTGCCCAGAGTTATGGGGTTGCAGGCTTGTTGGTCCGATTTTTTATTTAAAAACCTTACTTAATATTATCTCCCTCCGCCTGGGGTTATGAAGTTATAGAAGCTTTTACTTTTTTGGTTTACTTAAAACTTTAATTTTTTTAAACACTTGCTTTCCCCTGGGTTATATGGTTGAAAGCTTGTCTTTTTTATTGATTTAAAAATTCAATTTTTCGAATTTAGCTTGAATAGGTTTAAAACGAGGAAGACGTCTAGATATCAGGGCGTATCCTAGCTCAGTGGCCTAAAAAATCGGACTTAGACGTCGTCCTTACCACGCGGAGAACCTCCGAATCATTCCCATAAATTAAAACCCGATTCCTCGAGGAGGATGTCTACGTGTCAGGGTATACTTGTACTCAGCGACCTAAAAAACCAGGTCCATACACCGTCCTTATCACGCGGGGAACCTCCGAATCATTCCCATAAATTAAAACCTGATTCCTCGAGGAGGATGTCTACGTGTCAGGGCATACTCGTACTCAGCGACCTAAAGAACCAGGTCCGGGTGTCGTCCATAGACTATTTTCGAAAAAAGACTATTTTTTTCCTCGGAAAGCATGTGGCATCAAATTTGATTTTATTTCGAACGTTCGAACTATCTATATATATTTAACCTCTTCGCACTCATTCGGTTCGCAGCAGCTGTACGATCTGAATGCAGCATTTCATTCTCTAAAAAATATCGAACCTCTCGCGCTCTGTACCCTAGCATACATACATATGCGATTAGGCACAATGTCTTTAGGCACAATGTCTAGGACTCCAACAACAAACGAAGGTTTTCCAAAAAACCCCATCAAAATATCTTCAAAACTGAGTACATGGTTGATTTTGGGCAAAAAAGTCCATTTTGCCGTAGTGTGGCGTTGGTAGTCACTAGAATTTTCGCAGTAAGTTAATTTATCATTCTATCAGATATTTTACCCAAGTTGTTTATTTCAATGGTTTATTCTGTGCGCGCGCCTCCACGCGCTGTGTTTACGTTTTGGTAGCTGAACTAGTAACTGTTTCAGTGTTAAGTTTTGTAGTGTAATATAATAATAATGTTATATAAATAATAATTCAGCAACATCTATGTATTAAAAAGCAGAAATAATTAAAAGAAATTATGGAGACGACCAACAGCTGATTAACAGTTGATTGCAGAGAGTGAGGTGGAGCAGAATGCGCGTATTAAAATTACATAAAAATTACATATATTCGTTTTACTTCTTTGTTTTACTCTGTCAGCTACAGAAAACATATTTTTGTGAGCAAAAAAATATGATCGATAATTTCTTATTCTTCTTTTACCGTGAACTCGTCTCAATTTATAACAATATTTTTTTAACTTGATAGTACTTATTTCAAATAAAACAGTTATTACCAAAAATTACTAATTAGATACTCGAAAATAGAAAACTTTATTATACTTTCTACAGTATTATTTTTGTTCTTAGGTTTATTTGTAACCACTTGATTAATGTGTCGTTAACTTAATTTCAATCAAAAAAAACCGTAAAACAGTTTGAAATGAGGTCTTGTATCAAACACAAGATCATTTTTTCAACATTATGTATAGTCTTATTTTTGTCCTTGAGTAAAATGAAAATTTCAAATATTATTACAAGTTTTTTTTTTTACTTTTTTTTTTATATCATATTTTTTTAATTTTCTAAACTTTATCCCTTTGTAAATGAAAATTATCGCTTTATTGCGTAAACTTTTTATTCGCGATCTGCTTGGTGAAGATGTTTTTAAAATATTCGTAAAGTGCATTTTACGGTTATTGCTCTTGGTTTTTTTATTCGAATAGTAAAACAATAAAAAGCGGCAAGTGAATTTAAATAAAAAGAAAATAATTATAGTAAATAGAAAGATAATGAAAAATTATATGTTCGTACAAAAGCAATACTAAATATGTACAATAAATCTGGTTTTTTTAAATTATTAGGTAAATAATCCCACAAGCTCCTACAACCCAATAACACCAAGCTCACTAGTTTTTTTTAATCATCAAATAAATAATCTCTCAAGCTCCTACAATTCAATGACACTGAGCTCTCGAGTTTTTCGAGCTTGGAGGATTATTTATTTAATTATCAAAAGAAACTCAGGAGCTTGGCGTTATTTGGTTGTAAGAGCTTGGAAAATTATTTATTTAATAATTAAAAAAACTTGCGAGCTCGGAGTTATTTGGTTTTGAGCTTTAGTGATTATTTATTCAATAATTAAAAAAAAAACTCGAGACTTCAGTGTTATAGGAGTTTGGAAAATTATTTATTTAATTTTAAAAAAAAAATCGGGAGCTCGGAGTTATTAGGTTTAGAGCTTGGGAGATTAGTTATTTAATAATTAAAAAAGAATCGTTTTCTTGGCGTGATTGGGTTGTACATTCAATCTACAGAAGGTCTAGTAATTATAAATAAAAAATTATTATTAGTATTTTTCCGCACACTGTAAAAACGCTGTCAAATTTTTTCGTGCTGAAATAAATTTTCTTTCAAGTTTGTATGGGGGGGGGGGGGTTACATAAAATCCATTTTATGAGTTATATGGTTTTTATTTAAAAAAAAACCTGTTGTTATAATTAATTACAGCATATTAAACTTTACTTCCTTTTTTGACCTTGGGAGAAATATTGAACAACGTACAGCATTAGTAGCACAGCTACTAGAGTGTTAGACTTGTAAGTCACAGGTCTCTGGATCGAATCCTCATATAAGCTCCCATACTTATTGAACTGTTATAATACGATCAAAGTTTTTCACAACACTTTGAAAAAAAAAAAAAAAAAATAGACCACCCATATGATCTGTATGTTTTTTTTTTTCCTCTAAGAATTTGATTTTACAAAAACCGTTCGCGGATAAACAGTAACAATACCAGTTTTCCACGAAAAACGTAACATATTTTTTTGTATTAATCGTTGCAACGGTACTGATTGAATATAAAACAATTGTTGTGATGATTTTATTTGCTTTTTGAAGTCTTGAACGAAGCTCTTGCGATGCGAGCATGCAAGCGAAGAGATGCCAAAAACAAGAGAGATTTTACACCCGCGTAAACGTACACGCGGGCGGGAAAATATTTTTCGTGCATCGTTAAAATAAACGTACATCAGGTTAACCATTTCAATTTTTATTTCAATTTTTATGTAGGCTTAAATAAATAAATAAAAAAAATTATCTTAAAACCAAACAAAATAAATTTGATCTTTGAGCTGTAAAGAAATTTCTGTATGGAATAACGAACCATTATCGAATAACCTCTGTTGTAAATTATTGTTATAAATTGCTTCAAACAATTTAGACTTTGTTTTTTGAGTTTTCTGATTTATAAAATATGTGTTTTTAATAACTCTAAAGCAAGATAAATTTTTTATGTAGTTTTCACGGATCATCTTCCAAATTACTCCAAAATTAATTTGGAAAATACGAGATTCACTGCAATAATTCGTAATTCTTATAATTTGAAAAATTTTATAGCTCACTCCGATTTTTTTTGGTTTAAATTTTAATAATTCTAGATCGAATATACATTTTATCATGTGGTCACCATAAACTTCCCTTTCACTCCATAGATAACATAAGCTATATAAAGGGTTTGATGGAAAATTTAAAAATTAATTTTAAATGATGAAATTTTTAGATTTAATTTCTTTTATCTTTTGAACAAATACATTTTCTCAATTAAAAATGTTGATACAATTTTTTTAGATTTATATTTTTAGTTGGCTTTTAAAGTAACGCAACTTTTTAAAAATAAGCTTGCATATAAAAATCGTTGAGACTAGGGGCCAGTGCCGTGTACTCCGCACGGTACACGGTACACGTTCCACGGTACACGTGAACGAAAGCTTTGCTTAGAAGGCTTTTTGATACACGGTACACGGTACACGGTACACGCTGTCTTTAATTAAATTTTTTTGTCACATAGTACACGGTACACGATACACGGTACACGGTACTAGTCATTTATATTTGAATTTCTCTTACGTACTGCGTACACAGTACACGGTACAAGGCGCACAGTACACGGTACACGCTGTACTTATGTAAATTTTGTTTACATCAATACGTACACGGTATACGATGCACGGCGCACCGTAAACGGTACACGTCATTTGTATTTGAATTTATTTTACGTCACTGCGTACACAGTGCACGGTGCACCGTACACGGTATACGCTATATTTAATTAATATTCCATCAAGTCACTGCGTACACGGTACACGCTATATTTAATTGGAATTCTATCAAGTCACTGCGTACAAGGTACACGTTACACGGAGCACCGTACACGGTACACGTCGTTTGTATTTGAATTTCTTTTACGCATCTAAAAGCGAGTTGAACCAATAACCCTCCCTCTTTTCACCCATCTAACAGCGAGTTCAACCAATAACCCTCCTTCTTTTCACCCACTTAACAGCGAGTTTACCCAACAACCCTCTCTCTTTTCACCCATCTCATAGCGAGTCCAACCAATAACTCTCCCTCTTTTCACCCATCTAACAGCGAGTTCAACCAATAACACTCCCTCTTTTCCCCCATCGAACAGCAAGTTTAACCAATAACCCTCCATCTTATAACCCATCTAACAGCGAGTTCAACCAATAACCCTCCCTCTTTTCACCCACTTAACAGCGAGTTTACCCAACAACCCTCCCTCTTTTGCCCCATCTAACAACAAGTCCAACCAATAACCCTCCCTCTTTGAACCCGTCTAATAGCAAGTTGAACCAATAACCCTCCCTCTGCTAACCCATCTAATAGCGAGTTAAACCAATAGTGAGTTTTCTGTGTATCGTGTACCGATGCCACCTTGCTATTCAACTGGTGTACCATGTACCATGCACGCTCTGCCATGATGGAAACGGAAATAAATATAGCGTGTACCGTGAACGCTGTGAAGGGATAGAAATTGAAATAAATGCGGCGTGTTTCGTGTACGGAGCGTCTTGTACCGTGTACCGTGTAAGCTGTGACGTACAAGAAATTTAAATACAAACGACATGTACCGTGTGGAGGGCGACGTGTACCGTGTATGCAGTGACGTAAAAGAAATTTAAATAAAAAAGACGTGTATCGTGTACGGTGTACCGTCCACCAAGTGACAAGGCTAAGATCAATGCAACGTGTACAGTGTACCGTGTACAGTGCATCAAGTCACGCAGCCAAGATCAATGCGACGTGTACCGTGCTCGGTGTACAGTGCACAGAATCGCACTGCCAAGATCAATGCGCCATGTACCGTGTACCGTGCACCGAATCTCTTTACCAAAAAAACAATGTGACGTGTAACGTGTACCGTCTACCGTGCACCAAGTTACACTTCCAAGATCAATGTGACATTTACCATGTACCATGTACCGTTCACCAAGTCGAACCGCCAAGAACAATACGACGTGTAACGTGTACCAAGTACCGTGCACCAATTCACACTGGCAAGATCAATGTGACGTGTACCGTGCACCAAGTCACATTGCCAAGAACAATTCAACGTGTACCGTGTCCCGTGCACCAAGTCTCACTGCCAAGATCAATACGACGTGTACAGTGTGACGTCTACAGTGCACCGAATCTCTTTACAAGAATAATGCGACGTGTATCGTGTACCGTGCACCGAATCTCATTACCAAGAACCATTCAACGTGTATCGTGTACCGTGTACCTTGCACCAAGTCACACTGCCAAGATCAATACGACGTGTACAGTGTACCGTGTGCAGTGCACCGAATCTCTTTACAAGAATAATTCGACGTGTACCGTGTACCGCATACCGTTCCCCATCGCTACGATCAATGCGTGTACCGTGTACCGTGTACCCTGTATCATGCATCAAGTCACACTGCCAAGAACAATACGACGTGTAACGTGTACCATGTACCGTGCACTAAGTCACACTGCCAAGATCAATGTGACGTGTAACGTGTACCGTATACCATTCCCCATCACTACAATCAATGCGTGTACGCTGTATCATGCATCAAGTAACACTGCCAAGAACGATACGACGTGTAACGTGTACCATGTACCGTGCACCAAGTCACACTGGCAAGATCAATGTGACGTGTACCGTGTACCGTGTACCGTGAACCAAGTCACATTGCCAAGATCAATGCGATGTGTACAGTGTACCGTGTACAGTGCACCGAATCTCTTTACAAGAATAATGCGACATGTAACGTGTACCGTGTACAGTGCACCGAATCTTATTACCAAGAACAGGGCGACGTATAACGTGTACCGTATACCGTTCCCCATCGCTACGATCAATGCGTGTACCGTGTACCGTGTACCCTGTATCATGCATCAAGTCACACTGCCAAGAACAATACTACGTGTAACGTGTACCATGTACCGTGCACCAAGTCACACTGCCAAGATCAATGTGACGTGTAACGTGTACCGTATACCATTCCCCATCGCTACAATCAATACGTGTACCGTGTACCGTGTACCCTGTATCATGCATCAAGTCACACTGCCAAGAACAATACGACGTGTAACGTGTACCATGTACCATGCACCAAGTCACACTGCCAAATTCAATGTGACGTGTACCGTGTACCGTGTACCGTGAACCAAGTCACATTGCCGAGATCAATGCGATGTGTACATTGTACCGTGTACCGTGCACCGAATCTCTTTACAAGAATAATGCGACGTGTACCGTGTACCGTGTACAGTGCACCGAATCTTATTACCAAGAACAGGGCGACGTATAACGTGTACCGTATACCGTTCCCCATCGCTACGATCAATGCGTGTACCGTGTACCGTGTACCCTGTATCATGCATCAAGTCACACTGCCAAGAACAATACTACGTGTAACGTGTACCATGTACCGTGCACCAAGTCACACTGCCAAGATCAATGTGACGTGTACAGTGTACCGTGTACAGTGCACCGAATCTCTTTACAAGAATAATGCGACGTGTACCGTGTACCGTGCACCAAGTCACACTGCCAAGATCAATACGACGTGTACAGTGTACCGTGTACAGTGCACCGAATCTCTTCACAAGAATAATGCGACGTGTACCGTGTACCGTGTACCGTGCACCGAATCTCTTTACCAAGAACCATTCGACGTGTACCGTGTACCGTGTACAGTGCACCGAATCTTATTACCAAGAACCATTCAACGTGTATCGTGTACCGTGCACCGAATCTCTTTACAAGAATAATGCGACGTGTACCGTGTACCGTGTACAGTGCACCGAATCTTATTACCAAGAACAGGGCGACGTATAACGTGTACCGTATACCGTTCCTCATCGCTACGATCAATGCGTGTACCGTGTACCGTGTACCCTGTATCATGCATCAAGTCACACTGCCAAGAACAATACTACGTGTAACGTGTACCATGTACCGTGCACCAAGTCACACTGCCAAGATCAATGTGACGTGTAACGTGTACCGTATACCATTCCCCATCGCTACAATCAATACGTGTACCGTGTACCGTGTACCCTGTATCATGCATCAAGTCACACTGCCAAGAACGATACGACGTGTACCGTGTACCCTGTACAGTGCACCGAATCTCATTACCAAGAACCATTCAACGTGTACCGTGTACCGTGCACCGAATCTCTTTACAAGAATAATGCGACGTGTACCGTGTACCGAGTACAGTGCACCGAATCTCTTTACAAGAATAATACGACGTGTACCGTATACCGTGTACAGTGCACCGAATCTCATTACCAAGAACAATGCGACGTATAAAGTGTACCGTATACCGTTCCCCATCGCTACGATCAATGCGTGTTCCGTGTACCGTGTACCCTGTATCATGCATCAAGTCACACTGCCAAGAACAATACTACGTGTAACGTGTACCATGTACCGTGCACCAAGTCACACTGCCAAGATCAATGTGACGTGTAACGTGTACCGTATACCATTCCCCATCGCTACAATCAATACGTGTACCGTGTACCGTGTACCCTGTATCATGCATCAAGTCACACTGCCAAGAACGATACGACGTGTAACGTGTACCATGTACCGTGCACCAAGTCACACTGCCAAATTCAATGTGACGTGTACCGTGTACCGTGTACCGTGCACCAAGTCACACTGCCAAGATCAATGTGACGTGTAACGTGTACCGTATACCATTCCCCATCGCTACAATCAATACGTGTACCGTGTACCGTGTACCCTGTATCATGCATCAAGTCACACTGCCAAGAACGATACGACGTGTACCGTGTACCCTGTACAGTGCACCGAATCTCATTACCAAGAACCATTCAACGTGTACCGTGTACCGTGCACCGAATCTCTTTACAAGAATAATGCGACGTGTACCGTGTACCGAGTACAGTGCACCGAATCTCTTTACAAGAATAATACGACGTGTACCGTATACCGTGTACAGTGCACCGAATCTCATTACCAAGAACAATGCGACGTATAAAGTGTACCGTATACCGTTCCCCATCGCTACGATCAATGCGTGTTCCGTGTACCGTGTACCCTGTATCATGCATCAAGTCACACTGCCAAGAACAATACTACGTGTAACGTGTACCATGTACCGTGCACCAAGTCACACTGCCAAGATCAATGTGACGTGTAACGTGTACCGTATACCATTCCCCATCGCTACAATCAATACGTGTACCGTGTACCGTGTACCCTGTATCATGCATCAAGTCACACTGCCAAGAACGATACGACGTGTAACGTGTACCATGTACCGTGCACCAAGTCACACTGCCAAATTCAATGTGACGTGTACCGTGTACCGTGTACCGTGAACCAAGTCACATTGCCAAGATCAATTCGATGTGTACATTGTACCGAGTACAGTGCACCGAATCTCTTTACAAGAATAATACGACGTGTACCGTGTACCGTGTACAGTGCACCGAATCTCATTACCAAGAACAATGCGACGTATAACGTGTACCGTATACCGTTCCCTATCGCTACGATCAATGCGTCTACCGTGTACCGTGTACCCTGTATCATGCATCAAGTCACACTGCCAAGAACAATACTACGTGTAACGTGTACCATGTACCGTGCACCAAGTCACACTGCCAAGATCAATGTGACGTGTAACGTGTACCGTGTACCGTGAACCAAGTCACATTGCCAAGATCAATGCGATGTGTACATTGTACCGTGTACCGTGCACCGAATCTCTTTACAAGAATAATGCGACGTGTACCGTGTACCGTGTACAGTGCACCGAATCTTATTACCAAGAACAAGGCGACGTATAACGTGTACCGTATACCGGTCCCCATCGCTACGATCAATGCGTGTACTGTGTACCGTGTACCCTGTATCATGCATCAAGTCACACTGCCAAGAACGATACGACGTGTAACGCGTACCATGTACCGTGCACCAAGTCACACTGCCAAGATCAATACGACGTGTACAGTGTACCGTGTACAGTGCACCGAATCTCTTTACAAGAATAATGCGACGTGTACCGTGTACCGTGCACCAAGTCACACTGCCAAGATCAATACGACGTGTACAGTGTACCGTGTGCAGTGCACCGAATCTCTTTACAAGAATAATATGACGTGTACCGTGTACCATGTACAGTGCACCGAATCTCATTACCAAGAACAATGCGTCGTATAACGTGTACCGCATAGCGTTTCCCATCGCTACGATCAATGCGTGTACCGTGTACCGTGTACCCTGTATCATGCATCAAGTCACACTGCCAAGAACAATACGACGTGTAACGTGTACCATGTACCGTGCACCAAGTCACACTGCCAAGATCAATGTGACGTGTAACGTGTACCGTATACTATTCCCCATCGCTACAATCAATGCGTGTACCCTGTATCATGCATCAAGTAACACTGTCAAGAACGATACAACGTGTAACGTGTACCATGTACCGTGCACCAAGTCACACTGCCAAGATCAATGTAACGTGTACCGTGTACCGTGTACCGTGAACCAAGTCACATTGCCAAGATCAATGCGATGTGTACAGTGTACCGAGTACAGTGCACCGAATCTCTTTACAAGAATAATACGACATGTACCGTGTACCGTGTACAGTGCACCGAATCTCATTACCAAGAACAATGCGACGTATAACGTGTACCGTATACCGTTCCCTATCGCTACGATCAATGCGTCTATCGTGTACCGTGTACCCTGTATCATGCATCAAGTCACACTGCCAAGAACAATACGACGTGTAACATGTACTATGTACCGTGCACCAAGTCACACTGCCAAGATCAATGTGACGTGTACCGTGCCTCAAGTCACATGGCCAAGATCAATGCGATGTGTACAGTGTACCGTGTACCGTGCACCAAGTCACATTGCCAAGATCAATGCGATGTGTACAGTGTACCGTGTACTGTGCACCAAATCTCTTTACCAAGAACAATTCGACGTGTACCGTGTACCGTGCACCAAGCACCGTGCTTGGTACATGGCACTGGTACCTAGTCACTTCGTATAAAAATCATAGTCCAAGATGTGGGTTTCTGCTGAAGACTGAATAATAAAATTTGTAAAACATATGAGGCGAATTAACTTATAATTTTTTTTATTGAACTATTTAGATGGACAAAAAATGAAAATTTGATCATCGAAGCTAAGTAAAAGTACGAATTTGTTATCAGAGTGCAGCTGCAATTAATAAGTAAAAATTTTATCAATACAATTGGCTTTTTGGAAATTCATGTAATTCGTAATAGTAATGACTCATGTCACGTCCCTATCATCTCTCGGATGAAGGGCTGATGGCCAACCAAAGACCTTGTGACCAAACTCTCATCTTGACTGAAGATCATAAAACGTCACACTAACATGAATCTTTTTCTCAAAAATTAAAATTTTTTTTGTATCCAAGGTGCCAGATATTGACTTGTACTCGAGACGCTCGAAAATCAACTAAAGAAGTCTCATCCACTTTTTAAAAGATGCTGTCAATATATCGATTGCTCGAGCGAAGAAAAACCTTAGCCGAAAATCTGTGGCGAAAAAAGTAAAAATTTCTAGGTACTTTTAAACGATAAAATATATCTAAAAGACTTTATTTACTATTTCATCCGCGACAAAAAATTTTAAAATGATCTTTTCTACCATAACGTTGATATATTTTAATAAAAAAATGTTTTAAAACACTATTACCACGAATAAAATGACTAAGTTTTGAGATTATAAAAATCGCAAGGAGTCATTTTATTCGTGGTAATAGTGTGTCGAAAAATTTTTTTATTATTATATATCAACGCTATGGTTCAAAAGGACATTTTTAAATTGTTTGTAGAGGCTAAAACAGAAAATAAAATCTTTTTGAGACATTGTATTGGTTAAAAGTACCTCCGTTGTTACTTTCTTCGCCGCCGATTTTGAGCTCAGGTTTTTCTTCACTCGGGCAATCGATATACTACTGACTACTTCAACACAATAACAAATATCAAATGAAAAAAAAAAGCCTACAACAGAATTTCTGAGTCAAAAGTTAAAAATCAATATTTTAGCACAAAAATCTACTTCGTTTGTTTAAATGAAGACCTTTAATCTCATCTAACTACTTCGTTTAGAAATCAATCAATGGTATGTACAAAATTACGTTGTATTAAAACTGCAAAAATAAAGTTTATCTGGAAATCCTGTGAACATTAGTATACGGAAACGTTCAAAAATACGTAACACTATTTTACAAAATTTTTTGCCCATAGCCCTCTCTCCGTCCCCTTTACATAATGGATTTTGATAAAATTACGTATCACTTTAAATGAGATGTTACTTTTTTGTAGGCCCCCCGCCCCACCCATCTAGTGTTTTGTATGAAGTCTCCTATTGCAGTTATTTATTTAATAAATTTCAGGTCGTTTTATTCGCAGCTGGTGTGTCTACAAATAATTTTTCTCCACTGTGTATGAAAGGATTGGTACCAAAAGTCTCATTCACTTCTATTACCGCAGGCTGACATGCTAAATAAAATAGTTTAGTAAAATTGTATTCGCCAAAAGTACTTTTGCTGTCACATTATTCATGGCAGTTTTTGGGCTAAGGTTTTTCATTACTGGAACCATAGTTATGTTATTTTTGATATTTTTTTTCGTTACGTAAATTATTTATTTGACGATTCGTGTTTAAAGCCTAATGCATTTGCGATTCAGGACCCGCATATTTTTCGTTTGTTAACAAACTTGAAAAAAAAAAATACAAATAATAATAATAATGATATATGAATAAACAAAAAAATTCGAATTTCAAATAAAAACGCGAACGATTTAAATTGCTGAATAAAATAAATTATTTTTGTTCATTTTTTTTTTATAACAAAACCAACTACCTTATGTATAAGCCTGTGTTCCTAAAAAATTTTGTTAATTACAGTTATTAATTTATTAACTAAAATGTTATTTACAATATTATTTTTTTCACAAGTTTTTGGTACAAAAAAATATTGTTTTCTAAGGTTCATATTGAAGAAAAACAAATTTTTAGCACTTCAGATTTCTGTTCCAGATTTTATAATAAACTTTCCGCATGGAAAAACGTAAATTTATAGGATGATCTCCAATTCTAATACAATACGTTTCACCTCTAGAAAGTTCAATCAATTTTTTTACAACAAAACTTTTTTTTCTTTGAAATATTTTTTACCTCATTCAATTTCAATACTTTATTTTTTTTCATACAATCTTAAATCCTATTTCTACAAATAATTTATTTAATTCTTAAATAAAAATAAAATTTTCATTCTGTTATTTATCGACGCTGCGCGGCCGGTAATGTATCGGCTCTCCTCCACTCGAGCCTCTTTGCTGAGTTGCGTAGCTCCGCCCACCCCGCATCAGCTGCCGCCGCCGCTCGTCGTGACGCCGTCAGCTGCTACGGCGTTGCCAAGTTTTTTCAGCGCGATCTAGTAACTCTGGTTCGGGTACCGTAAAAATCGGCACCCAACGACGCGGTTGATTTTATTTTTCTTGTAATTGTAGAATAACGTAGCGGTCGAGGTGCGGGAGACAGCTTGACGCGAGCGGTAGGAAAGTGGGCGCGGCTGCTTATTTAAGCCGCAGAGTAAGGGATTAATAACCCGACAGCGTGGTTTGTTTTGATAGCGCTGTGACCTTGTCCGAGCGCGGACAAAGGAATTAGTCTTTTGAAATAAATCCAGACACTTCGATAGCGGCAGGAGCTGATTGAACTCGAATAATTCAATCAGCTCACTTAAATTTGTAAACAAAACAATTGTGAGGCCAGTTGGGATGATTTTTTTCTTTCCTTTTGCTTGTTGAAATTAGAATTTGATTTTGCCAGCTGATCCTGGAATCTTTCGCGGTTTTTGTGACTCGAAATTGTGAATAATTTCGAGACGCGAGAGTATTTTCCGGGAGTGGGGATTTGTTTTTTTTTTTCTCGACGGCGGTTTGTTTTTTTTAATAATTTTTTCCTCACAGTTGTTTTTAAAAGTGTACGTGACAGTACAGCTTTGGTGTCGCAACAGCGTACTTGCGTTGCAAAAATTTAATACCGGCGCAGCGGACTGCTTTGCCAGTTGGAATTATTTATATATTATTCTCGTTGATTATTTTGAATAGTTGCTACAAACTAGTGTTTAGTAGCAACTGAGATTGTATTTTTGAGTCATGTGTGTGATTTTTTTTTTGATTTTATTATTTTTGTTTTTCGTTTTTGTTATTGGCTGATCTTAGATTTTTGTCAAAATCGAGGCAAGATCGGGGAGCCACTTGATCTTTTTTTTCTTTTCTTTTTCTTACGGGACTCAAAAATATGATAGATTTTTTTTCTCTTCCTTTCTTTTTTTTTCCTTGTGGAAGTTTGTGAGGGAGAGAGAATAAACAAAGTAAGGACGTATTAGTAGGGACTGGTACTGTCACGAGTAGTGAGGCCGCAGAATTTTTTTTTGTTAATCTTCGCGCCCACGGGAAGGAAGATGGCGACCGAAGACAAGGAGGACAAGGTTTTCTCCTGGATTTTGGTGGAAGGTCCGGAGATCATCACGGACGCCCTGGCCGATCTGGAGCTCAGGCTCGACGGGTCCGTCCAAGATCGATGCGCTTGTCTCCAGAAGTGGCTGCTGGGTAATTACTCGGCGGATGATTTTGTAGCCACAGGAGACGATTCTGAACAAGATGCAGCTGCCGCACAGGTTAAACGCGAGCAGTTGCGAGCATCGTTTATTGCCTCCACGATGTGGGAAAAATCTGGATCCACAATCTTGGATCCAGATTATACACACTCGGGTGAGCACCCCTTAGCTGTCTTGCTTGAAGAACCTCTGATTCAGCAAGCAGCAACGAGACTACAGGAATCCCACACATGGAATTTTCGGTTGCCCGACCAAGAGGACAATCGAGACCATTCGATAGCCATGGAGAACAACGCCGATGCACAAGGGGTGGATGGCAACCCAGAGGCACTGGACCTATTCAGGGAGATATCCACTGAAGTTAAGAAACTGCACGAATGGATGGATAAGTTCGAGGGCAGACTCAGGGTCGAGGAACCTCGACCGGAAAGAAACCTACACTCAAGGGGACCGGTTTCGAGTACCATCAGGCCAGAGCTATTGGTAAATAACTTTATTGCCGATTACAGCATCTCCACGGAGAATGCTGTCCAAACGAACAATAGGGTCGTCTTTCCTGGGGCTTCTGTCTCAGACAAGCGAAACAGCTCTAGCCCTATTCGAGAAGCGTCTGTTCCTGACGAAAGGCGTTTGTTACAGGAACAAATGCAAGCAATACAGGAGAGGTTGCACAGGTTGGACCAAGAGACAACCATTCCTGTAGGAACACCACTGATTATTAACGCTTTCAAATCGGTAGATGTCGGTGCTATAGTCCGGCGCTGGAATTTGAAATTCTCCAATGGTCCCGAGTCGAGCCTGGAGCAATTTCTATTAGACGTTGCAGACAACAACAGTCTAGCTGGACTAACGGACAAGCAACTTTTAGATGCTTTACCGTTATTACTGACTGTTGTTGCGACCACTTGGTACCGCAACAATAAGAAGCAGATCGCTTTTGGGACGATTTCTGTCGTCTAGCCTGAGAATGGTATAGTGTTGAAGACTACCAACAGTGTGTACGAGCTGAGGCTTTCGCTCGCACACAGGGCGAGTCCGAACCAGTCAGGGACTACATTACGAATCTGCAGTCGTATTTGTTGAAAATCAGGCCTGAGCCAGGCGAGAGTGAACAAATCGCCTTCATTTTAAGAAATATTTTACCGAATCTGCGCAAGCAGATCCGACGCAACGAGATCAAATCGGTGATACGTTTAATGAACCAGGCCGTTGAGATCGAGAGTACATCTCTCAACGAGGTCAATTATATACCACCACCATCACCTTCAGCGTCTATGTGGCCTTATCTCGCCTATAAACAAAATAAGGCTGACAAGAAAACGAGAGTCAACGTCGCAGCAACTGCTGTTGCAACTGACAGCAGATCGGCTGCCGACTCGATAGTCAGTCGCCTCGACGCATTCTTGAAAAAACTCGAGGGCAACAAGGACTTTGGGAAGCCAAGGGGCCCAAGGCCCCAAAATCCAAGCAAGGGCGAGCAGTCCAAAACCAGACACAAGTCTGAAGGCGATAGAAGGGCTAGGAGCTCATCACCGAAGCCAAGCACGAGTGAAGACAGAAGGAGGAAGAACGACAAGCCAATACCTCGCTATTACTTCTGTAAGGAAGAAGGGCACTTTAGACCCAAATGCCCAAAACGCTAGGGAAACGAAGTGCCGGCGGAGTAGAGGTTAACTATTCCGCCCACGCATCTTCCCAGTCATCACTCGGAGATGACGCTCAGGCTTGTTCAATGGATCCTAAGGATACTGAACAAGCTACAGGTCAAGACAATCCGGTCATGGCAGACTTAGATGCGGAAACCAGATGGTGGTTGCCAGTAAATATAGGTGATTTCCGCATCAGAGCGTTGTATGACCCCGGGGCATCACGCACAGTGATGGGGCCATGCGCTATCCAGATTGCAGCTGCGCTCGACCGAAAGATCGAGGTTTATGCTGGCAAAGGTGCAAAGGTTGCTGACGGGCGTAGGTGTCCTATCGCCGGATACGTCACGTTACCTTTTGAGGTCGCGGGGGTAAAACGCGATCTCAAGATAGCCATCATGACTAATCTCGATGCTGATTGCTACTTAGGAGCTAACTTCATCCGAACTTTTAAAGCGATTCTTGACTCCACTACAGACGAGTTGGAGGTCAGAATTGCAGGAAAGAAAGTTAACCTAGTGGTCGCCAGTGTCCAGGCGACCAAGCTGACATCGTTAGCCTCGATAGGTTTGGCTGACGTGCCAGCGGAAGACCTCGAGAGACTCAAGCAGATGCTTGACCGAGTTCTTCCGACCGCGGACGAACCTTTGGGTTGCACCTCCTGGATCGAGCATGAGATCGATGTAGGAGACGCAAGACCGATTAAACAAAGGTACTACCCAGTTTCACCGGTAGTGAAGCTAGAGATGTGGGACCAGGTGCAAGAAATGCTGGCTAAGGGTATTATTGAGCCTGCACCCAGGTCCGGATGGTTGTCACCCGTGGTCATGGTCAAGAAAGAAGACGGGACGAGGCGGTTTTGCATCGACTTTCGCAAGGTCAATGCAGTCACCAAGTCGGTGGACGCGTAACCGATCCCGTACATGGACGACATCTTGAGCAAGTTAAAAAAGGCTCAATACATCACGACTCTGGACTTAAAATCGGCTTACCATCAAGTACCGTTAAAACCAGAGTCGAGACCAATAACGGCGTTTACCGTGCCAGACATGGGAATGTTTCAGTTTAAACGAATGCCGTTTGGCCTGAGCTACGCAGGAATGACTTTCCAGCGTTTAGTCGAGATGATCATCAGGGAGTTTGGCGAGTACGCTTACGCCTACCTTGATGACGTCATCATCGTCACTAAAGATTTCGAGATGTATCTCAGAATTCTTGAAGCAATCCTGGCAAAAATTAGAGAGGCAGGCCTGACGATTAATCGGGACAAGTGCAAGTTTTGCCAGTCAGAGGCAAAATACTTGGGCGTCATCGTTAACCATGACGGAATTAGACCCTGTCCCGAAAAGGTCGAAGCCATTCTAAAATTTTCGGTTCCGAAGAACCGTAAGCAGTTAAAACGGTTCCTCGGAATTGCATCTTGGTACCGAAAATTTCTCAGTAACTTTGCAGCGGTTGCAGAACCACTCACGAAGCTCACCAGCACCAGAGTGTGTTTCAAATGGGACGACGAGCAGCAGGACGCATTCGAGACAATACTAGTGTTACTCGCGTCAGCTCCGGTCTTGGCGAGACCAGATTTCACAGTGCCATTCACGATTCAGACTGACGCCTCCGATACTGGGATCGGTGGTTGTTTGACTCAAATCATCGACGGCCAAGAGCGAGTCATCGAGTACTTTAGTAAAGTCCTGAATCCAGCACAGAGAAACTACACTGTCACCGAGCGAGAATGCTTGGCAGTAGTTGAAGCCATCAGGAAGTTAAGGTGTTACGTTGAGAGTTTTAAGTTTCTCGTAATCACTGATCACAACTCCCTAAGATGGTTGCACAAAATGACCAACGCTACAGGCAGGTTAGCGAGATGGTCTCTGGAACTACAGAGCTACGATTTTACGACAGAGTATCGTAAAGGCTTATTAAACGTGGTTCCAGACGCCTTGTCACGAATGTACGAGGAAGATGATCCAACTACTATTTCGGCAATGAACTACTCGGCAGAACAGCTAGACGACTGGTACCTGAGCAAAATGAAGGCAGTTCAGAGGAACCCTAGCAAGTTCTTGAGGTGGAAGGTCGTAAGCGACAGACTCTATTATTATAAGTCTGACGACATTATCGAAGAAACAGTTGGAGACGACGACGCTTGGAAGCTGGTCGTACCTACTTATCTACGAGAATCCGCGATACGTGAAAAACACGATGAGCCAATGGCGGGTCACTTGGGCCGTGACAAGACACTCAAAAGAGTGACCCAAGAGTATTTCTGGCCCGGCATGTACAAGGACATCGAAGCATACGTAAAATCATGCCAGATTTGCCAGATGCAAAAGGTCGAACAACGTCTGCCCGGTGGTTTAATGGGTAGACGAGTCATTGAAAGAGCATGGCAAGCAGTTTCGGGTGATATACTTGGTCCTTACACCCGAAGCAGTAACGGCAATAAATACGTGCTGGTCTTGACGGATCTGTTCATAAGGCGGGCAGAAGTGACACCGTTAAGACGAGCAGACGGCGAGTCCATTGAGAATCACATCTGGCTCGATGTGATCCTAAGATGGGGCCAGCCAGAACTGTTCCTTTCGGACCAGGGGTCCGAGTTCAAAAACCATGTTATCGACGGCAAATTGTACGAACTTGGCGTAAAGCATGAGAACTCACCCACTCACAATCCGGAATCGAATGGTGGAGTCGAAAGGCTAAACAGAACATTGAAGACAATGATCTGATGTTTTGTAGCCGAAAGGCAACAAACGTGGGATGTACACCTCCCGGAGCTGGTTTGTGCGTACAACCGGGCAGTACATTCCGCGACGAAGGTTAGTCCGGCCATGTTGAACATGATGCGCCAGCCAAATGATTGCAGCACGGTCAGCAAGAACTTGGCAGAAGAAGCCGTGAGGAGACACCAGGAAATGGCGCTCAAGGAATGGCAGAACAAACTCGAGGGAGCCAAGAAGCTCCGAGAATTGGCCAAAGATCATGCTCGAGAACAGCAGGATCGGGCTGCGGCACACTACAACAAGAAACACCGAGAAGTAGTGTTCCAACCAGGTGATATGGTTTGGAGAAAAAATAAAGTTCTCTCGAGTAAGGCCAAAGGCTTTACTGCTTGCCTGGCAGCAAAGTACGCCGGTCCTTTCGTGGTCGAGGAAAGGTTAGGTTCCAACACCTCCGCAATCCAAGACCGAAACGGAAACGACCAGAGGCTGGTAGCAGTCCAACAATTGAAGAGGCACATCAGGCGAGACAACGAAGAGTCTTCAAGCGACGAGAGTCTACCGCCGAGGGATGCGAGCGAAAATCCTGACGCTAGCGAGCGTCAGGTAATTGTAGAAAATGTGCCAGAGGGAGACCCCGGGGATCGAAGAAGAAGGAAACGATCCGTGTGGGAACACCGTCACCTCGTCGAACCCGGGCGAATCGAAAATGTTAGTTTCTATTTCTCTATCCTGTTGATCCATTTTTCCTTTTTCCTTGTATTTTCCAGATGGCAGAGAAGAAATTGGAGGAGCAGGAACAACCCCTGATGTCATTCGCAAGAGTTGGCTCAGGACCCTACGATTTTGGAGTCTGAGCGAGCATGATGGCAAATCCTCGCCAGACAATGGAGAAGCTCCTCTACGTTTCTGGGGTCCTGGCAAAAACAGGACACCCAGAAATGACTGACTTTGTATTTGACAAGCCATACGGTGTCGTCACAAGCAGAAGCTGTAGAACGAGTCTCCGCCTCGACTCAGTCGGAGACCCGATTAGCCTACGGGCTGCCAAACTCCCCTCCCGAATCATGGGAAGAGGCATGCGAGACTTTGGACGTCGTGTGCCAGCAGCTGGACGACCAGCTGGAAGCGGAGCAGGAGGCCATTCGCCTGTTCCAGGCCTATAAGGCGACGAAGGGCCAAGAGCCAGATTGGGTCCACGAGGACTACTCCTCGTAGATAAGCGAGCGGCAAGAGGAGCTCCGACTCTTGGACAAGCATCGCCAAGCAGTCGAGCGAAAGAAGAAGGCCGCCAGAGAGGCTGAAGAGGAGATGGCCCGAGCCAGGAAAGCCTTGCAAAAGGCCAAGGAGGCTGAGAACTCAGCCATGAGACAGCTGGTCATGGCCAAATCAAAGGCACTATTTGCTTCTGGCCAAGCCAGCAAGGGCATGGCCAGGAACTATTACCAGGCCAGGTTCGGCGTCAATTGCCGCATCTGTAGCTGGCCAAACGTGGAGGACCCCAAGAAATGTCCAAATATTGGGGAACACCAAGACTTCCTCCGATTACAGAGGAAGTGATAGAGTAAAATAAATCAGTGGTTAGACCAAGCCACTTCTAATGTAAGGTCAAATAAAAATTGGTCAAATGACTTTCCTAGTTAATCGTTCTTTTCACCAACCTTGATTCCTCCGATATCCTTATTTGGCTAGGTCACGTCGGGTATTATCGATACAACGTCGACACGTTGTATTTAGGGGGGGGGGGGTTGTCACGGTCGGTGAAAACATTCGTCCACACGATCGAGATTTTTCGTGTGGACGCGGGCCAGCAGCAGACGAACAGCTGCTGGCGGACCATTCCGGAACGGACCGATCGTTAGCGGTCGGACCAGCTGGAATGAGGCGTAAGCGCGCCAGTCTACTTTGATAGTTTAGGCTACACACTCCATCCCTCTCTCGTTCTCTTTTTTTTTGTTGTAGTAAAGAAAGTTTGTGATTGCGACTCACTGAGAGTGTGACATATTCGAGTGTACGAGTTTATGGTGTGCAAGCTAGAAAAACCGGAACCCCTGCTTCACGGAGATATCCACCCGCGCGGCGTAAAGGTTTGTGCCCCCCAAAAACGAGTGTGAAGTGTGTGTGCAGGTGTGCTGGGTGATAAGAGAGAGATTCCGTAGATTGTTCTCTCCCTGCCTGGATTTATTTCCTGAAGGTTCTACGTGTGAATTCTCGATAGAACTCACACGTAGAAACTTGCGAGCCGGCGCGCGTAGTCGCCCGGTAGATTGCTTTGTTTACATTTAACTCTCTTTGTTCGGCCACTCGCGCGATCGGCCGAACTTTAGATTTTAAATTCTAGGATCGTGACAATTAATTTTTGTATTATTATTTTTATTATTCTTTTTGTTAATAAATTGTGAGTTAGAATTAATTGTTGTTCTAGAGTCGTTATTAAAAACCGAATCTTTTCCTCCGCTCGACTTTTCCTCATTTAGAATATTTGTTAATTCGGAAAAATTTGATTTATTTTGATTATAATTTTAGCTTGGGGAATAGCCCCGCCCACTGCCGGCATTTGACAGCTAGCCCGCGTACGCGTCTCCCCAAGCATGTCTGTTTGATTATTTGCAGGTATCAAGGACGACGGCAGGAGTACTCAGGAGAGAGTGCTCGAGGATTTTTAATTGTTTACGGAGTGGTCTGACAGCGAGAGCTAACATCGTTGTTTTTCCCCGGACGAGCACCGTAACAAGTTTCGCACCTTAAAAATTTTAAAAATATCTCAGAGAGATAATTTCCGATAAAATAAACGACTAAACCTAGATTATTAATCCTAGATTTATTCTTCAGGTTAATAATGACAAACAACTGCCGGCACAGGTGTTTGACATGCTAAAGGATAAAATGAACAGGGCAAAGTGATGTTTGGGAAAATGGACTGTAGGATTAGGTCAAAACTGTAGGAATGAAAGTATGTCTTAAGGGTAAAATAAAGGTAATTTTTGGGATTGTTATCTAAGGTATTGTCTTGGACAAGTTTCGTGGTGAAGGAATAGGTTGTTTTGTCTTCATGACCGGTGAAGGGTTGATCTCTATCCCTTCCAGCTCAACTGGTATACATTCAGCTGGTTTGGGTTCGTTGACTTCCTTCTCTTCGAAAGTGTGAACCAGCAGGTAGGTAATTGAGTCAAAAATGGCTCCCAACAGTTTGAAAGACCAACCAAAAGTCTTTTTCAGGAGACAAGCCTGAAGTGCCGTGTCAATGATGAATTTGAGCAGTCTCCAGCAGACGAAAATTCCTAGACATCCGGCCACCGTGTTTCCAAACAGATTGAACTTGGACCAGGCTCTGCTACAGTATGATTCCACCATTCTGTCAATGGTTTCTTCGTCCAACAAATGCCCAACTGAGATTCCTTGAGGTGACACTTTTCGGCCAGTTGCTGTGTGAGCAAGAGTATTTAATACGGCTGGTTATTCCATTGGGAACAGGATGCGCTCCTCAAGATTCTCGAGTTCTCTCTGGTCGTAGATTCCATCTTTAGCCAGGTTTCCAGGGTCTTCGTACTTCCAGGTAAGTTCAGTGTCTGGATTTAAAATCTCAGGCGCTTCGATGCGGTGTGCTTTGGGGGTTATTTCGTACCAAGTTTCACCAATTCTGTAAGTAGATGGTATAGCTCCGTCGCAGATGACTTCTGTCCCTTTCCGTATGAACAAATGGGTCTTTGGTGTTAGGAAAAATGAATTATTTCCCCTCAATACGGGCAGTTTGAGGTAGCAACTTTCAGGGCGGCGTATTGTCACTTGCACAGGAATGCATTTGATGACCCTTGCTATCTCACCTGTTACAACTGCTGTGTAGCCAGGCCAATTCATTAGGTTGTAAGCGAACTCATCGGGTGTGACGAAAGCTAATGATAGTAAATTTTTCAACACTTTACGTTCTAGGACGCATTTGTGATACAGGACATCATAATACAAGGTCTGCATTTGATGCTTAAAGAACTGCTTGACATAAACTATCTTGGCATTTACATACGTGAAGAAAGAGATGTTTTGGGACAGAGACACCTTGACCTCGGGGATGGTAAGGTGGTCCTCTCGGATTTCCATTACAAATAGACGATGATGTTCGGTCTTTTGTAGATTCCTTCCATTTATGTTTGTGTACCCTTCCGTTAATAAAGCGAATGAAAGTGATGGACTTTTTACGGTGTACACTGGGTTATTCGATCTCTCTGGGTCAACTACCTTTATGGAATAACCCTTCCAGAGCACGTCGAATTTTTCTAATCTCCATTCGTTTAGTTGCACGTTATCCCAGTACGTGTGACCACCGATGTTGTCGATGCACATTAGTTTACTGAATTTGCATCGAGTTCCGGAGTTCAGAAAGATTAAATCTTTCTCTCTGTCGGTGCGAGCCTCGTAATTAGTCAAGGTGATCGTGACAGACGCCTGTACCACCACAGAATCATATGAGATCATGTGGTCATTATAGCTAACTCCCGAACAGGCTCCATCATTGGTTATCTTACGTGCCAAAGTCACAGCTTTAAAAACCATCCCGCTTCTCTCTAAACCAGCCACAATGGTGTTGTACCCAATTTTGGTGGTTCCAGTCGCATGCATCGAAATGCATTGTTCCCGCGTGACTTCGTCTAAATAGTCCAGTATACCCCCATTAACCGGGGAACTGTAATCAAAGATCTTCCCGCAGCGAGTTATTATACGGTGCATCTCCACCTTACAGTGGGTTACGTGGACCGGCGTATACTTTTTGGTTTGCAACAACGCAATAGATTGCACGCTGCTCTTAACCTTCGGCACGTTCAGATCATATTCCCCAATGTCCATGATTGATAATCTAGAGATATTCATTCCCCTTCCACCACAATCATAACCTACAAGGGTTTGTCCAGATGTCATTCCGATGATGGTGAGCAGAACGAGATGCATAGTTGCTCCCAGCCCAACCTGAAAATGGGAATTTATGATTAAACGTGAAACATTTTCAGCTTGTTGGGGTGCTTGATGTAGCGCACACCCGATTCGTCCTTCATTATAGTGTGCGATTGTCTTTGCCTTGATGTCGGGCATGGGTACCCCTACACAGTACTTGGTAAGTAAGCTCTGCATGGTAAGGATGTGTCTGTTGCCGTCTGGCATCAGGGGCAAAGGTCCTACAGTGTCAAGGGCTACCTTGTCAAAAACTTCCAATGGCGTGTCAGTTATTACCATTGGCATCCGTGTCTTAATGCGGGTTAATTTCTGGGTCTGGCATTCCTCGCATTTGCGAATGTATTCGGTGATCTCACTCCTCATGTTAGGCCAGCAATATTTCTCGCAGATTCTGCGGTGGCTCTTCCTGATGCCCTTATGGCCACCGATGATGCTACCGTGGGGTTCCTGGATGATTGTTTGTCTATCGTCCAGATCAGGAACCTTGCTGATCCCATAACAGAGAGTGATCTCTGTTCCTGAGTTGGTGAAAATTTCTTTGAGCAGGTTCATCAGCAGTGGGGATCGTCTCGGGCGAGAGCAGTGGCAACAGAAAACGACGTTAGCGCCATCTATAGCTATCACGGAACTATTCTGATGTAGCGCGGGTAACACTCATACAGGGAGATTTCAGAGCACAATAGAAAAGGTTTTTTCAAACAGAAATTTTATTATTGTTTGAAATACTTAAACGTTGAAAATACTTAAAATTTCAATATATATACAGACAAACTCTTAAAATTATTTAAAAAAATTAACTGTATCAATTTATTGATAAGTTTCGATTTAAAAATTGGCTATCAACTCTATTATTAATTAGATACATTTATTGTTCCCATGAAAAAATGTACGACGAAATAATCTACGACGAGAATACGCGAAAAAATCTACGAAACAAAACTACGAATAAAAAATCTACGGAAAAAAATCGATTTTGTTAATTTAATAAATAAAATATAATTAAATGAGACAAAAAACAAATGTAAATGACCAATAAAATTTAGTTCCAAGGAATACCTAGTTTATGATAAATATTTATGTTTACAATTACAAAGTAAATAGTATAAAGAGCTGTATTTTTTACTAATTAATAACTACTGCAATAAAAAAGGTATAAAATAGCTTTTGCTTGGAGCTAAACTTTATATCGCGCCTCTTCGCGCCCCACGGTGTGCATTGTTTTAACAAATAACCTTTAAATTTTTAATTTCAATATCAAAATTTTGAAAATTCCGAATTCGTAGATTTTTGATTCGTCGATTTTTTCGAGACACCACATGTATTTAATCACTATCTAATTGTTCAGGCCTGTTTGCTTTTCTTAATTTTTTAACATACTTTTCGTGTGCTGCAATAACAACTGAATGATTATTTTTATTTTTGATACTAATTTTTCCAACCAAGATTCTATTTATGTAACAAATAACTGAAAATAAATAATCTTGTATTACACTATTTAAAAATGAATCAATAAGACTGTTTTTATGCAAATTGCATGAAAAAATGTCAAAATTAATCTCTCGTTTTTGAAACTGTCGTGCCCTTTTTTTTATATTATTTAACGTAAAAATGTTTGCTATAACATTTTTCAAAACTGACATAGTCTCTATCACTAAGTTTTCAATCAATTTTTCGGGACATTTATCGAACATTTCCGTGCATTTGGTACAATTTACTTTTCGAACTATAGCGCATACTGATTTTGCCGCTGCTCTAATACTTTGATTTGACGTGGACCTTTCTAAGGAAATGGGGTTTCTCACATGAGGAATACTAAGATCGGGCTGTTCTTGAAATGATTTATTTTCGTAATCAGCCCTCGAAAGAATGAATCGGTCATTATCAGCCGCGCAGTTAGCGCCTGGAGAGTGATCGGAGGTCAAATTGTTTATTAGCAAAGCTTTTGAAATTTGCTTGTACTGTAGTGCAGTTGGCTTATGATTTTTAATGCCGTGGCCTCGCACAAGCCCAAAGTAATTTTCTAAGACATCTTGATTCAAGCGTTTTGTGTCTAGTGATTTAAATCCAAGGCTTTCCAATATTTTCCAAACACGCAGTACGGAGTCGATGGTAAGTATGAGGTTTTTGAGGAAAGGCACAGATTCTGTTTTGCTCGGATTGTCCTTTTGGACAAATCGCATTTTATTAACGATCCTCTTTGCCTCCTTCAAAAATCCTATGTGGTAACTGGAATTAGTCATTGGTTCTTTGCCGTTTAAAGTATCGAAAAGCTTATTGAAGAATTTTAAAACGTAAGCAATTGTCTTTTGCACATTTAGGCATTTGACGCTCGCCAATTGATGTTTGGAACTTTGCTAAAAAAAAAATTTATCAGTGTTATTTTATACTATTATTATATTACTTTATTTTATTATTTTATACTATTTATTAGTATTATTTAAAAAAAAGTATATAGTACGTCATAATAATCATAAACAGAAATTTCTCATCAGTCGCATTTTAGAAATAAAGGGTTTTCTCGCCGTGTACAGTACACGATGCACAGTAAATAGTTCATAAGAATTATTTGGACTTTATATATGAATCTTAAGTGGGTTAATTAGAATGGACTAGTGGATTCAAAGTAAAACCTACTATCTCTTTTGAATGGGTTATTTGGGATAAATTATAGGATTTTAGATAAAGAGCTACCGTGTACTGGGCATCGTGTACGGCTACGGAACCTTCACAGAAGTTAAAAATTTGCTTGTTACGTCAAGAGAGCACAGATTATGTTAGACTTTTAAATATATGAATATATTATTTTAATGGCTGATGTATACTCAGACGCTTTTTTCTTTATCAATACGACTCCATTGATAAAACTTCGAAAATAAATTATATATTTTTTAAATCAATTTTATAATAATCGAAAATAAAATTTCAGTAAAAAAAATCTATTAATAATTAATATTTAATTGAATAATTACGGCAGATTTGCTTACCTTCTTTTTCAGCTAAAGCATCAACTTCATTGGCAAATCTTCCACTAAACACTTGCGCTGCATGCTTGACACTCATTTCTCTAATTTTTTCTTTGTAGATGTGTTCGTTAGTTATATGAGGCAAACGACGCTCTAAACGACCATACATATCTATTTCAAACGCAGTGATAACGTCGTCCCAAGACGCGAACTGTCGGTCACATTCGGGCTTACTGTCTTCAAAATTTATCACTAAATTTTTAGTCAACAGGTTATTACGAATATTTTTTATAATGTGCGGCACGTCGAACCCTGGAATTAATTCCGTTGAGCTAATAATTATCGTTCCATCAGCAACGAAATAAAATAATTTGGAAATAAGTATTTAAATGGAACGATAAAATCAAAAATATTTTTTAAAATATGGGTAATTAGTCGTGTTTGATTTTACCCTGAACCGTTCGGTTCGCTAGTTAATTCCGTTCGCTTTTTTTCGCCTTTTGCTCATTTAAAATCGAGTAACAATGAAAACTGCGTAGTTTTAATTAAACCAATCAAAACAAGAAAAATCGCATTTTGAGGGTAGATTTTTTACAGCCACAAATCGCTAAAATTTTTTTACTCAAATTTAAATGAGTGGAACGCGGAAAAAAACTAAACCAAACGGTTAGGTATAAAATCAAATCGAAGCTTACAATTTTGAAGACCAAGTCTTGCTTTCAATTTGTTTGTTTCCTCCAAAAGACTTTTTATCGCTCCTCTATTGGCACTGCCTTGATCGCATGTGGAAGGAACAATTCGAAAATTACACTCTTCACAGAGTCTAACGATTTCTTTGATCTGCTCTTGTAGCTTTCCACTTTCAGTAATCGCGTCGCATAAACCATACGCAACTGGTATTTTTCATCCTGTTAATAGTCCTCTTAGCATAAAAGTGAGACCATGATCGGTTATCTTTTCAGAAATTGTCCCGTTCCAGCTTTCAAATCCACAAATTCTGTCATTTTGGTGATCGTAGTCCAAGTGTGCATCCAAAGCTACTTCATCCCATATGAGCACGCAAACTGCGTCCAAGTCATCTGTCATTTGACTTCTAGCTGTGAGTAGTCGATCTTTAATTGCTGGATTAATACCAGTATCTAGTTTTATCTTATTAGATAAATTCTTTAAAGATGTTTGACTGGGCAAATTAAAATGTTTTTACCTGCAGCGGTAGGCTGCCGGAGATTTTTTATATTCTGATAAGTACAGGACTTTTTGGTCATGCGAAAATCTTCGTCCTTTCGCTTTTTTCCCTAAGTTGTTAAGTAAGCAGTCAACTGAAAGTTTTTGCAAGTAGGTCAATTTTCCATACTGTTTCTGTACAATGTTGAATGGCCTTTTTTTCTTTCCGTTAGCCTTTTTTCTAAAAATAAATTGCTTTTGTTGATTAATGAAATAAATTGTAAATATGGAAGATACATTAAAAAAAATGTTTAATTTTATTCACATTATTGGATAGTAGATCAAAAAATAAACGAAGTATATATATTTTTTAATGAAAATTTAATATGAAACATTTTTTTCAAGTTATCGTAATTTTCATAGCTATAAATTGTCACAGGGCTCGAATTAAGGAATTTAATTCCTCGGAGGACCGTGATTGAACACAAGAACCCGCGGCGATCGTCGTCCGCACTCCTCCGACCTGATGACAAAATGCACTTTCTGTGCACACGACAATCCGTCGATTTTTCTTCAATACCTGAAAAGAGGAGGGAAGACGCGTACGCGAACTAATGTTTTTATTACGTGGCGCGGCTGCTCTCCTTCGTCGGTAGTGGCGTGAGTTTACGTGGACCGATCGCAGGAACACGGGTTAATTAAATTAATGATAAAATGTAAATTTTAATAATTTTAATTAACAAGAAAAATAAATGAGTCAAAAATTTACATAATATTCCAAATTAATTCTATCTGATTGTTTACAAACAATCCAACCCGAATGACTCAAAGTCTTGATACGACGAAAATTAATTTTACAAAAATAAAGTTCGTCGGTTGTGTTGTGGTCGCTACTAACACACCGACGCACACACACACTCTCGCGCTCGTCTGCTTGCTGCAGCGCGCCAAAAGAACAAAGACGTGGACTAACTCCGATACAAAATCTAAGTACTTACTGTACTTCACACACACACTCCGACTGTAACTATCACACGAACAAATACTCAATGATTAACCGCTACGTGGACTTACTTTTCTAGCAGGTGCACCTTCGCTTGATTAAACAATAATAATGATAATTACTATTAGCCTGAATGGCTTCACACAAGACGACAATGCCTTCCAAGGCCGCACGCTGACTTTCCGTGAGATGTTCGTCTTCCCCGCTCCGATCCAATGACAACTGGATCACAGGAAAATCTACAAAACTTCTCACTGATAACTTTATCTAACACAACCTCAATAAAGTTATCTAACAACACAAAAAAAGTAAATAAGTATATTCGCTCTCTGACACACGTGTGATCGCGCCAAGCGCTGAAATTAGAGTAATGCTGATCGGTAGATCTCGTCATCACCTGACTTACCGATCCGCATCTGCGTTCCATAACAGTTAGCGCCGAATTCGAATTTAATCAACGCGCTAGCTGTTACAAATTATACTTCCAATGTAAATTAGTAGTGATGACGTCGCAATCACAATATATTCGAAAAATTATATTTCTGGTAATTTTTATCAAAAAAATTATTTAAGAATTTTTAAATTCATTAAAAATCAAAAAAATTCGGAAAAAATTATTTCTTTAAAATCCGCATCTTCCTTGTAGTATATCGAGTAAATTAAATAAACAAACCGTTTTTTTTTGTTTTTGTTTTGCATGTGCTGCGTTTTTAATTTTTTTCTTCAAGGTAGCATTTTCGGTTTTCAACGATGTATTCTCGGTTTTCAATAATAAATTTTCATTTTTCAGTTTATCAATCATTTTTAAATTATTACTTTCCAGTGCCATGATAATTTTTAGTTGCGCAAGTTCTTTTTTGCATTTTTCTTTGGTAGATAATTGTACTGGAACATTCAGCGACCTATTGAAACTAAAGTTAAGTGAGATATAAATATTTTCATTGCATTTAATAAAATAAAAAAAAAGGTATAAAATTATATTTTGAAATACTTTGAACCTTTCGCATGAAGGAGTGTCCACGCTTTCACAAAATAGACTATTTTCGTTGATTATGGGACTTGCTGGTGGAGCAGTGGCCAGATTTTGAATGTTAGAGAAATAAGGAATAATGCTTTCTTCAGAAACTGTAAAAATGTTTATAAAAGGGCTTTTCGTGATTTTTTATATTATAAATGTGTTTTTAACTGATAACTACTAATTTATATTAAAAAAAATGTAAAGTTTTCTACGAATGTACAGTGATTTGTGTACAAAGATATCATCGATTCCAAAAAATCACGTAGAGAGTACGTAACTGTATACCAACTGTATAGAATTTTCCGACCGAACCCGGCCGGAACTTTTTACTTTTGGAGGCCGTAGAACTGAAATACAATTTTTCAATACAATTATGCACACCTAAGCCATGAAATAAGAAAGCCTCAAATCACTAATCAGCCTCGGGTATGCCTCGGCCGAAAATTACCTGTGATCTGAGACATTCTTATTTTCGCGGCCATGTGTAATATATACTATTTCTGATAAAAGAAACATAACGTGATAATTAATTTTTACAAAATATAAAATTGAAAGAAAAAAGAAATTTTAAAATTGATTGGAAAAATCGATTCTTATTTTAAAAATAGATAAAACACATTTAAACCGAGTATGCTTAATATAAAAAGTTGTATGGGATTGCCAAATCGCAGAATAGCTTACCTGGTAATAGTACTGATTTTGGAGATACTGAAGCAGTTGCTCCTTCCATGATCTTAGAGTAAGTCATGAATGGTGATGTTTTAATTGCTCTAATATTGAGGTAATTGCGATAATGTTCGCTTCCCTCGTAACGATTAGAAATATCTATCAGCTGCCGCTTTTTATACGTATGCAAGGGTTCGTGTGGCGGTAAATCTATACTCGAGTTGATAGAGTGCATATCATGACTGAATCTATTGGAATGGTTGGAGTCCAGCTTACGTTTATAACTTTTTACAACTGTAAATGAAAATTTTTTATTTCGTATAAATTGCAGCAAAACTGGCCTCAGATTAGTGTGATATTTCGTGAAAGAAAAAAAAAAAAAAAAAAAAAAAAAAAATATTTTTCTCGTGTAATATTTTTAAATTATTGGGACCAGCTTCACTCGCAATTTTTTCCGTTTTATATAGTTTTATGGTAACAAAAATTAAAAATTTATTAAAAGACTACTCAAACGAATCACATTACCTGGGGGTCGATTTATAGTTTCCGAGGTATTTGAGACCTGCACTGGCGAAGGTGAGCTCAACTGAAGTGTTGGTATAAAACCTTTTTTTACTACTCTTCTGCCATTACTTAAAATCAAAACAGCATTTTTGTGAAAATGTTTAAAACACACTCCATACCGTCCAGTTTTTAATGAATCGTACGGCAATTTATTCAATTCATCATTATTAATTACTCGCAACCATTATAATCCTTCATGCTCTTTTGAAGGAAATTGAAACGTTAAATCTGACGTTGTTGAGTCGCAGCTTATAATGCAGCAAGCACTTTTATTTGTTTTTTTCATTTCACTGCATTTAAGCAAAACTTTTTCAACAAATAATTGGTATTAATTAGTAAAAATCACGTAGATTCGATTTAAGCTTGTGTGAACTATTTTAGCGAAGCCAGCAGAACACAGTTAACTGCAGCCGGTATGAAAAACAAACACAAAACTGTTCGAAAAAAAAAAGAAAACCAGGAGCGAGTTTTTACGACGCGTGCAGATTTTGTTTACACTGTTTTTGACCACTGTTGACAGAACTGATGACCGCAGACGACGCAGAAAAAAAATCATAAAATAAAGTTAATTAAAAGGAAACAAAGGGACTCTCATGAAGATACTTGTTGTAGCCAGTAAATAACAAAAACAATTTTTAAATCAATAAAGTTTGCGTTGTTCTTAGTGAAAACTGATGATTAACTTTGCCCGAATCAGCTGTTGTTGAACGTTCTTCCACATTTTGCACAATTCTGCACTGTTCTGCACCATGCTCTACCGTGCTGCACCGTGAGTGACCGTGAGTGCAGCCAAGTGCAACAGTGTTCAAAAACAAAAGACGCTATCGTTTTTAAAAGTTTAAAACAAATCTCGTTAGTCAACATTCCACGGAAAATATTTATTCATCTGTGCAGTGAACTTAAAATAAAGGTAAGCTTGAAAATAGTACGTATTTAAACGTGGTTTTATTGTGATTGAAACATAACCTCCCAATCACGCGATTGACTTTATTTTTATTTAATTATCTGAAAAACAAAAATCGTTTAGGGAGCAGAGTTCAAAAATCAAATATAGTTGCTTAAATAGATTGTAGATACATACATAATTTGTAATTTTAATTCATTTAACTCTTTGGCTGCTCTCTACCTTTTTTAGTTCGGAGCTGATATAAACTACGGAATCGAGTCTTAACAATTTTTGCAAGTTTATTTGGAAGAAAAAAAGTATTCAAACCTAGTAGTTCATGTTTCAGATTTTTTTGTTCTTATCGCGTAAACTTAAGATGCGCGGACTATAAAGTTTGTAACAGTGCTCGTCCAGGGAAAAACTACGACGATCCTCGTTGTCGGACCAGCAACTGTACACGTATAAAACTCCTGAGTACTCGCTCCTGAGTACTCCTGCAGCCGTTGTCAGTACCTGCAAATAATTAAGTAGACATGCTTGGGGAGATGCGTACGCGGGCAAGCTGTCGAATGCCGGCAGTGGGCGGGGCTATTCCCCAAGCTAAAATCAAAATAAAATAGAATTTCCCGGAATCAATCAATTCCCTAAATGAGGAAAAGTCGAGCGGAGGAAAAAGATTAGTTTCCAATAACAAACTCGAAGAAAGTCAATTTTAATCTTCAATTTATTAATAATAACAACAACAAAAAAATAACAAAGATTGTTCCAAAATCAACGGTCGCGATCTTCGAATTTAAAGTTCGGCCGATCGCGCAGGCGGCCGAACAAAGAGACGTGTAGGTAAACAAAGAACCTGCTGGACTACGCTCACTGGCTCGCAAGTTTCTACGCGGGATTTCTGACAAGAATTCACGCGTAGAACCTTTTAGAAATAAATCCAGATAGGGAGAGAAAAATCGACAAGTTCTCTCCCTTACCGCGACACACTCCTTCACTCTATCTGCACTCAAACGCGGTTACACAAACCTTTACAGGCGCGGGTGGAGATCTCCAAGCGAAGACGGGTGGTCTACGAAAACAGCACACACTCTTTTACAGCACTCATTCCTCGCGATGTCGTGTTTAACGAAAACCTCAACGCGACTCGCGATTACAGTACTTTTTCTCTCTGACGTTGAAAGAAAATCGAGCGTCCGTGCTAACGTTCTACACACGACTGGCGCGCTTCCGTCCCGTTCTACCCGGTCCGACCTCTAACGGTCGGTCCGTTCCGGAATGGTCCACCAGCTGCTGAGCGTCAGCTGCTGGCCCACGTCCACACGGATAATCAATATCGATCGTGTGGACGGATGTTTTCACCGACCCTGACAACCCCCCCCCAGATGCAACGTATCGACGTTGTATCGATAATACCCGACCCAACCTAGTCGACAAAGGATGCCGGAGGAATCAAGGTTGGTGAAAAAAAGTCAAGAGGAAGGATATCTGACTAAATGGAAACTAGGTTTCGTTTCGCACGGGTTTGACGTGGCAACGGTGCTCCCGCACAAATCGTTTCCTTACTCTCCGATCCCCGGGGACTCCCTCTACCCCTTTTTGCGGGAATCGAAGTTGTTGTCCGAGCCTGATCGTTTACAGTCTCGCTTGGGACGATCGGCCTCGCTCTCGGTTTCTAACCTAGGTGCGGATGCTTCCGCTGAAGACCCGCTGGCCTCCGGTACATTTCCTACAATTACCTGGCGCTCGCTAGCGTCGGGGTTCTCGCTCGCCTCCCTCGGTGGTAGATTTTCTTCGTCTGAAGACTCCGGTTCCACTCTTCCGACCCAATCTTCCAACCAATGAAAATCTTCCAGCCGATGCCAGCTGTTATTAGCTCCGACTGTCTTGCCAGTCGTACAGCTCGAGTGCCATCTCCGAGTGATGGCTTTGCCGCAATCGGCGGAGTAAAGGTTACATTCTCTACTCTGCCGGCTGATTGTTTCCCAGCCTTTCAGGACAGTTTGACCTTACGTGTCCTTTCTTCCTGCACTTGTAGCATCTAATCGGACTACTTCTGTCAGGACTTCTTTCGCTTCCACCACTCTCACTTGACCTCGAAGATGGGCTCCCAGTACTTGATCTCGAAGAACTACTAGTACTCTCATTCCTCGAGAGAACCTTGCTTCCTCCCCCATCCTCGCTCGAGCTTGATTTCGTCGATGAGCCTCTGGCCCTTCTATCGCCTTCAGACTTGTGTCCGGTTTTGGACTGCTCGCCCTTGCTCGGATTTTGGTGCCTTGGGCCCCTTGGCTTCCCAAAGTTCTTACTGCCCTCGAGCTTTTTCAAGAAAGCCTCGAGGCGGCTGACGATCGAGTCAGCAGCCGATCTGCTGACAACAGCAGTTGCTGCGACGAGGACTCTCGCTTCCTTGTCAGCCTTGCTTTGTTTATAGGCGAGATAAGGCCACATTGATGCTGAAGGTGATGGTGGTGGCCTATAATTAACCTCGTTGAGAGAGGTACGCTCGATCTCAACGGCCTGGTTCATTAAACCCATCACCGATTTAATCACGCTGCGTCGGATCTGCTTGCGCAGATTCGGCAACATATTTCTCAAAATAAAATCGATTTGTTCACTCTCACCTGGCTCAGGCCTGATTTTCAACAAATACGACTGCAGATTAGTAATGTAGTCCCTGACTGGCTCGGACTCGCCCTGTGTGCGAGCGAAAGCCTGGGCTCGCACACACTGTTGGTAGTCTTCAACACCATACCATTCTCGGGCTAGACGACAGAAATCGTCCCAAGAAGCGATCTGCTTCTTGTTGTTGCGGTACCAAGTGGTCGCAACACCAGTCAGTAATAACGGTAAAGCATCTAACAGTTGCTTGTCCGTCAGTCCGGCTAGACTGTTGTTGTCTGTGGCGTCTAACAGAAATTGCTCCAGGCTCGACTCAGGCCCACCGGAGAATTTCAAATTCCAGCGCCAGACTATAGCACCAACATTTACCGATTTTAAAGCGTTAAAAATCGGTGGTGTTCCTACAGGAATGGTTGTCTCTTGGTCCAACCTACGCAACCTTTCCTGTATTGCTTGCATCTGTTTCTGTAACAAACGCTTTTCGTCAGAAACAGACGCTTCTCGAATAGGGCTAGAGCTGTTTCGCTTGTCTGAGATAGAAGCACCGCGAAAACCCACTCTATTATTCGTTTGACCAGCATTCTCTGTGGAGATGCTATAATCGGCCATAGAGTTATTTACCAATAGCTCTGGCCTGATGGTACTCGAAACCGGTCCACTTGAGTGTAGGTTTCTTCCCGGCCGAGGTTCCTCGACCCTGCGTCTGCCCTCGAACCTGTCCATCCGTTCATGTAGCCTTTTGAGTTCAGCGAATATTTCCCTGAACAGGTCCAGTGCCTCTGGGTTGCCATCTACCCCTTGTGCATCCGCGTTGTTCTCCATGGCCATCGAATGGTCTCGATTGTCCTCTTGTTCGGGCAATCGAAAACTCCGTGTGTGGGATTCCTGTAGTCTCGTTGCCGCTTGCTGAATCAGAGGTTCTTCAAGCAAGACAGCAAAGGGGTGCTCACCAGAGTGTGTATAATCTGGATCCAAGATTGTGGATCCAGATTTTTTCCACATCGTAGTGGCAATAAACGATGCTCGCAACTGCTCGCGTTTAACCTGTGCGGCAGCTGCATCTCGCTCAGAATCGTCTCCTGTGGCTACAAAATCATCTGCCGAGTAATTACCCAGCAGCCACTTCTGGAGACGAGCGCATCGATCTTGGACGGACCCGTCGGGCCTGAGCTCCATGACTACCTCCGGAGCTTCCACCAAAATCCAGGAGAAAACCTTGTCCTCCTTGCCTTCGCTCGCTATCTTCCTTCCTGTGGGCGCGAAAATTAACAAAAAAAAATTCTGCGACCTAACTACTCGTGCCAGTACCAGTCCCTACTAATTTTCGACTGGTACAACAGTCCGCTGCGCCGGTATCTAATTTTCGCAACGCTTGTCGCTGTTGCCACACCAACGCTGTACTGTCACGCACACTTTTTAAAAACAACTGTGAGGAAAGAATAATAAAAAAAACAAACCCGCCGTCCAGAAAAAAAACAAATCCCCACTCCCGGAAAATACTCGCGCGTCTCGGAATTATTCACAATTCCAAGTCGCAAAAACCGCGAAAGATTCTAGGATCAGCTGGCAAAATTAAATCCTAATTTTAACAAGCGAAAGGAAAGAAAAAAAAATCATCCCAACCGGCCTAACAGTTGTTTTTTTTTTTTTTTTTTTTTTTTTTTTTTTTTTTTTTTTTTTTTTTTTTACAAATTTAAGTGAGCTGATTGAGTTATTCGAATTCAAACAGCTCCTGCCGCTATCGAAGTGTCTGGATTTATTTCTGAAGAATAATTCCTCTGTCCGCGCTCGGACAAGGTCACAGCGCTATCAAAACAAACCGCGCTGTTGGGTTATTAATCCTTAACTCTGCGGCTTCAATACGCAGCCGCGCTCGCTTTCCTACCGCTCGCGTCGAGCTGTCTCCCGCAGCTCGATCGCTACGTAATTCAAAAATTACAAAAAAAAAACAAAACCAACCGCGTCGTTGGGTGCCAATTTGTAACAGTGCTCGTCCGGGGAAAAACAACGACGATCCGTGTTGTCGGACCAGCAACTGTACACGTATAAAACTCCTGAGTACTCGCTCCTGAGTACTCCTGCAGCCGTTGTCAATACCTGCAAATAATTAAGTAGACATGCTTGGGGAGATGCGTACGTGGGCTAGCTGTCGAATGCTGGCAGTGGGCGGGGCTATTCCCCAAGCTAAAATCAAAATAAAATATAATTTCCCAGAATCAATAAATTCCCTAAATGAGGAAAATTCGAGCGGAGGAAAAAGATTAGTTTCCAATAACAAACTTGAAGAAAGTCAATTTTAATCTTCAATTTATTTATAATAACAGCAACAACAAAAAAACAAAGATTGTTTCAAAATCAACGGTCGCAATCTTCGAATTTAAAGTTCGGCCGATCGCGCAGGCGGCCGAACAAAGAGACGTGTAGGTAAACAAAGAACCTGCCGGGCTACGCTCGCTGGCTCGCAAGTTTCTACGCGGGATTTCTGACAAGAATTCACGCGTAGAACCTTTCGGAAATAAATCCAGATAGGGAGAGAAAAATCGACAAGTTCTCTCCCTTACCGCGACACACTCCTTCACTCTATCTGCACTCGAACGCGGTTACACAAACCTTTACAGGCGCGGGTGGAGATCTCCAAGTGAAGACGGGTGGTCTACGAAAACAGCACACACTCTTTTACAGCACTCATTCCTCGCGATGTTGTGTTTAACGAAAACCTCAACGCGACTCGCGCTTACAGTACTTTTTCTCTCTGACGTTGAAAGAAAAACGAGACAAAATCACATATTTTTGAATATACTTAAAAAACAAAAGCGCTTATTTTGATATTAAATAAGGGGGGGGGGGCGATCGCAAGTAGAGTATCTCACTTTATTTTATTGTTTTTTTAATCCTTAAATCAAAAATTAATCAACCTACTTCAAGCTACTTTTCTTACTCGATAATATAAAAATAAAAGAAACTGCAAGCGTTTTAAATGTTTGAAATATATTTTTAGATGGCGCAAATTACGGTGGCTGCTTTACAAAGCATGAGGAAACGGTTATGCCACACTTACACCCAAGTCATGCTTCTCAGTGGAGAGATCCTGATGATAACATAACTTCCTTAATAATAAGTATTAGAAATGATTGTGTGAGCAAAGAATGGCTATTAAACGGGATAACTGACCTCGAGCGCAATACCGACTTAAACAACTTCAATAATCTAATTAAAAATGTGAACGTTATTTTGGACCATATAATCTCCCACGTAGACAGAGAACTAACAATTATACAAGATGCACCAACAAGACCAGTTAGTCCAGCGTAAAAAATGGAAGATAAAAACTACTTTTTAACTATGAATTTTCACCACGTAACAACCATCAATTACTTTTTATTAGTAGTAGAGCTAAGAGAGTTCTGGCTCATAAGCCAGAACTCTCCGAGAGTTCTGGCTCATGAGCTAGAACTCTCGTTATTTTTTGAGCCACAACTCTCATACTTTTTTGAGGTGGCGCAGAACTCTCGTACCTTTTTCGGCGCAGAACTCTCGTGACTTTTTGAGCCACAACTCTCGTACCTTTTTCGGCGCAGAACTCTCGTACTTTTTTTGGTCCCGCTCTCTCGTACTTTTTTGGGCCCGCTCTCTCGTACTTTTTTGGTCCCGCTCTCTCGTACTTTTTGAGGGTGAGGGCTGGGGTCGTGCTAGGGGCTAGCCGCTGCTGGCTAGCCGGTAGCTCTACTCATTTTAATAATATTTTAATTTTAATAATATTTTAATTACTTTTACAAATCATTGATGATATTTGAAAATTATTTTTAATAAAATTTTTAAAGAAAAAAAAATCGGTTCAACCGGGATTCGAACCGACGATCCCAGGCACGACAGGCAGACACTCTACCACCTGAGCTATTGAGCTAGTATGCACCATGACTTTAATTAAACTACTTTTCCAACTGTTTTATATTATTTTCATATTACTTTAAATAATTTAATATTATTTTGTTTATTTAATTATTGATATTTTTATTCTTAATTAGTATCATATATTAATATTATTATTTTTTAAATTAAATTATCAAAGAAAAAATTTTTATTGAAGTGGGATTCGAACCCACGATCCCAGGCATGCCAGGCTGACACTCTACCACCTGAGCCATTGAGCTAACATGCGTCAGGACTTTAATTAAAGTACTTTTCCAACCGTTTTAGTTATTAGAATTCAATTAAATTTTTTTTTTTTTCTTTAATTTTTTCATATTTAATCTTTTTTTTCATTTTTCTTTTCGTAAGTTTTTGTTCTTCTTGAAGCTTTTGAAAACTTTTATATTGCTCATCTTGACGCTTTTTTTCCTCAGAATAACTTTTAAAACCTGTAGATACTTTTACTTCAAAAGTTCAAACTTTAAACCTATAAGTTTGAACTTAATGTTTAAAAGTTTAAACTTTTAATGTGAAAACTTATACTTTTACTACAAAAGTTCAAACTTTAGACCTATAAGTTTAAACTTCAAATGTAAAACCTTATACTTTTACTACAAAAGTTCAAACTTTAGACCTATAAGTTTGAACTTTACGTTCAAAAGTTTAAACTTTCAAAAGTTCAAACTTTAAACTTATAAGTTTGAACTTAATGTTTAAAAGTTTAAACTTTTAATGTGAAACCTTATACTTTTACTACAAAAGTTCAAACTTTAGACCTATAAGTTTGAACTTTACGTTTAAAAAGTTTAAACTTTAAATGTAAAACCTTATACTTTTACTACAAAAGTTCAAACTTTAGACCTATAAGTTTGAACTTTACGTTCAAAAGTTTAAACTTTCAAAAGTTAAAACTTTAAACCTATAAGTTTGAACTTAATGTTTAAAAGTTTAAACTTTTAATGTGAAACCTTATACTTTTACTACAAAAGTTCAAACTTTAGACCTATAAGTTTGAACTTCGCGTTTAAAAAGTTTAAACTTTTTATGTGAAACCTTATACTTTTACTACAAAAGTTCAAACTTTAGACCTATAAGTTTGAACTTTACGTTCAAAAGTTTAAACTTTCAAAAGTTCAAACTTTAAACCTATAAGTTTGAACTTAATGTTTAAAAGTTTAAACTTTTAATGTGAAACCTTATACTTTTACTACAAAAGTTCAAACTTTAGACCTATAAGTTTGAACTTTACGTTTAAAAAGTTTAAACTTTAAATGTAAAACCTTATACTTTTACTACAAAAGTTCAAACTTTAGACCTATAAGTTTGAACTTTACGTTCAAAAGTTTAAACTTTCAAAAGTTCAAACTTTAAACCTATAAGTTTGAACTTAATGTTTAAAAGTTTAAACTTTTAATGTGAAACCTTATACTTTTACTACAAAAGTTCAAACTTTAGACCTATAAGTTTGAACTTCACGTTTAAAAAGTTTAAACTTTAAATGTAAAACCTTATACTTTTACTACAAAAGTTCAAACTTTAGACCAATAAGTTTGAACTTTACGTTCAAAAGTTTAAACTTTCAAAAGTTCAAACTTTAAACCTATAAGTTTGAACTTAATGTTTAAAAGTTTAAACTTTTAATGTGAAACCTTATACTTTTACTACAAAAGTTCAAACTTTAGACCTATAAGTTTGAACTTCACGTTTAAAAAGTTTAAACTTTTAATGTGAAACCTTATACTTTTACTACAAAAGTTCAAACTTTAGACCTATAAGTTTGAACTTTACGTTCAAAAGTTTAAACTTTCAAAAGTTCAAACTTTAAACCTATAAGTTTGAACTTAATGTTTAAAAGTTTAAACTTTTAATGTGAAACCTTATACTTTTACTACAAAAGTTCAAACTTTAGACCTATAAGTTTGAACTTTACGTTTAAAAAGTTTAAACTTTAAATGTAAAACCTTATACTTTTACTACAAAAGTTCAAACTTTAGACCTATAAGTTTGAACTTAATGTTTAAAAGTTTAAACTTTTAATGTGAAACCTTATACTTTTACTACAAAAGTTCAAACTTTAGACCTATAAGTTTGAACTTCACGTTTAAAAAGTTTAAACTTTTAATGTGAAACCTTATACTTTTACTACAAAAGTTCAAACTTTAGACCTATAAGTTTGAACTTTACGTTCAAAAGTTTAAACTTTCAAAAGTTCAAACTTTAAACCTATAAGTTTGAACTTAATGTTTAAAAGTTTAAACTTTTAATGTGAAACCTTATACTTTTACTACAAAAGTTCAAACTTTAGACCTATAAGTTTGAACTTTACGTTTAAATAGTTTAAACTTTAAATGTAAAACCTTATACTTTTACTACAAAAGTTCAAACTTTAGACCTATAAGTTTGAACTTTACGTTCAAAAGTTTAAACTTTCAAAAGTTCAAACTTTAAACCTATAAGTTTGAACTTAATGTTTAAAAGTTTAAACTTTTAATGTGAAACCTTATACTTTTACTACAAAAGTTCAAACTTAAGACCTATAAGTTTGAACTTCACGTTTGAAAAGTTTAAACTTTAAATGTAAAACCTTATACTTTTACTACAAAAGTTCAAACTTTAGACCTATAAGTTTGAACTTTACGTTCAAAAGTTTAAACTTTTAATGTGAAACCCTATACTTTTATCACGAAAGTTTAAACTTTAAGTTTAAGTGTTCAAACTTTCAATATAATAATCTCTACTTTTAGTTAAAATGTTTAAACTTTTACTAAGATACTTTATACTTTTACTTCAAAATTCAAACTTCAGACCTATGAGTTTAAACTTTTACTACAAAAGTTCAAACTTTAGACCTATAAGTTTGAACTTTACGTTCAAAAGTTTAAACTTTTAATGTGAAACCCTATACTTTTATCACGAAAGTTTAAACTTTAAGTTTAAGTGTTCAAACTTTCAATATAATAATCTCTACTTTTAGTTAAAATGTTTAAACTTTTACTAAGATACTTTATACTTTTACTTCAAAATTCAAACTTCAGACCTATGAGTTTAAACTTTTACTACAAAAGTTCAAACTTTAGACCTATAAGTTTGAACTTTACGTTCAAAAGTTTAAACTTTTAATGTGAAACCCTATACTTTTATCACGAAAGTTTAAACTTTAAGTTTAAGTGTTCAAACTTTCAATATAATAATCTCTACTTTTAGTTAAAATGTTTAAACTTTTACTAAGATACTTTATACTTTTACTTCAAAATTCAAACTTCAGACCTATGAGTTTAAACTTTTACTACAAAAGTTCAAACTTTAGACCTATAAGTTTGAACTTTACGTTCAAAAGTTTAAACTTTTAATGTGAAACCCTATACTTTTATTACAAAAGTTTAAACTTTAAGTTTAAGTGTTCAAACTTTCAATATAATAATCTTTAATTTTAGTTAAAATGTTTAAACTTTTACTAAGATACTTTATACTTTTACTTCAAAATTCAAACTTCAGACCTATGAGTTTGAACTTTACGTTTAAAAAGTTTAAACTTTAAATGTAAAACCTTATACTTTTACTACAAAAGTTCAAACTTTAAACCTATAAGTTTGAACTTAATGTTTAAAAGTTTAAACTTTTAATGTGAAACCTTATACTTTTACTACAAAAGTTCAAACTTTAGACCTATAAGTTTGAACTTAATGTTTAAAAGTTTAAACTTTTAATGTGAAACCTTATACTTTTACTACAAAAGTTCAAACTTTAGACCTATAAATTTGAACTTTACGTTTAAAAAGTTTAAACTTTAAATGTAAAACCTTATACTTTTACTACAAAAGTTCAAACTTTAGACCTATAAGTTTGAACTTAATGTTTAAAAGTTTAAACTTTTAATGTGAAACCTTATACTTTTACTACAAAAGTTCAAACTTAAGACCTATAAGTTTGAACTTCACGTTTAAAAAGTTTAAACTTTAAATGTAAAACCTTATACTTTTACTACAAAAGTTCAAACTTTAGACCTATAAGTTTGAACTTTACGTTCAAAAGTTTAAACTTTCAAAAGTTCAAACTTTAAACCTATAAATTTGAACTTAATGTTTAAAAGTTTAAACTTTTAATGTGAAACCTTATACTTTTACTACAAAAGTTCAAACTTTAAACCTATAAGTTTGAACTTAATGTTTAAAAGTTTAAACTTTTAATGTGAAACCTTATACTTTTACTACAAAAGTTCAAACTTTAGACCTATAAGTTTGAACTTCACGTTTAAAAAGTTTAAACTTTTAATGTGAAACCTTATACTTTTACTACAAAAGTTCAAACTTTAGACCTATAAGTTTAAACTTTACGTTCAAAAGTTTAAACTTTCAAAAGTTCAAACTTTAAACCTATAAGTTTGAACTTAATGTTTAAAAGTTTAAACTTTTAATGTGAAACCTTATACTTTTACTACAAAAGTTCAAACTTTAGAACTATAAGTTTGAACTTTACGTTTAAAAAGTTTAAACTTTAAATGTAAAACCTTATACTTTTACTACAAAAGTTCAAACTTTAGACCTATAAGTTTGAACTTTACGTTCAAAAGTTTAAACTTTCAAAAGTTCAAACTTTAAACCTATAAGTTTGAACTTAATGTTTAAAAGTTTAAACTTTTAATGTGAAACCTTATACTTTTACTACAAAAGTTCAAACTTTAGACCTATAAGTTTGAACTTCACGTTTAAAAAGTTTAAACTTTTAATGTGAAACCTTATACTTTTACTACAAAAGTTCAAACTTTAGACCTATAAGTTTGAACTTTACGTTCAAAAGTTTAAACTTTCAAAAGTTCAAACTTTAAACCTATAAGTTTGAACTTAATGTTTAAAAGTTTAAACTTTTAATGTGAAACCTTATACTTTTACTACAAAAGTTCAAACTTTAGACCTATAAGTTTGAACTTTACGTTTAAAAAGTTTAAACTTTAAATGTAAAACCTTATACTTTTACTACAAAAGTTCAAACTTTAGACCTATAAGTTTGAACTTAATGTTTAAAAGTTTAAACTTTTAATGTGAAACCTTATACTTTTACTACAAAAGTTCAAACTTTAGACCTATAAGTTTGAACTTCACGTTTAAAAAGTTTAAACTTTTAATGTGAAACCTTATACTTTTACTACAAAAGTTCAAACTTTAGACCTATAAGTTTGAACTTTACGTTCAAAAGTTTAAACTTTCAAAAGTTCAAACTTTAAACCTATAAGTTTGAACTTAATGTTTAAAAGTTTAAACTTTTAATGTGAAACCTTATACTTTTACTACAAAAGTTCAAACTTTAGACCTATAAGTTTGAACTTTACGTTTAAAAAGTTTAAACTTTAAATGTAAAACCTTATACTTTTACTACAAAAGTTCAAACTTTAGACCTATAAGTTTGAACTTAATGTTTAAAAGTTTAAACTTTTAATGTGAAACCTTATACTTTTACTACAAAAGTTCAAACTTTAGACCTATAAGTTTGAACTTTACGTTTAAAAAGTTTAAACTTTAAATGTAAAACCTTATACTTTTACTACAAAAGTTCAAACTTTAGACCTATAAGTTTGAACTTAATGTTTAAAAGTTTAAACTTTTAATGTGAAACCTTATACTTTTACTACAAAAGTTCAAACTTTAGACCTATAAGTTTGAACTTCACGTTTAAAAAGTTTAAACTTTTAATGTGAAACCTTATACTTTTACTACAAAAGTTCAAACTTTAGACCTATAAGTTTGAACTTTACGTTCAAAAGTTTAAACTTTCAAAAGTTCAAACTTTAAACCTATAAGTTTGAACTTAATGTTTAAAAGTTTAAACTTTCAATGTGAAACCTTATACTTTTACTACAAAAGTTCAAACTTAAGACCTATAAGTTTGAACTTCACGTTTAAAAAGTTTAAACTTTAAATGTAAAACCTTATACTTTTACTCTAAAAGTTCAAACTTTAGACCTATAAGTTTGAACTTTACGTTCAAAAGTTTAAACTTTCAAAAGTTCAAACTTTAAACCTATAAATTTGAACTTAATGTTTAAAAGTTTAAACTTTTAATGTGAAACCTTATACTTTTACTACAAAAGTTCAAACTTTAGACCTATAAGTTTGAACTTCACGTTTAAAAAGTTTAAACTTTTAATGTGAAACCTTATACTTTTACTACAAAAGTTCAAACTTTAGACCTATAAGTTTAAACTTTACGTTCAAAAGTTTAAACTTTCAAAAGTTCAAACTTTAAACCTATAAGTTTGAACTTAATGTTTAAAAGTTTAAACTTTTAATGTGAAACCTTATACTTTTACTACAAAAGTTCGAACTTTAGACCTATAAGTTTGAACTTTACGTTTAAAAAGTTTAAACTTTAAATGTAAAACCTTATACTTTTACTACAAAAGTTCAAACTTTAGACCTATAAGTTTGAACTTTACGTTTAAAAAGTTTAAACTTTAAATGTAAAACCTTATACTTTTACTACAAAAGTTCAAACTTTAGACCTATAAGTTTGAACTTTACGTTCAAAAGTTTAAACTTTCAAAAGTTCAAACTTTAAACCTATAAATTTGAACTTAATGTTTAAAAGTTTAAACTTTTAATGTGAAACCTTATACTTTTACTACAAAAGTTCAAACTTTAGACCTATAAGTTTGAACTTCACGTTTAAAAAGTTTAAACTTTTAATGTGAAACCTTATACTTTTACTACAAAAGTTCAAACTTTAGACCTATAAGTTTAAACTTTACGTTCAAAAGTTTAAACTTTCAAAAGTTCAAACTTTAAACCTATAAGTTTGAACTTAATGTTTAAAAGTTTAAACTTTTAATGTGAAACCTTATACTTTTACTACAAAAGTTCAAACTTTAGACCTATAAGTTTGAACTTTACGTTTAAAAAGTTTAAACTTTAAATGTAAAACCTTATACTTTTACTACAAAAGTTCAAACTTTAGACCTATAAGTTTGAACTTTACGTTCAAAAGTTTAAACTTTCAAAAGTTAAAACTTTAAACCTATAAGTTTGAACTTAATGTTTAAAAGTTTAAACTTTTAATGTGAAACCTTATACTTTTACTACAAAAGTTCAAACTTTAGACCTATAAGTTTGAACTTTACGTTCAAAAGTTTAAACTTTCAAAAGTTCAAACTTTAAACCTATAAGTTTGAACTTAATGTTTAAAAGTTTAAACTTTTAATGTGAAACCTTATACTTTTACTACAAAAGTTCAAACTTCAGACCTATGAGTTTGAACTTTACGTTTAAAAAGTTTAAACTTTAAATGTAAAACCTTATACTTTTACTACAAAAGTTCAAACTTTAGACCTATAAGTTTGAACTTAATGTTTAAAAGTTTAAACTTTTAATGTGAAACCTTATACTTTTACTACAAAAGTTCAAACTTTAGACCTATAAGTTTGAACTTAATGTTTAAAAGTTTAAACTTTAAATGTAAAACCTTATACTTTTACTACAAAAGTTCAAACTTTAGACCTATAAGTTTGAACTTTACGTTTAAAAAGTTTAAACTTTAAATGTAAAACCTTATACTTTTACTACAAAAGTTCAAACTTTAGACCTATAAGTTTGAACTTAATGTTTAAAAGTTTAAACTTTTAATGTGAAACCTTATACTTTTACTACAAAAGTTCAAACTTAAGACCTATAAGTTTGAACTTCACGTTTAAAAAGTTTAAACTTTAAATGTAAAACCTTATACTTTTACTCTAAAAGTTCAAACTTTAGACCTATAAGTTTGAACTTTACGTTCAAAAGTTTAAACTTTCAAAAGTTCAAACTTTAAACCTATAAATTTGAACTTAATGTTTAAAAGTTTAAACTTTTAATGTGAAACCTTATACTTTTACTACAAAAGTTCAAACTTTAGACCTATAAGTTTGAACTTCACGTTTAAAAAGTTTAAACTTTTAATGTGAAACCTTATACTTTTACTACAAAAGTTCAAACTTTAGACCTATAAGTTTAAACTTTACGTTCAAAAGTTTAAACTTTCAAAAGTTCAAACTTTAAACCTATAAGTTTGAACTTAATGTTTAAAAGTTTAAACTTTTAATGTGAAACCTTATACTTTTACTACAAAAGTTCAAACTTTAGACCTATAAGTTTAAACTTTACGTTCAAAAGTTTAAACTTTCAAAAGTTCAAACTTTAAACCTATAAGTTTGAACTTAATGTTTAAAAGTTTAAACTTTTAATGTGAAACCTTATACTTTTACTACAAAAGTTCAAACTTTAGACCTATAAGTTTGAACTTTACGTTTAAAAAGTTTAAACTTTAAATGTAAAACCTTATACTTTTACTACAAAAGTTCAAACTTTAGACCTATAAGTTTGAACTTTACGTTCAAAAGTTAAAACTTTCAAAAGTTAAAACTTTAAACCTATAAGTTTGAACTTAATGTTTAAAAGTTTAAACTTTTAATGTGAAACCTTATACTTTTACTACAAAAGTTCAAACTTTAGACCTATAAGTTTGAACTTTACGTTCAAAAGTTTAAACTTTCAAAAGTTCAAACTTTAAACCTATAAGTTTGAACTTAATGTTTAAAAGTTTAAACTTTTAATGTGAAACCTTATACTTTTACTACAAAAGTTCAAACTTCAGACCTATGAGTTTGAACTTTACGTTTAAAAAGTTTAAACTTTAAATGTAAAACCTTATACTTTTACTACAAAAGTTCAAACTTTAGACCTATAAGTTTGAACTTAATGTTTAAAAGTTTAAACTTTTAATGTGAAACCTTATACTTTTACTACAAAAGTTCAAACTTTAGACCTATAAGTTTGAACTTAATGTTTAAAAGTTTAAACTTTTAATGTGAAACCTTATACTTTTACTACAAAAGTTCAAACTTTAGACCTATAAGTTTGAACTTTACGTTTAAAAAGTTTAAACTTTAAATGTAAAACCTTATACTTTTACTACAAAAGTTCAAACTTTAGACCTATAAGTTTGAACTTAATGTTTAAAAGTTTAAACTTTTAATGTGAAACCTTATACTTTTACTACAAAAGTTCAAACTTAAGACCTATAAGTTTGAACTTCACGTTTAAAAAGTTTAAACTTTAAATGTAAAACCTTATACTTTTACTCTAAAAGTTCAAACTTTAGACCTATAAGTTTGAACTTTACGTTCAAAAGTTTAAACTTTCAAAAGTTCAAACTTTAAACCTATAAGTTTGAACTTAATGTTTAAAAGTTTAAACTTTTAATGTGAAACCTTATACTTTTACTACAAAAGTTCAAACTTTAGACCTATAAGTTTGAACTTCACGTTTAAAAAGTTTAAACTTTTAATGTGAAACCTTATACTTTTACTACAAAAGTTCAAACTTTAGACCTATAAGTTTAAACTTTACGTTCAAAAGTTTAAACTTTCAAAAGTTCAAACTTTAAACCTATAAGTTTGAACTTAATGTTTAAAAGTTTAAACTTTTAATGTGAAACCTTATACTTTTACTACAAAAGTTCAAACTTTAGACCTATAAGTTTGAACTTTACGTTTAAAAAGTTTAAACTTTAAATGTAAAACCTTATACTTTTACTACAAAAGTTCAAACTTTAGACCTATAAGTTTGAACTTTACGTTCAAAAGTTTAAACTTTCAAAAGTTCAAACTTTAAACCTATAAGTTTGAACTTAATGTTCAAAAGTTTAAACTTTTAATGTGAAACCTTATACTTTTACTACAAAAGTTCAAACTTTAGACCTATAAGTTTGAACTTCACGTTTAAAAAGTTTAAACTTTTAATGTGAAACCTTATACTTTTACTACAAAAGTTCAAACTTTAGACCTATAAGTTTGAACTTTACGTTCAAAAGTTTAAACTTTCAAAAGTTCAAACTTTAAACCTATAAGTTTGAACTTAATGTTTAAAAGTTTAAACTTTTAATGTGAAACCTTATACTTTTACTACAAAAGTTCAAACTTTAGACCTATAAGTTTGAACTTTACGTTTAAAAAGTTTAAACTTTAAATGTAAAACCTTATACTTTTACTACAAAAGTTCAAACTTTAGACCTATAAGTTTGAACTTAATGTTTAAAAGTTTAAACTTTTAATGTGAAACCTTATACTTTTACTACAAAAGTTCAAACTTTAGACCTATAAGTTTGAACTTCACGTTTAAAAGTTTAAACTTTTAATGTGAAACCTTATACTTTTACTACAAAAGTTCAAACTTTAGACCTATAAGTTTGAACTTTACGTTTAAAAAGTTTAAACTTTAAATGTAAAACCTTATACTTTTACTACAAAAGTTCAAACTTTAGACCTATAAGTTTGAACTTAATGTTTAAAAGTTTAAACTTTTAATGTGAAACCTTATACTTTTACTACAAAAGTTCAAACTTAAGACCTATAAGTTTGAACTTCACGTTTAAAAAGTTTAAACTTTAAATGTAAAACCTTATACTTTTACTCTAAAAGTTCAAACTTTAGACCTATAAGTTTGAACTTTACGTTCAAAAGTTTAAACTTTCAAAAGTTCAAACTTTAAACCTATAAATTTGAACTTAATGTTTAAAAGTTTAAACTTTTAATGTGAAACCTTATACTTTTACTACAAAAGTTCAAACTTTAGACCTATAAGTTTGAACTTCACGTTTAAAAAGTTTAAACTTTTAATGTGAAACCTTATACTTTTACTACAAAAGTTCAAACTTTAGACCTATAAGTTTGAACTTAATGTTTAAAAGTTTAAACTTTTAATGTGAAACCTTATACTTTTACTACAAAAGTTCAAACTTTAGACCTATAAGTTTGAACTTTACGTTTAAAAAGTTTAAACTTTAAATGTAAAACCTTATACTTTTACTACAAAAGTTCAAACTTTAGACCTATAAGTTTGAACTTAATGTTTAAAAGTTTAAACTTTTAATGTGAAACCTTATACTTTTACTACAAAAGTTCAAACTTAAGACCTATAAGTTTGAACTTCACGTTTAAAAAGTTTAAACTTTAAATGTAAAACCTTATACTTTTACTCTAAAAGTTCAAACTTTAGACCTATAAGTTTGAACTTTACGTTCAAAAGTTTAAACTTTCAAAAGTTCAAACTTTAAACCTATAAGTTTGAACTTAATGTTTAAAAGTTTAAACTTTTAATGTGAAACCTTATACTTTTACTACAAAAGTTCAAACTTTAGACCTATAAGTTTGAACTTTACGTTTAAAAAGTTTAAACTTTAAATTCAAAACCTTATACTTTTACTACAAAAGTTCAAACTTTAGACCTATAAGTTTGAACTTAATGTTTAAAAGTTTAAACTTTTAATGTGAAACCTTATACTTTTACTACAAAAGTTCAAACTTTAGACCTATAAGTTTGAACTTAATGTTTAAAAGTTTAAACTTTTAATGTGAAACCTTATACTTTCACTACAAAAGTTCAAACTTTAGACCTATAAGTTTGAACTTTACGTTTAAAAAGTTTAAACTTTAAATGTAAAACCTTATACTTTTACTACAAAAGTTCAAACTTTAGACCTATAAGTTTGAACTTAATGTTTAAAAGTTTAAACTTTTAATGTGAAACCTTATACTTTTACTACAAAAGTTCAAACTTAAGACCTATAAGTTTGAACTTCACGTTTAAAAAGTTTAAACTTTAAATGTAAAACCTTATACTTTTACTCTAAAAGTTCAAACTTTAGACCTATAAGTTTGAACTTTACGTTCAAAAGTTTAAACTTTCAAAAGTTCAAACTTTAAACCTATAAATTTGAACTTAATGTTTAAAAGTTTAAACTTTTAATGTGAAACCTTATACTTTTACTACAAAAGTTCAAACTTTAGACCTATAAGTTTGAACTTCACGTTTAAAAAGTTTAAACTTTTAATGTGAAACCTTATACTTTTACTACAAAAGTTCAAACTTTAGACCTATAAGTTTGAACTTAATGTTTAAAAGTTTAAACTTTTAATGTGAAACCTTATACTTTTACTACAAAAGTTCAAACTTTAGACCTATAAGTTTGAACTTTACGTTTAAAAAGTTTAAACTTTAAATGTAAAACCTTATACTTTTACTACAAAAGTTCAAACTTTAGACCTATAAGTTTGAACTTAATGTTTAAAAGTTTAAACTTTTAATGTGAAACCTTATACTTTTACTACAAAAGTTCAAACTTAAGACCTATAAGTTTGAACTTCACGTTTAAAAAGTTTAAACTTTAAATGTAAAACCTTATACTTTTACTCTAAAAGTTCAAACTTTAGACCTATAAGTTTGAACTTTACGTTCAAAAGTTTAAACTTTCAAAAGTTCAAACTTTAAACCTATAAATTTGAACTTAATGTTTAAAAGTTTAAACTTTTAATGTGAAACCTTATACTTTTACTACAAAAGTTCAAACTTTAGACCTATAAGTTTGAACTTCACGTTTAAAAAGTTTAAACTTTTAATGTGAAACCTTATACTTTTACTACAAAAGTTCAAACTTTAGACCTATAAGTTTAAACTTTACGTTCAAAAGTTTAAACTTTCAAAAGTTCAAACTTTAAACCTATAAGTTTGAACTTTACGTTCAAAAGTTTAAACTTTTAATGTGAAAACTTATACTTTTACTACAAAAGTTCAAACTTTAGACCTATAAGTTTGAACTTTACGTTCAAAAGTTTAAACTTTCAAAAGTTCAAACTTTAAACCTATAAGTTTGAACTTAATGTTTAAAAGTTTAAACTTTTAATGTGAAACCTTATACTTTTACTACAAAAGTTCAAACTTAAGACCTATAAGTTTGAACTTTACGTTTAAAAAGTTTAAACTTTAAATGTAAAACCTTATACTTTTACTACAAAAGTTCAAACTTTAGACCTATAAGTTTGAACTTTACGTTCAAAAGTTTAAACTTTCAAAAGTTCAAACTTTAAACCTATAAGTTTGAACTTAATGTTTAAAAGTTTAAACTTTTAATGTGAAACCTTATACTTTTACTACAAAAGTTCAAACTTTAGACCTATAAGTTTGAACTTTACGTTTAAAAAGTTTAAACTTTAAATTCAAAACCTTATACTTTTACTACAAAAGTTCAAACTTTAGACCTATAAGTTTGAACTTAATGTTTAAAAGTTTAAACTTTTAATGTGAAACCTTATACTTTTACTACAAAAGTTCAAACTTTAGACCTATAAGTTTGAACTTTACGTTTAAAAAGTTTAAACTTTAAATGTAAAACCTTATACTTTTACTACAAAAGTTCAAACTTTAGACCTATAAGTTTGAACTTAATGTTTAAAAGTTTAAACTTTTAATGTGAAACCTTATACTTTTACTACAAAAGTTCAAACTTAAGACCTATAAGTTTGAACTTCACGTTTAAAAAGTTTAAACTTTAAATGTAAAACCTTATACTTTTACTCTAAAAGTTCAAACTTTAGACCTATAAGTTTGAACTTTACGTTCAAAAGTTTAAACTTTCAAAAGTTCAAACTTTAAACCTATAAGTTTGAACTTAATGTTTAAAAGTTTAAACTTTTAATGTGAAACCTTATACTTTTACTACAAAAGTTCAAACTTTAGACCTATAAGTTTGAACTTTACGTTTAAAAAGTTTAAACTTTAAATTCAAAACCTTATACTTTTACTACAAAAGTTCAAACTTTAGACCTATAAGTTTGAACTTAATGTTTAAAAGTTTAAACTTTTAATGTGAAACCTTATACTTTTACTACAAAAGTTCAAACTTTAGACCTATAAGTTTGAACTTAATGTTTAAAAGTTTAAACTTTTAATGTGAAACCTTATACTTTCACTACAAAAGTTCAAACTTTAGACCTATAAGTTTGAACTTTACGTTTAAAAAGTTTAAACTTTAAATGTAAAACCTTATACTTTTACTACAAAAGTTCAAACTTTAGACCTATAAGTTTGAACTTAATGTTTAAAAGTTTAAACTTTTAATGTGAAACCTTATACTTTTACTACAAAAGTTCAAACTTAAGACCTATAAGTTTGAACTTCACGTTTAAAAAGTTTAAACTTTAAATGTAAAACCTTATACTTTTACTCTAAAAGTTCAAACTTTAGACCTATAAGTTTGAACTTTACGTTCAAAAGTTTAAACTTTCAAAAGTTCAAACTTTAAACCTATAAATTTGAACTTAATGTTTAAAAGTTTAAACTTTTAATGTGAAACCTTATACTTTTACTACAAAAGTTCAAACTTTAGACCTATAAGTTTGAACTTCACGTTTAAAAAGTTTAAACTTTTAATGTGAAACCTTATACTTTTACTACAAAAGTTCAAACTTTAGACCTATAAGTTTGAACTTAATGTTTAAAAGTTTAAACTTTTAATGTGAAACCTTATACTTTTACTACAAAAGTTCAAACTTTAGACCTATAAGTTTGAACTTTACGTTTAAAAAGTTTAAACTTTAAATGTAAAACCTTATACTTTTACTACAAAAGTTCAAACTTTAGACCTATAAGTTTGAACTTAATGTTTAAAAGTTTAAACTTTTAATGTGAAACCTTATACTTTTACTACAAAAGTTCAAACTTAAGACCTATAAGTTTGAACTTCACGTTTAAAAAGTTTAAACTTTAAATGTAAAACCTTATACTTTTACTCTAAAAGTTCAAACTTTAGACCTATAAGTTTGAACTTTACGTTCAAAAGTTTAAACTTTCAAAAGTTCAAACTTTAAACCTATAAATTTGAACTTAATGTTTAAAAGTTTAAACTTTTAATGTGAAACCTTATACTTTTACTACAAAAGTTCAAACTTTAGACCTATAAGTTTGAACTTCACGTTTAAAAAGTTTAAACTTTTAATGTGAAACCTTATACTTTTACTACAAAAGTTCAAACTTTAGACCTATAAGTTTAAACTTTACGTTCAAAAGTTTAAACTTTCAAAAGTTCAAACTTTAAACCTATAAGTTTGAACTTTACGTTCAAAAGTTTAAACTTTTAATGTGAAAACTTATACTTTTACTACAAAAGTTCAAACTTTAGACCTATAAGTTTGAACTTTACGTTCAAAAGTTTAAACTTTCAAAAGTTCAAACTTTAAACCTATAAGTTTGAACTTAATGTTTAAAAGTTTAAACTTTTAATGTGAAACCTTATACTTTTACTACAAAAGTTCAAACTTAAGACCTATAAGTTTGAACTTCACGTTTGAAAAGTTTAAACTTTAAATGTAAAACCTTATACTTTTACTACAAAAGTTCAAACTTTAGACCTATAAGTTTGAACTTTACGTTCAAAAGTTTAAACTTTTAATGTGAAACCCTATACTTTTATCACGAAAGTTTAAACTTTAAGTTTAAGTGTTCAAACTTTCAATATAATAATCTCTACTTTTAGTTAAAATGTTTAAACTTTTACTAAGATACTTTATACTTTTACTTCAAAATTCAAACTTCAGACCTATGAGTTTAAACTTTTACTACAAAAGTTCAAACTTTAGACCTATAAGTTTGAACTTTACGTTCAAAAGTTTAAACTTTTAATGTGAAACCCTATACTTTTATCACGAAAGTTTAAACTTTAAGTTTAAGTGTTCAAACTTTCAATATAATAATCTCTACTTTTAGTTAAAATGTTTAAACTTTTACTAAGATACTTTATACTTTTACTTCAAAATTCAAACTTCAGACCTATGAGTTTAAACTTTTACTACAAAAGTTCAAACTTTAGACCTATAAGTTTGAACTTTACGTTCAAAAGTTTAAACTTTTAATGTGAAACCCTATACTTTTATCACGAAAGTTTAAACTTTAAGTTTAAGTGTTCAAACTTTCAATATAATAATCTCTACTTTTAGTTAAAATGTTTAAACTTTTACTAAGATACTTTATACTTTTACTTCAAAATTCAAACTTCAGACCTATGAGTTTGAACTTTACGTTTAAAAAGTTTAAACTTTAAATGTAAAACCTTATACTTTTACTACAAAAGTTCAAACTTTAGACCTATAAGTTTGAACTTAATGTTTAAAAGTTTAAACTTTTAATGTGAAACCTTATACTTTTACTACAAAAGTTCAAACTTTAGACCTATAAGTTTGAACTTAATGTTTAAAAGTTTAAACTTTTAATGTGAAACCTTATACTTTTACTACAAAAGTTCAAACTTTAGACCTATAAGTTTGAACTTTACGTTTAAAAAGTTTAAACTTTAAATGTAAAACCTTATACTTTTACTACAAAAGTTCAAACTTTAGACCTATAAGTTTGAACTTAATGTTTAAAAGTTTAAACTTTTAATGTGAAACCTTATACTTTTACTACAAAAGTTCAAGCTTAAGACCTATAAGTTTGAACTTCACGTTTAAAAAGTTTAAACTTTAAATGTAAAACCTTATACTTTTACTCTAAAAGTTCAAACTTTAGACCTATAAGTTTGAACTTTACGTTCAAAAGTTTAAACTTTCAAAAGTTCAAACTTTAAACCTATAAATTTGAACTTAATGTTTAAAAGTTTAAACTTTTAATGTGAAACCTTATACTTTTACTACAAAAGTTCAAACTTTAGACCTATAAGTTTGAACTTCACGTTTAAAAAGTTTAAACTTTTAATGTGAAACCTTATACTTTTACTACAAAAGTTCAAACTTTAGACCTATAAGTTTAAACTTTACGTTCAAAAGTTTAAACTTTCAAAAGTTCAAACTTTAAACCTATAAGTTTGAACTTAATGTTTAAAAGTTTAAACTTTTAATGTGAAACCTTATACTTTTACTACAAAAGTTCAAACTTTAGACCTATAAGTTTGAACTTTACGTTTAAAAAGTTTAAACTTTAAATGTAAAACCTTATACTTTTACTACAAAAGTTCAAACTTTAGACCTATAAGTTTGAACTTTACGTTCAAAAGTTTAAACTTTCAAAAGTTCAAACTTTAAACCTATAAATTTGAACTTAATGTTTAAAAGTTTAAACTTTTAATGTGAAACCTTATACTTTTACTACAAAAGTTCAATCTTTAGACCTATAAGTTTGAACTTCACGTTTAAAAAGTTTAAACTTTTAATGTGAAACCTTATACTTTTACTACAAAAGTTCAAACTTTAGACCTATAAGTTTAAACTTTACGTTCAAAAGTTTAAACTTTCAAAAGTTCAAACTTTAAACCTATAAGTTTGAACTTAATGTTTAAAAGTTTAAACTTTTAATGTGAAACCTTATACTTTTACTACAAAAGTTCAAACTTTAGACCTATAAGTTTGAACTTTACGTTTAAAAAGTTTAAACTTTAAATGTAAAACCTTATACTTTTACTACAAAAGTTCAAACTTTAGACCTATAAGTTTGAACTTTACGTTCAAAAGTTTAAACTTTCAAAAGTTAAAACTTTAAACCTATAAGTTTGAACTTAATGTTTAAAAGTTTAAACTTTTAATGTGAAACCTTATACTTTTACTACAAAAGTTCAAACTTTAGACCTATAAGTTTGATTTTCACGTTTAAAAAGTTTAAACTTTTAATGTGAAACCTTATACTTTTACTACAAAAGTTCAAACTTTAGACCTATAAGTTTGAACTTTACGTTCAAAAGTTTAAACTCTCAAAAGTTCAAACTTTAAACCTATAAGTTTGAACTTAATGTTTAAAAGTTTAAACTTTTAATGTGAAACCTTATACTTTTACTACAAAAGTTCAAACTTTAGACCTATAAGTTTGAACTTTACGTTTAAAAAGTTTAAACTTTAAATGTAAAACCTTATACTTTTACTACAAAAGTTCAAACTTTAGACCTATAAGTTTGAACTTTACGTTCAAAAGTTTAAACTTTCAAAAGTTCAAACTTTAAACCTATAAGTTTGAACTTAATGTTTAAAAGTTTAAACTTTTAATGTGAAACCTTATACTTTTACTACAAAAGTTCAAACTTTAGACCTATAAGTTTGAACTTCACGTTTAAAAAGTTTAAACTTTAAATGTAAAACCTTATACTTTTACTACAAAAGTTCAAACTTTAGACCTATAAGTTTGAACTTTACGTTCAAAAGTTTAAACTTTTAATGTGAAACCCTATACTTTTATTACAAAAGTTTAAACTTTAAGTTTAAGTGTTCAAACTTTCAATATAATAATCTATACTTTTAGTTAAAATGTTTAAACTTTTACTAAGATACTTTATACTTTTACTTTAAAATTCAAACTTCAGACCTATGAGTTTAAACTTTTACTACAAAAGTTCAAACTTTAGACCTATAAGTTTGAACTTTACGTTCAAAAGTTTAAAATTTTAATGTGAAACCCTATACTTTTATTACAAAAGTTTAAACTTTAAGTTTGAGTGTTCAAACTTTCAATATAATAATCTATACTTTTAGTTAAAATGTTTAAACTTTTACTAAGATACTTTATACTTTTACTTCAAAATTCAAACTTCAGACCTATGAGTTTGAACTTTACGTTTAAAAGTTTAAACTTTTACTCTAAATGTTTAAACTTTCAAGATGACTTTTTATGCTTTTACTTGAAAAATTCAAACTTACTTTTAGAGACCCGTTTTCCTAAAACACTAGTTCCTCTCAGCGCTACCTTTTACCTTTGCCGCTACGTTCAGAGTTCATTTGAACTTTCATGGTTATAAATTCATTGGTTTTGTTTAGATACTAATAATTATTATTTTCATGATTTTAATCGGATAATTTCGAAAACTTGATGAAATAATTATTTTTTATCAAATCTATTCTATTTCTAAATGTTTTAATTTAATTGTAATATAAAAATAAAAAATAAAAATTCAAATTTTAAATTTTGTTCTTCAACCAATCACATCACGAATAAAATGCTGACATTCTTTTTGGATTCTCTCTTTTATCTTAGGATAATTATTTGTCAACAGGGTTTATTATGTTGTATCCAAGACATTTTAAAAAATTTTGGTTTTGTCGTTTTAGTGGTTTGGAATGCTTCGACTTTGAAACCAATAGTTTATTTTTTATGATAGTTGAATCATTGTTCTGTCGCCTTACTTCTTTTAGCCTTAGTTGTTTGTATGGTTTAAAGATTAAACCTTGACCTTGTATATCAGGTTTTTTACCTTGGGCTATGGCTTCTATCGCATTATTACTTCTTTTGATTTCATCAATTTTTTCTCGAACAATTTTTGTATCTTTAATAGCCTTGTAAACTCCAGAAGCACCACTTACCAATGCACTTGCTGCACTTAACCCAGCTAACAAAGGTGTAAGTGGTAAAGCTCCACCAGTTTTCGAAGGTACACTCGATTTAATACCCATTCCTAGTTTCGATTTCAGGTTCGTTGAAGAAATTTTTTCAATAGAACTTGAGTGTTTTGGAAGTGTCCGAGCATGGCTTTTTCTGGTGGAATGTAAGCTCCCGTACATTTCAGCTGGTCTCATAAAGTAATTGTTGTCTGACAAGTTTAGTTCGAAGGGGAGTTTGTTGATGATAGTATCCATCAATCTGGAACTCCCCTTCTTCTTTTTATTGTAAATGATCATTTCTCTATGAAGGTTAATTTATAACTGAAATTAATAGTAATAAATGTACTGTATTTATAGTAATTTGAAGCTTAACTACAAAAATTAAATGTTGGATATAGTTAATATCATCATCATAGACTACCGGGAAAAATTTAAATACATCTATTTTAGTATTAAGGATCATTATAAAAGAGAGAAATGAAGTTAGGTACAAGTGGACTCTTAACTTTTAGTTCTTAGAGAAAGAATGAAGTAAGGTACGAGTGGATTCTACACAATTTTGCTATAAATATGAGAACGAAAGAAAAAGTGTTCAGTCTTAATTTAGACATCGAAGAGCCAATATGGATAATTTTATCTGGCAGAAAAAAATCCTTGAAGAGCTAGTTAAAGCTCAAAAAGCAGCAAAACGCAAGTATAATGTTATGCGTTCTCGAAGAGATGATACTGAGCGAATTTTACATCAAACATTTAAGCCCATTGTCGATCCTATTCAAAAGTTAGTTGATCTAAGCGCTTACAAACGAAGAAAATTTAATAGTATAGATGAGCAATATAGTAATCAAAATTTTAATGAAGAAAATAGTCATTTGAAAAAACAATTAAAAACAAAAAGAGTGCACCCAGTTAAAACTGATAACGATCTTGAAGTATCATTTTCTGAAACATTGATAGACAATAATGAAAGACCATTAATTACTGTCAAAGAATCATCTGACTCAGAAGATAGAGAATTATTCCAAGATGAAACTATCGCAGAACCAGAAGAAACTTTTGAAAATAACAGTAGTCAGAATGAAAGCCCTACTCCAAGTGAAAAGTTTTGTCTTGATGAAAGCGATAATTCAATTACAAGTACTGATTATGAAACTGCAGCTGAAGATGATAAAGATGAAGATGTGTATCAATTATTCAAAACAATTCAAAATCAAGGAAGCTTAGATAAAATTTATGGAGTTAAAATGGATAAAGGAAAACTCTTACTTGGAAAAACTCCAATAAGTTTTTTAAATAGTCTTATAAAAGTAAACGATAAAACTTATCAAAAAACTCCTGGGTTGCTTGAATTATTGTTTGAAATAGATCCAGTTCATTATAATAAAAATGATAAAGAAAATTATAGGCAGATCATGGAAACTACTCATGCTCATAAAGTTCGTTGTCAACCTAATGAAAAAATACGAACATCGAAAAGTAAAAAATTTATCAAAATTATCGCTCCCATGTTTTTAAATGCAGAAGAAAAGACTGGAGAAGGATTGTTAATTAGTAAAGATGATCTATCCTGGGTCGATCCGAATGAACTTGTTACAAATGAAGAAGAAGTTAGTGAGGATGATCCCAATGAACTTGTTGAACGTCTTAAATTACTGGTCTCTAAAAAACTTACTGGAAGTATGTCTCACGATTTTGAAATTTATAACATCATCGAACAGCTAGCAGAGGGTGGTTACATATATTAGATATCATCAAAACTTAGAATATACTTTTCGAACTTTAACTTGGAAGTCTTAAAGTAAAAATTTTCACATAAAGAGTTTAAAACTTAATTCGTTTATTTTCAATTATCTTTTGAAGTACTCTACACTTACATCAGCATCATCATTCAGCAACTTTTACTATTTATAAAATTGTTTGAATTTTTCAAGTAAAAGCATAAAAAGTCATCTTGAAAGTTTAAAAATTTAGAGTAAAAGTTTAAACTTTTAAACGTAAAGTTCAAACTCATAGGTCTGAAGTTTGAATTTTAAAGTAAAAGTATAAAGTATCTTAGTAAAAGTTTAAACATTTTAACTAAAAGTATAGATTATTATATTGAAAGTTTGAACACTTAAACTTAAAGTTTAAACTTTTGTAATAAAAGTATAGGGTTTCACATTAAAAGTTTAAACTTTTGAACGTAAAGTTCAAACTTATAGGTCTAAAGTTTGAACTTTTGTAGTAAAAGTATAAGGTTTTACATTTAAAGTTTAAACTTTTTAAACGTGAAGTTCAAACTTATAGGTCTAAAGTTTGAACTTTTGTAGTAAAAGTATAAGGTTTCACATTAAAAGTTTAAACTTTTAAACATTAAGTTCAAACTTATAGGTTTAAAGTTTGAACTTTTGAAAGTTTAAACTTTTGAACGTAAAGTTCAAACTTATAGGTCTAAAGTTTGAACTTTTGTAGTAAAAGTATAAGGTTTTACATTTAAAGTTTAAACTTTTTAAACGTAAAAGTAGTTAAGGCTATACCGATCCTGGATACACCCCCTCGGAACCCACCCCCGTTCGGAGGGGGTTGAAAGGGTAATAGGGGGTGGGTAAGGTAATTGTGGGGGTGGTTTTGCTATTGGATTTTGAGTGGACCGTTGGTCTATGAGGGGTGGGTTTTTAGGGGTGGTTTTACTATTCGATTTTTTGATTGACCTATTGTCTATGAGGGTTGATTTTACTATTGGTGAAAAATGATTACCCACCCCCATTCGGAGGGGTTGAAAGGGTCCTAGCGGGTGGTTTTGCTATTGGATTTTGAGTGGACCGTTGGTCTATGAGGGGTGGGTTTTTAGGGGTGGTTTTACTATTCGATTTTTGGATTGACCTATTGTCTACGAGGGGTTGTTGAGAGATTGTTTGTCTCTGAGGGATGGTTTTACTATTCTATTTTTAGATTGACTATTTGTCTATGAGAAGTTGATTTTGAGTGTGGTTTTACTATTTGATTTTTAGATTAATTGTTTGTGTATGAGGAGCGGATCAGTAATAATAGAGAGAGTGAAAAGAGCTCCGACCAACGCTCTTTTCTGTGAGATACATCCTTACTTGCTTTATCTCCCCAATTTACTCTCTTTATTACTTACGAGTTTTTAAATTGACTCATGTACGTTTTAGTTCTGAAACCATTATCACATTTTTCTAAACGACCATCAAGTTTCATTTTTTCATACTTATAGTCATACTTTCTTAGGGGTTCCTCTTTTTTCACAGATTCTTTTGAAAAATCATAACTTTTATAATTTTTCTTCGAATCATTAGATATTAAAGGGGTTTTTTGAGAGTTGAGTTCTCTTCGCTCCATGATGAACAAATGAATGTATAATGTTGTGAACTTTTGTATTTATACATTTTTAAACAAGCTTTCGAACATCTCCCGACATAGGATTGTATTGAACAATACGATCGTGAAGAATAAGACAATATGCAGCAGTATTAGCAGGGATATTTTCTCTAGTTTCAAATTCAAGTCTAATATCAACTGGAGCATTTTTCAAGGATTCGTCTTGTTTAGAACAATCAATGACTATAAGGGTCATATATTCCTTAAAATGTTCCTTTGTTATAAAAGGTTCAGGATCTTTGTTGTAATAAGAATTTCGAAATTTAACGAACATATCATACAAGATAGAGTATTGATTATGACTAAAATCAAGATTTAAATTACCATAAGGATAATATTGTGAGTTGAGATAGAGTTTAACATTACTAATATTACAATGATCAAAATAGCTTGCATTATTACCTTTGTGATCTTTACGATTAGTTTGAAAACATAAAATAATAAATCTAGGTTTCTCTAACTGATTAGAAGTTTTAACCGTCCAAACATGACGATTAGAAGTTGGAAGCTGGGGATACTCATAAAGTTCCCATGTTCTAAAACTCATGTCAATGGATTGATTTTTACCCAGGAAATTTAAAAGATTAATTTTGAATTTATCAGATACAGTTACATAGGGCATTAACCAATCAATTCTTTTCAAAACCAGTTTAAAATCTTCATATTTAACCGGTGCTTCTGGAGTCGCTGCTACGTTAACTTGTAAAACAGCATTCGAATCGTTTCTCGATCGAACGAGAATGAGTTCATGTTTCATATTCACAACAATTTTATTGTTATCATCTGCAAATCCAAAGAGCATGTTCAAAGGTATAACAATATCAAAGTTACCTTCGTTATCCGGAAAATTAGAATTGTTTTCAATTTTCCAACCATTATTTTCTAACATATATTTTTGACTTTGTGTAAACGATAATGCTCCTTTCATAGTACATGTTATACCAGGATTTTTACATTTATCAATCTCTACACCATTTAGCTCATAACGAAACTCCTCAAACAGATGACAGATAGCGTTATTAACTAATTGCGTATTGCTTAAACGAGTACCATTTTCAGCAGTAATTTTACCACTAATATGCAATAAGCTTTGCGAAGGAAGAACACACAGGTCCTGATGTTGAATGGATATTCGAATCTCATCGGTATTTTTATACTCGGAGATTGTATAAGGCTGATGAGTATGAAACTCATAATTTTTTACGGAATCGTCGAAGACGATCGGAGATTGAATACTTAGAATTTCGGCCATTGCAACAAAAAATTAAGCAACACCACCACGAATGACTTTTAGTCCTATCCTTTTGAGAAAACTGAGGTTTTTTTGTGTTAACACCTTGACTTTTCGATGTTGACTGATTGACGATTTCCATGTTGATTCGTTTATATATTTTTTCTTTGAATCATAAACAATACCCATTACAAAGATTTAATATGAATTCTAATAGTTATTTCTTCGTTCTGAAAATTGACTAAATTTCTGTCTTGATCAACTACACGTAGTTCTAAGTAATCAATACTTTTTACTGTAATGGGAAGATAAATAATTTTCACAGGTACTTCAATAATTTTGAAACCAGGATTCACTCTAGGGAAAAACTGATGAATAGTATGAACTTTTTGATCGTTTAAATATGATCCACCGACAATGTTACACTCTATTCTAACAGATTGTACTTTAAGAATACTTACAGGTAAGTCTGATTCGTGCTTAATGTTTTTTTCGAGAATTTTTGGTGAAAATCCCAACCATAAACCTATGGAGTCACTCTTTGTAAAGTCGATGGATTCGCTTGACTTTATAACAGCCTGTAATGTATTATTATTTGGTTTCAAACTCAAAGTTATTCCTTTCGGAGCGAGTTCTTTTTGCAAAAATTTTTCTATGTCGACAATGTCGTATGCACCAATAGGAATAGTAATTTCAATATTACCGATATAAAATTTGTTTTTATCTGTATCGATATTTGGAATAGAATTGTAAGTTAAAAACTCAACCAATCCTAGAGAATAATTTTTATCAGGAGATAATTCAATTGGTGGAAAATATCGAGATGTTAAAACTGACGAATTGCCACTGAGTATTAATGACAAAGTTCCATCCATGACAGTTGGAATAACAATGAAACTAATAAACTTGAAACTAAGCTTATATAGTTTCAGAAAGAAATTTTAAACACAAGTGACCACAGTTGTATGAGCCAAAATCTTGATATCTATCATAATTATACTTGATGTTTGATGCTCTTAAATATAGCATGAGATCTATTGGTGGTTGTAGGTCACCAAAACTATCGAAATAAACGACGTTATCTCCTCGCTTCTTGTATGCAACCCAATGAGTTCCTGATCCTTTGGAATCATCAAGATTTAAAACAGCAGACTCGTTTATGAGAGGTCCTGTAGATGGTAAGGAATCTCGCATGAATACTCCTCTAAAATAAGGAATTTTTAACTTTTTAGCATATTGAACGATATCCCAGTCTGATAGTGCCCTTTTTGGCAATTTCAAATTTTCTATGGAGATTTTTTTTTTTTCAAATTCTTACGTTTTAGTCCATAACCTGTTTGTTGATGTTTAAGATACAAACCATAACCTGATTTATAGTTTTTAAGACACATTCCTTTACCGAGAGCTATAGCCTCCATTTTTTTATTATGTCTTCGTGCCTCATCCAACTGTTCTTTAGCTGAATGATAATCATTGACAGCTTTTGTTACACCAGCTGCACCACCTGCCAGTGCACCTGTCGCACTTAATCCAGCAAACAAAGGTATTAACCACCCACCAATTTTATTTTTTGGAATAAAAAGAATTCGAGGAAACTTAACTTTTTTTTTCCCACCAACACCTTTTACAGTCTTTCGAGCTTTTTTCAAAGCCTGGCGGATCAAAACCGAAGCTTTTTTATCTTTCGACTTTGCCACTGATGCAGCTTTTACTATTTTATTGAATGAAACACCCATTCCTAATTTATTTTTTATCTTCATCATATTAGCAACAGCGTAAGCAGTTGCCTTTTCACTCAAACTAGCGTCTTTGGCTAAAACTCGTCTCCAAGCTTTATCTGCAAGAACTCGATCTGCTGAGTTTCGAAGCTCAATGTTATTTGAATTTTGTGAATAAGCAATGTCGTGCTCCTTGCAAGCAGCGTCCAATGGGTTAATACCCGTCTCTCCTCTGGCAAGTCGCTTTTTTAAATTTGTTCCTGGTCCACAGTATTGATATCCTGGAATATGAGCTTCGAAAGGTAGTTTGTTGATCAAATCGTTTACCAATCCTTTACCGTGAATGATCATCACTCGAAGGAGATTCTATTAGCACTGAATTAATTTTGTATAAAAGTTATATATTTATACCTTAATTGTTCAGTCATTGCTTAGTCTACAACAAATCAACATGAATTTTAAAGAGCAAAGTTCCAAGTTACCTATAAATAATTTTGATTTTGTAATGGAACAAAATAAAAAAATCAAACGACACGGTAATTTACTTCCAGACAGTATACGAGCCGTTTTTTGTGGACCATCAAACTGTGGAAAAACAAATACCTTAATGTCTCTAATTACTGAGCCTAATGGTGTTCGGTTTGAAAATATATACCTATACTCAAAGTCTCTTAATCAACCAAAGTATGTGTATTTGAAAAAATTATTAGAACCATTAAAAGGTATACAGTTTTTTCCTTTCAGTGAGCACGATGAAGTTCACGCTCCAAACGACACTCTTCCAAATTCTATGATGATATTCGATGATATAGCAACTGAAAAACAAGATAATGTAAGAGCTTTCTTTTGCATGGGTAGACATAAAAATGTTGATTGTTTCTATTTATGCCAATCATATACTCGTATACCTAAACATTTAGTTCGAGATAATGTAAATGTGTTAGTAGTATTTCGACAAGATGAACTAAATTTAAAACATATTTACGATGATCATGTCAATACTGATATGGTTTATAATCAACTCAAGGATCTGTGCTCAACGTGCTGGAATGATAGTAAATATAGTTTTTTAGTCATAATCAAAGATGATCCTATTAATGATGGTCGATATAGAAAAGGATTTGACTGTTTTTTAATAAATACATAAAACTTTCAATACGTCTATTCAGTCGTCATTTATACATCAAAGTGTTAACATGAAAGAGTTACAGAAACAAAAAGATATTCTTCATAAGCTTGTAAAAGCAAGAGATTCTATTAAAAAAAAATACAAATTGATAAAATATCAAAAAGCTGATGAAGAAGATGTGTTAAAAAAGACTTTTCAACCAATTGTTGATCCTCTTCAAAAAATTGCGTCTAATATCATAAAAAAACCAACACTCAAAAGTGATACTCAACAAAATATTTTATTCAAAAATGAACCCGAAAGTGTATCTGAAAAACCAAAATTAGATTTTACTTTTCCAATACTTGATGCAAATGGTTCTAAATTTAATCTTCCTTCATTTAATCATAGTACTCCAGTAAAGAATTCATTTAAATTTGGTGAGAATGAACTAATGAATTTTTCTAAATCAAGTTTAGATGAATCTATTATAGAACAACAAATTGAACCAAACGATAGCTCTTCTGTTGTTGTCGATGATGATTACACTCGACTTATTAAAAAAAAAGATACTACAATCAAATCTATGGAGTAAAAGTTAATCCTAATGGTAACTTTCAACTAGGTAAATTACCAATTTCATTCACAAATAATAATATTGTTGTTAGTAATAAAAAATATCCAAGGACGGTTGGACTAACTGAATTGATTGTTCTCAAACGTCCAGCTATTGATTCTGTAACAAAGAGTGATAAAGCAAATTATAAAAAAATATTAGAAGAATCGGGAGCACATTTGAATAAAAAAGGAGACATGCGATATCATTCAAACAGTGCTAAATACAATGATATCATTGCTTCTATGTTTAATCCAAAAGGTAGTGGTATTTTATCAAAGTTGAACACTGTTGATAGGAAAACTTTATCATCATTCAAGGTTGCCAATAGACACTCAGTTATTGATTATAAATTTTGGGATGACCCAAATGAATTAGTAGATCGACTTCGTTTACTTGTAGCAGAAAGAAATGCTGGCAACAATAATCATGACAATGAAATTTTAGCTATCATTGAGGAACTTCAAGAGGCTGGATATATTAGATTCTAATTCTTATGTTTTCTATCAGTATCAGAATGAGTGTTGACGTGTTCGGACGAACTGATACAAAATCAGCTACAGTGACAGCTCCACGAGGTCCCCCTGGTATTGGTTATAAACTTACCCAAGATGGTCAGTATGATATCGGTAGAAAAAGACTTTGTAATCTTGATGATTCATCAAACGAATACGATGCAGTAAATTTACATATTTTAAAGAAGCGAATGATAGATAATAATATCCAAATAACAGAAGATTTAACAAACAATTTGGAAGCTTTGATTCTTAGGCTGTCACAAGAGCTAGAAAATTCAATTGCAGAAAAAATATTGAAGAGTTTTCAAACTGAGTTTGAAAAACTTGCTCAAAAGTTGGATGAAATTTCACTAGCAATCAAAGATGGAACGAAAAAGAATCGTTAAAGAATTTCATAAACCTGCGCGTCGTAATTATACACGTCGAAAATTTGATGTTAGAGGATATGATGAAACCTGGCAAGCGGATCTCGTTGAAATGATACCTTATGCTCGTGAAAATAAAGGTTATAGATATATGTTGACTGTCATAGATGTATTTTCAAAGTATTCTTGGACCGTTCCTATAAAACGTAAAAATGGTGAAGATGTCACAGAAGCTATGGAATCTATATTAAAACAAGGGCGTGTGCCTAAAAATCTGCATACAGACCAGGGTAAAGAATTTTATAATTCATACTTTGAGAAACTCATGAAAAAATATGGTATTCATTTATATTCTACTTATTCTAATCTCAAAGCTTCTATCGTTGAACGATTCAATCGTACCCTCAAAAGAAAAATGTGAATTAAATTTAGTTTGAATGGTAACTATAAATGGTTGAACATGTTAAGTGAACTTGTTAAGAATTACAATAACAGCAACCATCGAACAATAGGTATGAAACCTATCGATGTTAGAAAAGAAAATGAGACTGAAGTATTGAAAAAATGTTCACATCTATGTCGAGTTAATGTAAAGAAACAAAAGTTTGAAGTAAACGATAAGGTACGAATCAGTAAAGCCAAACAAATTTTTGAAAAAGGATATATACCCAATTGGTCAACAGAGATATTTTCTATAGAACGTGTAGGTACATACGATCCAGTGATGTATTATCTCAAAGATTATCAAGACCAACCAATCAAAGGTGGATTCTATGAACATGAACTATAAAAAGTGAAGTATTCTGACGTATATCTGGTGGAAAAAGTATTAAGAAGACGTGGTAAGCAGGCATACGTTAAGTGGTTAGGATTTGACAGTTCTCACAACAGTTGGACTGACAAGAAAATTTTATAAAACTTGTATCCATCATTGTATGTATATTCATTTCATCGTTAGACCTTCTCAACGAAAGTCATTATGTACAGTAATGAAAAAATTTAAAAAAAAGTACGATTTGAGGAAGATCCTCAAATACGTACGATATATCACTGGTCTTATGCTCACAAGAAGGCACGTCAAGGAGAGTGGGAGCAAGCAGCTCGTGATAGAGAACGTTTTTGTTTTAGAATAAAAAGAGTTGGATTAATTATTAACTCTATTTTAGAAAAGAAATTACTTGAAATCAAAAACAAAAGTTATTGTAAAAAAAAATTAAGTGATTTTAAACATGTGTATTAATAAAAAATGTATTTTATTTTATTTGTAAAAAAGAAATTTGTATTAAATAAATGATTAGAAAATAAAAAATTGCTTCATTATTTTATAATCCTAAAATTAGATAAAAATATTCAATTAAAATTGTTAAATAAATAAGTAAATGATCAAGAATTAGATTTCATTATTTCGTTGCAGTTGAGTAAGGAATTTGAAATGAAAACACAATATTTAGATAATTTTCAATTTATTTTTAAACTTTTTTTTTTTTTTTTTTTTTTTTTTTAACATAATCACATTTTTATGACGAGTATACATTTTTCTAGTTAAACTATTGATTCTATATAATTTCAATATTAATAATAATTTCAAAACTATCAAGTGGTTTAAAGAGTATACATTTTTTCTAGTTAGTCTATTGATTCTATACAATTTCAAATTTAATTTTAAAACCACCAAGTGGTTTAACCATTAACTTGAGTTTATTTGCAGCTTCTTGGAGCTGTATGTATTCAGTTAAGTTTTTTTGTAAGTATTTGCAAACATTAGTTGGGAGGAATATAAACATCCCACCATCCAACTCAGCCACAATTTTCTGTCCATATCTTTGAGTTTCCACGTTTCTAAGCTCTACAACCATATAAGAGCGAGTTACATCTAAGTCTTTGATGCTTGTTGCTTTGTCTCGGCAAGCTGCTTCATTGAGTTTTGTTAGATCCATCTAAAACAATAGAACAGAATTTTTTTTTTTTTTTATTAAGAAATATTTCAAAAAAGTACTTTGTGATATTGAAATAATGATGAGAAAATTAAAAATAAAAAGTACCTTTAAATTTTTTGCTGTAGACGCTTCCAACAAGTTTAAGTTTCGTTTGAGATGTCTTGGCTGGGTGTGACACTGATGAATGAGTTCTGCTGGGTGATGTGGTTGTATTTCAAACGTTTCTCCCACCACCTCTTTCTCAAAAAGAGTGGGGAGAAGACTATCATTGTCTATATTTACAATAGTACCCAATAAATCCAAGTCTTCTTCGTCTAGTTCATTAAATTTTTCTTTATCGATTGCCTTATAGTGACCCCATGGTAGAGTATCGGTACGTCCTGGGATCAAGTATCGTTTCTCGTCAGCTGGATCTAATCAGTTTATATATTGAACTCGAAGCCCAGGGTATTTGGGGGATAGCTGATCAGTTTATTTATTGAACTCGACGCCCAGGGTATTTGGGGGTTTACAGCTTGGGAGACAGCCGATAAGTTTTTTTGTCGAACTTGGGCGCCCAGGGTATTTGGGGGCTTAGAGCTTGGTGGATAGCTCATCAGTTTATTTATTGAACTCAGCCGCCCAGGGCATTGGGGGGTTTAGAGCTTGGGGGATAATCAACCAGTCTATTTACTCAACTTTTTTTTTTTTTTTTTTTTTAATTTTTTTTTCAGACGTCAATTTTGGGGGGGTCGGACCTCAAATCAACCCCTAGCTGGAAGGAGTCGTTGCGCCCCTGATACTATATGTATACTATACCCTACCTGTATCATACACACAAGCATCCGTGGTCGAAGTACACCAGGTCGAAAAAACTGATCGGAGACGACTTCTTGAAAGGGGTAAAAGATTATAAAGATTAGGCCTATAAGATTAATTTAAAGATTATAAGAGGTCCGGTAGGGTTCATTGAATAGAGCGCGTGACTTGTAATCCGGTAGCCCTGTATTCGAAACTTGCTTTAACAACGTCCAACTTTGACTTCCAAGAATTGCTGCATTTAATTCCTATGACTTTGTGAGATCAATTGCTGGGCAAAGACTCGGAGTCCAGAGTATACAAAGTCAAATCCGAAATTCCGAGCGAAATTCAAGCTGTTATACTCTCGAGTCCAAGTACTCGAGTCTTTAGACTCTGATTTCTGGACTCTCGAGTATGCAACGAAGAATACAGAGTCCGAACCTTGACTCGGAGCTTAAAAATAAGAATACAAACTTATACAGCTCAAAGAACTTGGATTTCTGGATTCCTCGATCTCGGAATTTCAGACTCGAGAGCCCAATGACCATACGGTAAAAAAATCGGTTGCTGATACGGTAAAAAAAGCGACTTGCAGTTGTTCTCTTAAAACCCACGTGCATGGGGCAGCTGCTGTCTTGCAATTGAGACGCATACTCCTCGTAGGGTATTCAACGTGCTTGAATCTCTATAATTTTTTTGAATCAACTGCAGTAAATCCCTATGACTTCTTAAAGCATTAGAATGCTACTGAGTAACCTGACATCGTAATGTGGGTGAAACTAAGTACCGAACAATGTGCGGTGTCTGGTGTACGCCAAAACATTTTTTCTACCGTGCCCCATACGTGGTGAACCATGTAGTGTGTACCGAGCAGTGCGCGGTGTCTGGTGTACACAAAACATTTTTTTCAACCGTGCATCGTGTACCAAGCAGTGCGCTTTGTTGGTGTACGGTGCAAGCAAAAATATAAAAATTATTTTCACCCATGCGCGGTGCATCGTGTACCGTGTACCGAACACTGTGCAGTGTCTGGTGTACGCCAAAACATTTTTTCAACCTTGCACCGTACGTGGTGCACTGTGTACCGTGTACCGAGCACTGCGAGTTGTCTGGTGTATGGTGTACGCAAAGATATAAAAAATATTTTCACCCGTGCACGGTGCATCGTGTACCGTGTACCGAACACTGTGCGGTGTCTGGTGTACGCCAAAAGATTTTTTCAACCTTGCACCGTACGTGGTGCACCGTGTACCGTGTAGCGAGCAGTGCGGGTTGTCTGGTGTATGGTGTACGCAAAGATATAAAAAATATTTTCACCCGTGCACGGTGCATCGTGTACCGTGTACCGAACGGTGTGCGGTGTCTGGTGTACGGTGTACACAAAGTTATAAAAAATATTTTCAACCGTGAACGGTGCATCGTGTACCGTGTACCGAACGGTGTGCGGTGTCTGGTGTACGGTGTACACAAAGTTATAAAAAATATTTTCAACCGTGCACGGTGCATCGTGTACCGTGTACCGAGCAGTGTGCGTTGTCTGGTGTACGGTGTACGTAAAGTTATAAAAAATATTTTCATCCGTGCACGGTGCATCGTGTACCGAGTACCGAACAGTATACGGTATCTGGTGTACGGTGTACGCAATGATATAAAAGAAAAAAAACATTTTTTGAACCGTACGTGGTGTACGGTGCACCGTGTACGAAAGAATAGCAAAACAAAAACTTTTCCCTGCTTTCCGCCGTGCACCGTGCACCAAAAAGCTCCTCCGTACACGGTGCACCAAAAAGCTCCTCCGTACACGGTGCACCGTGTACCGTGTACATAAAAGCTCATTTGGTATAGCGCCCGTGTACCGTGCGCCGTGCGTCATGCACCGTGCAACGGTACACGGCGATGGTACCTAGACACAACCTTATTTTTTTATTTAAAAATTAAACTCGGGCGACCGGGGCATCGGGGAATTGAAGCTTGGGGGATTTATTCATTTGAAAATTGAACTCGAACGCCCAGGGCATCTAGGGCTTACTGCTTGGGAGATTATTTATTTATTTAAATATTAAACTCGGACGCCTAGGGTACCGTGGGTTGAGAGCTTGGGGGATTATTTATTTATTTAAAAATTAATCTCGGACGCCCAGGGTACCGTGGGTTTAGAGCTTGGGGGATTATTTTTTTATTTAAAAATTAAACTCGGGCACCCGGGGCATCTAGAGTTTATAGCTTGGGGGATTATTTATTTATTTAAAGATTAAACTTAGACGCCCAGGGCATCTAGGGCTTAAAGCTTGGGGGATTATTTACCTATTTAAAAATTAAACTTGGGCGCCCAGGGCATCGGGGAATTGAAGCTTGGGGGATTTATTCATTTGAAAATTGAACTCGAACGCCCAGGGCATCTAGGGCTTACTGCTTAAGAGATTATTTATTTATTTAAATATTAAACTCGGACGCCTAGGGTACCGTGGGTTGAGAGCTTGGGGGATTCTTTATTTATTTAAAAATTAATCTCGGACGCCCAGGGTACCGTGGGTTTAGAGCTTGGGAGATTATTTTTTTATTTAAAAATTAAACTCGGGCACCCGGGGCATCTAGAGTGTATAGCTTGGGGGATTATTTATTCATTTAAAGATTAAACTTAGACGCCCAGGGCATCTAGGGCTTAAAGCTTGGGGGATTATTTACCTATTTAAAAATTAAACTTGGGCGCCCAGGGCATCGGGGAACTGAAGCTTGGGGGATTTATTCATTTGAAGATTGAACTCGAACGCCCAGGGCATCTAGGCTTTACTGCTTGGGAGATTATTTATTCATTTAAAAATTAATCTCGGACGCCCAGGGTACCGTGGGTTAAGAGCTTGGGGGATTATTTATTTATTGAAAAATTAATCTCGGACGCCCAGGGTACCGTGGGTTAAGAGCTTCGGGGATTATTTTTTTATTTAAAAATTAAACTCGGGCACCCAGGGCATTGGGGGTTTAAAGTTTGGGGGATTATTTATTTATTACAAAGTTAAACTCGGACGCCCTGGGCATCTAATATTTAAAGCTTGGGGGATTACTTATTCATTAAAAAATTAAACTTGGACGCCCAGGGTACCGTGGGTTGAAAGCTTGGGGGATTATTTATTCATTAAAAAATTAAACTTGGACGCCCAGGGTACCGTGGGTTGAAAGCTTGGGGGATTATTTATTTATTTAAAAATTAATCTCGGACGCCCAGGGCATTTATGGTTTAAGGCTTGGGGGATTATTTATTAATTTAAAATTTAAACTCGGATGCCCAGGGTATCGTGGTTTAAAGCTTGTAGGATTATTTGTTTATTTGAAAATCAAATTTGGACGCCCAGGACATCGAGGATTTGAAGCTTGGGGGAATTTTTGTTCATTTAAAAATTAAACTTTGACGCCCAGGGAATCTAGGGTTTAAAGCTTAGGGGATTATTTATCTATTTACAATTGAAACTTGGACGCCCAGGGCACCTTGGGTTTAAAGCTTCGGGGAATATTTATTTATTTAAAAATTAAACTCGGACGCCCAGGGCATCTAGGATTTAAAGCTTGGGGGATTATTTATTCATTAAAAAATTAAACTGGGACGCCCAGGGCATCTAGGGCTTAAAGCTTGGGAGATCATTTATTTATTTAAAATTTAAACTCGGACCCCCAGGGCATCGCGGTTTAAAGCTTGGGTGATTATTTATTAATTCAAAGTTCAAACTCGGATGCCCAGGGCATCGTGGTTTAAAGCTTGGGGATTATTTGTTTATTTAAAAATCAAACTCGGACGCCAAGGGTACCGTGGGTTGAAAGCTTGGGGGATAATTTATTCATTAAAAAATTAAACTTGGACGCCCAGGGTACCGTGGGTTGAAAGCTTGGGGGATTATTTATTTATTTAAAAATTGATCTCGGACGCCCAGGGCATTTATGGTTTAAGGCTTGGGGGATTATTTATTAATTTAAAATTTAAACTCGGATGCCCAGGGTATCGTGGTTTAAAGCTTGTAGGATTATTTGTTTATTTGAAAATCAAATTTGGACGCCCAGGACATCGAGGATTCAAAGCTTGGGGGAATTTTTGTTCATTTAAAAATTAAACTTTGACGCCCAGTACATCTAGGGTTTAAAGATTAGGGGATTATTTATCTATTTAAAATTGAAACTTGGACGCCCAGGACACCTTGGGTTTAAAGCTTGGGGGAATATTTATTTATTTAAAAATCAAACTCGGACGCCCAGGGCCTCTAGGATTTAAAGCTTGGGGGATTATTTATTCTTAAAAAAATTAAACTGGGACGCCCAGGGCATCTAGGGCTTAAAGCTTGGGGGATGATTTATTTATTTAAACATGAAACTCGGACGCCCAGGGCATCTAGGGTTTAAAGCTTGGGGGATAATTTCTTTATTTATATATTCAATTGTTTCATCAATTTAACTTGGACGCCCAGGGTTTCGTGGGTTTAGAGCTTAGGGGATTATTTTTGTATTTAAAAATTAAACTCGGGCACCCGGGGCATTAGGGGTTTATGGTTTGGGGGATTATTTATTCATTTAAAGAATAAACTTAGACGCCCAGGGCATCGCGGTTTAAAGCTTGGGTGATTATTTGTTTATTTAAAAATCAAACTCGGACGCCCAGGGTACCGTAGGTTGAAAGCTTGGGGGATTATTTATTTATTTAAAAATCAATCCCGGACGCCCAGGGCATCTAGGGTTTAAAGCTTGGGGGATTATTAATTCATTTAAAAATCAAACTCGGACGCCCAGGGCATCTAAGATTTAAAGCTTGGGGGATTATTTATTCATTAAAAAATTAAACTTGGACGCCCAGGGCATCTAGGGCTTAAAGCTTGGGAGATCATTTATTTATTTAAAATTTAAACTCAGACCCCCAGGGCATCGCGGTTTAAGGCTTGGGTGATTATTTATAAATTTAAAGTTTAAACTCGGATGCCCAGGGCATCGTGGTTTAAAGCTTGGGGGATTATTTGTTTATTTAAAAATCAAACTCGGACGCTCAGTGTACCGTAGGTTGAAAGCTTGGGGGATTATTTATTTATTTAAAAATTAATCCCGGACGCCCAGGGCATCTAGGGTTTAAAGCTTGGGGGATTATTTATTTATTTAAAAATCAAACTCGGACGCCCAGGGCATCTAGGATTTAAAGCTTGGGGGATTATTTATTCATTTAAAAATTAAACTTGGACGCCCAGGGCATCTAGGGTTTAAAGCTTGGGGGATTATTGATTTATTTAAAAATCAAACTCGGACGCCCAGGGCATCTAGGATTTAAAGCTTGGGGGATTATTTATTCATCAAAAAATTAAACTTGGACGACCAGGGCATCTAGGGCTTAAAGCTTGGGGGATTATTTACCCATTTAAAAATTAAACTTGGGCGCCCAGGCCATCGGGGAATTGAAGCTTGGGGGATTTATTCATTTGAAAATTGAACTCGAACGCCCAAGGCATCTAGGGTTTACTGCTTGGGAGATTATTTATTTATTAAAAAATTAATCTCGGACGCCCAGGGTTCCGTGGGTTGAGAGCTTGGGGGATTATTCATTTATTTATAAATTAATCTCGGACGCCCAGGGTACCGTGGGTTGAGAGCTTGGGGGATTATTTTTTTATTTAAAAATTAAACTCGGGCACCCGGGGCATGGGAGGTTTAAAGTTTGGGGGATTATTTATTTATTACAAAGTTTAACTGGGACGCCCTGGGCATCTAGGGCTTGAAGCTTGGGGGATTATTCATTTGAAAATTGAACTCGAACGCCCAGGGCATCTAGGGTTTACAGCTTGGGAGATTATTTATTTATTTAAAAATTAATCTCGGACGCCCAGGGTACCTTGAGTTGAAAGCTTGGGAGATCATTTGTTCATTTATTTATTCAATTCTTTTATTAATTTAACTCGGATGCCCAGGGCATCTAGGGTTTAAAGCTTGGGGGATTATTTATTTATTTAAACATGAAACTCGGACGCCCAGGGCATCTAGGGTTTAAAGCTTGGGGGATAATTTCTTTATTTATATATTCAATTGTTTCATCAATTTAACTTGGACGCCCAGGGTTTCGTGGGTTTAGAGCTTAGGGGATTATTTTTTTATTCAAAAATGAAACTCGGGCACCCGGGGCATTAGGGGTTTATAGTTTGGGGGATTATTTATTCATTTAAAGATTAAACTTAGACGCCCAGGGCATCTAGGGCTTAAAGCTTGGGGGATTATTTACCTATTCAAAAATGAAACTTGGGCGCCCAGGGCATCGGGGAATTGAAGCTTGGGGGATTTATTCATTTGAAAATTGAACTCGAACGCCCAGGGCATCTAGGGCTTACTGCTTGGGCGATTATTTATTTATTTTAATATTAATCTCGGACGCCCAGGGTACCGTGGGTTGAAAGCTTGGGAGATCATTTGTTCATTTATTTATTCAATTCTTTTATTAATTTAACTCGGATGCCCAGGGCGTCTAGGGTTTAAAGCTTGGGGGATTATTTATTTATTTAAACATGAAACTCGGACGCCCAGGGCATTTAGGGTTTAAAGCTTGGGGGATAATTTCTTTATTTATATATTCAATTGTTTCATCAATTTAACTTGGACGCCCAGGGTTTCGTGGGTTTAGAGCTTAGGGGATTATTTTTTTATTTGAAAATTAAACTCGGGCACCCGGGGCATTAGAGGTTTATGGTTTGGGGGATTTTTTATTCATTTAAAGATTAAACTTAGACGCCCAGGGCATCGCGGTTTAAAGCTTGGGTGATTATTTGTTTATTTAAAAATCAAACTCGGACGCCCAGGGTACCGTAGGTTGAAAGCTTGGGAGATTATTTATTTATTTAAAAATCAATCCCGGACGCCCAGGGCATCTAGGGTTTAAAGCTTGGGGGATTATTAATTCATTTAAAAATCAAACTCGGACGCCCAGGGCATCTAAGATTTAAAGCTTGGGGGATTATTTATTCATCAAAAAATTAAACTTGGACGCCCAGGGCATCTAGGGCTTCAAGCTTGGGAGATCATCTATTCATTTAAAATTTAAACTTGGACCCCCAGGGCATCGCGGTTTAAAGCTTGGGAGATCATCTATTCATTTAAAATTTAAACTTGGACCCCCAGGGCATCGCGGTTTAAAGCTTGGGTGATTATTTGTTTATTTAAAAATCAAACTTGGACGCCCAGGGTACCGTAGGTTGAAAGCTTGGGGGATTATTTATTCATTTAAAAATCAAACTCGGACGCCCAGGGCCTCTAAGATTTAAAGCTTGGGGGATTATTTATTCATTAAAAAATTAAACTTGGACGCCCAGGGCATCTAGGGCTTAAAGCTTGGGAGATCATTTATTTATTTAAAATTTAAACTCGGACCCCCAGGGCATCGCGGTTTAAGGCTTGGGTGATTATTTATTAATTTAAAGTTTAAACTCGGATGCCAAGGGCATCGTGGTTTAAAACTTGGGGGATTATTTGTTTATTTAAAAATCAAACTCGGACGCCCAGGGTACCGTAGGTTGAAAGCTTGGGGGATTATTTATTTATTTAAAAATTAATCCCGGACGCCCAGGGCATCTAGGGTTTAAAGCTTGGGGGATTATTTATTTATTTAAAAATCAAACTCGGACGCCCAGGGCATCTAGGATTTAAAGCTTGGGGGATTATTTATTCATTAAAAAATTAAACTTGGACGCCCAGGGAATCTAGGGTTTCTAGCTTGGGTGATTATTTGTTTATTTAAAAATCAAACTCGGACGCCCAGGGTACCGTAGGTTGAAAGCTTAGGGGATTATTTATTTATTTAAAAATCAATCCCGGACGCCCAGGGCATCTAGGGTTTAAAGCTTGGGGGATTATTTACCCATTTAAAAATTAAACTTGGGTGCCCAGGGCATCGGGGAATTGAAGCTTGGGGGATTTTTTCATTTGAAAATTGAACTCGAACGCCCAGGGCATCTAGGGTTTACTGCTTGGGAGATTATTTATTTATTACAAAGTTTAACTCGGACGCCCTGGGCATCTAGGGCTTGAAGCTTGGGGGATTATTAATTTGAAAATTGAGCTCGAACGCCCAGGGCATCTAGGGTTTAAAGCTTGGGGGATTATTTATTTATTTAAACATGAAACTCGGACGCCCAGGGCATCTAGGGTTTAAAGCTTGGGGGATAATTTCTTTATTTATATATTCAATTGTTTCATCAATTTAACTTGGACGCCCAGGGTTTCGTGGGTTTAGAGCTTAGGGGTTTATTTTTTTATTCAAAAATTAAACTCGGGCACCCGGGGCATTAGGGGTTTATGGTTTGGGGGATTATTTATTCATTTAAAGATTAAACTTAGACGCCCAGGGCATCGCGGTTTAAAGCTTGGGTGATTATTTGTTTATTTAAAAATCAAACTCGGACGCCCAGGGTACCGTAGGTTGAAAGCTTGGGGGATTATTTATTTATTTAAAAATCAATCCCGGACGCCCAGGGCATCTAGGGTTTAAAGCTTGGGGGATTATTAATTCATTTAAATTCAAACTCGGACGCCCAGGGTACCGTAGGTTCAAAGCTTGGGGGATTATTTATTTATTTAAAAATCAATCCCGGACGCCCAGGGCATCTAGGGTTTAAAGCTTGGGGGATTATTAATTCATTTAAAAATCAAACTCGGACGCCCAGGGCATCTAAGATTTAAAGCTTGGGGGATTATTTATTTATTAAAAAATTAAACTTGGACGCCCAGGGCATCTGGGGCTTAAAGCTTGGGAGATCATTTATTTATTTAAAATTTAAACTCGGACCCCCAGGGCATCGCGGTTTAAAGCTTGGGTGATTTTTTATTAATTTAAAGTTTAAACTCGGATGCCCAGGGCATCGTGGTTTAAAGCTTGGGGGATTATTTGTTTATTTAAAAATAAAACTCGGACGCCCAGGGTACCGTAGGTTGAAAGCTTGTGGGATTATTTATTTATTGAAAAATTAATCCCGGACGCCCAGGGCATCTAGGGTTTAAAGCTTGGGGGATTATTTGTTTATTTAAAAATAAAACTCGGACGCCCAGGGTACCGTAGGTTGAAAGCTTGTGGGATTATTTATTTATTGAAAAATTAATCCCGGACGCCCAGGGCATCTAGGGTTTAAAGCTTGGGGGATTATTTATTTATTTCAAAATCAAACTCGGACGCCCACGGTACCGTGGGTTGAAAGCTTTGGGGATTATTTATTTATTTAAAAATTAATCTCGGACGCCCAGGGCATTTATGGTTTGAGGCTTGGGGGATTATTTATTTATTTCAAAATCAAACTCGGACGCCCACGGTACCGTGGGTTGAAAGCTTTGGGGATTATTTATTAATTTAAAATTTAAACTCGGATGCCCAGGGTATCGTGGTTTAAAGCTTGAAGGATTATTTGTTTATTTGAAAATCAAATTTGGACGCCCAGGACATCGAGGATTTAAAGCTTGGGGGAATTTTTGTTCATTTAAAGTTAAACTTTGACGCCCAGGGCATCTAGGGTTTAAAGCTGAGGGGATTATTTATCTATTTAAAATTGAAACATGGACGCCCAGGGCACCTTGGGTTTAAAGCTTGGGGGATTATTTATTTATTTAAAAATCAAACTAGGACGCCCAGGGCATCTAGGATTTAAAAATAGGGGGATTATTTATTGATTAAAAAATTAAACTTGGATGCCCAGGGCATCTAGGGCTTAAAGCTTAGGAGATCATCTATTTATTTAAAATTTAAACTTGGACCCCCAGGGCATCGCGGTTTAAAGCTTGGGTGATTATTTGTTAATTTAAAGTTCAAACTCGGATGCCCAGGGCATCGTGGTTTAAAGCTTGGAGGATTATTTGTTCATTTAAAAATCAAACTCGGACGCCCAGGGCATCTAGGATTTAAAGCTTGGGGGATTATTTATTTATTTAAAAATCAATCCCGGACGCCCAGGGCATCTAGGGTTTAAAGCTTGGGGGATTATTTATTTATTTAAAAATCAAACTCGGACGCCCAGGGCATTAGGGGTTTATGGTTTGGGGGATTATTTATTCATTTAAAGATTAAACTTAGACGCCCAGGGCATCGCGGTTTAAAGCTTGGGTGATTATTTGTTTATTTAAAAATCAAACTCGGACGCCCAGGGTACCGTAGGTTGAAAGCTTGGGAGATCATTTGTTCATTTATTTATTCAATTTTTTTATTAATTTAACTCGGATGCCCAGGGCATCTAGGGTTTACAGCTTGGGGGATTATTTATTTATTTAAACATGAAACTCGGACGCCCAGGGCATCTAGGGTTTAAAGCTTGGGGGATAATTTCTTTATTTATGTATTCAATTGTTTCATCAATTTAACTTGGACGCCCAGGGTTTCGTGGGTTTAGAGCTTAGGGGTTTATTTTTTTATTCAAAAATTAAACTCGGGCACCCGGGGCATTAGGGGTTTATGGTTTGGGGGATTATTTATTCATTTAAAGATTAAACTTAGACGCCCAGGGCATCTAGGGCTTAAAGCTTGGGGGATTATTTACCTATTTAAAAATGAAACTTGGGCGCCCAGGGCATCGGGGAATTGAAGCTTGGGGGATTTATTCATTTGAAAATTAAACTCGAACGCCCAGGGCATCTAGGGCTTACTGCTTGGGAGATTATTTATTTATTTAAATATTAATCTCGGACGCCCAGGGTACCGTGGGTTGAGAGCTTGGGGGATTATTTAATCATTTAAAAATTAATCTCGGACGCCCAGGGTACCGTGGGGGTTTAAAGTTTGGGGGATTATTTTTTCATTATCAAGTTAAACTCGAACGCCCTGGGCATCTAGGGCTTGAAGCTTGGGGGATTATTCATTTTAAAATTGAACTCGAACGCCCAGGGCATCTAGGGTTTACAGCTTGGGAGATTATTTATTTATTTAAAAATTAATCTCGGACGCCCAGGGTACCGTGGGTTGAAAGCTTGGGAGATCATTTGTTCATTTATTTATTCAATTCTTTTATTAATTTAACTCAGATGCCCAGGGCATCTAGGGTTTAAAGCTTGGGGGATTATTTATTTATTTAAACATGAAACTCGGACGCCCAGGGCATCTAGGGTTTAAAGCTTGGGGGATAATTTCTTTATTTATATATTCAATTGTTTCATCAATTTAACTTGGACGCCCAGGGTTTCGTGGGTTTAGAGCTTAGGGGATTATTTTTTCATTAAAAAATTAAACTTGGACGCCCAGGGCATCTAGGGCTTAAAGCTTGGGAGATCATTTATTTATTTAAAATTTAAACTCGGACCCCCAGGGCATCGCGGTTTAAAGCTTGGGTGATTATTTGTTTATTTAAAAATCAAACTCGGACGCCCAGGGTACCGTAGGTTGAAAGCTTGGGGGATTATTTATTTATTTAAAAATCAATCCCGGACGCCCAGGGCATCTAGGGTTTAAAGCTTGGGGGATTATTAATTCATTCAAAAATCAAACTCGGACGCCCAGGGCATTTAAGATTTAAAGCTTGGGGGATTATTTATTCATTAAAAAATTAAACTTGGACGCCCAGGGCATCTAGGGCTTAAAGCTTGGGGGATTATTTATTCATTAAAAAATTAAACTTGGACGCCCAGGGCATCTAGGGCTTAAAGCTTGGGAGATCATCTATTTATTTAAAATTTAAACTTGGACTCCCAGGGCATCGCGGTTTAAAACTTGGGTGATTATTTGTTTATTTAAAAATCAAACTCGGACGCCCAGGGTACCGTAGGATGAAAGCTTGGGGGATTATTTATTTATTTAAAAATCAATCCCGGACGCCCAGGGCATCTAGGGTTTAAAGCTTGGGGGATTATTTATTTATTTAAAAATCAAACTCGGACGCCCAGGGCATCTAGGATTTAAAGCTTGGGGGATTATTTATTCATTAAAAAATTAAACTTTGACGCCCAGGGAATCTAGGGTTTCTAGCTTGGGGGATGATTTATTTATTTGAAGATTAAACTTAGACGACCAGGGCATCTAGGGCTTAAAGCTTGGGGGATTATTAACCCATTTAAAAATTAAACTTGGGTGCCCAGGGCATCGGGGAATTGAAGCTTGGGGGATTTATTCATTTGAAAATTGAACTCAAACGCCCAGGGCATCTAGGGTTTACTGCTTGGGAGATTATTTATTTATTAAAAAATTAATCTCGGACGCCCAGGGCATCTAGGGTTTACTGCTTGGGAGATTATTTATTTATTAAAAAATTAATCTCGGACGCCCAGGGTTCCGTGGGTTCAGAGCTTGGGGGATTATTCATTTATTTAAAAATTCATCTCGGACGCCCAGGGTACCGTGAGTTGAGAGCTTGGGGGATTATTTTTTTATTTAAAAATCAAACTCGGGCACCCGGGGCATTAGAGGTTTATGGTTTGGGAAATTATTTATTCATTTAAAGATTAAACTTAGACGCCCAGGGCATCGCGGTTTAAAGCTTGGGTGATTATTTTTTTATTTAAAAATCAAACTCGGACGCCCAGGGTACCGTAGGTTGAAAGCTTGGGGGATTATTTATTTATTTAAAAATCAATCCCGGACGCCCAGGGCATCTAGGGTTTAAAGCTTGGGGGATTATTAATTCATTCAAAAATCAAACTCGGACGCCCAGGGCATTTAAGATTTAAAGCTTGGGGGATTATTTATTCATTAAAAAATTAAACTTGGACGCCCAGGGCATCTAGGGCTTAAAGCTTGGGGGATTATTTATTCATTAAAAAATTAAACTTGGACGCCCAGGGCATCTCGGGCTTAAAGCTTGGGAGATCATCTATTTATTTAAAATTTAAACTTGGACTCCCAGGGCATCACGGTTTAAAGCTTGGGTGATTATTTGTTTATTTAAAAATCAAACTCGGACGCCCAGGGTACCGTAGGATGAAAGCTTGGGGGATTATTTATTTATTTAAAAATCAATCCCGGACGCCCAGGGCATCTAGGGTTTACTGCTTGGGAGATTATTTATTTATTAAAAAATTAATCTCGGACGCCCAGGGTTCCGTGGGTTCAGAGCTTGGGGGATTATTCATTTATTTAAAAATTCATCTCGGACGCCCAGGGTACCGTGAGTTGAGAGCTTGGGGGATTATTTTTTTATTTAAAAATCAAACTCGGGCACCCGGGGCATTAGAGGTTTATGGTTTGGGGGATTATTTATTCATTTAAAGATTAAACTTAGACGCCCAGGGCATCGCGGTTTAAAGCTTGGGTGATTATTTGTTTATTTAAAAATCAAACTCGGACGCCCAGGGTACCGTAGTTTGAAAGCTTGGGGGATTATTTATTTATTTAAAAATCAATCCCGGACGCCCAGGGCATCTAGGGTTTAAAGCTTGGGGGATTATTAATTCATTCAAAAATCAAACTCGGACGCCCAGGGCATTTAAGATTTAAAGCTTGGGGGATTATTTATTCATTAAAAAATTAAACTTGGACGCCCAGGGCATCTAGGGCTTAAAGCTTGGGGGATTATTTATTCATTAAAAAATTAAACTTGGACGCCCAGGGCATCTAGGGCTTAAAGCTTGGGAGATCATCTATTTATTTAAAATTTAAACTTGGACTCCCAGGGCATCGCGGTTTAAAGCTTGGGTGATTATTTGTTTATTTAAAAATCAAACTCGGACGCCCAGGGTACCGTAGGATGAAAGCTTGGGGGATCATTTATTTATTTAAAAATCAATCCCGGACGCCCAGGGCATCTAGGATTTAAAGCTTGGGGGATTATTTATTCATTAAAAAATTAAACTTGGACGCCCAGGGAATCTAGGGTTTCTAGCTTGGGGGATGATTTATTTATTTGAAGATTAAACTTAGACGACCAGGGCATCTAGGGCTTAAAGCTTGGGGGATTATTTACCCATTTAAAAATTAAACTTGGGTGCCCAGGGCATCGGGGAATTGAAGCTTGGGGGATTTATTCATTTGAAACTTGAACTCGAACGCCCAGGGCATCTAGGGTTTACTGCTTGGGAGATTATTTATTTATTAAAAAATTAATCTCGGACGCCCAGGGTTTCGTGGGTTCAGAGCTTGGGGGATTATTCATTTATTTAAAAATTAATCTCGGACGCCCAGGGTACCGTGAGTTGAGAGCTTGGGGGATTATTTTTTTATTTAAAAATCAAACTCGGGCACCCGGGGCATTAGAGGTTTATGGTTTGGGGGATTATTTATTCATTCAAAGATTAAACTTAGACGCCCAGGGCATCGCGGTTTAAAGCTTGGGTGATTATTTGTTTATTTAAAAATCAAACTCGGACGCCCAGGGTACCGTAGGTTGAAAGCTTGGGGGATTATTTATTTATTTAAAAATCAATCCCGGACGCCCAGGGCATCTAGGGTTTAAAGCTTGGGGGATTATTAATTCATTCAAAAATCAAACTCGGACGCCCAGGGCATTTAAGATTTAAAGCTTGGGGGATTATTTATTCATTAAAAAATTAAACTTGGACGCCCAGGGCATCTAGGGCTTAAAGCTTGGGGGATTATTTATTCATTAAAAAATTAAACTTGGACGCCCAGGGCATCTAGGGCTTAAAGCTTGGGAGATCATCTATTTATTTAAAATTTAAACTTTGACTCCCAGGGCATCGCGGTTTAAAGCTTGGATGATTATTTGTTTATTTAAAAATCAAACTCGGACGCCCAGGGTACCGTAGGATGAAAGCTTGGGGGATTATTTATTTATTTAAAAATCAATCCCGGACGCCCAGGGCATCTAGGGTTTAAAGCTTGGGGGATTATTAATTCATTTAAAAAACAAACTCGGACGCCCAGGGCATCTAAGATTTAAAGCTTGGGGGATTATTTATTCATTAAAAAATTAAACTTGGATGCCCAGGGCATCTAGGGCTTAAAGCTTGGGAGATCATTTATTTATTTAAAATTTAAACTCGGACCCCCAGGGCATCGCGGTTTAAGGCTTGGGTGATTAATTATTAATTTAAAGTTTAAACTCGGATGCCCAGGGCATCGTGGTTTAAAGCTTGGGGGATTATTTGTTTATTTAAAAATCAAACTCGGACGCCCAGGCCACCGTAGGTTGAAAGCTTGAGGGGTTATTTATTTATTTAAAAATTAATCCCGGACGCCCAGGGCATCTAGGGTTTAAAGCTTGGGGGATTATTTATTTATTTAAAAATCAAACTCGGACGCCCAGGGCATCTGGGATTTAAAGCTTGGGGGATTATTTACCCATTTAAAAATTAAACTTGGGCGCCCAGGGCATCGGGGAATTGAAGCTTGGGGGATTTATTCATTTGAAAATTGAACTCGAACGCCCAGGGCATCTATGGTTTACTGCTTCGGAGATTATTAATTTATTAAAAAATTAATCTCGGACGCCCAGGGTTCCGTGGGTTAAGAGCTTGGGGGATTATTCACCCATTTAAAATTTAAACTTGGGTGCCCAGGGCATCGGGGAATTGAAGCTTGGGGGATTTATTCATTTGAAAATTGAACTCGAACGCCCAGGGCATCTATGGTTTACTGCTTCGGAGATTATTAATTTATTAAAAAATTAATCTCGGACGCCCAGGGTTCCGTGGGTTAAGAGCTTGGGGGATTATTCATTTATTTAAAAATTAATCTCGGACGCCCAGGGTACCGTGGGTTGAGAGCTTGGGGGATTATTTTTTTATTTAAAAATCAAACTCGGGCACCCGGGGCATGGGGGGTTTAAAGTTTGGGGGATTATTTATTTATTACAAAGTTTAACTCGGACGCCCTGGGCATCTAGGGCTTGAAGCTTGGGGGATTATTCATTTGAAAATTGAACTCGAACGCCCAGGGCATCTAGGGTTTACAGCTTGGGAGATTATTTATTTATTTAAAAAATAATCTCGGACGCCCAGGGTACCGTGGGTTGAAAGCTTGGGAGATCATTTGTTCATTTATTTATTCAATTCTTTTATTAATTTAACTCGGATGCCCAGGGCATCGAGGGTTTAAAGCTTGGGGGATTATTTATTTATTTAAACATGAAACTCGGACGCCCAGGGCATCTAGGGTTTAAAGCTTGGGGGATAATTTCTTTATTTATATATTCAATTGTTTCATCAATTTAACTTGGACGCCCAGGGTTTCGTGGGTTCAGAGCTTAGGGGATTATTTTTTTATTTAAAAATTAAACTCAGGCACCCGGGGCATTAGGGGTTTTAAGTTTGGGGGATTATTTTTCCATTACAAAGTTAAACTCGGACGCCCTGGGCATCTAGGGCTTGAAGCTTGGGGGACTATTCATTTTAAAATTGAACTCGAACTTCCAGGGCATCTAGGATTTAAAGCTTGAGGGATTATTTATTCATTAAAAAATTAAACTTGGACGCCCAGGGCATCTAGGGCTTAAAGCTTGGGAGATCATTTATTTATTTAAAATTTAAACTCGGACCCCCAGGGCATCGCGGTTTAAAGCTTGGGTGATTATTTATTAATTTAAAGTTTAAACTCGGATGCCCAGGATCGTGGTTTAAAGCTTGGGGGATTATTTGTTTATTTTAAAATAAAACTCGGACGCCCAGGGTACCGTAGGTTGAAAGCTTGGGGGATTATTTATTTATTTAAAAATCAAACTCGGACGCCCAGGGCATCTAGGATTTAAAGCTTGGGGGATTATTTATTCATTAAAAAATTAAACTTGGACGCCCAGGGCATCTAGGATTTAAAGCTTGGGAGACTATTTATTCATTAAAAAATTAAACTTGGACGCCCAGGGCATCTAGGGCTTAAAGCTTAGGGGATTATTTATTTATTGAAAATTTAAACTCGGACCTCCAGGACATCGTGGTTTAAAGCTTGGGTAATTATTTATTAATTTAAAATTTAAACTCGGATGCCCAGGGCATTGTGGTTTAAAGCTTGGGGGATTATTTGTTTATTTATATATTTTTTTTTTCATTAATTTAGCTCAGACGCCCAGGGCATTTATTTATTTCAAAATTAAACTCGAACGCCCAGGGCATCTAGGGTTTAAAGTTGCGGGGATTATTTATTTATTTGAAAATTGAACTCGGTAGCCCAGGGGATCAAGGTTTTAAAACTTGGGGGATAATTTTTTTATTTAAAAATTAAACTCGGACGCTCAGGGCATCTAGAGTTTAAAGCTTGGGGGACTATTTATTTATTTGAAAATTGAACTCGAACGCCCAGGGCATCTAGGGTTTATAGCTTGGGGGATTATTTATTTATTTAAAGATTAAACTTAGACGCCCAGGGCATCTAGGGCTTAAAGCTTGGGGGATTATTTACCTATTTAAAAATGAAACTTGGGCGCCCAGGGCATCGGGGAATTGAAGCTTGGGGGATTTATTCAATTGAAAATTGAACTCGAACGCCCAGGGCATCTAGGGTTTACTGCTTGGGAGATTATTTATTTATTTAAAAATTAATCTCGGACGCCCAGGGTACCGTGGGTTGAGAGCTTGGGGGATTATTTATTTATTTAAAAATTAATCTCGGACGCCCAGGGTACCGTAGGTTGAAAGCTTGGGGGATTATTTATTTATTTAAAAATTTATCCCAGACGCCTAGGGCATTTATGGTTTGAGGCTTGGGGGATTATTTATTAATTTAAAATTTAAACTCGGATGCCCAGGGTATCGTGGTTTAAAGCTTGTAGGATTATTTGTTTATTTGAAAATCAAATTTGGACGCCCAGGACATCGAGGATTTAAAGCTTGGGGGGATTTTTGTTCATTTAAAAATTAAACTTTGACGCCCAGGGCATCTAGGGTTTAAAGCTGAGTGGATTATTTATCTATTTAAAATTGAAACATGGACGCCCAGGGCACCTTGGGTTTAAAGCTTGGGGGATTATTTATTTATTTAAAAATCAAACTCGGACGCCCAGGGCATCTAGGATTCAAAAATTGGGGGATTATTTATTGATTAAAAAATTAAACTTGGACCCCCAGGGCATCGCGGTTTAAAGCTTGGGTGATTATTTATTAATTTAAAGTTTAAACTCGGATGCCCAGGGCATCGTGGTTTAAAGCTTGGGGGATTATTTGTTTATTTAAAAATAAAACTCGGACGCCCAGGGTACCGTAGGTTGAAAGCTTGGGGGATTATTTATTTATTTAAAAATTAATCCCGGACGCCCAGGGCATCTAGGGTTGAAAGCTTGGGGGATTATTTATTTATTTAAAAATCAAACTCGGACGCCCAGGGCATCTAGGATTTAAAGCTTGGGAGACTATTTATTCATTAAAAAATTAAACTTGGACGCCCAGGGCATCTAGGGCTTAAAGCTTAGGGGATTATTTATTTATTGAAAATTTAAACTCGGACCTCCAGGGCATCGTGGTTTAAAGCTTGGGTAATTATTTATTAATTTAAAATTTAAACTCGGATGCCCAGGGCATTGTGGTTTAAAGCTTGGGGGATTATTTGTTTATTTATATATTTTTTTTTTCATTAATTTAGCTCAGACGCCCAGGGCATTTATTTATTTCAAAATTAAACTCGAACGCCCAGGGCATCTAGGGTTTAAAGTTGCGGGGATTATTTATTTATTTGAAAATTGAACTCGGTAGCCCAGGGGATCAAGGTTTTAAAACTTGGGGGATAATTTTTTTATTTAAAAATTAAACTCGGACGCTCAGGGCATCTAGAGTTTAAAGCTTGGGGGACTATTTATTTATTTGAAAATTGAACTCGAACGCCCAGGGCATCTAGGGTTTATAGCTTGGGGGATGATTTATTTATTTGAAGATTAAACTTAGACGCCCAGGGCATCTAGGGCTCAAAGCTTGGGGGATTATTCACCCATTTAAAATTTAAACTTGGGTGCCCAGGGCATCGGGGAATTGAAGCTTGGTGGATTTATTCATTTGAAAATTGAACTCGAACGCCCAGGGCATCTATGGTTTACTGCTTCGGAGATTATTAATTTATTAAAAAATTAATCTCGGACGCCCAGGGTTCCGTGGGTTAAGAGCTTGGGGGATTATTCATTTATTTAAAAATTAATCTCGGACGCCCAGGGTACCGTGGGTTGAGAGCTTGGGGGATTATTTTTTTATTTAAAAATCAAACTCGGGCACCCGGGGCATGGGGGGTTTAAAGTTTGGGGGATTATTTATTTATTACAAAGTTTAACTCGGACGCCCTGGGCATCTAGGGCTTGAAGCTTGGGGGATTATTCATTTGAAAATTGAACTCGAACGCCCAGGGCATCTAGGGTTTACAGCTTGGGAGATTATTTATTTATTTAAAAAATAATCTCGGACGCCCAGGGTACCGTGGGTTGAAAGCTTGGGAGATCATTTGTTCATTTATTTATTCAATTCTTTTATTAATTTAACTCGGATGCCCAGGGCATCGAGGGTTTAAAGCTTGGGGGATTATTTATTTATTTAAACATGAAACTCGGACGCCCAGGGCATCTAGGGTTTAAAGCTTGGGGGATAATTTCTTTATTTATATATTCAATTGTTTCATCAATTTAACTTGGACGCCCAGGGTTTCGTGGGTTCAGAGCTTAGGGGATTATTTTTTTATTTAAAAATTAAACTCAGGCACCCGGGGCATTAGGGGTTTTAAGTTTGGGGGATTATTTTTCCATTACAAAGTTAAACTCGGACGCCCTGGGCATCTAGGGCTTGAAGCTTGGGGGACTATTCATTTTAAAATTGAACTCGAACTTCCAGGGCATCTAGGATTTAAAGCTTGAGGGATTATTTATTCATTAAAAAATTAAACTTGGACGCCCAGGGCATCTAGGGCTTAAAGCTTGGGAGATCATTTATTTATTTAAAATTTAAACTCGGACCCCCAGGGCATCGCGGTTTAAAGCTTGGGTGATTATTTATTAATTTAAAGTTTAAACTCGGATGCCCAGGATCGTGGTTTAAAGCTTGGGGGATTATTTGTTTATTTTAAAATAAAACTCGGACGCCCAGGGTACCGTAGGTTGAAAGCTTGGGGGATTATTTATTTATTTAAAAATCAAACTCGGACGCCCAGGGCATCTAGGATTTAAAGCTTGGGGGATTATTTATTCATTAAAAAATTAAACTTGGACGCCCAGGGCATCTAGGATTTAAAGCTTGGGAGACTATTTATTCATTAAAAAATTAAACTTGGACGCCCAGGGCATCTAGGGCTTAAAGCTTAGGGGATTATTTATTTATTGAAAATTTAAACTCGGACCTCCAGGGCATCGTGGTTTAAAGCTTGGGTAATTATTTATTAATTTAAAATTTAAACTCGGATGCCCAGGGCATTGTGGTTTAAAGCTTGGGGGATTATTTGTTTATTTATATATTTTTTTTTTCATTAATTTAGCTCAGACGCCCAGGGCATTTATTTATTTCAAAATTAAACTCGAACGCCCAGGGCATCTAGGGTTTAAAGTTGCGGGGATTATTTATTTATTTGAAAATTGAACTCGGTAGCCCAGGGGATCAAGGTTTTAAAACTTGGGGGATAATTTTTTTATTTAAAAATTAAACTCGGACGCTCAGGGCATCTAGAGTTTAAAGCTTGGGGGACTATTTATTTATTTGAAAATTGAACTCGAACGCCCAGGGCATCTAGGGTTTATAGCTTGGGGGATTATTTATTTATTTAAAGATTAAACTTAGACGCCCAGGGCATCTAGGGCTTAAAGCTTGGGGGATTATTTACCTATTTAAAAATGAAACTTGGGCGCCCAGGGCATCGGGGAATTGAAGCTTGGGGGATTTATTCAATTGAAAATTGAACTCGAACGCCCAGGGCATCTAGGGTTTACTGCTTGGGAGATTATTTATTTATTTAAAAATTAATCTCGGACGCCCAGGGTACCGTGGGTTGAGAGCTTGGCGGATTATTTATTTATTTAAAAATTAATCTCGGACGCCCAGGGTACCGTAGGTTGAAAGCTTGGGGGATTATTTATTTATTTAAAAATTTATCCCAGACGCCTAGGGCATTTATGGTTTGAGGCTTGGGGGATTATTTATTAATTTAAAATTTAAACTCGGATGCCCAGGGTATCGTGGTTTAAAGCTTGTAGGATTATTTGTTTATTTGAAAATCAAATTTGGACGCCCAGGACATCGAGGATTTAAAGCTTGGGGGGATTTTTGTTCATTTAAAAATTAAACTTTGACGCCCAGGGCATCTAGGGTTTAAAGCTGAGTGGATTATTTATCTATTTAAAATTGAAACATGGACGCCCAGGGCACCTTGGGTTTAAAGCTTGGGGGATTATTTATTTATTTAAAAATCAAACTCGGACGCCCAGGGCATCTAGGATTCAAAAATTGGGGGATTATTTATTGATTAAAAAATTAAACTTGGACGCCCAGGGCATCTAGGGCTTAAAGCTTAGGAGATCATCTATTTATTTAAAATTTAAACTTGGACCCCCAGGGCATCGCGGTTTAAAGCTTGGGTGATTATTTATTAATTTAAAGTTCAAACTCGGATGCCCAGGGCATCGTGGTTTAAAGCTTGGTGGATTATTTGTTTATTTAAAAATCAAACTCGGACGCCCAGGGTACCGTAGGTTGAAAGCTTGGGGGATTATTTATTTATTTAAAAATCAATCCCGGACGCCCAGGGCATCTAGGGTTTAAAGCTTGGGGGATTATTTATTTATTTAAAAATCAAACTCGGACGCCCAGGGTACCGTGGGTTGAAAGCTTTGGGGATTATTTATTTATTTAAAAATTAATCTCGGACGCCCAGGGCAATTATAGTTTGAGGCTTGGGGGATTATTTATTAATTTAAAATTTAAACTCGGATGCCCAGGGTATCGTGGTTTGAAGCTTGTAGGATTATTTGTTTATTTGAAAAACAAATTTGGACGCCCAGGACATCGAGGATTTAAAGCTTGGGGGAATTTTTGTTCATTTAAAAATTAAACTTTGACGCCCAGGGCATCTAGGGTTTAAAGCTTAGAGGATTATTTATCTATTTAAAATTGAAACTTGGACGCCCAGGGCACCTTGGGTTTAAAGCTTGGGGGATTATTTATTTATTTAAAAATCAAACTCGGACGCCCAAGGCATCTAGGATTTAAAGCTTGGGGGATTATTTATTCATTAAAAAATTAAACTTGGACGCCCAGGGCATCTAGGGCTTAAAGCTTGGGAGATCATGTATTTATTTAAAATTTAAACTTGGACCCCCAGGGCATCGCGGTTTAAGGCTTGGGTGATTATTTGTTTATTCAAAAATCAAACTCGGACGCCCAGGGCATCTAGGGTTTAAAGCTTAGAGGATTATTTATCTATTTAAAATTGAAACTTGGACGCCTAGGGCATCTAGGGTTTAAAGCTTGGGGGATTATTTATTTATTTAAAAATCAAACTCGGACGCCCAGGGCATCTAGGATTTAAAGCTTGGGGGATTATTTATTCATTAAAAAATTAAACTTGGACGCCCAGGGAATCTAGGGTTTATAGCTTGGGGGATGATTTATTTATTTGAAGATTAAACTTAGACGCCCAGGGCATCTAGGGCTTAAAGCTTGGGGGATTATTTACCCATTTAAAAATTAAACTTGGGTGCCCAGGGCATCGGGGAATTGAAGCTTGGGGGATTTATTCATTTGAAAATTGAACTCGAACGCCCAGGGCATCTAGGGTTTACTGCTTGGAAGATTATTTATTTATTAAAAAATTAATCTCGGACGCCCAGGGTTCCGTGGGTTGAGAGCTTGGGGGATTATTCATTTATTTAAAAATTAATCTCGGACGCCCAGGGTACCGTGGGTTGAGAGCTTGGGGGATTATTTTTTTATTTAAAAATCAAACTCGGGCACCCGGGGCATGGGGGGTTTAAAGTTTGGGGGATTATTTATTTATTACAAAGTTTAACTCGGACGCCCTGGGCATCTAGGGCTTGAAGCTTGGGGGATTATTCATTTGAAAATTGAACTCGAACGCCCAGGGCATCTAGGGTTTACAGCTTGGGAGATTATTTATTTATTTAAAAATTAATCTCGGACGCCCAGGGTACCGTGGGTTGAAAGCTTGGGAGATCATTTGTTCATTTATTTATTCAATTCTTTTATTAATTTAACTCGGATGCCCAGGGCATCTAGGGTTTAAAGCTTGGGGGATTATTTATTTATCTAAACATGAAACTCGGACGCCCAGGGCATCTAGGGTTTAAAGCTTGGGGGATAAATTCTTTATTTATATATTCAATTGTTTCATCAATTTAACCTGGACGCCCAGGGTTTCGTGGGTTTAGAGCTTAGGGGATTATTTTTTTATTTAAAAATTAAACTCGGGCACCCGGGGGATTGGGGGTTTAAGGTTTGGGGGATTATTTATTCATTTAAAGATTAAACTTAGACGCCTATGGCATCCAGGGCTTAAAGCTTGGGGGATTATTTAACTATTTAAAAATGAAACTTGGGCGCCCAGGGCATCGGGGAATTGAAGCTTGGGGGATTTATTCATTTGAAAATTGAACTCGAACGCCCAGGGCATATAGGGCTACTGCTTGGGAGATTATTTATTTATTTAAATATTAATCTCGGACGCCCAGGGTACCGTGGGTTGAGAGCTTGGGGGATTATTTATTCATTTAAAAATTAATCTCGGACGCCCAGGGTACCGTGGGTTTAGAGCTTGGGCGATTATTTTTTTATTTAAAAATTAAACTCGGGCACCCGGGACATCAAGGGTTTATAGCTTGGGGGATTATTTATTTATTTAAAGATTAAACTTAGACGCCCAGGGCATCTAGGGCTTAAAGCTTGGGGGATTATTTACCTATTTAAAAATTAAACTTGGGCGCCCAGGGCATCGGGGAATTGAAGCTTGGAGGATTTATTCATTTGAAGATTGAACTCGAACGCCCAGGGCATCTAGGGTTTACTGCTTGGGAGATTATTTATTTATTTAAAAATTAATCTCGGACGCCCAGGGTACCGTGGGTTGAGAGCTTGGGGGATTATTTTTTTATTTAAAAATTAAACTCGGGCACCCGGGGCATTGGGGGTTTAAAGTTTGGGGGATTATTTTTTCATTACAAAGTTAAACTCGGACGCCCTGGGCATCTAGGGCTTGAAGCTTGGGGGATTATTCATTTTAAAATTGAACTCGAACTTCCAGGGCATCTAGGATTTAAAGCTTGGGGGATTATTTATTCATTAAAAAATTAAACTTGGACGCGCAGGGCATCTAGGGCTTAAAGCTTGGGAGATCATTTATTCATTTAAAATTTAAACTCGGACCCCCAGGGCATCGCGGTTTAAAGCTTGGGTGATTATTTATTAATTTAAAGTTTAAACTCGGATGCCCAGGGCATCGTGGTTTAAAGCTTGGGGGATTATTTGTTTATTTAAAAATAAAACTCTGACGCCCAGGGTACCGTAGGTTGAAAGCTTGGGGGATTATTTATTTATTTAAAAATTAATCCCGGACGCCCAGGGCATCTAGGGTTTAAAGCTTGGGGGATTATTTATTTATTTAAAAATCAAACTCGGACGCCCAGGGCATCTAGGATTTAAAGCTTGGGGGATTATTTATTCATTTAAAAATTAAACTTGGACGCCCAGGGCATCTAGGGCTTAAAGCTTAGGGGATTATTTATTTATTGAAAATTTAAACTCGGACCCCCAGGGCATCGTGGTTTAAAGCTTGAGTAATTATTTATGAATTTAAAATTTAAACTCGGATGCCCAGGGCATTGTGGTTTAAAGCTTGGGGGATTATTTGTTTATTCATATATATTTTTTTTCATTAATTTAGCTCAGACGCCCAGGGCATTTATTTATTTCAAAATTAAACTCGAACGCCCAGGGCATCTAGGGTTTAAAGTTGCGGGGATTATTTATTTATTTGAAAATTGAACTCGGTAGCCCAGGGGATCAAGGTTTTAAAACTTGGGGGATTATTTTTTTTTTTTAAATTAAACTCGGACGCTCAGGGCATCTAGAGTTTAAAGCTTGGGGGACTATTTATTTATTTGAAAATTGAACTCGAACGCCCAGGGCATCTAGGGTTTATAGCTTGGGGGATTATTTATTTATTTAATGATTAAACTTAGACGCCAAGTGCATCTAGGGCTTAAAGCTTGGGGGATTATTTACCTATTTAAAAATGAAACTTGGGCGCCCAGGGCATTGGGGAATTGAAGCTTGGGGGATTTATTCATTTGAAAATTGAACTCGAACGCCCAGGGCATCCAGGGTTTACTGCTTGGGAGATTATTTATTTATTTAAAAATCAATCTCGGACGCCCAGGGTACCGTGGGTTGAGAGCTTGGGGGATTATTTATTTATTTAAAAATTAATCTCGGACGCCCAGGGTACCGTGGGTTGAGAGCTTGGGGGATTATTTTTTTATTCAAAAATTTAACTCGGGCACCCGGGGCATTGGGAGTTTAAATTTTGGGGGATTATTTATTTTTTACAAAGTTTAACTCGGACGCCCTGGGCATCTAGGGCTTGAAGCTTGGGGGATTATTCATTTGAAAATTGAACTCGAACGCCCAGGGCATCTAGGGTTTACAGCTTGGGAGATTATTTATTTATTTAAAAATTAATCTCGGACGCCCAGGGTACCGTGGGTTGAAAGCTTTTGAGATCATTTGTTCATTTATTTATTCAATTCTTTTATTAATTTAACTCGGATGCCCAGGGCATCTAGGGTTTAAAGCTTGGGGGATTATTTATTTATTTAAACATGAATCTCGGACGCCCAGGGCACCTAGGGTTCAAGGCTTGGGGGATCATTTGTTTTTTTATATATTCAATTCTTTCATCAATTTAACTTGGACGCCCAGGGTTTCGTGGGTTTAGAGCTTGGCGGATAATTTTTTTATTCATTTCAAAAGGCTGTTTTGGCGCTTCCCGCCTCTTCTATAATTTCTACTTACAGCGCACCCTCTCCGCCGACAAGGCAACCAATTTCTAGTCGGGAGAGTGTCCGTTTTATTCAGCGGGAGTCGACGTACCCAGGCGTAGCCGTTGTGAGAAAAAAGGGTAAACTACTATTTCCACATTTATATTCAAAATTAAATTGACACTTAAATAAATAAATTAAGTGATCAATCTATCCTAAAGATGTTTTTGGTATTCAAACAATGTCATCAAGTTATTCTGTAGGTGTTGAGATGAAAAATAAAAACTAAAAGATTATCAGATAAGTGTGCACAAAAATTTCTAAATTCTAAACAATTTCTTTTTAAACTCAAAGAATGTAAAACTTTGTGTATTTTCTTTTCCTATTTTACAGGCTGGGTTCAATCAAGTGGAGAAGAGTATGGGTCAAAAGCAACAAAACTAACTCAAACTTTCCTACCTTGAATCAATTTGAGGCAAAAATGAAAAGAAAACAACTGGTCAAAATGACTGGAGGTGGAACCAAAACAAGATTTCAAGATAAAAATAGCACTCAAAGGTAAGTCGCAATTACTGTAATTAGTCTAAAATATAAAATCTTACAACTGAATGCTATCTTACTTCACAGGAACTTAAGTTTAACTTCAGCGAGCCTTTAGCTTCTGACTGTCAAAAGGGGTCATAACCAAAAAGGAATGATTTAAAACTCCTTCCTGCAACTTCAACAGTCGGCTGACAGGATTTTGGTTCAGAAACTGGCTTCCTTGAAGAGGATTTCAACTAAAATACGCTCGTTGCCGACACAAGAGGATGTAAACAAAAGTGGGGTGAAAAGTTTTGTTCAACCAAAAATCTACCAGAAGCTACAAGAACCTCCACCAAGAAAAACAGAAACGAAAAGTGCTTGAAATGTGTGTTTTGTGTATGTGAAAGTTTTCTAAAAGTGTCAACAAAATACATCTTAAGTTCAAAAGTTTATTTTGGGTGAGCAAAAGTGTAAACCAAGTAGTAATTTCTGTCTGTGCACCATATAAATCTCACTCAGTTTATGGTTATTGTGAAATTTTATTCCGGCTGAGGAATAATAAATGAGTGGACAACCTTTGGGTATTTTACGGTGTTTATTATAAATTAATCTTAATGTTTATCAGTAACCTATATTAGTTTTCAAGCAGGGTTTATTGCCAAAAAAAAAAAAATTTTACTGTTTACTTGGTTCTTAAATTTAAACTTTTTACCCTAACTATCTGAAAGTTGTTTACTATGTAAATTATATATGTGTATGTGAGTGAGTAGAGCTAAGTTGAACCTGTAACGCACCTGCCTCAAAACTGATTATACATAAAAAAAAACAAAGTGTATGAAGGTTACCTATGTGTCAGTCTTTGGTCAGAATAGAATAAGAAATGCAATTTTTATTTTCTTACAATTAGTCATGCGATTATTGTGTTAGTTAATAAAATATTAAGAGACAAGAAAATCCAAGCACTTCTAGTGGTTGGCTGATATCCCTTACCACTGCCACCAATGTAATGTTTTTCCCAGTGAAACTGTGAAATTTGTTCAAATAAAATTCCACCTGAATCAACGCTGTGTTTGATTCAGGTCCTGACTCTGGTAGCTGGAGTCAGGTTATGTGAGATGGATCCTTGCCTGTTCCAACTGCTGAAGCAGACCTAGAATGGCTTGGGTTTACTTGTCTTAATTTTATTTATTTACTTTTTTATAATGTATGTAAATTGATGTTTTTATTTATCCACAGGGTGGATTTGATGTTAAATAATCCACAGGGCGGATTATCATAATCCACAGGGTGAATTATTATGTTCAAATAATCCAAAGGGTGGATTATGAAATTTATTCATATTTATCCACAGGGTGGATTATTTATTTACCCCTAAAAGGGATTTATTGCACAGGGTGCATATAAAGAGAATAGGTTTATTTGAAGAGATTTGAAAAATGAAATAATTTTAATTGTGAGTGGTTTATTGAATTAAAGAAAGATACAAAATAAAGATACAAAAATAAAGATACAAAAATAAAGATACAAAAATAAAGATACGAAAATAAAGATTGCGAGGGAGTGAATCCCTCGTAAATTATTTTTTTTACCTGGCAGTGTCAAGTCACCTGGGAAACAGTGAAATAATTAAGTTGTTTTGTTTACTTTTCCCAGGTGATAACATTGCCGCGTTAACTTGCAGCAGCAGCCGACCACGTGGCGACGGTCACCGTCGGCTATACGCTGCTGCGGCAGCTTGAACACACGACGCGCGCACGGCACATACACTCACACGTGTTCACCGTCCGGGACGGCTCTCCCGACCCAGGGCGTGCACGTACACACACACACACACACAACACACGAGTCCCAATTCTCCGTCCGGGAGTTTCCGACGACGGAGGGGGTGCGCGGCGCGTGTCGGCAGACGACGCAACTGCGTCGGCAGGCGCGTGCGCGCACACTCAACAGTAGACGCGGGCTTGAGTGTAGCTTTATTTTTTTTTGTAGTTTGCACGTGGCGTGGACAATGTGTGCGTGTAGGAAAGAACGAGAGAGAGAGAGTATGTGCGCGAGAGTCAGAGTTAGAGCTGTGAGTGTCTCGTATGCGTTATTTTTTCTTTTCTTTTGAATGTTCGCGCGTAGTATAGGTGGCGTGGCGATCGCCACCGGAAGTTTGTAGACGTGAGTGTGATTGGATATTATGGCGTGAATGTATTTGATTGGTGGACACATAACTGTTCCTCAAGTGTGAATGAAACTTGATGGAATAAATTAGCGTTGATTGGCTGAGAGTGTTGTGAAAGGATGATGAGGAAGGAAGTTAGTCAGAGAGACGCGGGGAAGCGTCACTCTGTTCTCAGTAGCCAAGGTGTGAGGTTGTATTTTTGAGAGTGTGATTTTTTTCTTAGTTTCTCTTTAGTAGACTTTTTCTAATTTTCTTTTCCTATTTTTCTTTAGTCGAGTTGTAGACATTTTTTTTTGTTTTTCTTTTATTTACAGCTAGGTACTAGAAGGAATCAAGAAAACTTGGGTTAATTTTCTTTTATTGAGAGTTGGAAAAACCAGAGAGTGGCCATTTTGGGCATCAGATAAATAAGTGAAATTTTTTGGTAAACGTAAGATTTTTGTATTATTTAATAAAATTTTAATAAGCATGTTTTCTGAGATTTTGGATATCGGTATGCTGAATGAAATTTTCTTGTTGTATATTATTGAAGGTGTCTTTATATAAATTTGATCGAGATTTTCTTGGCGCGGCGTCATTACCCGCCATTTTATAGACTACTTTATAGTTTTGTTTATTTCCTTTGTTCTCAAATTAAAATTTTTTTTTTTTGTAATTGTAGACTTGATTTTTTTTGTAGACAAGAATGAAACCAAATTCAACCGAGATTTTAGTAATAATTTATTTCTTCTCTCTCTAGCTCACCGACCAGTCCCGGAGGTTTTCTTTTCACGGGAACCCTACCCCAGAGTTTAAGGAGTTTTTCCCCGAGTTTTTGTGTGTGAATTTTTCTTGTAATGGGAGGGCCCGGGAAACTCCGTTAATTATTTATGGGAGGCCCTTTTCCGTAGAAATACCCCGTTACAAATGGCGCCCGAACATATTTTTTTTGTTAATTTATTTAAATAAAAATTAAACTGCGAAAAGGTGGTGAGCGGAGAGGAAATATTTTATTTCTTTGTGGTTGAAATTTTTTTTTGGTTTTGATTGAGAGTATTTTTATCGTTTTTTTTTTCTTTCTTTTGAGAACAAAGGAGTTAGAAAATTTCGGAAAGTGAACTTAGAAAAATTTTGTAGACAGGTTAGGAACTTAGAATGATTCGGAAAGTGGAACTTAGAAAATTTTTCAGCGATTGAACTTAGAGAATTTTTTTTTTTTTTTTTTCGGTGATAGAAATTAGAATTTTTTTTTTTCTTTCGCGGAAGTTGGACTTGGTAGAATTTTTCATAGGTGGAACATTGAAAAATTTCGAAAAGTTGGACTTAGAAAATTTTTCGGTGATAGAAATTAGAAAAAAATTTTTTTTTTTTTTTCTTTCGCAACAGTTGGACTTAGTAGAATTTTTCATAGGTGGAACATTGAAAAAATTTCGAAAAGTTGGACTTAAGAAATTTTCGGCGTTAGAACTTAGAATTTTTTTTTTTTGAGTTAGGAGTGAAAATTTATGGATTAACATTTGGTGATGGATATTTGGGAATATTTATGTGATTTATATAATTTAATTGTTGGCTAGTGTCCAACTAGAATATTTATTTATTTATTTATTTAGTTCATCATCAACGGACATAATTGCCCTTTTAAATTTACATATAGTTTACATATTATTTTAGTATCACATAATATCACGTAATTACAGAAAATAATTTTGGTTTAAATTTAATTGAATTCACATAAGAAAATAATACAAGCATTTTTAAAATGAGAAAAATCTTCAACATTCCTCAATTCATTCGGTAGATTATTCCAACAAGCCCTTAATCTATTTTTAATTGCATATATTTCAAAATTAGAAAACGATGTAGGATTTATAACAAGCGGTCTCGCACCCCTGAAGTCGTAAGCCAAAACTCTATGAATAAACATTTGTCTAATATCATCATTCACTATAAAGTTATTCATAATTTTAAATACTAACAGCACATCATTCAGCACATGATGACTTTCAATAGAATAAATTTTATATTTCAAAGCTTTTTTTGAATAATCATGATTCCTATAATCCATACTTGAGCCATCTTTATAGGCTAAGTATCTTAAAAATTTATGATTAACTTTTTCCATTTCATAGTTTAGAGTTTTAGTATACGGCTTCAAAATTTGAGAGCAGTAATTAAAATGAGGCAGAACCAACGATTTACCCTCATATCACTAGCAGTATAACTAGATTTGAAATTACTTGCAAACATATTACAAATTTGACTAGGTACATTTGACTTTTCAGTCCCCAAAAACATACTATTAGGTAATTCATTTGAAGATGAAATTTTGTTTATGTAAGACCAGAAATGCTTTATATTCTTAACAGTCTTCAACTCAATACAATCAATATAAGATCTATAATTCAACCTTGACTCACATATACATTGAGCCCTAAGCCTTTTAAACATAATTTCATCCTCCTTCAGACCAGACTGCAACCAAATCTTATGGCCCTTTTTCTTACTAACCATTAGCCCAATAAGCTTATCAGAATACCAATCAGGATAAGTACAATCTGTCACTCTGTGTAGAGGAACATTATGTGAGCAAACGTCATCAAGCTTATCATAAAAATTTTTTACAGAGACCTCAATATCAACATCATTCAGACACTCATTCCAGTTAACATCAAACAACTTAGCATTAATTTTAGTATAATTAGCCTTCGCAAAATTTAACACATAAGGCCTATGTTTAAGATTATTAGTTTTAATATTACACAGTTCAAAGAAAACAGGCCAGTGATTTCTTGTTTCTATATTGACCAATGAGTCGAAAGATTTAATAACTTTAAGTTCACCTGAAGATAGAGATGAGAAGCACAAGTCCAACGTATAAGTCCTTCTTTCATGTACCGGATAGTGTTGCCAAAAACCAATATTTGAGTAACAATTTTGAATTAACAGAACATTTTCTGCAACATTTAACTCCTCTCCACTAAAATTTCCTTGAACAGAATCAGCATTTATCCAGGATGTTTTTGGGAGGTTAAAGTCACCTAAAATAATAAACTCAGAGTTTTGATATTCATTTTTTAATTGCTTAATTGATTTTTTGTGAAACTTATAACACTCATTCATATTTTTATTAGGCACATAAACTGCCCCTAACACATAATTCACATCATTAAATTTCAGCATCACAAATAATTGTTCACACGTTGAAGAATTTTCCAGCTGTAAGCTGATAAGTTTAGATTCATAACAGTCCTCAATTGCAATTAATACACCACCACCATATGGAGAATCTTGAAAATTATATCTGTCTATTCTGTATATATTATAATGTTAATCCTAATTCACTATCATGTATACCACAGTGTAAATATGTTTCAGTCAGCACAACAATGTTTGGTTTGGTATTATTAATTATTCAACAATATTATTTATTTTTTTTTTTTTTTTGGATCTTAACAGGAAGATTTATAAACAAAAGAAAAGAAGAAAATTCTTCTTAAGTGTATTCCTTGATGTGAGTAAATTGGAATAATTAATTTAAAATTTAGAGTTAATTTAATAAAATAAAAACTCTAGTACTCACACTATTTTTAACCACACAGTGGCTGTTCTCGATAGGAATAATGCACAGCATATTCACTATCTAAAAAAATAAAAATTTTAATAACAATATCCAGTGACCGGTTTCGCTGTTTTTGCAGCTCATCAGACTGGAGTAAAAGTTAAACTAAAATGAAACTCTGAAAGCCGAAGCTTATATAGAGTATACTAAGACACTGAAAGTCATTTAGACTTTAATTTCAAAATAAACAAAAGAAAAGATAAAAATTCTTCTTAAGTGTATTCCTTGATGTGAGTAAATTGGAATAATTAATTTAAAATTTAGAGTTAATTTAATAAAATAAAAACTCTAGTACTCACACTATTTTTAACCACACAGTGGCTGTTCTCGATAGGAATAATGCACAGCATATTCACTATCTAAAAAAATAAAAATTTTAATAACAATATCCAGTGACCGGTTTCGCTGTTTTTGCAGCTCATCAGACTGGAGTAAAAGTTAAACTAAAATGAAACTCTGAAAGCCGAAGCTTATATAGAGTATACTAAGACACTGAAAGTCATTTATTAGTAAGGAAGATTTATTTGTAGTATGGAAAAAAAAAATAAAAAAAATAAATAAATGTACTGAAACTGAAAGCGAAGAATCAAGACTTATTGTAGACAGTGAAAATTTTTATTCTTGTGTGGTTGAAGAAAATGGTAGACAGTGATAATTGATTTTCAGGTTCAAGAGTATTGTAGACAGTGATTATTAAATTTTTTTTTGTGGTTGAAGAGAATTAAAAATAGTGACATTTTCTTTTCAGGTTCAAGAGTAGGTTAAACAGTGAAATTTATTTTCTAATTCAAGAGTAAAGTAGACAGTGAATTTTTTTTTTTCTCTTTTCAGGTTCAAGATTAAGAGTAGACATAAAATATATTTTTTTTTATTGTTTCTCAGATTCAAGATTAATTGTAGACAGTGAAAGAAAAGAAAGAAAGGAAAATGTATGAGGTGAGGACACAGGAACGGTCAGTAGTAAATGAAACACCTAACAATGAAGAACAAGTATCAAAGACAAGTTATTCAAATCCAGAGAACGATGGCACAAACAAGAAAATAAATGAAACGGGTTTGAGAAAAACCATAATTCAACCACCTCTGGAAATGGAAAACTTGTTTATGTCTCCTTCACATGGTGTTCACTCAGCAGGGGAAATCAAACAATTAAACTTAGGTTTGAGAAAACAAGAAGTAGACACGAGTAGACACATGGAAAGGTTAATGGACCGAAGAAAAGCAGTGAGTAAATTGATTAGTTGATATGGTAATGAGTCAGAGAAAAACTATGAGAGTGGAGATTCAGGTGATAGTAGGATAGAGCAACGAAGAAAATGGCTAGTCAAAAGAAGTTCTAAGAACAGAAAAGTAGAAGGAAGGCAGGAAGAAGTGAAAAGATTCGAAAAAGGAAAGAAACTGGACAATGAAAGAAAACAAAACAAACGTTATACAAGTAGTGGTAGCGATACAAAAGACGATGAGATAACTGGACAGCATAAGAGTAGCAGGTCAACCAAGGTTCATAACAGTAAAAAGAATGAGTCATCTCGTCATCGTGGACAACGTTATAAATCCTCCTCGAGGGAGGGCCACTACAAATCTACACCTGGTTACAAGAAATATAAATCTACGTCGTGGGAGAGACGTCATGGCAACATTAAATCTCGGGAACATGATCACAATTCTCTAGACAGAAGATATCGAAGGTCGAGGTCCAAAGAATTAAAACAGAAGCATTCATATCGTAGTAAACTGCGAACTTCTGCGACTCGACATAATCGTCACGGATCTCCATCCAGCAATAAAAGAAGGGATTCATCGTCACGAGAACGGATTCATAGAAGAGTCAGGAGTAGACTACGAGGCCATCGACACCGATCGTCTTCTTCATCTGAGGAACGTCGTCATGGGTCGTGGACCCGAGGCCATAGATGTGATAGAGAACATAGTAGACGTAGACGAAATTATCGCAGTAGATCCAGTTCGAGAGAATATAAACACGTCTCAAGACGAAATCGCAGCAGTTCATCGTCGGACAGCCGATCACCAGTAAGACATCGTAGACATGGGTATACACAGTCTGGCAATATCAATTGTGTGAGAATCTTGAAAGATTGGAATTAGAAATTCTCAGGGGATGAGGGGAAAGAAAACCCAGAACAATTCCTTAACAAGCTAGACAGGTGTAGACGGAATAGTAACATGTCGGACACTCAAATAATAAACGCAGTGGCGAGTGTGATGGAGGATCGTGCACTAAGATGATACGACACGGCGATTTTGAAGATTGAAACGTGGCATGATTTTAAAAAAGCGTTCCAGAGAAACTTTATTGGCCAATACTCACAGTATGAGGTCATGGACGATATAAGGAATAGGACTCAAGGCAAAGGAGAAACGATCTCAAACTACATCACTTGTCTGGGAGTCCTATTTAAATATTTAAAGCATCCTCTGGAAGAAGATGAACAGATAGACATAATAAGAAGAGGGTTGCAGCCTGAATACAAGTGGTACTTGGATAACAAAAGAGTAGACACGGTAGACGATTTGGAACACTACGGAAGAAAATATGAGAGACAGAAGGAGGATTGTGACAGATTTGTAGGACCACCAATCAAAGACAAATGCAGGATACCTATAGCAGCATTTACGAGCACAAAAAGCAAAGTGGCTGCAGTAAATGAAGTGGTGGTGGTTCGTGGCGAAGTAAAGAATGCGAAAAAGAAAAATAAGAAGAATAAAAATGTAGACAGTCCAATTCAAAGTCAGAAAAATGAAGTAGCAGGTATTCAGGTGCAAAATAACCAGTTAGGTAACCAACAAAACTGGATAAATAGACAAAACAACGTTGGTAATCAAAGTGGCTGGTCAAACAACCAGTTTAACCAACAAAACGGAAATAAACAACAAATGAGGCCACCAAATCAACAACAACAATTACGACAGCAATAAACTCAAGGTGAAGGAAGACCAATGGGCAACTGTCGTAGTTGTGGAGGACCTGGTCATCGGATTTGGGAATGCCCAGATCTATGCTGCTATAAATGCAGACAGACTGGACATTTTGCAAATAGTTGCCCATTGATTGCCCAGGCAACAAGTTGTCAAGGTTGTGGGGCAAAGGGTGTAACAGTGAGAAACTGTGGAAATTGTTCAAAGTTTTAGCCTTGCTGGGAAACGCCAAGGCGGGAGCGTCGCGCACAGAGGGCAAAATCAAAGGTCCATTTTCAAAAATTAATATCCCCTAGAATTTTAGGAGTAGAGTAAACATCCGGGAGTCGTTTTCTTCGTTTGGTAGAGTACTTTAAGAAAAAGTCCCGCTTTTTTGTAAAAAATTGTTATTAACAATTGTTATTGCAAAAAAACTATTGAGAAGTGAACGATGAACAAAAGGAAAAAATTGTATAAAAACGAGAAGTGCAACTCTCCCAGATTTTTTTGCGTCAATCTTTTGATTTTTAAGCATCTAAGTCACACGAAAATTTCCAGGTCGTTTTATCATCGGGAACAACCCCAAATTGCTGCAGAGAGGGGGATGAAACGTTTAATAAAATTTAAAAAAATCGAATAACAAGAAAGAGTGCGATTCTCCCGGATTTTTTTGCGTCAATCTTTTGATTTTCAAGCATCAAAGTCACACGAAAATTTCCAGGTCGTTTTATCATCGGGAACTACCTTAACTTGCTGCAGAGAGGGGGATGAAACGTTGAATAAAATTTTAAAAAATCGAATAACAAGAAGGAGTGCAATTCTCCCGGTTTTTTTTGCGTCAATCTTTTGATTTTCAAGCATCTAAGTCACACGAAAATTTACAGGTCGTTTTATCATCGGGAACTACCCCAAATTGCTGCAGAGAGGGGGATGAAACGTTTAATAAAATTTTTAAAAATCGAATAACAAGAAGGAGTGCGATTCTCCCAGATTTTTTTGCGTCAATCTTTTGATTTTTAAGTATCTAGGTCACACGAAAATTTCCAGGTCGTTTTATCATCGGGAACTACCCCAACTTGCTGCAGAGAGGGGGATGAAACGTTTAATAAAATTTTTAAAAATCGAATAACAAGAAGGAGTGCGATTTTCCCAGATTTTTTTGCGTCAATCTTTTGATTTTCAAGCATCAAAGTCACACGAAAATTTCCAGGTCGTTTTATCATCGGGAACTACCTTAACTTGCTGCAGAGAGGGGGATGAAACGTTGAATAAAATTTTAAAAAATCGAATAACAAGAAGGAGTGCAATTCTCCCGGTTTTTTTTGCGTCAATCTTTTGATTTTCAAGCATCTAAGTCACACGAAAATTTACAGGTCGTTTTATCATCGGGAACTACCCCAACTTGCTGCAGAGAGGGGGATGAAACGTTTAATAAAATTTTTAAAAATCGAATAACAAGAAGGAGTGCGATTCTCCCAGATTTTTTTGCGTCAATCTTTTGATTTTTAAGTATCTAGGTCACACGAAAATTTCCAGGTCGTTTTATCATCGGGAACTACCCCAACTTGCTGCAGAGAGGGGGATGAAACGTTTAATAAAATTTTAAAAAATCGAATAACAAGAAGGAGTGCAATTTTCCCAGATTTTTTTGCATCAATTTAGTGGTTATTGGGCATCTAAGTCGCACCAACAATTTCTGGGTCGTTTGATCATCATGAATCACACCTGCACGTGACAGGGAGGGGGATGAAATGTATAAAATAAAATAAAAAAATAAATAAAAAAAAACACTCAAATATAATACTAATTCAGTAGCGGCAAACAGTATATTACGATGTAATCAGTAGCATTGCACAGCGAAGCGAGCAGTGAAGTATTATTTACAAGCTTAGCATTAGATATTTTACACTATATACAGGATTCTTTGAATACAAAATATGTTTTTATAACATTAGTTGTTTACTATTCATCACTAATTATCTCTTCAGGATTTACTGGTATGAGTAAACTTTTCATCTCGTCTGTTACTTTAGCGTGTTCTCTCTTAACTTTTTTTGTAGAAGCAACAATCACTGGATCAGAGGTTATGTACAATCTGTTTCCAATGCCAACATTTGTGTCTATGCTAAAGAATGATTAAGAAATGTTAATTAAAATGAATCATAATTTACAAATCAAAAATCATAAATCTTTTAATCTTAAGAAATCGTCAAACTTATATCGTAGGTATGTTTCAAATAACTTTCAAAATTAGGAAAGGTTTGAAGTAATCAAGTTGTAGTAAAATTTTGTACGTACGCAGAGGTTTTTCTCGTAAAATTATTTCGTGTCTCTTTGAACTTTTTGTGGAGATGCTCTATTGGTTCCTCCGACAAATCTCCTAGAGGCATCAACACTGAATTTTAAATCTGCCAGCCGTGCATCAGAACAACATGTACAGATTGTGACATGTAGTACCATTCGTACTTCGCAATGTACTTTGTAGCCGTTTCCAGGAAAAACTCTTTGAATTTTAAAGGATCTATCTCATATGGACCACTTACAACTTTTAGCATGGTGCTGAATCTATCCAGAACCTCTTTATCGAAACCTGCAATTGGATCCGTATAAAAGTTAATTGTTTACTATTTTACAGCAGTTTTATAGAAACTTGTAGTTTTATAGTATCTACCAGTGTATTTTAACGATTACTAACCACTCAATTTTATGAAAACTATTTTTAGCTCATAGTTTATGTATGATAATTGGTTCATATAATTTGGGCCGGAGGACAAAAAAAAAATTATTCTACGACTCACTATAGATACGAATACGGAAGGAAAAGTTGGAGATCGGATTATGAATTCGGGACGTAGACAGTTCTTGCTAAGTGAGCGTTATTGGGCTTCGACGCGTTCGCAAACAGATTGCGAACTCAAACATGAGATGAACAAAGCAAACTTGCGCTTGTGCCTGGCTCAGGCAGCTGCGACCTCTTTTTAGAAATACTTATAATTTTTACCGATAAGAAACAAAGCTTTGAAATATTCCAGAAAACTTTTTTAAAAGCTAATGAAAAACTTTTTCGCTTGAAGTCTTTTCAACTATGGATATTTATGCATGTTTTTTAAATCAAAAGATATAAGTTAAAAACGGTCAACTTCTGGTTTTTAGTCATTTGTCATATGATTCGAAAAAACTTAAAAAATATCTGGACTGGTTTATTAACGGTGGAAAGACTTTAATATTAATGTACAACAATGTTATCAAAAAATATTCAGTAGTTACCAAGATCTTACGAGTTTAACTCAAAATGTGTCTATCGAGGAAAATTACAATTATTTCTTCAACGAGTTCGCTATCATACTGCGAACTCGTCGAAGTCCAATTTCGCTCACTCAACAAAACAGGTTACGAACATACAAAGAAGTTAATAAAACAGATTCACAGATTTCGAAAATGTGATCGTGACCGTACAGTTACAATTTTATGACTTTTAAATCTTCAAACCTGCTTATTTCCTTTTTTTTAATATTAATAATTTTAAGCTTTCCCTCTCCTCCTTCCACCCACCGCGCTTTCAAAGCCTGCAAATTCAACTTTAACATGAAATAATCATATTAAGTCAACTATTTGGCAATACATCATTGAAACAAAATTATTATAAAGGTTATTAGAAAATAATTTTTCTTAAAGCTTTCCAGATTTTAAATTTTTCCTTGAAAATAATTTTTCAAAATCCATACGAGAAGCGTTTTAAATATTGTCTGTATACTGTTAAAAAAATTTAATGATAAAATCAATTACGATTTATGGGATTTGAAAGATTTTTAAAATTAAACATAACGATTAATTTTAAACTCTGACTGCGCAGCAGTAACACAGTTTCAGATAGTCATCATTGAATATTATTTTATAAAACATTCACTAATTTTCAGCTGTATAAGATGGTTTGATATGTAGGCAGGAAGTCATCTAAACACATTTATTTATAATAAATCAGTCGGCTACTTACCAGTTATATTGGCCACTATGTCTGTGTTATTGAAATACGTCCGTGCCGTATTCCCGCAGTTAGTGTTGCCGGAACCCGGCGTTGGAAAATCTACCCAGATTACTAGTTGTTTGCGAAGTTCCTCTTGCATTAAACGCCTTCGCGCCTCCACTTGTTCAGATTCATGATCTGGAACCTTTCGAAAGTAAGGTACCTGTACCTAATATGGCCCCCCTAAGCGAGAATCGACGTTGTGGCCAATCAAATCAATATTTTTTGACGGGTAAGGTCTCATTTTAAAGCTTAATTCAAGAGCTTTAAAATGAGACATTACACGTTTGATTTTGATCAATGAGCCTCAAATGCCAGAGGATTTACCAAAACACGGTTTTTTAAGACACCTAAAATTTGTGTCCTAATATGGCCCCCCTTGAAGTAATTAATTAATTGCAATTTGTTCCTACTTTTTAAATCAATCAGGATATAAGATTTTAAAAACTTCAAAATTGTTATTATTTTAAAAATGATTTACTTAAAAATTGAGCCTTTTTTACAATGTTTTCGAAAGCTTTGCAACCAGTAGAAAAATTTCAACTTTAAATTTTGGTCAAAGTTTTTTTTTTAAGCTAGAATGCTTTTTTAGTTATAAAATGAAAAAAAGCTTTGAAACAATTAAATTTATTTTTCTTAAATAACATTAGGATAGGATTTTCTAAAAAGTAAACATGAAACTAAGGACTCTCAATATCGGTATTTCTACTAATTCGTGGGGGGCCATATTAGGTACACTGCATTATAAAAAGTTATTTAAGAATAAAACCCGTTAGAAAACGAGTTGAACAAAAACTAAGGTCGCGTTTTAAAGCTGAAACAATAACGAATCGAAGCTACTTATTCAAATTTTGATCAGGTGCGTCTAAATATTTTGGCAGACCACTTAATTACAACGTAAAATAATAACGGAGGTATACGAAACGAGTTTTAGCTATTAGGCGAGCGCAAAAATAATTTTAAAATGTTCTAAACAACTGAAAAATTCATAATTCAGTGTTTTTGACTTCTTCCTACCTTGCAGAGATGCCGCATACCTAGCATATTCAAAATAACAGGGGGGGGGGGGGGCATATTAGGCACAGGGCCATATAAGGCACACTTACCTTAATTTAGAAAAAAATTATTACATTATTGCTTACTACGTTCAAGATATCGTTTCTATATAATTATCATTGATTTTCTAAGGTTTACCCCCTTCCATTGCGGATTATCCATCTCCAACTTCATGGCTACATTAAAAGTAAGCTCCATAGCTCTCACTTTTGAGTGCATTGTCGGTAGGCCACGTTTCAGTATTTCATCAGGAATTACGGTGTTTGCCATTTCAAGTAAATTTTGCCATCTTATTTCGTCAGAAACAGATTTTCCTCCGTTAAACTCCGATATTGTTTTAAAACAGTATCCACAACTTTGTCCTCCACCTTCATTCAATGTGTTGTGTACCTTAAATATATATCGTTTTGAAAAACCAATTTTGTCCGTATCGGATATTCTAGCGTATATTGATATTTTAATTAGAAAAAAAATAAATAGTTTAATAATTTTTATAACGAATCTGGTATTACTTTCATAAAAATAATTTCTCATAACTTTATTTAATTTTCACGACTATATTATTTGAAACTGTGTAGTACTTTCAATTATTCATAAAAAATTTCAACAAGCTAATAAACATTTATGGCATATGTGATCAAAATAAACTTTAAATTAATTTTAAAAACAACTATAAAGATACATGGCAAAGTCGAAGCTGTACCGAAAATTAAAAAACATGGCTAAAACCGATAATAGAATTAATGTACTCCACTTTGGGCTAACATATTTAATGTCACGATGAAAACTTGCAATATCTTACTAGAAATTTTGCTAAAACAAGTCTTTTTAATTCGGTTGTTTAAGTAAAAAACCAATAGACTCAAATTTTTTCGCGTCTGGCCAAATTGGTTTTGTAAACTTTTATCAACAGTAAACATTACAATTCAAGAATAATAGCATACTGAACTTCATTTGACAGACTATTATTTGACTGTTGTTGATTATTATAATAATTATAATAAAATTAGTAATCAATAATTAAAAAAATTTAAAAATTTTAATTTAAAATAACTTACAATTCAGCAACTTCAGTGCAATTATTAGTCATAAAACGCTAAGTAAAGTGCACATTGTAAGCGTTTATTAATACGTTCGTTAGGTCATTTTCGGCATACAAAAACACTTATTTTGCTCAACTATATTTTTCACAGTACAAATTTTATCTTACGTTAACATATATAACTTGCCATTAGTGAAAAAATACTTTTATTATCTGTCCAAAGATTATTTTTTATAGTTTACAGCGTTGATCGCTCTTTTAAAAATAAAAAATTCTTTATTCAACTCGACCATGTAATGGGTTCGTTTTACGTGTAAAATACGCGGTAGAAGTGATACTTTTAATCTTTAGGTCTTTTCACCACAGCGTTGAATAATAGGGTACATTTACAACCGCATTTTTATCAAAGTACCAAATTACATGATCTTGTTGAATAAAATATGATACTCAAATTGTGTCCAAAGTTGAACACTTACATCTCCAGTTGCTGATGCTCTCGATGTTAATGTACAACTTCACACACATGTTGAGTAACATATCATTAACCATTTGACTTTTCATTTTAAAACAAGTTATTTAATTATTTGATTAAATTTACCTCGAGATAAAGATTGTAAACATCGAGGTAAACATCATAAAGTTGTACACTTTCAACGAATATCCTAAATCTTGTTCAGTTTTACTTTCTGACATGGAAGTAAATCAAAAAAATGTAAAAGGCTGGGAGCAAAACAGCCATGCCCGCAGATTAGAACCAAATTTATGGAAAAATGAATAAAAACTTGCGAATTTAACCAAATTTTTAAGGTAACTATTCCAAATTGCAGGTAATAATCACGATTTCGGCTCTTGAATAAATTTTTTATAGCGTTTTTTGAGATTGTAAATATTGCAAGTTCATTTTCGGCTTAATCAAACAGGCGAACTGACGTAAATTGAAGTAAATCACTTCAACGGCTGGTTCATAATTCATAAAAGCGTACGCAGCGTTGCTGAATTTAAGAGAACTATCGCTATCTTGTGTGAGTGTAAGTTTTTTTTGTTTTTTGTTTTTTTTTTTTGTGCTGAATCGGTTTAGAAGTTTTTAAAATTGTCGGAAAGATAGCTTTAAAATTGCTTTTACTGTATCTTTCAATGCGAACTTGCAGCCCGCTTTTTTTACAGCTAAATTTTAAAATTAATTGCGATTAAAGTAATAAAGCAGTAGAGTTTTCAATAGAAAGTTAAGAAGTTTATTACTGACTGAAGTAATGGTTCTAAATTGTAAAATAGCAGCAATAAAAATTTGTAATTTTTAATTATAAATACTTTTCATAAGAAGAAAAAATGTTGCAGTTCTTTTAAAAAAATATACTATAATTTTTGACATACCTTGCCATCTATCATTGTAAGCAGCAGCCGGTATTCCACTGTCATTTGCCCAATTTTTAAAACTTTTAATGCATCGATTTCTTTTTGCAAGTTTTCAGCTTCGTTCAAAACAACTTCTTTAGTTTCTTTAACATATTGAAATTGTTTAATCCGACATGACGTTACAGATGAACACCTGTCGTTTTTCCAGCCACCACAAACATTATTTTTATTTTTAATGCTAAGAGGCACAGCAGCCGTCACTAAAACGCGAGTAAAATCATTGCTGTCATCTGTGTGCTTTTGTCTCCACAGAGTCAAATGACTCCTATCATAGCCATACTTGTACAATGCCACTAAACGATTTCCAAGCTGATCTAAATTAATCGTTTGCAATAATCGACTAGTCGTATGGTCAAGTAATTTTTGCAGTGGAACATCACTTCTGTCCTCGGACACTTCTCGTCCTTCAGGATAGCACTGGAGTTTTGCCAGCTTAACCTTTACGTAAAAGAATTTATTTTTTACAGTCAATATTATAAGCGATAATAGGTTCTTAATAAATTAGTAATGTTTGTTTTTATTTATAAGTTGGAATATGATTAACAAGGTACTTTCTTTTTTTTTTCTTAATACAGAACAAACTATTTTTTCTCATATATATTACGACGTTACCAGGGCTCTTTGAAGAACTTCGAGGTACGCTCCTTGGTGTTTTCAAAACGCCCCAGTTTCTTTTGCGCACGGTCTCAAAAAGCACTATTATGTAATTTCAGAAGGTCCTTGTGTAATTTGTTTATTTATATTCACTTGGTTTTTTTAAATCGTTACAATCGCGGTTTTGGCTCGTGTATTATAAACGCCTTTTTTGTGCACTCTATTATAAAATTATTAACGATAAGCATTTGATCATTAAGCGATCTTGAATGTCTTTTTATTTTATTTTTTTTTATAAATGGCGTTTTATTAGCTTCGCTTTGCTCGGGCCCTACAGTGGCTACAGCACGTCATTCAGAAATCGCTTAATCATCGTACTTGTATAAGAATGTATTATCAAATAACTGCATTCATTAAGTAACAAACAATTTATTTCATTTGAATTTACCTGGTAGTATGGTGGAAGTACATAACAATTTTCGGTAATCAAAAATTGTCTTAACCAAACATAAGACTGCTTTGTTAATCCAGCACCGCTAAACAATGCCAATGCCTTCTCGGGCGTGAACGCAGGCTTCTTTGCCTTTTTATTTTCATGTTCTTGTAAAATATTCTCGGCATTTTCGGAATGTTTAATTACGTCCATTAACTTAGCTGCGCAAAGATTTTGTTCAGACATAAATTTTTTTTTCGCGCAAAATATGACGTCCTCTGTGCTAAGCTTATTGCACATTTCTTCTCTTCTTCGTAGTTTAGTCGATAAAGAGCAAACGTTACTCTCACTGAATTCAATTTTCCTACCTACCGGTCTACCAGGCATTCGAAGAGTACTGCTACTTGCATTACATTTAATTTTCATTGGTATTCGTGAATGTACACGACTTTTCTTACTTTTAGATTCGTCTAGTGTAGCCACATGTCTTTTTTGTCCACGAGCACCCTCAAGCTCGGTCTCTTCGCATGTTACATCGAGTTCAGGATCACAAGGCTCGTTTGAATTTGATTCTAATTAAAAAAATTGTTATATAATCAAAAGACTATCCCTTATTTTTATGTCGACATATGTATTTATACAAAAAATGTTAGCCTCCTAATCGAAAGCTCATTACAAGTTTAAGATGAAAAATTTATAAGTCACAACTTTGTCTTTCTAAATGCTAAGTATGATAAAGCTTTTTTTTTAACTTGTAAGACTTTTTTATGCTACGTTTAGTTCATTTCACGAAATTGTTTATAAAGCACGATAAAAAAAAATACTCCAAGAAAATGTCAGCATTTCAATGGAGACATGTAGGCCGAGATAATTTTATTAGAGAATGTTTTTAATATTACTTAATAATTTTTTCATAAAAAATTTGATTTAATCAAGCATTTCAATTACTGCAATGAGAGACACATGTATTTCTTTGTAAATGATACTTGTGTATTCGGTTAACGCCCGAGGTTCTTTGTAAATCCATGGTGACGCGGTGCACTATGGGCGATTTGGAACATTTTTGCCTAGAATCAACCTGGTACCCATTTCTGGGCCGATTTTGATGGGGTTTGCGGTAAAACACTCGTCTGTAGTTACAGAATAGAGAAAAACTGTCAGATAGTGGTCAAAGTTATTTTCCGATTCAGGAAAAACGTAAAAATCTGAAATTTTCGGAAAGCACGGAAGCACTCTAAAAAAAGTTTAAAACAAAATTTTTTTAGTTTCGAATAAAGTTCTGCAAATTTTCTTAGCAGAAAAATATTTCTTCTGACTCCAGAAATAATAGAAAAAAATTGAAGAACATTTTATCATCGGGAAGTACCCTAAAAATATCTAAAATAGCGGATAAAAGAGAAAAGTAAGCTGGTAAAAAATTTTTAATTATCAAGAGCATTCTGCTAGTTTATTTTCATGACAATTTATTTGTTGGGCTCCAGTTATGACACCAAAAGTTTGGTGTCGATTCATCATCGGGAACCACCCCCTGAGTGAATTTTTATGGGGAGGGGGGAATCGTCAAAAAAATCCTCAGTATTAAAAATAAAGTTCTGCCAGTTTTTTTTTCGTAAAACTTTACTTTTTGGGCTCAAATGACGAGACCAAAAGTTGGATATCAATTCATTATTGGGAACCACCCCCTGAGCGAATTTTTATGGGAGAGAGATTCGATAAAAAATTTCCCTGTATTAAAAATAAATTTCTGCCAGTTTTTTTTTCACGACATTTTATTTTTTGGGCTCCAGTTACGACACCAAAAGGTTGGTAACGATTCATCATCGGGAACCACCCCCTAGGCGAATTTTTATCGGGGAGGGAATCGATAAAAAATTCCCCTGTATTAAAAATAAAGTTCTGCCAGTTTTTTTTTCAAGACACTTTATTTTTTGGGATCAAATGATGAAACCAAAAGATTGGTGTCGATTCATTATCGGGAAACACCCCCTGAGCGAATTTTTGTGGGGGAGTAAGTCGATTAAAAATGGCCCTTTATCCAAAATAAAGTTCTGCCAGTTTTTTTTCCTCGAAACTTTATTTTTTGGTATCGATTCCCTCCCCCATAAAAATTCGCTCAGAGGAGCTTCTCGATGATGAATCAACACCAAACTTTTGGTGTCGTCATTGGAGCCCAAAAAATAAAGTTTCACAAAAAAAAAACTGGTAGAACTTTATTTTTAATACAGGGGAATTTTTTATCTAATCTCTCCTCCATAAAAATTCGCTCTGGGGGTGGTTCCCGATGATGAATCGACACCAAACTTTTTGTGTCATCATTTGAGCCCAAAAAATAAAGTTTCGCGAAAAAAAAACTGGCAGAACTTTATTTTTAATAAGGTGCAATTTTTTATCGATTCCCTTCCCCATAAAAATTCGCTCAGAGGAGCTTCTCGATGATGAATCGACACCAAACTTTTGGTGTCGTCATTGGAGCCCAAAAAATAAAGTTTCACGAAAAAAAAAAATAGCAGAATGCTCTTTTTAATTAAAAATTTTTTACCAGCTTACTTTTCTTTTTCATCCCCTATTTTAGATATTTTAGGGGTAGTTCCCGATGATAAAATGTTCTTCAATTTTTTTCTATTATTTCTGGAGCTAAAAGAAATATTTTCCCGTTAAGAAAATTTGCAGAACTTTATTTGAAACTTTTAAAATTTTTTTTTAAAACCTTTTTTTAGAGTGCCTCCGTGCTTTCCGAAAATTTCGGCCTTACACGGTTTTTCTGAATTGGAAAATAATTTTGACCACTATCTGACAATTTTTCTCTATTCTGTTACTACAGACGAGTGTTTTACCGCAAACCCCATCAAAATCGGCCCAGAAATGGGTACCAGGTTGATTCTGGGCAAAAATGTTCCAAATCGCGGTGTTCCAGTATTGAATACGGAACCCCCTACGGACCACGCAGCGGCGCAAGAATTTTGTGGCGGCAAGTTTATTTTTTAAATATATAAAATAAATTATTAAAATTATTTACATTAATTATTAAATCTACATACATATATTTAAATTAATTATTTTTCAGTTATTAAGTTTTTGTTGATTTTGCGTTTTTTCTCACGATTCATTTTTAACGAAAATATTTATACCATTCAAAAACCAAAATTTATTTATAACTACTGTACCCTATGTATGTACAATGTGGAGCTTCAGGTCGACGATATTGGTCCAACCGGGGACCTGGGGATTCTCTTCGAGAAAAGTTGTAAAATATTTCAGGAACGACTTTGTTAAACAAGTAGATGTTTTGTAACGATATTTAGTACCTGGTCGACGAGGTCGATGGCGACGAGTACACACTGGGACCTGGGGCTTAATTTTTAAATAAAGGGTCACCAGGTCTCCGGGCGTACTCGTCATCGATGATATCGTCGAGCAGGTACAAAGTCGTTTCTGAGATATTTTACAACTTTTCTCGAAGAGGCTCCCCAGGTCCCCGGATGGACCAGTATCGTCGACCTGAAGGTCCAAATTGTTGTTACATAGGGTACACATAGTTATCCATATTTTTGTGTTGTTGAACGAAATATATATTGTCGTTAAAAATGAATTGTGAAAAAAAATCGCACATAAAATTGTTATTTTCGCATAATCGCAGCAGCCGGTAATCATTCCGGGGAAAAAGTCGGGTAAACTTACGCCCGAAAAATCGGCGTAAGGTTGCTGTTTTTTTCCCGAAGCCTATATATAGGTATACCGCGGCTGGGCTGCAGCCCAGCTGGCAGCACTCGGCCGCGGTATACCTATATACAGGCTTCGGGAAAAAAACAGCAACCTTACGCCGATTTTTCGGGCGTAAGTTTTCCCGACTTTTTCCCCGGTATGATTACCGGCTGTTTTAGCCGGCCGAGTCCTATCCTTGTAGTTTCTTTTTAGCTTATTAATTCCAGCCTCGTTGAATCATTTTGACCCAATAAAGGGCACGTAAAAGTAGCTAAAATTAGAGACTGCAGATTACCTGATTCAGGGCCTCATAAAATATGTTTAAATGAAACGCGAGAACAACAAAATAGCAGTTTTTCGGTGTTTTAGAAACTTAGATACTTAAAATTTTATCGATTTAGTTAATAAATTTATTTTTTCAATTCTATCAAGTTTTTCAGTGCCATTTTTTGTCAAATTTTTTAATATAATATCTGTTTTCATGAATATCAGCGCTATCTTTTTTTTTTTTAACTAATAGAATTATTACAAGCAATATCAACCACCGAACAAATCGGCTTATGATGTTTAATTTTTTTCCATAACCTAACGTACCAAAAAAAAAAAAAAAAAAAAGAATCGAGTACTTATTTGTCCGCGGCTGAGGAGTCCAGTGGGTAGCTTCAGCTACCATTTTTTTTTTAAACTTCTGAAGGTGGCGCGACGAGCGCAACGTAGCGCGCCGAGCGCACGTAGCCGCTAACCTCCTCGCCGTGAAAGCTCCACGTGTTGTATAAGTAAACACAAGCTACTCTGTTGTCTTTAAAGTTTTTCATTGTTACATTTGTTTTCTAACCATGAGAACAAAACGATGTAATATATTTGTAAGCAAAAGTAAGGCTGCTAAAACTATAGCTGAAATGAGCGATGTTAATTCGGTTGAGGACGTCATTCGTAAACTTACAACAAAAACATTCTGCGCTGCGGTAAGATTTTAATTGAATTTCATGTAATTAAAATTTTTCAGCAAATGTAAATTTATTGGAAAACTATAAAATACTTCTGCAAATAAAACTGTGATGAATCACGAGAATAAATGAATTAAAAATTTTATTTCAATACACTATTTACATGGATAAATTTTTCTTTCGAGGTGTCTTTCAACTTAGACTCTCATTATTTTGTTTTCGGTTCAATAAGTTATCCACGCTTCAGGGCACTTCTTTTTACTTGAAGATACTTAAATTTTAATAAAATTTGTACCTGTAAATCTGATACTATCATTAAAATAAAATATCGATAATTAAGATTTCAAAATATTTCTAGTATATTTCATCTTTAAAAAAGACGTTTTCCTGGCTTCTCAAGGTTTTTCAAGGAGTGACTACCCTGTGAAATAATTAAAAAATAAATTTAAAAACAAAAGCGCACTACGGACAATAGAAAGTGGTCATGTTGTTAGAAACAAATATTGCTATAATTGTTACATGAAATTTTAAAGTGAATAATAATTACCTCGTGCGTCTCGAATTTTCTTTCTTTTCTTCATCTTCACTCCTTCAACAGATTTGCAACGATAATAACTAATTGTTTATTTGAATAAATATCACATAAAGACTCGTGTAATATTTAGTTCAACGAAAAACCATTATCTCGCTATGTATATATATGTATACATGTGTGTATATATTTAAATGTATGTCACTATAACTTGTTTTGTTATAATGCGTATCCCAGCTCAATGTAACAAATCGCTTGGTCACATCAAGTTGAATTACTAAAATAAAATTAGTCTTTAAATCAGGAAAAACTTTTAATTTAGTATAATATACTATAATAAGTATAACTATACAATTATACTATGTGTCAGTTTCGTAGCTCGTGGAAAAATAAAATTAATTACTTTTTTTCCGATTTCCCTAGCTATAGTTTTTGATGAAAAAGTCTTATTTTACTGAAAAAAAATGACTGCAATTTTCAAGTTACTATTACTTGGAGTAGATTCCACCTTTAGAGGCAATTTTTTTTTAAATTTTTTGTTGTTTGCTCTTTTTTTGACCGTTTCAATCGTTTTATTTTTATATATATATATATTTTTTTACAAGCCCTTAATTTCATCCTATACTCAAAAAACTGAAAAATATTTTTTTTTTTTTACGTTCACTCGAAAAATGTATCTTTGATTTTTTTGAAAGATCAGTATGCTTTTTTACTTGAAAAAAAAAAAATTTTAAGCCTGGTCACAGTTTGCGGGTTTTCTTCATTCGTTTTGAACGATTTTTTCAATTTTAATTGCCTTTTTCGCTTTTTTTTATCCATTTCAATCGCTACTTATCCCATAGTTAACGACTAATAATTGTGGTCTGCGTAATTGATATGAATTAAGTTGCACACTCTTTAAAAAATTCATTATTTAAGGAAACCATCAAAAATTGGCCTAAAACTGGGATTTGACCACATTAAGGGCCCCATAAAAAAAAATTCAGACACATGATCATCTTGGAATTACACAGACACCTCTGTCTTTATTTTTGTACCACATTGACGTGTTTATCTAGTTGAGTTAGTCATTTCAGATTTCTTTTTTTTTTTTTTTTTTAGCTTTTATTATAAACTGCTACACTTCACTTATCGAAAAATCGTCTTTGAGCAAATATGCAGTGATCGAGTCAGTTCAGCCTGCAATAACGATCAAAATTGATAAAACGCATAAACATTTTTCTTGCGTACATAACCACAAATGTAGAAAATGTTTTCCAAAAACAATTGAATTCTTTGTTTTGGTATTCATAACGGGAGGGTTCTTGGTCGAGAGGGTAGCTTCAAATACATCAAGGGTTCCCGAATAATGAAGTTACGTATAGTCAATTAAAAAGATGTACTTAAAACAATTTTTCATCTGCAAAGCATTCTTATAAAAAATTTAATAATAGCAGCTCGAATTTGCTGTAAGTCGTCGATCTTATAAAAATAATTGGTAGATATCAAACTTTAAACAAATTTTTTTCTCTAAATAAAAAGAATTCCACACATACATTTACAATTACGAGTTGAAAACAAAATGATTACAGAATTTGTTTAGCCGACTAGAATCTGTCATTTGAAAAGTGAAAATTTATCTAATTTAGTATGTTTAATTGTTTATTCTATTCATATAATTGTTTTAGTTAAATTGTTTATTCATTTCAATCTTTGAAACAAATATTTTTTCTAGTTCATCGAAAAAAGAATTATTATTGTCGTAGGCGAGAGTCGTTCTTTTTATCTTTGGCGACGACCTCATTGCAATCCTCTCGTGGCGAAAATCAAACCCGCAAAGCCCTCGTGAAGAAAATTTCAAAAATACAGATAAATATTGAACCTCGTCTTGAACATATTTATCAGCTATTTAACCTTACTACTTTAGAAGAAAAATTTTTTTTTTAACTTTTATTTATTTATCATACGAATAATTTTTTTTCCATTACTTAAGTGTGCTACTTTTAATTAGGATTGGTAATTGATAGTTTTTTCGATTAAAAACTTTGAAATGTAACGATTTTTTTAAGGACAAGGGGTTTGACATTGTGATTCTTTTGACAGGGGTCCTAAATACTGATGTTTTATTCCAAGCACTGCAATTTTACATAATTTTCAACTTAAATTGTTTCTATTCTAAAACTTTCCATGCTAAATAATTAAAATGTACATATCTAAAAATATTTTCTCCTGATTCATTACAGTCATCTTAGGTAAGATACATTCATTTAGACATTACATACAGGAAATACACCCAAGAGTCACTACAAAGTACTTTATTTCAAAATTGTTTTATCACATTTAATATTGATGAATAAATGTCAGAACCTCTTAATGTTTAAATTTTTTAACGTCAAACCTCTTAGTGTTTAGTTGATTAAGAAAAGTCAGAAAAAAATTTTAAAACATAAATTGAAAAATCAATTGAATTGCTAACTGGAGGCTCATGCGCGCTTCCCCGTATCAAGCGGGGGCCCTGCGGGCGCTTCAAATGTTTTTAAAACACAATTTAATTTAGAATCTGTTAAAATGGTTGCAAATGCCTAAGTTTTATGCTTTTTAAGTTTGAAATTAAAAATTAGCTCTTTGAAGCTGCAAAAAATCAAGTTTAGGCCGTAAAATTGAGGTTAAATCACTTGATTTTTCAGTTCTTGATTTGTTACGTATAAAGTAGCCTGGCTCCCCACTACTATTATAATTTTTAAATGATCTTTGATAAATTTTACGTTTATGTGATTTTTTTTCACCATAACAAGTGGTTCAAAAAATTGTTATTTGTTTTTTTCGATTTTTCCCCATAAGATCCTGTGTAAAAAAAAAAAAATTTTTCAGTGAATTTTTTCTCAAAAATTTCCCTGGCATCCAAATAAACACTGAATACAAAAGTTTTTGCTTTTGGTTCAAAGAATCTCCTGGAATTTTTGCAAACGAATCGGGCGGTCTGATCAAAATCGCATGAGCCTCCTTAAACTATTGAGTGCACCGTCCCTTCTAAATGAGTGGATGATTTAATTTTTTTTTGTTACTACAGGTTTTAGAAACACTCCATCACCCAAAACATGATAAAAGATACAGTAACAAACTACGTGATTACTGGTTCCGACATTCTGATTTTCGTTCATTAGTGATTAGTCACATCGAAGAAAAAAATAATAAAAATTCAAATGAATGCAGTACAGAAGCCGTTGAAAAACATCAGATAGCCGTAGATAATTATGATTTAATTGATGAAGCGGGAAAAACAATAGAACCAATAAATGTTGAAGATACAGTTATTACGAAAAAAAAGGCAAATGAAGTGGAAGTAAGAAGTGGAAGTGAACCAGGTAAAAAAGACCTACAATCTGTTACGCACTTGGATCTTAATACAAAAAAAAAACCGTTTTCAAGGTTTTGGATGTAACAAGAGATGGAAACTGCTTATTCAGGTGCATGTCCCTAAGCCTCTTGGAAACTGAAATTGGTCATGGTGATTTACGCAAAAGCGTAGTCGAATATGCACTTTCTAATTGGGATAGGTTCAAAGAGATGTTGAATTTAACGTGCGTTGAAAAAACATATACCAAATCCAGTTACAGAAGATGCATGCTAAAGGATGGCGAATATGGAACTGATTTTGAAATAGTATTGTTTTGCAAAAAATACAAGAAAAACATTAAAACATTCCGAGTCCGCGAGTCAAATGAGGTCGTTTACAATCACACGTTCGAACACAATTCTGACAGCAACGACAAACAGGTTGACTATTGTTTCGTGTTTCAAGGTTCAAACGACAGATCCGGCCATTGGATGATTTTGAAGCATGATTGATAACAAGTTTAAATGAAATTTGAACAAAGACGACGGCCACTGAAAGTTATCAGAGTTAAAAATTTTATATTTTAAACAATGTTATGATAAAGGATTCATTTTCATTAATTATAACGTGGGAACATTTATTTTAATTTTTGAAATTGTAAAAGCAACATTTTTCTGAGATAGTATAATTGAACTTTTAAAAATTTCACGGAAAACTGATTTTTGTTTTTTTTGTTTTTTTTTTTTTTTATAGTAGGCAAATAAGCATTGAAATTATGAATAATTTTATTACAATCTTCTTTTTACAATGTAGCACGTTTAGGATTAAAAAAAAATTAAATGAAAATGTAAACTTTTTTTTTTTTTATATAAGGCATTTATGTATCCATTAAGAATATTATGCTACACTAATTGTTTCTTAATAATTATATATATATATATAATAGTAATACATATGACTTTACAATTGTGTTTTACAGATTACAATTTCAAATTACAGTCATTACGGAATTAACTAAGTAATTTACATTTACTAGTTGTTGGCTTATACAGGAAAATCAGGTCTATGAAAGGCGGTTGTATTTGTAGTTTAATTACTTCTTGGACTAGTTTGCACCTTTGCCTATCATATACACAGGGTGTCTAGCACTAGATTTTGAAAAAATTCCCCTAGATTTCCCTGAGATTTCCCTAGTCCTATGGTTTTATTGACTGATTTTTTTTTTAATTTAAATTAAAAATTTAGAGTTTTATAATTTCGTTATTAATCATCAGGGGCGCAACAACTCCTTCCAGCTAGGGGGTGTCCTGACTCCTGAGGTCTACCCCTCCCCTCCCCAATGAAACTGACGTCTAAAAAAAAAAACTGGTTAATTATTTCCCAAGCTCTGAACCCCCAAAACCCTGGACGTATAGTTCAACGAAAAAACTGATCAGCTATCCCCCAAGCTCTAAATCCCTAAAACTCTGGGCGTCGAATTCAATAAATAAACTGATCAGCTATCCCCCAAGCTCTAAACCTCCCAAAACTCTAGTTATCGAGTGGAATAATTTTAGAAGTTAAGGTAGTTCCGAAGCGTATATATAGCTAACCTAAAATATAGTTATAGACGCTCGTTGCCCCCACTCTGACGCCACGCGCCGCCGTCGCCACCGCTGCTCGAAATCATGCTAAAATCATGCATTTTTCATTCTTTTTGATTGTATATCTCATAAGTTAATATCGCTTGCTATGTTTATCTTTGTACGATACGATTTCTAAGATCTTGCCCTACAAGAAAACCTGTTTTAAAAAAATATTTTAAGAAAATTGAGTTTACAATGAGAGAATAACCTTCAAAATAAATATGAATTCACGCGCTCAGCATATGAATCCCATGTAAAAAATTGAAACTTCTGAGCCCAATTTCTCAAAATTAAGTGTGGCTTGGGGGTTTAAGAAAAATACCAGCGTGTACAGGACTCAAAAATCTACCTCTGTGCAAAATTCTAGAGATTTTTTAAGAAACTCAATTTTTTTGGGAACTACCTTAAACGTACTTTATATTTGAATTTCAAGTCCATAAAAAAGTGTTTTTTTTCGTTCCACAAAAAGGTAGTGGTGTACTTTTATTTTTACATCACTTGAGAATATTACAAAATAACACACACACACACACACACACACACACACACACGCACACGCGCACGCACACGCACGCGCACGCACACGCACACGCACACACACTATATATATATATATATATAGTACGGAGTACTTATGGAGCCAAAATTTCGAGTTATTGCTACTTATGGAGCCAGTAAGGACTTTTGGAGCCCGGGCGCCATAAAAATTTCAGTAAATAGCTTTATGGAGCCCATGGGCTCCATAAAATCGACTTCCAGTCGTTTGATAATTATGGAGCCAGTTAATATATTCGTTGCCCTTGGTGCTAGTTACACCTTGGGGATAATTTCCTCAAGAAGTTTTGATTCCGGAGGGGTCAGGGTGGACACCTGGTGCACTTGGTGATAGTTACACCTTGGGGATGATTTCCTCAGGAAGTTTTGACTCCGGAGGGGTCAGGGTGGACACCTGGTGTACTTGGTGATAGTTACACCTTGAGGATGACTTCCTCAGGTAGTTTTGACTCCGGAGGGGTCAGAACGGACACCTGGTGCCATTGGTGATAGTTACACCTTGGGGATGATTTTCTCAGGAAGTTTTGACTCCAGAGGGGTCAGGGTGGACACCTGGTGCACTTAGTGATAGTTACACCTTGGGGATGATTTCCTCAGGAAGTTTTGACTCCGGAGGGGTCGGGGTGGACACCTGGTGCACTTGGTGATAGTTACACCTTGGGGATGATTTCCTCAGGAAGTTTTGACGCCGGAGGGGTCGGAACGGACATCTGGTGCATTTGGTGATGGTTACACTTTGGGAGTTATTTCCTCTGGTAGTTTTGACTCCGGAGGCAGCAGAACGGACACCTGGTGCATTTGGTGATAGTTACACCTTGGGGATGATTTCCTCAGGAAGTTTTGACTCCGGAGGGGTCGGAACGGACATGTGGTGCATTTGGTGATAGTTACACCTTGGGAATGATTACCTCAGAAATTTTTGACTCCGGAGGGGTCAGGGTGGACACCTGGTGCATTTTGTGATGGTTACACTTTGGGAATTATTTCCTCAGGTAGTTTTGACTCTGTAGGGGGAAGAACGGACACCTGGTGCACTTGGTGATAGTTACACCTTGGGGATGATTTCCTAAGGAAGTTTTGACTCCGGAGGGGTCAGGGTGGACACCTGGTGCACTTGGTGATGATTACATCTTGGGGATGATTCCCTCAGGAAGTTTTGACTCCGGAGGGGTCAGGGTGGACACCTGGTGCACTTGGCGATAGTTACACCTTGAGGATGATTTCCTCAGGAAGTTTTGACTCCGGAGGGGTCAGGGTGGACCCTGGTGCACTTGGTGATAGTTACACCTTGGGGATGATTTCCTCAGGAAGTTTTGACTCCGGAGGGGTCATGGTGGACACCTGGTGTGCTTGGTGATAGTTACACCATGGAGATGATCTAGCATAGTAACATCACCAAGTGCACCTAGTGCACCAGGGGTCCGTTCTGACCCCTCCGGAGTCAAAACTTCCTGAGGAAATGGTGGTTATGTCTTGAATCTTTGACTGTAGAAAGGAGTCCCCGTTTTTTTTAATTTTACTCAAAGGAAAACTGTATAAAGGTTGCATAAATTAAATAGTTTTTTTTTTTTTATGTAAACACAGTTGTATTTGTTTCAACATAATATAAATATGTCAAGCTGATTTTTTTTTTTTTCAGGGTAATGAAGAATCCTGCAAACCTCAAAATATTTATAAAATGTTTATTTCATGTAAATAAATGAATCACACAGAAGGAATTTTTTGCAAAATTCTTTTGAATACCATGTACACTGTGGTTTATTGCTGTCAAAGAATTCTTCAAATTTTACTACATTTTTTGGTTGTGATGTGCAAGTTACTAATGGTTTAAAATTAAAAATTTATCAATAATAATTAGTGTGTGTTGTGGCTGCTGAAACTGAAGCAGCTAATAAATATTAAAATGGCAAATCTTTTTTGTCATTGATGGTAAAATGTCTAAAAAGTAAGTAAGCAGATAATGCATTGTTTTATTTTTGATTTTTTAGTCTACACAAGCTACATAAATTGGAAAAGTTGAAATTTATTATGATTTTTATTGTATACATCAAATATAAAATTTGAACTCTTTACATGTACATTTTATATTTCAATTTTTAATTGCATGACCTTGGTGGGAGATAGCTAGTTAAAATGGAAAAAGAATGAGATTTGCTGTGATTGTTAAAATAGAATTCACGTAATAGAAATTAAGTAAGTAAATATAAAATTCTTCATTGTTTAACTCATTCTTTTTAATTTAATTTTTAAACATCAATAATGATTACTTTCTTAAAAGCTACTGCATAAGATTTTTTGTATATAGTTTGACTTATTGTTGGTGAGTAAATAGTTGTTAAAAATTGTTTTTTGTTATTATTCTATTTTTTTTATTTTTATATTAAAAACGATTAAACTACAGTGTATTTGGTATTCAAAATAATTTTGCAAAAAATTCCTTCTGTGTGATTTATTTATTTACATAAAATAAACATTTTATTAATATTTTGAGGTTTGCAGGATTGTTCATAACTCTGAAAAAAAGCAAAAAATAAGCTTGATATATTTAAATCATGTTAAAACAAATACAACTATTTTTTAACCTAAAAAAAAAAAAAAAAAAAAAAAAACAATTTAATTTATGCCACCTTTAAACTTCCAGAATCATTTTGAAACAATTTTTCTTCGAATAAAGTTAAAAAAAACGACGTCTCCTTTATACAGTCAAGTAGTCAACACATAACCTTACTTAACTAGACTTAAATTAAAATTTAAGGTCGTATCATGAGCAATACTGTTGAGACCTTATCTTGGGTTTTCTCGATAACTGTTCTTGTTCCTTGTTCCTGCTCCTCTGCTATGCGCGCACATATGAAGGCATGGCCTTTTGCCCTACCACCCACCCACCCCGACTCCGTTAGAGTAATAACTTCCGGGACAAATCATCTTCGAGGTGTTAAAGCCACTGGAAGCACCAGGTAGCGAACTCCACACTGTTGGAGTGACAACTTCCTGGAGAAATTATCACCGAGGAGCAATAGCCAATGAGAGTACCAGGTACCTAACCTAAAGCTATGAGGATGTTTAGGCCGCAAGGGGCGCTGCTGCAAGAGTTTCCCTCGGCCGTCCTACTCAATGAGTAAGACAGAGAAAGAGATAATGTTCATTTGTCCTTGTCTAACCTGTAGAGTAGCACGGCCGACGAGGGAGTTTCTTGCAGCAGCGCCCTCCGTGGCGTTCGTTTCTTAACACCCTAATTGGAGATCTCCTGGAGAAATCATTTCCAAGGTGTAAAAACCACAAGGAGCACCAGCTCCCCAACCTGACTCATTTAGAGTGACTAGAGAGGCACCGTTGATGAAAATCCTTTTCTTCGATTCTGTCACTCGTAAAAACATTTCACATTTTTTTATTTCTTTACTTCTTCACTCTCAACTTCTCTCTTTTTTTAACGTCTCTCCTTTTTCATAGCCTAAAATAAACTCTAGACGTCGTCAACAGCAACGTCGCACCCACTCAGTTGTTCGGCTTCCATGTTTCGCGTCTACCTCGTCAATTTATATACATGCAACGGAAATTATTAATAACTTTTAAATTATTCATTTAATAAACTCTCATTTTTATTATTCATTAAAAAATTTATAAGTGACAAAGGAAACTTCGTCACAAAGTTCTTTTCTTACTCTCAACCAAACTATTTAAGGTACACTGTAGCATCGAGCCACCTTGGAAGCGGAACCTGACTAGGCCTAAAATGATAAGTAAGCTGATTACTAGTCGTGGGCTTACGTAATGAATGTTGTGCTAGCCTCACGCGGTTTCTTCGATAAAACCCTTCGGACATAAATAATTGTCATTTTTTATGGCTCATTTGAACACTAGATTTTTATTTGCATTCATCAGATGGTAAATAATGTAATGAAAGTTCATAAATTAACAATAATTGATGTAGTCCGGATCATACAGGTATGCGAGTTTACAAAGTCCTAAAGAAAATTAGAGGACCTGTAAGTTATTTTCTTACTATCAACTAAACTATTTAAGGTAAACTTAAGCATCGAGCCCCCTGAAAAGCGACTACCATGACTTGAAAGTAAAAGATTTGTCAGCTGATAATCATTTGTAGGCTAACGTAACAGATGTTGTGTAAAATTCACGAGGTTGCATCGATGAATCCTTCTCACATTTATATTTATCATTATATATATATATATATAAATTTTATAGCAGAATTTATTGTTTTATCGCGATCATTGATTTTTTTAATTAACAGAAGGTAAATGGTAGAAACATTGTAAAACGATCAGCAACATTTGTTGCAGTCCGGATCTTACACGGAGGCAAGTTTACAGAAGCCTCAAGAAAGCTGAGGGACCCATAAGTTCTTTCCTTACACGTAACAAAACTATTCCATGTTCACTAAGGCATGAGCCCCCCTGGAATATGCAACCACGAATCTGCTCCGGTGACTTATTGAACAGTTGTTGCACTGTAGCCTAACATTATTGAGTTGCATTAAATTCACCGGATAAGTTCAATAAAAATCTTCGGGAATCAAAAATTGTCATAATCTTAACATTGTCTCATCGACTCAAATGATTTTTTTATCTAACAGAAGGTGAATGAAGAAAATATTGTTGAACAATCATCAAGAATTAATATTTTCGGATTCTAACGGGTAAGCGGATAGAAAAAGGTCTTAAAAAAACAAAGATCCCGTAAGTTCTTTCCTAACTCTCAATTAAACTAATGAGGACACACTCACGTGTTGACCCCCTGGGAAGAGGCCACCACGAATACTCCTTGAGTGGCTTATTAACAGTTAATGTGTTGTGGCCTAACAATCTAGAATTTCACTATATTCACGAGGTCAAGTTCACGAAAATCTTAAGAAATGCATAATTGTCATTATCTTTTTCCTACTACATCGAATTGATTTAAGTTTGCATTCATCGGGTGGTGAATAATAAAAACACTGTTAAACAATAAGCAAGAATTAAAATTTTCGAGATCTTACGGGTATACGAGTAGAAAGAGGTCTTGAAAAAACTATGAGACCCATAAGTTCTTTCCTAACTCTCAATGAAACTATTAAAGATACATTCAAGTGTTGAACCCCTGGAGAGAGGCAACAACGAATCCTCTTTTAGTGACTTTTTTACAGTTGTTGCACTGTGGACTAACATTCTTGACTTAAGCCATATTCAAGGGATTCGTTTTCCAAAAATCCCAAGAGATGCATGATTGTCATTATCTTTATCTAACTACATGGATGGATTTATTTTTGCATTTATCGGGAGATGAATAATGGGAATGCTGTTAAACAATAAGCAAGAATTGATATTTTCCCGATCTTACGGTAAGCGAGTAGAAAAAGGTCATGATATGAATAAGAGACACCTAAGTTCTTTTCTAACTCTCAATAAAACGCTTGAAGACACTCAAGTGTTGAGCCCCTGGGAAGAGGCCACCATGAATCCTCCTTAAGTGGCTTTTAAACAGTTGTTGTGCTGTGGCCTAACAGTCTTGACTTGCGCCATATTCAAGGGATTAGTTCCACGAAAATCTTAAGAGATGCATCAGAGTCATTATCTTTATCCTACTACATCAAATTGATTTAATCTTGCATTTATCGGGAGGTTAATAATGAAAACGCTGTTGAACAATAAGCAAGAATTAAAATTTTTGGGATCTTACAGGTATGCGAGCAGAAAGAGGTCTTGAAAGAACTGGGGGACCCATAAGTTCTTTCCTAACTCTCAATTAAACTATTGAGGACACACTCAAGTGTTGACACCCTGGGAAGAGGCCACCATGAATCTTCCTTCAGTTACTTCTTAACAGTTGTTGCACTGTGGCCTAACATTCTTGACTCGAGCCATATTCAATGGATTCGTTTTACAAAAATCCTAAGAGATGAATAATTGTTTTTATCTTTATCTTACTACATTGAATGGATTTATTTTTGCATTTATCGGGAGGTGAATAATGGAAATGCCGTTAAACAATAAGCAAGAATTAATATTTATGGATCTTACGGGTATGCGAATAGAAAAAGGTCTTGAAAAAACCAAGGGACCCGTAAGTTCTTTCCTAACTCTAAATTATACTATTGAGGACACACTCAAGTGTTAAGCCCCTTGGAAGAGGCCACCAAGAATCCTCCTTTAGTGACTTTTTAATAGTTGTTGCACAGTGGACTAACATTCTTGACTTGCGCCATATTCCCGGATGAGTTTCAGGAAAATCTTAATAAATGCATCATTGTCATTTTCTTTCTCTTACTACATCGAATTGATTTAAATTTGCATTTATAGGGAGGTGAATAATGAAAATGCTGTTAAACCATAAGCAAGAATTCATATGTTCTGGATCTTACGGGTATGCGAGTTGAAAAAGATCTTGAAATGAATAAGGGACCCGTAAGTTCTTTCCTAACTCTCAATTAAACTAATGAGGACACACTCACGTGTTGACCCCCTGGGAAGAGGCCACCACGAATACTCCTTGAGTGACTTCTTAACAGTTGATGCAGTGTGGCCTAACATTCTTGTTTCGAGCCATATTCAGTAGATTCGTTTGACAAAAATCCTAAGAGATGCATAATTGTTTATATTTTTATCTTACTACATTGAATGGATTTATTTTTGCATTTATCGGGAGGTGAATATTGAAAATGCTGTTAAACCATAAGCAAGAATTCATGTTTTCTGGATCTTACGGGTACGCGAGTCAAAAAAAATCTTGAAATGAGAAAGGAACCCGTAAGTTATTTCCTAACTCTCAATTTATTTATTGAGGACACACTCAAGTGTTGAGCCAATGGAAAGAGGCTACCATGAATTCTCCTTCAGGGGCTTCTTAAAAGTTGTTGCGGTGTGGCCCAATATTCTTGACTTGCACCATATTCACGGGATCAATTTCTCGAAAATATAAAGAAATGCATAATTGTCATAATCTTTATCTTACTACATCGAATTGATTTAAATTTGCATTTAAAGGGAGGTGAATAATGAAAATGCTGTTAGACCATAAGCAAGAATGAATATTTTCTGGATCTTACGGGTAAGCGAGTAGAAAAAGGTCTTGAAACAACTAGGGGACCCGTTAGTTCTTTCCCAACTCTTAATTAAACTATTGAGGACACACTCAACTGTTGAGCCCCTGGGAAGAGGCCACCATGAATCCTCCTTTAGTGACTTCTTAACAGTTGTTGCACTGTGGCCTACCAATCTTGTTTCGAGCCATACTCAATGGATTCGTTTTACAAAAATCCTAAGAGATGAAGAATTGTTTTTATCTTTATCTTACTACATTGAATGGATTTATTTTTGCATTTATCAAGAGGTGAATAATGGAAATGCTGTTAAACCATAAGGAAGAATTCATGTATTCTGGATCTAACGGGTATGCAAGTTGAAAATGATCTTGAAATGAATAAGGGACCCGTAAGTTCTTTCCTAACTCTCAATTTAACTATTGAGGACACATTCAAGTGTTGAGCCCTGCGAAGAGGCTGCCACGAACTCCCTTTAGGGGCTTCTTAATAGTAGTTGCAGTGTGGCCCAACATTCTTGACTTGCACCATATTCACGAAATCAAGTTCATGAAAATCTTAAAGGATGCATTATTGTCATAATCTTTATCTTACTACATCGAATTGATTGAAATTTGCATTTAAATGGAGGTGAATAATGAAAATGCTGTGAAGCAATCAGCAAGAATTAAAATTTTTGGGATCTTACGGGTATGCGAGTTGAAAAAGATCTTGAAATGAATAAGGGGCCCGTAAGTTCTTTCTCAACTTTCAATTTAACTATTGAGGACTCACTCAAGTGTTGAGACTCAGGGAAGAGGCTACCACGAATTCTCTTTTAGGGGCTTCTTAAAAGTTCTTGCGGTGTGGCCCAATATTCTTGACTTGCGCCATACTCACGGGATTCAATTCACGATAATCCTAAAGATGCATCCTAATCATTATCTTCATCTTACTTTATTGGACTGATTTAATTTTGCAATTATCAGGAAGTGAATAATGAAAAGGCTGTGAAGCAATAAGCAAGAATAAATATTTTCTGGATCTTACGGCTATGCGAGTAGAAAAAGGTCTTCAAAAAACTAAGGGATCCATAAGTTCTTCCCTAACTCTCAATTATACTATTGAAGACACACTCAAGTGTTGACCCCCTGGGAAGAGGTTACCATGAATCCTCCTTGAATGACTCTTTTAACAGTTGTTGCACTGTGGACTAACATTCTTGACTCGAGCCATATTCAATGGATTCGTTTTACAAAAATCCTAAGAGATGCATAATTGTTCTTATCTTTATATTACAACATTGAATGGATTTATTTTTTTAATCATCGGGAGGTGAATAATGGAAATGCTGCTAAACCATAAGCAAGAATTCATGTTTTCTGGATCTTACGGGTATAAGAGTTGAAAAAGATCTTGAAACAACTAAGGGACCCGTAAGTTCTTTCCTAACTCTCAATTTAACTATTGAGGACACACTCAAGTATTGAGCCCCCTGGGAAGAGGGCACCACGAATCCTCCTTTAGAGGCTTCTTAAAAGTTGTTGCGCTCTAGCCCAATATTCTTGGCTAGCACCATATTCACGGGATTGGTTTCAGAAAAATCTTAGGAGATGCATAATTGTCATTATCTTTATCCTACTGCATCAAATTGATTGAATTTTGCATTCATCGGGAGTTGAATAATGAAAACGCTGTTAAACAATAAGCAAGAATCCAAATTTTTGGGATCTTACGGGTATGCGATTAGAAAAAGGTCTTGAAAGAACTGAGGGACCCATTAGTCCTTTCCTAACTTTCAATTAAACTATTGAGGATACACTCAAAAGCTGACCCCCTGGGAAGAGGGCACCACGAAACCTCCTTAAATGACTCTTTTAACAGTTGTTCCACTGTGGACTAACATTCTTGACTCGAGCCATATTCAATGGATTCGTTTTACAAATATCCTAAGAGATGCATAATTATTTCTTTCTTTATCTTACTCCATTGAATGGATTTATTTATGCATTCATCGGGAGGTGAATAATGGAAATGCTGTTAAACAATAAGCAAGAATTAATATTTTCTAGATCTTACGGGTATGCGAGTAGAAAAAGGTCTTGAAACAACTAAGGGACCCGTAAGTTCTTTCCCAACTCTTAATTAAACGCTTTAGGACACACTCAAGTGTTGAGCCCCTGGGAAGAGGCCACCATGAATCCTCCTTTTGTGACTTCTTAACAGTTGTTGCACTGTGGCCTAGCATTCTTGACTCGAGCCATATTCAATGGATTCGTTTAACAAGAATCCTAAGGGATGCATAATTGTTTTTATCTTTCTCTTACTACATTGAATGGATTTATTTTTGCATTCATCGCGAGGTGAATAATGGAAATGCTGTTAAACAATAAGCAAGAATTAAAATTTTTGGGATCTTACGGGTATGCGGGTAGAAAGAGGTCTTGAAAAAACTGCGAGACCTGTTAGTTCTTTCCTAACTCTCAATTAAACTATTGAGGACACACTCAAGTGTTGACCCCCTGGGAAGAGGTTACCATGAATCCTCCTATAGGGGCTTCTTTACAGTTGTTGCACTGTGGCCTAACATTCTTGACTTCTGCCATATTCCCGGGATGAGTTTCACGAAAATCTTAATAAATGCATAATTACAATTTTGTTTATCTTACTACATCGAATTGATTAGATTTTTTATTTATCAGGAGTTTAATAATGAAAACGCTGTTAAACAATAAGCAAGAATTCAAGTTTTCAGGATCTTACGGGTAAGCGAGTTGAAAAAGGTCTTGAAATGAATAAGGGACCCGCTAGTTCCTTCCCAACTCTCAATTAAACTATTGGGGACACACTCAAGTATTGAGCCCCCTGGGAAGAGGCCAGCATGAATCTTCTTCAAATGGCTTTTTTAAAAGTTGTTGCGCTGTGGACCAATATTCTTGACTAGTGCCATATTCACGGGATTTGTTTCATTAAAATCTTAAGAGATGCATTATTGTCATTATCTTTATCTTACTACATCGAATTGTTTAAATTTTGCATTTATCGGTAGGTGAATAATGGAAATGCTGTTAAACAATCAGCAAGAATTAAAATTTTCGACATATTCAATGGATTCGTTTTACAAGAATCCTAAGAGATGCATAATTGTTTTTATCTTTCTCTTACTACATTGAATGGATTTATTTTTGCATTCATCGCGAGGTGAATAATGGAAATGCTGTCAAACAATCAGCAAGAATTAAAAATTTTGGAATCTTACGGGTATGCGAGTAGAAAGAAGTAAGTTCTTTCCTCACCCTGAATTAAACTATTGAGGATATACTCAAGTGTTGACCCCCTGGGAAGAGGCCACCACGAAACTTCCTTTTGTGGCTTTTCAACAGTTGTTCGCTGTGGCCTAACATCCTCGACTCGCGCGATATTCAAGAGACTAGTTTCACGAAAATCTTAAGAGATGCATCATTGTCATTATCTTTATCTTACTACGTCGAGTTGAAGAAATTTTGCATTTATCGGGAGCTAATTAATGGAAATGTTTCATCGCATCAAATGATTTTTTTATCTAACAGAAGGGCAATGATTGTAATATTGTTAAACAATAAGCAAAAATTAATATTTTCTGAATCTTACGGCTAAGCAAGTAGAAAAAGGTCTTGAAATGAATAAGGGATCCATAGATTCTTTCCTAACTCTCAATTAAACTATTGAGGACACACTCAAGTGTTGACCCCCTGGGAAGAGGTTACCATGAATCCTCCTATAGGGGCTTCTTTACAGTTGTTGCACTGTGGCCTAACATTCTTGACTTCTGCCATATTCCCGGGATGAGTTTCACGAAAATCTTAATAAATGCATAATTACAATTTTGTTTATCTTACTACATCGAATTGATTAGATTTTTTATTTATCAGGAGTTTAATAATGAAAACGCTGTTAAACAATAAGCAAGAATTCAAGTTTTCAGGATCTTACGGGTAAGCGAGTTGAAAAAGGTCTTGAAATGAATAAGGGACCCGCTAGTTCCTTCCCAACTCTCAATTAAACTATTGGGGACACACTCAAGTATTGAGCCCCCTGGGAAGAGGCCAGCATGAATCTTCTTCAAATGGCTTTTTTAAAAGTTGTTGCGCTGTGGACCAATATTCTTGACTAGTGCCATATTCACGGGATTTGTTTCATTAAAATCTTAAGAGATGCATTATTGTCATTATCTTTATCTTACTACATCGAATTGTTTAAATTTTGCATTTATCGGTAGGTGAATAATGGAAATGCTGTTAAACAATCAGCAAGAATTAAAATTTTCGACATATTCAATGGATTCGTTTTACAAGAATCCTAAGAGATGCATAATTGTTTTTATCTTTCTCTTACTACATTGAATGGATTTATTTTTGCATTCATCGCGAGGTGAATAATGGAAATGCTGTCAAACAATCAGCAAGAATTAAAAATTTTGGAATCTTACGGGTATGCGAGTAGAAAGAAGTAAGTTCTTTCCTCACCCTGAATTAAACTATTGAGGATATACTCAAGTGTTGACCCCCTGGGAAGAGGCCACCACGAAACTTCCTTTTGTGGCTTTTCAACAGTTGTTCGCTGTGGCCTAACATCCTCGACTCGCGCGATATTCAAGAGACTAGTTTCACGAAAATCTTAAGAGATGCATCATTGTCATTATCTTTATCTTACTACGTCGAGTTGAAGAAATTTTGCATTTATCGGGAGCTAATTAATGGAAATGTTTCATCGCATCAAATGATTTTTTTATCTAACAGAAGGGCAATGATTGTAATATTGTTAAACAATAAGCAAAAATTAATATTTTCTGAATCTTACGGCTAAGCAAGTAGAAAAAGGTCTTGAAATGAATAAGGGATCCATAGATTCTTTCCTAACTCTCATTTAAACTATTGAGGATACTCAAGTGTTGAGCCCCTGGGAAGAGGTTACCACGAATCCTCCTTTAGGGGCTTCTTAACAGTTGTTGCGCTGAGGCCCAATATTCTTGACTTGTGCCATATTCATAGTATTAGGTTCACGAAAATCTTAAGAGATGCATGATTGTCATTGTCTTTACTACAGACTTTACTTTATCTTACTACATCGAATTGATTAAATTTTGCTTTTATCAAGAAGTGAATAATGGAAATGTTTCATCGCATTGAATGATTTTTTTTTCTAACAGAAGGTGAATGATGGAAATATTGTTAAACAATAAGCAAGAACTAATATCTTTGGGATCTTACGGTTATGCGAGTAGAAAAAGGTCGTGAAATGAATAAGGGACCCGTAAGTTCTTTCCTAACTCTCAATTAAACTATTGAGTATACACTCAAGTGTTGACCCCCTGGGGAGAGGCCACCACGAATCCTCCTTGAGCGGCTTATTACCAGTTAATGTGCTGTGGCCTAACATTCTAGACTTTCATTATAGTCACGGGATCAAGTTCCTGAAAATCTTTAGAAATGCATAATTGTCATTATCTTTTTCCTACTACATCGAATTGATTTAAATTTGCATTTATAGGGTGGTGAATAATGAAAATGCTGTTAATTAATAAGCAAGAGTTTACATTTTCTGGATCTTACGGGTATGCCATATTCAAGGGATTAATTTTACGAAAAACTTAAGAGATTCATCATTGTCATTATCTTTATCTTACAACATCGAATTGATTAAATTTTGCATTTATCAAGGGTTCATAATGGAAATGCTGTTAAACAATGAGAAAGAATTAATATTTTCGGGATTTTACGAGTAAGCGAGTAGAAAAAGGTCGTGAAATGAATAAGAAACCCGTAAGTTATTTCCTTACTCTCAATTAAACTATTGAGGACACACTCAAGTGTTCTTCCCCCTGGGAAGGGGCCAGCAAGAATCCTCTTTAAATGGCTTTTTTAAAAATTGTTGCGCAGTGGCCCAATATTCTTGACTAGCGTTATATTCACGGGATTTGTTTCACGAAAATCTTAAGAGATGCATGATTGTCATTATCTTTATCTTACTAAATCGAATTGTTTAAATTTTGCATTTATCAGGAGATGAATAATGAAAATTTTTCATCGAATTGAATAATTTTTTTATCTAACAGAAGGTGAATGATGGAAATTTTTTTTGAAAAATCAGCAAGAACTAATATTTTCGGGATCTTACGGGTATGCGAGTAGAAAATGGTCGTGAAATGAATAAGGGACCCATAGGTTCTTTCCTAACTCTCAATTAAACTATTGAGGACACACTCAAGTGTTGACTTCCTGGGAAGAGGCCACCACGATTTCTCCTATAGTGGCTTTTTAACAGTTGTTGCGCTGTGTTCTAATATTCTTGACTTGCGCCATATTCACGGGATCAGTTTCACGAAAATCTTTAGAAATGCATGGTTGTCAATTTCTTTATCTTACTACATCGGATTGATTTAATTTTGCATCCATCGGAAGGTGAATAATGAAAATATTGTTAAACACTCAGCAAGAATTAATATATTCTGGATCTTATGGGTATGCGAGTGGAAAAAGGTCTTGAAAAAACTAAGGGACCTGTAAGTTCTTTCCTTTTTTCTCAATTTAACTTTTGAGGATATATTTAAGTGTCCAGCCCCCTGGGAAGAGGCAACAACGATTTCTCCTTCAGTGTCTTTTTCAACTGTTGCTGCGCTGTTATGTGGCCTATAACATACTGAAATTGAGAAAAAACTGGGGATTTTTTGAGGTTGTTATCTATTGAAACGTGAAAAAAAAAAACAAACAGTTAACACGCTTGATTGCTATGTCATCCATGTAAATTTTACAAACTTTGGACTCGGTTTTCTTAAAATCTAACCCCGCTTGCCTACCTTAGTATGCCATTGTATTCCTTGTTTCAAAACGAACAATGGACATTAATTCCTAATAAACTGGGGGAAGTGAGATTTAGTAAAGAACTACCTTTAGTGAATGCTCTTGCTGTTTTTGCTCTGTGGCCTTACATCTTTGAGTTGCGTTATATTCACAAGACTATTTCGACGAAAATCTTGGAAAGACAAAATTGTCATTATCTAAACCTCGTTTTATCGCATTGATTGATTTTTTTATTTATACGAAGGAGAATGATGGAAATATTGTAAGAGAATGGTGGAAATATTTCCAGCTGACAAAACAAAAGAAGCCCATGGCCCTTTCGCTTTGCTCAAGGGGCCCAAGGGCTTCATACATCGTGCGAAGCGTAAAGAGATTCGCGAAGGTACATTGTAAAATATGCATCGCTTTGTGCGATACATGTAAGGCATGATAGTCCGGATATCGTGCTGTGCGCTGAAAGTTCTAGTTTGAAATAGAAATACATGAATATCAGAGCCACACTATCAGCTGCAGAAAATATTAAGGGGTCATTCTCGTGAAAATTTTTCAAAAATTCTAATTTTTGTTTGTTTTCTTTTTGGGTACTTCAACACTATAGAAATACGGCAAAAAAAAAAAAAAAAAAAAAATGTCTCGTGCCCCGTGTAAATGCATGGCATGAGTACATCAGTTTATTTTAGCTTCGAAGTATAGATTCTGAAGCCAAAAAAAGTATTAATTTTTTTTGTTTTTTTTTTCTTCTCTTTGCTTAATTTCAAATTACCTACTTTCCGTTGCTATTCACTTGTATTGTAGTTTACGTGCACGTTATATCATGTCGTCAATTTATTTAGTCTTAAATATTGATCAAAGTCGGCAACTTACCTGGAACAAAAGAAAATAATCAAAATTATTGCAATCATTCTCTGTTCATAGGGAATTTTTAAACTATTTTATTTTAATACATGTTTTAAGTAAATTTTTGAATGATTTTTTAACTGACGTGTACGTCTATTTTTACGATTTTTGTAAAATATAATTTGAGTATGAGAATTGATGTTATTTGCTGTTAATGAAGAAGGATACCTTTTTTGAGACGGGTCAATAAGTTTGCGCACCGCTTTCAAGGGGAAACCAATATCAGTAAGGCCTTTTCTGGACTATTTCTTTCACATCGATTTATTGTTAAAAACATTTTTTGTTTGTTTTTAAAAAATTAGAAGATTTTTTGTTAAATAATTAAGAGAATATAAAATTTTTCTGTTAAGATATATTTATTATCCAAGAATAAATCTAGTTATGAAATTTAAAAAATATTTTTCGGATAATGATAACGGCAAAGCTATTCTAAAACTTGCATTTGAAATTGCATCATAACGCACGGAAAATTTTTTTGATCATTTTTTGGAAAATATTACATGCTCCTTTCTTTTTTTGTTAAAAAATAGAATAAAAATAAACCTCGTTTTAATCCGTAAAATTGCTCATTGTGTCTAAAGGTTTCTCTGCTTGTTTTTTAAAATCTATGTCAGTCAGGACGATTGATTGATTGATTGATTGATTGATTAAAGATTTATTTCCGAGCATAGGGACAAGCCCTGCTATGCCCGTGGATTTGTACAATACATCGAGTATATAAATGTAAAATAAATATAGTATACAGTTCAGTCTAGTTAAGTTTCATGGATATACAATAATTTATAATAGTAATGAAGATAAAGCGTTGACAGTGGCGTTGACTAATGTAGTGATGTTGATGTAGAATAGGGATGTTGAGTTGTATTCGATAAAGTTAGTGTCTCTACATCTTTGTTGTTGTTGGGTGGTTTGATACTTCATTAGGTGATGCGTGGCCATGATTTCAGTGGGTCTCCATCCAGCTGATGTCTAAAAGTAGGCTGAGGGGAGGCGTGGTGTATGAAGGTGCTGTATGTGTAGACCCGTAGATTTTGTGGTACGTTCTCTCGGAATCGAACGCAGGGCGGAAGATTTTAGGATGACACTTTCTATGATTGTAGACGAATATGTTTAGAAAGCGTGCTTACTTTTTAATCCAACCATCGTAATTTATTTTATTTTATTGTTTGTGCCACTTAGTTAAAATTTCAGTTGAATAAAAATTTCAAATTTTTTTTTCTAATGTAAATCAATTTTTTTTCACATTTTGACTGTATAATTTTACATTGATTCTGATCTGTTTTCTTTTTTGCACGGTTATCTTCATTTATCATTGATTCTATATTTTTTGGCCACTGATATCTTAATTAATTATTTAGTAAAATCAAGTCTAAAAAATTTTGATGCCAAACAACGATTGATAGTTTGAAAAACTCATTATCAGATAACTTAATTGTAAAGAATAATAAAAACTGCGCCAAGATGAATAAGCCAATTAAACATAATAAAATGATTTTATAAAAGTAATTTCTCATTGCTTTGTTGACTTAAGAATCCCCGACTACATAACGTAAATTTCTTACTTAAGAACTCCAAACCTAAAAATTTTGTATTGTAATTGAGGTAAATACAATAATTTCATGAAAGTTTTTCAAGAAAGATATGTTGCATAATCAAAATTGTAAAATCCTCCTGAAATATTAAAATATGAATAAAAAATTAGTAAATATTCAAATAAACAATTTGAGGCACATTTAGTTGATAAATTATAAAAGCTTTATTAGGCTATAAATATACATATGAATCAAATTTCCAAATGAAGAACTTTACTTTTTAAAATTTTTATTTTCCTTTAAATTTTATTTTTAATTTCAAATATTACATAACATAAGAAAAGAAAGATCTCGTAGAAATATATCAGGTAATATGTTTTGAAAAATTTTGAATATTTTGTCTTCTGTTTGCGCTAATAATTTATAATATTTCAAATTTTGTTCAAAATTATATTTTAAATCATAATAATAATATTTATAGTTTCTTTTCTCGCAATAGGTATTAAAACTTCTTACAAATCTTCCGTTTCTTGCTGATAATATAAATTTTTTTCTGAACTTTGGTTTCATATCAAAAAAATCGTAGAGTGATAAACGATGAAATAGTTGCATCTCAGACATCATTTTAAGTTCTTTCAAGCATTGTTCTAATATACTTTCAAAGTGATGTAATTTTATAAGTAAAACATTTTCATTTGAAACAAACTGATTTTTCACTTTCAATTTAGCTATATTTTTAATTAAAGCAACTCCTTTCTGCTCTTGTGATGGATCTATATAAAATAATGGGACATACTTTAAATGGTCTAGGCTATTTACGTCTGCTCCTTTTCTTAACAAGTATTGAATTGTTGAAGGGCTTGTTTCTTCATATTGACAAGCAACATGTAAAACAGTAGAATCCATACCCTGCCCTTCATTTATATCTGTACCTCTCTCAATTAGGAAATAATACTGAAGTTTATTATCTAAATTTGTTTTGTCATGTCTCCATTCTATGTATAATTTTTCTTTCTTTATTATAGAATTGATAATTGCTTTGGTAATCCATGGTTTTCTAGGTGATTCTTTCCTGTTTTTCTGACTCGAGGTAGAAGAAATTAAATGAGTCTTGATTATGTTAATAAAATTATTTGTAGCAAAATTGGGATCTTTAACGCCATAGACTGCGTCCCAAGTTTCATCCTTGAGTAGTCTAGAAAGTTTTTTGTAATTAGTAGTCGTTCTGGATTCGTACTTCTCTCTAGTTGGATTGCACAACTTTATATCTAGATAGATATTATGATGATCAGTAAAAGGTATTCTGAGTTTGCTAGAGGTTATATCTAAGTCACTAGCTTTCACATAGAAGTTGTCAATGCAGGAGCCAAGTAGATCAGCTGATGAGCTTGGACGAGTTACACCAGTCAGATAGGGTTGAAATCCTTTTGCTAGTAGTCCATCTAGAAAAATATCACTGAGATAATCATTATTAATCAGATCAATATTAAAGTCACCTGTGACTATGTGTGTGTGTTCAATATTTGAGTTTGATAGATATGAATCTAATGCTCTGATCAAATCTCTCTTATGCAGCGCAAAGCATCTATAAATAGCTGTTATTTTTATCTTACGTTTATCTATTGTAATTACTGTATTTAAAAAACTAAACTTATTTACTTTTACTGTCTGTGTGTTTTCATGTAAGTTATTTTTAATGTAGAGCAGTGTTCCATCATTTTGATTTAGTTTGCTTTCATTATAGTAGATCTTATAACCATCCAAGTTGTATAAGTAGAAATTCACTAAAATCCTTGTTTCTGTGCAAACATAATTTTGCTCAATACTTCTGACATTAACTGTCATTATAAGTAGGTTATTTTCTGTATTATTATAATAGTTGGTTTCAAGCTCTCTGTTGAGCATTAATATATTATGACATTCTTTCTCTATGAGACTATGTTGATTTTCCTCTCTCTTGTCACTAATTTCCATTGTGAGGAGGTGATTTATCTTTTTGTCTTTGCCTCTTTTTGTTGTTGAGTAACTTGGTGTTGAATATCATCCTTGCATCAATTGAATAGTCTATGTTAGCTAAGACTTTGTTAATACGTTTTTTCAGTGACACACATTTTTCAAGATCATAAGTTGCATGGTCTGTCTTATATTCTCTGTTGAATTTATAGTTATAATATGAACAGTTTGTACATTTAGCTTTGTTTTTTTGTTTACAATCAAAAACTTTGTGTTTACCACTGCATTTAAGACAAGTCACTTCATTTTCACATTTACTACTACTGTGGCCAAATCTGCCACAATTTATACAAGGTTGTATACTCAGATCATCAAACGCTTTCAGACTTTGATGTCCTACACATATGTTATAATTATTATATCTGACTCTGTTGTAAAGTGGTGATGGGAGTTCAATTGTCGTGTATCAACCTTTAACACAAATAATAATACTAATAATAATCATAACCAATACCCATCACCCTCCTAAGTTGCGCTAACGACTTTTCGAATATTCTTAATTACTCCCGCCGAAAGAGTGAGGAAGGGGGCCCGTCGCGAGCCAAGCTAAAAGCTCGAGCTAATTGGATGCAGCTCCGATCCTTAAGTCCTAGGTGGGGATAATCTGCGACCTCCCGGCTCGCGCGAACCTCAAACTCTCTCTCTCGTTCCCGACACCAAGCGACCCGGAGGCCAGCGCAAGCCGAAGGTCGCAGAGGCACACCTGGACGGAAGGAGCCGGAGTTCCACGGGCTTCGACAGGCCACTGTATTCGACAGCCCTGACACGTGGGTCAACCATAGGGATCACCGGGCTAGAAACCCGGACCCCTCTCCGTCTAGCCTAGGTTCGCACCTAGTTACAAGTAAGATTTTTTTTTATTGTTAATTTATAACTTCGTCGAAGGACGATAAACTTGATTCGTAAAAATTTCTATTTTATAATTATTAATAATAAAATTTACATTAACTTTAAAAATTACATTTATTTTTCCCCAAATAAATCCCACCCAAGACAAGCGAAAAGGGTGACGAGCAGATTACTGCGTAATCTGCTCATATCGGGTAAGTTCCCACTTAAATTAAATTAAACTCAAATATAATTAAATAATTATTGTCACGTTAGCACGCGACATAAATGGCATCCCTTGTGGGGAACCATACCTGCCTTTTCGCTTAAGCTCTTTGGTTGGATCTTGTTTTGGGAATTTAAATTTATTAAAATTAAAAATAAATTACTTAATTTAAAATCTGGTTTAATTAGTTCGTGAAAATCAGAGCTGAAATTTTATTTCATCATATTTTTCGTGTTCGAGAATTTCAAGGAGAAAGTTTAGCGACTTATTGCTGACGCGCACATTCTTTGTTTCTTTCATTCTTTCAATCGCCGTTCATTTCTTTCAATTCGCTTTTACGAAGACTCCGAATAAAATTTGTTTCTTTTGTTTGACGTGTAAATTTTATTGTTCGATTCGAAAACTTTTGTTTGAAAATTTGCTACCCACTTTGTTTAGCTCATCGCCCCGAACAGTAAACTTTTCTTTCAACCTCCTCTCGGACTCTTGTCGTTCATTGATAAAACTTTATTAGGCCCTATTCGAAGATGGCAGGTGCAAATTTGACACTAGATGAAATAGAAGCCCTCACGGACGAAACCCTGAGAACCCGGGCTCGACTCGAGCACGGCCGCCGCATGGCTGAGAATATGTCGGTCATGGCCGCGACCCTGAACGAGTCTCGTGCCGCGTTCGCGAACTTGCAAGCTTCCGCCCTGATGCAAAGCGCCCTCGCATCCATCCCTTTTTATTCAGGTAATTCTCCCCTGCGAGTTTGGCTCCAGGATGTCGAGAATTATGATAATCGGTTAGCAGACCCAGAACTTAAAGGAGTGTTTTTGCAGGGAGTGATTTCACGCCTGACCGGCAAGGCGAAATCAAGCATTGAAGGCAAGACCTTCAATACCCTAGCGGACCTCCGCACACACCTCACAGATAGATTTAGCCAAAAGCGTTCTCTTTCGTACTACCTTAATTTAATATCGGAGTCGTATATGAAACAAGGCGAATCCGTGCTAAACTTCTTTGATCGTCTTTCATCCATAGTTCGCGCCGCCACAAAGTTGAAAAACGAAGGTGCGGCCAACGATCAAATTAAGGAACACAACAAGACCCTGTTCGAAGATTTGGCTAAAGAATACTTCATACGCGGTCTGCCCTCGGCTATTCGTAACCAAATGGCTACACACACCCCGGCAACGTTCAACGATGCCCTGGACGCCGCTGTTAGCGCGGAGGAGTGGGTAAACATTGGGACGACTAACCGTGCGGACATCGAGTACTCGCCCTCGCCACGACCACCCCGGTCGCGATCCCCGAGTCCGTACCAACGCCCTCAGACTCCGGATCGAGAAACTTCTTCGAGAAATAACGTGCGTTTCTCAGATTTTGACGACCCCCGGAATTACCATCGCACCATCCCTTATTCTTATGACAGAGATGATACCCGAATGCCCAAAACTGTTATGTACACATCGGATGGTAAGCTAGACGCCCACCCGTCTCTTCGCTATGACCAGCCGACTGGCATACTTAAACCCCCTGAAAGGACTAGCAGACCCGGTCGCCCAGGTTCGCCGAACGATCGACCCAGACCCGAAAGCCCTGGGAACCGATATCAAAATTATGATAGACCAAGAGAACCTTCACCCTACCGAAGTCAAAACCCTTATTTCGCTCCGCCCTCGATGCATTACTACCCACCGCCACTACCTTATTACTATTCCCCAATGTCTATGCCACCGTATCAAATGCCCTACGCAAACCCTTATGCTTATGGGTACCCGCACGACTCGCGCGGTCCAAACCCATCACCCAGACATGCATCCCCTGGTCCATCAACATCTGCGAACAACCCGAATATCCCTCGCCCGGTTACACCTACAAAGCCTGCGACTGTAGACTCTCCTGATAATTTAAACTGGGGAGCAGCTCGCCAGAACGGCGCCCAGGCGGGCTACCAACACCCGGAGCGCCGGTCAGTGAAAACATACAAGTCCGGGAAGTACGACGAATCGTCGGAACAAGGGGCGCACCATCAGTCAAATTAAACCACCCCTGGTTCAATAAGGGCAATATCACCTGCTCTGCAGCGCTTTCTAACGAGGTAAATTTGATAAAAACCTCAGTCCTTAAAGACTCCGCATACTATCTTGAAAATCCCCCTCTCACGATACAGAGTGAAGACGGAGATAAAACAGAGTCCACTGGCCGAGTACCCTTAAAATTTTACAAACAAAAACTTTTATTTTACCTTGTTGGTGACGACGCCCCTTTTTCTCAAGACGCCGTCATTAGCAGAAGATCTTTAAAAAAACTCCGAAAAGCAAGTTTATTAAAAACAAAATTAGCTGAAAAGATGCGGAAAGACTTCCCAGATTCCCTTTTTGAAAATCTCTCTTCCGAATCAGACTCCTGCTCCGATTCTGGATCAGAATCCGAAAACTCTACCCAAAAATCTTGTGACACCTCTGAGACTCCCTCCGACTTCAGCCCAAACTCTGAGTATCAATCCCCTCAAATATTAGATCCCAAAAACCCAGGAAATTTGTTTAAAAAGGGGAGGAAACGATCTTACGGTACCCCTAAAATGACTATCACAAACGAGATATTTCGAACCGGAAAAGGTAGAGTCCTTATCGACACGGGCGCAGACGTGAGCGTGATAAAAATTCAATCTCTAAACCCTACGTACCCTATTGACAGGTCACGAGTGTTGCAACTCACCGGGATCGGAACCCAGCCCGTCTACACACTCGGTACCGTCCTCTTTTGCGAAAGCGGGAGAACCCATCGAATGCACGTCCTCCCCGAACAATCCTCGTTAAAGGATGATGCCATTCTAGGATCCCGCTACTTGCATAATGAGAAAGGCCGCATCGATCTGGCTAATAATACTTTGATCACACAAGATAAAACCCGAACTATCTCTTTCTCAAGTGCATCAGATAGTAGCGACTCGGAATCCCAGAATTCTGACGACAGGCAGAGTACCCAAAATCATACACCTTCTACTACCTGTGATGCTCACCCCACATCTAGTAAAATTCCACCTACAGTTTTTCATTATAGGGCTCGTCGACTGAGAGGTAAAGCCCTTCGTACTAGATACGTCTTGCCAGCTTGCGCTAGAGTCGCGATCGAAGTCCCCGTTACGCAGAAATCTCCAAAAGGGGAGGCGTACCTACCCCGAATTCAGACCCCTACGGGAATTTTTATCGGAGAAGCCGCGGTGACTAACGAAAATGGCTCTTGTTACGTCTTAGCCGTGAACACTAAAGAAGAACCCCAAGAAGTTGAAATCCCAGTTCAGGATCTGTACCCTTTCGAATTTGATGACTCTGAAGACTTCTTCGAATCTGAAGGTGAAGGAACCCCTTGTCTTCCTGAAGAAAGAGTCCCCAAAATCATTGAACTTCTAAAAAGAGAACACCATGATTCCGAATCTTTGGCTCAACTTCAACGAGTAGTAGAGAAGTTCCCCTACCTCTTCATGCTACCTGGCGATGATCCACCTCGCACACACCTAGTGCAGCATAGTATCCCTTTAAAAAACGACACACCCATTTATACCCGTCAATACCGCTATCCTCCTATGCTACAAGAGGAAGTTAAGAAACAAATTAACGAGATGTTGGAGAAAGGAGTCATCCAACCATCTTCGAGCCCTTGGAATTCTCCCCTCTGGATAGTCCCTAAACGCCCTGGCCCAGACGGTCGAAAACAACATCGCCTTGTGATTGATTATCGTAGAATCAACTCTTTAACGATCCCAGATTCCTATCCACTCCCTAACATTCAGGAGATCTTGGAATCTCTGGGAAAATCAAAATACTTTTCAGTCTTCGATTTGGTAAACGGGTTTCATCAAATTCCCATGAACCCTGACGACAGAGCTAAAACTGCTTTTTCTACCCCTTACGGCCACTATGAATTCACAGCAATGCCCTTTGGGTTGTGCTGCGCTCCACCTACTTTCCAACGACTCATGGATACAATTATGACAGGGCTTCAAGGAGTCGAACTATTCGTCTACTTGGACGACCTAATTATCTTTGCCGATTCCCTGGAGACTCACGAGCGCAAGGTTAATGAAGCTTTTCAAAGGCTGTTCAACGCCGGACTGAAGCTAAAAATAGAAAAATGCGAGTTTCTTACCCCTGAAGTCAAATACCTCGGTCACCACATCGACCAATTTGGAGTCAGACCCGACCCCGGAAAAATCGAGGACGTCAAAAACACCGCTCCTTTAAAGAGCGCACATGACGTCAGATCTTTCCTTGGGCTCTGTAGCTATTACCGGCGATTCATCCATCACTTCGCTGATATTGCTAAGCCCCTTAACGACCTCCTTAAAAAGAACGTTAAATTTTATTGGGAGTCTGAACAACAAAACAGTTTTGAACGGCTCAAAGAAGCTCTATGCTCCGCACCCGTTCTAATTTGCCCCGATTTCTCCCAACCTTTCATTCTTACAACAGACGCAAGCGCTTACGCCATAGGCGCAGTTTTAAGCCAGGGAGAACCCAACAACGACCGCCCCATTGCGTATATGTCTCGAACTTTAAACAAACACCAGCAGAATTACTCTGCTACAGAACGAGAGTGCTTGGCCGTAGTCCTTGCCATAATGCACTTCAGACACTACCTTTACGGTCGAGTCTTTTACGTATACGGCGACCATGAGCCCTTAGAGTGGATTGACTCCATTAAAGACCCTATGTCTAGACTAAATCGCTGGCGAGCCAGACTCCGTGGTTACAGGTATATTTTTCGATACAAACCTGGTAAACAGAATACCAATGCGGACTGGCTGTCCCGAAATCCAATCGATAAAGAACATCCACCCGGAAAGGCCTCCACAATCACCCCCGGAACCAATCCACCCGCGAGCAAAATAAAATCCAAAACGATGCTGCCGATTCGGCACCCTAAACCCACCAAAACCTCTTTAGCTCGCGAAGCCCAGAACAAAAGCATGAGCGAAAAATCACCCACTAAGGCTGGTCCTCCAAGGAGAGGCAGACCAAAGGGGTCTAAAAACAAGTCACCGATACCTTTGAACGCTTCTGGTCAAGGCACCCTTCAAGGTGAAACCATAGCCTCCCGTCTAAAACTCAGACGCAACCAACGACTCACAGAGACCAGGGAAAAGGCACGCTACACAGAGCCTGAAACAGAGAGCACGACTTCGGAAGCAGAAAAATCCGAAAGTACCGAGTCAGACGTCTCCGACGTGCCCGTTCCCTTACGTCATAGATCTCTGCTCCCCAGTCTAGTAGACCCTTCGCCCACACCGACAACATCTTCTGCCACCGAATTCGAAAATAACACCCCTGAGCAAGCCTCGCCAACCCTTGACGTGGACGAACTCGATGAGACAATGATACCGTCCGACGAATTCGAAGAGGTCGTCGCCCAATTCGATAAATCGCCCCAGAGAAAGGCTTTCTTCGACACTCCTTCAAAAAGAGTAAAACCCTCGGTTGATGACGACTCTTCGTCATCGGACGAAGAAGACCTCAGTCCACCAGAAACGCAAAGTCGGAAGCTGAAAACTCCATCGCCCTTGAAACCCACAAACTTTACCCCGGAACAAAGGAACGAATTCATCGAAGGGTTCAATTCCCTTTGGTGGGATTCAGGAAAATGGGAAGAACTTCTAGAAACCACCGAACTAGGACCCAATTATTTCGAAGCAGACCACTCCGTCGCTCACAGTGACCCTGGTTATTTAGAAAATGATCTAATCGACCCCCATGATCAGCCTACTCTTAACAAAACCCAATCTCTGCTTGATTTGTCAAAATGGCAGCTGGCCGACGAGTCTGAATTAAGAACACCCTTGCTCTCGTCCACCATGATAACACCAAGAATACCACCTATGAATCCAGATCTGCTTTCTCAATCTAACGCTTTGCCTTTAGACGACACAAAGATCATGTCGAGCGAGAAATCCGATTCATCTGCGAGTTCCACGTCTACTATCCTATCTAAACACGATACCAGAGAACCTCGTAAATCTATCATCACCACCAAAAACGTAATTCCTACGCCGGTAACCGTCCCCCAGAGAACTCATGCGTCTGCCGATCAACTGGAAATTACCGAAACGAGAACAACACTTGATAACCTTGAAAACTCGATTCACTCGCACCGAGACTCAAATGGTTCTGTTGATAATTTGAACTCGTTTAATTTAAAACCCCATAACAATCTTTTCGTAAAACCCGACAGCATTCCACCGATAATACTACCTGACTCCAGTATTTCTGGAATTCACCCTGATCCCAGGAAAACCATGGTGATCAGACCTGTCAGAGAGTCCCTGACCGGTCACAAAGATAATATAATTCATTTCATACCTGCAAATTTAAATCTGAACACACCCAACAATCAATTGCTAAACGAGTTGAAATTAATCTCAAAAATCGACCTTAGTTGACGTTGAGTGCAAAGACGAAAACCCATTATTTGAATTGAAAGATATCCACAACAACCCCGTAAGGAACTCGATATAAACGGCACAGGCTCCCTTTACCTATCCGGGAGTTGTACCGCACACGCCCTCAGTGTCACACTTCATGGCTTGCAAAAGATTTCTTTCCAATCTGAATATAAGTATGAACCCAACTTAACCGCAGAACTGAAAATCGTCAACCCGACTATCCACGAACTAGCAAAACAATACCCTTTAGAAGCAAAACAAGAATTTACAGAATCACTCCAAAAATTTGACCCTACCCCGCTCAATGAAATAGAAAACAAACTCAAATTAATACATACAAAACGCATAGAACAGAGTGAATCGCATTCAATCCTAGCATTCGGCCTAGGATCGTCGATAATTATTACATTGATAATAAAATACGTTCTTGATAACTTCAATTTTCTGGAAAAGCTTTGGCCCATTCTCTTCTTCGCCTGCAAAAAAGAAAAACGTAATCAGAATCAAATAGAATCCTTTCAATTATTAAATCATAATATATGTGCAAACTGCCACCAGACCAATACTAATCCTGGTAGTCAAACCCAAAAATCCGAGAGTATAGATCCAACGGTGCCAAACGAACTGCCCAAAATCGAAAATCCCACAATGCAAGAATCAAGCACAAGCAACCAACCGTCTGTACCCACCAAAGGTAACGAATCAGCGACCACGCCGCCCCGTGACGGATACAACGTCAACGAACACTGAAAAAAAAAAAAAAAAAAAAAAAAAAAAAAAAATATAAATAAATAAATAAATAAATAAGAAAAAAAAAAATAATAATAATAAAATAAAAATAAAATAAAATAAATAAAAAAATAATATATATATATATATATATATATACTTTTGATCGAATAAATACAAGCAAAACACTATACATAATTATCCTTCTTTCCTGCCCTTTCGGAATATTTTTTCTGGTTCATCCAGCAAGTTCACGCAGCCGCCAACCGTACTGTAGTTCTGCACTGCTGCACGATGGCCCCTGCAAAATGCGCACCCGCCACACACCACCCTAACTGCGTACTGCACAACTTGAACTGCAAATAATTCAAAGATCAGTGAAACTGAACGTCAATTATTTATTACATACCTTGAACTTTAACGAAATTATCGTCTTCCAATCACGTCAGCAAACTCGTTAAACTACTTCAAAACCATCACCGGACAATTAATTCGTCTTAACAACAAATTACTTTTCACAATTTATTATTTATAATCACCTCATGTTAATTTCACCCGATTTCACGTATTTGTTTATTCGAAACTCTGATTACACGAAAATAACCTTAACAAATAATTCTAATTATTTTAACTATTTACTACTTGCTTAATTTTACTTTACCTTATATTACACGTTTTTTTTTTTAAAAATAAAATAAAATTTAAATGAAATCTAAATCTGGGAATAATTTTAATATACGAATTATAGTTTGTTAATCCCTCGTCTAAGTTTGAATTACAATAACTGTCCTTGTAAACTAACCACGTGCCAAGCCAAAGCCTACTGCACTACTAAAGCAACGTCAACTAAAGTATAGCTTAATTACGACATGATAACTAAGCACTGCGTTGCCAGCCGCGACGCACACACCATGAAAGCAGCAGCCACACACACGTACGAGATAGCCGCCCGATACTGTTACACCTTCGTGCGATAATCACAATATTATCGCTACACGAGATTCTTCAACCGCAAGGAAATTAAAAGTGAACAGTGAATATATAGACTTTACAGACTACAGACTTTTATTTTAAATTTATTTTATTACATGACCTAAAATTTTTATGATTATTTAAGAATTATTTTTACTGCGAACGATTTTCACAACATGAAAATACCTATCATTATTATTTAACTTATTCTAATCAAATTTTAAAAATTGACTTTTCAATTAAAAATTATACTTGTTAATAATCATCTTTCTTTTCTTTATGCGTATATTCGAAAATTTCATAACTATGTCTACATTTTTTTTTATCGTTAAATAGCTAATAATCAAATAATTGAATAATTAAAATCGATTAATTTTTTTTTATTTTTGCAATAATGTACTTACTCTGTTTTTTTTTCTCTTTACGGCAACCTATTGATTGATAAAAATCTAAAAACTTGGGACCTGTCTACGTGATAATTGTGAACCTTTCTCACTCTTAGCATTTTATAATATCTGATATATTTTTTTTTATCAAAGCGCGAACGCAACAACTCCAACTCCAACTCCAACCCAAAACCAAAAAAAAAAAAAAAAAAAAGAAGAAGAAGAGAGGAACTTTGATTTTCTGTTACCTGACAGGCGCAAGTAATATGAAACTCAAATTACGAACGACCATCTTTGTCTCGATTAAAAAAAAAAAAAAAAAAAAAAAAAAATTCTTCTCATTTATTCAGTCTTCAAAATGAAAACCGTCATTACCAGAATTCACCGCTGATGATTATTATATTGTTAACAATAACAACTATGATTTTTCAACAATAATTGATAGATCCAACCGATCAAATCAAGACCATTTATCGACCTTCTTGGTCATAAACCGATTTATTAATCGGTAGCACCACAAACAGTGCTCTGATTGATCATAGTGCAACACGAGCTGAATGCACCGCCGCTATAAACGCATAGGTCATTCAAACGCGTCATGCACACCCTCTAACACTAGCCGCTTCGATATTGTTTAAAATCACACTTTCAAAATAAGGTCGATACACCTTTCTATCTTCGTTAAAGGACTGCACTTCCTTAGTTGCGCAGCCCTGCATTGTTGAGGACAACAATGGACTAAGAGGGGAGGCATGTCGTGTATCAACCTTTAACACAAATAATAATACTAATAATAATCATAACCAATACCCATCACCCTCCTAAGTTGCGCTAACGACTTTTCGAATATTCTTAATTACTCCCGCCGAAAGAGTGAGGAAGGGGGCCCGTCGCGAGCCAAGCTAAAAGCTCGAGCTAATTGGATGCAGCTCCGATCCTTAAGTCCTAGGTGGGGATAATCTGCGACCTCCCGGCTCGCGCGAACCTCAAACTCTCTCTCTCGTTCCCGACACCAAGCGACCCGGAGGCCAGCGCAAGCCGAAGGTCGCAGAGGCACACCTGGACGGAAGGAGCCGGAGTTCCACGGGCTTCGACAGGCCACTGTATTCGACAGCCCTGACACGTGGGTCAACCATAGGGATCACCGGGCTAGAAACCCGGACCCCTCTCCGTCTAGCCTAGGTTCGCACCTAGTTACAAGTAAGATTTTTTTTTATTTTTAATTTATAACTTCGTCGAAGGACGATAAACTTGATTCGTAAAAATTTCTATTTTATAATTATTAATAATAAAATTTACATTAACTTTAAAAATTACATTTATTTTTCCCCAAATAAATCCCACCCAAGACAAGCGAAAAGGGTGACGAGCAGATTACTGCGTAATCTGCTCATATCGGGTAAGTTCCCACTTAAATTAAATTAAACTCAAATATAATTAAATAATTATTGTCACGTTAGCACGCGACACAATAATGATAGTTTTAGTTTTACCAGGATTCTCAAATATGTGCAGGATTTTACAGTTCACTTCAAGATCAGCAAAATTTCTACCAAATATATCATTTTCAAGTTCTTCCTGGTCCATGTCGTTGACAACTCCAACTATTTTTAGTTTAGGATTTTTTAGTTTAGAAATTTCTATAGAGAAATCTTCACCTAGTCTATTTTTCAGGCTAGATTGAGCACAAACAACATCACTCGCATTTCTGCATTTGACTATTACATCAGAATTGGGTTTAGCAAATACTTTCTTTACTGGTAAAATTATCTTTTTCTGTAGGAAGTTCGTTACTGTTGATAGTGCTTCTTGTTTGAGTTCATTCTTCTTGGCTGTGATTATAATACTGGGGGTCTTGGGTTGTATTTTTGAGTTTACATTTTGTTGCACAACACTAGAGTAAGTTACACTGTTTGCTTTTTCAAGTTCATTCTTGTATTTGTTTTGTAATTCTTCGAGTAGTAGATTTTTGTCAGTTAAGGTTGCATTAAGTTGAATGAGTGCTGAGTTCTCCACCTTGATCGCTTGTACCAATTCATCCTCACTTTAGAGTATTGAGGTGTCAAGCAATTCTTTAGAGACATTCCTAGTTGAATGGATTATTCTATCTTGGAAATCTTTCTTAGCATTTTCTTTTTCATGTAATTTGATCTGAGCTATTATGGATCTGGCATTCTTGTTTAAGTGTAAATCAGGAGAGAAAGAGGTTAGGTCAAGGTTGGGATGTTCATTGCATACTACCAGTTTGTCACTCAGGTATAGAGTATTGTCAAGACGATTAAAGTCAGATTTGTGATACGCATTTTCACAAATAATGCAAATAACAGCATTGAAACCTTGTTTAGGATGACACTTAAAAGTTGGGGCTAGCCCGGTGTCTATGATGTTGCTACCCGCAATGACGAGCGAGCGGCGCCAACGAAGATGATAATAACAATCAATTTTTTAATTTTAAATATTGATTTTATTAAGTTTTTGTTAAAAATTGCAACATTTATAAAAACAAACTTGAGCATCCGGCGCCCAAGAGTAGCTGCAACTAGAATCGCGCAACAATGAGGCTTATTCCTCTGCCAGAGGCGCTAGTGTGCTCATTGGGAAAATGCATGGGTAGTATACCTATATTTTTTTTATGACGTCATGCATATACGTATACTCAAAATGTCTTTTCCCCAATAGTCACACTAGCACCCCTGATAGGAGAATAAGCCTCATTAAGGGCGGGGGGGAGGGGTGAATATAGTGTAATAAAAAATTTTCTTTTCTTTTTTTAATATATTCTAAAATATTTCAAAAATGCTTCGTTAAAATTTTGGATCAATAGCTTGAGTGGTTTTCGAGTATACTCCCATGCAGGTCAGGGTAACGCTCGAGAGCACAAAGGATAAAAGGTCTTTCTATTTTAACTTACGAGGCAAGATTGGAAGATGATTATGAAAAAGAAGACGACAAAGTTCCTGCAGAAGACATGCTGTATGGTTCTGGAATCGCTGAGTCATGAATAACATAATAATATTTGAATTACATTGTCAAGATCGCCTTTTAAAACTTTGAACGCGTTTATCTTAAAACTACATTTTTTGAATTTGCTGCGAATTCATTGAATTTAACGTTTAACGTTGTATATAAGAAAAAGTGAGAGTGTTATTTAATTGAGTATTTTAAGTACTTGTTTAAGGGGAGGTTTCGATGACTTTCGGGTTTTTTTCAAAGATTTTTTTTTGATAGTAGAAATAATATTTATTACTTGAATTTTTTTTACAATATTGTCACACTAATAAACTATACAAAAAAAATTTTTTTATTTAATTTTTCAAAATGGCGTCTGAGAAAATGGCCGCTACGAGTCCACATGTTTGAAAACTATTCACACTTTCATTCTGCAACGGATCGTCTGAAATGAAAAAAAAAATTTTTTAACAATCAATACACACTTGGTTATCGTGTGTTCTAGGATCTAAGATTTTTACTGAAAAAAAAAAATTTGGCGGACTTCTTTTTTTTCATCATAATTTTGTAGCTTATTTTGTTTATAACTTTTTTAAATATTGACGGATTGTAAATATCCTAGAAGACACGATTTTGACACATTCAAGGAACATCCTGCCAAAATTTCAAGTTGAATCGTTAAAAATTGACGAAATGCTACTGTGAATGAGTCGAAAATATGCAGTTTCGAGAAAAACGAGTTTAAAGTTTTTATCCGTAAAAAATTAAGAAAAAAAGTGATTTTTACCTAATCGGCGATTCCGGCACCATACATAACTCCTTCTTCGGCTTCTAGGGCATCATTTGCCAAAGATTTGGCATTTCTAACAGCTATTCTGTGCTGTTTGGATGTCGTTGAAGCAGCATACTCGGCCTAGAGACTAGAGACGCGCCGAGTGCACCGCTCAGCGCTTGGAAGGCAGCGGAGCTCCACCCTGTTTTATACCTGTTCTAGACCTTGGAAACTTTTGAAACTAATTTTACTGTATTCTTAGATGTTTATACTACCCAAAAAAAGAAAAAAAAAAAAATTTCGATTTCTGGAAAAAAAGTCATCGAAACCTCCCCTTAAATTAAAGACTAAAAATTTTCTCGTAGCTATTTTAATTCTCTCTATCACTCGCAATAATTTCTAGCACTTACTCGAGAGTTCTGAAATTGATAAGACTGATTTGAGAGTTTCGAGTATATTATTGCCATAGCATGCTTTATAGCATATTCTTGGAAATTTTCTTAATTTAGAGAGAATATAAAAAAAAATTATACAGCAAAAGGATTTCCATTAATTATTAATTCTTAATCTCCCAATTTGCAGTTTACACTATCTAATACAATTAAAATTTTTTCTAGATATATTTTATTATTTCTTAACCCTTGAAGCCGATCACAGAAACTTTGAGTCAACGCCTCCACACATGACGCACCATTCTATATCTATATGATCTCCGTGATAACTGCTCTCATTTTTCGATCTTGGAACTACTCTTCGAATAAGAGACAACACTTTTTGACCGAGCAGACCTGTCACTTTGAAATGGCAGTTGGTACTGGAGAACATTTGACATTAAAAATTTAAAAAAAAGGGAACGCATTCAGAGAAGGAACAGATCGGTGACGGAAGCGAAACGGCTTCATTCCTGCAGTTGGGAGGGATCTTAAAGTATCGCGAGTTTGGCAGTGACGCTGTCAGTTAAGTTTGGATCTTATGGGTACTGTATTGAAAACTTTCAACGATGAAACGAAAGGACCCATAAGTTCCAGCGGAAACTGATATTCTTTATTCAAAGCTGCCGTGATAACTGCTCTCATTTTTAGATCTTTGAACTATTTACTACTCTTCGAATGAGAGACAACACCTTTCGACCGAGCAGACCTGTCACTTTGAAATGGCAGTTGGTACTGGAGAACATTTGACCGATTAAAAACTTAAATAAAATGGAAACGAATATACAGAGAAGGAACAGATCGGTGACGAAAGCGGAACGGCTTCATTCCTGGAGTTAGGAGGGATCTCAAAGTATCGCGAGTTTGGCAGTGACGCTGTCAGTTAAGTTTGGATCTTATGGGTTCTATATTGAAAACTTTCAACGATGAAACGAAAGGACCCATAAGTTCCAGCGGAAACTGATATTCTTTATTCAAAGTTGCCGTGATAACTGCTCTCATTTTTCGATCTTTGAACTATTTACTACTCTTCGAATGAGAGACAACACTGTTTCGACGGCCGATACGAAAAAGGGCACTTTGATGAAATTAGCGAAGTAAAAAGTAACAGCAAGGGGGTGCCGCGAATAAAATAAGCTGAAACGGCTTTTTTTAACGATTTTGGCCAAAATTATCATGCCGCGTTAACAATAACAACAAAATAACAGGACGAGCTCCTCAAATGATGAGTTTACTCGTTAGCGGCGTAAAAAAAAATCCGAAAAAATTCGTAATCCAGCAGCGGAGTAAAAGATAACACGCTATCTTCTAGCGACGTAAAGAATAACACGAAATTTATACTGGCCACGTAAACTGTAACACGGAGCATGACCGGCTATGTGGTGCTTATTATTTATCGCTTCAGCCGCGTAAAAAAAATTCTGACAACTACGAGGTCAGCGACGATAAAAATAACACCAGCTGTGTGAAACAAACAAAAATTGTACCAGCCGCGTAAAAAATAACACGAATAATTCTATTATTATTTCGATAAGTTGCGAGCTCTTGGGACAACTAAATTGCTAATTTCAAGGCTAGCGACGATAAAAGTAACACCAGAGGTGTAAAACCTCCAAAAACGAACCAGCCGCGTAAAAAATTACACGAATAATTGTATCATTATTTCGGTAAGTTGAGAGCTCTTGGGACAAGTAAATCGCTAATTTCAAGGCTAGCGACGATGAAACACCAGAGGTCTAAAACTAACAAAAAACGGACCAGCCGCGTAAAAAATAACACGAATAATTCTATTATTATTTCGATAAGTTGAGAGCTCTTGGGACAACTAAATCGCTAATTTCAAGGCTAGCGACGATAAAAGTAACACCACCAGAGAAAAATCACCAAAAATCAGACCAGCCGCGTAAAAAATAACACGAATAATTGTATCATTATTTCGATAAGTTGGGAGCTCTCCATTTTATTCGCGGCACCCCCTTGCTGTTACTTTTTACTTCGCTAATTTCATCAAAGTGCCCTTTTTCGTATCGGCCGTCGAAACGAAAGGACCCATAAGTTCCAGCGGAAACTGATATTCTTTATTCAAAGTTGCCGTGATAACTGCTCTCATTTTTCGATCTTTGAACTATTTACTACTCTTTGAATAAAAGACAACACCTTTTGACCGAGCTGACCTGTCACTTTGAAATGGCAGTTGGTACTGGAGAACATTTGACAGATTAAAAACTTAAATAAAATGGAAACGAAAATACAGAGAAGGAACAGATCGGTGACGAAAGCGAAACAGCTTCATTCCTGGAGTTAGGAGGGATCTTAAAGTATCGCGAGTTTGGCAGTGACGCTTTCAGTTAAGTTTGGATCTTATGGGTTCTATATTGAAAACTTTCAACGATGAAACGAAAGGACCCATAAGTTCCAGCGGAAACTGATATTCTTTATTCAAAGTTGCCGTGATAACTGCTCTCCTTTTTCGATCTTTGAACTATTTACTACTCTTTGAATAAAAGGCAACACCTTTTGACCGAGCTGACCTGTCACTTTGAAATGGCAGTTGGTACTGAAGAACATTTGACGGATTAAAAATTTAAATAAAATGGAAACGAATATACAGAGAAGGAACAGATCGGTGACGAAAGCGAAACAGCTTCATTCCTGGAGTTAGGAGGGATCTCAAAGTATCGCGAGTTTGGCAGTGACGCTGTCAGTTAAGTTTGGATCTTATGGGTTCTGTATTGAAAACTTTCAACGATGAAACGAAAGGACCCATAAGTTTCAGCGGAAACTGAAATTCTTTATTCAAAGTTGCCGTGATAACTGCTCCCATTTTTCAATCTTTGAACTATTTACTACTCTTTGAATAAAAGACAACACCTTTGGGCCGAGCAGACTTGTCGCTCTGAAATGGCAGTCAGTACTGGAGAAATATTTCACGGATTAAAAATTTAAAAAAAATGGAAACGAAAATTCAGAGAAGGAACAGATCGGTGACGAAAGCGGGACGGCTTCATTCCTGGAGTTGGGAGAGATCTTAAAGTATCGCGAGTTTGGCAGTGACGCTGTCAGTTAAGTTTGGATCTTATGGGTACTGCATTGAAAAACTTCCGCGATTAAACGAAAGGACCCATAAGTTCCAGCGGAAACTGATATTTTTTTATTTAAAGTTGCCGTGCTAACTACTCACACGTTTCGATCTTGGAGCTATTCGCTACTCTTCGAAAAAGAGACCACAACATGCAGTTTCTTTTGACCGATAGTCTTGTCACTTTAAAGTGGCAGTCGATACGGGAGAACATTTGACAGATTTAAAAAAAAAAAAAGAAAGAAATTAAAATAAAAATTAAGAAAAGAAACAGATCAGTGATGAATGAACGGCTTCATGCAAGGAATAGGGAGAAATTTTGCAAAATCGAGAGTTTGGCAGTGACGCTGTCAGTTAAGTTTGGATCTTATAGGTACTGTATTGAAAACTTTCCACGATGAAACGAAAGGACCCATAAGTTCCAGCGGAAACTGATATTCTTTATTTAAAGTTGCCGTGATAACTGCTCACATTTTTCGATCTTTGAACTATTCGCTACTCTTCGAATAAGAGACAATACCTTTTGACCGCGCAGACTTGTCACTACGAAATGGCAGTCAGTACAGGAGAACATTTGACTGATTAAAAAAGAAAAAAAAAAAATAGAAAAAAAAATTCAGAGAAGGATTAGATCAGTGACGAGAGCGTAACGGCTACATTCCTGGAGTTGGGAGAGATCTTAAAGTATCGCGAGTTTGGCAGTGACGCTGTCAGTTAAGTTTGGATCTTATGGGTACTGCATTGAAAAACTTCCGCGATTAAACGAAAGGACCCATAAGTTCCAGCGGAAACTGATATTCTTTATTCAAAGTTGCCGTGATAACTGCTCTCCTTTTTCGATCTTTGAACTATTTACTACTCTTTGAATAAAAGGCAACACCTTTTGACCGAGCTGACCTGTCACTTTGAAATGGCAGTTGGTACTGAAGAACATTTGACGGATTAAAAATTTAAATAAAATGGAAACGAATATACAGAGAAGGAACAGATCGGTGACGAAAGCGAAACAGCTTCATTCCTGGAGTTAGGAGGGATCTCAAAGTATCGCGAGTTTGGCAGTGACGCTGTCAGTTAAGTTTGGATCTTATGGGTTCTGTATTGAAAACTTTCAACGATGAAACGAAAGGACCCATAAGTTTCAGCGGAAACTGAAATTCTTTATTCAAAGTTGCCGTGATAACTGCTCCCATTTTTCAATCTTTGAACTATTTACTACTCTTTGAATAAAAGACAACACCTTTGGGCCGAGCAGACTTGTCGCTCTGAAATGGCAGTCAGTACTGGAGAAATATTTCACGGATTAAAAATTTAAAAAAAATGGAAACGAAAATTCAGAGAAGGAACAGATCGGTGACGAAAGCGGGACGGCTTCATTCCTGGAGTTGGGAGAGATCTTAAAGTATCGCGAGTTTGGCAGTGACGCTGTCAGTTAAGTTTGGATCTTATGGGTTCTGTATTGAAAACTTTCAACGATGAAACGAAAGGACCCATAAGTTTCAGCGGAAACTGAAATTCTTTATTCAAAGTTGCCGTGATAACTGCTCCCATTTTTCAATCTTTGAACTATTTACTACTCTTTGAATAAAAGACAACACCTTTGGGCCGAGCAGACTTGTCGCTCTGAAATGGCAGTCAGTACTGGAGAAATATTTCACGGATTAAAAATTTAAAAAAAATGGAAACGAAAATTCAGAGAAGGAACAGATCGGTGACGAAAGCGGGACGGCTTCATTCCTGGAGTTGGGAGAGATCTTAAAGTATCGCGAGTTTGGCAGTGACGCTGTCAGTTAAGTTTGGATCTTATGGGTACTGCATTGAAAAACTTCCGCGATTAAACGAAAGGACCCATAAGTTCCAGCGGAAACTGATATTTTTTTATTTAAAGTTGCCGTGCTAACTACTCACACGTTTCGATCTTGGAGCTATTCGCTACTCTTCGAAAAAGAGACCACAACATGCAGTTTCTTTTGACCGATAGTCTTGTCACTTTAAAGTGGCAGTCGATACGGGAGAACATTTGACAGATTTAAAAAAAAAAAAAGAAAGAAATTAAAATAAAAATTAAGAAAAGAAACAGATCAGTGATGAATGAACGGCTTCATGCAAGGAATAGGGAGAAATTTTGCAAAATCGAGAGTTTGGCAATGACGCTGTCAGTTAAGTTTGGATCTTATAGGTACTGTATTGAAAACTTTCCACGATGAAACGAAAGGACCCATAAGTTCCAGCGGAAACTGATATTCTTTATTTAAAGTTGCCGTGATAACTGCTCACATTTTTCGATCTTTGAACTATTCGCTACTCTTCGAATAAGAGACAATACCTTTTGACCGCGCAGACTTGTCACTACGAAATGGCAGTCAGTACAGGAGAACATTTGACTGATTAAAAAAGAAAAAAAAAAAAGAAAAAAAAAAATTCAGAGAAGGATTAGATCAGTGACGAGAGCGTAACGGCTACATTCCTGGAGTTGGGAGAGATCTTAAAGTATCGCGAGTTTGGCAGTGACGCTGTCAGTTAAGTTTGGATCTTATGGGTACTGCATTGAAAAACTTCCGCGATTAAACGAAAGGACCCATAAGTTCCAGCGGAAACTGATATTTTTTTATTTAAAGTTGCCGTGCTAACTACTCACACGTTTCGATCTTGGAGCTATTCGCTACTCTTCGAAAAAGAGACCACAACATGCAGTTTCTTTTGACCGATAGTCTTGTCACTTTAAAGTGGCAGTCGATACGGGAGAACATTTGACAGATTTAAAAAAAAAAAAAGAAAGAAATTAAAATAAAAATTAAGAAAAGAAACAGATCAGTGATGAATGAACGGCTTCATGCAAGGAATAGGGAGAAATTTTGCAAAATCGAGAGTTTGGCAGTGACGATGTCAGTTAAGTTTGGATCTTATGGGTACTGTATTGAAAACTTTCCACGATGAAACGAAAGGACCCATAAGTTCCAGCGGAAACTGATATTCTTTATTTAAAGTTGCCGTGATAACTGCTCACATTTTTCGATCTTTGAACTATTCGCTACTCTTCGAATAAGAGACAATACCTTTTGACCGCGCAGACTTGTCACTACGAAATGGCAGTCAGTACAGGAGAACATTTGACTGATTAAAAAAGAAAAAAAAAAAAGAAAAAAAAAAATTCAGAGAAGGATTAGATCAGTGACGAGAGCGTAACGGCTCCATTCCAGGAGTTGGGAGAGATCTTAAAGTATCGTGAGTTTGGCAGTGACGCTGTCAGTTTAGTTTGGATCTTATGGGTTCTGTATTGAAAACTTTCAACGATGAAACGAAAGGACCCATAAGTTCCAGCGGAAACTGATATTTTTTATTCAAAGTTTCGCACCACCTTGCGTCTACCCAAAGTAGATTTTATGGTCACGGCGTAAACTTAGGCTTATATGAGGTCACTGGGACTTCGTGTGACCTTTACGGGTTAAAATGCTTCCAACATAAGTTCTGATTAGTATCTCAGAACTGATTTCACGCTGTACTCGTTACATTACTAATTTAAAGGTTGCATAAAAAATTATGATTATTAGGGTTTTTTTACATTCTTAAGGAGTAATTTAAAATTATTTCCAATGTCAAAAATTTTAACAGCTTTAATGGGATTACGGAATAAAATTAACTTAAAATTAATTAATTTAATAATCTTAAAAAAAAATTGGTGTGATTAATGTAGAAACTGTTATTTAAATCTCAGTAACAACATTTTACACGACAAAAAATAATATTTCTTAAGTTTTACAAAAATTGATAGTTTTTGTAAAGATTGTCCATGTAAGTTCTTTTCTATGATTACTCAACCGATTACAAACAGCTAGTCTATTATTCGTTAGCTTGTTTCTAATGTCAAATTAAAAACTCTTTCGTCAAAAAAATTGTTTTGCTTAGTCGAATTGATAGTTTAGACTGAAATTTTCATAACAGGGGAATTTGAAGCTAACAGGGTAATTATTAACTGATTTATGCAACTTGGCATGGAGGGTTTTACGTGTTTGAACCTTTGAAATAATTAATCAATTATTAATTTTACTTACCGTTAAGGGGGTAACCCGGTGTGAAAAAAAAAAATCGATATTTTTTTTTACTCAAATTCTACTCCATCAGTTTTTAAGCGCGCAAGCGCGCATGGGAAAAAACAAAAATAGTAACCTCGAATGCACTTTTCGAATATGGAACATTTCAGCTAAAATCAATCACGTTTCGGAGCAGAAAATGACCCTACTTCAAATTTGGTACATGTTTTGGGTGCTCCTAAGTCAGTATTTTGGCAGAATATGAGGTATTTATCTATAACCCCCTTGTAGTTATAGCCCTTGGAGTGTTTTAGGGGTGTAAATTTTCAAATAATCATAACTCACGAACGTTTTATCGGATCGGGACGATTTTTTTTTAAATACGCGTTTTGACTTGTAGTTTTAAGTAAAAATTATAAATTTTATGAAAAGTTTAAAAAAATGCAACTCATTTGCAATTCTTGAGTTATGATTATTTGAAAATTTACACCCCTAAAACACTCCAAGGGCTGTAACTACGAGGGGACTAAAGATAAACACCTCATATTTTGCCAAAATACTTACTTTGGACCACCCAAAACATGTACCAAATTTAAAGTAGGGCCACTTTCTGCTCCGAAGCGTGATTGATTTTAGCTGGAATGTCCCATATTTTAAAAACTTCTTCACCATTCAGCTCACGAATAAATTGTTTACGCAAGATGGCGATAGCTCTCTTTTATAAAGGGATTTTTATGTTTGCTAAGAAATTCGTATTGCCAAAAAATTGTTCTTTAATTTTTTTAAATTTTGTATTTTTTATAGACACTACAAAAATACAATACTTCGAATTATTTACATTGCTTTCCCAAAAATTTGCAGGTTAATGGTTTTTACAAATAGAAACTTGTAAAAACCATGTTAATTTTTCTTTAGGTTTTAAAAGTAATTTCACATTTTAAAACTCACATAATAGTAACTTTAAGTAATAAGTTATTTATACAACCTAATGTTTATAAACAATTTTTTTTCTTATAATTATGAATCCAGGATCTAATTGAGTCCTTTTTTCGACCATTAAAAAGATTTTGATTATCTTTGAGCATCTTGATAATTTTTTGATCCTTTACTGTTTTATCTTTATTGCAAAAATAATCATTGAAAGTTTCAAGTATTTTGTTTTTTTCTTCATTTGAATATCCTGATTTTTTTTTGACAGGTGACTCATTGGTTGAAAGTGATGCTCCAAGCATTTCTTGAGCTTCTTGTAAAGAGGTGTTAGAGTTTGAAAAATCTGAAATATAAAATCTTCTTTTAACTAAATCATTTAAACTACAGGTTACATCATACCAGTACAGCCTAAATTTGTTGATAACTTCGAAGATCGCTTCCAAAGTTTATAACTTCTTTGCATGAAAAATATCAAGTTTTACTGTATTCGAAGTTTTGAATAAAATTTTTTTTAACTTAGGCTTTTTTTTAATTTAAAAGGAAAAAATTTACATTAAATTCATTAAAATGACAATAAGTTGAAGAATAATACTTTCTACCAGAATGAGTGAATTGACAGAAACTCAAAATATGATGAAACCTCATATTTATCTGTATGCAAAAAAGTTATACACTTTTGGTCGTGATGATGGAAGTCGCCAATAACCTTAATAATCTTAACTCGCTTTCGTATCAAATTACCCCTGTTGTATAGTTGCGTTCACTTTAGGGCCGCTAGTTCAAACAGTTTGAACCTCCAGAAAGTACTCAAAGAAATTAATCTTTGGGGTTGTTTTTCAAATCTCTCATTGAATAAAAAAAAAAAAAAAAAAAAAATGATTATAATTGCTTTTTTATTTTCTTAACTAAAATTTAATTATTTTAGGATATATAATTTTTAAGAATTTCAAGAGCTCAATACCATGTCCAATGATTAGATTTTAGCAACCACTTACTCAGTGGCCGCTAGGATTCATTTTTTGGATCTGGCGTGGGTCTATATTCCACTGAAAAAGTGAGTTGAACGCGAGTTTTTCGTGCGAATGAGATGCCAAGCTTTTTCGCTCTAAGCAAATCTCCGTTTAATTCACGTTTTGAATTTAATCATTCCAATTGGAGACGACAGTGAATCAGACCCAAAAAATGAATCAGTTTTGATAGTTTGACAATTTATTATAATAATCTTATATTGCTTCTCGGCCCCTGATATATTATTAATATTGCTATAAAAAAAAGTATAATTAGCTGGATTTTGATTTGATTTAGTTATTATTGGTTTACTCGATACTTAATTTTTAGTTACTTAATACTGTGTTTTGTGCTATATTACTTATTGTTAACTTTAAGTAACAAGCTGAAACTTAGGGTTACGAGACAAAAAATAACGAGAATTCATTCTGTTGTAATAATTCAAAGTTAAAATTAAGTATCTTCCAAGAATTATTTCTTCACTTTTTACAAGTAAATTAGGTATAAATTAATGTGAGTAGCAAACCTTTTGAGGAGTTATATATCGACGAGTCCTCGCTCCTAATAGAATTTTCTGATTCTTCTGAAAAAAAGTGTTATTTCAATAATTATAAAATAATAATTAATAAAAATGAGAGCAATGACTAAATAAATGAAAATAATCAATCAAACTTCTTTATAATTAAAAGTAGAATGGAAAGTTAAGCACATGATGCTGTTACTTTTGAAGGCAAGTATTAGTAATTTTAAAAAATCTAAGGTTGAAAGATAAAGTTTTGATGAATATTTGTTATTTCCCATCTACTATGTAACGGTATATTAAAACACAAAAGTATTAAAAGTTATGAATTTTTCAAATTGAACACCCATCTACTTAATTAACATTGAAAATTACAATGGTTTAATATATAACTCAATTAAGCTACTTACGTATGTTGTCTCCGGAGGCAGCTTCTAAGAACTTAAGAAATAATCCCACCTCTCTCTCAGGAATGTTTTTCTGATAATAGTTGCGATGAATGTCCACATGGTGCCCCATAAATCGAGCAAGTTCTTGAGTCTCGCGGTCATTTAGATTTAGCTCCATACAAGCAGATGCAAGCTGCTTTCTTAAACGTGTTGCATTCAATAAATGATGCTTGGGAGATCCACAATTTTTTGCGAACCTTCTGAGAATCTCATAAGCATTCAGGTATCTTAGTTTGTAGTCAAAAGTTCTGGGAATCCCGAAGAAATACTTATTGGATTCTGGAATACCTTTTATCCTTGGTCTAATTTCTAATAACAGGTTCATTTCTACTTCTAAGTCTGGTGGAATCAATAGTTTTACTTCTTTACCTAGCTTGGCTCTAGCTCTCATCAAAGCAAATTTTTCCGCAATTTTTTTGGTATCATTTGTGAAGTTTTTATACAGCTCAGAATTTTGATCACACGGAGCCCTACTTTTAAATTCGCTAATTAGTATACGCTGAACGTCTCCAGGACGGCGGCGATTATATATCTGAAGATACGATAAAACTGCTTTGAGAAGATTGAGATAGTTATTTGTACTAACTTCCTCTTGTAGTTTCTGATAACATTGGAGTCTTTGTTTTGTTATGTACAATAGTAAAAACTTGAAATCATTTATGTCGGGTAGTTCTTCAGGTTTTCGACGTCTGTTTCTTCCGTGTGAGTCAGCTGTTTTTTTAGAAAGTATATTTTTGTAATCTTCAGAAAAAACTTCTATGAATCTTTTTACAGATTCTGCCTCTTCGATCATAGTAGCTCTTGAACACTCATTAGCTCTAGTTTTTGCTATGTCTTTTATGAGAGTTCCCATATTGTTAGCAACGGTCGGAAATTGAAAATATTCACTGTTACTTTCTTCATCGCCTCTAGCCATTTCTATTATACCGTTGATAATTGACATACTACCCGATGTTGTCAATATTTCTGAAAATTGATTAATTTTTAAGATTATTTTTAAACGGCCCAATCGTCTTATCTTGGTTATTATATTACTTTTATGCTGAGGGCCAATAAGTCGAAGTGATTCTTTACTTGCATACAACGTTATAATCTCATCGTACCTCGTAACATTAAAAATTTTATCTCGACTCATATGCGCTAGTATTTCTTTTCGTAAGTGATTTGAAGCGTTTTTATGGTAATAAGGGAGCATCCTGTCTGCAACTTTTGCTAAATTGTGACACTTCAAGTCTTTGATACCAGTACACGACTTAATGTGTTTCGCAATATTTTTAGCTAGCTGAAAGCTCTTACATTTAATACAGACTGTATAATCTGTACCCTGTTTTATGTCTCCTCTAGATGCTCGAGCGACGCGAAATTCATTTTTTTCATTTACGGCTGTTAACGTATTGAAATCAAAGTCTCCTTTATAAATTAATTCTGCCATAGGACGTCTGCTTCCAAAATTTTGTTGGGAATCAGCCATCATCATTTTTACTTCAGGCTTATCACTGTGTTTCGATCGCAAGTGTCTTTTCAGGTGAGATTGGTCAACATGGCAATATGGGCACATATGATTTCTTCTCTTGCGTGGTTTATCCTTGTCAGCTTCTATTGAAATAACTTTCATTTCTAATAAATTGGGAGCATCCACGTCAGGATGGTTTCGACTAGTAGAGAAACGTATAAGAGTTTCATCAGAATCATTACTCTCTTTTTGATGCTTGTCTGATTCTTCGAGGCATGGATTCTCATCAAGGGTCTGCGTAGTTGAATCATCAGGAACATAAGTAGGGTCATCTGAAAATATATTTAGATGAGTGTGGGAGAGCAACGGGGTGCATGAGGACGAACGAGGGACTGGGAGATGGGAAAGGTAAGGAATGCGGGGAAACGCTGGGCACGGGCGAGAGAGAGAAGGACAGTGTTTTGGCACTGACTGTGACAAAATAAGCTAAGGCCTAAATGAAGTAGATCGAGGCATGTAATGAAGATGCATCGCTCAAACCAGACTTGTGTTATTATATTCATCCACCCGCACATCAAAATCCTCACAAGAAAATAGTAAATAACTTGATAAATTATAGCAAAAGGTAAAAAAAAATTGACTAAAAATAAAATAAAATCAAAACATTTTATCATTTAAATTAGTTATTACTGTAAAATCTAAATTATTAAAAGACTCTATTAGGGCACATCACGCAAAGTTATTTATTATTTAATTTTAAAAAAATATGAATCTCTAGTTTACAAAGTATTTGAAATTTTTTTGAAAGATCAGTTTTTTAAAAATTTTTACGAAGATCCCCTTTGAATAAAAAAAAAAAGTTTACTACCTTCCAACAATGTGCTTGATATCACGGTTGTTATTTCTCTGGAACAATCTGTACAAAAAATGAAGTAAAATTTTAGTAATTCTGTTTTTATTATTGACTTTAATCTTTTTTGATTTGATATCTTTAGAAAAAAGATTCTATTAAAAAAAAAAAAAAAGAGTTGAGTATGTTCGATTGTTAAAAACGTCTTGAATGAAAATTAATTGATTCAGACGTTAAAATGCTATGTGTGTGTGTGTTTTTCTCTTATATGCACTTGTCGAAAACTGCCAAAGCGCTTTTGCAGTGATTCAAGTTTATCTGGGTGAACGAAATAACAGGCGGCGTTATATGGACGTGCCCAGGGTTTTGCCCACCCCATATAAATATCTAACCTGCTATGCAATATAACGACCTCCAACTCGATTACTTTTTAAAATCTCTTAAACAGTAATGAATAAAGTATTGAATGCATAATACTCTGAATATACATACCAGAATCAAGCGGAGATATGTAACTCGTTCCAGACTTAGGACAAATTGCGAGTACTTGTTCATTTTCTAAATTTTCATCACTCTCTTCATCAGACGCTTCCTTTGTACTCATTCGTGAGAAATCATCTTCAGAGTCGTAACCATCTTCATCATCATGCACGGGAAAGTCTAAATATAAATTTTCTGAAAAGTTCAAATATCTTTATAACAACCGGTTGATTCATTTATTTGATACGGTTATTTATTTATTTATTTTTTCTGAAAACGTGACCAAAAAACTGATTTTACAATAATTTATCTTTAGAGAAAGAGAGCCATGTAGACGTAAGATTAATCATTTTTTCACTCTCTTTTGTTCTTTTACTTAAATAAAAATGATTTTACAAACCGAAATTTTTTAGAAGCTATAATTAAAGGTCTAGTGTTTATGACAAAATATTTTTCACAGTGTGTAGCACCCAAAGCTTTTTAGGTATCTTATGTATTCTATTCGTGAAAATTCATAGGTGTCCCATGTATTTTTAAGGACGTTCAACTCGAAAAATTAATCATGATGAATAAATCATGAAAATTTAGAGATATTTTGATTAAATAATAAGAAGTCCTCTGTTAAAATCTGGAAGCAATTAGGAGTCTATTAACAAAGATATCAATAATTATTGTTTTGACCCATTAACACAGTGTCATACGGGAGATCGAACTTTTTCGTGCTTCTTAACAAAGTCTCTCAACAATGGATGATGACACAAAGTACAGTTTTTTTGAGGTGTGAAAAGAGCATTTGAGGATTATTTTAAGATGTTTACAGAGACGATTAGGAGAATATTAGTATAATAGAAAAAAATAGTCAAAGAAAAAAAAATACTACTTTTGGGGTTAGGTTAGACTTGAGCAACCAATCAGCGTGTTTCTATATCGGAAAAATAGTCATACGAGAAGACTTGACTTGAGTAGTCAAAGTTGAACGTTCTTAAATATCTCAGAAATATACTTATATTTCGTCACGTTCGATAGATTACTATGTAGTACTCGAGCCCGACAGGTGTCATATCATTACTTTTAACAAAAATAAAATAGTATCAAGCGCAGGGCCCATGCTCTGCATCTTCATATTATTTCTTAGTGCGAAGGTTTAATTTCGTTGCTTTAGCAAAGTGTATTTATTTTTACAAAATTTTAGAAAATGGGTTCCGGTAAGGGACTTTCCATAGATCATACGGATCGCAGCTATAATAGGAAAGGTAAATCAAGTCGATCGAAGCGCGAACGCAGCCATAGCATTGAGAAAAGGCGGGTGCGTCGTCGCAGGTCGAGGTCGTCTTCTCGTTATGGTTCCCATAGGCATGTTAGGTCTGGGAAGAGGCGATCCAGATCTCCTGGGCCCTCCGTTTCTCCAAATAGACGGCATCGCAGTTCTCATCATGTGTCCAGTAGAGGTGATGAAGGTTATACTCCGCCGGGTTCACCATCAAATTTAGCTCGGCATGGAGATAATTAAAAACGAAGAAAAGGGTTAAGCTGTGAATTTATTCTCATACAACTGCTTTAAATTACTTATTGATTATAGAATTTTGAGCCTACACAAGAGGTGGGACAAAAAAAAAAAAAGAAAAAGTTTTTTGGTTAACTTAGCATGCACTTGAGGCATTGTTGTTAAAAAAAAAAAAAATTTTGATGGCAGACCGAGCTTGCCCTTTGAGGCAATGTCAGTTCTGACTTTATTTATTGAAATAATTGATTGATTCCTTTTTCCTATTTCTATTGAGAAAAATCCAAAGATGATGATGCGGCATTCATAGCTGATAAAGAGGTTATTCCTGTTGATAAACAAGGCTTGACTCCCTCGGTTGTTAAGGACTCTTCAACTCCTGTTAGCAGTGTGGTCGAAGCAGCTGTTTCAGGACTGAAGACTGGAACGTCGAACGAAGATTTGAAAAAATCAACTGATGAAAAGCTTGAAGCTGAATTTTTAAAAGCGCTAGGCAAGGATCCTAATTTAGATGGCAATAAAATTTTAAAACTTCATAAGATTCTCTCATCAAAATGGAAGAATTTATTGTCCGAAGGTTTTAAAACTAAGGATCTTGAAAAATTACTCGCTAAATATCCTCATGTCGGTGATTGTCCTTTGGAGGCAAGGATTTTGAACCAAGTTATGAAAGAAGGTATGAGTGGAGAAAAGAGATCAATATTTTATAGATTCCCAAAATGTTATTGGCACGGCTTTGTCTGCGGTTGGCGAAGTTTTAACCAATTTACTTAATGATAAGGACAATAAAAACCCAGAAAAAAATTTAAATTATTGAAACATTGTCCGATGTTGGTCAACTTCTTTCTCACCAATTTCATGCTGAATCAGTTTCACGTAAAGCGTATATAAACCCAGCGTTTCAAAATAAATCTTTACGCGATACGTTGGATAAATCAGTTTCTGATACACATTTGTATGCTGATAATGTGGAAGAAGAGATAGAAAAGCGAAGAAAATTCAGAAAAATAATAATTTTTTGTTTTATTATTACATGATTTATGTACTCATTAATATGTAATAAATAATTTGTAAATTGAAAAATTTTCAGTTCGTCAAACATCTACATAGCAATACATCGAACGAGACGAAATATAATTATTGGATCAAACGAGCTTACCTAAGTGAAGTTCGATCGTAATTATATGAAGTCTCGTTCGATAGATTACGCTCCCACCCAAAACTCCCAAAATTCCCATTACAGAAAATTTTTCAGCTACGAACTTATGAAGATGCAGAGCATGAGCCCTGCGCTTGATATTATTTTGTTTTTGTTAAAAGTAGTGATATGACTCCTGTCGGGCTCGACTACTACATAGTAATCTATCGAACGAGACTTCATATAATTAGGATCGAACTTCACTTAAGTAAGTTCGTTTGATCCAATAAACATTCTTCAATTTATGAAAAAAAAAGATGACTAAATTATTTAGTTTATACGAGAGAATACATAAGCAATGTAAAAAATACGTCATAATATCACCTGAATTTGGTTCCGAATTGATTGTAAAGTCATTTGGTAAGGTCATAGGTTGACGATTTTGTCTGTTTTCATTGGTAGTTTCTTGGATAGAGTCTGCATGGTCGATTTCCATTTCCATGATGTTAAAATTATAGTTAGATTGATTGCCATGGTTTTGTCTAAAAATAAATTTATTACTATAATACAAATCGTTGGTTTAGAGAAAGATCCTACTATCTCAGCGGGCCAGAGCAAGAACCTACCATCTCACCGATCCAGAGCAAGAACCTGCTATCTCAGGGGCTGGAGATAAAAGCTACTGTCTCACAGGCCCATTTAAACAATGGCATCAAAATTTTTTTTTTTTTTTTTTTTTGAAGCGTGGCTTCTTTAGTTACGTTATAACTTTGCAACGCTTCAAAAAAGAAAAAAAAATTTCGATGCCATTGTTTGATTGGGCCTGTGAGACAGTAGCTTATAATTTCGGCTCCTGAGATAGAAGGTTTTTGCTCTGACCCCTAAGATGGTAGGTTCTTGCTCTGGCCCACTGGGATGGTAGGTTCTTGCTCTGGCCCACTGAGATAGTAGGTTCTTACTCTAAACCGACGAAATAAGATTAAGAAAATAAGACACTTGAACATTTTAATAAAATCAAATTTTTCTGAGACATAAACAAAACAACTAAAAAATAAAATGTATATGTTACAAAAAAAGAATGAATAATTCATTAAGCAAAGTTCATAATTATGTAAATAAGCTTAACGTTTTGCACGCATTTTTATCAAAATTTTCTAATGCTTATAAACAGAAAAGTTTTGATGAAAACGGTGCTAAAAAACCGTTTGATTTTACATTATTCCGACTCAGAAAAACCTATTATTCTTAACAGAATTTTTTTTTTTTAATGTTTATTTACCCGAAGTTTAGTTCAGATTGTTCACAGGTTCAACTACAATGCTCAGCACTCCATTCATCATATTTAATTATCTCATTGGAAAAGGCAGTGTTAAAAAGTTTTTAAAACTAATCATTATTCTTAAATTTATTAATATTAAAAAATTTTCATTTTCATTCAAATTCGTCAAAATTTGAACCACTTGTTGATGATGTCTAGCTAGCTAGATAAATGTTTTCTAAAATTTAAAATATCAGGCTATTGAGCTTAAAGAAAATCTTAATTAAATTATAAAGCACGATTGTAAGCATCATTTCATAAGAAATCATGCAGTTTCTAAAGGTTGACTTTTAAAAAAGCTTTTTTTCGTTTCAAATCCTTTGAAAAACTTCATATAGAAATAGTATGTTTCGATACAGGTGCTCAAATGTCATCAGGGCGTTTTGAAGGTACCGAGGGCGAAGCGAAGCGTAGCCCAAGGTTCTTCAAAGAGCCCTGGTGACGTTGCGCACTTGTATCGAAACATGTTTTTACGCATTACAACCGAAAATAAGGAGCAAAGATCCGATTTGGAGGTTGGAATGCGGAAAAAAATATTTTTGATTAGTATACAAAAAAAATCAATGGGCTGGTCGTGAGCTGAAATGCTGACAAAATTTTCAAAAAAGTTTGTTAGAAAAAAAGTCTGTTTTTTATGATTTTTTCTGATTTTTAAAAACCTTCTTGGGACTGAAATTTAATATTATATAAAATTCAACTATTTTTTATAAAATTTTTCAGATGACTCGTCCAGAGCCCTAGCACTGACGATTTCAAAAGGAAATTGTACTTTCAAGCGCTGCGGTTCCCTGCCCCTCCCGCTTCCCTCGCACGAGAGTGGTGAACATCCTTAAATAAAGCATTTTAGAAATGTTTCATCTAAATACCTTTTCAGATAATATTTATTTTCTAAGATTCGCAGCGGTGGCTGATTTGACCATCTTACCCGATGTGACCCTTTTACACATTTATTGTCTCAATCATACTTATAGCTGCAAATACTTAAAAATAAAAATTACCTTTCAGCTGCAGTGATGGTCCTATTTTCTACCTGATTATCATTGGTACTTGTTTTCCTGCAAAAATAAAATATTTTTATTTTTTTAAACTGTTAATGCTAAATGAAGCTTTTAAGTTTAAGTAAGTCTACTTTGTTCCGACAATAACAGGTGATTATATTTTGATCTCGTTAGAACTCTAAGAGCACTGTTCTAGCTCTGATTGATTAATCATGTTAAAAATTTTTAAGCGAAATAGTTCAAAATCATTACAATTATTTAGTATTTTAAACTTAGAACCCCCTGTTGTAAGTTAAAGTATGTAATATATACGTATTAAGAAACGCAAGTGTAATAAACATATAATTGGTATATATTAAGTGATTCGTGGAACTTTCATGTGTTAATTTTACGTGTTTAACTCTTGATTAGTGAAATTTTATTATTGAAGTTATTCATGCTGCTGTTATATGTAACTTTAACATGTAGTTTTTTATTTTTTAATTTTTAATAAATTTATGCGTAAAGTCACTTTCTTAAAGTTACACGTAAAAATTATAAACAAAAATTACAGATTTTATAAACTCACAAATGATGAAAAAAAAATTACGTGTGAAAATTACACATACAAATACACAAAAATTACATCATGAATAATTTTTACAATTATAATTACATAATTTTTACAATTACAATAATATTTTATAATAAGGACGTTTTAGACCTCCAGTGACTCTCATTCATTCGCACGAGAAACAGCTGACGCGCCACTCGTTCTGTCTCCTCGCTCTCGTAGCGCAGCATAACCGCAAAGACAAAAAAATCAACTTTACTGTTAAATTACTCTGAAAGTACGCCCGGTTGCCGTATTTTGAAAAATGTTAGATTGATTCTTGTTTCAATGGCTAGAATATACTCTTTTTTTAGAAAAAGTTAACTACTAGTTAATTTACAGTCGTCGATAACATTAAAAAATTGTAGTGCTCTACGTGCCATCCCATGCAAAACGACCGAACTTTAAGCGTTCATAACTCAAAAACGAGTCCCGCTTGCCATATTTTTTTTATGGCATTCGAAAGAGCATGTAAAAGTGTGCTTGTATGGGTAGTTACAAAAATAGTTAACATTGTTCCAAAATCCCTGATAACGAGCCTAAAACGTCCTCAAGCGTCGACTAACAATCAAAAAAATGACTTACCCTTTAATTTTTGCTGATTCCTCGGTTTCATCTTCCAAGTCTTTCTCTTTCGTATTACATTTTTGCGAGATAATACTCTTTTGCAATAGTTTAGTTCTGAAAAAGAAAGTTCATTTTTTGAGTTTTTCAAAATTAATTATTTAGAAAAGATTTAAAAATAATTTTTATCACTAGCTAGTATAAATAGAGCTTTAGTGATAAAATAAAAGGAAAATAAAACAAAAATAAATTTTTTCATAATTGTTGATTTTTTGAAAAATGTTCTAATTGTGAATTCTTATTACACCTGCACATCATAATTTTTTTATTAGATTTTTTTAACAATTCCTGGACAATAATTTGATCATATTTTTAAATGGATCTTGCAAAATTTAAATTATCTCATTGTAAAAATCGCCCAGGCTTTAAATAAATAGCGTAGAATCTAATAATAATAATAAACTTATGGCATATGTTTTCCAAAAAATCAAAATTATAATTGTTTACCGATGGAAATTTTAAATATTTTTATAATTTGTGCAGGTAAGATATAGGTACTCATGAACGAGACTCTGTATTGAAGTAAAAAATTTAAATTTTTAATTGTTAGGTAAAAATTGTTGGTAAAGTTTTTTTTTATTGGTTTTTTTTATAGTTGCCATGTTCATGCCACTGCTTACCACCGACTCTGCGTTCGAAATAGTCCCTACACTGCTTCACATTCAGGTGGGGTACGGAAAATTAGAGCACTTGTTCAACCGCCAGTGTAGACAAGGCATGAAGTTTTATTTTATATCATTAATAAAAATCAAAAGAGTTTCTCGGCCCGCTGGCTTTGTTGAAAATCAAATGAAACTACATTTTTTTCAAGACTTTTTTATGTTAAACATTAGTAAGCCTATCTTTAAAAATTTCGTATTCAAAGCCGCTTCTTCTTAAAAAGTCTTGCAACCCTGCATTTTTTTTTTTTTTATACTTTTTTTGTAAAAAATTTTTTAGATCCAATTTTACTATTTTCAACCCTGTACAATTGAATTTGCCAAAACGTTTGAATTTGGCGCCAAAAGTTTTTGGAAAAATGTTTTTTGAATTTCATTTAAAAAATGTTCAAAACCTAACTGGTTTTTCTGGCTTATTTAGGTTCTGAGATACGAATAAAAGTTGAAAAATCACTTTTTTAATGCTTAGAAATACTAGAAACGAGATTAAGATCTGAAAAAATTACCAAAAATTTTTTTTTTTTATGCCCTTTGAAATGATATTTATATTGTAAATCTAAGCGAATGTTATAAGTCCTTTTGGACAAGCCAATTATACGTGGTCAAAACATTTGAAATTGTATTTAAAAATTTTTCCGGGAAAATTAATAAAAAAAAAAACACAAAAAATGCGGGGTTGCACAATTCTCTACGTAAAGTAAGCTCTGAATACGAATTTCTTGAAGATAACGTGATAATGGGCTGATGAATGTGTAAGTTAAAAAAACGTCTTAATATTCAAAAACATTGATTGATTTGAGGGAAGAATCAGAGCTGAAATCTAATTAATAACTGATGTACGTTAGTATTCAATGAAATATTGAACTTTCATAGGTATTTTCGAGAAAATTTCTCAAAAATACCAGTTCTCGAAAATCACCAGTTTCGCTTTAAAAAAAAAAAATTTTATTGGTCGCGTGATTCTTCATTTGAAGGTATACATCTTTACTTTGTCGGAAAATATTGGTAATAATATAAAGATTGATGATGGAATTCCATTTTCAATGAAAATTAAAAGTTTCCATAAAAAAATTGAGCGACTAGAAAAAACAAAATTTTGTAAAAAAGTTTCCTGAAGCCTACCATTATGAAGCAATCAGTTTTGGAAATAAGCTCGAGCGTATGAAAATTTTAAACTTTAACTTGTAGTAAAAAGTTATAAAAAAAAAAAATTGAAAATTGCCTTTTGTCTTATCTCAAGAAGGTGTAAAACAGGAATTTTTTGCTATGCTAATTAAATAAAAATTAATTTACGAAATATCTTACATTTTGACAAACTAAAATGTATCAACTTTCCATAAGATGTGCATTAGGTTGGGGCTTAATTTTTTTTTTATTTTTTTTTTCATGTTTGCCGGGCGGAAATAGTTTCTAAATACCTAAAAACTTATGCTCAAACCGCGAAAATGTTATTCGGAACGTTTTAACACGTGCCTCAAAGCACCTGAATTTTCTTATGGGATTTGAGTATAAAAAAGAGGTAAAAACGTTAAACCGCAGAGCTCTGGGTAAAAATCATCGATTTTAAAATTTGAAACGACATAAATCGATGTTAAATTTCCCGCTAAATCCAATGGAACCACTATTTTTTACCGTTCTAGTCTTAAAAAAATTTTACGAGCCAAAAACAGCCAATGATCGAAAAAATATCAGTCTAAATAACATTATTACATGTGAAAATGATAAAAAATATCGGTTTTAATATTTTAAATGACATAAATCGATGTAAAATTTCCCGTTAAATCCAATGGAACCATTTTTTTTACCGTTCTAGTCTCAAAACAATTTTACGAGCCAAAAACAGCCAATAATCGAAAAAAATATCAGTCATAATAACTTTATTACACGTGAAAATGATAAAAAATATCGTTTTTAATATTCTAAACGACATGAATTGATGTAAAATTTCCCGCTCAATCCAATGAAATCAATATTTTTTACCGTTCTGGTCTTAAGAAAACTTTACGAGCCAAAAACAGCCAATAATCGAAAAAAATATCAGTCTTAATAACTTTATTACACGTGAAAATGATAAAAAATATCGTTTTTAATATTCTAAACGACATGAATTGATGTAAAATTTCCCGCTCAATCCAATGCAATCAATATTTTTTACCGTTCTAGTCTTAAAAAAAATTTACGAGCCAAAAACAGCCAATAATCGAAGAAAATATCAGTCTTAATAACTTTATTACACGTGAAAATGATAAAAAATATCGTTTTTAATATTTTAAACGACATAAATCGATGTAAATTTTCTGCTCAATCCAATGAAATCATTATTTTTTACCATTCTGATCATCAAAAAATTTCATGAGCCAAAAACGGCCAATATATGCCGAAAAAACTCTATTTCGAATAAAAACTATGAAAATCATCGAATTTTATAACTTGAAACGACATGATCCGTTGTAATTTTTTCCCCTCAATCGAATGAAACCAGTATTTTTCGAGTCATAGACATGGTGCCCCCCAGAGATGGCGCCCACCGCTTTATTTGGGAAGATTGACCGTCACAGTTACCGCGCAAATTTGAAAGCTGAATAACAGAAAACGTTGCAAATAATTAAACAATAAATAAATAAATAAATAAGCCACCAAGCTGTAAGCCCCAATAACGCTAGGGAGAGTGATAAGTAAATTATTTTTTATAAACAATTAAATAAACCACCAAGCTCTAAGCCCCAATAACGCTGGGGAGAGCGATAAATAAATTATTTTTTATAAACAATTAAATAAACCGCCAAGCTCTAAACCCCATAACGCTGGGCGCCCGAGTTCAACAATGCCCCAAGCTTTAAACCCCCAAAACATTGGCCACCCGAATTCAACAAAGAAGCTGATAGCTGATCAGCTTTTTTGTTGAACTCAGGCACTCAGGGTTTTGGGGGCCTAGAGCTTTGGGGGTAGCCTATCAACTATTTTGTTTAACTCGGGCGCCCAGGGTTTTGGGAGCCTAGAGCTTGGGGGTAGCCAATCAGCTTTTTTGTTGAACTCGGGCTTCCAGGGTTTTGGGGGCTTAGAGCTTGGGGGGTAGCCAATCAGCTCTTTTATTGAACTCAGGCGCCCAGGGTTTTGGGGGCTTAGAGCTTGGGGGGTAGCCTATCAGCTTCTTTGTTGAACTCGGGCGCCCAGGGTTTTAGGGGTTTAGAGCTTATGGGGTAGCCAATAAGCTTTTTTGTTGAACTCGGGCGCCCCGGGTTTTAAGAGTTTAAAGTCGGGGCATAGCTGATTAGTTTTTTTGTTGAACTCAGGCGCCCAGCATTATGAGGTTTTAGAGCTTGGCGGTTTATTTAATTGTTTATAAAAAATAATTTATTTATCGCTCTCCCCAGCGTTATGGGGATTTAGAGCTTGGTGGTTTATTTAATTGTTTATAAAAAATAACTTATTTATCGCTCTCCCCAGCGTTATGGAGGCTTAGAGCTTGGCGGTTTAATTAATTGTTTATAAAAAATAATTTATTTATCGCTCTCCCCAGCGATATGGGGTTTTAGAGCTTGGTGGTTTATTTAATTGTTTATAAAAAATAATTTACTTATCACTCTCCCCAGCGTTATTGGGGCTTACAGCTTGGCAGCTTATTTATTTATTTATTTATTGATTAATTATTTGCAACGTTTTCTGTTATTCAGCTTTCAAATTTGCGCGGTAACTGTGACGGTCAATCTTCCCAAATAAAGCGGTGGGCGCCATGTCTGGGGGCACCATGTCTATGACTCGAAAAATACTGGTTTCATTCGATTGAGGGGAAAAAATTACATTGGATCATGTCGTTTCAAGTTATAAAATTCGATGATTTTCATAGTTTTTATTCGAAATAGAGTTTTTTCGGCATATATTGGCCGTTTTTGGCTCATAAAATTTTTTGATGGTCAGAATGGTAAAAAATAATGATTCCATTGGATTGAGCGGGAAATTTTACATCGATTTATGTCGTTTAAAATATTAAAAACGATATTTTTTATCATTTTCACGTGTAATAATGTTATTTAGACTGATATTTTTTTCGATCATTGGCTGTTTTTGGCTCGTTAAATTTTTTTAAGACTAGAACGGTAAAAAATAGTGGTTCCATTGGATTAAGCGGAAAATTTTACATCGATTTATGTCGTTTCAAATTTTAAAATCGCTGATTTTTACCCAGAGCACTGCGGTTTAACGTTTTTACCTCTTTTTTACACGCAAATTCCATAAAAAAGTTCAGGTGCTTTGAGGCACGTGTTAAAACGTTCCGAATAACATTTTCGCGGTTTGAGCATCAGTTTTTAGGTATTTAAAAACTATTTCCGCCCGTCCAACATGAAAAAAAAAATAAATAAAAAATTAAGCCCCAGCCTAATGTGCATTCATAAATTTATTTTATAAATCTTAACTGGAAGTTTAATGATGGTGATCCTAACATAAAAAGTAACAGAAACACGCCAATATGTATTTTTTTTTTATTTTATCACAAGCATTATTTTAAAAATAAAAAATAATCAACAAAGTTAGTTAAAAATTGGTTAATTAGAAGGCATGACTTTTATATGTGAATAATTAAGTGAAACTTGTGCAAAAAATAAGTTTGTCTGATATTATTGATGATTTTACCTTGGTTTTGGAACTGGTGCTTCGACTAATTCGTCTTTTTGACCAAAGGTAATGTCATGATTATTTTCGATGGACAATGAAGTGTGCGATACAATTCTTCTGAAAGAACACAATTTTTATAATTCTTATAAGATAACTAACAATCATTACATTAACATCATGGTGAACATAGTTTCGCTTATTCTTAGGATCATTATTAAGGGTTGCAGCCTTGCTTGTATTTGAAAAGTGTTGGTATTTGAAAAAATTAAAGATAAAAAGACCGGTAATAACAAAATGATGAAAAATTGATAATTATTTAATATCTTTAATTCGACTGTAAAAATAGAAAAATATATAATGGTGTCAGAGTAAAAGGGTAAAGTAGGTCGAGTAAATTAGATCGTAGTATATATAATTCACCAATAGACTAAAGTTAAATATGGACGCCCGTTGACTACCGAGCCAAAGGCGAGGGAAGCTAAAGTAAGCGAGTGCGTGGATTAAATTTCATTCCCGAGGGATGGGGATCGTAAGAAAAGTTTGTTATTGGAGGGCGCCACAGGCAATATCTCCCTCTCCGCAGTAGTTTGGGATGGAGCAGCTGTTTGTTTGTGTGCGCATATATGTCATACGTGAGAGTATCTCACCGACACACACACTGAAACATCTGCTCTGCGCCAAACTGCTGGCAGAGGAGGACATTGCCAGTGGCGCCCCTCAATGACAAACTTTTCTTACGATCCCCATACAAACACTTTTTTGACCTTCGCTATCAGGTCAGTTTTTCAAATAAATATGTCATATTTTGTACATACTAGAAATCGACTATAATTATAAATAAAATTAAGTTCGACTATAAAAATAACCGTACGCTCTATTATTTATATTATTATTATTATTTTTTTTTTTTTGCATTTTGTATCGCTTAAAAAGTGTATTTGGTTGATTTAAGGTAGTAATTCGACGATATATAGCACATACATGGGAAAACACATGCAAAATGCAAACAACTCAAACACAATCTAAATTTTTAATATGTTGTAAATAAAAATTTTATCTTTCAAAATATCACTTGAAAAATACAGGTATACATGCTTTTTTCGAGATAATTGAGTTCGAAAAATGTTAAATTTTACAGGTTCGGTATTACTATATATTGTGATTTGGTGAATTTCTAACTCAATTATCTCGGAAAAAAGCATGGATACCTGTATTTTTTAAGTGATATTTATAAAGATCAAGTGTTTTTTCACAACATATTTTAATTTCATAACTAAATTGAGTTGTGCACTGAGGCGGAACTACTACCTTAAGCATATAAGAATTAAAAATTTCTGCTAATTAATTTTTTTACAGTATTCATAAAACTTTTAGATTCGGGACAATCAGTCATGGACCAGGAAAAAAATGTAAAAAAGTAATTTTCGAGTTAAAAGTCATCAAAGACTAAAAAACGACAAATTTTCCATTTTTAACAATAAACAATGGGATAAAAGAATAATTTTTTCTGTATGAACAAAATGTTTATCTTTTGTATACAGCCTATCAAACAGTACCCATAAAAAATTTTAAGTGATTTTATGTATACAGTGCAAGTTTTACTATTTTAAGGTAAGTTATACCCATTTTCGTGGTTTGAATTAGCCACCGAAAAAAGATGGCTGCCAAGCAAAAATTTTTACGTTGTGCCAAATGTGTGCGTGAAAAAAAAAATTTAATACAGCTGGGTAGTAACGTTAGAATTATGAGGGTGCATCTACACTAGACGCGTATGATGCGTGCGTATAACGCGTGCGTATGATTCGTATGGCTCGAATCGAACAGAATAATCCAAAGAGAATCTCTACAAACACGCGATTGGAGGATTCCGATGGATTCGAGCCATACGCATCATACGCACGCGTTATACGCACGCATCATACGCGTCTAGTGTAGCTGCACCCTGAACTAAAATTTTTTTTTCACGCACGCGGTTGACACAACGTAAAAATTTTTGCTCAGCGGCCATCTTTTTCGGTGGCAAATTCGTACCCCGAAAAGATGGGATGTCCACCAAGTATACATACCCAGCTAAAATGTTTCTAATCCACCATATCTTCATCTCTCTCACTCTTTTACAAATTGCAAGTAATTTTAAAAATGGTAAAACTTACACTAAAAACGTGAAATAACTTGAATTTTTTAATAGATATTGTTTAATAGACAATATAGAATAGATAGAAAACCCTTTGTTCACACAGAAAAAGTTATTTCTTCATAACATCATTTATTGTTAAAAATGGAAAAATGTTCAGTTTTTTAATCTTAGATGGTTTTTAACTCAAAAACTGTGGCTCTAGATCTAAAACTCAGAACATTTTTTTCTTTATTTGGATTCAAAAAATACAAAAAAATTTTTTTTCCAGAAAAGCATGAATATTTTTTATTTGATTACACAATATCCGATCACTTACTCGACTGGTTATTGCCTTGTTTGGGGATATCTTTTGAACAGGATCAATTCAATTCTTTTTTAACATTTTTTTCAGGCCAATGTCTGATTGGCCCGGGTTTATTTCTTAAAAGAAAAAAAAAAAAAAATGAATAAATATATAAGTAAATGTTACATTGGTTTTGAAGTCAGTGCTTTACTAAGATTTTTTTGTTGTGAAAGCAGCTCAACTGAGGATAGTTTTAACCTGAAAATTATTAATTCATTCTATAACAAACGACCATTTTTCAAACCAGCCAGGAGATAAAAAAGTAAACGAAATAGTTAAAAAAAATTTGTATCACTAATAACAATGATATTGCATCTTAAAAAAGGCTTTCACAGCTAAAAAAAAAAAAAAAAATGATAACAATAAATTAACCTAAGAATGAAAAAGAAAAAAATTACTACTTCTGTATAAGACGTGTTAATATTAATAATTTTCAAAAACTCAAATATTTATTAAAAATAATTTTTCATGAAAACAGTGTATGTACGTTAAAAATTTTTTTTTTTTCTTTCAATTAAAAGTTGCCCTGTAATCTGGCGAGATCAGTCGGTTTAAAAATAGTTTGGCCCAAAACTGCATTTTCTAAAAAAACTCTGAAATTTTGCCTGGAGGTACGTATTTACATACTATACACTTGAGCAAAATTCAATGCCTAAGCCATGATAAATTTTGAAAAATCGATCCATAAATTTTTGCATTTTAACACGTGATGTCAACACCGAGCGCTTATTATTTTGAAAGATTTCAATTTTTCAAGATAAGGTTTTATTCTGTTCAGGATGAATGTTCAAGATGAAGGTTTTATTCTGATTTCCAGGTACCCAGGTGTAAAATATTGTTAAGCTTTAAAGGAGACCACATGAATAATCCATGTGCCGTAAGAACGTTACTTACAGTCGGTTACGGCTCCTTACGGCTGCTTACGGACACCCTAGGGCACGAAAACCTAATCTCCAAGAGCCATCCGGTGTCCGTAAGCAGCCGTAAGAAGCCGTAACCGGCCATAAGCAACGTTTTTACGGCACACGGATTATTCATGTGGTCTCCTTAAGTATATCGATTGTTTCAGTACTGCAGATTGAGTTTAAATTTCTTAAAAGTTGAAATATTGCACGGAGAGAAAAAATACAGAAATTTACCGTGGAAGTCGCGCAAGAAATTTGTGCTTCAGGTAGCGCGTGAATTTTGTGTGAGTGCACAGAAAAAATCTTTTGTTTCACAGCGGCATTCAATAGGTACTTTTCGAGGCGCCCTCTCTGGGAGCAAAGTGCAACATTGACGCCCCCTTCGAGATACTACTCTCCGTACTTTGACTCCCGCTTTTGCGGGAAAAAAAAACACACACACGCTGGATAATAATCCCGAACTGTAGTTGTTAATAACTAAACAAAAATAATTTGTTTGTTTTTATTTTTATTTTTATTTTTTTTGTTTCGTAACAAAAACTGTAAATTTAAATAGATTGAAAGTAAGTTGGAAAAATGCGCTAGAGAAAAACGTTAACCTTCCTAACACGTGTGCGTTTTTCAAGGAAAAGCCGTAAACACAGCGCAGCAACGCTGGCGATTTCAAGGGCAGTTTCAAGTAACAAAATTTTCAGGACTTAGATAAGGGGTCAGAAGTAGACCTCCATGAAAATTATAATCCAAAAATTAATGATATTATTAAAATATCCTAGTAAATTAAAAAATCGTTTAGTATTTTCTTCTGTTTCTCAAAGTACCTATTGAATGCCGCAGTATTGCGCTTGCGCGCGCACCTCCGACCGTTCTATTCGGGAGCGCGTGATTCTGATTGGCTCGCTACTGTACGGCTTTGATATATTGTTATACATGGGAGGCAAGCGCCACATTGACGTCGAGAGAGGAATTTTCGGCTAGCGGCACGAGGTGGAGGTGCGTGCGCAAGCGCAATACTATATAATAATATACAATAATAGCGCTCGGGAGTATTTTTCTATTCGGGAGCGCGTGATTCTGATTGGCTCGCTACTGTACGGCTTAAGATTTTTTCTGTGCACTCACACAAAATTCACGCGCTACCTGAAGCACAAATTTCTTGCGCGACTTCCACAGTAAATTTCTGTATTTTTTCTCTCCGTGTGTAAGTCTGTTGTTTTGAAAACTTATTTTTGAGAAAATTGTGCACAGCAACTCGCGGGGCAAGTTTGACAAAAAATCACGAGCGCGAAGCGCGAGCCAAACCTGCCAAACTTTCCACCCTCGTTGCTGTGCAACAAAACACAGTCGGAAAATTATCGACAATTTTAAAGCACTAGGGGTATTACGACTGAAAATAGCAAGTATCAGCTTTAAAATCTTTAAAATTATTTGACACATTCATTTTTGAGTTTAAGTTTCTTAAAAATGGAAGAATTACATGACAATTTAGAATTAATTTGTGTTTACAGTGTTAAATTTTGTTCAAATTGCACAGTTTAAAAATATCAATTAGCCGGAAATTTAATAGAGATTACAATTTTTATAAACAATAGGCTGTGAATGTATCAAAGAGAAAATTTAACGGCTTGTGGTGATAATTCAATTAAAGATTGAAAAATTTAAATTTAATTACTACTCGCTATTTTTACAGACTTGGCGAGTATTAAGAGAAGTGGTAGGAGGACACTTTTTCCAATTCAGTTTCCTCAAATTCCAAAGTCTACTTTTCTCAAACTGTATTTTAGGAAAATGTAGTTTCGCAAAAGTAAACTTTTGGAAAAACTGGATTGGGAAAATTGTCCGACAATCAAAGAAGATACGTGACCCCTGATTAGTGACAATGAAGATGTCTGCTGACTCATTGTATTTAAAAATTAGAATAATTCACCCCGATTAGTAGACTCGAGTGACTGCTTCGAGTTTTCTGTAGTCTTCGCCACTTTTTTTCCGTGTATAAAAAATCAAGTTAAAAAAGTATAAAGATGAAATTTAAAATAGATATTATGTATGTTTTTACTTTTTATCCTTATGTTCATGATTGTTCAGTTTGATTTTCTTATTATTGTTGTATCTCCGAAATGAAGTTTGCGATTGTGAACCCTTTGTTTGCGATTTGGAATCTTCTTGCCGAGTTACCGCTCGTCTATCCTATAAAATGATGAACCGTAATTAGTGAAAATTTTAGTGAAAATTTGAATACTCTATATACAGAGTTTTTATTATCATTTCCCAAAATGTTTATTAATTTTCATCAAGTAAAGGCAAACTCGATTAATAATTTGAACCGTAATTAAATATTCGCAAATTGTGGCTATATACTTAAATTTAAATAGCACAAAATAAATCTGTTTTAATCTAATAGCTTTTTATTACTTTCAACTAACTAGAAATTTGTTTTTTTTTATCTACTATCCTGTAGCAAATCCAAATTGAAAGATTATCAATTAGTTTCGCATCATGGGGCTTCTTTTATCATGCATAGATTTCAGACTTCGTGGAGGCGTAGCATTCCCGCGCACGATGGACGGCTGGAATATTATCCTCGAACGTTCATCAGAAGCTCCACTAACAACCTTGACGGAAGTTAACAAGAAAAGTTAAAAAATGTAAAAATAAAAATTTCATAATATCATCTAAAATAACGTAATGCTTGCAATCGGTAATAAAAAATTGCTTGGATAACGCTTTTTTCAAGTAAACACAATAAAAAATATTCAGCGAAAATTTCCTTTATTGGTTTCTATCTAAAAATTAGAAGGTTTCTTAAAAATTCTGAGATGATCTATCGTTAGCAATACTAATTTGCTATTAATTCGTGTATTTATTATTTCCTGAAATAATTTATTTTAGATTTGATTCTTGATCTTGTTCATTTTTGTTGGGCGGCAAGATGTATTTGCGCACAACTCAAGTCTGCTAACAAGATGGTACTAAATTTCAAAATAATCCCTGCTAGAAGTTACAGGAGATTTTCTAGGGTGCTCGGAAAATTTGGAAAGAAATGTCTAGCCAACGAGTAGTATATCTAGAATCGTATAGATATACTACTCCAAAGATATCAACTCACTTGTATATCTATATGTGAGTTCTGGCAAACATAAACGGAATTTATTATTTTTATGAGTAGCCTGTGTATTTTTAGCAGTGTAAAGCTTTTGATCTTGTCGCCGATCCGATTTCTCGTGGCTTTTACGAATACCTCGTGTAAGACTCCAACATTAAGGTGAAGAAATCGACTGCTCCAGGCTTACTTTGTAACGGATGTAAGGTAGGTTAACATGTCTACTCGAGGCCGCACATTTTCATTTGCGGGTATTCAGATGAACGTATTCAGGTTGGTCTCGTAACCGTTGTCTGGATGGTGGATCCGCCTTCTCAGTACACCATATCGGCTTTCGGGTAACCGATTCGACTTCTTCAGGAAGTTAACCTTGCAACCAACGTGTGAATGGTAGACTCGGTCACCTGGTTCACCACGTCGACTTTCGGGTAATCAGATCAACTTCTTCGGAGTGTTTATCTTATAATCAGCGTCTGACAGGTCGCTTACAATTACCCAAAACTCGGTTAAAAAGTAAACTTGCTGAAGAAGTTGACGCAGCGCACCAGGTAATCGAGTCCACCCTTCAGAAGTCGATTACAAGGTAAGCCCCTATGCAGAAGTCGACTCATCTATCCGAGAAAAATCTGACGTGTAAAATTGTACGAAGTTTTAATTTGCCATCTCGCATACTTCACGCATTGGCCGTCTGGTCTGATTCTACTGAGAAACTCTAATTATTTGTTAGTTAAAATCGTCAATTGTGCCCGCCATATGTCTAAATTTTGCTGATACTTCTAACAGTAATGAGAGACGATTAAAGATCTTAACGATTAAAGAATATATAAACTTTCGGATAAAGAAAGTGTGAAGAAATTAAAAAAAGAAATGGATTATTTGGTACTTAAGACGTGAAAATAATGTTTTATAATAGGTTTTTATACCTTAAAGGACTGTCCCCGCAACTTGATAAATATTTTTACTTTTTGCACGATCGATTAAAGCAAAAATATTCATCTTTTTCCCCGAACATTAATGATGTCACATAGAAAATGAAAAATTTCATAAAACAGAAAAAAAAATAAAAAATTTAAATTATTAAAAATACTAATCTTTTGTGTATATCAATTATTTTGTATTATGTTATTCCTTTTTTTAAACGTAATTGGAATAAAAGAGGTAATTTTTTTTTCTTCTTGTTTTATAGAATTTTTAATTTACGATGCCTCATTAGTGTTCGAAAAAAAGAGGAATAGTCATGCTCTAATCGAGCTTGTGTGTACAAAAATTTGCTAGAATAAGTTTGAAATTTGGGTTATCGTGGCTTTACTGATACGTGCATGCGCACAAGTTTGTAGCACAAAAACGAATTGAATGTACAATCATAGCTTAAATAAATTATTTCAGGACATAGTTACCACACCAATCGATAGCAAATTGAAATTGCTAACAATTGGTCACCTCAGAATCTTAAAAAAACCTTTGAATTTTTGGATCACAACTAAATAAGACAATTTTTACTGGAGATTTTATTTTGTTTATTAAAAAAAAAAAAAAATGTTATCAGAGCATTTTGATTACCTATTACTAACATAACGTTATTTTAGATGATTTTTAGTAGTTTTTTTTATTACATTTTTTAACCTTTTTTATCAAATTTCATAATATACACCAACTCGCATCTGTCTCTTGTTTGAATTTCAAGCTTTTCGGTGGCTCAAAAAATTTGTTCTCGATAATGCCAACTAAAGATAAAAAATAATTTTTTCAGTCGTAAAGAGAAGTTATGTGTATGTGTATGAAGATAGCGTATGTTGTTTAAATCCTTTTTTACGATAAAATTTTGGAGAACTTTTTTTTCCGCTAGTTGGCACTATCATATCGGCAACAAATTTTTCGGGCCACTGACGTCAAATTCAAACAGAAGACAGGTACGGAGTTGATTTTTTGTAGACTTACGTGGAAAAATTTTTAGGAAAATTTTTTCGATTAATTTATACTTGTAGACATACAAATTTTTAAAGCTAAAATTTTACCTCAGGGCCTCGTTGATCCAAGTGATTAATTTTTTCCCTGACTCTGCTTCAGGGTACCTCCACTCCCGCTGTATAAAACGGACAGAGTTCCCCAATAGAAATTGGTTGCCTTGTTGGCGGAGAGGGCGCGCTGTAGTAGAAATTATAGCAGAGGTGGGGAGCTCCTATAGAGACTTTTGAAATGAATAAAAAAGTTATCCGCCAAGCTCTAAACCCACGAAACCCTGGGCGTCCGAGTTAAATTGATGAAAGAATTAAATACATAAATAAACAAATGATCCCCCAAGCTTTAAACCCTAGATGCCCTGGGCGTCCGAGTTTAAATTTTAAATAAATAAATAATCCCCCAAGCTTTAAACCCTAGATGCCCTGGGCGTCCGAGTTTCATGTTTAAATAAATAAATAATCCCCCAAGCTTTAAACTCTAGATGCCCTGGGCGTCCGAGTTAAATTAATGAAAGAATCCTGGGTGTCCGAGTTCAAATTTTAAATAAATAAAGAATCCCCCAAGCTTTAAACCCTAGATGCCCTGGGCGTCCGAGTTTAATTTTTAAATAAATAAATGCCCTGAGCGTCTGAGTTAAATTAATGAAAAAATAAAATATGTAAATAAACAAATAATCCCCCAAGCTTTAAACCACGATGCCCTGGGCGCCCGAGTTTAATTTTTAAATAAAAAAAAAATCCCCCAAGCTCTCAACCCACGGTACCCTAGGCGTCCGAGATTAATTTTTAAATAAATAAATAATCTCCCAAGCTGTAAACCCTAGATGCCCTGGGCGTTCGAGTTCAATTTTCAAATAAATAAATAATCCCCCAAGCTTTAAACCCTAGAGGCCCTGGGCGTCCGAGTTTAATTTTTAAATAAATAAATAAACCCCGATCCTTTAAACCCTAGATGCCCTGAGCGTTCGAGTTTAATTTTTAAATAAATAAATGCCCTGGGCGTCTGAGTTAAATTAATGGAAAAAAATATATATAAATAAACAAATAATCCCTCAAGCTTTCAACCGACGGTACTCTGGGCACCCAAGTTTAATTTTTAAATACATGAATAATCCCCCAAGCTTCAAGCCCTAGATGCCCAGGGCGTCTGAGTTTAACTTTTTAATAAATAAATAATCCCCCAAGCTTTAAACCCCCCATGCCCTGGGCGCCCGAGTTCAATTTTTAAATAAAAAAATAATCCCCCAAGCTCTCAACCCACGGTACCCTAGGCGTCCGAGATTAATTTTTAAATAAATAAATAATCTCCCAAGCTGTAAACCCTAGATGCCCTGGGCGTTCGAGTTCAATTTTCAAATAAATAAATAATCCCCCAAGCTTTAAACCCCCCATGCCCTGGGCGCCCGAGTTCAATTTTTAAATAAAAAAATAATTCCCCAAGCTCTCAACCCACGGTACCCTAGGCGTCCGAGATTAATTTTTAAATAAATAAATAATCTCCCAAGCTGTAAACCCTAGATGCCCTGGGCGTTCGAGTTCAATTTTCAAATAAATAAATAATCCCCCAAGCTTTCAACCCACGGTACCCTGGGCGTCCGAGTTTGATTTTTAAATAAATAAATAATCCCCCAAGCTTTAAACCCTAGATGCCCTGGGCGTCCGAGTTAAATTAATGAAAGAATTGAATAAATAAATGAACAAATAATCCCCCAAGCTTTAAACCCAAGATGCCCTGGGCGTCCGAGTTTGAATTTTAAATAGATAAATAATCCCCTAAGCTTTAAACATTAGATGCCCTGGGCGTCCAAGTTTAATTTTTAAATAAACAAATAATCCCCCAAGCCTTAAACCCTAGATGCACTGGGCGTCCAAGTTTAATTTTTAAATGAACAAATATTCCCCCAAGCTTTAAATCCTAGATGCCCTGGGCGTCCAAATTTGATTTTTAAATAAACAAATAATCCCCCAAGCTTTAAACCCTAGATGCCCTTGGCGTCCGAGTTTATTTTTTAAATAAATAAATGCCCTGGGCGTCCGAGTTAAATGAATGAAAAAATAAAATATATAAATAAACAAATAATCCCCCAAGCTCTAAACCACGATACCCTGGGCGTCCGAGTTTAACTTTTAAATAAATTAATAATCCCCCAAGCTTTCAACCCACGGTACCCTGGGCGTCCAAGATTAATTTTTAAATAAATAAATAATCCCCCAAACTTCAAACCCTAGAAGCCCTGGGCGTCCGAGTTTAATTTTTGAATAAATAAATAGAAAACTGTACTCCGTCTCACGGGATTTTGTAAATTTTATCAAAAACTAAATTCGATTATTTATTTACTAAAAAATTAACCTCGGACGCCCAGGGCATCGCGGGTTTAAAGCTTGGGGGGTGATTTATTTATATAAAAATTAAACTTGGACGCCCAGGACATCTAGGGCTCAAAGCTTGAGGGACTATTTATTTAAGGTAAGTGTGCCTAATATGGCCCCCCCTGTTATTTTGAATATGCTAGGTATGCGGCATCTCTGCAAGGTAGGAAGGAGTCAAAAACACTGAATTATGAAGTTTTCAGTTGTTTAGAACATTTTAAAATTATTTTTGCGCACGCTTAATAGCTAAAACTCGTTTCGTATACCTCCGTTATTATTTTACGTTGTAATTAAGTGGTCTGCCAAAATATTTAGACGCACCTGATCAAAATTTGAATTAGTAGCTTCGATTCGTTATTGTTTCAGCTTTAAAACGCGACCTTAGTTTTTGTTTAACTCGTTTTCTAACGGGTTTTATTCTTAAATAACTTTTTATTATGCAGTGTACCTAATATGGCCCCCCACGAATTAGTAGAAATACCGATATTAAGAGTCCTTAGTTTCATGTTTACTTTTTAGAAAATCCTATCCTAATGTTATTTAAGAAAAATAAATTTAATTGTTTCAAAGCTTTTTTTCATTTTATAACTAAAAAAGCATTCTAGCTCAAAAAAAAAACTTTGACCAAAATTTAAAGTTGAAATTTTTCTACTGGTTGCAAAGCTTTCAAAAACATTGTAAAAAAGGCTCAGTTTTTAAATAAATCATTTTTAAAATAATAACAATTTTGAAGTTTTTAATATCTTATATCCTGATTGATTTAAAAAGTAGGAACAAATTGCAATTAATTAATTACTTCAAGGGGGGCCATACTAGGACACAAATTTTAGGTGTCTTAAAAAACCGTGTTCTAATAAATCCTCTGGAATTTGAAGCTCATTGATCAAAATCAAACGTGTAATATCTCATTTTAAAGCTCTTGAATTAAGCTTTAAAATGAGACCTTACCCGTCAAAAAATATTGATTTGATTGGCCACAACGTTGATTCTCGCTTAGGGGGGCCATATTAGGTACAGGTACCTTATTTGAAAATTGAACTCGAACGCCCAGGGCCTCTAGGGTTTAAAGCTTGGGGGATTATTTATTTATTTAAAAATTAATCTCGGACGCCCAGGGTACCGTCGGTTGAAAGCTTGAGGGATTTTTTGTTTATTTATATATATATATTTTTTCCATTAATTTAACTCAGACGCCCAGGGCATTTATTTATTTAAAAATTAAACTCGGACGCCCAGGGCCTCTAGGGTTTAAGCTTGGGGGATTATTTATTTATTTAAAAATTAAACTCGGGCGCCCAGGGCATCGGGGGTTTAAAGCTTGGGGGATTATTTATTTATTTGAAAATTGAACTCGAACGCCCAAGGCATCTAGGGTTTACAGCTTGGGATTTTTTATTTATTTATTTAAAAATTAATCTCGGACGCCTAGGGTACCGTGGGTTGAGAGCTTGGGAGATTATTTTTTTATTTAAAAATTGAACTCGGGCGCCCAGGGCATGGGGGGTTTAAAGCTTGGGGGATTATTTATTTATTAAAAAGTTAAACTCAGACGCCCTGGGCATCTAGGGCTTGAAGCTTGGGGGATTATTCATTTATTTAAAAATTAAACTCGGGTGCCCAGAGTACCGTCGGTTGAAAGCTTGAGGGATTATTTGTTTATTTATATATATTTTTTTCCATTAATTTAACTCAGACGCCCAGGGCATTTATTTATTTAAAAATTAAACTCGAACGCTCAAGGCATCTAGGGTTTAAAGGATCGGGGTTTATTTATTTATTTAAAAATTAAACTCGGACGCCCAGGGCCTCTAGGGTTTAAAGCTTGGGGGATTATTTATTTATTTGAAAATTGAACTCGAACGCCCAGGGCATCTAGGGTTTAAAGGATCGGGGTTTATTTATTTATTTAAAAATTAAACTCGGACGCCCAGGGCCTCTAGGGTTTAAAGCTTGGGGGATTATTTATTTATTTGAAAATTGAACTCGAACGCCCAGGGCATCGTGGTTTAAAGCTTGGGGGATTATTTATTTATTAAAAAGTTAAACTCGGACGCCCAGGGCATCTAGGATTTAAAGCTTGGGTGATTATTTATTAATTTAAAATTTAAACTTCGATGCCCAGGGCATCGTGGTTTAAAGCTTGGGGGATTATTTGTTTATTTACATATTTTATTTTTTCATTAATTTAACTCAGACGCTCAGGGCATTTATTTATTTAAAAATTAAACTCGGACGCCCAGGGCATCTAGGGTTTAAAGCTTGGGGGATTCTTTATTTATTTAAAATTTGAACTCGGACACCCAGGATTCTTTCATTAATTTAACTCGGACGCCCAGGGCATCTAGAGTTTAAAGCTTGGGGGATTATTTATTTATTTAAACATGAAACTCGGACGCCCAGGGCATCTAGGGTTTAAAGCTTGGGGGATTATTTATTTATTTAAAATTTAAACTCGGACGCCCAGGGCATCTAGGGTTTAAAGCTTGGGGGATCATTTGTTTATTTATGTATTTAATTCTTTCATCAATTTAACTCGGACGCCCAGGGTTTCGTGGGTTTAGAGCTTGGCGGATAACTTTTTTATTCATTTCAAAAGTCTCTATAGGCGCTCCCCACCTCTGCTATAATTTCTACTACAGCGCGCCCTCTCCGCCAACAAGGCAACCAATTTCTATTGGGGAACTCTGTCCGTTTTATACAGCGGGAGTGGAGGTACCCTGCTCTGCTTTTGAAGAACCTGACAGATTCTTCGTCAGCATTGCAGAACACTGGAATAAAAATGTTTTTTAATTGAGACTTAAAAAAAGTTTTTTTAAAGATATTGTTGCATTGCTAATTGTTATAAATAGTGTTTCAAGTTAGAGTACGTGAATTCCCATTTTTTTTAAATTCTTAGCTAAAGCAAAAATCTTCTATTTTTCATCGATTGTAATATAAATCAAATAAATATTCGAATACAAATTTTTTGAAAAAATGTTATTTCATCCCTCTTATAAGTAAATATTAGTATGCAATAAGTGGTCCTTTAGACACTCTTTATAAAAAATTGAGTAGAAATAAAATAAATATTTTTATTTATAGAAGAGGAAGATCTAAATTAAATAATATTTTTCTGAAAGTTTACGAAAATTGTATAATTATCGTTTCCGTTATTTCATGATTTGATTTTAGTTTCACTGCACGCAATCAATACAAAAAATACAGCTCAAGCAAAAATCTTCCGTCATTCTCAGATACTGACTCCTGACCAATAAAGATTCAATTCAATTTTTTCAAAATAATAATTTTGTAATAAAAATTAGCATACACAAATTTCTCGGACTCTTTAGACACTATCTCATAATAATTATGATTAGCAGCAGTTTATGATTACTCACCTTCATTTTTCAAATCATGAATTTTCAATTCTAAAATTCTGGTGTTTACGGAATCCTCTTTTTGAGAATTAGATTTTGACATGTTTCAAAAATCTGTTAACCTAGAATTGAGGAAATTTAAAAATAAAATTTTTAAAACCTTACATAATTATCAAAAACAAAGCCTTTTTCGTACATTACCTGAATTGAAAAAATTTCTTTGTACAAAATTTCTACGCGGAAGGACCTAAAAAAACTGAGCCTGGGGCTCGAGCTTTCTTTAGAGACTTGTAGGTCCAAACTCTATTTTTTAAAATAAAAATCTACATATTCAATCGTGTATTCGGACAAAGCGAGAATTTTATGATAAATAGAACCTGAACCTGCAAATTCCAAAATACGGCCTTAAGCCGAATTTTTTCAAACGCATCTAATTGTAAATTTTGTATCAAGGGACTTTCCCGATGTATATACTGCACAAAAAATGGATTTTTTCTAAGATACGTAGCTTCAAGACAAATGGGCACTACGAGGCCCTTATAAGGTCCAAAAGAATTTTTTTAAAATTGTTGATAATCATAAAATTTTACGTTTTATCTAAATCTTGGTGAAAATGTTGTAAATGTATACACAGTCAAATTTTTAGGACAATTTCTTCGGACATCTGGGAAAAAAGATATGATCTAATTTAGTTGAACACATAATTTTATGTAAAATCGCTGTTTTTTTAGATTAACTCAGGAATTCACCAACATTAAGAAGAGAGATTTTAACGAAAAAAATCTGACTGACAAAAAAATATGAGCCGTTCTCTGCAATAACGACCTAAGTGACAAAACATCGTTTCGAGAAAACAAGGTTTAAAGTTTTTGAAGTGTACTATTTTAAAGCACTCGTTGAGAATTAAAAAACTAATTTTTTGAAAAGGAAGTTACCCTATCTCGTAATGAATATTCATGATGAAATTAATAAAAAATAATAATAATTTATTAGAAAAAAATTGTTATCAACAATTTTTCACTTAGGTCGTTTTTCGGGTGAACTACTCAATTATATAAATATTATTGAAAAATTGATGTAAAAATGATTGTTTTCAATTTATTATTACGTTTTTAACCAAAAACAATTTACAATACAATGCGCTCAAAGCAATCAGCTATAGCACGGGAACTTATGTGCGGTTGCAGCGAGTTGGCGCGGCCACGGCGCGTCTCCACTCAGGGCTCTAGTGGCGCACGTTTTGCCTCTACTTAAAAATTCACCAAAGCTTCAATTTTCAATATTTTTTTATGATATTTGGTGGGAGTACTTTTGAATAGTTTGTCTACCCATTTTTGAGATCTCCAGAAAAACGACCTAAGGCGCCTTAGGTCGTTATTGCAGAGAACGGCTCATATGTAATAGGTGTTTGAAGCCATGAAAAAGAATATAGGAAATTTGGAAGTTAGTTTAAAATTTCACCATAAAATCTTCGATCTGGGTCCATGTTTGTCACGAGTGCAAGAGAGACCTTTGTCTTTCTCGCACAACTCTACCTTTCGCTCTCTCATCGGATAGGCATGGGTCCAATTTTAAAGCGATATAGTCACACTAGTTAAATCCATTCCCATGATCCACACTGGGAAAAAGTCGGGAGATAGCGCCCCCAAAGGTATGGTAAAATTTTGTAGTACCGTTCGGGCGATATTCTAATCTTGTTGGGCAGTATTCTGCCCACCATGGGAAGCGTATCTCCCAAGCCTGTCATGCAGCGCCGCCTACGGCGGCCTCGACAACTTGATTTTGCTTCATCTCTCCCGTCTGTGGGCAGAATATTACCCACGGCGTTGGGACGCAGCGCTCTCATTTTTGGGACAGATGACGCCCGACTTTTTCCCAGGGGTGGGATTATATATCTCTTTTCGTGACGGACGAAACTTTTTGTCGACGAAAAAAATTTTTCGTCAGCAAAAAATTTTTTTCGTTGACAAAACATTTTTGACGTAAAAAACGTCTACGTGATGTAAAATACCTTCACAAAATAATTTTTGAATTTTGATGACTTGAAAAGCAGATTGAGGATCAGTAATAATAAGTTAAATTAAAATAAATTAATTTATAAATATTATTATTCCACTAAAATTGTTTTTTAATATTATTTAAATATCAGTTAATGCTAAGCAAAAAATTTTAATTATCTATGGCTATTTACCTGTTGGAACAATTCGATACAAGCTTTCTATTTACAACAGGTAAATAGCCGTAGATAATTAAAATTTTTTGCTTAACATGTTAAAAAAAGTTCAAAATATATGAATTCTTTCATGATAGCATAGTTATACAATTTCAAAAATTTGTTAGTGCAATTTAAGTCCAAGCAATATAGTTCACATGGTCAAGTGTTCACTGGCAAATTGATTAAATTGTATAACTATGTAATAAAAAAAAAACCGATTTTAGTTCTTTATTTCAACAACAGCCCAAAACAAAATATTTTAATAATCTCCCTTTACCCTCATTGGAATTAATTTAACAAGCAAATTCTATAATTGAGCAAACAACTCAATTTTATTTTAAATTAGTTTTTCATATTCACTGACAAAACAGTGGCAATTAATATAAGAATGAAATAAAAAAATATTTCATTCTCATACTTAAGTTTCAAATATCGATTGCCCGTGCGAAGAAAAACCTTACCCCGAAATCTACCGTGAAGAAAGTAAAGATGGAGGTGTTTTTAACCAATAACATGTCTCTAAAAGATTTTAATAAATATTTTAATTGAGGAAAAAAAATTTTTAATCACATTTACTACCAATTCGTTGATACATTACAATAAAAAAAAATTTCTCGACATATTAGCCACGAATAAAATGACTCTTAAGTTTTCAGCTTATAAAAATCACAAAGGTTATTTTATTCGCGGCTGGTGGGTTGGAAAATATTTTTTTATTATAATATATCAACAAATTGATAACAAATATTATTTTAAAATTTCTTTCCTCGGCTAAAATAATAAATAAATTAGTCTTTGAGAGACATTTTATTGGTCAAAAGTAGCCCTGTCGTTATTTTTTTCGTGGCAGATTTTGATCTAAGGTTTTTTTCGCACAGGCAATCAATATTTATATTGCAATGATTAATAATATTACAATTAGTAAAAAAATTTCTTCACAAAGATTAATTTAATATTGATTTTTTATTAGCTTATCAAGTAAGGATTGGTATTTAAATAATATTAAAAAATAATTTTAGTGGAATAATAATATTTATAAATTAATTTATTTTAATTTAACTTATTATTGATCCTCAATCTGCTTTTCAAGTCATCAAAATTCAAAAATTATTTTGTGAAGGTATTTTACATCACGTAGACGTTTTTTACGTCGAAAATGTTTTTTAACCTCGTTGATCACAAGTAATAACTTGTGTCTCTCCGACGCAAGCCAAAAGAACGAAATGTACTCCCTGCGCCATCGACCAACGCGCACCCGGCCTACTGCATGCCCTCGCTAGCGCTCGGGCCGCAACATGGCGGCCGGCTGCGTGTCGGCCGCTGGCGCTTCGGGAGTACATTTCGTTCTTTTGGCTTTGATCGGAGGAAATCAAGTTATTTTTTGTGATCAACGGACTTTAAAAAATTGCATATATCCCTCAAGACTAAAGTTTGCTGAGGAGGCCCACGTATTTGCAGCCCTCGACTTCGTCTCGGGCTGCAATAACAGCGGGCCTCCACTGCAAACTTTAGTCCCTCTGGGAATAATATACTATTGTCAACGAAAAAAATTTTTTGCTGACGAAAAATTTTTTTCGTCGACAAAACATTTTAGACGTAAAATACGTATACGTGACGTAAAAAACCTCAACGGAAGTCGTGGAAAATATTTAAATTAAAATTTAAAGATTTCAATAATTATCTTAATTGATATGAGCATGGAGTTATTTATGTGTTAAAATGCAATATATTTTAAACAAAATTTCGATTAAAATAAAAAATAAAATTACTAAAATTATTTTCTGGGTCAGTCCGCGTAAAAGTGAACCTCGGCGCAAAAATAAATACTAGTGATACCTTTTTTAAAATTGAATTTTTATTTAAATTTATAATTGTAGACAAAAGATACGAAGAGAAGCTATTTTTTAACCCTAATTTTGTTTTGAAAGTTTTTTTATGTTCTCTGATATTTCAACTTTTTAGTTTACCGCTTAAAAACTGAGGTAAAAATACCCAAAAACCCGTTTTTTAAAGATGAAAGAAATCATAAAAATTCAATTGTATGGTTAAAATTAATTATTTAGAGAAAGAGTCGAATAGTTGTTGTAAATGTTAGTAATCTCGAATAAATTTAGAAAATTTTTTTATGGAAACTGTTGAATGTTATTCTACGCGTAACACCCGTGACACAAAGATAGATTTTTATAAAGTAGAGAAAATGAAAAATTCCAAAAACCTTTATATGAGCATAAAAGTTCAAAGACTTAACTTTAACATAGATTTTTTCCTGAACTACACCGTTTCATAATTCGCTGAGTTCTTGCCTCCTTGGCGGAATCATCATAATCACTTTTATTTTCAGTAACACCCGTGACGACCTTTGCATTAAATTTTTAGTAAAATGTAAAGTGTTAAAAATTTTTGAATGATATCAAAATTTTCTTTAAAAAAAATACTTCCCTTTAGTATAATCATATATCTTTATAAAATAATTTTACGTGCATAAATATTCGAAAAACTGCGTACAACGTAACACCCGTGACGTACGGACAGACCCTTCTTTGAGAATTCAATAAAATTCATGTGATCTAAAGTGCGGTACAAAATATAATTATAATGACTATAAAATGATAGAAAATAAACTATTTTGGGTGATTTAGAAAATTTTTGTCATTCACTCACTGTATTGTACACATTTTTCTCGATAAATAATTTTCATGAATGGTTAACCAGAGCTATGAAAAAAAAAAGTAAAAGTAATGAGAATAATAAAATACTACGCTATAATTTTCCATGCTATTAACAATGAAGATAATTATTTAAATCTTTAAAATTTAATTTAAATATTTTCCACGACTTCCGTTGAGGTTTTTTACGTCACGTATACGTATCTTACGTCTAAAATGTTTTGTCGACGAAAAAAATTATTCGCTGACGAAAAATTTTTTTCGTCGACATAAAGTTTTGTCCGTCACGAAATGAGATATATAATCCCGCCCCAGTGCACCACGGGATCATCCCGTGGTTTGATGGGATTTTACCGCGCGCAGCGCTGGCGTCGACCCGTGCTCAAGTATCGAAAAAGCCGCGGGCACGTAGCATGGGACGAACTCTTCACTGTTTTTTCCGTGCGCTTATGTCCTAGAACTACACAATTCTTGCTAAGACGCACATGAAAATTCAAGATAATTTCACTACTTCGCTAGTATTAAAATTTGAAGAGATTTTAGAATCTGGTTTTGGAGAAAATAAGAAATCAATTGTTGAAAATTCTCAAAAAATCATCTAAAATAGATAATTTTTTGTAGATTAAAATGATACAAAAAACATTGTCGATCTATGGACATTATTGAAAGAAAAAAGTTGATTTTGTGTAAAACCGCCTAAACCCTCAACTCAATCGTACACCTGAAAATAATAACCCATAATATGCATGTAAGACTACTTTAAATGGCAACAAAGTGATTTTTATATAAAAATCTTTTAATTTTAGCATCACTCATCTTTGATCTATTAAATTTAGGGATAAAAACGTAAGAGCCCGCTAAGATGATTCGTTACGCTTGAGTATCCTTAAAAATATGTATTTATTTTTAAAAAATCTGTTATTGTTAACAGAAATGAGCGAGAGAGAAGTCTAGAGTCGTGCGAGTAAGACAAAGGACGTCACGGAGCTCTGCGTCTCTCTCACACTCGTCAAAGATGGCGTCTGACCGTAGATTTTGTAATTTATGATTATTTAAACTAACTTATGAGTTCCTTCGAAAGCTTTTTCACGGCGATAAATGTGTATTAAGAATTTTTCTATCCCTCAAAATTTTTTCATCAAAATCGTTACATCGGATCACTTTGAACTTTTACGTTAAGTGCAAAAAACTACGATTTTCCATAATACTACGCGTTAAACTAAAATTGTTAATATCTTTTTTGGGAGGTTCCTTAGGGGTCTAAAAATTTAACAGAGTTAACAATACATATTTATCAACGAGTTCGCGGAATTTCACGCAATTCGTTAAATCAGATCGTGTACCGACCCAACCTCAAAATTGATTGTTACATCAAAATATTTATAAAAAAAGCGATATAACAAGTTCAAAATTACAACTTACGCTAATATTGACAATTGTGGTGGAGGAAAAAGGGTGATGACTAACGTCTTGTCCAAACCAGATCAACTATTCCACCGGAGAAAAAAAGGAAGGGCAGTACAGTCAAGCATCGCGAACCTTTGCTAACCTCTGAGTTCTGACTGATTTGAATAATGATTCTTATAGAATGAATAAAAACGCAGACTAAAAAGTTTTAGTCTCTCTATAGGAGGCGGTGCGGTCGCAGTGTTACGCCCTCTCGCGTTTTTTTGCCACAATATTCTGTCATATTAGTTGTCATGGACTACGTAAAAAGACTTGTTAGTTTAATGAGAATTATTCACATATGTGATATCAGAGCATGTTCAGAAATTAAAAATTTTTCTTAAAATGGCAATGCTGCATCCCCTCTCTATATTTTGCTTGTTATATAGCACATGTTTTTTTATCATTAACCATAACAATTTCACTAGAGTATTCACTGTAGTGGTTATTCTAGCGAAATTGTTATGGTTAATGATTAGAAACAATATGCAATGAAGAATAAAATAAAAAGGAGGAGGGATACGGCGTTGCCATTTAAATAAAAATTCTTAGTTTTCGAACCAGAGCCGGCCATGTATCCAAAATCTTTTTGAAGTTTTTTCGATTATTAAAATGTAACCAAAAATAGAAACTTCAAAAGAAATTCAATTTAAAAAAATATCCAAAAAAAAAGGAACTTTAGCTACAAATACTTTCTGAAAAATATCAGAAAAAGGAATTATAATGAGTTTTGATTTTTTTAGAGTATCCGAAAAAAATATTTGCAAATGCTGAGTTCTTTTGAAAAGTATCCGATAAAAATATCTTCAGATAGTTTCCAATTTTAGGAAAAGTAACTTGGGGTACTTTCTATTTAGAAAAGTATCTGATAAAAGGATCTTCGATATATTTTATAAATTTTATTTAAGTGTTCGTGGTAAAATTTAATTAAATTGAACTAAAAGAAAATTAAAAAAAAAAAAGCTCTGTAGCACCAAAATTGCTACCATAAGCTATCTTTTGATCCTAACCCCGTCCAAATCTAATTAAAATTAGCACTAAAATATGTGAAAAACTTTTTAAGCGTATATCATTAGTAATAAATATATATCTTCCTATATTATATAGTTATATCCAGGAGGAGCTCTTAATTTTAAAAGCTCCTCCCGGAGGAGCACCTTAAAACGTCAAAAACTCTTATATTTAACATGTTTTAAGGGGCTCCTCCGGGAGGAGCCAAAAAAAAAAGAGCTCCTCCCGGAGGAGCACCTCAAAACCTTCAAAAAACCTTATATTCAACATATTTTAAGGAGCTCCTCCCGGAGGAGCCATAATTTTCAGAGCTCCTCCCGGAGGAGCCCCTTAAAACGTCAAAAAACCTTATATTTATTATGTTTGAAGTGGGCTCCTCCCGGAGGAGCCGTAGTTTAAAGAGCTCCTCCCGGAGGAGCACCTCAAAACCTTCAAAAAACCTTATATTTAACATGTTTTAAGGGGCTCCTCCCGGAGGAGCCGTAATTTCCAGAGCTCCTTCCGGAGGAGCACCTCAAAACGTCAATAAATCTTATATTCAACATGTTTTAAGGGGCTCCTCCCGGAGGAGTTGATTTTAAATTATAGGAGCTTCTCCTGTACGAGCACCTTAACTGTCAAAAAACTCCATAATTAACCTCTTTGAAGGGCGCTTTTCCCAGAGGAGTCGTAATTTTAAAAGCCCTTTTTAAAGGAGTACTTGAAAAGGGTTAAAAAATATTATATTTAACATGTTTCAAGTACTTGAAGTATTTTAACTTACTATTTAATTTTTATAACTATTTTTTTAGACTCACCATAATATAAAATTTTCTTTTTTCAATTTAAATCATATTTAACAATTTTACCTAAAAATGTTTGAACTTTTATCCAATACACAAACTCAACTCAAAAAAACATGTTAAATATTAACTGTCAAAAAACTCCATATTTTATAACTATTTTTATGGGGGTTGGCGAGCGAAGCGAGCAGGGGGTACCCCCTAGTATATATATATATATATATATATATATATATTAGAGCGGCTACCCCCCCCTGCTCGCTCCGCTCGCTAACCCCCCATTTTATGATTATTTTACTTTATGTTATTTTATTTTATTTTGATTGTCAAACTTGTCTACAAACCAAATTTTCAGGTAATATTTGAATTTTTTTTGTTTTATAAAACCCTAAAAAACTAAAAAAAAAAAAAATTCCTAGAGCACTAAGAGTAAGACTAGTCGTTAATTTATAAGTGTCCCTTCAAAATTAAGCTTTTGTCTTCCCGACTTATGTAAGGAACAAAATATGATTGTTTTTAAAATGTTCTATGCGTCATAATTTTACCAGAGCACTTAAAGTAAAACGAATCATGAATTTTTAATTTATTTTTTTCTTTGAAGGTCCCTAAAAAACTATTTTGTGTTCCTTCAAGATTAAGCGTTTGTCGTTTCATTACTACCAAATTTTGGGATATATAATGTTGAGTATTAATTTTTGAGATTTTAATTTTAATAATTAAATTTTTTATTTTTAATTATTTTTAAATAAAAAATTATATTAATTTAAAAAAAAAATTTTTCAAGTAAAGAAACAAACATGAGAATTAAGTTTTGAGGTTTCAATTTTAAGGATTAAAAATGAGGCTTACATCATGAGAATTAAGTTTCAAATTACGAAAATTGTAGAATTTTAAGTACAAAAATCGGATTTAATACGGTGTAATTTAAGTTGAATATAAAAAAATTTGTTTAATTGTTAAATTGAGAATTTTTTGAGGATTAAATATTGAGGATTAGATAATTGCAAAAATTACGGTATTTTCACGATAAGAGAAATGAAACTTAATATTGGGAGGATTAAATCAATTTTATATCAAAAATTATATTAATTTTGCGGTGTTTTTCGAGTTAATTATAAATAAATTTAAAAAATGAGGATTAAATTTTGAGGATTCGTATTTTGATGATTGAATTTTGAGTATTAAGAGTTGTGTTAATAGTACGGTGTTTGGAAAATCATTCTAAAAAAATAGAGGACTAAATTTTGAGGATTAAATTTTGAAGATATAATTTTGTGTTATTACAACGGTGTTTTCACGGTAAAAAAAAAGAGATGATGAAGGGTGTTTTCGGAAACTAAAAAAGTTTAGTTGGTGATTTTTTTTGAGGTTGGCAGCGCAGTTCAAACTAAACTAAAAGTGTTCGGAAACATAGTTTGGTTCAATTATTAATGGCGGATTGTTTGTTGGAAAAATCGGTGACTAGTCAAAGAAAGAATTATTTTTATAATTTATATGAGTCATAAAGCTACCTATTGTAAAAAATTTTTATATAAATTAGCTGTAAATAATTTTTTATAATTTGTGAATGTTTCGATCAGCATAAAAAAAAAAAAGTAAGGATTAAAGTAAAAAAATGGAAGTTTATAACTGATGGTTATTTATTACTTAAATTATTGATTAAAATAATTAAAAAATTAAAATCATAAAAAAGATTAAAATAATCGAATTTTGTGTGTTTGATTTTTTTGTAAAAAATGAGGTTATGTTTATGTTTTATTTCAGCTAAGTGATAAAGTTCAGCGATTCAGGAATGTTCATATTTAAAATCAACAGTACGGATTAAAAATATTTTTACAATAACTTAATAATTTAAACAATGCGAATATTTGATAAAATATTTTTTAATTGCCATGACTGACGTGGCTACAGATTTTTCCAACAAACTACAGTGAATCCGCCATTTATAGTTAAACCAAACTACGTTTCCGAATACTTTTAGTTTGGTTTAAGCTGCTGCCAACCTCAAAAAAAAATTACTAACCAAACTTTTTTAGTTTCCGAGAACACCCTAAATTTTGAGGATCTTGAGAACCATATGATAATAGAGGGGCATATTAGTTTTGAGATAGTTTTTCCCATATTCCGATGTGAATTTTTATTAGATTTCCATAGGGTTGGGCTTAGAAAGACAAAAAATTTTAACAAACAATATCAATTTATTTTATTTTCATAACCTTAAAGTTCCATAAGTTGTAGTCTTATTCCTTTGTTTGTTTTTTTTTTCTGTCTTTAATCTTTATAGTAACTTATAATTCTTTTGATAAGTTCGAACTGCAAACTAAGCAAGATACCTAAAGGTATATGATTGTACACTGGTTATGCATGTATTCACGATCCCCCTTCAAATTCGTTCAAACGTTGATTATTGTATACTTAAATCAAAATTTCAAATTGAATGAATTTGTTTTAACTCCTAATATCCCTCAAATTAATTATTTGAACAAAAATTTATCCCAGTATGCTTTGTTTTTCCGATGAAATCCAGCAAAGCAGCAATTTTGTATTATCATAACCGGGTTTTTTACTTTAAAATTAAATCAAATGAAATTAAAATACAATCAAGATTAAAATAAAAATAAATCTTAAAATATAGTAAAATATATGCAAAATGCACTTTTCAAATTCGTCAAAACTTTCACCAACAATCTGCTAAAAAATGAAATCATGACAACCCGACATTAGTTCCTATTTATTATGCAAGGATTTTAAATAAATAAAGAGTTATGTTTTTTTTGTCTGAAAACTAACATTTTTTTACTTTAGAGACATTATTTACAAACTAAGATTTTATTTTTTATTTTTCGAGTAATGTTGGATTCTGGCTTTTATGATCGTTGTTGTCTTCATTCTGAGACTAGGGAATTTTTTTTCGCTTCTTCTATTTCTTTGGAGGTCGGATAATTGCGGGAAATGTAAAAAATTCCAAAAGCTTTTGAAAAGTCTTCAGCTACTTTTCGTGGCCAAGGGTTTCTGGACCATCTTTTACCTGTAAATAAAGTTTAAGAAAACATTATACGAAAATCTTACAAACAGATTTTGATAGCACTAGAAACTAAAATTTTTGGAATTGGAGTAAGTTGATCTAACTGATATGCGTTGCACCTACCGATCAAACGTAATGCAAAGATGAACTGATGCATCTTTATCAGATTAGAGTAGCCATTTTTTAAGGCCATGATCCAGCCTGGAACTAAATATGTTGCTAAATTTTTGCTATACTTAATGTTACTCCCATATTTTTGCTTTTAAAAATTCCAAAAAATCATGGGGGATACTTTATATTTTATAATACATAAAAAATTACAATAACATAACTTATTAACAGCTTTGTTCAATAACATTTATAGTAGTCCTGAAAGTTTTAGAGCTTCCCCAAGTTTCATTATTTAGTCATTTAGTTCTTCAGTGTTTATATGACGGTAAAAGCTCAAATGTTACTGAATACTTGAAACTTGTTCCTTCACTTAAAGTACATAGAAACTTGAAAAAAACAAATTTTATTTAATTTATAATCAGTCAATAACGTAATTTTTTCCCATATTGAATGGGATGGTTGGTTTTAAAAAAACCGCTAATCTTAGCCTTTTAGCCTTTTTTTAAAATTTGTTCTATTTTTAAAGTGTTTTAAAAAAATTTGATTGTATTGTAAATTTAAGGCTTTACTATTGACAGAAGTAAACTATTGACTGAAATAAAATCAGACAATAATAACGACAAGTTTTTCTTCGTGCCTGTATTGATTAAATTAACTTATTAAACTTTATGCAATTTATCAAGATTTATAATATTGATTAATTCTTTACAATTTTCATTATTTGTAATATAAACTAATGCCTGAAGTAAAATCAGGAAATAATAACGAGTTTTACTGCGTTCCTTTATGAACTTAAATATTTATAATATAAATATTTAATAAATAATTTGTTTATAAAGTTTTAAAAATTTAAATTAAAAAAGGGAGTTTCTATGTCGATAAAACCATTTTGATACTTGACGAACCCATGTAGTCTCAAACTAAAATTTATAACGTTGCACATAAAGGAAGATATCAATTTCCTGAATATGGGCAGTGTTTTGCTAATATGACCTTCTGTTTTTGTATAAACGGCAAAGAAATGGGGAATGAGTGCGGAAAAATTATTTACTCAAGAAATAAATTTATCAGGGAACTGTGTTTTTTTTTTTTTGTTTTTTTTTATCAAACGTTGATTACAAGACGAGAAATTTATGATTATATAAATATGTATGGCAGGGGTTTTCTGTGAGGACCATTGCAACTATTTCATCAGTATATACTCTTTATGAATATGGTAACAATTTGCAAATAATTTTTCCTCAGCTCCGATTTTTCCTCTAAAAAGTGATTGTTCCAGCTTAATACACGGAGCCCAGATTTTTGCAGTTTCTGCTAAACACTTTAGCAGTTTCCGCTAAAGTAACTTTAGCAGTAACTGCTAAACTATCTTTTTAGGTTATGTTCGGCTCCAGCTGCAACAACTTGTTTAGCTACCACTGCTAAAGTTTTTTAGCACTCGCAGCTAAACACGCTCTGATAAAATCTGCTAAAGCCTGTTTAGCAGATATTGCAAAATTCTGGCCTCCGTGATAGGGATGCATTAACTCATCTTTGCACTAAGCCGTTAGAGCGGCAGGGCGGCAACGTTTCTCAAAAAATTTTTGAACTGCGACAATGAGAGTGTGTATGTTTATAAATGTTTTTAATTTTTTACTTTATTTTCCGCCCTCTAAATTAATACGAACAAATAATCAACAAAAACTCATATTATTCTTTTTTTTTATAACATAGCTTTGAAAAAAATTCAGTATGATTACTTTTTTTATTGGAAAAAATTTAGAAAATTTTAGAAAAACAATTACGTGGCACTAGCAGAATTAAAAAATATTCTTTGAGGCTTTTCAGCTTGATTTGTTTGTTTTTTTTTTTTTCTTTTTCCAATGTAGCATTCATAAATTCTATTTAATTTTTTCTTGGAGTTTCGGCTTATAAACAATAACAGCCAGTCTATTTTAATAATTTATCCATGTAGATCGCTAGCAAATATTTCAAATCAATATTTAAATCTATTGACAATAACAATTAAAAGGAATAGCTGGATAAGATAGTCAAAAGTGTCCTTAATCAAAACAAATTTTTGATAAAAATCTATTTGAACTATATTTTTTTAAAGCATATTTTAGGCCAAATCTAGTTTTTTTTATCATATTTAAGTGCTGAGACATAAAAAAAATTTTTAAAATCACTATTTTACTGCCTAGGGACCCTAGAAGATAGTTAAAAGTCTGAAATAATCGCCAAAAATTTTCTTTATTTATGCCCTTTTCCATGTGTATTAGGGTGTTTCAGAAATTTTTTTTTTTTTCGAATTTTACAACTCCCAAGGTAAATTTAGCTATTTTAGGGTAAGAAAATTAGTTATAAATTTTTTTTCAAAATTTTTCAAGGTCATTAAGAGGTCGCTAAACTCTTTTCAAGGTCAAAGTTTAATGTAAGATAATTAAAATCAATAATTGTTTGTGTGTTAAACTTACATGACAAAAAAAAAAAACTTTAAAAATTATTTATATTTAAATTTTTTTTAAAATGATTGGTGAAGTTAAGCTCTAAAAAATAAGAGCTTGTGTTAAAAGGTAAAAATTACAGTTCAAATACACTTTTAACTTTGAAGTGATTGAGAAAGTGATTTCTACCATTTGAAAAAAAATATAAAAAATTTTGGCACTTGAATCAAATTAAAATAGAACATAATTGGTTTTTTGTGATTGCAACTACCATAAGTTTTTTCCAAGCGCAGTTTTAAACTCAAGAACATGTTTTTAAATTCAAATTTTTTAAAGAAAATTTCAAGTCCATCCTGGTTTTTCTATCATATTTTAGGTCCAAGTATATTATAAATACAAGTCCAAAATCACTATTTAGGGGCTTAAGAGCAGGGGCCTGGATCCTTGGAGATAGAGGTCTGAAAAAATCACAAAATTTTTTTTGCCCTTTCCAATGACATACATATATGTATATATACTGTAGGGTTTCGGTTGGGGGCACTCTTGACCATCTTATCAGGCTATACACTTTTTATTTTATTTTATACCTTCTTTTATGATAGGCTTATCTTTATTTGTCCCAATAAGTTGTTTATTTTCCAACTTATTTTTACTTCGAGTTTGATACAATCTGCTAGGTTCTGAATCCAATTTTTTATTTTTGATGTTACCCTTACTTCTTGTTTCATAAATTTTGACTACTTTAGGAGTCAATGACTTTTTATCATTTCGAAGTTTCTTCGAAGAATAATTTTGTCGAGAGCTTAATTTTAAATCTTCTAATTGATTTATTTTGATGATTTCATTTTTAATGCTTCCCGTGACATCTTGCAACTGAAAATTGTAATAACAAAATTATAAATACAACTTATAATGGCATGAAATTAAGGTTGTTGGGTCGCTGCGAGAAAGAACGGTAGAGTCGTGCAAGTTTTTTCTCAACATTACTATAATTATAAATTGAGGTGACATCTACTTGATGAAGCTGAATGAACAACATTTTAAATAAAATAAAATCAAACTCTTTTGATACAGTCGAAAAACCTTCACTTTATTAATTTATGAATTTTCAAGACATGATATGACCGCCTTCTGAAGAAGACACAGTGTTATTAAAACGGCCGCAACATATGTAAAATTAATAAATTAATGAAGTGAAGATTTTTCGTTTCCATAATTTATGTTTGGTTTTATTTATTTAAAATATTACTACAATTGTATTTAATAAATCTTAACAAAAACGACTTTTTAAAAAAAGTTCTAATCTAGTCATGGTATATGTGGCCGAATCCATAACTTTATGCTCTATCAAGTTTGCAGTTAAAAATAGGTTTGGATTAAAAAAAATTCACTTGACCTTTAAATTTGTTTCACAGCCCATATCTAAGTACATTGTGTAATGGCGTTGAAAAAATAAAGGGATAATAAAATATTATTTTTATCGTTCATTGTTTATTCTCATAACAATTTATCAATTTAGAATAAAGATACGTAAAAAAAGTTCATAAAATATGAAAGAAATACGTGAATTTAATCATGACAACTCGAGATAGATAAATGAAATTTTTTAAAATAAGTTTTGAATTCGGGTAATAGTTATCATTTAGATCTTTACGAGTTAAGTAACCAGGTTTCTCCTGTTGTCAGCGACTGGTTGACCGAAGTTAAGAATATTGTTCAACCAACAATTTTTAGTCCGCGTTTGTTTTTAAAAAATTTACCTGACTGTTTTGAGATTACTCCTAGATATACCAGGTTGACATTATCTTGGAGACCGCGAGTAGCAAAACTGCCAAATTTTAAAGGCAATTTATTTTACCGAACTAATAATATTTAAATAATTTAAAAAATAAAAAAAAGTTCATTTAAAAAATTGAGTTGGATAGCGTTATTTTTATAAAAGGTTCTGTTAAAATTACAAATCCAACATATTTTTTAAACTTTTTTTGTGTAGAATTATACGTAATACAGTGAAACTTTCATAATTCGAAACTCAAGAGTCTGAACTTCAATTTTGAATGAAGGAGGTTTGAACAGTAGAGGTAAATTTAGTAAACATTAAAAAAAATTCAAATTATGGAGGTCTTAGGAGGCTCAAGCGAGTTTGGAATAAAATTGTGTAACTAGCTGAAAATTTGGGAAAATGATCTTTATAAATTACTCCTTTGATTTCTAGAAAAAAAGGGATTAATGGTTTTTTTCTAAAGTTATGTATAGCAAATTAAGAATTTCTTATTTTATACAGGTTAAAATGGAGCGATGCGGGTTTTCTTTAATTTCTCGTAAATAGAAATGTTGAAAATTTTTTAAAAATCAGCTAAAACAGATCATTTTTTGTAGATTAAAATGATACAAAAAATATTATCGGTCAACCGATATTATTTAAAGAAAAAAAATGATTTTGTGTAAAACCTAACCTCAATCGTACACCTGAAAATATCTGTTAATTTTAGCATCAATCATCTTTGATCTATTAAATTTAGGGATAAAAAATATTGAGGTCAGGTTTTACACAAAATCATATTTTTTACCGTTACCGATGCTTGACTATCCTTAAAAATATTTATTTATTCTTTTTACCTACACTATAAAAACAATCTCACTAACTGGCAGCTTCGAGTAACTTCGAACTCGAGAGGCATATATATCTGAAAATATTTTTCATAATGCAAAAAGCTACTTCGAAGTTTCAAATTTTTGAATCATAGAGGTAATTTGACATTAGCAAGCATAGGAAACCCAAGTGTCTCGAATCATGGAAGTTCGAATTATTGAGGTTTCACTGTATTTGTATCTCAAATGATTAATAGTCGGTAAAAAATTAAAGTAGCGTTCGATGAGGAAAAAAAAACAATCGCGAACTGGTTTTTATGCTTGTTCTCAAATATTTTAACATGAAGAATCAAAAACTTACAATTTGATTGCGCTTTGTAATATTATTTCTTCTAAAAGCTTCGTATGCTTCACCAATCATTGCAGAAGGTTGTTGATAGTCTTTGAGAGACAAAAATTTAAGATGCAATTAAGATTTTGGGTAAATATTACTGATTTTCAAACAATTGAATGATACCCAAATAATCAAGAATCTGCTTTAACAAGTTGAAGTTAGGCGTCCGTACACCACAATGGACAATAAAGAAGAAATATGAGAAATTTTGCCACTCTTTGAATCCAGAATTGTAAACACTACGGAAAATACAGATAAAGTAATTTAAATTTCTTCGTTTTCACGCTAGACTGCGCACTGATTAAGTGTGTGGGGCCACGGTAGAGCAAGAGAGACAGCGAGTGTGCGAATGAGAGAGAAGCTGTGTGAGTCACTGCGCGGCTTGCTGCGCCAATGCCAAACACGTGCACGGAGGGAACTATTCAGGGTCAAAGAGAGTGAACAAAAATCGCTCACGCTCCCGAAGCCTGCGTTCATGGTAAAATCTAGTGAACCCTAAGGGAGGCGCTACAATAGGTTTTTTGGACGATCTGGACGTCCGGGCGTCCGGACGCTGGACTAGCAAAAGAAAAATAAATCTACTTAAAAGGTCTTTTTACACTAAAATAATCAATGTCTAAGTTATATTAATAAATTTCCTCCCTACAACATATACTTATCACCTAGTAATACTATTATAGGGATAATTTTTTTTCTCTCTATCTTCTGCTAGTCCGGACGCCCAGACGTCCAGATCGTCCAGAAAACCTATTGTAGCGTCTCCCTAAGCGATCACTGAAAAATCCAGTGAACAACACCACAATACCCGTGTAGAGGGCGCGCGTTCACATAAAAAGATGACGCCGAGCACAACGCAGCACGCTGAACGATCACCTGCTTTGACTGTGATTGCTGATCACTGAAAAACACAGTGAATTGTTCTCTCCGTGTGTAGTGTAATTCAGTGTGCATCGAGCCTTCGGCGAGTAACGACACTTGCGAAACCACCGTATACCGGAATAGTATTTTCTGTCCCATGCGAGGTCGAGAAAATACTTTCTCAAATTTGATGAATCATCATCATAAATATATATTTTAATCATTTTTTACTTAAAAACAGAGTTTACTAATTAATATTCAGTCGTTTTTTCAAATATGCCATGCGTATCTGCTTGTCACTGCACGTCAGCAGCAGCATCTGCGCTAGGTATATCCATATATACGATCCACACATATAGGTATACATCAAACGTTAATGTGAGATGAACTTGTGATCTTTGTAAATCTTATAGTTTGCACATCAAATGTAAAATGAATGTATTCAATCACTTCATGCCAAATTGCTGAATCAAATTAAATGCATATTATTTTGATTTTCGAACGTTAAACCTCATTTTTTTCAATAAAATTTTTTAAGGTGAAGAGGTATCGGTAAAACAGTGCGTAGCAGACTAGCATTCTGGTGTATTGTTTTGAAATTGAGAAACACGAAGTTGAAACCGATTCTTCGTGAGTTTTAATAAAAACTGACGAAGAACCGCGTTTCTTCGTGAGTTTCATTTTCCATTCGGACCAAACGAGAATAGAGACGTTTCTCGTAGAAAAAACAACATCGGAATCGGGGTAAAATACGTATCAGATTTGAGAAAAAAGAGAGAGAATGAGTTAGTGCATTGAGTCCAGCGCATCAATGAAAGCGTCCTCTGAGGCAAACTTATTATCTGAACAACCTTAAAGTAACTTTAAGGCTAACTTTAAAACACTGCTCTGTTCAAAGTTACAATTCTGTAGGTACGGTAAGGTTAGCTAATGTAAAGAAGTGTGTTGAGGGATGCTGTCTAAGCAAAATCACGTTGATGGTGTCTCCTCCAGCACATTTTTTTATCTTAGCCAACCTTACCGTAGCTACAGAATCACAACTGAGGAATATTTTTGAAAATCGATACAAAATTAGATAACTAATTATTTTTGTAGAGCAACAATTTCTTTTTAATTTTTTATTGTTGGGTTCTTATGAGTCAAATCTATTAGCCTGATTAGTAAAGTTAGCTAATTAGCGTTGAATTGAGTGGCTTTAAGCTTCTCTTGAACTTCTTGCTCGAGCCTTTTATCTAGTAAAAAAATTTGCTGAGATGAAAACTTTCTTGGAAGTTCGCAATTCTTTTATAAATTTATGTTTCCAACCCTCAGAATTCCGATTTTGAAATCATATTTCACCCAATTCACCAGCATCAATTTTTTTACTTATTCTTCACGCTATTTTGGACTCTCTGGTAAAATTTTAGAACATCTGGATCTATAGAATTTCAATGACAATGGTCCAAAGTTGGCTAAAACTGATATATTTGCATTTTATAGCTGTTTTTAGGGCCAAATTAACTTGGTTTGGAAGCATTTTTTCTACAGCGAAAAAAAAAAATGCGTAGGGCATGCACTCATTTTCGAGCGTAGAACACGTGGAGTTTGAGTGCGTAGTCTATGCCTTGCCAATTGCGTAAAACGCGCAAGGGCTCCGCCGTAGAATAGACCTAACACGCTGCGCACCTCCCGCCTGCTGTCGGCTCAGACAGAGCCATCCGCTTTTTTAAAAATGCTGTCAAATTTTACCTATTTAGAAGATCGCTTTGAAACTTTCCAGAAAGTTTCTTTAGAGCCTAATGAAAAACTTCTTCGCTGGAAGTTTTTCCAAATTTAAATTTTTATGCTAACTTTTTTAATCCAATGTTTTAGGTTAGAAACTGTGAGTTTTTTATTTTTAATAGCTAATTACTCGGCTTTAAAGTTCTTTTAAAATATCGGAACCACTCTATTAGCAGCGGAAAGACTTCAAAAATATAGTGCTAAAATTTTATTAAGAAATATTCAGTAGTTTCCGAGTTCTTGCGAGTTGAACAATAAATTCATAAATCGAAAAAAGTCAATTTTTTCGAGTAATGAACTATTAAAAATCAAAAACTCACAGTTTCTAACCTAAAACTTTGGATTAAAAAAGTGAGCATAGAAGCTTTCTGGAAAGTTTCAAAGCGATCTTCTAAATAGGTAAAATTTAACAGCATTTTTAAAAAAGCAGATGGCTCTGTCTGAGCTGACAGCAGGCTGGAGGTGCGCAGCGTGTTAGGTCTATTCTACGGCTGGAGCCCTTGCGCATTTTACGCACTTGGCAAGGCGTGGACTACGCACTCAAACTCTGCGTAGTCTACGCTCGAAAATTGCGTGCCCTACGCATTTTTTTTCGGTGTATCTAGATGGCTATAAAGAGCCCTTTTTAAATTTTTAATGTAATTATATATTAATCTATTTCTTAACACGAGCTGTGAACTCACCAACGACTTCAAATTAATAAAAAAAAAATAAATATCACTTTTATAATATATAAATTAAAATTATTATTTATATAAATATTATAAATATTATGTATACATATCGAGGTTGATTGAAAAATAATGACGCTTTATAACCATTCTAACACAAACGGACACAATGCAGGCAATATTCATATTAACAAGACGCCAAGGCTGTGAGCCATTTCTGTGTAATTTGTAAGTACAATGTTATACTTGAAGTCAAAAAATAGTCTTATGACGAAGACTGGATCTTATGGGTATGCAGCCTTGAGGCGCCTCTCGATAGCCTGTTAGAACCATAGGTTCTTTCTCAAACTTAATCCTAACGATTTAAAGTACACTTCATCGCCGAGTTCTCCCGCATAGCTAGAGCCGGGGCCAGCCATCAGTTGAATTGTGAGCTGTAGCTGCGTTTCCCGCTTACACTGTTACGTTTTTAAAACGCTTCGTATATATACTGGCCATTTTCTGATAAGCTCAGCTGAATGATGAGAATTTGTTTTGATTTTTCAATATGATTGACTTTAAAGATACGACTCATGCGTACATACTTATTTACATATCAAGGTCACTGATACTTTCGCATTTAAATCTGTCGATTTTATAATGATATTATGGTTAGTACTGTGAGACTATCGAAGAAAAAACCATAAACTTTGAAGTTAATTGAAACATAATAAAAAATACTTTTAAAAAAGTAATATTTACGGCGATTGGTTTTTTAAAAAGGAATCTAAATAAAAAATTATACGCTAAGTATGATCTTTAAAAAATACTTTTAAAAAAGTAATATTTACGGCGATTGGTTTTTTTAAAAGGAGTCTAAATAAAAAGTTATACGCTAAATATAATAATCTTTTTTTGAAAATGAATTAATGAAAGAAGTGAAATCAAAAAATTTATTACGGACGACTTGAGACCGAATTACTTATTATTTAAAAATAATTTCTCTTCTAAAAGATGATCATATTATGTTGAATCACCTTCAACATACGTAAAGTTAACAATTTTTCAATTATAGCACATACATGGGAAAACACATGCAAATTGCACACAACTCAAACACTTTTTAAAATTAAAAATTAAAATATGTTGTTAAGAAACACACTGAGCATTCAAAATATAATTTAAAAAATACAGGTATCAATGATTTTTTCGAGATAATTTAGTTCAAAGAATATTAAATTTTTACAGGTCAAGTATAGCCATACATTGTGATTTAGTTGATTTCTAATTTAATTACAACATATTTTAATTTCAAAAAGTGTTTGAATTGTGTGCAATTTGCATGTGTTTTCCCATGTATGTGCTATAATTGAAAAATTGTTAACTTTACGTATGTTGAAGGTGATTCAACATAATATGATCATCTTTTAGAAGAGAAATTATTTTTAAATAATAAGTAATTCGGTCTCAAGTCGTCCGTAATAAATTTTTTGATTTCACTTCTTTCATTAATTCATTTTCAAAAAAAGATTATTATATTTAGCGTATAATTTTTTATTTAGATTCCTTTTTAAAAAACCAATCGCCGTAAATATTACTTTTTTAAAAGTATTTTTTAAAGATTTTATAGCGTAAATTCGGTAATTATTTAAATGTATTTCCTTTTTGTCCACAAGTTCAAAAAACCAAACTCCATAAATAAATCATAAATATTGTTGAAATATGTCTTAATAAATTATTTATCGCATTCGTGGCTAAAACATTTTTCTACGCACGACCTGAAGTTGTCATGTTTTAGCCACTCGATTCGATAAAGCACATATCGACACTGGAGCCTAAACAAGACAAAGGTTTTTTCACGCGGCGCATGCGCTATCACACTCGCTTCGCTCGTGCGATAACTTCGCGCCGTGTGAAAAAACTTTGCCTTGTTTTAGGCACTAGTGTCGATATGTACTATTCACGAACTTAACAAATTCTAAATAATTTAACAATAACTAAGATATATCCAATTATTCTGATGTAAAACCACGACATAGACCAGAACCTATAAAAGTCCAAGGGAAATCAATTTTATATGTAAAAAAAAAAATTCAATTTAGTATTTACCTATTTTTTAAATGTACATTGCATAACTACTATTGGGATCGTACAACATAACAACTTCTATTGGGTCGTTTAAAAGGTTAATTAAACATAGAGTGAACTGCTACGAGTGACCTTTATTTTCGTCAATTATTTTTTATATAATGTTACTTTATTTTATAAATCATTTGTAATTGGGCAATTTATGCCCGTCTTGCTTTGTTAAATAAATAAATAAATAAATAAATAACTTTATTATAATGTAAATTTACATTGAAATGTAGCAAATACTCATTTGTAACCTTAAAATGATTAAAAAAAAGATAAAAATTTTCAATGATTGGTTCATGTTAACTTAGATATATCTAGTTCTTCTGTTTAAAATTACTTTTATATAATTTTATCATTATCCAGAACCCATAAAAATCATAGGCATAATTTATTGTTATGAACTACTTTTGAATTCGTTTTGCATACATAATAGATGGACAAACTAAATCCACTTTAAAAATAATGGAGCAAATGCTCATCCGTACTTTAAAAATCCATGCCAAATAGAATTCATAATTTTTGGTCCACTGGATACCTAGACCCAAAACTATCTATTTCTATTGTACTTTTTAATTCTTGTAAAAAAAAATTAACCAATTTTAAAATTTAAAATCACTTTGGCCGCATAACTTAAGCTTGCTTACAGAAAACAAAAAAGATAAAAATTTTTAATAATTGATTCATGTTGACTCGGATATATCTAGTTCTTTAAGTTTAAATTTCTTTTATATAAATTTTATCATTAGTCAGAACACATAAAAATCATAGACATAATTTACTGTTATGAAGTACTTTTGAATTCATTTTGCATACATAATTGATGGACAAACTCAATCCACTTTGAAAATAATGAAGCAAATGCTCATCCGTACTTTAAAAATCCATGCCAAATAGAATTCATAATTTCTGGTCCACTGGATACCTAGACCCAAAACTATCTATTTCTTTTGTACTTCTTAATTAACCAATTTTAAAATGTAAAATCACTTTGGCCGCATAACTTAAGCTTGCATACAGACAACAAAAAAGATAAAAAATTTTAATAATTGATTCATGTTGACTTAAATATACTTATCATTAACACCCTGAGTGAATGTAACAGTTACAATCAAAATTAAAATTCATTGTCAGATATCAAGTTTATTTTAGAAAAAAGGTGGGATTACAAAACTTTCAGACATCAAGTTTATTTTTGAAAAAGGGTAGGATTACAAAACTTTAACAGTTCAAATGTATTGGCTCAGAGCATATACATTTCTATGATGATTCTATGAAATTAAGCGATAATGCGTATGACAATGACATTATGTGCTGCAATTGCTCCTTTTGCAATTTGCAAGTTGGGTGGATTATAAAAAAGTAATTTGCAAGTTCAACCTGACACACACCCAAATACACTCATTCAGAAAAAACTTTATTTTTAATATTGCCAATATGCACCTCCAGCCATCAGGTCCCCAACACAACCACAGCACAATTATTATCAACTCACAGGGCACACCACAATAATTGAAAAATCTTTGATGATGATGATCATAGAAAGACTGTAGAGATTATTTATTTCATACTCTTTTATTGAAATTAAACAAATTAATAATTATAAATTCTACCACTTATTTAATATATAATGAAAATAAGGGTCTTCAGTACTGTTTTTTTCCTATGACAATCAATTACTTATAAAAAAGTTATTGCTCATAACACATTACAAGCTGCTGTGCTCAGCGGCTCCGCAGTCAGCTGTAGTCAGCTCACGAGTCAGCTGTAGGGAGCTGCTAATTGATACAGCGCCACCGGTCGCCTCATGGCTACAGGCTCGGGCCTACATGCCCCCGTCTGCCGCTGTAGGTAAGCAGTAAGAGTGAGACAGCAAAAATAGACACGCCCACCACATACGTCACGTCCGGTTAAGTCTACAGAGAGCGCAGGCAGAGAGACCGGATGCTCGAAACTGAAATCGAATGTCCCCTGACTACCGTGAGCCAAAGGAAATCAGCGTTTCGAAAAATGAAACGTTCATAACTTTCCAATGCGGGCTTTGTTCGGGATAATTTTTTTTTTAAATTACTCAGGGGATCATCAGCTACGCGCGGGATGTATAATATAAATGAAATAATCATCCTAAAATAGTTTTTCTTTGAAGCGTCCTAACCTAAAACCAAAAATCAAAGTATATAAAGCCCTGCAGGCTTTCACGGCAGTCGGTTTAAAAAAAAACCAAATCGCCGTTAAAGCCCGATTGGGCTTTAGGATAACACTTTATAACCATTCAAACACAAACGGAGAGTATGCAGGCGATATGAATCGCCAAGGCTGTGAGCCATTTCTGTGTAATTTGTAAGTACAATGTTAAACATGATGTTGAAAAATGGTCGATTGCCGAAAACTGGATCTTATGGGTATGCAGTCTTAGGATGCCTCTCAATATCTTGTTGGACTTATAAGTTCTTTCCTAAACTTTATCCTAACGATTTAAAGTACACTTCATCGTCCGGTTCTTCCGCAAAGCTACAGCAAGAGCAAGCCATCAGTTGAATCGTGAGCTGTTGCTACGTTTTACGCTTACTATGTTTGTTTTAAAAATGCCTCGTATGTCCTGGCCATTTTTTTTTTGAAGCTTAATGATGAGAATTGGTTCAGGTTTATTTCAATATTATTGACTTTAAAGTTACGATTCATGCGTACATACTTAATTAAATTAATTGTTATGATTAAATTAATGATTTAAATACGGAAGTATCAGTGATATTGGTATTTAATTAAGTATGTAGAAGAAAAAAAAGTTTCTGTAAGTGATTTAAATTTAACAATAAATAATATTTTCTCGAATTCTAACTCCAAAGTCGGACTTTTTTTCTTTGTTTTCGATTTTTGGACATGAAAATATCTTTTAATACATGTACGCAACGTCAGGGCGATTTGAAAATCCTGGCTACGCTCCGCTTCACCCTCAGTGCCGTCAAATCTTCCTGGTGACTTTCGCGCACCATTATTGAAAAGTACTATTTTTTTTGTACAAACTTTTTGTAGTGGTACTGGATAATGCAGCACTACCATACAATAATCATACCAAATAAAAATATTAGGCAAAAATTTATTTTAAACATTCACTTACCTAGTTCGAAACAGGAGTCCTTATAAATAATAATGTTACTATTATTTATTTCGTCATTTTTTAATTATTTAAGAATTTTCAGTTTTTATCTTACCTAAGTTTCTGTTTTTTTAATATTTGACGTATTTACCTAAATTATTTATCAATTCATATCAAATAATTGAAGTCGCATTTAGATACACCTCGATATATGTTGGGGCTCCTTTAAATTCAAATTTAGTTTTAAACTTAATTCTAAGATTACTAAAATGCGGCAACTTACCTGAAACAAAAAAGCAAAAATTCGTTTTTATTATGAACTTTTTAAATACATGCATCTTGATGAATATTAAAGTTTTTAATGTTTTCGCTTTGGGTGCTGTTTTCAAAGGCTTCCCGCTAAAAAAGTAGATCATAGGATATATCATGTAATAAATCATATGACATTTTAAGCTTTATTCAGCGTACTATAGATTTTATGATTAATCATATGATCCCAATATTTTTTATTTATGGTTATTTTCCTTTAATTCGAAACATAATTTTTGGGCGATTTAGGGCTACTAATTTTTGCCCATTTGAGGATTTTTTGAAAACCATACGTTAAGTTATTTGAAATCACAAAAAAAAAAAACAGCAAACCAAATTTTAGCTCAAAATATTAAAAATGGCGAAAGTAGTAGCATTTTGGGGATAAATACAAAAATGGCTTTTAAACGTAAAAAAAAGCTTCAAAAATTTATGAAAAAAATATCAGCAAACTAAATTTTTTTAAAAAAAAAATTTTGCAGCAAACCCGATCTTCGTAGCTTAATTAGGTTCGGAGATAAAAATAAAAGTTGAAAAATCCCTGTTTAAGGGTTCAGCCCTTCTGCAAAGGTAATAAGGTTCCAAAAAAATCACTAATAATTTTGTTTTTTCAATACCTATTGAATGATATATATTTTGTTAGTGTGTGTTGCTCATAACATTTTTTTATCCTTCCATTGAAACTATTTGTATACGTATAGATATAAATATTTTTAGAGCTTAGAATGTCAGATAAGTTGGTAATACTTGTTTTAGGTCGAAATCTTAGAAACCTGCGTATCATTTATTTTAAAAATTTATTTCATACAAGAATCGCGACTCTGGTGTGCGGTGCGCATGCGCTGCCCACGTACTAATGTCTCTCTTTTTTCCCATTTTCAGCCTAATAAACTCAATCTATAAATAAATAAAGTAAAAATATCCCTCCTTTTCTTCTGTTTTCAAACAAATAACTTTTTTTTGATACTAATCATTCAAAAAAATACGTCTTTTATAATAAAATGACCTTAAAAAAAAGGATTAGCGTTAAAAATATGATTACTTGATTAAAAACAGAGAAGAGATAGGAGTATTTTTGCTTTAGTTAATTAAAAATTGTGTTATTTTAATTTAAAAAAAAAAAAAAAAGGTTTGTCAGACTAAAAATGGGGAAAAATAATGATATTATTGCTTTAGTAATTACTAGGGCCAACTTACGCGCTTCACGCGCCTATTCAAAACCTTTTTTCAATTTCCTTTCTTTTAACTTTTTTTTTTTAGTAAAAATCATATCAAATTTAACTTGAAGCCAGTTTCAATTTTATGAAGAACTCAATCAATTTTTTATTTAAGAGACGTGATTTATCATTGTTTATAACTTTCAATAATGTTTAAAGAAAGTTATTATTTTCCCTCTCTTCACTATAAAACTTATATACTTTTTATATGAAGTTTTCAGTTTTAGATTCTTTTCATTTGATTGACTACTACAAATTTTAGTTTTTTCCTTTCATGTACGTGTCAAAGTTATTACTCGCCTTGCTGGCCAACAACAGCATTGATAAATTTTTCTTATTTATTGAAAGTATTAGTTAAATGTTACATTCATTCCCTTCTAATTGTAAAAACTTAATTATTAATTTTTTATTTTTTCCAATCATGTACGTGAAAAAGTAGTCACTCACCTTCCTAGAAAATATTAGTTTAGAAAATTTTGTTTTAATTATTTAAAGAATGAATTGAAAGTCTTAATTGAGGAGTTCCGTGCTACAAGGGGACAAGCGTTCGGGACGCTCGAAAATCGGCTCAGGCAGCCCGATCCGCTGTTTCGAAATTGCTGTAATTTTTTATCTCTTTAGTATATTATATCGCTTCGAAACTTTCCAGAAACATTCATCGAAACCCAATGAAAAACTTCCTTGCGGGAAGTTTTTTCAGCATTTAATTTTGATGCGTCTTTTTTTAATCCAAAGTTTTAGGTTAAAACTGCTAATTTTCAATTTTTAATTGTTTATTACTTAGTTTTAAAGCACTTTCAAAATATCTGGATTGCTCAATTAGCAGTGGAAAGAGAATTTTTGCGGTAGTTTCCAAGTTCTTGTGAGTTAAATGCAAATCTTGATTTGTTTGTAATTTTTGAATTTTTTGTTCAACTCGCAAGAACTTGGAAACTACCGAATATTTTTTAATGAAATCATAGCATCTTATGATTAAACTCTTTCCGCTGCTAATTGAGCAATCCAGATATTTTTAAAGTGCTTTAAAGCTAAGTAATAAACAATTAAAAATTGAAAATTAGTAGTTTTTAATCTAAACTTTGGATTAAAAAAAGACGCATAAAAATTAAATGCTGAAAAAATTTCCCGCAAGGAAGTTTTTCATTGGGTTTCGATGAATGTTTCTGGAAAGTTTCGAAGCGATATAATATACTAAATAGATAAAAAATTACAGCAATTTCGAAACAGCGGATCGGGCTGCCTGAGCCGATTTTCGAGCCTCCTGAGCGCTTGTCCCCTTGTTGCACGGAACTCCTCAATTCAAAATTACATTGATTCACTTCTATTTGTAAAAAACTAATATATTATCAACCTTTTTTTTTAAACATTAATATTAATTAAGTTAAATATTTCAATAAACCATTAAATTTTAACCATTCAAGTTGACTATTAATTGTTTAAACCACTCCCAAAACACTGATATTGTTAATTGGGTCACATAGTGCACTTTCGAGGAAAAAATCTTAGAAAAACTTAGCTATTATCATTCGCTGAAAATTATTTTCTGGATTTCATACCTATATTCATTCATGAATATAGATTACATAATTACAAATCAAATTTGGAAATATTAATTAATTAATTTTAAGAGTAAATCTTAATTTCTTTTGAAATAAACAAACAATTTTGGTACACTAAATTAAGAAAAAAAAGTCCAGAATAGTCCGAACTGACTTTGGCTTCTCCTTGACACGATGGTAAAACAAGAGGCTATGCGTCAATATGCGCGCGCATGGCAAAACTCGGTTTCACCTTCAAACGAATAACTCACCCCAAATAAAATTCCTAGGTTTTATGGCAGAACTCGGTTCAACCTTAATCCAATAACCAATCCCAAATAATCCTCCTAGTTATAGCAGAAATCGGTTTAACCTTCATCAGATAACCCATCCCAAATGACCCCCATAGGTTCAGCCCACCCGTACAACTCCGCGGGTATTTGCAAAGGGTTATTCATAGTTGGTACCCCCCTACGCGCTACGCTCGCGAACCACCTACAATTTAATTTTTTGCTCACATCTGTGTTTGGATTCTTAAATTTAAAAAAATTGGACCCATTAGTAGAACGACCATTTCAATGTCTGAATTCCTAGTCTTAAATAATTTATGAAGATAAAGAGAAAAATATTTATAAGTTTTCCAGTACTTGAGCTTTAAGTCAGAAAAAAGTTGTATTCAAACGAACGAGAATATAAAAAGTTAAAAATTAATTTATTGACCCGTACTCAAGTTGACTTTCAAACTTTTTGTCTTTATTTATTTTGTATCTATTTATTTCCAGCCCTAAAAATGATTTTGGTTCCACCTGATATTTTATTTTAAATACACTGCCTACTTTGGATTTTATTTCTTCTAGTTTTACTTTATCATTACTCGCAATTGAGGGCCTGGATTCACAAACTGCCATAGCGCTCGAGACGCTCGAGATCGGCCCAGGCAGCCCGATCCGCTGTTTCAAAAATATTGTCATTTTTTACCTATTCAATATATCGCTTTGAAACTTTCCAGAAATATTCATCGAAGCCTAATGAAAAACTTCTCCGCTGGATGTTTTTTCAAATATAAGTTTTTATACTCTTTTTTTTAATTCAAAATCTTAGGTTAGAAAATGGGAGTTTTTGATTTTTAAATGTTAATTACTCGGCTCTGAAATACTTTAAAAATATTTGGACCGTTCTGTTGGCAGCGGAAAGATTTCAACAATATGCTGCTAAAATTTCATTAAAAAATATTCAGTCGTTTACGAGTTCTGGCGAATTGAACAAAAGATGCGTGTATCGAGAAAATTTTAACTTTTTTGTTCAACTCGCAAGATGAAATTTTGAAGCATATTGTTGAACTCTTTCCGCTGCCAACAAAAAGGTTCAGATATTTTTAAAGTGTTTTAAACCCGAGTAATTAACTATTAAAAATCAAAAAACCAACTTTTTTAACCTAAAACTTTGGATTAAAAAAGTAGGTATAAAAATTAAGAGTTGAAAAAACATCCAGCGGAGAAGTTTTTCATTAGGCTTCGATGAATATTTCTGGAAAGTTTCAAAGCGATATATTGAATAGGTAAAAAATGACAGTATTTTTGAAACAGCGGATCGGGCTGCCTGGGCCGATCTCAAGCGTCTCGAGCGCTAAAGGCCATCACAGGAACTCGCGCGATGCGAGAATTCGCGCATCTCGCGAGTTCCTGTGATGGCCTTAAGGCAGTTAGTGAATCCAGGCCCTCAATTATTACATCATCATCGTATAAAACAATCAAGGATCCTCCAACATTTTTCCTTCATGTAAATAAACATTATCGTTCAAGTCGTTCTGAAACCCTAGTTTCAAAACTTGTTCAGAGAACCTGACATTGATCGCAATCTACACTTTCTATAATTTCCATATAATTTCTTCCTCCAGAACACTCTAGAAACTGAAGCATACGTTTCCCGTAGCTCATATTCACTCTCATCCTTAAAACCTCCTACTATGTACTAATCTATGTTTGAATATTTCCATATCATTTTCGTCTAGTTTCTTTTTGAATCAATTACTATATATTTGGTTGGCACGTCTTAAGGTTACCACAGATCATTTTCTTTAATAGATTTCAAATCTTCCACAATCGCGTTTCACCAGTCATGTTTGTTCAGCAACTTCATAGCTACTTTATCGGAAGTTAGATCATTGATTATTTCGGCGAACACTGCAAATTTTATTTCATCCAACTCCAGATGTTTCTTAGAAGTGCCAAATAAATTCAAACTCAATCTACTCAAATCTTAAAATTTATTTTCGAAATTTTATAGACTAGAATCATGCTTCTAATTTAAATAATTCTTTTCTTACTCTTTACTATGGGATCCAAGTTATGTAACTTGCATTTAATGGGCTTTCCTCTTTTTGTTTTATTTTCTTCCACCGAAATGTTTTCCTTCTCCAGAATGTTATTTTCCTCCTTACCGATATTTACAAGCAAATTCTCATCGAATAAGTTCTCAAGATTTTCATAGCTTTCTAGTTCTTTTATTTGATCTTGGACATTTTTTGTACACATTTTTATAAACTACCCATTCATTAAATGTCACATGAAGAGAAATCAAATTCTTACCCGATGGGGAATGTCACCATATGTATAAGCGGTTAGTAAATGCTCTGTCAATACTGTTCTAATAGGGAAGATGCATAAAAAAAATCATTTAGTTTGTTTGACTTTATTCGATAGTGTATTGGAAAATAATTGACACGTATTTTTTCTTTTTGAAATAAAATAAAAATTGAAGGAGTTACGGACTTTGGAAATTTCCGAAATGATCATATATATAGATATACTTTCAATGTAAAATGGTACTGATGACGTCACGAGTACCAATTTTTAAAAAATTATATCTCTGGTAATATTGATAGAAAAATTTTGAAAAAAATATTAAAATTCATTAAAAATCGAGAACTTTCAGAAAAAAATATAATTAGAAAGTGTGCATCTTCCCTATTGCTCTATCGGAAAATTTTGATTCCAAGATTGGGATTTTCATGTAAGCCGAGTAACCAAATCTCTTAGTCCTATCTAAATGCAAATAAGTTTTTCCAGAGAATTCCTTCAATGGCACTTCAAAATTTATAGAGTTGTGAGGTGTTCTATTATACATGTGGACTGCAGCTTCAGCAGCCAGCCTATTAAGTTTTCTGAAGGTTTCTAAGATAACCCAGCGAACTGTGTGACAACGGAATATGCCATAGCATTCTGTAGTCTATTCTAAAATTCCTGTTCTCAGCATTCAGTGGCTTGTTTATGTATTACTTTGCCGTTTAATCTAGAGAATCTAATTTATTAACATCTAGAATTTTCTACATAAAATGTTTTTATTCAGATTGAAATCTATACTTCCATTTCTCACGTATATGTTGTGATATTAATTCTGAAAGTACATTGAGAATGTTTTAAGTTTTTTAATACACTTTTTATACTTAAAACTATGTTAACAATAAGGAATTGCTAACTAACTTGAGTACTCTTATTGCTACCCAATTTTCCACACATCTACCTTACTACACATGTGTGCAGCTCTTTGCTTACTCTTGTTTTTTCCTGTTGTTTTTTCATCTGTTTTTACTCTTCTTTTAGTTAAATCTATTTAATTTTAAATTTCGGGACTATATCAATTTTTTACTTTTGTCGCTGATTCTGATTATACTATCCAATACACGAAATTGAATATGGAGCTACCTCTGTTGATACTTCCCCTTTTGCTACTCTCAAATTACTATAAAAAAGTATCAAGATTTAAATTGAATTAAAATATGTAAAAATATGAAAAATTTTAAAATGGTTTTAATGTTGACATAGCAAATTTCAATCCCTTTAAATAAAGGAAAAACTATTTTTTTTTTTTTTTTTTTTTCATTTTTTGCAACTATGTTAAACACAATTATAAATCATTAAGAATTAAATATAAAATTCTGAAAAAAATAATAAATAAGAATGAATAATTTTATTAATTTTTTAAAAAAGGTCGTGGCGGGGGGGGGGGTTTATTATAAGAAAAATAAAAAACAACGAAATAAGCGCATTTTGATACACTTTTATGGTCACTATATGTATATTAAATCAAATAGCACCCTCAAATCAGCATTTACAATGATCGCAAAAAAAAGGTCGAATAACATTAAAAATAAAAAAAATATATTTCAGTCACGCAAGGCACAACGAGTTAATACTCTGGCCATGTATTACGTTCCGGGAAGGTTAGTTAGGTAGTTACTTTTTTTGAGGATGGTATCGCTAGACATGGTTGAAACACATTTTCCAAAATTATGGTATCCTGTAAAAAATTTGCTAATTAAAAGTTTTTTTAGTCAAATAAACTTAAAATAGATATGAAATTTCAAATAAACATGTTTGCTAAAATTTTGATATTGATTTTTGTTCCAGGTAAGTTGCGGAAAAATTTTTTTTTTTAATTTTTATTTTATAATTTTTAACAACGGAAACCTAACGATGATTGTAAGTATTTTGATAAATATATTAAATAAAATTATTTTGATGAAATAATAGAGCACGAAAAGAAGGAAAATTATACTTATTTGTGCAAAGAATCAACACTTTTTAAAGCACGGAGTTCTAAATTAACAGAAAAAACGACATTTCTAAACAATTATATCAACAGTGCTAATTTAAAGAAGAAAATCATACTCAACTGTACTTGAATTTTGTTAAATAAGTTTCATAGCAGATACTAACAACGATATACGGGTCAAATTTTTGCTATTGGAAGTACGCCGTAGTTAAAAAAGACAAATAATTTAACCATACCCATTATATCTCGATACAATTGACAACCTCACTACCATACTCTTCAATGATACAAAATTTTTCCTCTACTCCAAGAACGGAGCTCAGTCCGCGATCGTCACTGTATCATTCATTCCTTCAAATCTCGTTTTTGATTATGCTAAAGGGTGTATTTGGAACCTCTGAAAATACCCGCAGTTATCAACGATCGCAGCTGTATTTTAGAAAAGATGTCCGTTCATCTTCAAAATAAAATCGATTTCGGAATTTGGAATTCATTGCTAAATGGTGGATTGTTGATTGTTGAGTTAACTTTAATAAAAAATATTGCAAAAAAAGTTTAAAATTTTTATACTTAAAATTATAATTTAAACTATCTTCTGAGCACAATTAGCTATAAATATTTACAATATAATAATTTTGTATAAAGCGATGAAAATTTTGTAAACTAAAAGGTGCTTTTTAACAACGTACTTTAAGTATAATAGTAACATATCTATTTGTCTATTTTAAATATTTCACCCAAAACTTTTTATGCAATATTTTGTAATTCAAATGAACTCGACATTTTGAAGATGATCGAAAGTCGTTTCTAAATACAGCTGCGTCCGTTGATAACTACGAGTACGAACCTTGACGAATGAACTTTCAGAAGTTTCAAATACACTTTTAAACTTAAGAGTACCCTCTCTTCTTCCAAGCATTTTCTCGAATCCATCACGGGAAACGTACCGATTCTAGTGTAAAATACCCAACGGCCTTTTTCCCCTATAGTCCGAATGAAACATGGGACTCAACTAAAAACGCGTTTCTCAAATACGACACGAGAAACCGCTTGTTTCCAAGTGCGTCACCAGCCTCGGAAACATGCCTATTCCCCACTCTCGACGCGCCGATCGTTTCCAACCTTAGTGAAAGAAACGCTCGTAATGCTTACGTTTCTTTCACAAGTACTGGAAACGGCAGGCTCGGCCTGTGGCAGGTTCTATCACAACGTGTGTTTCTCTGAATCTGCTTACGAAAGAGAAGTCGAAAGAAGAAAGAGAATAGTATATGTAGATATAAACAAGACAAGTTTAATATTATATTCCTGTACAAGTAAGGGTACACTTACTTGTGCAGGACTGTGCTTTCTCAAATTCGATGAATAATCAATTATGTATTATAAATTACAATAGTAAGACTAATATACAGCAGCATACATGAGTTCCCTTTTCTAACGCCGCTAATAGCACGAAGAAGTAACTTGACTCTCGACTTCCCATTGGCCGTCGACACATTAAAAATGTTGATATGCTCAGCGGCTGTATGTGATTCACCCTGAAGTATACTTCGATATTTTAGAATTCAAGAATAAACTACACTTAAGTTCATAAGATTTTAATTCAACTGACAGTGTTACTGCCACACTCACGGAAAATATTAAATTTTTCCACACTCCAAGAACGGCGCCCATCCCGGTTGGGTCACTGTTTTATTCGTTCTCTAAATTCACCTTTTTTTTTACAATCTGTAAAATATTTCCCAGAGCTGACTGCCATCCTTAAGTGACAAGACTGCTCGGTCAAAAGAAACTGCATAGTGTTGTCTCTTAAAATTTGATAATTAAGATCTGATTTAATTGACCGTCTCACTGCGAATCTTTTAAGTATTATAAGGCTGAATCCATCTTAATTCGCCCAGGCATATCATACGACCCTTTCAAAAATGGTTTGTAATGATTTTTTCTTGTGTATGCGGAAAAAGACTTAGAAAACCATTGTCAGATATGCCAAAAAAAATTTTTCATCATGTTTTTAGCGACGTTGAAGTTTATACTTTTTATTCAATCAAAAACTTAAAAGAGAACGCACAACTTCAAATGCTCGCAATTCTGCGAAATTTTTAGTAAATGAGATGCTTTTTTTTAATTTGCAGTTTTAAACTAGATTTTTAATGAGTCTACTCTGTTTTCGGGGGTGCTGAATCCAAATCCAAAGTCAAATATTGAAAATTTAAAATGGCCGATCTAAAATGGTGGCCGTTAAACGAAAAAAGAGGGAGAATTACTGGAAAAAGTTGCCCAATCGCTTTGTAATGTAAAGAAGCACGTTTTGGGGGGCGCTGAGTCCAAATTTGAAATCAAAGTTAGAAAATTCGAAATGGTGGACCTAAATTGTCAGCCCTGATGGGAAAAATAAGGCAAATTAATTAGAAAACATTTATAAATCTCTTTCTAATGAGTAATGGTGTTCCATCATGTTTTTAAAAATAAATCGAGATTTCAAAATTTAAAATCATAATATACTGAAAGACAATGCGCGAGGTCCCACTGTAATAAATAAAAAATTCTTGAAAATTTACACTCTCTTTTCAAACTCTAATTTACAATTTTTTCTAATTGATTTGTCTCATTTTTTGTACCAGGGCTGCCATTTGGGTCGGCTATTTTGAATTTTCAAATTTTGATTTAGGATTTAAATTCAGCACTCCCGAAAACATAGTAGACAACAATTAGAAAGCGATTGAGAAACTTTTTCTAGTTGATTTCCCTCATTTTTCGTTTGAGGGCCACCATTTTAGATCGGTCATTTTGAATTTTCAAATTTTGTTTTTGGATTTGGATTCAGCACCCCCAAAAACAGAGTGGGCTACAATTAGAAAGCGATTGGGAAACTTTTTCTAGTTGATTTGCCTCATTTTTCGTTTAAGGGCCCATTTCGGGTCCGCCATCTTGAATTTTCAAATTTTTATTTTTGATTTGGATTCAGCACCCCCGTAAACATAGAATACCATTGTTTTCTTTTTATTCCAGTTTATCAAAGAATAGGAGCATTTTGAACCGTTTAAGTCACCGGTAATGATGTCGCAGGGGGGGTTAAAGATGCTTATTTTTTGTTTCCTGTACATGAAGATGATAGAAAATATCCGACCTTTAAGTTTGACAATACAATTTTTCAATTTTGCAGCTTACCTTTTGGATTATCTTCTGCCCCTTTTGTCTTCACTAAATTAATTAGACCGTTGCTAGGTTTTCTCCGACACAAGGGTGTTAATCTAATTTTGGGAAGTACACGAGAGGAGTGTGAAAAGAATGTTAAATTAGTTTTATCCCTTTTGGAGTTTTAGGCTTTATAATAAATTATAACAAATGTGATTTAGTTCCGAGAAATAAAAAAAAATTTTAGGATTAATCGTTGATTCGGTAAAGATGACTCTAAAATTACCTCCAAAGAAACGATTACAAATAAGAAATACTTTAAAGTTGTTGTTAAGTTTGTGTAAGATTAAAATTCAATTCTTAACTGAGGTTATTGGTTTATTAGTTTCAGCTTTCTCATCTGAGGCATACGTTTGGTTATATTATAAGGAGTTGGAAAAGATTAAAATGATTTCATTAATGATTAATCAATATGATTATAATAAATATACTGTTTTGAATTTTGAGGCTATACAGTAGGTCAAATGGTGGTTATCCAAAATCATGTTTGTAAAAAATAAGATAAAATCAGTTTTTTATGATCTAGAAATTTTCTCTGATGCTTCGCTCTATGATGGGGTTTTACATTTAATAATAAAAAATCTCAGGGTGGAATTTTGAAGATAGGACCAAACATATAAATTTTTTAGAATTATAGGCAGCCTTTTTATCCTTAAGATCTCTTTGTTCAAACCTTTATAATAAACAGATTTTTTTGAGAATTGACAATGTTACAGCTTTAGCTTGTATAAATAAAATGGGGGGTATTAAAAAATATCCAGATTTAAATTCAATCACCAAAGATATTAGGTAGTGGTGTGCTGAAAGGGATATTTGGATTTGTGCTGAATATGTAGTTTCAAAAAAAATCCAGCAGACGAAGGTTCCAGATTAAACAATCTAGATACTGAATAGGAATTGGCTCAATTTGCTTTTCATAAAATATCAAGAGTTTTTGGTAATCCTTCCATTGATCTGTTTGCTTCTAGAATAAATTTTAAATGTCCAAAATACTGTTCATGGAAAAGGGATTCAGAGGCTTTTTGTATAAATTCTTTCACTTTTTCTTAGAAAGATATTTTCTGGTACGCTTTCCCTCCTTTTTCTTTGATTGAAAAATTTTAGAAAAGATTAAAAATGAGGCTAATACGGGTATTTTGGTAGTGCCCGATTGGTCTTTTCAGCTTTGGAATTCAGAATTTAATAAAATGATTATTTCTAAAAAACTATTTGTTTCTCCTTCATGTGATCTTTTATTATCTCCTTGCAGAAAACTTGTTTATCCATTAGCAGACAACCTTACCCTGGTAGCAGGAATTGTATCAGGCAAGATTTGAAGGTAAAAACAAAGCGTTTAGAAATCAGACTCAAGATATCATGGTTTCCACGTTAGCAATAAATACTTTAAAACAATATGACTCGGCTTTAAAGTATTGGTGGAATTTTTGTGTAGAGGAGTCTTTGGATCCTTTTTGTGTAAACGAAGAAGATATTATAAACTATCTTTTTAAAAAGTTTTTGTTAAATTCTAGCTATAGTCCTTCAAATACTTTGAAATCCGCTATCTCTTTGATTATTCAAAAAGTTTACCTGAAATCACTATGCTTAATAGATTTTTTAAAGGGGTGTTTAAGTTGCACCTAGTTACACCTAAATACTCCTCAACATAGGATGTAAGTCAGGTTTTTGAACTATTGATTTCATGGGGACCATTAGATAATTTAGATTTAAAGAAATTAACTTTTAATACGGTTATGCTTTTAGTTTTAGGTTCAGCATTTAGGGTCCAATGCTTATCTTTGATTAAGTTGGAAAATATTAAAAAATTGCCTAACTCTCTAAACATCTACAAGTTATATATCTTCGAACTAGCACTGTGAAGTATAATTGATGGTTAAACGAACTTACTTGTAAGTGAAGTTCGACCATAATTATACGAGGTGCTTGTTCGAAGATATATAGTTTTCCACCCATTTTTTTATTGTTGATTTAAGAATAAAATAGAATCCCTCCCCTTTTTTTTCTCTAAACAAAAATGAAGAAGGTATCCAAGGAGATGGGTAAGCAAGAGAGAGAATTCAGCCGCGCTCGAGCACTCGACCAAGTAAGAAGTGTTTGTAATCACTGTCTCGTTTGCTTGTGCCTTTGTTTTTATACTCATTTCAGCACAATTCGTTTGTTTGTTTAATGGTGATTAGGGTGATCGCATAAGCGCTAATAGCGCACCTAGTGCAGTGATGCATACCGTTACAATGGAGCCTGCACTCCATAAAAATGCAGAAATGAGTGAAGTTATTCCGGTGACCTCTCCCTCAACCGTTCAATCTATTAGTCTAGCTGATGCAACTCAGCTTTTCCAGGCTCCTCGTACCACCACATTATCGTACCCCAAAGTCATGCAATTGGATAAGTATCCCTGCAGAGAACGAGCTGTGGTTATGGATGCATTGGAAAAACCGTCCATTTATGAATATGCTATTGCGATTGGAAGCTTAATTGGTCCCAAGAATTTAATATCTATTTCCAGAATTTTCAACAACAAAGTCTGCGTGTGTGTAAACAGTATAGAAATCGCTAAGCATTTAGTCAACGTGACGAAACAAGTGTTTTTCAACAACATTCCTGTAAGCATCAAATCCTTGGTGAAAAATCGACCTACAGCAAAAAGATTTATTATTTCCAACGTCTCTCCATGGATTGCGAATGAAACTATCATCGAGGCAATTAAAAATCGCAGAGTGAGAATTTGCGGTAAAGTCACCGCCATCTAAACTGGAATCACAGAAGAAAGGTACGATCATTTAATTAGCCACCGTCGACAAATTTACATAGACGAGGAAGATTTTGGCAAGATGCTTGAAGAATGGAAATTCACGATTGAGAACGTTAACTATAACTTCTTTTTTTTTTTTTTTTTTTTTTTTTTTTTTTATTTATTAAACGCCTAGCTAAACTTTTCAGTTTATACAGCTACACTACTATAACTTCTACTTATCATCTGAGAAAATCAAGTACGGTAATTATGTTGTCGAAGGTCACATTAGAAAAGATTGCCATAATTTAATGATTAATAACGTGGATTTGGAAAATGCGGGCGAGCCTGATGCAGTTGAATCATAAATTAGAACAATCTGGACCAAATTCGGAATCTGCAGTCGAGCAGCGAACCTCATGGAAAAACAAAAGAGTGGAAGATTCTTCGGATTCGGCGAGTAGTGAGTCACACCATAGGAAAAGCTCAAGAATTGAGGCAGAGGATAAAATTCTTCAGATGACTCATCACAGACCCAATCCACTGAAAACAAATTCCTTTCAAGTAAATTTGATAGGCAACTCCAAAAATTATTCGGCGACGATGAGGACAGTATCAAAGATTTCAAGAAACTTCACAAGGTACTACGGCCCTGGAAAAAGGTTATCGATAATGATGAGAATGATTACGAATTATCGTACTTCGAGTGTATTGAACTAATAGTGGCAGCCCGACCAGAAGATATGGATTTGGAAAATTTACTGAATAATCAGGTTGATGTTGGTGTTGAGCCCGAAGAGGCAATCGAGTGCTTGGAATCTGTGTACACCGTGATTATACATGATGGCAAGGTGTTGGGAGGAAAGCTTAAAGACAGAATTTCTAGTCTTTGTGACAGATTATGCTCCCTTGTGCCAGATGAGGATTCAGAAGACGAGATTAAGATTGACTCTCAAGGGGGCGCGCAAATCCAATTGAATAAACCAAATTACTGAACTGTTATGTTGAATTTTGAAATTGATTTTTTTATTACTGATAAATTTATGTAATGTAAACTAAATTTTTATAATTATTTTTTTAAGCATAAAAATCTGTATATGGTTAATAAATGCTAATATTAAAAAAAAAAAAAAAAAAAAAGGAGAAAGAACTTATGAATGTTTTTTTTTCTCTAAACTGTGGCGTTACCTGGCGGTACTACAAGTTATATATCTTCGAACACACAAAATCAATTTCTATTATACATTTGTCTAAAGAAGAATTAACGGAGTTTCGTACCAAAAAAAAATGATGAATGGAAAAACGTATCGAAAGTAAAAGGAATCCAAAAAAATCATTAGTGGAAACTTGAGGATGAAGCACGTTTCATCCCCAGAACTGCTAAAAACGAGTGGCGTAGTGTAAAACAGTGAAATAATAATTATTTTATTAAATTGATAATGTGCGAAATTATTAAAAACGTTTTTTTAAAGAAATGTTTGTGTATAGGGTTAACGATGTTCACACCTTTGGAAAAGTGGAGGAAGGAAAGAAAAAGTTTGAGCATGCACTGAGGCATCAATTAGCAGCTTCGAGCTTACGTCGACTGCTAGCCTTAAGCCTACTCTAGTATGCGCCGTTTAGTATAACTATGTATATCCATTTTTTTTAAGTTTTTCATTTATTTCTTTCTAGAATGGCCTTTAATGCCTGATTTTTTAAAATAAATCTTTAGTCGAGGTGATCAAGTAGCTACTCATTTTTTTTTTTTTCGTAAATCTCTGCATTTTTGATCATATTACTTAAGTATTATTAACATTGCTCGTACATCTCCCATAAGAATACATGTTAGTTTTCAAAGCTACTCATTTTTTTTTTTTTTCATGAATCTCTGCATTTTTGAGCATATTACTTAAGTATTATTAACATTGCTCGTACATCTCCCATAAGAATACATGTTAGTTTTCAAAGCTACTCATTTTTTTTTTTTCGTGAATTTCTGCATTTTTGAGAAAATTACTTAAGTATTATTAACGTTGCTCGTACATATCCCATAAGAGTACTTGTTAGTTTTCAAATTGAAATATTTCTTTTGAATGATCTTTGACCCGAGTAAAAAAAAAATCTTAAAAACCAGTTAGAACATCAGCGAATCCTGTGTACAAATTTTATCAAGTTCTGTGCAAATTCGCAACGGTGTGAGTATCCTTAATGTCAAATCTACTTTAAAGATGAAATTTTTTTAAAATATTTTATTGCCTATTTCTTTTGTTTCTATTTCGGTTAAGAATTTATTTTAATACATTGTTTATAATATTACAATAATCACTAACTTATTTATAAAACTGAAAAACTTACCTATGAAGTACATAAGTTAAAGTAGTGAAGCATTTTTAAGTTTATAAAAAAATAAAAAAAAAAAAAACAAAAAAAACAAAGAGATTATTTAAACTTTTAAAAAATCTGGCCACTCGTGGAAATAAGAAAAAAACACGGGGTTTTCGCTAAAATTTGTTTCAAAGCAAGTATTTTTGAGGAAAAATATCAAACAGTAGGTCTTGGCTATTTTTAATCTATTTTAGCCTATTTTTATTATAAAAATTTAGTTTCGACGTTTAAAAATTTATAACTCGACTGTAACGGACTTTTGGGTGTAGGGATCTCACAGAAAGGTTTACACTTTAGAAATCGGTAAAAAAAATTTCAAGGAAATCGCGAATGGGGTTTCTTAGGAAAAAAAGGATTGAAAAAAAACTAGAAGATATTAATATTTTTAAACAAGCATTAAAAAACTGGTTTAAAACTGCAAATTTAAAAAAAAGCATCTCATTTGCTTGAAATTTTGCAGAATGGCAAGCATTTGAAGTTGTTCATTCACTTTTGAGTATTTGATTGAATGAAAAAAGTATAATCTTCAACGAAAACTATTCTTTTTACTACCAAAAACACAATAAGAATTTTTTTTTGGCATATCCGACAATGCTTTTCTAAGTTTTCTTCCTCATAAAGCAAAAAAAAATCATTTTTCTTTACTTTAACCCTCTCAAGGGTATATTAAAACTAAAAGTTTTAATGAAAAATTAATGACGCATGATTATGTTATTGAATACACAGAATCCGAATATTATCTTCAATTTCTGAAATTCGTCTTATTGGGACCAATACCATGAGGACCCAATCCTTTAACGAGAATTAAGAAAAAAAAAATTACTACTGTGTTCACCAAAAAATTTCGAGAACTTTTTATACTTTATGATTTTTGGTTTAAATGTATCGTTTGAGTTAAAATTCGTCGAAAGTTAAAATTCAATGCGCGAGCTTAGTAAATCGATAAAAGTGCCAGCTCTAGCTAAGCCAAAGAAAAACACTAATATCGGCATTTCGGATCATGGAAGCTTACTTTGGAATCATTAGGACCTGAATAGACCATTTTAACATTTGCTCAAACTATAGGAAACTCGAGACCGATTTACAAAAAAAAAAACATGAATTTTTAGCATATAGTTTTTTCAATGAAAAACAAAAATCATAATTGATGAAAAAACCAATAATGTAGGCACACTACAAATGAATGCGAAAAAACTTATTTCATGATTTTAAGTCACCGCAAACACTAGTTGTGATCAGAAGACTGGAGACAAAAAGGTGGCACGTATACTTACCACCGTCGCTCGAAGAGTTAAGAGTAGAGCTGAGCGCTTTTTCATCACAGTTTTGTGGTAGTAGTTTGAAGGTAGTAGTTTTGTCTCAATTTTCCAAAATATAATCTGCAATGTATCCATTTCCACGCTTTTTTTCGAGATAATTTAGTTTGAAGTATGACAAACTTATACGAAAAAACGTAATCAAATGGGGCGTTGTTTGAAAAAAATTCAATTATCTCGAAAAAAAGTTTTTTCATAGAAAAAGAAAAAAAAGAATATAAAATTTTATTAAGATTCAATAAAGGTCACATTTTAGTAGTTTTAGCCTGATGTAAATAAATTAATTATTAACAAACATTAAATCAACATATAGCCAAACGGAAAATTTTATGTAATAGAATAGTTTGAAATAAGTTTTTAAAAATTTATTGGAATATTTGTTTTTTTTATATTATTGGAAACTTATTCATGGAAATCACCATATAATATTTTTAAAATAATTTTAGTATACTAATATTGATATTTTTTCGGACGAAAGTTTTCAATAGTGGAGTAAAAATAAATACTCCAAAAAATTTTAGTTCAAAATTTTTTTCTATACTCCGGCCGGGAAGCGCCACTTTCGCAGTCGCTGCCGCAAACGAAAATGGCAAGGTTTATCAACCTCAGCTGTGCCTCGGCTGACAATTACATATGATCTGAGATATTTCTTACTTTTGCGGCCTACGTATGTATTATACTAATTAATAAAAAGTATATTTTATTATTATTATTATTTATTTATTTGCCTGCGGGTAAAGATTCATTAGAAATTGTCAAACCAAAAGGTTCAACTTGATCAGCAATACATACATATACACAGTACAAGTAACGGTGGTTATACAGTACAATTCCACAGAAATTGAAAAAACTAATATAGCACGAAAATTTTAGATCGAACGATCTTCAAGAAAAAGAAAAAAAAAAGAAAACGTGACACAGAATCCGCTAAAAATAAAATAAAACACATGTTTTTGCAATGATGATTCTCCGTGGTTAATCCATGTACTCATCAACGACAAGTACTCTTGGGGTCATTCATAAACTACGTAGCTCATTTTCCGTATGATTTTGACCCCCTCCTACCCCACCGTGGCCTACCGAAGCTTTTTTGACGACCCCCCCCCCTGTGCTACGTAGCTTTTTTTCTATTTTTTTATTAAAATCCTGGGCGCTTGAGGTCAACGAAAAAACTGATCAGCTATCCCCCAAGCTCTAAACCCCCAAAACCCTGGGCGTCGACTTCAATAAATAAACTGATCGGCTATCCCCCAAGCTCTGAACCCTCAAAACCCTGGACGTAGAATTCAATGGATAAACTGATCAGCTATTCACCAAGCCTTGAACCCCCAAAACCCTGGGCGCCCGAGGTCAACGAAAAAACTGATCAGTTATCTTCCAAGCTCTTAACCTACCAAAACCCTGGTTACCGAGTGGAATAATTTTAGAAGTTAAGCGTACTTTATATTTAAATATCAAGTCCATAAAAAAGTGTTTTTTTTTTTTTTGTTCCACAAAAAGGTTGTGGCGTACTTTTAATCACATTACTTAAAAATATTACAAAAAAAAAACGAATAATTTTTACACTTTTCTCGAAATGTTTCCTAATCAACCACGCCATTTTGGAGTTAAAAATCTCAGATTTATAACTTCATGATATAGTTGCACCAGTGCAGCGTAATTGGGTATCGTTACAAAATTATTTATTTCGTTAACTAAAATACACTCATTTTTGAAATAATTTAACTCGGGCTCTCAAGGTTTTTGGGGGTTTAGAGCTTGGGGGATAGCCAATGAGTTTTTTTGTTGAACTTGGGCGCCCAGGGTCTTGGGGGTTTAGAGCTTGGGAGATAGCTGATCGGTTTTTTTGTTGAACTCGGGCGCCCAGGGTACTTGGGGGTTTAAAGCTTGGGATATAGCCGACCAGTTTTTTTGTCAAACTCGGGCGCCCAGAGTATTTGGGGGTTCAAACCTTGGGGGATAGCCGACCAGTTTTTTTGTTGAACTCGGGCGCGCAGGGTCTTGGGGGTTTAGAGATTGGGTGATAGCCGACCGGTTTTTTTGTTGAAGTCGGGCGTCCAGGATATTTGGGGGTTCAAACCTTGGGGGATAGCCGACCGGTTTTTTTGTTGAAGTCGGGCGTCCAGGATATTTGGGGGTTCAAACCTTGGGGGATAGCCGACCAGTTTTTTTGTTGAACTCGGGCGCCCAGGGTATTTGGGGGCTTAGAGCTTGGGAGATAGCTGATCAGTTTTTTTGTTGAACTCGAGCGCCCAGGGTTTAGGGGGTTTAAGGCTTGAGATTTCAAATTCTGTAGAGATCCCTAAGAAATTGTAAACGGTGTCCTCTACTAGCTTAGGGGGTGTCAGGACACCTCCCCCCCTCCCCCCCCCTCGTTGTTGCGCGCCTGCATTTAGCATATCTCACTGTCCGAACCCCTTCTTTCACTATACATAATTTTATTTGAAATATTTCGACGATTTCAAAATTAATTAAAATATTATTTGGTCATATCTAAATACTAGTATAACATTATTATTATTATTATTTTATTTTTTATTTTCTTCAAAGCTACGTAACTTAATCTTCTGAGGACCCCCCCCCCCCCTCCCCCAATGACACCGTAGCTCAGCGTAGCCTTTTACTGTACCCCTCCCCCCCCTCGCACGGGCTACGTAGTTTATGAATGACCCCCTTGCTTGCATTGCCGCTCGAACAAAGTAGAACAGATTTGATACTCCCTCTTTGTCTTGACAACTGAAAATTCTTGGCACAGTTTCGCTACGCAGATATTTCTTTCGCAAGCTATCGTACATGGGGCAGCCAGTCAGAATATGCACCAAATCTTCCCGTTCGTTCAGGTTACAAAGAGTGTCTGACACATCAATCTTATAGAACATGCCATTGAGGTGAAACGAGATCATCAAGCTACCTGACAGGCGACAAGCATCAAAACACTTATGAAGGAAACAGGCAAGGTAAGTGATAAGTAGAGCAGTCGACTCTTTCCAAAGAGTAGTAAGCCGGACAAAATTTTGACCGTAGGGCTCTATCTACATCCTCAGTGAGGCACAACCACTTCAACACGCCGTCGATTACTGGCAAGGCAAAATCCATAATAAAAAAAGTATAAATGTATTCTCTTAATCAGTTTATTTACATATTTACATTATTGAAATCTTAATGATCAAATCGATTTCGTTTTTTTTTTTTTTTTTTTTTTTTTTTATTAATTAATCGGATAAGCTTTTGTAAGTTTTTAAAGTTGATAACTTCTTTCCAAGCTATTAAGTTTTTCCTTACTGAATTGGCTTGCATACCTCACATTCACATTGGCCTGTTAGTTGGAAATGAAAAACAAGTTTCAGAAAAAAGAATAGTTCAAAATAAATAATAGAATTAACACAATGTTTGACTTCTGGCAATGGTACTTTTATCAAAAAATTTTTTAAAGTATCATACTTGCCAAGCAAAGCCTAAAGCACATCAATTTGGTGCATGCTGCTTAATATGAGGCCTGACAAGACCAAGCTCGAGGTAGATCGCGTAAGCAAAGTCTGTGCATCACCGATAGACTACGCACACGTACAAAAACTCTTAAATAGTAGTACTCCGAAAATCTATAGATACATTATTTCAGCAAAAATTTTTCCTCGAGTTAGGGCTCTGTCAGGCCTCATTGAAACCGTTGTTATTTTAATAATACATATTGCAACGGTTGTCAAGTTAAATTCCTTATTTAAACTATTCATTAATAATATACCTTATTAAAATCATAACTCTTAAATATATCCTATCAGAGCAATGCTACATCATTGGGGGTACTCAAATAAAGAACTAAAATTTTTTTTTATTCAAAACTTAAAATAGTATACTACTCATTCGAAGTAAAGAAAAAAAGATTTTAGTTTTCTTAAACCAACCAGAATATACTTTGATTTTTCTTAATGCTGTACTGTTGTTTTAATAAGATATGTTATTCAATTATAGTTCTAATAAGAAATGTTATCGAACATCGGTTTGAATAAGGTGTGTTTCTAATGATGGTTTCAATAAGTTATGTTATTCTTAGCAAGCTTTAAATTTATATTATTGATACGTTGATATAAAATAAGAAAATTTTTATGAATTTGCAGCTCTTTTTAAGTGCATGTGTAGGAATGTGTAGGGAAAATTTTTGTCGACATTTGGTTTTTTTTTTTTTTTTTTTTTTTTTTTTTTTGTTTCCTAACCTTCATGTATCAAAATTAAAAGCGATAAATTACTATGCTCGCGGTAAAATAAATAGTAGTCGAACATGCAACGGATTTTTTTATTTAAATAATCTTGAAGTTAGTATAAATACCTTTTTCAAAATAATCTGGGCCATAATTGACTGTGACTTCTTCCCCTTTTTCAATTGGCCGAATAATTTTTAAAAAAACCATATTGATATTTGATCCCCTCACATATGTACAGTTGGAGTTACAACTATGGTTCACAAATGAACCCAATCCCAAATAAATTTTTTCTTTTCCAGTAATAGTCTGGAAAATAGAAAATTTCGCTTGCACTTGTACTTTGTCAAGATCTTCATGGTAAACAAATCCCCTAAGAATTTTATGAGTTGGATTCGGTTCAATGTATTTATTCGCCACTATTTTCATACCCTTATTATTCTCCGACGCAAACCTGTAAAAGTTTTGAATATTGATGCTTATTATTATCATTATTGTTACTACTACTACTGTTATTTTTGTTGTTATTGTTGCTACAAGATGGAAAAGACATAAAAAGGAACAAAAAGGTTTGGATATGATGCTCAGGAATTCAGAGGAAAAGAAGAAAAACGTACTTTAAGTGAAATCTACAAAAATAAAAACAGATTTACAAGGAAAGATCCCCACCGTGCTCGGCCGAAATAGTATATTTCACACCGGACACCCGAGCCGAAGTCAATTTGGGTATGCTAAGGCTTGCTAATACTTTCCAGCGCCCAGTGTAAAATATACTAATTTATGATACCTTAAACAAAGTCTTTTTGTCGAACACCCAGGGACCTTCTAGTGTTAGTAGATATAAAAAATGAACTGGAGCAAGGAAAGACAGAACTAGAGAAAGCCAATAAAAAAATAGCAAAACTAGAGATAAACGCAGAGCTGCGTATAGAGAAAAAAAAAGCAAGAAGAAGAACTGAAATTATGATGGTTATATATAGATATGAAACTCAAAGACACATCAAAACAATAAGTCTGAAGAAGGAAGGTTCTTACCTCTTACAAATTTCCAACGAAAATTCGGAATTACTGTGAAGTATTTGTAGATAATCTTGCACGAGAGGCTTCAAAAACGATTTAGTTGTTTTCGTAGACCACTCACGCTCGTGAATTAATAAGATTTCCATCGTTGCTTCATTTATATTTATTTCGTTAGAAATATAATGGAATACTATTCTTTTTGATTCAATCAAATTACTCGTTTTTAAACATTTGAAAGTTTCATTCATTTTGTGGCTTTGAAATTCAAAAAACGTATCAATTACCAAAAATGTAGCAATTGAATCTGCATTCATCAGTTTTTGGCCGTCGGATAATGAGATAGTCTTACTAAAAATGATCAAACATTAGTTTTTTTAAATAATTAAAAATTAATATTCTTAAATTAATTAAACAAATTAAAGTAATAATTGGTAAAAAGGTATTATCTTGGAGAACTTTTCATAAAAAACTTTAAATAAAACCATAAATACTTCAATTTTTGTCGAGTGCTTTAGACATATCAGAAAAAAATTTTAATATTTTTTCAATATTTTAATATTTTTCTATAAATTTATCCATTGTCGAGATAAAAGATAAATATTAAAAAAAAAAATTAATCTTTGTTCAGGGTTTTAACTTCACCTGATTAATAAGGTTTTGAGTGTGTCTGAAGAGACCGTTTAGCTTGCACTATTATGTGTAAATATAGTTGAAAATTAGCGTGCGCTAAATTGAAACGCTATTTATTTGTTACAAAACCATATCTAAAGCAAAAATCTCCCCTTTTTAACGTGGATACTGACATATGGCAGAAAAAAATGTAACCAAACGTGTTCGAAAAATGCTTATTAACCCCATTACCCTATTTACAAGTAGAAAATAGCGCACACTAAACGGTCTCTTTAGACACTTTCTAAACGTTTTTGTTTAATTTTTGCAGATTTTTAAATGTCAATAATTATAGATTAACCAACTGAGTTATCGAGAGTGAATCTTACATAAAACTAGGTTGGTCATCCTTATCTTTTTTTAATTTTACTCACTCAATCACCTGACACGATTAATCTACATGTACTAATTTTCTATAAGAACGATTCTACGTTACCGTATTTCCCCACGTATAAGCCGCATAAAAAATTTCATTTTTGACGCTAGAAAATCAAGGTGCGGCTTATCTGCGGGACACGTTTTAAACTAAAATTGCCATTTTTTTCCCCTCTTAAAACCAGAGTGCGGCTTATCTGAGAGGGGGGGGGGGGGCTTATACGTGGGGAAATACGGTAATAGAGTTTGTCTGCATATTGAGGAAGTAATCATCTGATGCATCGACTTCAAAACCAAAATCAAATTTATTAGCGGACCTTCCTACCACTTGGAATTATTTTTAGCTATCAGAATCCAAGAGATTGAAATTTATATAAAAACAGAGTAATTATCATCAAACTGATTAAGGGGGTACTTTGACCTTTTGGGTGGAAAAATCGTTTTTTTTTAAATTTTTTTGTAGTAAAATATATTAGAAATGCTATCCTGAAATTTCAAGTCATTTTGAGCAAAACTCATGAAGTTACATGAGCTTTTAGTAACCGCACTATCGAGACGATGTGGAGCGTATCCACGCGTAACAGTAGACAAGCGCCAATTTTGATCGGATCGATTTATAATTAATATCAAAGTAATCCTTTAACTTTTTGCCTTTTTTTGTTCGATTAAGTTTTTTAAAAAATTAAAATATTTTTCAAATTAAATAATTTAACCCAGACTCTTATGAAAATTTTTTCTTTGATCACGTGTCACTCTTCCAAAAATGCAAAGATCGTTAAAAGAATTATTGAGAATTGTAGATTTCAGCTCGAAAAAAATTTCAAGATTTTTTTTATAATACTTTTCCGACCATTTAAAACAGATAACAAAGAAAAACAAACGCGCAGCGGTTAAATTCAATGCGCGTCTAAATAAGAAATGCTCTAACTTTTTTCTACTGCATGTTTTGATCAAAAAATTTGTACACAATATCTTCAAGCCATAATTTTTAATGTCAGATCAAAAAACTTAACGTTTTCATACTTTTGTCGCAGAGTTTTGTAAAATTACGTTATATTCTCGTGATTTTTGTGATTTTTCAAGGTAATTTTTAAACATAAAACTGATACTAAATGCAACTAAAGACTTTCAACTATGCTGTGTAAAATTTTCAAAATGATTCTTTCATTAGGGTAGAAGTACTGATGAGTTGAAAATAAAATCGTCTAGTCAGCCGCGCGCTGCGGTGACCGTCTCCTCGCCTCTTTTTTCCTCACGAAAGTACCAAACATCCTTAAATGCATTTTTCTCGAATCATTTAAAATCGGTTGTCATCGGCATTTGAAAACTATTGCACGAATCCTTACCAAATTTTATACACTTGTTATACACATGTAGGTCGAGGCCTTAACGAGGGGAATTTTCTTTTTCACTCAGAAACAAAATGGCGATCCTAAAATGATGGATTTTTAGAGTAAAACTCGATATTTTGACTTCAAAACGTTCCCAAAAGTGCAAAATTGAGAAAAAAAATCCCCTCATTAAGGCCTTGAAAAACTCATCATAATTCGAAATCTTTTTGAATTATTGTGCTTGAGTGATCCTGTGACAAACTACGATGACAACCACAACACAACTTTTTTTGAAGCTACCTCCGAGGATTCTCGGCCATCCACTCAATCATGAATATTTTTTAACTAAAAATTTACAGAATGTTCTTGAAAAGTTACTCTACTATGTCCAATAAAAATTATTAAATAAAACTTAATTGCTTTGTATCTAAAAATCTTCAAAAATACGTCTTTTTTCTACTCAAAAGGTCAAAGCACCCCCTTAATCAAATAGAATTAAGAAAAAAAAGAGAATTGCTTAATTTTTTACCTTTTATAAAAATTTATTAAAAAACTATTCAACACGCATTCATACTTTAGCTTAACGAAAGCATTTTCTTTTGAGGGTCTAAGATTTGCTGTAGCATTTATACAATGATCCAGGTTGAATTTCTTGATTTTTTCCAGCGAGACCTCTAAAAACTTTTTACTGTCTTCCAGTTCTTCAGGTTTAAAAACTATTATTTTGGCGGTTTTTTCATAGACTTCTTTGATCATTCCAGGCCACCACAGAATTACGTCACAGACGGTTATCTCAAACGTAACGAGGCTTCTCTTACTAAGAGGATAATCGGTATTTCTGAAACTATGAAAAAGGTTAATTTTTTCTACAGTTTCTTTTATGTTCTTAAAATAGTCATCTAGTTAGGAGAGACAACAACGTGAAAAAAAAAAATACAAATAGGGTAAGTCACCTGATTCTGCGGATTTTTTACCGAGTCAGAGTTTGAACTGTCAAATTTTTTTTAGTAAATATTTTATGAATTTTTTTGTTTTGTTTTAAAGTTTGATTAGTTTTCTACAAAATGCATACTTTCAAAAACTCAGAATATTTTTATGCAATTAACTATGATTATAAAAAAAAATAATGATAATAATATGCCCTGAATTTGCGTTTTGTGTCCTTATTCTGCGTCCCCAACTCTGCGGAATTCCTTAATGTGTCCCTAATTCTGTATTTTTAATTTTATTATGAATAAAAAATTATTTTTTTTGGAAAGGATTTGAATTTAGTTTTTAGTACTATCGATGTGAATTTCAAAAAAAGGCTCTGTAGCTCTTAACTGCTATCGAAAAAGTTGTTTAATAACAACATTGAAATTTCTAAGAATAATTTCTGGTTAAGGTTGTTGGGTCGATACTCGAATAAAAAAGACGATTTGCTTGAGAGTTGGACAAAATGTAGCTAATCATCAGTTATTTACTCAGTTAAATTCTTAGACCATCGGGACATATAGAAAAGAAGTTAAAAGAAAATTAATTTTAACACGTAATCATATGGAAAATCACTGAATTTCACGATTTTTAACACAATTCAATGAAACAAAAAGAAATGATTATAATGAAAAAAAAATGACAGTGATAAAACAAAAAACAATACACTTTTTTTTCGTTAATTATTGTTGACGGACATTTTTAAAATAGATTAGAAAATCAGAAAACGCTAAAATCTTTGGTTAACCGCCATGTTTTACACAAGTGCGAGAGAGCCAAAGAGTCCTGTGACTACTCACAAAATTATAGCGTTCTCTCTCGCACCGCCCCAACAACCTTAATTGAAAAAAAACCGAAATCATTTTTTTTAATCTTTTTACTCAAAACCAAAATACTGCTTAAATTTGACCCAAAAAAAATATTTTTGTTTTTGCTATGAGAACTTCTAATGTTGTACTGGTGCTCCAATAAGATATGTTAACAAAGCTTTCAATAAAATATGGAACAATGGTCTCAATAACATACTTCAATGGTCACACGTCGAATTATTTGTTCTGTCCGTGATACTCACGGTAAAACTTTATTCACTGTGTTTTCAATTTAAAAAAACTAATACTAGCCCTATTGAAAAAAAAAAAAAAAAAAAAAAGAATTGACACCTCGACCAGTAGAAATGAAAGCCTCAAATAACATGTTTGTTTACTTTGACCTCACTCACCTGGCATTACATAAATTTAAACTGCCTTGTTTTGGCTTTGGTTCTTCAAGGGCTGACGTTGAGTTTTTTCTTTTTTTTGTGTTGACTGCACTCCTAAAAAAAAAAAAAATAATGGCATAATATAACAAATTAATAATGGTTGAACAAAATAAAAACAAAATAATAACAGTAAAAATTATTTCAATTTTGGCATTACACACTTAGGGGAGTGTTATTATACTTTTAGAAATTATAAGTTTATTTTTTAGAATAGATACTTACTGTTTGTTAATTACATTTTGGTCGAATATAATATTTTCTTTGTTAATCACTTCGTTAGAACATGTCCCAGGGTTCAAAGAGTTTTGAACTGTAGTAGATTTTGTTAAAGATCCTGCACCAGCATCGGACTTGACAATCAGTTGTTCTGCAGGGTGTAACTGTACAGGTTGTAAGGTCTTTGAGTAGCAATGATCCTGTTGTGGACCTCCTATAACAAAATGAACATATTTTTCGGGAGTTATAATAATGAAACACTATTAAAAAAAATTAATTCATTTTTGTCTACTCAAATATTTATAAGCAATTTAAAATTATGTATAAAAAAAAAAAAATTAATTACTGTCTAACACACAAATTTTCTAAACCCAAAAAACCAGATGGATTTCCTGCTCTGATGATTTTGTCATAAGTAGTATCGAGAAAATATGAGGATTGAGAGCGTAAAAATAAATTATGATCCGAAAAAATTATTAGCATTATCATTACAGATAAAAAAAATTGAACAACTTTATACTTTTTTTTTAATTTATATGTTTACACTTATTTTTTTACTTCAAAATTGTAGTTTAGAAATTGCCAATTTTTTGCATTTATATATTCAGTTCTAGGCAATAAAACACCTTAAAAATATCAAACTTACACTACTGGCAGTAGGAAGTGCACAAAAATATGTACTTAGAATTTCATCAAAAAATATTGAGTGGTTTCCGAATTATTGCGTGTTGAACTCAAAATGTGTAAATCGAGAAAAATTTTATTTTTGAGCTCAACTCGCTATAACTTGGAAACCACTCAATTTTTTTTTAAAGAAATTTTAGTTGGATATTTTTTAACCCATTCCGCTGCCAGTGGTGGTAATTTCAAAATTTTAAGAGTGTTTTATTGACGAGTAAATAACAATTGAAAACAATTAATTGTCAATTTTTAGCCTATAATTTTGAAGTTAACAAATAGGTGTATGCACATGAAGTTAAATAAACTTCCAGGGAGGAAGTTTTTTATAAAGTTCCAAACAAGCACGCCGAAAAGTTACGAAGCAACATTTTCTGTAGATAAAAATGATAGAATATTGAAAACAGTACATTGGACTGCCTATGCCCGTTTCGAGCGTTCAGGTGGTTTTTGCACCCAACTCCTCAATTGCTTCATCTGTTTATCATTTTTTGATTTGTTTACCTAGTTCAGATTTATTTTCAATCAACTTTTGTGTATCATAAATAATGGGTTTACCTGAATTTTTAGCAGTATGTGCCTTTTCGTTCTCTTCAGTTTGTTTGATGAAAGAACCGTCCTCTGAAGTAATTTTAGACACAGTTAATTCTCCATCTTCGGGAATTTTTAAATCTTCAAATTGTCTGGGAGATTCAAAAATTGAAAAAAAATCATTGAAATAAAAAGTAATCATACAAATAAATATTTGAATAAGTGCTAATTGAGCAATTCTATTGAAGAGGCGATCTCGAGTGTATTTGGTCTTTCAAGTTTTTTTTAAATTAAACTTTTACTTTCTACTTATAAGTTTATGAAGTTAAGGTGGTTTTCTACCAGAGCTAGTCAAGTTAAAGACTAAAAAAAGATTATTTCACCAAATTAGTAAAAATTGTTTCTTAAAATTTAATTTTTAACTTTTTATGGCTTCCGAAATTATTTTCTACCAAAATACACTGACAATCACAACAAAACATTTTTTTAAACTTTTAATCTCACCTTTGAATACCGCAGTTTTGGAGGTTATTCAATTGAAAATTATTTTTGTAAAATTATTGTAAAATTTGTAAAAGGTCAATTTTTTGCAGTTTCAAGGAATGAATACTTCGATAGTAAAACTATATATATGTGGTTTTTCTAAAGGATCTCTATTGTAAGAAGACAAATATCAATAATTTAGTACACTTCTTCAGCGTAGCATCCGTACGCATAATGAAAAAAATGCAATCTATTCAATTTAACTTGCTGTAACTTTTAAACTATATGGTCAATTTTGATCAGACTTCGTAGAAATGTTTATTAATATCTTATAAACATCTCCAGAATATTTGAGCTGATTCTCTATTGTCGTGCATTTTGTAGAAAACCACCTTAAATTTATTAGAAACTCTAGAAATAAACTGTTTAAGAAGTGCAAGCAACCTTTTGAACGATCAGATAGACTTTAATGATGTCCTCGATAATGTCTCTTTCCTGATTTGGTATAACGAGTAGCTTTACCTGCTTTTAGGAAAACAAAACTTTTGAATTTGTAATTTAATATTGTATGCACTAATTTGATGATGATATTTTAGGTCAAAATGGCTTTAATGAGTCCATCTAAAAATCGAAAGACTTTGTAGTTATTATTATTATTTTTTTGTTTTCATACTGGATTCACACCAGGGTATTGCAAAAACTTTAGATTTCTTCATATAAATACTATTAATTTACCGTTAATGAATTAAAAAATGAAGCTATACTGTTTAAAAAAATTAGAGAATTGGAGAGTTTGATAAATTTCATATACTTTTATTTAAGAAATAAAAGCTAAAACAAGCCACTTCGGTTTCGGTGTCTCATCCGTCATGGCGTTATTTTTTCAATATCTCCAATGAAACTCAAGATAATTTCAAATGTTAGTAGTAAAAAACGATCTACAATTAAAATTCAATTCAAATTTATTCAAATGTCCCGCTTGTCACGATGGAATGATTCTAATGAGGTAAACGCTTTTAAAATAATTTAATGATATCCTAAAGGGCGGTAGCCCTTTATCGGCGAGTTGGTTTTTATACAACGGACTGCCGTTAAAGCGTACGCTTTATATACTTTGATTTTTGGTTTTAGGTTAGGTTGTACATCAAAAAAAACATATAGCATGATTATTTTTTTCATAATATTACGTCTTATATGTAGCCGATGATCCCCTGATTTATTTAAAAAAAAAAAATGTCCTGAAACAATCTCAAATTAAAAAGTTATCAACGTTTCAATTTTCGAAGCGCTGATTTCTTTTCGCTGAGGATTCGGGCGACATCCGATTTCAGCCTCGAGCATCCGGTTTTCTATGCATGCTCCCTTGCAAGACGCTGCTGCCTAAGCCGGACGTGACGTAACGCTGAACTCGCAGACTCGCTCTTGCACATGGTATCGGGCGACAGCCGACAGGCATGGCCTGCCGGGCGCTAGAGTGCGCAAGTGCACAGCGCCTTGCGAGCTGCTCACAGATGGCTGCTGGCACCTGGTAGCAGTAGGGATCTTACAGGGAGGCAGCAGTGAGCAGCAGAAGATTGCTAAAATCTGTTCCGCAGAATAAGCATAATTTAACAAACAAAAAAAAAAGCAGCAGAAGATGCAGACTGGCAGCTTGCCACTCGGCTCAAGTTGTTTATGTACATTATTATTATTAATAACAAACAAGTGATCATGACGTCATGATGACAATAAAAGTTTTTTTAGTTTTTTTATTTTATTTCTCATCCCTCATCTCATCCAGAGCTCTAGGCTCCTCCGAAGGAACTGGTGGAGCTAGCTTTAACATACTGAGCTATATAGGCTCCTCCGAAGGAACTGATGGAGCTAATTTTAACATCCAGAGCTCTAGGCTCCTCCAAAGGAGCTGATGGAGATAGCTGCTGGTTGTTGTAAGCAGGCTGAATCATGTGTATGTGTATATACAATAATTTTATGTATTAGTATATTACTTAACTAGGCAGTATGAATGGGAAACGTCTCAGATCGCATGAAATTGTCATCCGAGGCGTAGCCGAGTGTGACAAACATGTGATCTGAGACCTTCCCATTCAGGTGCCTAGTTGAGTATGCTATTTTTCCGCACGACGGCGCCGGGAAGCGCTACTGACTGTAGCGGCAGCGGCAGGGAAGTAGCGCTTCCCGGCCGGAGTGCGGAAAACTTTATTCTACTATAGGTATAATATAGAACTTCATGCAACAAGTTTTTTTTATTTATGTTTGATTTTTTTAATAAATAGTAAAATGTTAATATTTATAAATTTTAAAAAATCAAAAATTGCAGATGATTATTTTATATCTTATTTATTTATTGATTTAGCACAGATTTTTTTATCTCATTTTAATCATAGTTAAATATTCAAATACAAAACAGTCAGCATCGTACAATATTAGGTAAAATATTAATTAATTTATATCAGTTATATGTTAAAAACTACTGTTTCCTCCTTTTTTACACTTATTTTTGAACGATTTTTTAAATTATAAGAGTAAAGTATGGAAAAAAAAGCACTCAAATAAAATGAATTATGAAAATTTCACATTTACATATAGAACTAGATAGAGTATATGGAACTGAGTACATAAGTCAACAGTATAGCATGTCAGAAATACGTATAAAAAATTCTTCTACATTCTAACTTTACATTTTAAATGTACATTTTTATTAAAGTATATTTTTTTTACATTTATATATTATATAATATAATATTAACAAATACTTTAGTAAATTTAGTATTTCTCTTTATTTACTACATATTAATTTAAAAAAAAAAATTTTTCCTGCATTTTAATTCATTTTCACCCCACGAAAGAACTTAAATTCATATACTATTATACTCTTGAGTGTTGTAAAATATGTTTTTGCAAAAAAATATATTTCATAATCTATACATGCCTCGTGAATGAAATGAAATCTGCTAAAAAAACATACCTTTAAAAAGGTACAAATCTACGACGAGTGGTTTTTATGTAGATATAACAAAATAAATATATTTAACACTTAAAGAACCTATTTTCAGTTAAATTATTTTTAAAGACACTTAAAATAATTTTAATATGAATACATTTCGATCTTTCAATTTCAATCTACTCTAGAATATATACCCCTTTTACTTCATTTGATTTTTTATCTTAGTAATTTTTCTTCACTATTAGTACGATAATTAATAATTAAAAGTACAAAAAGATTCATCATTACAAAAAACTTTATACATTTATTTTATAGATGCAATCTTCTTTTAAATTACAATCATATTTTTTTGCGCCTTTATTGACCTTTTACTAAGAAATAAAAAATTTAGTTTTTTGCAGTCGAAAAATAACTTGATATAACTTATTATGCGTATAATTTGAAATTATTATTGTTCGTCATTTAAACAAGTGACTGTAGTGAAATAAAAAAAAAAAAATGAACGTTTACTTTCAATGTATTCCCAGAGTGATTAAATTAATTGATGATTACTCTGAAATAAAAATTTTGTTGTCAAATCAATAAAGGGCTACCGCCCTTTAGGATTTTCATGTACTTTCTATGTAACAAACACAATTTTCTTTTATCTTAATATCATTTTAAATGTGAAATTTAATATTTAATTTAGTACAATTCAGAAATTATTTAATGTTAAAGATGCTATAAAATTTTTCGAACTTCACTTATTACATAAGTGTGAAATTTGAAAATTTGTATTAATCGTAACACGAAGAGTTGAGTGCAGTGAAATCAAAAAGTAAAATTCCGACGAGTTTTATAGTGTACCAATAGTTAATCAATGTTTTTAAATAATTTGTTTTCGTTGATGATTACTCTAAAATAAAACTTTTGTTGTCAAACCAATTTTCATCATGTAGTTTCGATGCAATAAATAAAATTTTCTTTTATTTTAATATCATTTTAAATGTGAAATTAAATATTTATATATAATTTTGTACGATTCAGAAATTATAATCCTAAAAGGCGGTAACCCTTTTTAAGATGCTATAAAATTTTTCGAACTTCACTTATTACATAAGTGTGAAATTTAAAATTTTTATTTATCGCAACACTAACAGTTGAGTACAGTGAAATCAAAAAGTAAAATACCGACTAGTTTACCAGTAGTTAATTGATCTTTTTAAATAACAAAGAATAGTATTTTACACACCGGGTGCTGGAAAAGGTTTGCTAGGGATTGGCTAATTATTTTCCTGCATCAAGTGTAATGTTTTTTTCAATACGACGGGAGGAAAACACACAGTCCCGCTCCGACCCAGGGAGGGAGTTTAATGTTTTCGTCCCGGAAGTATGAAAAAAATTATAACTTCAGAGTTCATGATCAATGGTCCAACAACCATTACTTTTATAAACAATTATAATTATTGAGTCCAATTACTAATCATTACATTTTAGAATTCTTGGTAAAATAAACTTACGAACACTTAAATAAAGAAATTTGATAGCTTAACTCATTTATTTGATGTTTTTAAATTTTGTTACTATAATATTAGTTTTATTTTACATTTTACAGGACGTCCTACATTATTTAATAATGGAAAAGAGTGACACCTTTTTTATTCATCCGTCAAAAAAAGTGTTTTACTCATATACTTTTGAAATCAATCCAAAACTCATTTTTTAAACAACAAAAATTCAATATAGATATAACCATTTTCATACTCGACGGACCCATTTCTTTGTTGTTTTTAGACAAGCAGGTTTCAGTAAAAGTATCAATTTCTTTTTTTGAGTTATTACCTATTAATTTAAAATCCTAAAGAACAGTAGCCCTTCAATTGGGACTGAAACTGAGGTTATGGTGGGGAGTGCTGCCTATGCTGAGTCCAGGTACAGTTCCCCAAGCGGCGGTCATGTTGGATTTAGTGAATTACGTGCAATTCGGATAGAAACTCCCCGAGCGGTGGCCATGTTTTCATCCCCACCATGAATGCTGTTTCAGTCCCAATAGCGAGTAATTTCATACTCAACTGCTGCTAATGCATGTCGCTTCGTGTACTTTTATTTTGTTGAATTTTCAGTTAATAAAAATTTTTTCTTTGTACCACAAATTTATGCGAATTTTTTCCTTATACTTTGCTAAAAATTTGCAAATATTTTCATAATTACTTTTTGAGCAAGAATAGGTATTAAAATGTTTTGTAAATAACTTATATTACGAACATGAATGATTTTTTATCGCTCATCATTCAGTTTATATTCATTCTCATTGTCTTAAACAACAAAGAAATGGGTCCGTCGAGTATGAAAATGGTTATATCTATATTGAATTTTTGTTGTTTAAAAAATGAGTTTTGGATTGATTTCAAAAGTATATGAGTAAAACACTTTTTTTGACGGATGAATAAAAAAGGTGTCACTCTTTTCCATTATTAAATAATGTAGGACGTCCTGTAAAATGTAAAATAAAACTAATATTATAGTAACAAAATTTAAAAACATCAAATAAATGAGTTAAGCTATCAAATTTCTTTATTTAAGTGTTCGTAAGTTTATTTTACCAAGAATTCTAAAATGTAATGATTAGTAATTGGACTCAATAATTATAATTGTTTATAAAAGTAATGGTTGTTGGACCATTGATCATGAACTCTGAAGTTATAATTTTTTTCATACTTCCGGGACGAAAACATTAAACTCCCTCCCTGGGTCGGAGCGGGACTGTGTGTTTTCCTCCCGTCGTATTGAAAAAAACATTACACTTGATGCAGGAAAATAATTAGCCAATCCCTAGCAAACCTTTTCCAGCACCCGGTGTGTAAAATACTATTCTTTGTTATTTAAAAAGATCAATTAACTACTGGTAAACTAGTCGGTATTTTACTTTTTGATTTCACTGTACTCAACTGTTAGTGTTGCGATAAATAAAAATTTTAAATTTCACACTTATGTAATAAGTGAAGTTCGAAAAATTTTATAGCATCTTAAAAAGGGTTACCGCCTTTTAGGATTATAATTTCTGAATCGTACAAAATTATATATAAATATTTAATTTCACATTTAAAATGATATTAAAATAAAAGAAAATTTTATTTATTGCATCGAAACTACATGATGAAAATTGGTTTGACAACAAAAGTTTTATTTTAGAGTAATCATCAACGAAAACAAATTATTTAAAAACATTGATTAACTATTGGTACACTATAAAACTCGTCGGAATTTTACTTTTTGATTTCACTGCACTCAACTCTTCGTGTTACGATTAATACAAATTTTCAAATTTCACACTTATGTAATAAGTGAAGTTCGAAAAATTTTATAGCATCTTTAACATTAAATAATTTCTGAATTGTACTAAATTAAATATTAAATTTCACATTTAAAATGATATTAAGATAAAAGAAAATTGTGTTTGTTACATAGAAAGTACATGAAAATCCTAAAGGGCGGTAGCCCTTTATTGATTTGACAACAAAATTTTTATTTCAGAGTAATCATCAATTAATTTAATCACTCTGGGAATACATTGAAAGTAAACGTTCATTTTTTTTTTTTTATTTCACTACAGTCACTTGTTTAAATGACGAACAATAATAATTTCAAATTATACGCATAATAAGTTATATCAAGTTATTTTTCGACTGCAAAAAACTAAATTTTTTATTTCTTAGTAAAAGGTCAATAAAGGCGCAAAAAAATATGATTGTAATTTAAAAGAAGATTGCATCTATAAAATAAATGTATAAAGTTTTTTGTAATGATGAATCTTTTTGTACTTTTAATTATTAATTATCGTACTAATAGTGAAGAAAAATTACTAAGATAAAAAATCAAATGAAGTAAAAGGGGTATATATTCTAGAGTAGATTGAAATTGAAAGATCGAAATGTATTCATATTAAAATTATTTTAAGTGTCTTTAAAAATAATTTAACTGAAAATAGGTTCTTTAAGTGTTAAATATATTTATTTTGTTATATCTACATAAAAACCACTCGCCGTAGTTAGCCTCTACTTGGTGAAAGTTAAAATTTAACATTATTAATAATTAAAATAAAAATAAAACTTCCACTTTATTTAAATAAAGTAAAAGTCCTGACTACTCTATATATTGAGTTTTTATTTAAATTATTAAAAATGCTTTTGAAATACAAAATTCTGTACAAAATTCAAAATAATCTCGATTAATATCTTACCGTTCTGAATCCATATCTTTAATTAACTTTTTCAAAATTTCAATCTTGAAATTTTCTTTTTGGCGGTTGAACTTTGATTCCGATTTTTTGTCCCCGAAAAAGACGGATTTTGGTAGCTTTTTTTTTACCAAGGCTGAAAGCTCGCTATCCATGGGTTTGTTGTGGAAAATAAAATTAATAAAATTTGTCCATCCAACAAAACTTTTTGTGTTTTCCATTTCTTGTAAAATCGTGTTAGTAATCGATTCCACATACTTTTTTTGAGCAACTTCTGCAGGGCTGGGAAAAGCAAGTTTTTCCAAAGGATGATCACTGGAATGAATACCTGAAATATTGTGTTACTTGATGTTCCTCTGAATAACAAAATTTTACTTACAATAAAATAGTGTGGAAAAAAAAAAATTAAAGAAAAAAAACTATAAAATCTTTATAAAAATTAAATAAAGTAGTTTTAGACCTTGAAATAGTAATAAAAAATTCATTTCAAGTTCAACTGGGACGTGACTGTCGCTCCGAAGCGACTTTGGAGCGATGCCAAAACCGGCAGAATCTTTTTCGGCTGCAATTTCAAGTTGGACTACAGTTAACGTCTTGAGACCGATACCGAATCGAACCGAAATAACCTCCATTTTGGATATAATGATTATTTGATATTCGAAATTGAATGACTGTGTTTGAAGCTAAACAACAATATCATTATAGTCAAAAAGTTGTTGATATTTACATCTAGATAAATAAAAAAAGTAATGATAAATCCAACTATAATCAAAAACCAAAAAAACATGAATTGCGAATTTAATAAATAAATTAATAAATTATCCCCGAAGCTTTGAAACAAAAGAACAACCTACGTCTAATTGAACAAATAAATAAATAACTCATCCCCAAAATTTTAAAACAAAAACCATGGAATCCTTTTATCACAAATAATTGATATACTGAATTGAATTTTCAAATAAATAAATGATCTTCCAAGCCCTAAATCCATGAGACTCTGGGCGTCCGAGTTTAATTTATAAAGAAAAAGAAAATAAACAAATAATTTCCAAAGCTTTAAACCCACAGAACCTTGGGCGTCCGAGTTTAATTATTTAAATAATGAAAGTAAATAAATAAAGATACCCTCAAGCTCTAAACTAACAAAGCCGTATAGGCACCCGAATTTGACTTTAAAAAAAATAAAAATAAAGAAATAATCCCCCAAGCTCTACAGTCTACACTCACAAAACCTTGGGGACTTAAGTTTAATTATTTAAAAAATGGGAGTAAATAAATAAATATTCCCCAAGCTTCAAACCCACGAAACCCTGCACGTCCGAGTTTCATTTTTTAATAAATAAATGATCTCCCAGCTCCGAACCCACATTATCCTGGGCACCCAAGTTCAATTTTTTAATAAATAAATGATCCCCCAAGCTCTGAACCCACAATACTCTGGGGGTCCGAGTTTTATTTTTTAATGAATAAATTATGCCAAGCTCTTAACCCACGAAACCATGGGCGTTCGAGTTTAATTTATGAAAAAAAATATAAATAAATAGATAAATGATCACCGAAGCTCTAAACCCACGAAATCCTGGGCATCTGAGTCTAATTTTTATATAAATAAATAATCCCCCAAGATAAAAACTCACAAAAACCCTGGGCATCCAAATTTAATTTTTCAATAAATAAATGATCCCACAAGCTTTGAACCCTACCCGGGGAATTACTTCTTAATTCACTTTCATTTTTCAAATAATTAAACTCCGACACCCAGGGTGGGACACCCTAAGTTTAAAACTTATAGGAAACATTTATTTATTCAAAAATTAAACTCTTATGCCCAGGGTTACGTGGGTTTAAAACTTGGGGGAACATTAATTTTTTGAAAAATTAAACTCGAATGCCCAAGGTTTTTGTAGGTTTTTAACTTGGGGGATCCATTAATAGTTAAAATTTTTTTTTCATAAATTAAACTCGGACGCTCAGAGTTTTATGGGTTTAAAGCTTGGGGGATCATTTTTTTACTAAAAAATTAAACTTAAACGCTCAGGGTTTTCTGGGTTAAGAGCTTAGGGGATTATTTATTTAATTTCATTATTTAAATCATTTAATTCTGATGCCCAGAGTTTCGTGGGTTTAGAGCTTGGGGATTATTTGTTTATTTATACTCTTTTTGCAAAAATTCAACTTTGACGCCCAGGGTATCCTGGATTTAGAGCATGGGTGATTATTTCTTACCTTCCATTTTTTAAATAATTAAATTCTGGTGCCCAGGGTTTTGTGGATTTAGAGTTTGGGGGATTATTTAGTTAATTAAAATTTAAACTGAGACGACCAGGATTTTGTGAGTTTTGAGCTTGGTTTGGAGCTTGGGTGACTATTTTTTTTATTTGAAAATTAAACTTGGATGCCCAGAGTTTCATGGGTTTAGAGATTGGGGGATAATTTATTCATTAAAAAATGAAGCTTGGACCCCCAGGGTATTATGGGTTCAGAGCTTGTGGGATCACATTTTATTACATTTTATTCATCAAAATCTGTTCAGAACTTTAAAAGCCTTTTTCTCAGTCTTATGCATTTTAAGAAAAATTAGGTCGTTATCGTAAGGTCCAAAATTTTTCAAGTATCAGATGGACTTACTATTAATTTTTTCTTATTCTGTAAACTTATAGCTACTTGCGGTACCTCAGATTTTCAATTTAGACCAATCTACCCCAACCGAACAACCATAATAAAACATAAATAGCCTTTTTTACCATATTTTTAGTTCAAAAACTCATTCAAAGTTAAATTTACCCAAGCAGAGTGCATAAATTTAATATCCTGCGGTACCGCAAGTAGATATTAGCCCATAGAATAAGAAAACACCATATATGACTCCATCCAGTACTTAAAAAATTTTGGACCTTACGACAAGTGCATTTTTTAAGCAAAATTAAGTATAATTTGAAATAAATAATAAAATAAATAATTTTGACATTCTGACTGTAAAAAATAGTAAAAATTTGTGTAAATATATAATTAAAAAAAATTTTTGAAAAAAAATTATTTAAAAAATGTTCCCAGCCTTTTTTTTGAACATAGTTTTTAAGGTGTATGTACCCCCTTAATTTCTTTTTCACTTTAAGAGTCTAGATGATGTAAGTTTATAATTATATAAATTTTTTTCAGAACCAATTTTGTAAACTAAACTTTCTTCATTTGTTAAAATTGATACTACTTACAATTGGATGTAATTTTTTTTCAATGATTTTGAAAAAGTAGATGCAGTTTCTTGGAATTTAAAACAGACAAAATATTTTTTTCTAATATTTTAGGCAATGGGTATCATAGTTTAAAAAAACTGGCACGGAACAAGCTTTTTTACATAATAAATTATTTTACAAAAAAGTCACTTTGAGACTCCGGTATCTATACATTTATTTTGTATTAAACATATTTAATTTTTTAAATTGTAATGGGCTTTTAGCCCGTATATTTAAATAAAATAAAAAAAAATAAAATAAAATTACGTTAGCTTGAGATTATTTCTGATTGTGCTTGAAGATTAGCTTTAGTCATAACCAGTGCTTTTATAAACATTGTTTTCTTGTACCCTTTTGACAAGTGTCATTAAATAATTTCAAATTATATACATGGATCAAGTGTTAATTTGGGAATTTGTTTTTATATAATCAAATTTAATAAATTTATAACTATGCTAGGTAGGTTGATACTATCAATTTGAATTGACCACCTGCACATAATATTTTAAACAATTTTTTTAGAAAATATTGAACTATATACGAGTCTCACTATTTGCCCCCAAATATGTACAAACTAGCTAAATAAAACTTTTACAATAATTTGTAGCTTCTCAAATTTAATTTATTTGCTTAGTTAATGTAGTATGTGCTACCTAATATCTTAGAAATAATTGAGTTATAAAAAGGTACATTGATTGAAATTGTATTTTATTTGAAGAGGCTTAAATGAACTGAATAATAAATTTATAAAAAACATGACTTACATTCAAGATGCTTTTCTACAATTTCTTTGTGATTCCTGAGAAACTTTTTGAGATTGATGGCTTTTGTATATTTTACTTGTGAATACACACTGTTCAGTATTCTCACAAAATCTTCTATTTGAAGTGGATCTTGACTTGCATTGTCCAGGACATCGATTAAAACAGTTATTTTCGATTTTTCTATTTCAAAAAATCTCTTCTCCTCATAAAGAGCTTTCAGCATTTTAGTGTAGAGTCTCGCATCATACAAAAGGCCCGATTTTGAACTCTCATGAACCTTAGCACAGGCAATTATTCCTTTGATAACTTCTTTATCTATACGTTGATTTTCCACGTACTCAATCACTATGTACATGATGATAAAAAATTTTAACAAAGGGAACGAAAAATGCACTTAAATGAAGAAGTAAGAAAACAGCAGGTATAAAGCACACTAACTTTTTCTCGGAATCCAGCTTCTTAGAGACCACAGCGCGGTAAAAAAAAATTCGAGCGCCACCTTCAGCGAAAGCCAAGTAGGTAAGTATTCTACGAGGGTTGGTGAATCGAACAAACCTGTCGTGGACGCGACACGATAGCCAACTTACAGGAGGTTCATGCACGCTGGGGCGGCATGCTGTACAGCGTAGGAGCGGAGGAGCAGAGGGAGGAGCGGAGGAAAGGTGTAAGTTTACATCACGTGTAATATACGTGTAAAAAAAAATGCACGAATTTAAAAATGATTTGTTGAAAAACATTAAAAACAAAGAGTTGATGAAAATTTAATTGATAATTAATTTTAAAAATTATTATTATTATTTTTTTAATATGATTTATGCATTTTTTAATTATCAATTACATATGAAAATTTTTTACCAACTCTTTACTTTTGGGGAATTTAAGTAAGCTCATTTTATATTTAGTTTGAATTCTAAATAATCAAATTAATAAGTACAGCAAATTTTTCTCAACTTATTTTATTTTTTTAGATCAGCTATTTATATAAAATAATCACTCTGTCTAACAATTAAATACAACTACAATAAGTAATACAAATTTACTTGATTTATATAAAATGACAGATAATTTTACTGTACATATTTTTCTAAATTCTTCTTATATTTTAACTTCAGTCTGTTAGCGCACACAAAATTATATAATTACAAAGAAAATTTCTCTTATATGCTTAAAAGCAAGAGATATATCCTGATATTTGCACTCCAACAGCTGGACCAACAAAAATTTGGATGATTCTCGTTTAATTTTTTAAAAAATTTTACAAAGAATTAATTTAAAAGCAAAAATTAATTGTTCAAATACCTATTGAGAAAAAAAATCTTAAAATCAAAAAATTATTTAAATTCAAATCAATTTAAATTTTGAATTTAAGACCTCGACCAATCACCTCAATAATAAAACGATGACATTCGACATGGATCATCATTATATTTACGTCAGAAATAACATATCGAAAGCCTGTCTTGCGAAAAAACAATAGAAACATGTTCTAATTTTTATCTTAAATTTTTCAAAAATTATTTAATTAAACGAATTATAAAAAATCATCAAATTTTTATGAACTGTTCACGGATATCGATTCATGAGGAAAAAGAAGATAAAAGACATCGATAAAATTGTTTCTCACAATGCTTAGTTTATACGGGGAGAAATTTCATATTTTCACGACTTTAGCAGTGACGCTGTCAGTTTAATTAGGATCTTATGGGTACTGTATTAAAAAACTTTCACAAAAAAACGGAAGGACCCATAAGTTCCAGCGAAAACTGATATTTTTTTATTTAAAGTTGCCGTGATATCTACTCACGTTTTTCGATCTTTGAACTTTTCGCTACTCTTCGAATAAGAGACCGCAACATGCAGTTCCTTTTGACCGACAGTCTTGTCACTTTAAAGTGGCAGCCGATACGGGAGAACATTTGACAGATTTAAAAAAAAATAAATAAAAAATTAAAACAAAAATTCAGAGGAGGAACAGAAGAGTGATGACAGAACGGCTTCATTCTTGGAGTGGAGAGAGATTTTGCAGAATCATGAGTTTGGCAGTGACGCTGTCAGTTTAATAAGGATCTTATGGGTACTGCATTGAAAAACTTTCGCGAAAAAACGAAAGGACCCATAAGTTCCAGCGAAAACTGATATTTTTATATTTAAAGTTGCCGTGATAACTACTCACACGTTTCGATCTTGGAGCTATTCGCTACTCTTCGAACAAGAGACCACAACATGCAGTTTCTTTTGACCGACAGTCTTGTCACTTTAAAGAGGCAGTCGGTACTGTAAAATATTTGACAAATTTGAAAAAAAAAAAATTATAAACGAAATTTTAGAGAAGAATCAGATTACTGATGAAAGAACGGATTCATTCTTGAAGGGGGAGTGATTTTGTAGAATCACGAGTTTGGCAGTGACGCTGTGAGTTTAAATTGGATCTAATGGGTACTGCATTGAAAAACTTTCGCGAAAAAACGAAAGGACCCATAAGTTCCAGCGAAAACTAATATTTTTTTATTTAAAGTTGCCGTGATAACTACTCACACGTTTCGATCTTGGAGCTATTCGCTACTCTTCGAAAAAGAGACCGCAACATGCAGTACCTTTTGACCGACAGTCTTGTCACTTTAAGTGACAGCCGATACAGGAGAACATTTGACAGATTAAAGAAAAAAAATAATTATAAATCAAAACGCAAATTCAGAGGAGGAACAGAAGAGTGATGTCAGAACGGCTTCATTCTTGGAGTGGAGAGAGATTTTGCAGAATCTTGAGTTTGGCCGTGACGCTGACAGTTTGAATAGGATCTTATGGGTACTGCATTGAAAAACTTTCGCGAAAAAACGAAAGGACCCATAAGTTCCAGCGAAAACTGCTATTTTTTTATTTAAAGTTGCCGTGATATCTACTCACGTTTTTCGATCTTTGAACTTTTCGCTACTCTTCGAATAAGAGACCGCAACATGCAGTTCCTTTTGACCGACAGTCTTGTCTCTTTAAAGTGGCAGCCGATACGGGAGAACATTTGACAGATTTAAAAAAAAATAAATAAAAAATTAAAACAAAAATTCAGAGGAGGAACAGAAGAGTGATGTCAGAACGGCTTCATTCTTGGAGTGGAGAGAGATTTTGCAGAATCATGAGTTTGGCCGTGACGCTGACAGTTTAAATAGGATCTTACGGGTACTGCATTGAAAAACTTTCGCGAAAAAACGAAAGGACCCATAAGTTCCAGCGAAAACTGATATTTTTATATTTAAAGTTGCCGTGATAACTACTCACACGTTTCGATCATGGAGCTATTCGCTACTCTTCGAATAAGAGACCACAACATGCAGTTTCTTTTGACCGACAGTCTTGTCACTTTAAAGAGGCAGTCGGTACTGTAAAATATTTGACAGATTTGAAAAAAAAAAAATTATAAACGAAATTTTAGGGAAGAATCAGATTACTGATGAAAGAACGGATTCATTCTTGAAGTGGGGAGTGATTTTGTAGAATCACGAGTTTGGCAGTGACGCTGTCAGTTTAAATTGGATCTAATGGGTACTGCATTGAAAAGCTTCCGCGAAAAAACGAAAGGACCCATAAGTTCCAGCGAAAACTGATGTTTTTTTATTTAAAGTTGCCGTGATAACTACTCACACGTTTCGATCTTGGAGCTATTCGCTACTCTTCGAAAAAGAGACCAGAACATGCAGTTTCTTTTGACCGATAGTCTTGTCACTTTAAAGTGGGAGTTGATACGGGAGAACATTCGACAGATTTAAAAAAAAAAAAAGAAAGAAATTAAAATAAAAATTAAGAAAAGAAACGGATCAGTGATGAATGATCGGCTTCATGCAAGGAATAGGGAGAAATTTTGCAAAATCGAGAGTTTGGCAGTGACGCTGTCAGTTAAATAAGGATATTATGGGTACTGCATTGAAAAACTTTCGCGAAAAAACGAAAGGACCCATAAGTTCCAGCGAAAACTGATATTTTTTTATTTAAAGTTGCCGTGATAACTACTCACACGTTTCGATCTTGGAGCTATTCGCTACTCTTCGAAAAAGAGACCAGAACATGCAGTTTCTTTTGACCGATAGTCTTGTCACTTTAAAGTGGGAGTTGATACGGGAGAACATTCGACAGATTTAAAAAAAAAAAAGAAAGAAATTAAAATAAAAATTAAGAAAAGAAACAGATCAGTGATGAATGAACGGCTTCATGCAAGGAATAGGGAGAAATTTTGCAAAATCGAGAGTTTGGCAGTGACGCTGTCAGTTAAATAAGGATCTTATGGGTACTGCATTGAAAAACTTTCGCGAAAAAACGAAAGGACCCATAAATTCCAGCGAAAACTGATATTTTTTTATTCAAAGTTGCCGTGATAACTACTCACACGTTTCGATCTTAGAGCTATTCGCTACTCTTCGAAAAAGAGACCAGAACATGCAGTTTCTTTTGACCGATAGTCTTGTCACTTTAAAGTGGGAGTCGATACGGGAGAACATTTGACAGATTTAAAAAAAAAAAAAGAAAGAAATTAAAATAAAAATTAAGAAACGAAACGGATCAGTGATGAATGATCGGCTTCATGCAAGGAATAGGGAGAGATTTTGCGGTATCGAGAGTTTGGCAGTGACGCTGTCAGTTCAATAAGGATCTTATGGCTACTGCATTGAAAGACTTTCGCGAAAAAAACGAAAGGGCCCATGAGTTCCAGCGAAAACTGATATTTTTTTATTTAAAGTTGCCGTGATATCTACTTACGTTTTTCGATCTCTGAACTTTTCGCTACTCTTCGAATAAGAGACCACAACATGCAGTTTCTTTTGACCGATAGTCTTGTCACATTAAAGTGGCAGTCGATACGGGAGAACATTTGACAAATTAAAAAAAAAAAAAGAAAGAAATTAAAACAAAAATTAAGAAAAGAAGCAGATAAGTGATGAATGAACGGCTTCATGCAAGGAATAGGGAGAGATTTTGCAAAATCGAGAGTTTGGCAGTGACGCTGTCAGTTAAATAAGGATCTTATGGGTACTGCATTGAAAAACTTCCGCTAAAAAACGAAAGGACCCATAAGTTCCAGCGAAAACTGATATTTTTTTATTTAAAGTTGCCGTGATAACTACACACACGTTTTGATCTTGGAACTATTCGCTACTCTTCGAATAAGAGACCACAACATGCAGTTCCTTTTGACCAACAGTCTTGTCACTTTAAAGAGGCAGTCGGTACTGTAAAATATTTGACAGATTTGAAAAACAAAAAATTATAAACGAAATTTTAGGGAAGAATCAGATTACTGATGAAAGAACGGATTCATTCTTGAAGTGGGGAGTGATTTTGTAGAATCACGAGTTTGGCAGTGACGCTGTCAGTTTAAATTGGATCTAATGGGTATTGCATTGAAAAGCTTCCGCGAAAAAACGAAAGGACCCATAAGTTCCAGCGAAAACTGATATTTTTTTATTTAAAGTTGCCGTGATAACTACTCACACGTTTCGATCTTGGAGCTATTCGCTACTCTTCGAAAAAGAGACCAGAACATGCAGTTTCTTTTGACCGATAGTCTTGTCACTTTAAAGTGGGAGTTGATACGGGAGAACATTCGACAGATTTAAAAAAAAAAAAGAAAGAAATTAAAACAAAAATTAAGAAAAGAAACAGATCAGTGATGAATGAACGGCTTCATGCAAGGAATAGGGAGAAATTTTGAAAAATCGAGAGTTTGGCAGTGACGCTGTCAGTTAAATAAGAATCTTATGGGTACTGCATTGAAAAACTTCCGCTAAAAAACGGAAGGACCCATAAGTTCCAGCGAAAACTGATATTTTTTTATTTAAAGTTGCCGTGATAACTACACACACGTTTTGATCTTGGAACTATTCGCTACTCTTCGAATAAGAGACCACAACATGCAGTTCCTTTTGACCAACAGTCTTGTCACTTTAAAGAGGCAGTCGGTACTGTAAAATATTTGACAGATTTGAAAAACAAAAAATTATAAACGAAATTTTAGGGAAGAATCAGATTACTGATGAAAGAACGGATTCATTCTTGAAGTGGGGAGTGATTTTGTAGAATCACGAGTTTGGCAGTGACGCTGTCAGTTTAAATTGGATCTAATGGGTATTGCATTGAAAAGCTTCCGCGAAAAAACGAAAGGACCCATAAGTTCCAGCGAAAACTGATATTTTTTTATTTAAAGTTGCCGTGATAACTACTCACACGTTTCGATCTTGGAGCTATTCGCTACTCTTCGAAAAAGAGACCAGAACATGCAGTTTCTTTTGACCGATAGTCTTGTCACATTAAAGTGGCAGTCGATACGGGAGAACATTTGACAAATTAAAAAAAAAAAAAGAAAGAAATTAAAACAAAAATTAAGAAAAGAAGCAGATAAGTGATGAATGAACGGCTTCATGCAAGGAATAGGGAGAGATTTTGCAAAATCGAGAGTTTGGCAGTGACGCTGTCAGTTAAATAAGGATCTTATGGGTACTGCATTGAAAAACTTCCGCTAAAAAACGAAAGGACCCATAAGTTCCAGCGAAAACTGATATTTTTTTATTTAAAGTTGCCGTGATAACTACACACACGTTTTGATCTTGGAACTATTCGCTACTCTTCGAATAAGAGACCACAACATGCAGTTCCTTTTGACCAACAGTCTTGTCACTTTAAAGAGGCAGTCGGTACTGTAAAATATTTGACAGATTTGAAAAACAAAAAATTATAAACGAAATTTTAGGGAAGAATCAGATTACTGATGAAAGAACGGATTCATTCTTGAAGTGGGGAGTGATTTTGTAGAATCACGAGTTTGGCAGTGACGCTGTCAGTTTAAATTGGATCTAATGGGTATTGCATTGAAAAGCTTCCGCGAAAAAACGAAAGGACCCATAAGTTCCAGCGAAAACTGATATTTTTTTATTTAAAGTTGCCGTGATAACTACTCACACGTTTCGATCTTGGAGCTATTCGCTACTCTTCGAAAAAGAGACCAGAACATGCAGTTTCTTTTGACCGATAGTCTTGTCACTTTAAAGTGGGAGTTGATACGGGAGAACATTCGACAGATTTAAAAAAAAAAAAGAAAGAAATTAAAACAAAAATTAAGAAAAGAAACAGATCAGTGATGAATGAACGGCTTCATGCAAGGAATAGGGAGAAATTTTGAAAAATCGAGAGTTTGGCAGTGACGCTGTCAGTTAAATAAGAATCTTATGGGTACTGCATTGAAAAACTTCCGCTAAAAAACGGAAGGACCCATAAGTTCCAGCGAGAACTGATATTTTTTTATTTAAAGTTGCCGTGATATCTACTCACGTTTTTCGATCTTTGAACTTTTCGCTACTCTTCGAATAAGAGACCGCAACATGCAGTTCCTTTTGACCGACAGTCTTGTCTCTTTAAAGTGGCAGCCGATACGGGAGAACATTTGACAGATTTAAAAAAAAATAAATAAAAAATTAAAACAAAAATTCAGAGGAGGAACAGAAGAGTGATGTCAGAACGGCTTCATTCTTGGAGTGGAGAGAGATTTTGCAGAATCATGAGTTTGGCCGTGACGCTGACAGTTTAAATAGGATCTTACGGGTACTGCATTGAAAAACTTTCGCGAAAAAACGAAAGGACCCATAAGTTCCAGCGAAAACTGATATTTTTATATTTAAAGTTGCCGTGATAACTACTCACACGTTTCGATCATGGAGCTATTCGCTACTCTTCGAATAAGAGACCACAACATGCAGTTTCTTTTGACCGACAGTCTTGTCACTTTAAAGAGGCAGTCGGTACTGTAAAATATTTGACAGATTTGAGAAAAAAAAAAATTATAAACGAAATTTTAGGGAAGAATCAGATTACTGATGAAAGAACGGATTCATTCTTGAAGTGGGGAGTGATTTTGTAGAATCACGAGTTTGGCAGTGACGCTGTCAGTTTAAATTGGATCTAATGGGTACTGCATTGAAAAGCTTCCGCGAAAAAACGAAAGGACCCATAAGTTCCAGCGAAAACTGATATTTTTTTATTTAAAGTTGCCGTGATAACTACTCACACGTTTCGATCTTGGAGCTATTCGCTACTCTTCGAAAAAGAGACCAGAACATGCAGTTTCTTTTGACCGATAGTCTTGTCACTTTAAAGTGGGAGTTGATACGGGAGAACATTCGACAGATTTAAAAAAAAAAAAGAAAGAAATTAAAACAAAAATTAAGAAAAGAAACAGATCAGTGATGAATGAACGGCTTCATGCAAGGAATAGGGAGAAATTTTGAAAAATCGAGAGTTTGGCAGTGACGCTGTCAGTTAAATAAGAATCTTATGGGTACTGCATTGAAAAACTTCCGCTAAAAAACGGAAGGACCCATAAGTTCCAGCGAAAACTGATATTTTTTTATTTAAAGTTGCCGTGATAACTACACACACGTTTTGATCTTGGAACTATTCGCTACTCTTCGAATAAGAGACCACAACATGCAGTTCCTTTTGACCAACAGTCTTGTCACTTTAAAGAGGCAGTCGGTACTGTAAAATATTTGACAGATTTGAAAAACAAAAAATTATAAACGAAATTTTAGGGAAGAATCAGATTACTGATGAAAGAACGGATTCATTCTTGAAGTGGGGAGTGATTTTGTAGAATCACGAGTTTGGCAGTGACGCTGTCAGTTTAAATTGGATCTAATGGGTATTGCATTGAAAAGCTTCCGCGAAAAAACGAAAGGACCCATAAGTTCCAGCGAAAACTGATATTTTTATATTTAAAGTTGCCGTGATAACTACTCACACGTTTCGATCTTGGAGCTATTCGCTACTCTTCGAAAAAGAGACCAGAACATGCAGTTTCTTTTGACCGATAGTCTTGTCACATTAAAGTGGCAGTCGATACGGGAGAACATTTGACAAATTAAAAAAAAAAAAAGAAAGAAATTAAAACAAAAATTAAGAAAAGAAGCAGATAAGTGATGAATGAACGGCTTCATGCAAGGAATAGGGAGAGATTTTGCAAAATCGAGAGTTTGGCAGTGACGCTGTCAGTTAAATAAGGATCTTATGGGTACTGCATTGAAAAACTTCCGCTAAAAAACGAAAGGACCCATAAGTTCCAGCGAAAACTGATATTTTTTTATTTAAAGTTGCCGTGATAACTACACACACGTTTTGATCTTGGAACTATTCGCTACTCTTCGAATAAGAGACCACAACATGCAGTTCCTTTTGACCAACAGTCTTGTCACTTTAAAGAGGCAGTCGGTACTGTAAAATATTTGACAGATTTGAAAAACAAAAAATTATAAACGAAATTTTAGGGAAGAATCAGATTACTGATGAAAGAACGGATTCATTCTTGAAGTGGGGAGTGATTTTGTAGAATCACGAGTTTGGCAGTGACGCTGTCAGTTTAAATTGGATCTAATGGGTATTGCATTGAAAAGCTTCCGCGAAAAAACGAAAGGACCCATAAGTTCCAGCGAAAACTGATATTTTTTTATTTAAAGTTGCCGTGATAACTACTCACACGTTTCGATCTTGGAGCTATTCGCTACTCTTCGAAAAAGAGACCAGAACATGCAGTTTCTTTTGACCGATAGTCTTGTCACTTTAAAGTGGGAGTTGATACGGGAGAACATTCGACAGATTTAAAAAAAAAAAAGAAAGAAATTAAAACAAAAATTAAGAAAAGAAACAGATCAGTGATGAATGAACGGCTTCATGCAAGGAATAGGGAGAAATTTTGAAAAATCGAGAGTTTGGCAGTGACGCTGTCAGTTAAATAAGAATCTTATGGGTACTGCATTGAAAAACTTCCGCTAAAAAACGGAAGGACCCATAAGTTCCAGCGAAAACTGATATTTTTTTATTTAAAGTTGCCGTGATATCTACTCACGTTTTTCGATCTTTGAACTTTTCGCTACTCTTCGAATAAGAGACCGCAACATGCAGTTCCTTTTGACCGACAGTCTTGTCTCTTTAAAGTGGCAGCCGATACGGGAGAACATTTGACAGATTTAAAAAAAAATAAATAAAAAATTAAAACAAAAATTCAGAGGAGGAACAGAAGAGTGATGTCAGAACGGCTTCATTCTTGGAGTGGAGAGAGATTTTGCAGAATCATGAGTTTGGCCGTGACGCTGACAGTTTAAATAGGATCTTACGGGTACTGCATTGAAAAACTTTCGCGAAAAAACGAAAGGACCCATAAGTTCCAGCGAAAACTGATATTTTTATATTTAAAGTTGCCGTGATAACTACTCACACGTTTCGATCATGGAGCTATTCGCTACTCTTCGAATAAGAGACCACAACATGCAGTTTCTTTTGACCGACAGTCTTGTCACTTTAAAGAGGCAGTCGGTACTGTAAAATATTTGACAGATTTGAGAAAAAAAAAAATTATAAACGAAATTTTAGGGAAGAATCAGATTACTGATGAAAGAACGGATTCATTCTTGAAGTGGGGAGTGATTTTGTAGAATCACGAGTTTGGCAGTGACGCTGTCAGTTTAAATTGGATCTAATGGGTACTGCATTGAAAAGCTTCCGCGAAAAAACGAAAGGACCCATAAGTTCCAGCGAAAACTGATGTTTTTTTATTTAAAGTTGCCGTGATAACTACTCACACGTTTCGATCTTGGAGCTATTCGCTACTCTTCGAAAAAGAGACCAGAACATGCAGTTTCTTTTGACCGATAGTCTTGTCACTTTAAAGTGGGAGTTGATACGGGAGAACATTCGACAGATTGAAAAAAAAAAAGAAAGAAATTAAAATAAAAATTAAGAAAAGAAACAGATCAGTGATGAATGAACGGCTTCATGCAAGGAATAGGGAGAAATTTTGAAAAATCGAGAGTTTGGCAGTGACGCTGTCAGTTAAATAAGAATCTTATGGGTACTGCATTGAAAAACTTTCGCGAAAAAACGAAAGGACCCATAAGTTCCAGCGAAAACTGATATTTTTATATTTAAAGTTGCCGTGATAACTACTCACACGTTTCGATCATGGAGCTATTCGCTACTCTTCGAATAAGAGACCACAACATGCAGTTCCTTTTGACCGACAGTCTTGTCACTTTAAAGTCACAGTCGGTACTGTAAAATATTTTACAGTTTTGAAAAAAAAAAAAAATTACAACGAAATTTTAGGGAAGAATCAGATTTCTGATAAAGGAACGGCTTCATTCTTGACGTGGGGAGAGATTTTGTAGAATCACGAGTTTGGCAGTGACGCTGTTAGTTTAAATTGGATCTTATGGGTACTGCATTGAAAAAAATGATTGAAAATGTTTATAAAAAATGAGAACTAAAAAAGAACTCGTTGCGAACGTAACAAAAAAGGGACATTTTAAAAATTTTCCGTGGATCAAGATTTTTTCGATGTGTAAATGCTTCACAGTAGAATTATAATTATGGTTGTTTATAAACGTGGCAAGTATTAAAATAATTTTCAGAAAATATGTACATTTCTTCGGCTGCGCTTTGCTGTGCTTCAAATTTTTTGCTTTGAGGACCTGAGCCATCGCAAAAAAAAAAAAAAAAATTTGATAACTTAATATGTTTTTCAGGTACGGCGAGACGTAGACTATCACACATAAACTATCACTAATAAAAGTTTTCCTCTTGGTCCTGCTGAGTCATTTCATCTTAAGCTGTGAACATAATAAATTTGATCAATCAGCAAAGTAACAATTAAAATTTGATTATAATTATTAATATTTAAAGGTTAAATACAGAAAAAGAAAAAATACTGTAAAAACGTAGTTAAATTTATCTCATTAGAGGCCTCCAAAATATAAGTAACTATAAGAAATTATTTGTAGTTGATAAGTAGTATGTAAACGAGTGCGCACTCGTACCCCCTCAGAGGGTACGAGTGTGCACTCGTACCCTCTGAGGGGGTACGAGTGTGCACTCGTACCTTTTAGAAGGGCCCGGTGCACACTCGTACCTTTTAGAAGGGGCCGGTGTGCACTCGTACCTTTGGAAGGACGGTGCTCTCTCGTGATTTTGGAAACGGCCGCTCTCTCGTGATTTTTGGAACGCTCTCCCCCGCTGCGCATTCCTTGGACGCTCTCTTCCCCCTGGCGACCACCGCTGTACGCTCCCGTAAAGCGCTCCTTGCTGATGAACGCACCCCGCTGCGGTGCTGACGCTTCAGGGTGGACTTAAACCACCAACCTTTCGGTTAGCGCGCTAGCCAATTACATTATTGAGCAAGATTTACTAATTATAAATATTTTTATGAATTTGTGCTTTTAATAAAAAAAATAGGTGAGTCTAAAAGAACTGAATTCAGTGAAAACAGATTATTATTCAAAAAATTAATTATTCTTAATGAGATAAGGGTTTGAAATAACTACATGAATCTTTTATTATAAAAAAAGTTTATTGCTTCACACTTATATTGTATTACAAAAGATACTTAAACTATTTTTCTTACATCGCCTGTCATTGGATTATATTGAATTATACGATCATGGATAATTAAACAGTATGCAGCTGTTCCATTAGGAAAAATATCTCGTGATTCTATTTCAAGTCGAACATCAACAGGAGCATTTTTAATTATATCATTTTGCTTTGAGCAATCAATAACTATTAATGGAATCTTATCAATAAAGTCTTTCTTAGTTAAAATAGGTTCAGGATCTTTACTGTAATATTCACCTTGAAAATTAGCATACATATCATAAAGAAGCGCATATTGATTTTGATCTACGTTTATATTTAAATTGTTATATGGATAATATTGGGAGTTTAAAAAAAGTTTAATATTACTAATATTACAATGATCGAATAAACTAGCATCTGCACTTTTCTCTGATTTTCTATTGGTTTGAAGACCAACGATGACAAAACGTGGTTTTTCCAATTGATTTGAAGTTTTCACAGTCCAAATATGTTTAGATGTTTGAGGAAGCATAGGATACTCAAAAAATTCTCTTGATCTAAAACTCATTGTTATAGGACGATCTTTTTCAATGATTTTCAATAAATCAATTCTATAAGAATCAGAAACTGATACGTAAGGCATGAGCCACTCAATTTTTGTAATATCAATCTTGAATTCTTCATAGTTGAGAATATTGTTTTGTCTGGTACCTTCTTGCTTAACTGAATTTATATCATTTCTTGATCTAGTAAGAATTAATTCGTGTTTGACGTTGACGATAATTTTACGATAGTCTTCACCAAATCCAAAAAACATGCTCAATGGAATAGCTACATCGAAGTATCCAGCATCATTAGTTATTTTACCGTTTTCTGAGAGACCAAACCATCCAGCATTTTCAATTGATTTAAGTTGATTGGGATTTAAAGAAACCCAATTTTTCATTAGGGTTGATAAACCAACATTTTTGCAGCGATCAATCTCAATACCATTTAATTCATAGCGAATATCTTCAAACATGTGACAAATGGCATTATTGACGAATTTAGTTTTTTCGGTCAAGGCTGGTTTATCAGGTGGGTTTGTCAATCGACCACAGATGCGAATAGAACTGCGAGATGGTAAAAGACACAAGTCTTGATGCTGTATGGCTATACGAATTTCATCACTATTATTATATGAAGAAGTATAGGGTTGATGAGCATGAATCTCATAATGAGAAATGCTATCGTCGAAAGCGACGGGGGTTTGAATGCTCAGTAGGTCCGCCATTTTTTTCTTGATTGCAACAAAAAAATGTGCAAGTTATTTTCCACCACCAACGATTTTTAATCCTAGACTCTTGAGAAACTGGATGTTCCGTCGTGTTAGCGCTTTGGGAGCTCGACGATGACTGACTGATGGAGTACATGATGAGTTGCTTTTATATCCTCTGCTATAAAAGTTTGTTTGAATTCCCCTTCCATGATACACGATACCCATTATGATGATTTTATGTGTAGTCTGATTGTGATAGTTTCACCACGAAAATTAACAATATTTCCGTCTTGATCGATTAGTCGCAATTGTAAATTATCAATACACTTTACTGAAACAGGCAAGTAAATAACTTCAGATGGAACTTCAATAATTTTATATCCTGGATCTGCAGATGGGTAAAATTCATGAATAGTATGAACTTTTTTATTATTTATATAAGCTCCAGTAGTTATATTACATTCAACTCTTATTGAATTAATTTTATTAATGTTCACAGGAAAATCTGAAGTATGTTTTAATCCTGGTTGTAACAAACACTTACTGAATCCCAGAAGTTTTCCAATTGAATCTGAAGGTTCAAAGTCTATGAACTCAGAGCTTTCGATTTCACTGCGTAAAGTGTTCTCGTTAGGTTGAATTGAAAGTTCAATATTTTCTTTACTGAGGATTTCTTGAAGATATTTATTAATGTCTATTATATCGTAACTTCCAGTTGGAATAGTTATTGTATGATTACCAATATAAAACTTATTGCAACCAATATCAATATTAGGAATTGCGTTAAAGGTTAAAAGTTGTACTAAACCAAGAGTATAATTTTTATCTGGTGAAAGTTCAATTGGAGGATAATACTGTGCTTCAAGAGTAGAAGATGTGCCAGACAAGGTAAGAGTTATTGACTCCATGACACATTATAGTAAACTGAACAATCCTGATAGAAAACATTATTTATATACCTTTTAGCTCTCCACTTAAAAATTGTAAACATAGATGGCCACAGTTGTAAGAGTTAAAATCTTGAAATCTATTTGAGTTATACTTCACAGTATCAACATTAAGATATCTCATTAATTCAGGTGGTGGTTGTAAATTACCAAAACTGTCGAAGTAGACTACTTCATTGCCACGTTTTCGATAAGCCACCCAATGAGTTCCTGATCCACTTTCTTCATCAAGATTAACTATAGCTGATTCATGATTATTAGGACCTGACAATGGAAGCATATCTCTCATGAAAACTCCTCTAAAATATGGAATTTTTAATATTTTTGCATGTTTAATTAGATCAAAATTTGTAAGAGCTCGATTGGGTAAAATTAAATTGAGTTTTTTTTTTTTTTTAATTTTTGACATCTTTTTTTTTTGGGTGCACGTTTTTTTTTTAATTTCTTGCAATTTTTTTTTTTTTTTAAACCTTTGCCTTTAAATGACTTTAAGAATAATCCAAGACCACGCTTTTGAGATTTGAGGTAAAGTCCTTTTCCTAAAGCTATGGCTTCCATAGTCTTATTATGTCTTTTACTCTCTTCCAGCTCTTGTTTAGCTGATTTAGCTTCATTAATAGCTTTATAAATACCAGCAGCACCACCTGCTAATGCACCTGTAGCACTTAAACCAGCAAATAAAGGTACTAATGGTAAAAATCCACCAATTTTAGAGGTTACTGGTAAAATCCTAGGAACTTGAATTTTACTCTTTCCACCTGCTTCTTTGACTGCAAGTTTGGATGCTCTAAGCGCTGCACTTATTATACTTTTAGGCGTTTTACCAGGATTAACTATTGACTTTGATGCTCGTTTTATGATGGTATTCAAAGTTGTCTTGGATTGAGGTTTATTCTTATTTTTAGTTTTAAGACCCATTCCTAACTTTCTTTTCAATTTCATAGCGTTGGTAACAGCATAGGCTGCAGCTTTTTCACTAAATTTAGCGTCTTTTGATTTAACTCTTTCCCATGCTTTTTCAGCTAAAATTTTGTCAGCAACATGTCTTGCACTCATATTATCTTTATTTTGAGAATATGCAATATCATGGTCTCGACAAGCGGCGTCAAGTCCGTTAATTGGAGGATCACCACGTGCTAATCGAGCTTCTAACTTAGTACCAGGTCCGCAATAACTGTAGCCAGGTAAGTGCATTTCAAAAGGAAGCTTGTTGATGATTTTATTAATCAAACCACCCCCTCGCTTCCTTTGATTCTTTTTCTCGTGAATAATCATCTTGCTTCGGCGATTCAACTACGACTGAGCTCTAGAGTATAAAAGCACGCTATTTATACTTTTTTTCTTATTCCAGTCTGAGATTTTGAAAGATCAACATGGATTTCACACAAAATTCGGTTAAGCTTCCGGTGCCTAACTTTGACGTCATTGCTGAGCAAGAGAAGAAGCCAAAGCGTCATGGTGATTTACTTCCAAGCAGTATCCGAGCTGTTATATCAGGTCCATCAAATTGTGGGAAAACAAATACTCTATTAGCACTTTTAACAGATCCAAATGGGTTACGTTTTGAAAATATTTACGTTTATTCAAAGTCACTCAATCAACCAAAGTATAAATTTTTGCAAGAGCTTTTAGATCCTATTGATGGAATGCAGTATCTAGCATTTAGTGATCATGAAGAAGTAATATCTCCAGACAACGCCTTACCTAACTCCATCATGATTTTTGATGATGTCTTAACTGAGAAGCAAGAGCATATAAAAGCTTATTTTTGCATGGGTAGACATAAAAACGTAGATTGTTTTTATCTTTGTCAATCATATGCAGCGGTACCTAAACATCTGGTAAGAGATAATGTCAATTTAATGATTTTATTTCGTCAAGATGAGGTTAATTTGAAGCATATTTATGATGATCATGTGAATACTGATATGTCTTACAATCAATTTAAAAGTTTATGCTCTAAATGTTGGATAGAAGGTAAACATAGTTTTATAGTCATAGATAAAGACAGAGGTATTAATGAAGGTAGATATCGCAAGGGTTTCGATTGTTTCGCTATAAATATAGCTTAAACCTTTAAAAGTCATTAGTTGAGTGTGAACCTCTGTTGTGTAAACATGGCGGATATCGATCGAGAGAAAAAAATACTTGAAGAGCTAGTGAAAGCTCGAGAAGCAGTAAAACGAAAATACAATCTTTTAAAAATGCAAAAAGATGATAGTGAATATATTTTCAAGGAAACGTTTAAGCCTATTGTTGAACCTCTAGAGAAGCTTGTAGTAAGACATAAAAAGTTTAATGAAAGCTACCCTGTAAAAAAAACAGAACCAAAACAAGAAATTGATGAGACTCAGAATCAAAATTATTTAACTAATTTTTTCAATGATTCTGCTATACCTCAAAATAATGTAGTCAACTATGATTCCATTCCGGTTGAAAATGAATCTATTGCAAATGTATCTACTGCAAATGATACATACAATGAAGCAATTAAAGAACAAGGAGAGGATATATTTGATCATTATGATAAGAATGAACGAGACAGTATGTATGGACCTAAAAAAACAAAAAATGGTTATACTCTTGGAAATAAATCTATAAAATTTTTAGAAGATACAATTGAAGTGAATAATAAATCATATCCTAGGACTGCAGGGTTATTGAATCTTATTGTTCTCAAAGATCCTGTTGGTCATGATTTAAATGATTTATCTCGTTATAAAGCAATTCTTGAACAAACTAGTGCTCACAAGAAGGGGAATAATCCTAGTGGAGAAATAAAATATCATATTACAAGTAAGAAATATAAAGATATAATGACACATCTTTTTGATGTAAATTCAACAAAAACTACACAAAAAAGATCACCATTTAAAGCTGTAAAAAAAGCGTCGATACAAAGGAAATCACCATTGTCAAGATCAACTCCTACAAAACTTGGAAGTGGCTTCTTACCTAAGTATAAAATTTCAAGGTTAGGTACAAAAACTGACTATGTCTACTGGGATGATCCTAATGAATTAGCAGATCGTCTACGATTATTAATTGCTGAGCAAGCTGCTGGCAATTCAAGTCATACAAACGAGATTCACTCAATAGTTGAAGAATTGCGAGAAAGTGGGTATATATATTGAAAATTATTCAATCATCGATCAGTATCAAGATGCCTTCGGACGTGTTTGGACGTAAGAAACTGGAGGAAAACGTTAGTCGAGGACCTCCAGGCGTTGGTTATAAATTTACACAAGACGGTCACTACGATCTAGAATTTAAGCGACAGTGTAACTTAGCCTCACCTGTTGAAGTCTCAGACGCAGTTAATTTATTTACACTTCATCAAACAATTGAAAAAGAACAAAATAAACTGAAAAAAGAAGTAATTGAAGAAGTAGAAAAAAAATTTGTGAATTTAAGAAAAGAACTATCAACTTGGCTTTCACTCTTCAAATCGAATATAGAGAAAACTTTAAATCAGCAAGAACCTGTGGAAGTACTTGAAGACGTCATTAGTGATTCAAAACTTTTAGAAAATATTTATAGTCATCGTGAAATATTGAAAGAAGACATCAATTAATAATGGAGCAGGTTGTTAAAGAGATTCATAAACCAGCACGAAGAAATTTTCCACGTAGAAAAGTAACAATGAGAGGGATAAATGATACATGGCAGGCTGATCTTGTTGAGCTTCAAAATTATTCAAGACAAAATGGTGGCTATAGATATTTACTTAATATTATTGATATTTTTTCAAAATTTGCCTGGTCTTTACCCTTAAAGACGAAGACTGGAAAAGAAGTTACTGAAGCAATGCAAACAGTTTTGAAACAACAATCTCCTCGTAATCTTCATGTAGACATGGGTAAAGAATTTTACAATAAACATTTTCAAGATCTAATGAATGAGTATAAAATTAACATGTACTCTACCTACAGTGGTTTAAAAGCTTCAATATGTGAAAGATTTAATCGAACTTTAAAAAATAAAATGTGGCAAAAATTTAGTTTGCAAGGAAGCTATAAGTGGCTTGATATTTTACCAGACTTAATAACTGAATATAATAATCAAAAGCATCGAAGTATAGGTATGAAGCCTGTAGAAGTTACTTTAGAAAATAGTGATGAAGTTTTACAAAGATTGAATAGTATTAGAGTTATTAAAAAAAAAAAACCCTAAATTTAAAGTTGGAGATAAAGTGCGTGTTAGTAAAGTAAAACAGTTATTTGAAAAAGGTTATGCAGGCAACTGGTCTACAGAAATTTTTACAGTTTCACATGTTAAAAAGAATACTCAACCTATAACTTACAATCTAAAAGATTATCAAGATAAACCTATTTCAGGATGCTTTTATGAACAAGAGTTGCAGAAATCTAAAAAACCTGATGTTTATTTAGTTGAAAAAGTGATTAAGCAAAAAGATGATAAAGTTTATGTTAAGTGGCTTGGTTTTGACAATTCTCACAATAGTTGGATAGATAAAAATAGTTTATAATTTGAATAAAATATTCTGTAATTAAAAAAATGTTGTAACTTTTATATGATATGGTAAATAAATAAATAAATAAAAAGACAAATAATATTATGATTTTCTTTTATTTAGAATAGGTCCTATTACATATTCCATACACTTAATTCGCATTTTAAAAATTATTAGATTTAGTATAACACTGGTCCTTTGAATTCTTAAATTAAAACGTTCTCTGTCGCAAGCAGCTTGAATCCAAGGACCCATTCTTGCTTTACGACTAGCATAATCATACACATACATAATCTTAACACTAATACAATCACTAAATGTCACTTGCTTCATTTTTACAAGATCTCACACAAATTTTATATATCACTGCTTATTACAAAACTCAAGTTGACAATTACCTAAGTATTTAATAAACAATTGATCCTTTTCTACTTCTTCTTTCAAAAACTCAAGCTGATCAGGATTTTTAGTGAAGAATGTGCTTAAACGTTCAGGTAGAAACACTTGGAACTCTTTGTTGATTATAACGACAATGCTAGCTCCGAACTTGGTGTTGCATTGATATATTTTAGTTATTTTATAGAATTCTCCATTGACAAGATCGGTCAACTTCTTCTTTGGGAGATATTGGGTTTTTGCCATAGCATTCATCTTAGTGAAATCCATTTTTGTATCTATAAAACAAAATAAAATTTAATGTTAATATATAAGTAGTTAATTTTAACGTTGGAATTTTTTAAAGTATTGATGCTTACCTTATTAGGATCACTCGTTTCGTTCAAAATTGAGTCTAGTCTTTTTCTGTGGAGGTCCGTCGTCTGAAAATTTTGAGCAGCAAGTGAGCTCTCGTCTTCGACTGCACCCCTTATATAAACCATCGAAATCGTCTGCTATGGCCCCCATTGCATCATCCCAACCATCGCAATCCATTGTTTCATTTCCTAGAAAGTTGCATTGAGTGATGTAACTATTGCCAAAAGTTGCGTCATCTTGTGAAAGTCTTTTTTCTGTCACGCTGGTTTCTTCTAGAAGATTCTCTTTGTTCACATCATTTTCTAGGAAGTGTTTATTTCTTGTATCTTCTAGAAAATTCCTTTCTTCCAGATTATTCTCGCTTTCTCGAAGTTTCTCGTCATTTTCTTTTTTCAGGTTTTCTAAAAATTCTTCAATGATAGGTATTCTGTAGTCCCCCCAAGCAAGAGTGTCAGTTGTATTTTTTATCCAGGGAATCTGAATGCATTCATCCGCCAGCAAGTATCGCTTGTTGTCATATGGACTCAAACCAACTTTTATTTGTTTTTCTGTATGAATGTTGTGTTGTCTTGATCTGATGGTTCGCTGTTCAACTTTTATGATTGATTTGTTGAAAAGACAGTCTTTATAATGCTCGAACTTGATTTCTCTAAGTGCTGATGACTTAACACCCTTAGCCTTTAATACTGGATCATTATTTTGTATTAAAAGACTGTATAATTTTGATCTCAAACCCACAAAATGAGTGAGAATTTCAGAATTGCATTCGTCTTTAAATTTTGCAAGGACTTTACCATTTTTAGGTTCGATACCAAATTGGTTACCCTCCTTATACGCCGATGTATCAAAGAATTCCGAGTGCTCCTTCATAATTTTATAAATGTCTACGCCCCGTACCTCATATATAAAGCTGTCCGTGTCCATATAACAAAGCGATAAGGACTTAGATCCAATCCATTTCTTCATTTTTGAGTAATGAAAGTCATACATCAAAGTTTTTGAGATATCTAAGATAGCCAGACCTATGTAAATAGGTTTTTTTATAACGATTCTAGCTGGTTTCATCTGAACAATAGCCATATCATCATTTACTCGTGATATGCTATGGAAATTAGGACTTGCAATGCATGCTTCAGCTCCAGCCCTTCCAGGCCATTTATTTATTGGTCGTACTTTTTTATATTTACGTTGGTTCTCCATTGTTTTTCCATAAATTGCATTAACTAACAATTTGAATAGATTCTTTTCAAACTCATTTTTAGCTTTTGCTCTTTTTTCTGTGTTGAAGTCTACATATTTTTTTAACCACGCAGACTGATTAAATTGAAGAGCTCTATGGATTTTTTTTACTTTCAAACCATGTTCTTGAGCTTGAAGTAAAGCTCTATAGTGAATTATATATCGCTCTTTATTATCCAAGGTTGTAAGCAATTTCTTTTGTTTAGAGTTTGGTGGTGGCTTATTTTCAGGACAAAACGGCAAGTCTTGATGCTCTTCATGGAGCGATTGATCATATTCAATATCTACCTCTAGAAAGTAACCTATTGGACTGTCATCTGGTACATTGTAAAAGTCAGGATTACTAGTGTCTTGAACCCACTGGAGCCCACCAAACGGTAAGAACTGTGTCATAGCCCATCTAAAAATTTTTTTTTCAAGTTAAAATTTTTTTCTAAAAAAATTTTTTATAAATAATTTTTTTGTTTAAACAATTGTTTATTTATTTACCCGTAGAGATTATTAGCATCTAAATAAATTAAGTACTTTTCTTCTTTTTCAGGATCGTATCCTTTATTCATATACTTATTGTTAGCTTCTGCGTATCGATGGGAGCATTGATTGATCCCACCTCTAATGCCTCTTTCTACGAAAAGAAGCATTTCCATGTCTGTTATTAGCTCTAGTTCTACTTTTGTTTGTTTTAACATGGCGTCAAACGACAAACCTGAATAAAATGAATAGATTAACTCAGTAAAAAAATTAAACTATAAACAACATGAAATAATTAAAATTACCTGGCGTTGTGTAGTAATGTGCTGGGTCCAATGAATATGCTTCTAAGCAAGTTGATCGAAAGTTTTCAAAAATGTCTGCCAATAAGGCTATATCAGTACGCATGTAAACATCTGAATATTCACCAAGATTTTTGATATTTAACTGTTTCCAAACCTGATTAGCATGAGCATAATCTTCGTTGGAGATATGACACCCTGTCAATTTACTGTAGAAAGCTTTTTGTTCAGGTAATTGTGTTTCTTTTAACTTATCCAAAGAATCAATGTATTCATATGGAAATTGACCTTTGATCGTTAATAACTTTATTTGTTCATCAGTTAATTTAAAATCACGATTAACTTTGGTGGTAATAGGCTTCTCTGGCAGATAACTTGCTAACTTTTCTAATGAAGATGCCATAAATCTGAATGAATCGATGAATCTGAATTCTATGACACTACCCTCAATTTTTTTGGTAAAGGAAATGTAGCGTTCTTTGTTTTCAGCTAATATCTCTAGATCCCCTTTAATGATGTCATCAGAATAAAGATCTTTTATAATCAGGTGCGCATCATATCCAGTTAGGTTGTGGAAAATGACACTGATATGTTTTGCCTTGTTGTACTGTAAATTGCACGAATTGTGGGCCGCGCCTCTATACTTTCCTGTAAAGTGATCATGGTCTCGAACCTGAGAAAAAAAAACAACCAAACCTTAGCAATTTTTTTTTTTTTTTTTTTTTTTTTTTTTTTTTTTTTTTTTAGGTGTGACTTACCTTGGTGGGGTTGGAGGGGGTGAAGCCATGCTGACAGATCCAACACTTCTTGGCGGAGCCGAAGTTTTGCCAATCCTTTGCGGTCAGTACCATGGGTTTGGGTTTGTCGTACAGCGCTTGATACTCTTCACCCACTCTTCTGAGCTCCTCTACAAACCATTCAGAGGGAGTTTTTTCACCTTCCTCGTTTTGACGATAACTAGCATAATGTGATTTTGTATCATCAAAACTATTTTTTAAGTAATAACCTATACTGTAAGGTATGTGTTCGTCTGGAGCATCAGGGTTTGATTCGTCCGAGCTTTTTATTTTACATTCTACATCAGCATAAATAACGATTGACGCTTTCTCTTGGTTCTTGTAGTTTGTAAATTTTAGTTTGTTATCATTTTCATTAGGTAATTCTACAAAACATTTGTTGTACTGCATGCAAATTGGAATGTGCTCCTGTAATTTTGTAGGTTTTAAAGAGTAGTGAAGACATCGATTGCAGAAGTAGAGTGTACCCTTGTGGTTCGTTAGCTGCTTGCTAACTAATTTTGAAAGGTCACGTATCCACACATAATGAAATTTTGGTGGTTCATCATGTTCTATTTTATTCGGTTTCTTTTCATCAAAATAATAATCTTGTATACAGAGTAGGTTGACATGCTTATTTTTAAATGATTCAGTCAAATGAGCTGTACCAACTTCCAGTACATCATCGGTTTTTTCAAGAATAAAAATATTTACCGATACGTCATTCTGCTTCTCAAATTGTTTTATCTGATCAAATCTAACTGGGAAATCAATCCCTTTAAAATTTAGCTCATGTTCATGATCAATATATGAACTCACTTTTTCTGCATTAACCCTCACAGGATGAAGACAAGATAATATGGCCCATTTAAAACATTCATTATCAAACTCATTTCTAACATTTAAACAAGCTCTCTTTCTTTTTATAGAAGCTGGAAGCTCTATGAAAGAACTTGCATGCATCGGTTGATATTTCTTGAAATTGTAAGTGACACTTAGAACTTGTCTTAAAGTCCAACCTGATCCACAAGCTTCAAACTCTTCAATTTGATTAAGTAATGGTTGTACAACCCTCTCATCATACCATTCTGCTAAATCATTAGTTGTTATATACACAGGACTACTTGCACTATTAAACGTTTTCACTTCTAAAGTTTCAATATTATTTTTTATAATCATATATTCAGAAGAAACCTCAGCATTAACTTTTATTGGGCCTTGCTTCTGTAGGGCAACTTTAACTTTTTCTATAAAAGTGGTTTTAGCATCTTCTAAAAATGATTTCACATCTTTATGTATCATGTTAGTTCCCAATACAGAACTAATTCGATTTTCAAAAATTGAAGGTAAATCATTCCACTGAATTGATTCTTTTGGATGATTGTCTTCCAATGCACCTCCACTTTTCTGAAGAAGAGATTTAATTCGCTCCTGTATATTAACTGATTGAATTAGATATGAGTTGCATCTTTGTTTTTGATGAACATTCAAGTTCCCATTGTTAAGCAAATTTTTTATTGTATTAGTCATATCAACAGACATGTTCATCCAATGTTGTAAGTCCATACTTGTAACATCTTGCAGATTATTAAGATTACTTTGTAATATCTTTATGTTCAAACCAAAATACAAAAATGAAGCCATTTTAAATACTATGATGAACACTACAATTCACTGTACGTTTTCAAACTCTACTGAGCTCTCAAGAGCCATCCCACAGTACTTATACCCAATGGTCACGTGACTCAAGAAAAGAGAAAGCTATTTTTGAATTTGAAAGAGAAAAACTATTTTCAAGGATTTTTTTCAGCAGGAAGTGAAAATCGACAGCTCAAGGTTGGAACAGTTTTTTATACCCAATGGTTATGTGACTCAAAAAAGAGAAAGCTATTTTTGAATTTGAAAGAGAAAAACTATTTTCAAGGATTTTTTTTCAGCAGGAAGTGAAAATAGACAGCTCAAGGTCGGAACAGTTTTCTTTTCAACAATTTCTTTTGTTTGCAAATTGAAACTAGTTTTTTTTTTACAAGTTTCAACTTGCTACAAAATAGAAAGTTATATTTCTAACGGTTTTTGGAACTGTTAACAATGGTTCCCCCCCCCCCCCTCCCACTCAGTTTTCTTGTCAAGAATTTCTTTTGTTTGCAAGTTAAAACCAGTTTTTTTACAAGTTTCAACTTGCTACAAAATAGAAAGTTATATTTCTAACGGTTTTGGAACAATGGTTTTCCCCCACTCTAACTTTAGTGAATCACGTGACTTTGGTGTGGTGGGGGTTGGTGATATAAAGGTTAACGAGACGATCAAATGTAACTTAGTCGTTGTTGTGTCATTATAAAATCATTATCAAAATGGCGTTCGTTGTGGACTTGGAATTCTCTTGTAGATCTAGAGATATACTAATCCCTAAAGAGCTCGCAATATATGGTGTGCAGAGTGGTTTGTCTGTACCTATAATTGCTCTTTTCAAGCCTTCATCTTTTTGGTGTAATCTTTTAAAATGTGAAAAGCGTGTCAATACATATCTAGAAAAAAATTATCATCATATACCTTGGAATGCAGGCCATACTCGACCGGGTGATATTATTAAAATATTACAATCGAATTTAGTACATGCTACTCGAGTTTATGTATATGGTTCACAAAAAAAGAAGTATCTTCAGGATATACTTTGGAATAAGTAAGTTTCTATTTAAATTTATTATTAATCATTCTGATTTTTAATTATTATAAATAAATATTATAATTTTTCAGAGAGATCATTGATGTTGCAATTGAACAGCCAAATTTTAAAAAAATACAGAACGATTTTAATTCCTATTATTTATGTGATTTTCATAAAGATGATAAAGCTAAAAATTGTGCAATCCGACGAGCATGTATACTAAAAAATTTTTTATTAAATAAAGAAGAACCGACAACTTCATTTGCAACCCCCGAGGGATATGATACTATTGATTATAAATTTCCATCATTTGGTTTTTACTATTCAAGAATACAGGGAGATGAGATTGATATGTAAAAATAAAAAGATTAATTAAATTTATAAACGATTCTTTTTCTTTAATGTTCCTTACTTCATTTTATAATACAAAATTAATTATCATAAAATTAGTGTTTTTAAAGTAAAAATTAAATATTTATTATACAAAATAAGTTAAAACACAGCAGCTTAGATACTAAGAGAGTATAATCCCCAAGGAGCTACGCAGGTATACAAAAGTGAACGCTCCTGGACACACAAATAATGATCTTGGAGAAGACAGGTAGCAGGAGAGTATAACCTCCAAGGAGCTAAGCAGGTATATTAAAGTGAAGGCTCCTTGACACATAAATAATGATCTTGGAGAAGACAGCTAGCAGGAGAGTATAACCCCCAAGGAGCTAAGCAGGTATACTAAGGAGCTACGCAGGTATACTAAAGGGAACGCTCCTGGACACCTGCTTAACTCTTGGATACTTATACTTTCCTGCTGTCTGTAGTGCTCTAGCGTCACTTAATCATTAAATAAATAAACAATAATAATTAATTTATAGTAATTATAAATAAACAATAATAATTAATTTATAGTAATTATAAATAAAATAATCTATGTACTACTTAAAGTATGAAATTCTAAATATAATTGTTCTTTTAAATCTAATACTAAGTCTGTAATATAGTCTCTTATATTTTTTTTTAAACAATTAGACTCACGCAAAATTGTATTTTTAAATATATTGATAAATCTAGTAACAAACACATCATTTATATCTCGCGACATCTCTTCAAACACATGATTTAAAAACTTATACATTTCTTGAAGTTCAGGTTGTTCTTGCTGTTCTAGCTGTTGTTGTTGTTGTTGTTGTTGTTGTTGTTGTTGTTGTTGTTGTTGTTGGCAGAAGTAATCTCCAATATATGCTTGGAGTGGTGTCTGTGGTCTCTCTTCCTCGCTGAATAAAAAATCACCTAAAACAGAAATTAAATTGAATATTAATTTATTTTACAATTTTTTTTTCAAATTAGTTAAGTATACTGTTGATTAATTTTACCTTCCATGTATCCTTCAGGGATGGACGGTGGTGGAGAAGTGAGATCCGAGAAACCTGATGAGGTTTCAACATCTATATCCTCCGATGATGACTCTGAAGATACACTCTCCATAGTCTCCGTATCCTCCGCTGAAGATGAGGATTCTGATGAAGATTCCTCCTCGATTTCCATCACGTTAACGATCTCACTTATAGGTACCCCAGCTGGACATATAAAACGTTGCAGATCTGAAAATAAATTTTTAAATTGTTTATTTCAAATTTTTTATTTCAAAATTTAATCGAAAAAATTGTAAATACTTACTAAATATCTGAGGCATATCAGGCTCTCGTGGGGACGTCGTAAGATCCAACGGCTCATTATAGGTCTCCGACAACGGCTCTGTAGCGTTTACTTCATAATCTAAAAATTATAATTGGAAAAATATGTAATAACCGAAGCCAATCTATAATTAATGTTTTAAAAAAATTTTATAAACTTACTAGTTTCATCGTTGTTAGCTACCAAATCAATAAATTCGTATACTATTTGAATTTCATTAGTAAAATTCAGACTAGTACGATATTCTTTGACTATTCCACCATCAGTAGGAGCACTCTTATTCATCGCCAGCTGCTTCGCATGCGCTTTACCACCTGTTGATTTTCTAGCAGTTTGTTTAGGCATAGGCTTCATAAGAGCCTTACCACCAGTTGATTTGCGAGCGGTCTGCTTTACTCGTGCCATTTTTTTTAATTAAGAAAAAAATTGAAGAAGAAAAAAGTTGTTTCACTAAAATTCACACAGAAAAAACTGTTGTCTGAGACAAAAAACTAATTTACTTCAACAGTTAGACAAGAATCACAAACAGACTGGTTGAAACACTCGAAAAGTACTGAAACGGTTTAGAAGTAGACTTGATGTGGATCAGACTAGTTCGACAGCAAGAATGGTTCAACAGCAGGGCTAAGACGTTTAAATAGTGCCTACCAAGCAAAAAAAACCCTTTAACCCCACCTCTGAATCATCCCTTCGTGGGAGGATCGAACTTGTTAGACTGTACACCATGGACTAGACCTTGCCCTCCAATGAGGGTTGTTACCACTCCTCCGATCTTGACAAACGTTGAGTTTTCACCAATGGGCCTTACCCTCCAATGGGGGGCGGGGGCGGTCGTTGAGTTTTCCCGATTGGGCCTTACCCTCCAATTGGGAGGGGCGGTCATTACCACTCTCCCGATTTTGACCTGAAATGAGTTTTCTCAATTGGGCCTTACTCTCCAATGGGGGGTCGTTACCACTCCCCTGATCTTGACCTGCGATGGAGAGGCAATAGAACTCCTTTAAACTCATGTTCTCCTGTTCTCAGTAAGACTACTGTGTTATTTATTTATTAAACTTTCAACTCTACAAGGTCAATGTGACTACTGTTTTTTGCTCCTCGTTTAGCACGCACCATGGTTTGTGAGTTATTTATTATAATTTATTGGAGGACTATGTCACGTGAATTTTTTTCATGTTTCCATGACTCCAAGTATTACCAACGTGAGTTATTTATTAGGGTTATTGAGTTACGGCGACTGTATTGTACAAGTTTTTTTTTTTTATTGAGTCGAATATTTTACTCTGCAGGCTGCGAGTTATTTATGCTAGAGTTATTGAGCCAAGTTTTTTTTAGTCAAATATTCAAGATGTTCAAACTGCTCGAGGACACCGTTACAGTAAACTTTAAGACTTTCTGAATTGAAATCTGGCAGGGTTGTAATTTTCAATAAACAAAAAACTAGCTACTTTCTCGTCCTTCAAAGATTTTTTTAGATGTTGCAGGAGAGAGCGTCCTCGCTCGATGGTTGTCAAACAGAGAGAGCGAGCAGAAAAGTCGGCAGGGGTCATAAAAGGGAGAGCCGCTCGTGAGCAGTGGGGAGCGTACAGCGGCGGGGGACAAGCAAGAGCGTTCGAGGAGCGCCTGGTGGTAGGGAGGGGCGTCTGCGCGGGGGAAGATTTACAGTGGTGTTGTAAAAAGAGCTCGGGCGGTGGGTTTTCAAAATCACGAGGGAGCAGCCTTTTTTTCAAAAACGCTGGGAATCACCAGCAAGGAGCGCTTTGCGGGGGGAGCGTACAGCGGTGGTCGCCAGGGGGAAGAGAGCGTCCAAGGAATGCGCAGCGGGGGAGAGCGTTCCAAAAATCACGAGAGAGCGGCCGTTTCCAAAATCACGAGAGAGCACCGTCCTTCCAAAGGTACGAGTGCACACCGGCCCCTTCTAAAAGGTACGAGTGTGCACCGGGCCCTTCTAAAAGGTACGAGTGCGCACTCGTTTACATACTACTTTGATATATATATATATATATATATATATATATATATACAGCCGTCACTATTCTGACATTTTATATACGCACTAGTCACTAACTGGACATTTTTGTTCTATCCTGACAGTCAGGATAGTACTTATATGTACACTAGTCACTGTTCGGACTGTCCGGTTAGTGACATCACATACATATCAGTCACTGTTCGACACGTCAGTATAGTGACCGGTATACATGTAGTATATAGAGTTTTTGTACTCTATGTACTTTTATATATAGCTTTATATATTAAATTTGACAATACCTTTACATATATATGTTTTTTAACTAAATTTTTTGTAAACTTAATTTAATTCATAAATTATAGTATTTTTTAAGGGCGATTTATGTCGATGTCATAACTTAATTAAAGCTAACTTTTTTTCTGGGCGCGTACTTCATATGATGTGAGGGTACAATAAAGATACAGTTTTTATTATGTAATGATTATTATTGCAAACTGTGTAATGACCTTAAGCATCTGTTGGCGCGAATCACACCAAAAATAAGGAATTGGGCGGGTTATTTTAGCCGTTGATAGTGATTGCCTTGGTATGGTAAACGGAAAAGAAAGGATCAAAACTTCGTTCTTAGGTACCTACTCTTTGTCAAAATGGATAAATCGGGTAAGTATATTTAAGTAGTAATATTTTTTGATTCAAATGCTTTCTAAATGAGCGAGAATTTCAGGAAAAAAAGTTAAATCTCATTTGAGCCCGGAATACCTAACCTGAGTCACGTTCAGGTCGGGGCGAGCTGTTTAATTTCAACTCTGAGAGGTGCTAATCAAATGGCAAATGATTTTTTTTATTCAAATACCTTTTAATCAAGTAAGATATCTTGAAAAAAAAGTTAGATCTCATTTGAGCCCGGAATACTTAACCAGAGACAGGTTAAGGTCGGGCTTAGCTGTTAAATTTTGACTCTGAGAGGTGGTACTCAAATGACAAATGATTTTTTTGATTCATATGCCTTTTAATCAAGCAAGATTTCTTGAAATAAAAGTTAGATCTTATTCGAGCCCGGAACCCCTAACCTGAGACAGGTTGACTGTTGCTATTTCATTGACAGATGATTTTTTCGACTTGGAGGCCTCTCACTGGATTTAAGGACATTGCCTCGTGAAATAAAATCCATAAGAAGCGTTTGAAAATTATTGCAATCTTTAAATTTAGGCTTAAGGAATTACTTGTCAAAGATTTAAGAGGATTTACAATACAGTTGTTGAGAAATTTTAATTCAAAGTTGGGCTAAAATCGCTCCAAATCGGGCGATTTAACATAGGCTCTTATGGGAAAACCATGCTGTTTTCATTTTGCTGTAGTTTTCGAACCAGGTTGGCAATCATCTTAAAATTTGGATATGTCATTCCTAGAGCCTTAAAGAACAAATTGCTATGTTTTTGGAAAACTTCTTATGGATTTTTAAACAATTTCGGCATTATTTTGTTATTAAAAAATCAGTAAAAAGTTTGCTGATTTTTCCTTACTTTTAAAAAAGTTTTCTAGACTTTTGATTCACACTGTTAAAAAATAAAAGTCTTCAGTAATACTATGTAAAAATTTCAGAAAGTTTTATTAATTCAGTCTCGAGTACCAACGAGTTGAAAATAAAATAATATTGTTAATCGACCGGGTAGACTCGAGGCGAATGTCAGCTGTTCCCGCGCCTAACCTATGGGCGGCTTCCCCTACTACTTCCGCGACGATGCAACGTCCTTAAAGGTATGAAAAAATTGAGCTTGATTTTTTTTTGTATAGCATCACCCATATCGAGTCGGGCCGAGCAGATGAACTTCGATTCCGAGAGGTGCCAATCAAATGACAAATGATTTTTTTGATTCAAATGCCTTTTAATCAAGCAAGATATCTTGAAAAAAGAGCCAAATCTCATTTGAGCCCGGAATACCTAGCCTGAGACAGGTTAAGGTCGGGGCTAGCTGTCTAATTTCAACTCTGAGAGGCGCTAATCATATGACAAACGATTTTTTAGATTCATGTGCCTTTTAATCAAGTGAGAGTTCTTGAAAAAAAAGTCAGATCTAATTGAGCCCGGAATACAAGACCTGAGACAGGTTAAGGCCGTGGCGATTTGTTTAATTTCAACTCTGAGAGGTGCTAATCAAATGACAAATGATTTTTTGGATTCATATGCCTTTTAAACACGCAAGAATTCTAGAAATAAAGGCAGATCTAATTCGAGCCCGGAAGACCCAACCTTACACAGGTGGACTGTTGGAGATTGACTGAAATTTTTACTATTTTATCCTCTCACTGGATTTAAAATTATGAAAAAATCGAGCTAGATTTTTTTTGGTATCGCATCACCCATATCAAGTCGGGCCGAGCAGTTGAATTTGGAATCTAACAGATGCTATGCAATTGACAAATGATTTTTTTGATTAAAATGACTTTCATTCAAGCAAGGATTCTTGAAAAAAAAAGTTAGATCTTATTTGAGTCCGGAACACTGAATCGGAGACAAGTTGACTTTTGGAGATAAACTTAAATATTTGATTTTTTCGACTCAGAGGCCTCCATTTGGATTCAAAATTATAAAAAAATCAAGCTAAATTCTTTTCGGTATCGGATGACCTATTTCTGGTCGGGCCTAGCAGTTGAATCTTGACTCTGAGAGATGATTTTTTTCTGGCTGTGGCTCCATAATTTAGGAACAGTGTATAGAAAACTGTAATCAACTGATTTGAACACGGAACCTCTTACCTAGGCAGAGTATGAATAAAAAAGAATTTGTCAAGCTACGCCTAGACAAATGACAGTTGATTTTTCCATAAAAGTGAAAAGCAAAATTCGAATCTAAAAAATTTTTGCATTATTAGTTTATTATTTAGATATTATTTCATTTTGGTACAGCTTTTTACATAATTTTTAAGTTCTTATTAATTCATTAAGTATTTTTTAATTTTTAAACTTGAAATTAAAGTATAAATGAAAAAAAAAATTGTATTGTTAAAAAACAGCTACTGGTAATTGTTCCTTAACTCGACCAACGTCAATAACTCTTAATTTTTTGCTGTTTGCTGAAAAATCATTTGAAGAAAAGTCTGTCGTTGAAGGTCATCAGTGGAGGCTGATCCAGTTGGATTTAATGTGTCTCACTGAAATAAAATAAACTCACTGAAATAAAAAATTAATTAGTAATGATGCAGCATATTCTGTGTTAACAACAAGCACTACAGTTGCCAAGTAAGCAGGCTAAGAAAATTTAATTTTCCGCACTCCGGCCGGGAAGCGCTACTTCCCTGCCGCTGCCGCTACAGTCAGTAGCGCTTCCCGGCGCCGTCGTGCGGAAAAATAGCATACTCAACTAGGCACCTGAATGGGAAGGTCTCAGATCACATGTTTGTCACACTCGGCTACGCCTCGGATGACAATTTCATGCGATCTGAGACGTTTCCCATTCATACTGCCTAGTTAAGTAATATACTATTAAATATTAAAAAAAAAAAAAAAATTATTAAAATTAAAATAACTTGACTTAAGTTTGTAAATAAAAAATTTACAGTTAAACAAATTAAATTTATAATGCACCACATTCTTTCAAAATTTTACCTTAATAAATTAATTAATTCTCGTCAAGAACAACTTTGTATTGCTTAGTAGATGTATAAAACTTATTAATTAATTCTAGTTAACTATTTGAAGGTAAATTAGTCTTTTAGAATCCAAAGTTTAAAGATAACAAGATTAATTAAAGTACTTATTATTAATAACGATTGGTTTGTTAAATTTCTACTTTATAAAGTGGTAATTTTGAACCAAAATAAATCAAATGCTGTTTATTGAAATTAATTTAATTTGAACATAAAAATTCATCAAGTAGACAAAAACTCAATTTATTTGTTAAGAGAGTAATGATTAGTTTACTTAGTGGGGAACTGCCCTCCTACTTACCCTAGGCGCTTTGATTGAGCCATGGTCTAGCCCGGTGTTCAGCTTTGGTTAAGCTCGTTGACTGAGCCGCAATCCGGTCAAGCGCGTAGCTTCCGTTGAGCTCGTTGAGGGATCTGTAGTCCGGCCAACCTGCCAACTTTTGTCGGTCTTTTTTCTCAACCCATAGTCCGGCGAGGTTGGCAGATTCGGTCGGAATAATTAAATAATAATGTAAATTATTTTAAATTTAATCATTTTAAAAAGTTAAAATTTCAGAGTACTTACTTAATTTTTTTTAACAAAAACAGAGATTGAAAAATAAATTTCACGGTCCACTGCAGTACGATGACCAAACTTTACTTGAGTTTTTGCACACTTTAATTATAATTATCTTTCTTTTTCCACTTTTATTATTATTTCATACGTATTGTAAATAAACAATCACACAATTTCGGACACGTGTACCGGTATGACTTTTGGTTATGTTTATGTTCAGGATTCATAATAATATATACATTGAAATTTTCCATTCTATTTTCCGTTCCTTTATTTATGAACATTTTTATTATTTTCAATCGTCGATCACATAAAATATAAATATTTTAGAACCATAGTGTTATAATAATTAGGAATCAGCGAAAAAATGTAGACACGTCTGGACTGCAGACGAAGTAGACCATCCTGAGTTAATTTGAGTCGACGAAGCAGTGACTATACCACCATTTTGGTCATTTATGGTTTCCAGAGGTGACTGGACATAGCCAGGTGTTTGTCAGGCGAAGCATAACGAGTATGTTTTGACTTGGCAGGGGGGAGTTGCGAGGGCGTGAATCCCTCGTAAATTATTTTCCTACTAGGCACTGTCGAGTCACCTGGGAAACAGCAAATTTATTAATTTGTTTTGTTTACTTTTCCCAGGTGATAACCACGCCGCGTTCACTTGCAGCAGAAGCCGACCACGTGTTATGCCTCCAAGCGGGGGCTTTCGTTATTGTCTGACAATACGCGATGGCCAGAGGCTTTTCCTATGAAAGGCATGGAAGCCTTGACCGTGGCGCGGGCTTTCTACGACTCCTGAATTGCGCGTTTTGGTTCTCCGTCCTACCTCACCTCAGATCAGGGCACGCAGTTTGAGTCTGAATTGTTTGACGCCCTGCTGAGTCTCATTGGTACCCAGCATATCCGTACCACAAGTTATCACCCTGAGTCGATGGGATGGTTGAGCGTTGGCACCGGGACGTCAAAGCCGCGACTATGTGCCATAATCGCGAGTGGACGAAAGTCCTCCCCACCATGCTGTTAGGCCTGCGAGCTCGGGTACGTCTTGAGACTGATTGTTCGCCTGCAGACCTGTTATATGCGCGAGCATTACGAATACCCGGAGAATTCTGCTTACTGGACGATTTTCGTCCGAACCCTCGTATTTTTCTCGAAGATTTTCGAGAACACATGAAGGACGTCCGTCCAGTGCCAGTCGAGCAGAAATACAAGCGGAAGGTGTTCTTTTATAAAGATATGACCACCTGTACGCATGTACTTAAGCTCACGAAGGCTGTGAAAGCTCCTTTGGAGAGACCTTACAAGGGTCCCTACAAAGTTTTAGAGCGCGTTACGGATCGCGTGTACCGTATCGACATCGACGGTAAACCGACCTGACCACCGACCGGTGGACCAGCTGAAATCGGCCTTTTTCATTCCCGACAATATTGTTGATGCGTTCCTGGGTAACTCGGGCGACCGTCGTGTTGGTGACCCCCTGCCCGTGCTCGAGTGGTGAACTTACGGTCGCGCGCGGAAGGCGGTGTCGTTTTCGAGGAGGCTGGAGTCCGTTCGATTCGTATGATCGCAAGACGGATTTTAGCGCTTTTGTAATGCGTGATTGCTATGTAGTGAGAGTAAGTTAGTATTGTAAGCTGCTTTGTAAACCTTAGTTTTAACGTTAGAATTAACAGGGCTGGTGTGCCTTGATGTTCGAAAGATCTGCTGATCTTTTTTTGTAATTGTGTTTGCAGTTATTGGCTGTTGCTTGATTCTAATGAGATCTTGTGATCTCTGCATTTAAGTACCGTAATGTTCAATGTATTCTTGTATTAATTATCCGCTAATCTTGTCGCTAGTGCCATGTAATGCCCTAAACCTTGATGATTCAATTTTTAGTTCTTGTAAAGTTTTAAGCTCATGCCTTGGAATTCACATTTTATTTTGTTATTGCTTGATTTTATATGCTTATGCTGACATTATTCGTTTTAGTATTTTTATGTTAACGTCATTCAACTTTATGATTTATTCTGGGACTGATCAATTTTATACCTTTGAATTTTTATACCTTCGTGTTTTTATACTTTCATACTTTTATATTTTTATATTCAGTTTTTACCAAATGTACACTTGACGGACATCATATCTGTCCAGTGGTTTGAATTTGGTGGTCGATTTATGTTTCCCAACCTGAAAATTCCAGGGTCGTATGAAATTGATTTTTTGTAAGGGGGCAATGGAGGCACCGGAATTAGAGGTTATGTTGTGTTTATCAGTGTGTTTTATTTTTTTTATTTATGTAACGAATGAAAGTTTTAATAATTTATAGTTTAAACCGGTGTTTATTTGAAAAACTTTTTTCAAAAACTGAGTGGTTTTTGAAAAAAGTTTTTGAAAAAAGCGAGTGTTAATGTGTTATAGTTTTTTAGAATAAACTGAATTTGACATAATAAATCCAACTGCTCTTATTATTCATTAATTTGCTTTTACATATTTAGTGGTCACTAAGTTTTTGTAGCTCATAAGAAATTAAATTTAAAAATTACAATAGTATATTAAGATGACAATTTTCAATAATATTTTTATTTTATTATATTTATTTTTATTAATTCTTTTTGCTTGAAACATAATAAAAAAATTTTAAATTTGTTAGCAAGATTAATTTTGTAAAAAGTTCAAGTCACAAAAACCAAAAATAAATAAAACCACTTAGTTTTTGAAAAAAGTTTTTTAAATAAACACCACTTTAAACTATAAATTATTTACATTTTCATTCGTTACATAAATAAATAAAACACACTGATAAACACAACATAATCTCTAATTCCGGTGCCTCCATTGCCCCCTTACAAAAAATCAATTCCATACGGCCCTGGAATTTTCAGGTTGGGAAACATAAATCGACCGCCAAATCCAAACTACTGGACAGATATGGTGTCCGTCGAGTGTACACTTAGCTGTAATTTTGATTTTAAGAAAACCTTGCAATATTGGCTGAGTTGAGTGCTTTTTAAAAAACTTTCACCACTAAAGTTTAGCATTTAATTTCTTGAATAACGTGAGGCAAAAATATTTAAATTTATTTAAATACACATCCACAACCATCTCTTATAACTTTTGGTAATTCATTCTCAAATGAATTTTTATGGAAACTTGTTTATTTACAAACTATTATGTTGAGTCAAAATTGAATAAATCTAGTAAAAAATTTAAAAAATTATAAAAAAAAATTTTTTTCTAAGCCGAGCTGACGACATCTTACCGTGCTTGCGAGATCTGTGTTCTGAACTTAGCAAACCGATCCCATGTTTCAATAATCAATATTCAAAACCAACAATGTAAGATAATGTAATATAATTGCGTGCGCTTGCACGCTAAGAGAGACTAGCTTAGGAAATAAATGAGAAGGTAGTTTGAAAAAAAATTGTTTTTTAAAATACAAAATTTTGAGGTTATGGTATTTTCTTAAGATTTGTTATGAAATTGTAGAAAATAATCGTTTATTTGTAAAAACTTACTGACAAAATACTTAACATTTAATCATTTGTTCAAATAAAGGGTATAGCCGGTTAGGGGGGGGGGGGATAATCGGCCCCCAGAGCAAACCCCTACAATACATATATCATTCGAAAGGGCATGAAAAAAGAAAATTTTTGGCTCCAACCAGAATTTTATACACCCACTACTGTGCATGCGCAGTCCAAAATGGTGATTTTTCAACTTTAATTCATATCTCAGAACCTATTAGGGCTAGAGACATGCGGTTTGCGGCAAAATTTTCTAAAAAAAAAAATGTAGTTCACCTTTATGTTTGAATATTATTTTTGGTGCCAAATTTAAACCGTTTGAGCCATTTTTCGAATTTTTTTACCTTAAATTTGCGATAAAAAAAAAAAAAAGGTCTGGGTCTATAAAAAATATATGTGACGTATTTTAACAAAAATTAACCGCTCTGATTTTTTCAGATTTTTAAAAGGGGGGGGGAACTTTCCCGACCGATTTATCAAGACTTTTTACATATAACGCCGCCTAGTGGGCGCATATTCAGTCAAAATTAAAAATTATCGGGCATGCGCGGAGCCAAATAGTGATTTTTTAACTTTTAAAATATCTCATAACCTAAAATAGCTAGAAAAACGCGGTTTGTGGCAAAATTTTCTAAAAAAAAAAAATGTAGTTCAACCGTACATATAATTTTTAATTTTGACTAAATATGCGCCCACTAGGCGGCGTTTTATGCACACCTTTTTTTTTTTTTTTTTTTTTTATAGCAAATTTAAGGTAAAAAATTCGAAAAATGGCTCAAACTGTTTAAATTTGGCACCAAAAATAATATTCAAACATAAAGGTGAACTACATTTTTTTTTAGAAAATTTTGCCGCAAACCGCATGTCTCTAGCCCTAATAGGTTCTGAGATATGAATTAAAGTTGAAAAATCACTATTTTGGATTGCGCATGCGCAGTAGTGGGTATATAAAATTCTGGTTGGCGCCAAAAATTTTCTTTTTTCATGCCCTTTCGAATGATATATATATTGTAGAGGTTTGCTCTGGGGTCCGATTACCCCCCCCCCCCCTTAACCGGCCCTTTGATAGTTTTAAAAATCATAATTGATTCAAGTATATTGTGAATTTGCAAAAAAAAAAAAAAAAAATCCTTCTAATGAATAATATTTTTAACAAATTTTTGTTAATTTAGTTTTTTTCATTCTTTGTACTTGCTGTAATAAAATTGATTAAAAAAATTTAAAGAATAAAGTTTAAAGGGTAATTGTTTTTTTTTTTTTTTTTCATTAGTTTTCATAGATATCCTCAATTTATATGCTTGTTGAAGACTTTGAAGGTAATTATTTAATAACTGACTGGAAGCTAATTAATTTTTAATAAATTTAAAATTGTTTGTCAGTTTGCAATCCTGAAAAAATACCACAACTTCAAAATTTTGTATTTTATAAAATTAGACCCTTACCCGTCAACTTCGGCTAGGTCAATCAACCGTCCCTAATTAAAGAGCCTTCAAAAGTAGGTGATATCTCAATATTATTTTCTTAGAGACGGCTAATCGTTTATTTTGACAATTTTAAATAAAAATTAAATTAAAACTTTTAGCCGTCGATAGAAAAATATGACCTTGAAAGCAGGAAAATTTTTGGTTCTCAGAAAATTGATGGACCGTTTTACTATTATAAACTTAATGACGACTATTGTAAAATTTAATTTAATATTGTTTATTTTTATCAACAATCCCAGCGAAGAAAAATCTTAGCCGAAAATTTGTAGACTTAAAAATATCAATGAAAGTCTAAAGTGAATTGAAAAATTGGGAATAATAAAATAATCGAATTTCCTATGGATTCGGACTTATTTATATTTTCAATTTTTACTGATTTCGACTAACAGCTTTCTTCGCTGAGACCATCATAATCAGTTTTTTATTTTTGATGGCTTTTATAAGTCTGATGATGTCGTCATAAGTATCAATTTGTCATAAATAAAATGTCATAAATAATCAATTTATCTGAAAGTAAAAGTAATAAAAATACTAATAATAAATAAAAAAACAAATAAATCCAGTGTGTTGAAAATAAAGTTTTATCCGACATTCTATGACCAATTGCGGCAGCAACTCTCTCTCTCTCTCTCTCTCCCTCTCTATGTAAGTGTGTCAGCTCTTTTTTACCTTTATCTTTTTTGTCTTTTATTTTTTTCTTTCTGCCTTTTTCTTTTCTTTTTTTTTTTTTTTTTTTTCAAGAGTGATTGACATCGTAAAGAGCTTATTAGTATATAATATTTAAGCGCTGAGGAACTAAAGGCGTAATCTAAATTTTGAATAAGCCAATATCGACTTATCAAACATCCTCTTTCAGTAGATTATAATTCAATCGTATATCCTTTGGAACACGTTTTTTGATACCAAAAATTTTTTGTAATGTTTGGTAAATTTACCAGTTTTCAATTATTTATTTTGTTAGTGTTTATATTACCAACTTATTATTGCCATCAGGATTCAAATAATGCATTTATTATAGAATATTTTCTACATCGAGCTCCTTCAACAGTAGTAGCATTCACATGTAATAAATATGAAAGTCAGTATTTTTTAAGGATGTTTATTTTTTTATTTTTATGAATAATTTTAGAGGATACTTTATTATTTTAATTTTTATTTAAAAGTTTTTGATTCAAGATTAAAGAATAATTCATTACCCAAACTTATTTCATTCGAGAATTAACTTGATAAAATGAATTACTATTATTACAATAATTTTTTTTTTTTTACATTTTTTGTATAAAATGATAGCTCAAAAAATAATTCTGCGTTGACAGTAATAATAAAATTTCAGCCACGGCTGGTCTGTCCTAATAAATTTAAGCGGATTATTTAATCTATTTACTCATAGTTTTATGTATTGCGTGTTTTGAAACCAAAACTGTAAAGAAAATTATACGGAATATTATAAATAATTTTAATTGCAAAAATCAGGCAAAAATTTTGAATATTACTTTTTTTTGTTTCAATATTTCTCATTCTAGTGTGACACCCGGACGTCGTCCCTATATTTTTACTTATTATTATTATTTTTATTTTATTTTTTAATTTATTTTTCTCTCTTAAATTTACTTTAGTCAGAAATTTTCTTTAATATTTTAATATTTAGATTATGCAAGCAAATTGCGACTCATGTATCGTCAGAAAGGTTGGAAATAATTTGCTCAGATTTAAAACTATAAATTACGGCCCGAGTACCATCTAAATTAAATTGTCAAATTTAGTCATGCAAATAATCTAAACGCACTCGTACTCGGGTTTTTAAGAAGAGCATGGGAATTTTCTTTTATTTATTTACCACTGAACTTTTATTTGAACTGCTCGATGCAGATATTTCAAGGATCTAGGAGTGAACTCAGGGGTCACGTCGTCACGATTAACTGACGTTTGAGTCTATGAAATTTTCCTGGATACATGCTGATAGACAGGAAACGATAAAAAGGTCACCGGAAGAGAGTCAAGATATTTTTTAAGATTCTTTTCTTTTATACACTCATCTGGGGAACTTTACCTCATCCTAGGACCATTTGAAGTTTTCAAGGTGGTCGTAAATATTTCAACTTTATTGCCCTGCTCTTTTGGGAGCCCTTGGAGTCGAGTGTCTGCATCCTGTTTGCTGGACTAGATGCAACCTCCGGCAAGGTTTCTGGAAGAGATAAAACAGCGATAGATGTAAGTTTATGCAAAGAAGGAGAGAGAGAGAGAGAGAGAGAGAGAAGTTAAAGAACGAATGAAAACCCCAGAAAGCCCAAAGGGGAAATCTTCAAATTTTCATTGGTCCACTTGCTCCGGGGCCTAAACTCCAATTCATCCGGTCTTTTACTGCTTAAATACCCTGGTGAACCCCAACTCGTGGATCAGTGCGGAACTTAGTGTCTTCGAGAGTGTCCCGTAGCCGATCTAATCCTCACTTGGGATCTAGGATTAGATAGACTACGTATAGTTTAGTCACCTTGTGCGCGGAGATTATTGGCAGGTATCCCCTCCGAAATTTACACGTTCAAGTTTCAACATTCAACATAAAAATTTTTGCGTGATTTCCCGTGGAGCTTTTTGGGTCGAGTTCGTTACTTAGTGTCTACGACAGTGTCCCGGACGAATTGTAAATTTCGAAGGGTTTACACAATTACTTCTGAAAATTTGGGCAAGATAGATTACCGAACTCAAAATCAAGGATTTTGGTTCCAGCATATTTTGAAAAACAAGTCCGACGTAGTTGCCTTTACTTGGTGAGAATCCATTGAAACAAATTGTATATTGGAAAACTAATTAATAACTCAAAGTTCTCGATTTTCATAAAACAATTAATTAAATTAAAATAATCGTTACATGTTTCGACATACAATGTCATCTTCAGACGAAATTAGTATTTCTGACTTAAAAAAGTAGTTTCACAAAGTATTTATAAGTAGTCTAGCATATATATATATATATTCAAAGATCAGCTGTTTGAAGTAAATAGGTTTAGAAGAGGCGAGTCATTCAATAGTATATGACACCATGTGGGACGAAAGCGTGATATTGGCTGCCGTGGCGTGAAGTTGCCCCCCGAGCGAAGCGAGGGCGGCAGTCACGCGGCAGCCGCTATTACGCAGTTCATCCCGAATTGTGTACTGTATTTTTTTTCATAGCCAGCCGAAAGTTTGAAACCTAAAAAAACAATATTGTTATTTGAAACTAAAAGTCAAGGGTTCGATTGTACAGTGCGCGTGCCTTGTGTAACTGATTAACACTGATTTATAAATTCGTTTTGGTTGATTTTTTTTTTCACTGGCCGAGAGCTGCCATCAAAACATAAAAAAATCATGTGATGGCAAATCTTGGCAATATTTTCAAAGTTCGAAACCTAAAAAAACAATATTGTTATTTGAAACAAAAAGTCAAGGGTTCGATTGTACAGTGCGTATGCCTTGTGTAACTGATTAACACTGATTCATAAATTTGTTTTGTTTGATTTTTTTTTTTCACTGGCCGAGAGCTGCCATCAAAACATAAAAAAATCATACACTTAATGATTGCAAATCTTGTCAATATGTTTTTTTCAAATACATTCATTACATTGCAGCCGAGGCTTTAGGTGCATCTTACGCCACATTGTTTAGGTTAGCTATAACCTTTACGTATAAAGTAAAAGAATCGCGTCTGTTTTTGTTCATACAAGAAATAATATTATACTTCCAGAGGTTATTTATGCATGTGTATACGAGAAATAATGTTAGAATCACATAAGCAACTCATGAAGAACACTTTTCAACTTATATACATTTATTACGAAAAATATTTTTTTCTTTTGAAATGATTAGTTTTTTTACTGCTTAATAATTAATTCCAACAAAAATACTTATTAATAAAATAAACTAAGATTAAGTTTTACTATACGGTACTCATTACATCGGTAAGTATATGTAAGTAAACAAACCAACAGATGTAAATTAAACTGAATATAGTCGCTGCTAATAAAAAGGCTCTGCGGGACATGCGCATTCGGAGCGGGGAGTCAAAATCGCTTCGTTCTCCCGGCTGCTGGCAGCCATATTGCAGGAGGTGATTTATAACTTTCGCCTCGAAATTTAGGGACGAATATCGAAATTTCGGCCAGGCTATGAAAAAAATCTAATTGATCATTCAATAGACAATTAGTATTCCTCAGACGGTTTATTTCAAGAGTCTCTAACAAGTTTAGTTTATAAAATTTATCTTGCACATGTAAAATTTCAAACTCACTATTAAAATTATGGTTCTCTTCGATCAAATGTTTCGCATAATTAGACTCAAGTTTTCTCTTCTTCAAAAAATGTCTCTTATGCTCTCTTATTCTAGCCTTGAATGATCTACCTGTTTGGCCTATATTATATACTTTATCACAGTCAGCGCAATTTAGTTTATAAACACCTGATTGTTTTGAATTTTGAGATTTGCTTTTATTGTTTTTGATATATCTACCTAACTTTTTTTGAGTTTTGAAAGCCAAATTGAATCCAAAATCTTTCTTAGAGTATTCCAAGTTTCTTAGAACTTTTTTAGTCTATTCACCAAAATAAGTAATAGAATAATATCTCAAATCTCTATAAGCTGTTTTTTTCAATGGATAACATTTCTCAACTGCCAATTTATAAAGTTTTTTATTCAAAACTCTCTCTACCAAATCTACCGTATATCCATTGTCAATAGCAATTTATTTGATTATATTCAATTCTTTGTCAAAATTATCTTGGTTCATAGGAATATTTATCAATCTATGAATGAAACAATTCAACGATGCTAATTTCTTAATTTCTGAGAATACGGGTGTGCAGAGGTATTATCTATAATCAAATCTGTATGGGATGATTTATGGTAAATACTAAATTCGAATTTATTGTTCAATTTTGTAATCAATAAATCAAGAAACGGTGAACTGTTGTCATTCTCTCTCTCAATTGTAAATTTAATATTTACCTTCAAATCATTAATGTCATTAAAAAATTGTCCCAACTGTCTAACTGTACCTATAAAAAGAGTTAGGATATCATCCACGTATCTAAACCAAAATTTAAATAATTGGAAATATCTATGTTTTCTAATTAAACTCTCTATGTAATCCATATAAATCTCTGCCAAAAGTGGATTTAGAGGGCAGCCCATAGAGGTCAAACCATCTTTGACCTGATAAATATTTCCATAGAACTAAAAATAATTTTGCTCAATACAAATTTTCAAAATTTCTAATATTTCTTCATTAACAAATTATCAATATTATTATTCTTAAGTAAATGTAAAACTAATTTTATAACTTCTCTCGTCGGTACACTCAGAAATAAATTAACTACATCAAATAAAAGGATTTTAGCGTTGTGTGGTACGTGTATATCCTTAATTTCATTAACTAATTCAATCGAACTTTAATGCTGAACTGTGATCTAAATTTAGTATAAGTCAATATAGTATCAATACAGTACTGGTCAAAAGTTTAGCACACCCCCCAATTTCATAGTTTTCAAGTTCAAACTTTGAGCTTTTATGTAACCATGAATATGTAAATCATTAAGTCCACCTCTTTAACTTTTTTTTTACTTACAAGACACATAAACTATTTAAAAAAACCTTAAATTCATATAAATATGTTTAAAAATTAATTCTTACTCACATTTTGTTTTCAAAGGATATTTCTCGAAAAATAGCAAGTTTTAGTCATTTTCTGATCTTAGCATTACTTGTAAAGTGTTTTAGAATAGATTTACATAAAAAATTATAAAAAATGCCCTGTTTTAATTTTATCAGCATTTATTGTTAAAAATAAGCTTTTTTCCTTGAAACACATGACTGTAAATAAATTGTATAAAATTATCGTTTTGTGAGTTACCCAAAAGATTCTTTGTATTTTTTTGAATAAATTAGTTAAAATTAAATTAATGATGCGTTTATAATTTGTTTTTGAACTAGTAAAGTCACCTGAAACACGTTTTCAAGTAAAAAATAATGTGAAATTATAAAAAATCGATGTTTTTATCATGTTTCAAAAAATAGGTTATGTGGTCATGGCTTGAACATTTTTTTATGTATCAACTTGAAATTTTTCGTTAAACTTGAACTATATATTGACGAGAAAAAAAAAGAATCATGCATGTGGACGATTCTAAAAAGCTTTACAAGTAATGCTAAGATCAGAAAATGGCCTAAAATTGTTATTTCACGAAAAATATCCTTTGAAAACAAAATGCGAGTAAAAATTAATTTTTTAAACATATTTATATGAAGTTAAGGTTTTTTTGTATAGTTTATATGTCTTGTAAGTGAAAAAAAAGTTAAAGACGTGGACTTAAAGATTTACATACTCACGGTTACATAAAAGCTTGAAGTTTGAACTTGGAAACTATGAAATTGGGGGGGTGTGCTAAACTTTTGACCAGTACTGTAAATATCTTAGAGATTTTGTGCGCCGGTGCGTTGATTTAAGAAACAACAGGTCTGATCGGGTAATTCTCTTTGTGTAATCCCAGATGAAAGAATCCATATGGAAATCCGTAAGGAAACCCGTACGGGGACCCATACGGAATCCCGATACTGATATTTGGTCAGGGTTTCCGTACGGGTTTTGATACGGGTTTCGATACAGGTTTTTTTTTTTTCTTTTAATTTTATTTTCACACTATTTTTTAATTTATTAAATATCATTATTAGTTACTGATATTGTATTCTTCAATAGATTTATTACGATGGTAAAATTATTTTGAATAAACTTATCAAAGAAAAAAGAAATTTAATTGAATTCTAATAATCCTAAGATAAAAGAGAGAACCCAAAAAGAATGTCAGCATTTTATTTGTGATGTGATTGGTTGTAGTACAAAATTTAAAATTTGGATTTTTATTTTCAATTTTTATATAACAATTCAATTAAAACATTTAGAGGATAGATTTAATGAAAAATAATTATTTAATCAAGTGTTCGAAATTATCCGATTAAACTCATCAAAAGAATAATTATTAGTATAAACAAAATCAATGAATTTATAACCACGAAAGTTTAAATGAACTCTGAACGTAGCGGCAAAGGTAAAGGGTATATATACAACTTATTGTCGGTCAAGCCCTTTAATTTAGAGAAAATTTCGACAAAATTTGTTTTAGATTTAGATAATGTAATACAATTGCGCGCGCCTGCGCGCTGAGAGAGACTAGTTAAAAATCAAATATAAAACAGTTGTTAAAGTAGTTTAATTACAGTAGTGATCAAAATTATAAAGCACCCCCTAAAATTCGTCTGTTTCAAGTTAATATTTTGACTTTGTGCATGCCTGCACGTGTTTAAATATTTTAGTAATCATCTCTAAAAAATTTTTTGTTCAAAACAAGTTCAGTACTTAAAAAAAAACGTTTACTTTCTATTAATTCGTCTTTCCAATCAATTTTTATCCTCTTTTAAGCTTAAAATGACTTTTTTTAAAAAACAGCTAAATTTAGTTCTTTTATGATCTAGATAGTGTTCTGTAAAATTTCTATAAACACCTAAGTGAATAATATATTTTTTTTCCCGTTTCTCCGATGTTCAAGTTTATCGAAAAAAATTTTCAAGCTGATTAATAGAAAAATGTTCAAGCCACAAAGAAAAAATACATTTTTTTAAACTTGAAAAAACATTGATTTTTTGTACTTTTACATTGTTTTTCGCTTAAATTTGCTTTTTTTTTTATTAATTTGGGAGGTAAAAATTATATTAAACTGATATTTGATGAATTTTAAACTAATTCAATTTATTATGAATCAAAATCTTTCAGAGACTTTTAAAAAAATATGTTAAAAAACAGTTTTTCTAATACAGTTAAATTTCACAAAAATAACTTCAATTTGTATTTAATTGATTACAAGTAATAGTATTAATTTATTTTTAGAAATAATTATTATATTCATTTTTATTATTTAATATAATATGTTTTTTATATATTTAGTAATTAGTTTACCCTTCTTTAGTACTTAGTTGATCCTCCTTTAGCCTCGAAGTAAGCGCGAACTCTTCGGACCATAGATTCTGCAAGTTTTTTACAGTAACTCGGACTCAATTTTTGCCAGGCTACAGCAATCTCTCGTTTTAAATCTTCCAAATTTCTCAGGTGTTTGTCTTTGATCATTATCTCTATTTGATCCCAAGCATCCTCAATTATATTCAAATCTGGAGAACGTGCTGGCCGATCTAGTATAGGTATTTTATTATCATTAAACCATTGCATCGTTTTCTTTGATTTGTGACACGGAGCGTTGTCTTGTTGGTAATACCAAATTTTTTGACGTCCATAAACCTTTGTTTTTGATAGAAGCATAAAATTTTCCATAGTCTCGAAGTATTTTTCGCTGTTCACTGTACCTTGCACAAATTGAAGTTCTCCTTTTCCTTTTCCTGACCAGCAACCCCAAACCATAATTGATCCACCACCTTTCTGCACTCTTGGAGCAAGGCAATCAGGATTGTATTTTTCACTGCTGGTACGTCTTATTCGCTTTGGTCTGTTTGAAAAAAGTTGGAAGCTAGATTCATCGCTAAAAAGAACTAAATTCCATTTTTCAACTGTCCATGATAGCTTGTCTTTGCACCATTCATACCTAGCTTTTCGGTTTTTTTGCAGTTAGAAGAGGCTTACGAGTTGCGACAGCAGATTTCATGTTCTTCTCAAGCAAACGTCTAGTAACTGTTACTCGAGACACTTTTACATTAAGTTCTTCATTTATTTGATTTTTGATATTGTTTGCTGTAACTGCACGATAATTCTTTGCCTTTTTAATAATAATTCGATCAATCCGGTTACTTGTTATTCTTTGCCTGCCTTGGCGGCCTGCTCTTGTTATTCTTGCCTTACGGATTTCGTGTTTTCATACGTCTGCGAGGGAGTGAATCCCTCGTAAATTATTTTTCTTACCTGGCAGTGTCAGGTCACCTTGGAAACGATGAAATTATTTATTTGTTTGTTTACTTTCCCAGGTGATAACCATGCCACTTTCTCGCGCAGCAGAAGCCGACCACGTGGCGACGATCGCCGTCGGCTGGACGCTGCTGTTGCAGCAGCACGAGCACCCGGCGCGCGCACGACACATACACACACACACATTTTCACCACCCGGGACGGCTCTCCCGGCCCAGGGCACGCACGTACACACACATACACCACACACGGGTTCGATTTCTCCGTCGGGGAGTTTTCGGCGACGGAGGAGGTGCGCGGCGCGTGTCGGCAGACGACGCAACTGCGTCGCCAAGCGCGTGCGCGCACACTCACCACAGTAGACACGGGCGTGAGTGAGATTTTATTTTTTTTTTTTTTGTGTACGTTGCGCGAACAATGGGTGCGTATGGGGGAGAGAGAGAGAGAGAGAGTATGTGCGCGAGGGATAGGGTAACGCAGTGAGTGCCTCGTGTGCATTATTTTTTTTATTCTTTATTTTGGATTTTCGCGCGTATTATAGGTGGCGTGGCGATCGCCACCGGAAGATTGTAGACGGGAGCGTGATTGGGTGTTGTGGCGTGAATGTGTCTGATTGGTGGACAAATGACTGTTCCTCGAGTATGAATGAGGCTTAATTAGATTAATTTGTGTGGATTGGCGGAGAGTGTTTGGAGGGTATGGTGAAGAAGGAAGTCGAGTCAGAGAGACGCGGGGAGCGTCACTCTGTTCTCAGAAGCCACAGTGTGAGGTAGTGTTTTTGAGAGTGTGCTTTAAAATTTCTAAGTTCTTCTTCTTTCTGTAGACTTGTTTTAAGAGTTTTTTTTTTGAGTTGTAGACATTTTTTTATTTTTTTTTTAAGCTAGGTTGATACCAGATAATAAAAACTTGGGTTAGTCCACTGCAAATTTGAGAGTTGGAAGCAAATAAAAAGGAACAAAAGAGAGTAATTGAAGTGGCCATTGTGAAATAGAAATTTTTGGGTGAAAGTAAGGTTTTACATTATTCTATTTAAAATTTTATAAAGCATGGTTGTTTTTAAAAAAAATTGGGTATTGGTACGCTAAATAAAAAAAAAATTTGTTATATATATTTGGAAGTGTCTTATATAAATTCGAACGAGATTTTTCTTGGCGCGGCATCGTTACCCGCCATTTTGTAGACTACTTATAGTTCTGTTCATTTCCTTTGTTCTCAAATCAAATTTTATTTGTTTTTTTGTAATTGTAGACTTGATTTTTTTTAGTCGACAAGAATAAAATCAAATTTAACCTAAAATTTTTGTTATAATTTATTTCTTCTCTCTCTAGCTCACCAACCATTCCCGGAGGTTTTCTCTCCGTGGAAACCCTGACCCCAGATTAAGGAGTTTCCCCGAATTATTTTTTAGAAAGATTTTCCTTGTAACGGGAGGGCCCGGGAAACTCTCTTAATTATTTAAGGGAGGCCCTTTTCTTAAGAAATACCCCGTTACACGTCTTAATGGAGGCGTTCCTCGTGAGATCGAAAGCGATCTGACGTGACATCTCCGATCTTGATGAAAATTAGCATAAAGTTGGTGTTTGGCATATATATGAACGTGGTAAAATGATTTTTCATAAATCCGCTTATTTTCAAAATGGCGGCCATTTGAAAATTTGGCAAAGAAAAAAAAGCTTGTTTTTTGAAATCTCATAACTTCTCGGGGTTTTAATCGATTTTGATGAAATTTGGTGGGTGATCGGAAAAAAACCTAAAGTTTCTGAAAAAATTATAAAAAAAAAAAATTCCCATTATGTATGCCAAAAAAAAGGAATTTTTTTTTTTTCAGCCAAAATTTGACCCCCGGGCACCCTTTTTATTTTTTTTGAAATATTTTTAATTAAAAGTAAATTTAATTAAGAAAATTTTAAGACCTTCCAAATGATGGTATGTCTTACTTTCTGAGATATAATTTTTTGAAGTTGAGGTTACCAAGAATGGAGCTCGCGCGCGCTGCTGCTACCAAGAGCACCATACTACTAAAGCCTTTCCGGCATAGAGTTTAACCATTGTATCTCAAAAAATATTAATTTTTGTGTTTTAAAATTGTTTAAATATACGACTTTGTTAATTAAAATGTTCAAATTTACAGTATTTTGAACATTTTTAGTTTCTGCAGTTTTTATACAAAGTGAAATGAAAAATCTGTTGCTAAAGTAAGTTTTTTATAATTCATGTAAAATTTTGTTTACAGAGTTCATTCGTCAGGCTTCCATCAACATTTATAATACAAAAATGGCTTCACATGTTAAATAAAATTAGGGTTGAGTGCGTCTTGATCGTTTTTTTCCGTTGCCTGCTGCGGTTCTTTGAGACGCGGCAGATTTTCGCCCACGTTTTCCATTAAAAGCTTTTGTTTTCAATCGAGGGGTCACCTTTTTTTTTTTTTTTTTTTCTGAATTTCAAATTCTTGAGATTGATCTGAGATTGAAACAGATTTACAAGAAATTCTCGTTTCATTCATAGGAATAAAGCAGTGGAAACTTCTTGATCCAGGCAAAGGTTTGGCTTTGTCAAAACGTGGTTTCAAATATTTTGTGTGATTTTCATACTTGGCTTCAGTACCATAAATAAAAGTTATATTAGGTAGCGCTTCTTTGGCCCATTCGTAAAGAGATAACGGAGTAGTTAACTGATCACCAACAGGGCGTTGTAGGCTAGCTTTGGTAGCTGATCTCTTAACTGTACCACCGATTCCGTCACATGGACTTTTGCCATGTGAAGTTGCAAAAAAATGCCACTCAGCTTTAATTTTGAAGTCTTTATAATGATGAGTAAGATTAATGAAATTTGATTTGTTCTTATACTGCGAACCCGCTCCATCACTAAAATATTTAATTTTGTTAATGAGTGTATGTTTTAACTTGAGCTGTTCAATAAACTTTTTTATAAATAAATTTACAGTGATAGCATCATGTTGCAAGCAATCAGAAATCACGACGTATGATTCGTGAAGTAACTGATTATCTTTTTTATAATAAACTATATGGGATGAAGCGTTGCTTGAGCATTATTCCAATGATAACTTTGGATTGCATCTTGAATAACAAATGTAAAGTTTTCCGCAAAATCACCAAGTACTAAGAATTCTCCTGGTTCCAAATTCGCTTTAAGTTCACCCAAGTATTGGCTTTGTGACTTTGTAACGAAGTCGTGTAGTAAAAGTTTTAATAATTCAACACAAAATTTTTCAATAAATTTATCAATACTATCTATTTGCGTTTCTTAATTAGAACGGTCTGTTGACGTCCACTTTTTTTAGGTCACAGTGTCAATAAAATTTTTATCAAATAACTCCCTTCAAACATTTTTTATGCAAGTTACTCCGTGGCAATTTGAACACTCATTTGAGTAACAAGAAAGAGTGGCAGGATTGCATACAATTTTTGGAAGAATTGATTTATAATCTTGTAAAAAAGAGATGCAATCATAAGTTTCACATTCTGGTGAATTTTGCAAACGCAAACAGAATGAGTGCCTTTGCCTCCAGCAAAAATACATTCCGATGGTCGAAGTTCAGAAAAATTTAGAAAAACTTATTTTAATATCAGAGTTATTTTGTTTAAAAGCATAACACAGTTCTTTCAAATTTCCTAATAATAAACGCTTCTGCAAGTGCACTCGAACTCCATCTTTTTTTACCGACACATAATCTTTCTGACCAGGCATCACACGGCTGTAGTCAGCATTATAATAAAATTGCTTTATCAAATTATCAGTAGCAGTGTCGAGCTTTTTACCGGGTCTCGGATTTGAAGTGGTACCAATGCCCTCTTCTTCATGTAATTTTTTTGCTTTTACCGCCATGTGATAGCTTACTGAGAAGCGTGATTTTAACTCAGAAGGACTCCAAGTAATTGGTGCCATAGTCAAATATTTAATTTTTTCTGATGATTTATTTGTTTGACTAATTTTAGATTAGATTTCATTAACAAGCGATTGTAAATCTTGTGGATCATCAGTTTGAAATTCAAAAATTTCTTTCAATTTTTCGTTTAATGCATTTTGAATTTCACGCACTTTAGACAGTTGATTTTTTTTTGTTTTGCGATCATTTGCGCAAATTGGAGTAACTTTTAAAAGCTCAAGAATCTTATTTATTTCTAAAATTAAAGTTTCAGACACCATTTCTTTTTCAAAAAGCTCATCATCCGTGACTGGTTCAGCAACTTCATTTTCGTTTTCTAAATCATACTGAGTCGTTTGCATTTCTAAATTTTCGCTAGTGTCGTCAGGGTTTGGTAAGTTTGTCAAACTTGAAAAACTTAAAGAAACACTACGCTTGCCGTTCGTGAGATATATTCTACAAGTATTACAAACTAAAATATTATTCACACCATTTTTAACCAATCGAAGAGTTACGCCATATTTTTTATGATTCTTCATGTTAAAAGGGTTACTACAGCACGTACGACTTTTTTTACAAGCTTGCGAACTCATTTCAAAAACTGAAAAATTCACTGTTAAACTTAAAATTCAAAGATTTGCACGCGCAAACGTTTTAGTACTCAAGGTTAATCGCAAGGTTTTGTTTATCATCACCTATTTTAGTAAAGGCCCCCTATCGGTTGCATAATAAAGAAGAAATAAATATAAACAAAACACGAAACCGAGTATGGTGCTCTTGGCAGCAGCAGCGCACGCGAGCTCCATTCTTGGTAACCTCAACTTCAAAAAATTATATCTCAGAAACTAAAAGACATACCATCATTTATAAGGTCTTAAACTTTTTTTAATTAAATTTACTTTTAATTAAAAATATTTCAAAAAAAATAAAAAGGGTGCCCGGGGGTCAAATTTTGGCTTAAAAAAAAAAATTCCTTTTTTTTGGCATACATAATGGGAATTTTTTTTTTTTATAATTTTTTCAGAAACTTAAGGTTTTTTTCCGATCACCCACCAAATTTCATCAAAATCGATTAAAACCCCGAGAAGTTATGAGATTTCAAAAAACAAGCTTTTTTTTCTTTGCCAAATTTTCAAATGGCCGCCATTTTGAAAATAAGCGGATTTATGAAAAATCATTTTACCATGTTCATGTATATGCCAAACACTAACTTTATGCTAATTTTCATCAAGATCGGAGATGTCACGTCAGATCGCTTTCGATCTCACGAAGAACGCCTCAATGGTATTTTGAACGCAACACCTACTAACTTTTAATATTTTTGAAATTTGACTCTGATTTTTTCCTCCTTTCAACAATCCTATAATCTGCCACTTAATTTTATCAGAAACTGCTTTTCTTCCCATGATGAAAGTTATGCAAGCTTATAAACATTTAAAAAACTAATTTATCAATAATGACGGCTCGGTCGGTAATGTAGATAAATTCTTTACTGATCGAACAACTATCGCTACTGGCATTCGAATTCTACGAATTTGAAAAATTACTTCAAGTTGAATAAGCTCTCTGAAACTTCTAACTGAATATTAAAATTAATGAAAAAGTCAATTCGATAAATATATTGCTTGTAATCAATTAAATACAAATTGAAGTTATTTTTGTGAAATTTAACTGTATTAGAAGAACTGTGTTTTAACATATTTTTTTAAAATTCTCTGTAAGATTTTGATTCATAATAAATTGAATTAGTTTAAAATTCATCAAATATCAGTTTAATATAATTTTTACCTCCCAAATTAATAAAAAAAAGCAAATGTAAGCGAAAAACCATGTAAAAGTACAAAAAATCAATGTTTTTTCAAGTTTAAAAAAATGTATTTTTTCTTTGTGGCTTGAACATTTTTCTATTAATCAGCTTGAAAATTTTTTTCGATAAACTTGAACATCGGAAAAACGGGAAAAAAAATATATTATTCACTTAGGTGTTTATAGAAATTTTACAGAACACTATCTAGATCATAAAAGAACTAAATTTAGCTGTTTTTAAAAAAAAAGTCATTTTAAGCTTAAAAGAGGATAAAAATTGATTGGAAAGACGAATTAATAGAAAGTAAACGTTTTTTTTTCAAGTACTGAACTTGTTTTGAACAAAAAAAATTTTAGAGATGAATACTTAAATATTTAAATACGTGCAGGCATGCACAAAGTCAAAATATTAACTCGAAACAGACGAATTTTAGGGGGTGCCTTATAATTTTGATCACTACTGTAAAGTCTTGGTGCATGCTAGCTCAATGGCTCAGGTGGTAGAGTGTCTGCCTACCATGCCTGGGGTCATGGGTTCGAATCTCAGTTGAACCAAATTTTTTTCTTCGATAACTTTATTATCAACAATTAAAACTAATAAAGAATAAAATATCTATACCTAATAATAATATTAAATCCATCTATAAAAAGGAGAAGGCTATTTTCGATCTTCGAGTTAGAGATCGATTGTCAAAAGTAAAATGCTATTGGCTAAAAAAGTTTCATTGGTCGATTCCGCTTGGTATAGAAATTCAAAACTTCGTCTGCGAGCAGAAGGCTAACCTTTCTGCGTAAAGCCAAGAGGCTTCTTTCGTACTAAAAAAAAAAAACTACAAACAATCTATAAAAGAGGAAGCAGTATTTAAAGTTAGTAATCTGAGTGAAGTGCAAACAAATATCGAATTAAGAGATAACCAATCATTTGAAAATAGAGGTAATGCGGAGTGCTGTTCAATCTAACATAAGAAAGTCAGTTACAAAAAAGTACGTATTCTTATTTTTTCTAAAAGAAAAAAAAGTTAAGTCATCAATCAAGTTAGTAAACTTTAAAAAGCAGTGCAAGGAGTCTCTTAGTGTCTCCAATAAGGCGGATAAAAACAATATTCTTCAAGTAGTATTTTTTGCTATTTTAGATATAGTTGATCAAAACTTTTTTTTTTTTTATATTCAAAATAGAAACTAAGAGAGATATATCTTTGGAAGTTTCTGAAATTTTTTTTATGTATATCTTATGCATGTATATATTTAAAATGTAAATCGATAGTGACGATGAGATGGCCACCACATTATTAAAACAAATTGTACTTCTGAAATTTATAATCAAAAACTCTTTTAAAAAAATATTTAAAGACTTAAAACTTGAGCGTTGAAGTAGTTGTTGATTATTATCATGTACACCCTGTTGTTACTCCACACGTGTGGCAGAGTAAATGATACACACGAAATCGAAGACCAATGCTGGTGCACCAGGTCACTAAATACTCGTCCGGGGCGACTTCCCCAGGGAGCTTTGCCTCATTACGACCCAAATTAGCTAGAAAAAGGTACCTGGTGCACCAAATCGCTGAACACTCGTCCGGGGTGAGTTCCCCAGGAAGTTTTGCCTCATTACGACGTAACTTAGGTACGAGGTCCACCAGATCGCTGAACACTCGTCCGGGGCAACTTCCCCAGGAAGTTTTGCTTCATTACGACCTAACTTAGCAAGAAAAAGGTACCCGGTGCACCAGGTCACTGAACACTCATCCAAGATGACTTCCCCAGGAAGTTTTGCCTCATTACGACCTGACTTAGCTAGAAAAAGGTACCTGGTGTAGCAGGTCGCTGAACACTCGTCCGGGGCGACTTCCATAGGAAGTTTTGCCTCATTACGACCTCAGTCAGGTAGAAAAACGTTTTCTAGCTAATAGTCGCCCCGGACGAGTGTTCAGCGACCTGGTGCACCAGGTACCTTTTTCTAGCTAAGTTAGGTCGTAATGAAGCAAAACTTCCTGGGGAAGTCACTCCGGACGAGTGTTCAGCGACCTGGTGCACCAGGTATCTTTATCCAGGTGAGTTAGGTCGTAATGAGGCAAAACATCCTGGGGAAGTCACTCCGGACGAGTGTTCAGCGACCTGGTGCACCAGGTACCTTTTTTTAGCTAAGTTTCGTCGTAATGAAGCAAAACTTTCTGGGGAAGTCACCCCGGACGAGTGTTCAGCGACCTGGTGCACCAGGTATCTTTGTCTAGATGAGTTAGGTCATAATGAGGCAAAACTTCCTGGGGAAGTCACTCCGGACGAGTGTTCAGCGACCTGGTGCACCAGGTACCTTTTTCTGGCTAAGTTACGTCGTAATGAGGCAAAACTTCCTGGGGTAGTCACCCCGGACGAGTGTTTAGCGACCTGGTGCACCAGCATTGGTCTTCGATTTCGTGCGCATCATTTTTTCTGCCACACGTGTGGAGTAACAACAGGGTATCTACAGATACATTAAAAATGTAAATTGGTAAAGACTTAAGATTCAAGCGTTGAAAGAAAGAAAATTTTTTTTGAACTCATCATCTTTCCTATACTTTACTCATTTATGTTAAAACTCTCCAATCAGTTGGTCTATTTTTATATAAAAAATACCATCTAAAGTAGATGTCAATTATATTCATGTATATCCTAATGCCCAATCGGGCGTAAACGGCGATATGGTTTTTTTTTAAACCGACTGCCGTGAAAGCCTGCAGGGCTTTATATACTTTGATTTTTTGTTTTAGGTTAAGATGCTTCAAAGAAAAACTATTTTAAGATGATTTTTTTATTTATATCATACATCCCACACGTAGCTGATGATCCCCTGAGTAAATAAAAAAAAAATTATCCGGAACAAAGCTCGCATTGAAAAGTTTGAATGTTTCATTTTTTGAAACGCTGATTTTCCTTTGGCTCACGGCAGTCAGGGGATCTCGATTTCATCTCGAGTTCAATTCAAAAAAACTGGTTGGCTATCCCCCAAGCTTACAACCCTCAAAACCCTGGGTACCCGAGTTCTACGAAAAAACTGGTCAGCTACCCCCCAAGCTTTAAACCCTCAAAACCCTGGGTGTCGAGTTCAATAAATGAGCTGATTGGCCATCCTCAAAGCTTTGAACCCTCAAAACCCTGGGCGCCCGAGTTCAACAAAGAAGCTGATTGGCTACCACCCAAGCTCTAAACCCCCGAAACCCTGGGTGCCCGAGTTTAAGGAATAACTGATCAGCTACCTCCCAAGCTCTCAACCTCCAAATACCCGAGTTTAACAAAAAAACTGGTCGGCTATCCCACAAGCTCACAACCCTCAAAACCCTGGATGCCCGAGTTCCAAAAAAAAAAAAAGTTATCGGCTTTCCCCCAAGCTCTAAACCTCCAAGACCCTGGGCGTCCGAGTTCCACATAAAGGCTGGTTGGCTTAGCCGAACAACTTGCAAGTTGCAAATTACTCATTTATAATCCACCCAAGTTGCAAATTGCGAAAGGGGCAATTGCAGGACATAATGTCATTGTCATACGTATTATCGCCTAATTTTAATGATCATTGAAATGTATATGCTCTAAGTTAATACACTTGAACTGTTATAGTTTTGTAATCCTACCCTTTTTCAAAAATAAACTTGATGTCTGAAAGTTTTGTAATCCACCTTTTTTCTAAAATAAACTTGATGTCTAACAATGAATTTTAATTTTGATTGTAACTGTTACATTAACTCAGGATGTAAATGATAAGTATATTTAAGTCAACATGAATCAATTATTAAAAATTTTTATCTTTTTTGTTTTCTGTAAGAAAGCTTAAGTTATGCGGCCAAAGTGATTTTACATTTTAAAATTGGTTAATTAAGAAGTACAAAAGAAGTAGATAGTTTTAGGTCTAGGTATCCAGTGGACCAGAAATTATGAATTCTATTTGAAATGGATTTATAATGTACGGATGAGCATTTGCTTCATTATTTTTAGAGTTGATTTAGTTTGTCCATCAATTATGTATGCAAAATGAATTCAAAAGTACTTCATAACAGTAAATCATGTCTATGATTTTTATGTGTTCTGACCAATGATAAAATTTATATAAAAGAAATTTAAACCCAAAGAACTAGATATCCAAGTAAACATGAATCAATTATTAAAAATTTTTATCTTTTTTGTTTTCTGTAAGCAAGCTTAAGTTATGCGGCCAAAGTGATTTTAAATTTTAAAATTGGTTAATTTTTTTTTTACAAGAATTATAAAGTACAAAAGAAATAGATAGTTTTGGGTCTAGGGTAGTTAGGTTTCCAGTGGACCAAAAATAATGAATTCTATTTGGCATGGATTTTTAAAGTACGAATGAGCATTTGCTCCATTATTTTTAGAGTGGATTTAGTTTGTCCATCTATTATGCATGCAAAACGAATTCAAAAGTAGTTCATAACAATAAATTATGTCTATGATTTTTATGTGTTCTGGCTAATGATAAAATTGTCGCGTGCAAACGTGACAATAATTATTTAATTATATTTGAGTTTAATTTAATTTAAGTGGGAACTTACCCGCTATGAGCAGATTACGCAGTAATCTGCTCGTCACCCTTTTCGCTTGTCTTGGGTGGGATTTATTTGGGGAAAAATAAATGTAATTTTTAAAGTTAATGTAAATTTTATTATTAATAATTATAAAATAGAAATTTTTACGAATCAAGTTTATTGTCCTTCGACGAAGTTATAAATTAACAATAAAAAAAAATCTTACTTGTAACTAGGTGCGAACCTAGGCTAGACGGAGAGGGGTCCGGGTTTCTAGCCCGGTGATCCCTATGGTTGACCCACGTGTCAGGGCTGTCGAATACAGTGGCCTGTCGAAGCCCGTGGAACTCCGGCTCCTTCCGTCCAGGTGTGCCTCTGCGACCTTCGGCTTGCGCTGGCCTCCGGGTCGCTTGGTGTCGGGAACGAGAGAGAGCGTTTGCGGTTCGCGCGAGCCGGGAGGTCGCCGATTATCCCCACCTAGGACTTAAGGATCGGAGCTGCATCCAATTAGCTCGAGCTTTTAGCTCGGCTCGCGACGGGCCCCCTTCCTCACTCTTTCGGCGGGAGTAATTAAGAATATTTGAAAAGTCGTTAGCGCAACTTAGGAGGGTGATGGGTATTGGTTATGATTATTATTAGTATTATTATTTGTGTTAAAGGTTGATACACGACATGCCTCCCCTTTTAGTCCATTGTTGTCCTCAACAATGCAGGGCTGCGCAATAAAGGAAGTGTAGTCCTTTATCGAAGATAGAAAGGTGTATCGACCTTATTTTGAAAGTGTGATTTTAAACAATAGCGAAGCGGCTAGTGTTAGAGGGTGTGCATGACGCGTTTGAATGACCTATGCGTTTATAGCGGCGGTACATTCAGCTCGTGTTGCACTATGATCAATCAGAGCACTGTTTGTGGTGCTACCGATTAATAAATCGGTTTATGACCAAGAAGGTCGATAATTGGTCTTGATTTGATCGGCTAGATTTATCAATTATTGTTGAAAAATCATGGTTGTTATTGTTAACAATATAATAATCATCAGCGGTGAATTCTGGTAATGACGGTTTTCATTTTGAAGACTGAATAAATTGATTTTTTTTTTTTTTTTTTTTTTTTTTTTTTTTTTGGGTTGGAGTTGGAGTTGGAATTGTTGCGTTCGCGCTTTGATAAAAAAAAAATATATCAGATATTATAAAATGCTAAGAGTGAGAAAGGTTCACAATTATCACGTACACAGGTCCCAAGTCTTTAGATTTTTATCAATCAATAGGTTGCCGTAAAGAGAAAAAAAAACAGAGTAAGTACATTATTGCAAAAATAAAAAAAAATTAATCGATTTTAATTATTCAATTATTTGATTATTAGCTATTTAACGAGGAGAAAAAAAAAAAATGTAGACATAGTTATGAAATTTTCGAATATACGCATAAAGAAAAGAAAGATGATTATTAACAAGTATAATTTTTAATTGAAAGGTCAATTTTTATAATTTGATTAGAATAAGTTAAATAATAATGATAGGTATTTTCATGTTGTGAAAATCGTTCGCAGTAAAAATAATTCTTAAATAATCATAAAAATTTTAGGTCATGTAATAAAATAAATTTAAAATAAAAGTCTGTAGTCTGTAAAGTCTATATATTCACTGTTCACTTTTAATTTCCTTGCGGTTGAAGAATCTCGTGTAGCGATAATATTGTGATTATCGCACGAAGGTGTAACAGTATCGGGCGGCTATCTCGTACGTGTGTGTGGCTGCTGCTTTCATGGTGTGTGCGTCGCGGCTGGCAACGCAGTGCTTAGTTATCATGTCGTAATTAAGCTATACTTTAGTTGACGTTGCTTTAGTAGTGCAGTAGGCTTTGGCTTGGCACGTGGTTAGTTTACAAGGACAGTTATTGTAATTCAAACTTAGACGAGGGATTAACAAACTATAATTCGTATATTAAAATTATTCCCAGATTTAGATTTCATTAAAATTTTTTTTTTTATTTTATTTTTTTAAAAAACGTGTAATATAAGGTAAAGTAAAATTAAGCAAGTAGTAAATAGTTAAAATAATTAGAATTATTTGTTAAAGTTATTTTCGTGTAATCAGAGTTTCGAATAAACAAATACGTGAAATCGGGTGAAATTAACATGAGGTGATTATAAATAATAAATTGTGAAAGGTAATTTGTTGTTAAGACGAATTAATTGTTCGGTGATGGTTTTGAAGTAGTTTAACGAGTTTGCTGACGTGATTGGAAGACAATAATTTCGTTAAAGTTAAAGGTATGTAATAAATAATTGACGTTCAGTTTCACTGATCTTTGAATTATTTGCAGTTCAAGTCGTGCAGTACGCAGTTAGGGTGGTGTGTGGCGGGTGCGCATTTTGCATGGGCCATCGTGCAGCAGTGCAGAACTACAGTACGGTTGGCGGCTGTGTGAACTTGCTGGATGAACCAGAAAAAAATTATTCCGAAAGGGCAGGAAAGAAGGATAATTATGTATAGTGTTTTGCTTGTATTTATTCGATCAAAAGTGTGTATATATATATATATTTATTTATTATTATTATATTTTTTTATTTATTTATTTTTTTTCTTATTTATTTATATATATATATATATATATATTTTTTCAGTGTTCGTTGACGTTGTATCCGTCACGGGGCGGCGTGGTCGCTGATTCGTTACCTTTGGTGGGTACAGACGGTTGGTTGCTTGTGCTTGATTTTTGCATTGTGGGATTTTCGATTTCGGGCAGTTCGTTTGGCACCGTTGGATCTATACTCTCGGATTTTTGGGTTTGACTACCAGGATTAGTATTGGTCTGGTGGCAGTTTGCACATATATTATGATTTAATAATTGATAGGATTCTATTTGATTCTGATTACGTTTTTCTTTTTTGCAGGCGAAGAAGAGAATGGGCCAAAGCTTTTCCAGAAAATTGAAGTTATCAAGAACGTATTTTATTATCAATGTAATAATTATCGACGATCCTAGGCCGAATGCTAGGATTGAATGCGATTCACTCTGTTCTATGCGTTTTGTATGTATTAATTTGAGTTTGTTTTCTATTTCATTGAGCGGGGTGGGGTCAAATTTTTGGAGTGATTCCGTAAATTCTTGCTTTGCTTCTAAAGGGTATTGTCTTGCTAGTTCGTGGATAGTCGGGTTGACGATTTTCAGTTCTGCGGTTAAGTTGGGTTCATACTTATATTCAGATTGGAAAGAAATCTTTTGCAAGCCATGAAGTGTGACACTGAGGGCGTGTGCGGTACAACTCCCGGATAGGTAAAGGGAGCCTGTGCCGTTTATATCGAGTTCCTTACGGGGTTGACCGTGGCAGGTTATAGCGAGGGTGGTCGGTTTTATGGTGGTGTATAACCATATGTTGGAAGCAAGTAATGGGGTAAAAATAATGTCGGTTTTTGGAATTATAATTGTCTGGCATGTTTTGATTGAGGTTGGTGTTGCCTTTTTGAACATTGAATACTCGCAGGGGGCGTCTGGAACTGCGTCTCTTAGGGGCAGAGATTCATCACATAATTTTGAATCTCCGTGGTCTAGACACGATCGTAAAACTCATTATTCACGAGGACATACATTTTCAAATTTTCCGAAATAATTATATTTTTCGTTCTTGGTTGAATTGCCACATAGCCGGAATTATTAAGGGGCAGATCTATGGGGTTCGGAAAGCTATGAATTTTGTAAAGATCTAAATTTTCATTGTTTAAAAGCGGTAATTTTAGAGAGACGTGGAGTTTTCCATCGGTTATGAATACACTTGTTTTTGCTATTTCGAACAGATATGATGCAGTAGTGATTTCAGTCGCATTCGGGAGTTTATAAATATTGCTCAAGTGGTTAATTTTAGTAAGCAAATCTGTAATTTGTGAGTGGGATAAAATCAAGGGGTGCAGGTGACCGCGGGCTGTTGTGGATATCTTTCAATTCAAATAATGGGTTTTCGTCTTTGCACTCAACGTCAGCTAAGGTCGAGCTCAAAAACAACAAGACAAACCAAAGCATTTTCTCGGATCGGGCGTTCGAACAGGTTCAGCACGGCTTGTAACTGTAATTGTTGATGATAGGAAAGCTATAGATAGGTAGAAATAGTAAACGTCGAAGATAGGTCGAGATGATGATTATGTGTTTTAATAAAATTTTTTTTAAACGATCTTTGTGTACTAAAATGGTTTTGCCGTTTTGACTGCGCAATAAAGCTGTGTTATTATCTCGAACTTCAAGGACGTCGAAGACTCCGTTGTAAAACTTGTCAAGCTTGTTCTTCCGTGGTAATTTATTTACGTAAACCTTTTCTCCAGGTTGTATTTTAAGGGGCTTAGCGGACTTGTCATAATACATTTTATTGTGGATTTTTGAAGATTCTAAGTTTTCCAGAGCGATTTCCCTAATTTCGGCTATTCTTGAAGCTAGGTCGTAAATATAGCCGTTATAAGTGTCGTTTTCGAAGTCATCCAAGCATGCAGAAGGGGTGCGGGGGTTGCGACCCATCGCGATTTCGTAAGGAGTGAATCCCGTAGAAGAATGGACGGATGAATTGTATTCCATCATGGCGAAAGGGACGAGTTCATCCCAATCTTGAAACTTGGGGGCGTTAGTTCGAAGATAGTCTTTCAATACAGAGTGACTTCGTTCTAACGAGGCATTGGACTGCGGGTGCCAGGATGTCATGGTTTTTAACTTGCAGTCAAACATGCTTTCGAGGTGTTTGAGCAGTCTGTTTCTGAAGCTTTTTGCTTGATCGGTTAGAATAATTTTTGGGACTCCGTGGGTGGCTATGAGGTGAATCGCTAAGGTCTGTGCTACGGTGAGGGCTTTTAAATTTGGTATAGGGACTGCGATACAGAATTTTGAAAATAAACATTGCATGGTTAGGATGTAGGCGTTACCCTTAACTGTTCTGGGCATAGGTCCAACGGCATCGATTGCAACCTTGAAAAAGGGTTCTGCAGGAGAATCGCTGATTACCATAGGTTCTTTGGTGCGATAACCGATGAGTTTAAACTCTTGGCATATTCGACAGCGATGTATGTAGTCGACTACGTCTTTGCGTAAACCGGGCCAAGTAAAATTTTCCCTAACTCTACGATAAGTCTTTTCAACTCCGCGATGTCCTCCGAACAAGCTGTCGTGACGCTCTTTTAAGATGGTATCACGCAACTCGGGCGGCGGTATCACGCAGGATCCTAGACAGATTGTAAGGGTCATGGGAACATTTTTCAAATGGTCTCGAATTTTCCGATAAAGGGTACCGCGGGGCAATGCGTCTGTGAGCTCGCCTTTTCGTGCTGTCCTGGCTGAAGTTATTTCTCTTTCAAGTAGCAAATGATAAAGGTTATAAAAACATTCTCTCAAAGGGCTTTGTCTAATCGGTGTTTTCTCCGTTTCGGTTACGACTAACGAAAAGATGGTTCTCCCCCTGTTTGTGGAGACGAGCACGTCACCCACCGTCGGGTTCGCGTCACTGAGGTCGATTTTTGAGATTAATTTCAACTCGTTTAGCAATTGATTGTTGGGTGTGTTCAGATTTAAATTTGCAGGTATGAAATGAATTATATTATCTTTGTGACCGGTCAGGGACTCTCTGACAGGTCTGATCACCATGGTTTTCCTGGGATCAGGGTGAATTCCAGAAATACTGGAGTCAGGTAGTATTATCGGTGGAATGCTGTCGGGTTTTACGAAAAGATTGCTATGGGGTTTTAAATTAAACGAGTTCAAATTATCAACAGAACCATTTGAGTCGTGGTGCGAGTGAATCGAGTTTTCAAGGTTATCAAGTGTTGTTCTCGTTTCGGTAATTTCCAGTTGATCGGCAGACGCATGAGTTCTCTGGGGGACGGTTACCGGCGTAGGAATTACGTTTTTGGTGGTGATGATAGATTTACGAGGTTCTCTGGTATCGTGTTTAGATAGGATAGTAGACGTGGAACTCGCAGATGAATCGGATTCCTCGCTCGATATGATCTTTGTGTCGTCTAAAGGCAAAGCGTTAGATTGAGAAAGCAGATCTGGATTCATAGGTGGTATTCTTGGTGTTATCATGGTGGACGAGAGCAAGGGTGTTCTTAATTCAGACTCGTCGGCCAGCTGCCATTTTGACAAATCAAGCAGAGATTGGGTTTTGTTAAGAGTAGGCTGATCATGGGGGTCGATTAGATCATTTTCTAAATAACCAGGGTCACTGTGAGCGACGGAGTGGTCTGCTTCGAAATAATTTGGGCCTAGTTCGGTGGTTTCTAGAAGTTCTTCCCATTTTCCTGAATCCCACCAAAGGGAATTGAACCCTTCGATGAATTCGTTCCTTTGTTCCGGGGTAAAGTTTGTGGGTTTCAAGGGCGATGGAGTTTTCGGCTTCCGACTTTGCGTTTCTGGTGGACTGAGGTCTTCTTCATCCGATGACGAAGAGTCGTCGTCAACCGAGGGTTTTACTCTTTTTGAAGGAGTGTCGAAGAAAGCCTTTCTCTGGGGCGATTTATCAAATTGGGCGACGACCTCTTCGAATTCGTCGGACGGTATCATTGTCTCATCGAGTTCGTCCACGTCAAGGGTTGGCGCGGCTTGCTCAGGGGTGTTATTTTCGAATTCGGTGGCAGAAGATGTTGTCGGTGTGGGCGAAGGGTCTACTAGACTGGGAAGCAGAGATCTATGACGTAAGGGAACGGGCACGTCGGAGACGTCTGACTCGGTACTTTCCGAGTTTTCTGCTTCTGAAGTCGTGCTCTCTGTTTCAGGCTCTGTGTAGCGTGCCTTTTCCCTGGTCTCTGTGAGTCGTTGGTTGCGTCTGAGTTTTAGACGGGAGGCTATGGTTTCACCTTGAAGGGTGCCTTGACCAGAAGCGTTCAAAGGTATCGGTGACTTGTTTTTAGACCCCTTTGGTCTGCCTCTCCTTGGAGGACCAGCCTTAGTGGGTGATTTTTCGCTCATGCTTTTGTTCTGGGCTTTGCGAGCTAAAGAGGTTTTGGTGGGTTTAGGGTGCCGAATCGGCAGCATCGTTTTGGATTTTATTTTGCTCGCGGGTGGATTGGTTCCGGGGGTGGTTGTGGAGGCCTTTCCGGGTGGATGTTCTTTATCGATTGGATTTCGGGACAGCCAGTCCGCATTGGTATTCTGTTTACCAGGTTTGTATCGAAAAATATACCTGTAACCACGGAGTCTGGCTCGCCAGCGATTTAGTCTAGACATAGGGTCTTTAATGGAGTCAATCCACTCTAAGGGCTCATGGTCGCCGTATACGTAAAAGACTCGACCGTAAAGGTAGTGTCTGAAGTGCATTATGGCAAGGACTACGGCCAAGCACTCTCGTTCTGTAGCAGAGTAATTCTGCTGGTGTTTGTTTAAAGTTCGAGACATATACGCAATGGGGCGGTCGTTGTTGGGTTCTCCCTGGCTTAAAACTGCGCCTATGGCGTAAGCGCTTGCGTCTGTTGTAAGAATGAAAGGTTGGGAGAAATCGGGGCAAATTAGAACGGGTGCGGAGCATAGAGCTTCTTTGAGCCGTTCAAAACTGTTTTGTTGTTCAGACTCCCAATAAAATTTAACGTTCTTTTTAAGGAGGTCGTTAAGGGGCTTAGCAATATCAGCGAAGTGATGGATGAATCGCCGGTAATAGCTACAGAGCCCAAGGAAAGATCTGACGTCATGTGCGCTCTTTAAAGGAGCGGTGTTTTTGACGTCCTCGATTTTTCCGGGGTCGGGTCTGACTCCAAATTGGTCGATGTGGTGACCGAGGTATTTGACTTCAGGGGTAAGAAACTCGCATTTTTCTATTTTTAGCTTCAGTCCGGCGTTGAACAGCCTTTGAAAAGCTTCATTAACCTTGCGCTCGTGAGTCTCCAGGGAATCGGCAAAGATAATTAGGTCGTCCAAGTAGACGAATAGTTCGACTCCTTGAAGCCCTGTCATAATTGTATCCATGAGTCGTTGGAAAGTAGGTGGAGCGCAGCACAACCCAAAGGGCATTGCTGTGAATTCATAGTGGCCGTAAGGGGTAGAAAAAGCAGTTTTAGCTCTGTCGTCAGGGTTCATGGGAATTTGATGAAACCCGTTTACCAAATCGAAGACTGAAAAGTATTTTGATTTTCCCAGAGATTCCAAGATCTCCTGAATGTTAGGGAGTGGATAGGAATCTGGGATCGTTAAAGAGTTGATTCTACGATAATCAATCACAAGGCGATGTTGTTTTCGACCGTCTGGGCCAGGGCGTTTAGGGACTATCCAGAGGGGAGAATTCCAAGGGCTCGAAGATGGTTGGATGACTCCTTTCTCCAACATCTCGTTAATTTGTTTCTTAACTTCCTCTTGTAGCATAGGAGGATAGCGGTATTGACGGGTATAAATGGGTGTGTCGTTTTTTAAAGGGATACTATGCTGCACTAGGTGTGTGCGAGGTGGATCATCGCCAGGTAGCATGAAGAGGTAGGGGAACTTCTCTACTACTCGTTGAAGTTGAGCCAAAGATTCGGAATCATGGTGTTCTCTTTTTAGAAGTTCAATGATTTTGGGGACTCTTTCTTCAGGAAGACAAGGGGTTCCTTCACCTTCAGATTCGAAGAAGTCTTCAGAGTCATCAAATTCGAAAGGGTACAGATCCTGAACTGGGATTTCAACTTCTTGGGGTTCTTCTTTAGTGTTCACGGCTAGGACGTAACAAGAGCCATTTTCGTTAGTCACCGCGGCTTCTCCGATAAAAATTCCCGTAGGGGTCTGAATTCGGGGTAGGTACGCCTCCCCTTTTGGAGATTTCTGCGTAACGGGGACTTCGATCGCGACTCTAGCGCGAGCTGGCAAGACGTATCTAGTACAAAGGGCTTTACCTCTCAGTCGACGAGCCCTATAATGAAAAACTGTAGGTGGAATTTTACTAGATGTGGGGTGAGCATCACAGGTAGTAGAAGGTGTATGATTTTGGGTACTCTGCCTGTCATCAGAATTCTGGGATTCCGAGTCGCTACTATCTGATGCACTTGAGAAAGAGATAGTTCGGGTTTTATCTTGTGTGATCAAAGTATTATTAGCCAGATCGATGCGGCCTTTCTCATTATGCAAGTAGCGGGATCCTAGAATGGCATCATCCTTTAACGAGGATTGTTCGGGGAGGACGTGCATTCGATGGGTTCTCCCGCTTTCGCAAAAGAGGACGGTACCGAGTGTGTAGACGGGCTGGGTTCCGATCCCGGTGAGTTGCAACACTCGTGACCTGTCAATAGGGTACGTAGGGTTTAGAGATTGAATTTTTATCACGCTCACGTCTGCGCCCGTGTCGATAAGGACTCTACCTTTTCCGGTTCGAAATATCTCGTTTGTAATAGTCATTTTAGGGGTACCGTAAGATCGTTTCCTCCCCTTTTTAAACAAATTTCCTGGGTTTTTGGGATCTAATATTTGAGGGGATTGATACTCAGAGTTTGGGCTGAAGTCGGAGGGAGTCTCAGAGGTGTCACAAGATTTTTGGGTAGAGTTTTCGGATTCTGATCCAGAATCGGAGCAGGAGTCTGATTCGGAAGAGAGATTTTCAAAAAGGGAATCTGGGAAGTCTTTCCGCATCTTTTCAGCTAATTTTGTTTTTAATAAACTTGCTTTTCGGAGTTTTTTTAAAGATCTTCTGCTAATGACGGCGTCTTGAGAAAATGGGGCGTCGTCACCAACAAGGTAAAATAAAAGTTTTTGTTTGTAAAATTTTAAGGGTACTCGGCCAGTGGACTCTGTTTTATCTCCGTCTTCACTCTGTATCGTGAGAGGGGGATTTTCAAGATAGTATGCGGAGTCTTTAAGGACTGAGGTTTTTATCAAATTTACCTCGTTAGAAAGCGCTGCAGAGCAGGTGATATTGCCCTTATTGAACCAGGGGTGGTTTAATTTGACTGATGGTGCGCCCCTTGTTCCGACGATTCGTCGTACTTCCCGGACTTGTATGTTTTCACTGACCGGCGCTCCGGGTGTTGGTAGCCCGCCTGGGCGCCGTTCTGGCGAGCTGCTCCCCAGTTTAAATTATCAGGAGAGTCTACAGTCGCAGGCTTTGTAGGTGTAACCGGGCGAGGGATATTCGGGTTGTTCGCAGATGTTGATGGACCAGGGGATGCATGTCTGGGTGATGGGTTTGGACCGCGCGAGTCGTGCGGGTACCCATAAGCATAAGGGTTTGCGTAGGGCATTTGATACGGTGGCATAGACATTGGGGGATAGTAATAAGGTAGTGGCGGTGGGTAGTAATGCATCGAGGGCGGAGCGAAATAAGGGTTTTGACTTCGGTAGGGTGAAGGTTCTCTCGGTCTATCATAATTTTGATATCGGTTCCCAGGGCTTTCGGGTCTGGGTCGATCGTTCGGCGAACCTGGGCGACCGGGTCTGCTAGTCCTTTCGGGGGGTTTAAGTATGCCAGTCGGCTGGTCATAGCGAAGAGACGGGTGGGCGTCTAGCTTACCATCCGATGTGTACATAACAGTTTTGGGCATTCGGGTATCATCTCTGTCATAAGAATAAGGGATGGTGCGATGGTAATTCCGGGGGTCGTCAAAATCTGAGAAACGTACGTTATTTCTCGAAGAAGTTTCTCGATCCGGAGTCTGAGGGCGTTGGTACGGACTCGGAGATCGCGACCGGGGTGGTCGTGGCGAAGGCGAGTACTCGATGTCCGCACGGTTAGTCGTCCCAATGTTTACCCACTCCTCCGCGCTAACAGCGGCGTCCAGGGCATCGTTGAACGTTGCCGGGGTGTGTGTAGCCATTTGGTTACGAATAGCCGAGGGCAGACCACGTATGAAGTATTCTTTAGCCAAATCTTCAAACAGGGTCTTGTTGTGTTCCTTAATTTGATCGTTGGCCGCACCTTCGTTTTTCAACTTTGTGGCGGCGCGAACTATGGATGAAAGACGATCAAAGAAGTTTAGCACGGATTCGCCTTGTTTCATATACGACTCCGATATTAAATTAAGGTAGTACGAAAGAGAACGCTTTTGGCTAAATCTATCTGTGAGTGGTGTGCGGAGGTCCGCTAGGGTATTAAAAGTCTTGCCTTCAATGCTTGATTTCGCCTTGCCGGTCAGGCGTGAAATCACTCCCTGCAAAAACACTCCTTTAAGTTCTGGGTCTGCTAACCGATTATCATAATTCTCGACATCCTGGAGCCAAACTCGCAGGGGAGAATTACCTGAATAAAAAGGGATGGATGCGAGGGCGCTTTGCATCAGGGCGGAAGCTTGCAAGTTCGCGAACGCGGCACGAGACTCGTTCAGGGTCGCGGCCATGACCGACATATTCTCAGCCATGCGGCGGCCGTGCTCGAGTCGAGCCCGGGTTTTCAGGGTTTTGTCCGTGAGGGCTTCTATTTCATCTAGTGTCAAATTTGCACCTGCCATCTTCGAATAGGGCCTAATAAAGTTTTATCAATGAACGACAAGAGTCCGAGAGGAGGTTGAAAGAAAAGTTTACTGTTCGGGGCGATGAGCTAAACAAAGTGGGTAGCAAATTTTCGAACAAAAGTTTTCGAATCGAACAATTAAATTTACACGTCAAACAAAAGAAACAAATTTTTTTTTTTTTTTTTTTTTTTTCGGAGTCTTCGTAAAAGCGAATTGAAAGAAATGAACGGCGATTGAAAGAATGAAAGAAACAAAGAATGTGCGCGTCAGCAATAAGTCGCTAAACTTTCTCCTTGAAATTCTCGAACACAAAAAATATGATGAAATAAAATTTCAGCTCTGATTTTCACGAACTAATTAAACCAGATTTTAAATTAAGTAATTTATTTTTAATTTTAATAAATTTAAATTCCCAAAACAAGATCCAACCAAAGAGCTTAAGCGAAAAAGCAGGTATGGTTCCCCTCCAGGGATGCCATTTATGTCGCGTGCAAACGTGACAATAATTATTTAATTATATTTGAGTTTAATTTAATTTAAGTGGGAACTTACCCGCTATGAGCAGATTACGCAGTAATCTGCTCGTCACCCTTTTCGCTTGTCTTGGGTGGGATTTATTTGGGGAAAAATAAATGTAATTTTTAAAGTTAATGTAAATTTTATTATTAATAATTATAAAATAGAAATTTTTACGAATCAAGTTTATTGTCCTTCGACGAAGTTATAAATTAACAATAAAAAAAAATCTTACTTGTAACTAGGTGCGAACCTAGGCTAGACGGAGAGGGGTCCGGGTTTCTAGCCCGGTGATCCCTATGGTTGACCCACGTGTCAGGGCTGTCAAATACAGTGGCCTGTCGAAGCCCGTGGAACTCCGGCTCCTTCCGTCCAGGTGTGCCTCTGCGACCTTCGGCTTGCGCTGGCCTCCGGGTCGCTTGGTGTCGGGAACGAGAGAGAGCGTTTGCGGTTCGCGCGAGCCGGGAGGTCGCCGATTATCCCCACCTAGGACTTAAGGATCGGAGCTGCATCCAATTAGCTCGAGCTTTTAGCTCGGCTCGCGACGGGCCCCCTTCCTCACTCTTTCGGCGGGAGTAATTAAGAATATTTGAAAAGTCGTTAGCGCAACTTAGGAGGGTGATGGGTATTGGTTATGATTATTATTAGTATTATTATTTGTGTTAAAGGTTGATACACGACAAAATTATATGAAAGAAATTTTAAACAGAAGAACTGGATATATCTAAGTTAACATGAACCAATCATTGAAAATTTTTATCGTTTTTTTAATCATTTTAAGGTTACAAATGAGAATTTGCTACAATTCAATGTAAATTTACATTAAAATAAAGTTATGCAATGTACATTTAAAAAATAGATAAATACAAAATTGAAATTTTTTTTTTACATATAAAATTGATTTACCTAGGACTTTTATAGGTTCTGGTTTATGTCGTGGTTGTACATCAGAATAATTGAATATATCTTAGTTATTGTTAAATTATTTAAAATTTGTTAAGATCGTGAAATCATTTATTAAGACATATTTCAAAAATATTAATGATTTAATTATGGAGTTTGGTTTTTTTGAACTTGTGGACAAAAAGGAAATAAATTTAAATATTTACCGAATTTACGCAATAAAATCTTTAAAAAATACTTTTAAAAAAGTAATATTTACGGCGATTGGTTTTTTTAAGGTAGGACCGCACAAACTAGAAAGAGATGTGTGAAAAATCTTAAACCTTAGGAAGTCGAAGATAAATATTAATAAATGATGCCACTAAATTTTCAGAACCTGGGGGTTTTTCGATTTTGAGTAATTGAATATTAACATCGTGTCGATTTAACCCGTACTCTTATAGGAGAGCACATTTTTTTTTAAATTTTTACATAATTACATGTGATCAAGTTTTCAGAATATTTGTCAGTTTAACTAGAATGCACAAGAATCACATAGAATTAATTAAATCATCCATTCAGTTCCTCTAAGTATTAATAAAAAACAAAAATATGTGTTTTAGGTTAAAAAAGCTTCTGCTGCTAATGCACTTCTATATCTATATACGCGTGAAGCTAGTCAAATGTTTAACCGAAAATGCATCTTGACTAGAGCCGTAGGTGCGATCTTACCTTAAAAGGAGTCTAAATTAAAAGTTATACGCTAAATATAATAATCTTTTTTTGAAAATGAATTAATGAAAGAAGTGAAATCAAAAAATTTATTACGGTCGACTTGAGGCCGAATTACTCGTTATTTAGAAATAATTTTCACTTCTAAAGAATCACCTTCAATATACGTAAAGTTAACAATTTTTCAATTATAGCACATACATGGAAAAACACATGCAAATTGCACACAACTTAAACACTTTTTGAAATTAAAAATTAAAATATGTTGTAATTGAGTTAGGAATCAACTAAATCACAATATATGGCTATACTTTAACTGTAAGAGTTTAATATTTTTGAACTAAATTATCTCGAAAAAAAGCATTGATACCTGTATTTTTTAAATTATATTTTGAATGCTGTAACGGGGTATTTCTTAAGAAAAGGGCCTCCCTTAAATAATTAACGGAGTTTCAAGGGCCCTCCCATTACAAGGAAAAATTTACACAAAAACTCTCGGGGGAAAACTCCTTAAACTCCGGGGTAGGGTTCCCGCAAAAGAAAACCACCGGGACTGGTCGGTGAGCTAGAGGAAGAAGAAATAAATTATTGCAAAAATCTCGGTTGAATTTGATTTTATTCTTGTCTACAAAAAATCAAGTCTACAATTACAAAAAAAATAAATTTTAATTTGAGAACAAAGGAAATAAACAAACACTATAAAGTAGTCTACAAAATGGCGGGTAACGACGCCACGCCGAGAAAATCTCGGTCAAATTTATATAAAGACACCTTCCATAATATAGAAACAAAAAATTTCATTTAGCATACCGATATCCTAAAATCCCAGAAAAAAACATGCTTTATGTTTTTTGGGGAAATCATCTCCGATGTGCAACTATCGTCAACTGCACCAGGTTTCCGCCCCGACCTATCTGGAGTAAACACTTCCTGGGGAAATCCTCTCCAAGGCGTAGGTATCACCAGGTACACCAGGTGTTCGCCACGACCCTTCTGGAGGATCTGAGATATCCCCTTCCTGGGGATATCATCTTCGAGGCGTACGTATCACCAGGGGCAACAGGTGTCCGCCCTGCCCCATCCGGAGTCGAAGCTTCCTGGGGAAATCATCTCCGATGTGCAAATATCGCCAACTGCACCAGGTTTCTGCCCTGACCCTTCTGGAGTCAAAACTTCCTGGGGAAATCATCTCCACGGCGTAAGTGTCACCAGGTGCTCGCCCTGAGCCCTCTGGAGTCGAAACTTCCTGGGGATTTCATCTCCGAGGCGTACGTATCACCAGGGGCAACAGGTGTCCGCCCTGCCCCATCCGGAGTCGAAGCTTCCTGGGGAAATCATCTCCGATGTGCAAATATCGCCAACTGCACCAGGTTTCCGCCCTGACTCTTCTGGAGTCAAAACTTCCTGGGGAAATCCTCTCCAAGGCGTAGGTATCACCAGGTACACCAGGTGTTCGCCACGACCCTTCTGGAGTCAAAACTTCCTGGGGAAATCATCTCCACGGCGTAAGTGTCACCAGGTGCTCGCCCTGAGCCCTCTGGAGTCGAAACTTCCTGGGGATTTCATCTCCGAGGCGTACGTATCACCAGGGGCAACAGGTGGCCGCCCTGCCCCATCCGGAGTCGAAGCTTCCTAGGGAAATCATCTCTGATGTGCAACTATCGCCAAGTGCACCAGGTGTCCGCCCTGCCCCATCCGGAGTCGAAGCTTCCTGGGGAAATCATCTTCGATGTGCAACTATCGCCAACTGCCCTAGTTTTCCGCCCTGACCCTTCTGGAGTCAAAACTTCCTGGGGAAATCCTCTCCAAGGCGTAGGTATCACCAGGTACACCAGGTGTTCGCCACGACCCTTCTGGAGTCAAAACTTCCTGGGGAAATCTTCTCCGAGGCGTAGGTATCACCAGGTACACCAGGTGTTCGCCACGACCCTTCTGGAGTCAAAACTTCCTGGGGAAATCTTCTCCGAGGCGTTAGTTTCACCAGGTGCTCGCCCTGATCCCTCCGGAGTCGAAACTTTCTGGGGAAATCCTCTCCAAGGCGTAGGTATCTCCAGGTACACCAGGTGTTTGCCAGGACCCTTCTGGAGTCAAAACTTCCTGGGGAAATAATCTCCAAGGCGTTAGTTTCACCAGGTGCTCGCCCTGATCCGTCCGGAGTCAAAGCTTCCTGGGGAAATTATCTCTGATGTGCAACTATCGCCAACTGCACCAGGTTACCGCCCTGAGCCCTCTGGAGTCGAAACTTCCTGGGGATTTCATCTCCGAGGCGTACGTATCACCAGGGGCACCAGGTGTCCGCCCTGCCCCATCCGGAGTCGAAGCTTCCTGGGGAAATCATCTTCGATGTGCAACTATCGCCAACTGCCCTAGTTTTCCGCCCTGACCCTTCTGGAGTCAAAACTTCCTGGGGAAATCCTCTCCAAGGCGTAGGTATCACCAGGTACACCAGGTGTTTGCCACGACCCTTCTGGAGTCAAAACTTCCTGGGGAAATCCTCTCCAAGGCGTAGGTATCACCAGGTACACCAGGTGCTCGCCACGACCCTTCTGGAGTCAAAACTTCCTGGGGAAATCTTCTCCGAGGCGTTAGTTTCACCAGGTGCTCGCCCTGATCCCTCCGGAGTCGAAACTTTCTGGGGAAATCCTCTCCAAGGCGTAGGTATCTCCAGGTACACCAGGTGTTCGCCCGGACCCTTCTGGAGTCAAAACTTCCTGGGGAAATCATTTCCAAGGCGTTAGTTTCACCAGGTGCTCGCCCTGATCCCTCCGGAGTCAAAGCTTCCTGGGGAAATCATCTCTGATGTGCAACTATCGCCAACTGCACCAGGTTACCGCCCTGACCCATCTGGAGTCGAAACTTCCTGGGGAAATCATCTCCAAGGCGTAAGTGTCGCCAGGTACACCCGGTGTGCACCCAGACCCTTCCGGACTCGAAACTTCTTGGGGAAATCATCTCCAAGGCATAAGTGTCGCCAGTTGCACCAGGGTTCCACCCTGACCCATCTGGAGTTGAAACTTTCTCGGGAAATCATCTCCAAGGCGTACGTGTCGCCAGGTGCACCAGGTGTGCGCCCTGACCTTTCCGGATTCGAAACTTCCTGGGGAAATCATCTCCGAGGCTTACGTATTACCAGGGGCACCAGGTGTTTGCCCTGACTTATCCGGAGTTGAAACTTCCTGGGGAAATCGTCTCCGATGTGCAACTTCCGCCAAGTGCACCTGGTTTCCGCCCTGATCCATCTGGAGTCGAAACTTCCTTGGGAAATCATCTCCGAGGCGTAAGTTTCGCCAGGTGCACCAGGGTTCCACCCTGACCTATCTGGAGTCGAAACTTCCTCGGGAAATCATCTCCAAGGCGTAAGTATCACCATGTACACCGGGTGTGCGCCCTGACCCTTCCGGAGTCGAAACATCCTGGGGAAATCATGTCCGAGGCGTACGTATCACCAGGGGTACTGAACGCGTCGCTGACTGGGCCGCCACCAATTAGCTGGTACTGAATGCTGGTAAGACTAAGGCCATGATTTTTGGTACTCCGTCCTATGTCAATGACTTTAATAGACTTGGTATTCATGACCTGCAGTTTGGTGGGTGCACTGTTCCCTTTGTCCCTTCTGCGCGTAGTTTGGGGGTGGTGCTGGCATCTAAGCTGTACTGGAAGGACCATGTTGGGTATGTTTGTCGCAGAGCGAACTCTTATTTGTATCGCCTTAACCACTTTAGGCGCAGCACCACCTTTGAACTACGTAAGCACCTTGTGCAGACCCTGCTCTTTCCCATCATTGACTATCGTTCGCTTGTTTTCTGTGATATATCGGGTGAGAGGGATCTCATACTTGAGCGCTTGCTCAATCGTGGGATCAGGCACATTTTTGGGATTAGAAAGAGCGATCACGTTACACCTTATAGACGTGAGCTTGGCTGGCTCCGAGTATCGGGCCGCAGAGATTATTTTGCTGCCTGTTTGTTCTACAGGATACCCACACGGGTACTCCGTCTTATTTGGTGGACTTTTTTACTGAGAAGCACGAAGTTTCTGAAAAGCTCATTTCATGGAGACTCTCAATTACCGTCACCCTCCCACGATCCCCAGCCGGGCAATCCCAAAGCAGGTGCTCCACAGTCTGGGGGCCCGTGTCACAGTCGCACTCACATTCATTGGTGATCGTCATTCTGTTAAGGTGGGCTTTGCTGCTGTTGTGATTGGACCTTATCCTGTTGATCATAGCTATCTGTGGTCGCTCAAGGCTCATGCCCTCGAACCAAGGATTGAGTCCGAAACTGCTATAGCACCTCATGTAATTGCTTCCCTTGTTCCCTTGGCCGTAATTGACACAATAAGTGAAAGACTCCCTCCTCATGATTGCCCTGAGTTTCTCCCCGTAGTCAGACTGCCACACCCCAAAATTGAATACAGGCTCGTCGAGGGCCTTCTTGGCAGCCTCATCCACCCTCTCATTACTTTCCAGACCCTGGTGAGATGGTATCCAGTGGATGGTAACAGTCGTCTGCAATTCCAACCTGCAGATATAGATGACTTGCCTGATCAAGGCCACGTAAGGGTAGAGTTTTGAATACAGACCCTTTCTCTTTAATGCCAGGAGTACTGACAGGGAATCGGAGAAAAGATGAATGCTCGATGGCTGGTCATTGCCAGTGATTATGTATAATCAGGCCTGTAGCAAGGCAAAACTCTTGCAGCTAAAAATAGAGGAGTCAGGATCCAAGCCGTACGTCAAGCTTGTGCCGGGTGTTTCCAGGAAGACACCGGCTCCGCACCTGTTTGTTTTTGGGTCTTTGGACCATATGTAAAGGCCAACCAGGTCATGGGACTTCTGAGCTCTTCCAGGTATTGCTGGAAACTTTCCACCTTGTCTTTAGCCTCTTGTAATCTTCTGCCTAACTCAACATCAACGAAGTCTGAGTATAAGGAAAAAAGGTATAGAGAACATTGCCAAATTCTTGGATCTGACTGATCTTGCAATCAAGTCTTTGAATTGGAGCCATAAGGAATAAAAGCTTCCAAATTTCCTTAATCGAGTACCGGCAGCCCAGTTGGGTTTATCTATGGTCTCGTTTACATACTGGAACTTTGGCAGGATGCCGTTAGACAAACTGGACGACCATCTGAAAACAATCCTAGCAGAGACGTGTCTTTGTCAGACATCCAGCGTGGGGATACCGGCTAAGTGGTGTAAGACATTTATGGGGGCGGTTGACATGCATCCCAGAGCTTTGTGGAGAGACAAGTTTTGTAGCACCTGTAGTTTGTGCCTTGCTTCAGAGTTTGCCAAGCTATACAGAAAACTGCTCCCAGACTCTTTTAATAATATATAAATCCTTGGTCAGACCCAAGATGGATTGGGTTATTGGGCCCCCCAGGTAAACTTGGCTACAGAGTTTAACATCGATATTCCGGCGCGTACCTTGGGGATAATGTGACGAACGTGTGGCTCCCAATCTAGACATTGGTCCCATATAACTCCGAGGTATTTGATCTGGTCAACGTTCTTGATTTGGCCTGCATTTGTGTCCATTGACAGATGTCTGGAAGGGTGTCTGACATTGCTAAAATTTATCAACCTAGACTTCTGTGCTGAAATGGAAAGGAGAAGGGTAGATAACCAATCCCTAATGGCGTTATAAGCTAAAGTCAAAATGGCCAAGTTTCCAGTGATAGATTTGCCGATGCAGAAGATGTTAATTTCGTCCGCGAAACACAACGCTCTGACTCCGTACGAGTGTCTAACTATGTGACTGACGTAGATATTGAAGAGCAGAGGACTTAGACATGATCCCTGAGGAAGACCTTTGTTTGTGGTGCCCTCTGTGAAGACCTCACCGTTTATTGTCCCCACCAAGTGTCTATGGCTAATAATATTCTCCACGAAGGTCACGTAAGAGAATGGCACACCAATCTCCTGCAAAATCTCCAAAAGTCTGTAGAGATGAACATTGTCATATGCAGCTTCCAGATCTAACGCGAGGAGAGATAGGTTGCTGCCCTTGCTTTGAGCAATCTTTATGTCCGTATGCAAGCTGGCTAGGCAGTCCTGGCAAGATTTGACTCTCCTGAAACCATACAAGAATGGGGGGAGTATGTGTGACGATTCCGTCCACCACTGCATCCTGTGACTGATCATTCTCTCCATGATCTTTAGGAGAGTGCAGGATAAGGCTATGGGCCTGAGTTTGTCCGATGCGGGCTTGGGAATAAAAACGACTCCATACTGCCGCCACTGGTCCAGGATCTTCCCCTCCTGCAGCATCATATTGTAGAACGCTTCCTGCGTGTATCTGTTTCCAGCCTGTGTCTGGAAGTTCTCGATGCTAACATCCTCCCATGTAATGGCCTCTCCATCCCTGCGGCCCCTAGACCGCCCACTGCCCCCCCCCCCAAACCCAGATCTCTCCCCAACCATGGTAATAGGTAATGACTGAGAGAGCGACTGTAACAAAGTCCCCAGGAGCACCTATAAATAAAAAAACAAAGGCAGTAAATTGTAAAAACAGGTTTCCCATTTCCCCTTTATAAAGAACAAAATCAATCCAAACCCAAGCCGCAACTGTCACCAAGGGTAAGTGTGCCTACAAAATCAGGTGAATCAATACCCCACCAACTGGGAGTCTCCAAAGGTCATCCACAGATCAATACAGTCGACAAAGCCTGTGTTGCTTTCAACTTACTTTCTCGAGGTGGCCAAAATATTTACTTATAACACAGAAAAAAAAAATTAGAAAAGTGCCACTAGAGAAGAACTTAATATTTTCAAATATATTTGTTTTTGTTTACATGATAATAAACTTGCTGGTTGATTTTAAATACATTTGTTATTATTTACATTTATAATAATGATTTTCTACTTAATCATAAGTATTCTACTTTCTGAAAAATATGAATTTAATCTGTCTCAAATAATTGATATTTTAGCAAAAAAAGTTGTACATAAAATTAATAAAAAATATGAAGATTCAAATGATAGAATATTTAAAATAGTATCCGAGTATGATAATATTGAAGAAAACGATGATGAAAAGGTATTAATTTATTTGCAAAGCTTAGCTCTGAATCTGTGATATTAAAAATTATTGTATTAAATTATGAAAAGTTATTATTATAATTACATATACATATGTATGAGTAAAGTATTTGAAATATTATAATTATTATTACATTTATGTATGAGTAAAGTATTAAAATTATCATGACATTTATGTATGAGTAAAGTATTTGTAAATATTATGATTTTTGTGTGCAAGTGTTGTAAATATTACATTGTGTTGTATTTGTCATTGTAATTAATAAAAATTATAAGCTTTATAATTTTTTTTTTTTTTATTATTATTATAATTATAATAAAGATTTTTAGATTAATAGATGTCTTGTCACTATATATTTGGTTGTTGGATGTTTTTTCGCTAGATATTTAGTCGTTAGATGTTTTGTCGCCCTACTATAACCACAGCTCCTTAATTTGCTGCAAACTTGCAGACAGGACTGACTCTCCCCGAAAAACAGGGGTTCATAACACTGCTGATAGGTATCTTGATGACCGTTTAGGTGTTACCTGCCAATGACCTTTAGGCATCGGTGTCGATGCCCCCCCCCCCCCCCCCCCCCAAGTGTCTTTTTCTCGGGTTTATGTGTCGGGGTCGGTTTTTTATCATCCTATGGCGAGTTTCAACTCGTAAAAAATCTCTCCGCTGATACCTCTCGCAGGGTAAAATTTTCCCTACGTTGACTGTTTTCACCGAGAAAAATGGGGGTGAATTCATGTTCGCAGGGGCTTTTCTCAGATTAGACTTAACAGTCCAAGCTTGGAGATTTTCGAGTGATCATCCTGCTTAGGTTCGCAGTTCTCTTGCGCGTCTTTTAATGTTCGTCCAACTCAAGTTTTGAAAAAAAAAAATCATTCACCATGGAAGGTCTTGTAAAGAGTCACACTTTCGAGCAAACACCTTGTGATATTCATAAGGAATTTTTTAAAGCCATGATAGGGCTTATCGCGTATATAAAATATAACGTGATATGTGATGACGATGAGGATTTAGTTCATGCTGTGGAGTGTATCTCAAAAACACTTGAAGAAGTGTTTGTGTGACTAATTAATTTGTGTAGTGCTGCTGACATTATTTTCCTGTACAACACGTACTTTAAATTTTCTTATAAGTTGGTGTGTGCCTTGGGAGAAAATATAAGTTGTGGAGGTCTCGAGGATGAGTGCGAGGAAATTTTCCTGCACCATAAGCTAATTGGAAGTAAGTAACCATTTTTTTGTGTAAATTTAAAAATATTATTTTTAATTAATGAAAAAAATTTTTAAGTCCACGATGCAAGCAAAAGGAGCGAGTTTTTTGCTCGCAAGGGCCAAGCCGCTCTTTGGGAGTTGATAAACTACTGGAAGCGCGCTGCAAATTTAAAGAAAAAAGCAGCGGGATTGCAGAAAGTGCAGGAGAGGAGAATTTCGTGGAAGCGGAAATCAGACGACCGTCAGACCTGTTCACCCAAGAGAAGGTATGTTAAAAATATTTTTATTTAAAAAATTATTTAAATATTTAAAAAATTATATGAATATTTAAAAAATTATGTAAATATTAAAAAAATTATTCAAATATAATATGTTGATTTACTAGGAGTAATAAACGCACAATTAGATTTATCTCAAAATAGAAATTTTATTATTATTATTTAATTTAATTCATTAAGGAGGCTCATGCGTGCTGTCCCGTATCAAGCGGGGCTTCAAATTTTGGGGCCATTGCGGGTGCTTCAAATTTTTTAAAAATAAAATTTAATTAAAAAGCTGTTAAAATGGTTACAGATGACTAAGTTTTATGCTTTTTAAGTTTAAAGTTTGAAATTAGCTATTTGAAGCTGCAAAAAGTCAAGCTTATGCCGTAAAATTGAGGTTAAATCACCTGATTTTGCAGTTTTGTAACCTTTTGTTACACTGCGGTCGGAAGGACCGGATAATTAATAAAACAATTAATACAATAATAATGAACGGGTTCGTAAGGAAGTTGTGAAGAAAAACCACTGAAGTAGTTACCTTTTCTAACACTTGCAATTTATTAATTAATTATAAACGGTCAACGTACCGTGCAAGCGAGCAGGGAATGCCCCAGTGAGCGAGAGAGAGAGAGAGAGAGATGGCAAACTTACAGATCGGCTCTTTCTGGTGGAAGTCCTCCGGGTACAATGGTGCACGACGTCTCGTTGGCACCTTAGCGCAGTGTCAGAAGTTGAGGGCAGCAAAACGACGCAATATGTCCACGTGAACAATTCCCTAAGTAACGACGCGTTTAATATTTGGCGGTCGTGATCTTAACGTGGGCACTGCCGTGACTCAACTGCCAAGCCTGCTGCCAGTCAGCCGGCGCTTAGCTTCCCCTCTCTCTGTCTCACTCACTCTCGTGTGGCGCTCGCCCGAGCTGCTGCTTGCCGGCGTTCACAATCGGGTTAGCGTTAACGCTAACTACAATTTTACTTATGCTAATTTGAGGCCCGGGGTTACCCGTTACAGTTTTTGATTTTTTACGTAAAAAGTAGCCTGGCTCCTCACTACTATTATAATTTTTAAATGATCTTTAATGAATTTTACGTTTTTGTGATTTTTTTTTACCAAAACAAGTCGTTCAAAAAATTGTCATTTGTTTTTTTCGCTTTTTCCCCATAAGACCCTGTGTTAAAAAAAAAAATTTCTCAAATATTTGCCTGGCTTCCTAATAAACATTGAATACAAAAGTTGTTGCTTTTTGTTCAAAGAATCTCCTGGAATTTTTTCAAACGAATCGAGCGGTTGGACCAAAATCGCATGAGCCTCCTTAAACTGAATTAAAATTAAATCATTGCACATGGTCGACTAACCTAAAAATTTGAAAAATCAACAATTAAAGGTTTTTTACTACTTATACTTGTGTAGATTGACACTGTAAAATCCAATTAAATTAATTAATAATCGTATCACTTTTACTTAGTAACAATAGTAACTCTTCAATAATTTCTAGAATGTCTTGCAGTGAAAGAATGTCCGAGGTTTTGGCAACACTGGCTGCTGGGTATTTCATTCACGGTATACCCAGACCACAAACCACTAGAGAATTTAAATATCAAAAATAGAAATGACGAAGAGCTAGGTGATATAGCCCACTACATTTCTCAGTACAATTGTGTAATAAAATACAATCCAGGGAAGGACAATGTAGAGGCGGACTGCCTGAGCAGAAATCCTGTATTTGAAAGCGAGGAAAATGTAGATGATAAACTACAGACGGTGAATATTGTGAGCATGAATGGTATCATCAGCGATCAGGCTTCAAACGCAGGGATCAAACATAAAAACAATGTTGTTATGGAAAAGGGCGTGTATTACAAGCAAAGAAAAAGCAAGAGAAAAATTGTTTTGTCCGAAGACTACAGTAAGATAAGATACTAATAGAAAGGTATATGTGCATTACGGTTACATAGGAATGAACCAGATTGAGTCAAAGAAAAGACCTTTCTACTTAGCACCTAATCTACTGGACAACATCAAACAAACTTGTCGTCAGTGCGAAGTTTGTATAAACTTCGAGGATTATTTTTGTGAGTACGTAAATTTAAAAAATCCAATTAATGTTAAGTTGCCAGATGGCAAAATTATAAAAGCGACTAAGTTAGGAAAAATTAAAATATATTTACAAATTATGATAGCATAATTCATGTTAATTTAAAGAATGTTTATTTTGTTGATGGTATAAGAAAAAATATTTTGAGTATTTCTAGAATAAGTGAATCTAGCACTGTTGTGATTAAAAATAAAAATGTCAAAATTTACAACAATAATAGAAAATTGATAGCTATTGCAAATAAAATTGATAATTTATACATTTTGGATAGTTTTGTTAATAGAAATAAAGATGAAAATATTTATGCAAATACTTTGAAATTATCAGATAAAGAAAAATGGCATAGGGCTTTAGGCCATGTAAATTTGCAATATTTAAATAAATAAGTTGAAAATAAACTGCTTGAAGGTTTGCCAGATAAGTTAGAAAATGATATTTTGAAATGCCGTTGCTGCTTTGTTGTTGTTGTGGACAATCATTTTTGTAGTGTCCGAATTTCCCGCATTGGAAACAAGTACCTTTCATTTTTGCATTGAAAGTACTAACACTTGGTTCTTTATTCATTTCACTTTTACACAAACTTTTTTCTTGTATTTTGGCTTTCACAAGATCCACTGTTCTGTCTTTAGCTGGCACTAAATCGATTAAATCACCAATATAACAATAACTTATTGGTAAAGCATTCATCATATAACGTATTTTTTCTTTATCACTTATTGTACCACCAGCAGCTTTGAAATTATTGCATGCCTTTTCAAAATCCACAAAAAATTCTTTAGGTGTGTCGTAATCTTTTAACTTTACTTGTTCAAGCTTGTGTTTGTTTATTATTTGTAGAGTTGTAGATTCTTTTGTACATATTTTTCAAAACATTCATCATCTCTAGAGTCGTCTTGCATTGACGTACGTACTCTAGCTGTTTGTTTGAAATTGTGCTGATCAAAATTGTTTTTGCTTTTGAATCCTTCTTTTTCCAATCTTCTGCTTTTTCATTGGCTTCTTTTTCTCGTTCTGCTGGTTCTAAACACTCTTTAAAATCCAATGTAGTCATTAATCTGAACTTCCAGTTCTCATAATCAATCCCATCAAAATAGGAATTGAAATTTCGTCAACTTTTGCATATTTAGCCATTTTCTGTTTTAATTTTATACTTTCTTCTATGTATAAATTCACTTTCAAAACATGAATTAAACCTCTTAGAAATATTTTTCTTAAATAATTTCTATTTTCTTTACTAATAGCAATTTCCGTGAATTTTGACTCTTCACTGTTATTTATTTTTTCTTTTACCCAATTAAACGTTTGCTATGTTCATTTAATTCAAAACTCGATTATCAAAAAAATCTCAACATGTGCTTAACCTCACTTTTCGCGATGCGCTCGCTTAACCTCGCGCCGCGCCATGCGGTTTCACAAAATTAAATCCTCGTGCATCAACCGTTTGCACGAATTTTTTCTACAGGCTTTTCACGCCTCTCACTTACTTAGCTTCTAAGCTAATTAATTTCAAAAATATTTTTCTATGCTCCTTAAAAAAGTGGCATAGATAAGAGAAAATTTTTTGGAGTACATGTTTTCACTGACTAAACTTTTTATACTTTTAACCACACTTTTTACTGACTAAACTACGCTCACGGCTACCATGTTGTAAATAAAGGATCGAGGATCGTGAAATAAAGGTTCTGTGTGGTTAAAATAATTAATATAGTTCATTGAATAAAATAAATATATTAGGCTTCGATAAGCCTTACATCGCGTGACCGTACGCGCGAGCAACAGAATGGAGAGAGAGAGTAGCTTCGCCGTCGGTCTTCGTCAGTAGCTTTAGAACACACGCATGCGCGCAGCAGTTTTGCACACGACACTCATACCGCGTGTATTCAAATAATATTATAATGTCGGAATATTTACATAATTTAACAGTATTATTATTAAATCCTTTACAGAAGAAGATGAGAAAAAGTACAACATTCCTACATGTTATCAAACAGCAAAGCACCACCTTCTTTTAACAAAATTACCGGAATTTCTAAGAATAAAGAAGACACTTCAAAAAAGAGGTCAATTTAGAAATGTGTGGGTATTTGTGCCAGATGAAATTTTGCAGTTATACAGAGACGAAGTTGGAAATTTGGTATTCAACGATTATTTACTGCAAGACATATCTCAAATTTTATTTTTATTTTCACTTAAACTTTCACTCGAACTATTCACGTGTGCTTCCGTCGCCCAGCTCTCGGTGTCGCTGCGCTGCTCGTTGTTTGACTCTGCTGCTCATCCTCGACCTCGATGAACACCGCCTCTGCCGTTGCCTCGTTGGTTGTCTCGCTGACCTCGCTGATAGTATTGTATACATAGTAAAATGGCAAATGTACCATTTGATAATGAGAAAGAATTAATTTGCTTAAAAAGAATGAATATGAGTGAGAATGAGAATGTTAATGAGGAAAATTCTATTAATTTAAGGTTAAAGAATGAGGATGATTCTGAGAAAGATAATGATGATGAGTGTGAATCGGATGAAAATATTTCAAGCGAGCGCGATAGTGTTGATAATGTTGATGAAATGATTGATGAAAATTAGACTATTCCTAAAAGATCGAAGAGAAAAAGAAGTCCTATTCAAAGATACGGTAACCCTATAACACATTGTGTTTATGTCAATTATGTAAATGCAAATGTACCGAATACATTCGAGGAGGTGTTAAACTCCAGCGAATCAAGAAATTGGCAAAAAGCAATGAACTCCGAGATTGAGAGCTTAAATAAAAACAAAACATGGGTTGTTGTTGACAAACCTAAAGGTAAGAAAATAATTGATGTTAAATGGGTTTACAGAAAGAAAAATGATAATACTTATAAAGCTAGACTAGTAGTTAGAGGCTTTTAACAGGAAGAATGTTTAGAAAATGTTTATTCACCTGTCGGTAAAATGCAAACTTTAAAAATTCTATTAAGTTACAGTTGTGCAAATAATTTATTTGTTGAGCAAATGGACGTTGAGACAGCATTTTTAAATGGCAATATAAAATCTGGAAGACTCCTGATCGGCTTGGTGTCAAAGACGTCTAAGCTCGTCGATATCTTCCTTTGCGCCGGTAGGACGAAATTTATTGGAAGAGTTATTTATCAATCGGAGTTGAAAATTAATTATTTGTCCTTGAAAATTTTCAATAACATGCACAAATTGAAGTTATATGCCGGCCAGCAGCAACTAAGGAAATTTAAATATAGACTAGAAATGAAAAAAAAGAGAAATAAAGGAATAATTATGGTTATCATATGGGTAATAATTTGTAACGGGGTATTTCTTAAGAAAAGGGCCTCCCTTAAATAATTAATGGAGTTTCCCGGGCCCTCCCGTTACAAGAAAAATCTCTTTTAATAACTCTAGGGGAAAACTCCTTAATCTGGGGTCAGGGTTTCCACGGAGAGGAAACCTCCGGGAACGGTCGGTGAGCTAAAGAGAGAAGAAATAAATTATTACAAAAATTTAGGTTAATTTCCTTTTTATTCTTGTCTACGAAAAATCATTGTCTACATTTACAAACAAAATTTAATTTGAGAACAAAGGAATTAAACAAACTATAAAATAGTCTACAAAATGGCGGGTAACGACGCCGCGCCAAGACAAAAAAAAAACTCTATCGAATTTAACAAACTTTTAATAATAGCCAAACAGAATTCTCATTTAGCGTGCCATATACACAATTTCCGGAAAACCATGCTTTATAAAGTTTTTCAATAATTAAAACAAAAACCTTACGTTACAAAAATTTCAACCAAAAATTCTCTGATGCCCCAAAATGGCTACTCTCTGGTTTTTCAACTCTCGGTATTGCAAGAAGGAAATAACCCAAGTCTTCGATTTCTTCTTGTACCTAGCTGTAAATAAAGAAAAAAAAAAAATGTCTACAACTCAACTAAAGAAAATTAGGAAAAGGGAACTTAGGAAAAAGTCTACTCAAAGGAACAAAAAAAAAATCACACTCTCAAACACTACCTCACGCTGTGGCTACTGAGAACAGAGTGACGCTCCCCGCGTCTCTCTGACTCGACTTCCTTCTTCACCATCCCCTCCAAACACTCTCCGCCAATCCACACAAATTAATCTAATTAAGCCTCATTCATACTCGAGGAACAGTCATTTGTTCACCAATCAGACACATTCACGCCACAACACCCAATCACGCTCCCGTCTACAATCTTCCGGTGGCGATCGCCACACCACCTATAGTACGCGCGAAAATCCAAAATAAAGAATAAAAATAATGTACACGAGGCACTCACTGCGTTAACCTATCCCTCGCGCACATACTCTCTCTCTCGCTCTCCCCCATACGCACACATTGTTCGCGCAACGTACACAATACAAAAAAAAATAATATCTCACTCACGCCCGCGTCTACTGTGGTGAGCGTGCGCGCACGCGCTTGGCGACGCAGTTGCGTCGTCTGCCGACACGCGCCGCGCACCTCCTCCGTCGCCGAAAACTCCCCGACGGAGAATCGGAACCCGTGTGTGGTGTATGTGTGTGTACGTGCGCGCCCTGGGCCGGGAGAGCCTTCCCGGGTGGTGAACATGTGTGTGTGTGTATGTGTCGTGCGCGCGCCGGGTGCTCGTGCTGCTGCAACAGCAGCGTCCAACCGACGGCGATCGTCGCCACGTGGTCGGCTTCTGCTGCGCGAGAAAGTGGCATGATTATCACCTGGGAAGGTAAACAAACAAATTAATTATTTCTTTGTTTCCCAGGTGACCTGACACTGACAGGTAAAAAAAAATAATTTACGAGGGATTCACTCCCTCGCAAATTTATAGAATGAATCAACTGGTTCATAGATATTCAAAGTTTATTAAAGATTATATATAGGCATGCTGTCTTACTGCAGCTACAAAGTTTTCGATTCGACGATGTATAACAAGATTTCGTAATCGTTAGTTAATAATCTAAGGTCGTGCAGTGAGCGTTGCATATAACGAAAAAAAGAGTAATTTATCAATTCTTCGAGCTCGCGATTCCCGACTACGCGGTGGGCTTCGCGTCCATATCGAGGTAGATTTCGTGCTTGAGATACAACGGATTTTATAAAAAAAAATGTTTGGCGTCCGAGCGTACCGTGAGTTAGTAGGGTCTTGGTTGTTCAAACTCCCTGGGAAATGCAAGCATTTCCCACTCAGTTGAAACTGCCGTGATGGAAGCACCGTTTATAACTGGAGTCGGGAGATAAACAATCCGCACAAAAAAAATTATTAGCCTTGCTAATTTAAATGATGATCTTACGCAGCTGCTCCTAGAACAAAATGCGGGAACCCAGTCAGGACTCTTGGTTCTGCTTTACCAACTTCCCGGTCCGGTTCAGCACCGAGCAAATCAAAGACGGCGGGAATGAGCAGCGGCTCGAGTCGACCCGGTTGCGAGTTTTCGTTGTCTATAGACGACCTTGAGTCCTAGACACCACTCGCGACGCGTAGCGTAAAAAAACTTAGAATTATTTCTACTAAATCTCTCAGCTAAAGTTTAGTTTAAAGTTTAAGGTTTAACTGATCACAGAGATTCAAGAAGTAGAAAAAGAGTGTCCCCCTTTGCAAGCCGTGGTCAGCACAATACCTTGGTGCGGGCCGAATTTTAGGTGGGAGTGCGCGAGATTTGATTAAGTACGCGTATTAGTCTATTACGCGTCGCGAAGGATCATCCAGACCTAATAAATCCCTTCTCTACGTTTAATCCGCAGAGGAGTGGGATCGCGGTGATGCCGAATTCGAATAATTAGCGCGCCACTCACTGCTCGATTCAAAATTCCTGCCAAATTATTCTAGCTAATTTTATTCCTGACATAACAAATAATAAATTAATAAATCAAAATATATTTATAACAACAAATATAGGTACTCAGTTGTACCTCTGCAAGCGGGAACGTTGCAAAATTGAGAGAGAGAGAAAGAAGGAATTTGTTTTAACGTATCCGAGTGAATCAAGGGATAGCGATTTTTTGTTGTTGTTATGTCGAGTTGAACGACGGTACGGATTATTGTTTACGGGTAAAAAGTTACGTTGACGGAATGAAAAATACTGGCGTGTGATTTTTTTTCTCTTTATCGGAACATTGTCCGATTTGATTGACGTTTTTTTAGAGGAAAGAATTATGACCCCGGCAGGGGAGCCGTAGAAGACTGTAGTACAGTGTTCGGCTTGCCTAGTCGCAGATGGATAGAGTTATCGTGAGATTGTTGTGCGCGCGGCCGCGACCCACGAACGGACGATGGTCTAGTAGACATTGGAACTTCAAGGGAATCCGCACGCAGTCTCCGGTTGGCTCCTTGAAATCGGTTGACTCGGTCCCTGTTGCAAAACCGTATTCGTAGTACGTGCGGGGGCGACAGAGAGGGAGCCATACCTCCGTTTTTTTTTTTTTTTTTAGTGTTTTTGGTAATTAATTTTTTTTGTTTGCCAGTCCGGAGGAGGCCGGTGGGTTGGAGGAAAGTTCGACACCCACACTGGAGGGAGATATTTTAGCTCTGCAGCAGAGGACGCAAGAGCAGCAGCAACAACTGAATGTGATCCTGCAGGAACTGGAAGCAGAGAGAGAAAGAGCACGACTGCTCGAGGCTCAACTGAGTAAAGTTTACTTTTAATCTCTATTATGAAATAATATTTTCTTGTCAAGCTTTTTCTCCATTAATTAAGCGAGTGTCTAAATTGGACAAGTCAACGGTGATTGCGTAAGAGTGCGTTTAGACGTTAAATCGGCCGTTCAATATAGAATTGAAACTCGACGAGAAAAACCAAAAGCACCCCACTCTTGCAATCAGGAAATTGGAGGGAGAGAAAGTTTGATAGAATACTAAGGTTTCCCGTTTGTGAAAAACTGTCAATGTGATAATTTACTAATACATACAAAAAAAAAAAAAAAATTTTTTTTCAGTGACTGCTAGGGAGCAAAACGCTCCATTCTTGCAAAATGCTAATCAAGGGCTGCCCCCTTGCCAACCCTACAACCTCGACCGACAGCGCTAAGTACAACGGTAGACGAACAACCACAGCAAAACAACACCAATGGGCCGAGTATAGCTCACTCGTCGCCAGTCGACCTGAGCCAACCTGATGGCCTGCAGTCTGATCATATCGTTCCAGCCGGGACAAACAACGTAGAGGCCAACAACAGCAACCAGCCGGAATTCCAGGCGAGGCAACTGGCACAAAACATGAGAGAGGCAAATTTACCTATAGGTGCAACGTCGACGAGAGATTTTGTCAACCATCAGGTAACCACAAAAAACATTACACTCACCATCCCAGTATCCCAAGCAGCGTCGACGAATAATAACTTGACTACCCAAATGAACGTAGTAATAACCCACGACCAACGATAAATTTCCGGGAGAAAGACAATATTTACCATTCGACAATGATGGACACTCCAGGCGCTAATTTAGAGCCAAATCGCGGTCCAACGGTGCAGGCTCAGGTTAACGCTACTAACCTAGAAAACTGTGGTCAGACAAACTTTGAAATTTTTGAAAATCAACCGCATTCAAGCTGTGGAGAGCTGAGTCAATTGATAGCGAACCAAGGACGGAACAGGTTGAATTTGAATCAAAAATATATACTCACCCAGGAGTCAGAGTTTTGTCTTTGGCTTGACCACTTTAATACTGAATTATCGGTGTCCGGACTTCTCGACGTTATCAACCCGGACGCGACGATCTTGAGAGATTATTCGATCGGAGAAAGAGTTGAAAGAGAAGCTCAAGTTCGTGCGATCATCATAAATAGGATAGACAGCTTCTACCACAGGCAAATAATAAACTTTAAAGACCCTAAACTAATTTTGCAACACTTGAAAAGGCAGCGAAAGATACAAGCCAACGTGACACATGCCACAGTTAAGCAGAGACTCTGGAAAATACAAATGAAAAGGGGTGAAAAAGCGCCTGCATACTTGAATCGGTTCGACGAAATTGTTCGGGATCTCGAATCTGTAGAGGGTCCGAAACCAGGGCTAGAAAAAGACAATCGGTCAGCTTTTTTTAACAGTATAGTCGACGCATTCCCCTCTATTAAACACTACGATACACAATACAACTTACAAAATGGTAAGGAAATGCTACTGGCAACGCTAAAAACTGCTCTTTTACAGATAGAGACAAAAGCGACGGAGCACAAGGAGTTTCGCTCCCAAACTAGGTCTCAGATATTGCGGAAAAACCGACGAATTCATCGCTAAAACCGATGCAAGCTTTAGTGATTGGAATGAATCGACGTCAATGAGTGGATATGTAATGACTCTATTCGGTGATACTATAGCGTGGCAGAGTCACAAGCAAGCTTCCATAAATAAGTCAACGTCAAAGGCAGAACTGACGAAAGTCCAGCAAGCCGCGACGTAGGCCCGTCTGCGATTGGGAGGGAGGAAGAACGAGAATTCGCAGACGGTTGACGCAACAATCCTAAATTATTTGAAGACGCGGAATTGGACTCACTAAAACTTGGAAGGAAAATAATTGACCTGACTGACATAAATGCAGGCGTAGAAATCGACACGTCAACGATCGAGATACGCGAGTATTCCGAAGAGAAGCTAACGAAATCATCAGAAAGGATGAAATGGTACAGAAGACTGGGCCATGCATGTGTAGATCACCTGCGACGGTTGAAGAAACAATTACCCGAATTACAAGACGTCAGGATCGATGATAGCATCCGAGAATGCAAAGTGTGCATTCTGGGAAAAATGAAGAAACTACCCTTTTCAGAAAGAAGGGATAGAGCAAAAAGACCTCTTGAACGGGTTCATACAGACATAATGGGACCAATTACTCCCGTCTCGTTTCCAGGTTCGTGCTGATATATAATAACATTTGTCGACGATTACAGCAGATTTGTAAGAATCTACTGCCTAAAAAATAAAAGCGAAGCTGGAGAAAAATTCAGGACATATCTGAAAAATGCACGAAATTTATTAGGAAAAGATGAGAAAGTCTGCTTCGTACGGGCTGACAATGGTCGAGAAAACCTAGGCAGAGAATTTCTGAAAGTCATGGAGGAAGAGAAGATCGACTTCGACTTGTCCCCAGTAGATACGCCCCAGCTCAATAGAGTCGCAGAAAGAATAAATTTGACGCTGGAAATGAAAATAAGGTCGATGTTACTGGACTCAGGACTCCCAGCAACTATGTGGATACTGGCGGCAGAAGAGGCGACTCATGTGTACAACAGGACGCCTCACACTTCGAACGACTTTCAAGTACCTTTAATGAAATTTACTCCAGACCCAAAGTTACATGTTGACAAACTTCGACGTTTCGGCTGCATGAGCTACATGCTAGATCTGGGGAACAATCGAAAGTTTGATCCAAGTGGTAACAAGGTAGTGCTGGTAGGGCACACAAAGACAGGTTATCTATTCTGGGAACCACCCACTGGAAAATTGATCATTTCAAGGAATGCGAAACTCAACGAGAAAATCGTGTACCGGGATGCCTACAAAACAAGGTTACCGGTAACACGTGAACATAGTAATGATGACAACCCTGTAAGCACACATGGCAACGACAATAACTTGACGTTCGAGGAAAACTCATCAATAGACGCACAAAACCAAGAAGAAAATAACAACCAGCAGAAAAATGAAGTTGACGAATTAAAGAAAACCAATCCGAGACGTGGCCGAAAACAGAAAAATAACCAAACAACTACTGAAATACCTCTAAAGAAGATTAGAGAAATGCCGAAAAGGAAAGCCAGAGAAAATCGACGCTTCAACATAAAAGATAAAAGAATAGTGAAAGTGTCGGATTCAAGCTTCGCATTTTTCACTGACGGTGTACTTGATAAAGATCAAATCCAGTATAGAGAAGTACAAGTCGACGGAAATTATGACGATGGCCATTGTAAAGAAAAAGTGCTCTAGGAGGAAGACGAGATTAAATTCTGTCTAATGGCCACAATCAATAAAAACCCATGTTCATATAAAGAGGCAATGACATCATCCGAATCAGAACTCTGGAAAAAAGCGATGAAAGAAGAATTACAGCCGATGAATAAAACCGACGTATGGGATTACGTTGACCGAAACACACTCGACAAAGAAGGAAAGAAAGTGAATGTAATTGATTCAAAATGGGTCTACAAGCAAAAAGTCTACGAGAATGTAAAAATTGTTTACAAAGCTAGGCTCTTAATTCGTGGTTTTAAGGACACAAATCAGTATGAACTAAAAGAGACGTACGCTCCTGTAGCCAGGATGCCATTGGTGAGGGCATTGTTTGGAATCGTGAATAAATACGACCTAGACATGTGTCAAATGGACGTTAAGACGGCCTTTTTAAACGGCAAATTGACTGAAGATATTTATATGGAGATCCCGGAAGGTCTCGACGTGCCGGATGGACAAACGAAAATATGTAAACTAAAAAAGGCTATATATGGTCTTCGTACAAGCTCGAAAAATTGGAGCGAGAGGTTTAAAGAAGAAGCGCAGGAACTAGAGCTGGGAAATTCCATCAATGAACCGTGTCTATACACTTGGTACAAGGGTGGACAGTTGGCCATAGTACTGTTATATGTCGACGATATGCTTATAGCATCAAACAACAAAGAAAAGCTCAAGGCTATCAAAGAAAAGTTGAGCCAAGCCTTCGAGATGAAGGACATAGGGGAATCAAAATTGTTCCTTGGCATCCAAGTAAAAAGAAATCGCGTCAACAAAGTCATAACGATCAATCAGACGGATTAGACCGAGAAAATCCTTGAACGTTTTGGAATGAAACATTGCGTTTCGAAGGATATCCCGATGGAAACTCGTCAAATACAAAAACGAAACTTCAAGAAGTCAGGTGGCAAAGAACTAGCACTGAACAAACTTAAAACAAAAGTTCCGTACAGGGAAGCAATTGGTTCACTCCTATATTTTGCAGGGAGTACCAGACCTGACATCTCTTTCGCAGTCAATTTTCTCTCAAGGAGACAAACTTCAGCCACAGAAGCCAACTGGGAAGACGTGCTAAAAGTTATGCAATATTTGAGAGGAACGACGGACCTAGGTCTCAGATATTGCGGAAAAACCGACGAATTCATCGCTAAAACCGACGCAAGCTTTAGTGATTGGAATGAATCGACGTCAATGAGTGGATATGTAATGACTCTATTCGGTGATACTATAGCGTGGCGGAGTCACAAGCAAGCTTCCATAAATAAGTCGACGTCAAAGGCAGAACAAATGGCAATGTCGGAGGCATGTAGCGAAATCATAGCCCTTGACAAAGCGTTTCCATTAATGATTAACAGACGTTTCATGCCAGTACCATTGTGGTGCGACAATAAAGCTGCGCTCAGACAACGCTCAGAAAGAAGGTTGTCACGCACTGAAAGACTTGGACGATCCAGTACCCTTAATCAACGCGAATTTGAAATATCGAGAAATTTAAGGGATAATGCCGGAAATTTCCGATACGCACGGGGAATACGTGAAAGAATTAGTTCGTGACAACAAAGTAAAAGTCGTGAGAGTCCCGACGGATACAAATACGGCCGATATATTTACTAAGCCGTTAGAATGCTCGAAGCATAAAAAATTTACGGAAGAATTGTTGAACATGAATGTGAAATTTAAGGATAGAAAAACATATAAAAGTCGACGATATAAAGACGAATAAATATTTGTATTCTTAACTTTGTTACAGATTCGACGAACGTGGAAACTTACTCCCATTCAAACAACACCAGCGAAGAAACGTTGAGCAGCGACAGCGATACCAGGAGCCACAATTGTCGTCGATGCTCACGGAGTCAGTCCTTAACCAGGAACGACCGTGGTACGATGAGCAGAACCCCGCAAACTCGCCGCAACAGATAGATACAGAGAGTCAAGTCGACGGAAACCAAGATTCCCTAGAGTTACCACAACTGGGGAATTTACAAATTATAGTCGACGAGGAAGAACCGACGGTAAACACACAAGCTCCGGAACTACCAGTAGAAGTCAACGAAGAAACAGGAAAGACCAATCAAGAGAATGATGACCTCGAAGAGACGCCAGAAGAAAATGGGCCCCAATCTACCACTTACGTTGAGGATGAATACATGATTTGATTTGATTTGATTTTGATGTGTTTATTAAATGTACATTATGTTGTACAAAATACATAAGATTATAACAAAGTTCTACATTAGGATATAATTTCAATATAAAGTAAAAAATCAAATAAAATATGATAAAATAAGATAGAATAAAATAAAATAACAATATATAAGTAATAATAATAATAAAAGTAATAAAATGAATATAATGGTATACAATAGCAATCAAAGTAACATGGGTAACATTATCAGTCTCATCAGTATTCACTCCGAGAATCACAAACTAACAAACAAACTAACATTTCATTTCATACAGATCTCGAATTCAACAGTGTAGAAAAAAACTTAATCTTCTCCCTCGGTATTAAAGATGTGTGATTTGATGAGGTGTTTGAATGAAGTGAAGGATGTAGATTGGCGAATATTTGGGGGTATGGTATTTCAGGAGTAGGTAGCTAATACATGAAAGGATCGCTCCAGAGACCTAGTGCGGAAAGAGGGGACAATCAAGACATCAAGTGCATGCGGATTAGCCAATCTTAAGGGACGTGAGCTGAGCTTTTTAACAAAAAAATTCGCCAGATAAGACGGAGTACCTGTGTGCAGGATTCTATAGAGCAAGCAGCCAGCAAAATAATCCCTGTGGCCTGATAATCGAAGCCACCCAAGCTCACGCCTATAAGATGTGACGTGATCACTCTTTCTAATCCCAAAGATGTATCTGATACCACGATTGAGCAGACGCTGTAGAATGAGATCCTGCTCATCCGATATATTGCAGTACACAAGCGAGCAATAGTCAACGACAGGAAAGAGCAGGGTCTTCACAAGGTGCTTACGCAGTTCAAGGGTAGTGCTGCGCCTGAAGTGGTTAAGACGGTACAAAAGAGAGTTAGCTCTGCGACAAATATATCTAACATGGTCCTTCCAGTTCAGTTTGGAATCCAGCACCACCCCAAAACTACGCGCAGAAGGGACAAACGGGACTGTGCAGCCACCAAATTGCAGGTCATGAATACCCAACTCATTAAAGTCATTGACATAGGACGGAGTCCCAAAAATCATAGGTTTAGTCTTATTAGCATTCAGTACCAGCTGGTTAGTGGCAGCCCAGTCAGCGACGTGCTCAGCACCCCGGCTCAGTCTTCTAAGAGTGGCGTGTATGTCCTCAAGTCAGCCCCGCACGTAGATCTGAAGATCATCAGCATAAATCACATGGTAGACACCAGGGCCAAGACCCTGGGCGATATCAATGACAAATAGAAGGAAGAGCAGAGGACCCAGCACAAAGCCCTGGGGCACACCTTTATTGAGGGGACAGAAAGAAGTAAAGCCGCCATCCTCTGCCCTTACTGCCTGCAAGCGACCAGTCAGATAAGAAGCAACCCACCGCAAGACTCTATGAGAAAATCCCAATGGTCGTATTTTCCTGAGCAGTGTAACGTGTGAGACCGAATCAAAGGCTTTGTTGTAATCAAAAAGTAGTAGTGCAGTCATTTGTCGCTTGTCCATACTCACCCGAATGTCATCAGTGAGTTTCAACAGTGCCGTCTGCGCACTATGTCCCGCTCTAAATCCTGCTTGATGTTCATCCATCAGACCCTGAGATTCAATAAATGCAGAAATCTGATCATGGACCAGTCTCTCAAGGATCTTTGACATAAAATTGAGCAGGGAAATAGGACGAAAATCATTCAGACAGGAAGGAGAGGGTGTTTTGTTAAGTGCGATCACTATTGACTTCTTCCATTGATCAGGAAAGGTCGATGTAGATAAAGAAGCATTAAAGATTTTGCAGAGGAAAGGACCAATGGATGGAAAAGCTGGTTGGATGAAACTCTGAGGAAGAGCGTCAATGCCCACCACCTGGGATGTCGACTGACTGATAGCACGTGGTATGTCGTCAATAGTCACATCTGCAAAGGCAAAGCCTCCAAAATCTTTCTCTTTTCCCAAATCATTAAGAAAAAGAGAAAGATCTGGGGCCATATCATCAAAAGAAACAGAGACAAAGTGAGCATTGAGATCTTCCACCGAGAAACAATCCAGATCGAAGTCAGCCTTGGAGGAGATACCAAGATGTCTTAGTTCCTTCCAAAGCTGTTGGGGATCAGTGATGTCCTTAAGCCTATGTCAATAGAAGTCAAGTCTTGCAAGCAAGAACAACAAGCCCGCAGCTCAGTTCCCTTCGTCCGCACCGGCCTCTGAAAGGTAGGACGTGAGGTACATGTAGATGATAAAGAAAAGTGAGATAGATAAACATTGGGCGATTGGTGTGATTCACTGATGTGTATGAAATGATAAGATGAAAATGAATTATTGCCGCGAGAGAGAAGATGAAGCAGTATACCTGTTAAGTTAAAAAACGTTGAAGGTCCTCGTTTGACGTGATCGCTGTGGCAGCATCTCCCTTCTTCCTCCGAACAAAGATTTGACCACTCCTTACGAAGCTTGTGAAGCCAGATTTCGGCTGTCTGGCTCTTTCACGGACAGACCGATGTAAAATGAAGATGTCCTTTGGCATGATGCCCATTTCTCAGCAGGGACTAGATCAACGGAATCGTCTCTTAGAATGGCATCAGAGCATAACAGTCACTCCTATCCCCAGAGAAGTGTTGACTGAGGAGGAGTGCAGTGAGATAAAGATCTCATACATAGAAACGTAAAGAACCTCCGGCCGAGGGAATTGAAAAGAAAAAGTCGACGATGTTTTTTTTTTTGTATTCATTTTAAAAATTATTCACTTTTATTGTAAGTCTTTTAGATGGAGAGCGATAGTTTAGAAAGTATAATCCCTGTTGAATGTCCACTCGTGTGACACATGTAACATTATTTTCAAGTCGATGATTATAAAAGGGAATAAAATATGGATATAGTTAATTATTTAATGATTTTATAGCCTCTTATGTCATAAATAATCAAAAAATTGTTTTTTTTTTTTTTTTTTATTTTACGTGCTTTTCTTTAACTTACAATGTTTCGTCGTTGTCGTCGTACGCTCAAAACTGCCAAGCTCTAGAACTTGGAGCTTGTAAGACCTGGAGGTCTGAAATTTTGCAGAGGGTCTAGGTTCGGGTGACAATACATGAATCCGTAGTCACTTATCGACCTGGACCTCCAGGTCACCGATGACGGGGGTACCTGAGGGAGTCATCCGAGAATTTGGGCTAAATTTTTCGGGGATGACTTTGAAGAAAGTAATAGAGCATTTATCGAGGCAATTTGAACCTAAGTACCAAGGTCACCGATGATTGGGGTACCCGGGGTACCTGGGGGTCATCTCCGAGAATTCGGGTCAAATTCTTGGGATATGACTTAGGATAGATTTCGGGGGTGTTTTAGAGCATATGAGGAAGAAGTTTGAACCTGGAGAGCCAGGTCGACGATGACGAGTGTACCTTGGGAACCTGGAGGTCATCTTCGAGAGTTAGGGACAATTTCTGCATAAATGACTTTAAGAGGTAATATAGAGTATTTATCGAGGCAATTTGAACATTAGTATCAAGGTCACCGATGATGGGGGTACCTGGGGTACCTGGGGGTCATCTCCGAGAAGTATAATTTAGTTGAACAAAAATGCCGAACTCTTAAGTCATCCCCGCAGAAATTGGCCCAAACTGTCGAAGATGACGTCCAGGTTCCTCAGGAAAAACCGTCATCGGCGACCTGGGTACTTAGGTTTAAGTTGCCTCGATAAATACTCTATAACACCTCTTAAAGTCATTTCCGCAGAAATTGTCCCTAACTCTCGAAGATGACCTCCAGGTTCCCTAGGTACACCCGTCATCGTCGACCTGGCTCTCCAGGTTCAAACTTCTTCCTCATATGCTCTGAAACACCCCCAAAATCTATCCTAAGTCATATCCCAAGAATTTGATTCGAATTCTCGGAGATGACCCCCAGGTACCCCGGGTAACCCCATCATCGGTGACCTTGGTACTTAGGTTCAAATTGCCTCGATAAATACTCTAGAACTTTCCTCAAAGTCATCCCCGAAGAATTGATCCCAAATTCTCGGAGAAGACTCCCTCAAATACCCCCGTCATCGGCGACCTGGAGGTCCAGGTCGATAAGTGACTACGGATTCATGTATTGTCACCCGAACCTAGACCCTCTGCAAAATTTCAGACCTCCAGGTCTTACAAGCTCCAAGTTCTAGAGCTTGGCAGTTTTGAGCGTACGACGACAACGACGAAACATTGTAAGTTAAAGAAAAGCACGTAAAATAAAAAAAAAAAAAAAAACAATTTTTTGATTATTTATAATATAAGAGGCTATAAAATCATTAAATAATTAACTATATCCATATTTTATTTCCTTTTATAATCATCGACTTGAAAATAATGTTATGTGTGCCACACGTGTGGACATTCAACAGGGATGTAGATAGTTAGGTAAGTTTTTCTTGGGCTAATCCCAGTTATTAAGTCAGACGGGTTAGAGTTTTGGAATCGATAACTCCCAGAGATAGGAGGGAGTGTTGGATTTGGATATCTCGGGGAGTGTCGACCGCGAGCTCACATGAGAGCGTGCGTGTGCGCACTGGGCGCCTGCACGGATTCACTCTGATCGCGCGTTGCTAACCCTTCGGACGGTTTAGATTTGTATTCTATTGTTAGCTCTCTATTTTATTATAATTTATTGTACGTCGACGTGGTTATATTAATAAAGTCATAGTAAAATAGATCTTCGTGTGTGTTATTCTTCAGATAGAATCGATACTCATAATTTAATAACAATTAAGGATCTTAAATCCATTATTATTATTATTATAATTAATTTAATTAATTAAACTGAATTAAATTTAATCATTGCACATGGTCAACTAACCTAAAAATAGAAAAATCAACAATTAAAGGTTTTTTACTACTAATACTTGTGTAGATCGACACCGTAAAATCCGATTAAATAAACTAATAATCGTATCACTTTTACTTAGCAACAATAGTAACTCTTAAATAATAGTCAACAAATAATTACACGAGCTCAGTCGCGTGTGTTATGATTCTCCCTGTACTACTGTCTCCCCCCAAGTGCGCCGTCATCAAGCGGCGTACACACTCGTAAAGCCACACTCACACCTGTATACAAAGCTTACATAAATATTTAAAAAATAATATAAATATTTAAAAAATAATATAAATATTTAAAAAATTATTTTTAACTGTTTTGAAATATATTTCATAGATTACAATGCAGTTGGTCCTCAAAACAGCATGCTAGAGTTGATAATGGGAATTTTCAACAAGGCGACATTAAAAGAAGATTCGATTGATTTTTCGAGTATGTAACGTAGATTTTAAAATCATTGTATAAATATTTCATATAAAATTTTTAAATTTCAGATGAGATCATACAGCCTGGTCCGTCAGGTTTAAAAACCCAGCAGCTGCAGCAGGTAGCAGTACCTGAGTCGCCAACGGTTCCTGCTACATAACAGTCGTTACCACAATCGAATGATACTGACTCTAAAGGTAAATTTTCAACTGACTTTTAGAAGCTAATTAAGAATTAAAAAAAAAAGTTTTTAATTTTTTAATTTTCAGGAGAGTTTGCTGTTGATTTTAGATCAAACACGGTAGCAAAGACTATTTTGCAGTCAAATCATGGTAATGAGTAATTTTTTAAAATTTCAAATATACTTATTAAAAAATATTCATTAAATTTTTTTTTAAATTGGATCCTCAGGCTTGCAGTTGCAAGCAACGTAGAGGCGGCATGCTGTACAGCGTAGGAGCGGAGGGAAGGTGTAAGTTTACACTACGGGTAATATAGTTAAAAAACAAAAAATAAGCGAATTTAAAATTTAAATTGATAATTTAAAATAATTTATGCATTATATATTAATAAAAAAAAAAAAAAAATTATTGTATATTTTTTTTATATTAAATATGTAAAAAAATTTTTATTTTTAATTATAAGCATATGCAATGTTGTTAGAAAAAAAAATTAATTCGATAAAGTTATCATAAAAATATATTTTACAAAAGAATTACATTCTAAACATAAAATACAGTTAGTACTATAAATTTACTATGTAAGCATTTTATCATATGTTGTTAAAATTGCTAATAGAATTTATGCAAAAAAAAAATTGTAATTGGTACTAAAATTACAATATATGACTTTACAAATTTTTCTTAAAATCTAACTCAAACTTTATCAAACTTCCAATGTCCAAACATAATCTATCTATATCGCGTAGAACCATGTCTTGGTATTCTTTGTACTGTATTCGAAAAGCAGCAACAGCATCAGCATCAGTGTCTTGATCACTCGATGTAGAAGACTGTACATTTTCTGCTGTGACTGTGGAAAATACATATTTGATGTCAATTTTAAAAGAAAAACTTCCCAAAAATATCAAAACTGTATATGTTTAATAATTGTCTGAATGATTACCAGCCACAGCACGCTGAAAATTTTGTAACTGTGAACGCTCTTCATATTCTTTCGTAAAACTAGTAAGATCAATGTTATTATTTTTCCAAGTAGGTGGAGTGGTGTCTACAAAGAAATAAAAGAAGGAGTTAAATTAAGTTAGGAGCAGCTCAATTAAAGTTATTACTGGTTCTAAACATCAATTAACAAATAAAAAAATAAAAACAAAAATTCAAAAATGAATACAAAGTACTTACCAGAGCTATGGTTTTGTAGTGGTTTGGGAGGATGGTTCTGGATATGAACTTTGATAAATTTGTTAGGATCAAACTGAAAAATAAAATTTAAATTAGATTACTAAAAAAACAAAACTAATATTTCAACAATAAAAACTACAAGTATCTTACTGGATTTTTTTTTGAGTTTACTCAAAACTACACTTGACTTCTCTACAGCGTCCAGTTTTTGTCTTTTTGCTAGCTGGCAGAGTGGTGTTGAAGGTGAAGCTGTAAAAAAGTCTTAATTGAATGAAAATTACTTTGGCACAAGATTTATGGTACAAAGATGTTGAAAGTTCTATATGTTTCATTGCTAAATCTTTTTCAAGTTATTTTAAAATAAGAAACTTTAACAAGATTATTTAAATACTATTTAAGATAAAGTAAAAGAATACTCACCTTGTTGAGGTTCAACTTCTGCCTTGTTTTGTAACTGGAGAGTGTTTTTGTAAGCATAGTTATTAAGTTTACATGGGTCAATAGAATCTGTGTATTAACAAACAATGCTTATTATTTAATGCAAAACCTTCAATTAATTAGTATTTTTAATGAAAATTTATTATGAAATACACTTACTTGCTTTTTTTTTAAATTCTTTTAATAGATCAGATGATGATTGAGACTGTGTTTTTGACTCATTTTCAGTGGTTATTAAATTGTGAACAAGAGGGAATGTATCTGATAACCGAAGATTTGATGATGGAACTGTTTTCCCTTAAATGTTATGAAAAGGTTGATTAGAAGACATCTCGTCATAATGAAAAGCTTCAAAGGAAACTTATTTTCAATATTAATAATACTAGTAATACTCAATAATATTAGTAATACTCAACGAAAAGTAATGTGCGAGCGCGCAATTAATTACGCAGTGCTTTCAGGTTAGTTCGGGCTCAACACGGGTAAAAACCAACTGTTTACTTGGACTCCAACATCCGGGTTTTTTCGGCTTGCTTTCACGCCTCGTGTAAGCAAAAGAAGCACGGATTCAATAATAATCCGAAGGCGAGCTCAAAGGGAAGTGATTAGTGAGTGCCAATCAATATAATTGTGTGTTTACAATTACTAGAAAATCATGCAAGAGTGGAAAATCACCGGCTCATCTCTTATGGTTCACGCACCTACGACCATAACCTCGCTACCGTCGCATGGTGAACGCGGTATTTTGGTTTGGCTTTTCCTCAAGGTACTACTCGTCAAGCTCCTCTCAACGCTCAACTAGTCTATTCTCAAAAGGATCTACTCATCTTTAACAATCACCCAAGGATGCTGCTCAACAACAAAGAGGTTTCATCATAACTGCAAGCTCATTCATCAAGGTGTACATCAACTCAACTGAGTTGATTGCAACTCTTTATTATTGTAAATATTCAAGTAAGGTGTACACTATTGTTTAACTCAACCCAGAAGGTCTGTAAATATTGTAAATAAAAAATCAAAATTGTATATAATGGTAATAAAGTGTCTTGTTTAATGACTCACTCCTCTTCTACATCCATAAAATTATTTATGGCAGCAAAACTCAAGCTCAATATTTAACATGTTAACCAATGTTAAATATTGAGCTTGAGTTTTGCTGCCATAACCAGCAAAAACCCATGATGTAGTAAGCGAAGCCTTAAACCTTCCAGCTTAAACCTTCATGAGTGTAAATATACAAAAAGTGAGTTATCGCTTACTTGACTTTCAGTCTTAACAGACCTACAATGATTTTTGAGTGCTAAATTACCCACAGCCACCCTCTACATCCAGCTCGAAGGACCAATGTTATAAATGAGGAATCCGCCCGCCATGCGTAATTGTTCCAGCTGCTCTACCTTTCTTCTAATTGAGTATCCCAGCTCCATCACAAATGTCGTCCGCGGTGACTTTGAGTAACCGCTCCACTGAGGTGGGTGGTTTTGATCTTCATCTTGAGCTAATTGTAGCAAGCCTTGATTGATAAAGATTGCGCAGCTGGATAGTCATGAAACCCATGAGTGACTGTGTTGAGCTTGCAGTGAGCCTCTTAAAGATTTTCACCTACCCAGATGATTCGCTGCATTTCTCGATCTTGCAGATGACCGAAAATTTGCCGATACCTTTTTTGTGATGTCCGTCAAACACGTGCTTGTGTAAGCGAACCCAAGTGAGTAAATCCCCGACGTTGAGCCATAATGCGAATCCTGGGTGCGTTGTGTCATTAAGTGAGTCCGGAAGTTGTGACCACTGACCCGTTGAAAATCCAGCGAAGCTTTGGCATGAAACTGTCCAGGCGAAGGAGTCCATGGTGAGGAGGGTAACACAAGTTTTTTGTTGAGTCATCCCTTCACCACTGGCCACATGTGGTTGAGTTCGACAATGGATTTGAGTTTTTTTAAGCTCTGCCGTCTTGAGTCATGCAGTGAGTTTAGAGTAAATGCAGTTTGCAGAGGTCGTCCCTTGGCTTGAAAATTGTGTGATGATCAGAGGTTGGTACCTCTCTTTGAGCCTTAAACTTGGCAATTGCTTCCAGCAGCAACTTATCAGTGACCGTTCTTGCGTACTTAGAACTCTAGGAGCTTCTAAAGAGTTTTAAGCTGGTCCAAAATAACAAGCCAGCCAAAATTGATGATTGAGCTCCAGGTTCGTCAGGAGCACCTCTGATGATGTTTGGCTTGATTATTTTGCCATAATGACCCGCGCCAATGATGATAAAGAAGTCACGAGGCTGATCACAAGCTGGATCAGCTGATGTAACTCGTTGAGATATAACCAGGAATTTCCACTGTACGAAACCGAAGGAATGATGACGACAACTGCTTGAGTGAGTGTGCAGTGATTTTATACTTGAGTGGTTCGGTGAACGGAGCTGATTGTAGTGAGAGCCGTGCCATGAGTGTGTCCGGGTGACGTGCCACCGAAGACAAGAATTGGTACGTTTGATTTTACCCAGTGAGTTTCTGTGAATTTGAGTATCTTTCATGTGATGAAAGATAACTCTGAACCAGAGCTGATGAGTATCCCGAGGGTGTGCCGAGGAAAACTGGGTTGAATTATGCCAATACAGTTGCCAAAGATGCACTGGCCTGTGTGTAAACCAATCCATGATGAGTGATTTGATTTTCCGAAGCCGTTGACAGTCCTTCCAGGGTGTGCCAGCTCGAGGTTTTGAGAGCAGGCCATGATGAAATGAGCCTCCTGGCACGTATGGCAGTGTGTTGTGAAATGGCAGGTGAGAATGGCTGAACCAGTGAGTGTGTGTTCCAAGTTGAAGTGGAGTTGTACCACCAATGTAACTGCTAAAAAAAAATTGGTTTGTGTGAGTCAATCAAAATAATTAATTTGATTTACCAGCCCATTTTGTTTTGAGCAAGAGTGATCTCAAGGGAACCTCCAGGTGGTCAATGGCTTCAGCTGCAGAGCCACCAGCCATTGAGTTTGTGCCATGAAAGTCCTGTTGCCTAAGGTGATTGTCTCCTTGATCACCCAATAATTGATTTACAGGGTTGAGCTTCGCATTGAGTTTGATTTATGGTAGCTGCTGCTGCTGTTGAGCACCTGTTTTGAGTTGCTGCTGCTACACTTGCGGTTGTTCAGAAGTTGATTTTTTCCACCAGCAGCCAGAGTTGAATTGTTCAGGAGTTTGATGATTAACACCAGAACCAGTATTCGATGAGTCAGCTGAGCCATTTGGTAGTCTGCATGGACCTTGGTCTGACCATCAAAACCAGTGATGAGTATCCGATGAGCTGCTTGAGTCTCTTGATGGTCAGCCCTGATCTTGTGATGAGTGTCAGAAGCAGGGATGAGTTTGCGATGACCTAATTGAGCCTCTAGATGGTCAGCGTAGACTTTGTGATGAGTGTCAGAACCAAGGACAGGTCTTCGATGAGCTGGTTAAGCCTTCAGATAGTGAGCGTTGAACTTGGAGTAGTTTTCTTATTATCCATTATTCATTATTATTACTATTATCCATTATTTTGTGTTTGAAAAATCGAAGGTATGTTTTTGAAGATTAGAGTATAGACTAACCACGGAATTTTTGCTCTTCTTCTGCCTGTCTTCTTTTATGCGAACACCTAGCATACATTTGGTTTGCTCTACGTATGTAACTGGACAGTCTTTGCAATTAAATTTGTAAACAACATTCGTTACGTCTCATTTTTCTGAAGTGTCTTTGCTGAGCTTCACAGCGTAGCTCATACTATGACTAATTTTGGAGACAGGACAAATTATATATTTCCAAAGCATTTTGTTACATTTATAAAAGAACTACTGGTCATATGGGAGAGAATCAAGAGTGGGTCGATCACTGTCAACAGAGTCTAACTCGCCAGGAAATTCGATATGTCGAAGTCTCCTATTGATAGTGACATCTACAAACCTCTTGGGATAATCATTCTCAAGCAATAGTCGCCTGATCAATTTCAAATTGTTCTTATGAAAAAAGGAGTCAGATAGCAGAATAGCTCTATCCACGAGATTCATCACGATGTTCTTCTTCTGCTGATTCAAATGGTTAGAATTGAAATTAATCAGATTGATTGATTGATTTTTTTATTTTCGGGTAAAGGGAATGGATCCCTGTCTTACCCGTTTTTGCAAATATAATACATAGATCATAAAATAAAATATTATCATAACAAGTAATATAAATATAGAAGAATAAATAACAATAATTCAACAATTTGTTTGAGTTTAGGTTGATTTTTCCGGATTCATTCTCTATTCTCTTCCATACATGGAGTAGGAGTCCTCAGACACAATGTAACGGTATAGGAGAAGAGAGATAGGAGGTTTAGAGGCGAGCAGGGGGGGGGGATGAAGCAGAGGAGACAAAATTGAGTGAAGTGAAGGGGGAATAAGAGTGAGGTTTTCTTGTTGGGCACGTTTAATCCAGTCTGCACAGTCGATCTGGAATAGGGTTGATTTGAGGGAGTTTTTGTATTCAGTGATAGAGTTACTATTGTAGAAAATGGTAGGGTACTTGTTTATGGTCTGAGTGGATAGTAAGGTGAAGGAATTTTCTAAGGTGGTGGTGCGCGGGATGGGATAGATAAAGGGGGGACGGAGGCGACGATTTGAGCGCCTGATGACGTCCTCGCCGGGGTCAATTATGAAATTCTCACAGAGGTGTGGAGGTTGACCTGACTCAATCATGGGATAAGCCATGGAGGTCGTCAAGTATTCACGGCGAGAGGCAGCTGAGAGCCAGTTTAGGGAGAGGCGATAGGGGGTAACATGAGCTGTGCGGGGAATGGAGCCATGGGCGAAGCGGGTGCAGGCGTTATGAAGGGTGTGAAGTTTAAGTTGTTGTTTCTTCGTTATGTCGGTGAGAAATGGGGCAGAGCAGTCGAAAAGAGGAAGGATGAGAGCATTGGTGAGGAGGATACGAGTGTTGCGGGTGAGGGATTTACGGAAGTGGCGGAGGGAGTAAAAGGAGTAGTGAACGCGTTTAGATGTCTCACTGATCTGTCTATTGAAGTTCAAGGAGGAGGAGATATGGATGCCAAGTGATTTTATTGAATTCGAGTAGGGGATGGTTTGGCCATTTATGATTAAAGGTGGAAGGGAAGAAAAGTCGATCATGGAGAGGTAGGATTCGCTTGCAAGGATGGTAAGAGTAGTTTTGCTGGGGTTGAGATTCAGATGGTTTGCGGAGGCCCAGGCTGCAACTGATTTAGCATCCTCAAAGATGAGTGATAAAAAGTGGAGGAGTTGAAAGAAGGGGGCGTGGATGTAAAGGTTGGAATCATCAGCGAATATGGCCCAACGTGAGTACAGGATAAAGAGTCTGAGGTCATTGATAAAAAGGATAAAGAGGGGGGGACTTAGGACACTGCCTTGGGGTACGCCAGTAGTTGTTGGGAGCCATGACTCGTGCGGTCCGTTATCAAGACGGACAGCCTGGCTTCTGCCAGAGAGATATGAATAAAACCAGCGGATGACAGTGTCGGAACAACCTAACTGGCGTAGCTTAGACAGGAGGAGTCGGTGAGGGATGGTGTCGAATGCTTTTGAAAAATCAAAGGATATGAGGATAGTGATTTCTCTATTGTCGATTGCGCGGCGGGTGTCTTCAAGAATGTTAAGAATGGCTGATTGAGCTGAATGATTGCGTCTATAGGCGTATTGATGACAGTCTATGATGTTATGTTGTGTGGTGAAGTGGGTAAGTTGAGCGGATACTATTCTCTCGAGGAGTTTGGAGAGTTCGGGGAGGAGAGCGATAGGGCGTGTGTCAGAGGGAGTTTTTGGGTGTGGGATTTTTGCAAGAGGAATTATTGAGGATTTTTTCCATTCTGAGGGGAAAAGGCCGGTTTCAAGGGATGAGTTGATGAGTGCAGTTAGGTGGGGGAGAATTGAGGGGAGGGCGAGTTTAAGCATGGAGGACGAGAGATGATCAGGGCCAATACCCCTGGAACGGCTTTTGTTAAAGGTTCTTAGAACTATAGTTTCATCAACTGGTGAGAAATTAAAACATTGGAAGGGAGGGAGGATAGCTGAGATGGATAGGATGTCGTTTAGGTCATGAGGTGTAAGGGGTGGGGAAGATTTGGAGACTGATGCATAGTGGGAGTTAAAACAGGAGCTGCTAAAGATGGACAGGGGGGAGGATTTTGCTGGAGCAATAATGCCGATTTTCTTAATAGCACGCCACTTGGCAGCTTGATCAGGTGTGTTCTCAATGATGTCTCGGACGCAGGTGTTTTCAAGACGATTCAAATCATCTGTGACTTGGTTACGGATGGTACGTACTGGGTAAAAATTCGGGGAGATTTTGATTTAGAGGCACGTTTGTAGAGTTTGTCTCGAGATTCCATTTTGTGGAGAATTGTAGGGGTGATAAAGGGTTTTTTAAGGGGTTTTTGCTTAGTGGGTCTACAGGGGGCAATGGTATCAAAAACTGCAAGTATGGATTGAGTCAGCTTAGATGCTTGCGAGTTAAGTTGATTTGAGGGTGTTGAGGTGAAATTGAACGGGCAATTCGCAAGGCGGGGGGGAGGGGGAAAAACTTCGGATAGTTTATCAATCAATAAATTATGAAGGGTGTGGGGGTCAATGGCTTTGAGATTGCGAACGAATATAGTATTTTTGGGGTAAGGGGGGTTTTTATGTTTAGTTTTAATGAGATGAGATCGTGGCCAGCGGTGAAAGGGATGGAGGATTGTGAAAATGAAATAACCTTGTCTAACGAACGGGTGATGAAAAGGTCAAGGCAAGTGTGGTGAGTGGAGCCATCATGCCATAAGAGGTGATGAGTAGGTTTTTTGTTCACAAGGGTTAAACAGTGTTCATCTAACAGGTTTAGTAAAAAAGTTGAAGAAAAGTTTGTAGTGGACATGTCGGCATTAAGGTCGCCAGTAATAATGACGTTATCATAGATGTGTCAATCAAGACGGTTAGTGTTAGTAGGCTTTTGATACGAATCTATAATAAGGTTCTAACTCCTTCTTATAATATTCTAAAGGATTTGTGATTCGGTAATAGAGCATAACAGCAAACTTATGTATAAATTTCTTTGATTACATTTCAACGTTTCGACACTACATATGGTGTCCTCTTCAGGATATCTATATTATACAATTTTTATTAAAATTAAAAAATTGCGGCTATAAATTTTGATCAATTTTCTTTCGTAAGTAAAGCTATTCCTGAAAAGTGCATGTTGTGAAAATGGTCGTTAATGAAATTTGATTCGTGAAAACTGACGGTAATCCCTCAAGAGAACAAGCTTTAGTTATGAACGCACTGGAAAAAACGTCTATTCGTGAATGTGTTATTGCGATTGGAAGTATAATTGGTCCCAGTAATTTATTATCCATTTCCAGGATTTACAACAACAGAGTGTGCGTGTGTGTGAACAGTATAGAAACCGCTAAGCATTTAGTCAACGTGACGAAAGAAGTGTCTATCAACAACATTCCCGTAAGCATCAAATCCTTGGTGAAAAATCGACCTACAGCTAAAAGGTTTATTATTGTTGAAATGAGAGCAAATTTATGCGTGTATGGAATGTCTCGAAGTGCTGACATGCGATGATCTAAGTAATCAAGTATGCCAGTGCAGAATTGTACTTTTACAGCACAGATAAATAAGCGTTGTCAGGTGTAATCCGAATGCCACTCTTAAGACGAAAGACGAGTCGTCACTATGTAGGGAGTTTTCTTAATGTATTGAAATGTACTTTATTTAATAAATTTATATTCTAAAACCAGAATATATAACATTTTTAATTTTAGTTTGTCTTTTCAATATTTCTTTGGAGTGTTTTTTAAAAATATTTTTTTAAACGCGAAAAAATCAGTATATATTACTCATTGTCCAAGAGACATTTTGTTATTTAATTAAAAGCATAATTCGAAAATCACTAATCATATACTCTATCAAACGTATTTTAACGATAAACAGTGAAAACTGCTATACCCGAAAAATTTTTGGGAAAAGTTGACTTTCTTGTTGACACTGCAAGTAATTTGTAGGATATTTTTGAAAACTTGTACAACAAATCGATTGTATTAGAAATAGAAGAAATTTTATACATTGACACTGATAGTGACAGATTAAAATTAATTTTCCAAAACTAACCGTGTGAATAACAACGACAATGACAAATTAGAAACTGAAATATCGGAAACATTTGAGTCTCAAGCAAGTATTTCTAATGATTCAGAATCTCCATCTTTGTCAGAGTTCCATAAAAAAAAAAACTCGAAGCTGATGGTTACGACTATTTTTAATAAATAGACTATCCCGATCACACATTTTCATTTGAAACTGTAAAAAAAATCGATTGAAAAGATGTTTAAAAGCGATTATTGAAATCTATCTGAAATTTATACCCTTTTTATCATATTTATATCATAAATATACCATATTTATATATGAATGGAAAGTACCTTAAGAGTAAAATTGACCAGTATACAAAAACTGATTTAACAGTCGTTCATGATGTACATATTCGGTGATGGGCTATCCAAAAAGCACGTCAAATGAAATTAGAAAAGTTGAAAACAAGTTTTACATTTGTGAAAATCTTGAAACGTTCACTTCGAATCAACTCTCTCAAAGTGACTCAGCTTGTTACAAGAAAACATTCTGTTGAAAAAACTAGTATTGAAAAAAACTTAAGTAATCATTTACAACTTGCAAATGCTAAAATACCTAATTACAGTTTAGATTACGTATTGAATTCTGACCAATCTAGATTTTTAAAAGAATTTTATTCGTCAAGAATATTGAGCTATAAAAGGGAAAAACACAATAGAGTCATGTAAACAGTATTGCATATACCACTTATTTATGCACAAGTTATCCAACTATTACTGCATCTGGTAAGCTTTTATCATCAATGTTGATGTGCTAACAAAAAATCACTAGAAATGAGTTTGAGTCTCTTTTAGCTAAACAAGTTGTAGAAAATACACCGAATGATTTGTGACGGAGTAGACTCCGTCACTGCTCGAATACCCGCGGGTCTCGACTCTAGGGAGCAGCCGCAAGGCGGCGAGCGTCTCCCACAACCGAAGCGGCGGGAGTTTAGTTCCCACTGTCACCGCCACGAGGCCTCGACTCAAGTCCGTCTCGCAAGAGAAGCAGACGGGTTGGGAGTATATAGCTCGGCGACCGGCTGGGTAAAGGCGAGCTGTTCTTCCGATCGTCGTTGTTCCTACGATCCTGGTAGAAGAAGAGCTTCTCGGCTGCGCAGGGTGCGACCTCCAGCCCTAGCCACGGACGCGAATTTAGAGTCCGATGGATCACATAAGTGTGACGCGTTGGTATGTGACACAATTACGTGATCGACAGTCATTGGATTGTTATAGATTTTGCTCGATCGTATGTTGAGGCGCGAGACGTCCCCTACTCGCGGGTACGCGATTAGTTACGGCCCTTCCGACTTTGGACACACTTGTGTCATATAAACGACCACCCAGTAGACGTACGAAGAACCTATTAACTCTCCGTTGGTAACCCAAAGTTTAGTGGTGACCGACCGAGGGCACGTAGCCTCCATAATTAAGACAGACTACTGTAACATGAGACACAGTTTCTGATAACGACCGATGTTTCTTTTTCAGGAATACACCTGCGGGTGAACCGGGCAACGGATAGACGCCGTTAGTTTTCTTCTTGACCGTTCGATGGTCCTTGTACAGTACTTTTCATTTATTCACAATAAAATACTTAATTATTTCTATACATGAATATTCTTATTATTTACCCAGACTAACTCCCATCTACCAACGCTGAGCCCGGGCGCAACCAGCTCGCATACCTGTCCTCGCCCCATGACCTAAACCTCCATTCGTTACAAATTTAGTTGTGGTTTACAATAAATGAGATAAATTAACAATGGAGTACGTCAAAACCTGGCTGAACGACTGCGTACTATCACAAGTACACAGAAAAGTTTGCTTTTAACTTACAGTTAGTCTAGACAAAATAATTGTTTTTAAGATTTTTGATTATCTTAAAAAAAAAACTTTCAGAAAATACGAAAATTCTGGCTGGCATAGCAGGTCTTTGTCAGCCTTTCGACGTTTACTTTTTAAGACAATGCAAAGGATTTATACGTTGAATCAACGATGAAATAATGCAATAGTTTGAAGAGCAAGTTTATAATACATTGTTCTTTTTTAAAATTCATCCACTTGTTCTCAACCAATGACGGCTAACGTTCTCCGCCCCATGCTTCAATATGCTTGGTTTAAAGGTGGATACTGTTTCTGATCCGGGTGAATTTAAGAGAAAGAATGAAATTTTCATGAAAGGATTTTGTTAGATTGTGCCAATTACATAACTATAGCTTTGATGAAGTGTTCACACTGCAATAAACTTTTGTGTTTGAAATATTTTTTGGAAAAAGTATATTTTCATTAGAAAAAAAAATTGTTAATAGTTTGGAGTAAAATTTTGTAAATAGATTTGTAAACGATATTATAAATAAGAATTTAGTAAATAGCTTTATAAGGAATATTGTAAATAAAATCTATATGTTACCTTATAACTCGTTCTGAAAATTTTTGATTAAAAAATACTCCTAAGAAATATTTGAAATACCACCTACACTTCAATATAAACTGAAATTGCCTGAAAAATATATGAAAAATTTTCTATAAGTAAACATTTAGTAGAATATTCTAAAAGAAAATGTGAGAGGTGTAAAATGCTACGATAAGCTAAGTTTTATACTTTTTGAAAAAAAAAATCAAATTTGACAAATAAGCTTGATAAAATTTTATCAATAAAAAATATGAAAAAAAAGCTTTTTAAATGAATAAATTAACTTGGTTAAACTGTTGATTAAAATTTGTTAATCAATCAAAGAAAATTAAAAACAGTCTCACTCTATAATGACGTAAAATGACTTTTTTAACGCAAAATTTGCAGTCTTTCAGGGTCTGGTAAAAAAATATCGAAGATCGAGAATGCCGGATCCATGCGACCTTTTTTTAAAGGTGCTTAAATAGAAGTAAATTGGTTCAATAGAAGTAAATTTTGCGTCTGACCCGGTACCGATTGGATTTGAATACTTTATGTGCTTCCCTTGTAAGCTTGTAATAAATCCTTTTGTTTCAGAATTATCGAAACGATCAATTTATACAATGCTTTAGTGATTAAAAGAATTTATTTATTTAATACTTTTTCAACAATATTACAAGAAGAATCTTAAAATTATTTCAGGGTGTCATTCGTTCAATTGACAGTTAAAAAGTGAAGTGCGTTTGTCTAAGAAAACATTTGCAAAACAAAAAAACATTCGAAATAAAAAACACAACAGAAACCTAACCGTGCTTGCTTATTCGAAATGCTTTGGCGACCAAACGCCAACGTTCGAACCACATGTTTTCACGTTTCGTGGTCCCTCCTGTTTTGAGGAATAAAGGCCCTTATTTGGTTGACTCCTAGTCGACCCTTATTTGGTTGACTTTGACGCGGCCTATGTCGTAAACTATGATTACGACCATTGCATCTCAAATAAGGTATAAATCTCGTTAAATTCTTACACAAGTCAAGGCACTATCTTGGACGAACGCACTTATACAATAGTATATTATTCCTAGAGGGGCTAAAGTTTGCAGTGGAGGCCCGCTGTCATTGCAGCCCGAGACGAAGTCGAGAGCTGCAAATACGTGGGCCTCCTCAGAAAACTTTAGTCTTGAGGGATACATCCACTTTTTTAAAGTCCGTTAATCACAAAAAATAACTTGATTTCCTCCGATTAAAGCCAAAAGAACGAAATGTACTCCCGAAGCGCCAGCGGCCGACACGCAGCCAGCCGCCATGTTGCGGCCCGAGCGCTAGCGAGGGCATGCAGTAGGCCGGGTGCGCGTTGGTCGATGGCGCAGGGAGTACATTTCGTTCTTTTGGCTTGCGTCGGAGGGACACAAGTTATTACTTGCGATCAACGAGGTTAAAAAAGTTTAACATCAATTTAAATTGTTTTTAGCAATTAAGTAGAAGTTGTTTATAACACCCTTAGAAAAGGCAATTTTTATCGTTATGCACCGCAGTGTCTCAGGCCTAACCCAAAAGATAAATCGAGTAAGTCTAACAATTTGAGTTGCTTTGCGACTAATTGGAAATAACTTAAAAATTATCGAAATAATTCTACCCTCACCACTCCGCCAAATGTCAAACGTGGCGTTCCTATTGGTTGAAATTCAACTTGGGAAAATAATCTTATTTATTTTCTGTTAATTTTTCAGAAATAGAGTCTACTAGTACAAACATGTTTGAATCGGTTGAAATTTTAAAATTTTTTTCTCCGATTTCTTTAGCAAACCTTAATAAGCTCTTAACTCAAACTTTATCCATGTGAACCAACCTGAACAGTACTCTTGAAAATTTTATTATCGTTTCTTCTAATCATTCTAATTGTTGATTCATTTAAGCACCTCAGCGCCATTTCTTAAAAATTGTACGATTTGCAATTAATTAGTTGGAGTCATGACTTTTTTGTCTTTGCCATCATAGTTTTTTGAAAGAAGAAGAATTCGTTTTTACTAAAAATTTACAATTAAGGAATCTGTTGAATGGCGTTTAAAAATTTTTAAGAAGCGTGAGTTTAGCAATTGAAACCGCGTATAAGTGAGTCAAGTTCGCGTCATTCGAGACATGACCGCAATTTAGCAACCGCGTTCAAGTGAAACCACGCATACCGAGTACCGCGTATAACGAGGGACGCTCACATACGTTAATGAACGATATTTTAAATATTTAATTTTTTAACAATTGAAAATTCTTCAGCTGGTTCCTTACAAGTTTTTAAACTTATTTTTTTTGCAGACGATATACAACTACTTCGAAAATTAAGTCATATGAAGCTACAAACTGTTATTTGGAAATTGGAAAAAAAAATAAATCTTTCTTTATTGGCGAAGGCTTCTTATCATAGATTAGGAGTATTTATTGATTTGAGATGTCAGTTTACTGAAAATGTAAAACTAGCACTTAATGAAGTAAGATAAGACAACATTTGTAAAAAAGTATTTGCAAATGAACAGCTATAAGATCATTGTAATTATTCTATGTTAAATCTTACCTTTCTTTTTAGGCATCCAATTATCGAATGTTTGATGAACTCTATTGCTGGCTCATACTTGGATTGAATTTAAATGAAAGTTTGTCATTGATAAATGATGATTCATTTGGTTTATCAACTGATTTCGTAATGGCTATTCTTGAAGATAATCAATGCACTTTATACGATGTTTATAATCCTTGTAAATTAAGAGGTGGAAGTTTGAAAACCATAAAATTGGGTGTATGGAATGAAACTACAAGTATAGAAAAACTTATAACATCAAATAAAATTCAAAGGTGGGATTTAGAAGGAATGACTTTAAAAATTGCTGGATTTGTGAGTAAACTTTCTAATGAAAAAAATTTCAGGTCATAATCGTACAAATAAATATTTCTTGGATTAAATTGTGAAACTCATTGAAGCTAGTTTATTAATGTGATTATTCACTTCGAAAATTCTAGAATCTGCTTCAAACCTGCCCTGCGAGTTGCTGTGCAAAAAAACAGTCGGAAAATTATCGACAATTTTAAAGCACTTAGGGTATTAGGACTAAAAATTCCTATGTATATCTTACTATATTATATAGTTGTTTTTCCTTTCCCCCGGCCCTCCCGCCACGCCCTCACCACGCCCCCCACAGGCCCCTCAAAAAAGTGCTTAACTAACCGTAAAAGTGTACCAAAATATGCTTATTTCTATGTGTTTTAATTTTTCCTATAATTTTCTAATCACGCCGTCCACCACGCCTTCCACATGCCCTTTTTTTACCCACGCCTCCCATTTTTGATATATGTTATCACTTTTACCTATACCTCCTTTTTATATATGTTATTACTTATGTAATTATAGAAATTTAAAAAGTAACTATTGAAATACTAAAAAAAACTTATATTTCATAAAATAAAAATAACAAAATAATAGCAGTAATCTAAATATATAAAACAGTTTAAAAAAAATATTTTTATAATTTTTTCAAGTCAGTAAAAATTCACTATTATTGCACAATACTTAAAAAGTGCATTTAATACGTCACTCCTGCAGTAGGCACAATGATACATAAAAAGGTATGAACTACCCTGTTGAATGTCCACACGTGTGGCACACGTAAAATTATTTTCAAATAGATTATTATAAAAGGGAATAAAATATGGATATAGTGAATTATTCAATGATTTTATAGCCTCTTATGTCATAAACAATCAAAAAATTGTTTTTTTTTTATTTTAAGTGCTTTTCTTTAACCCGCAATGTTTGCTAAATGAATTTAGCCCAAACTCTCGGAGATGACTCCATCAGGTACCCCCGTCACCGGCGACCTGGAGGTCCAGGTCGATAAGTGACTATGGATTCATTTATTGTCATCCGAACCTAGACCCTCTGCCAAATTTCAGACCTCCAGATCTTACAAGCTCCAAGTTCTAAAGCTTGGCAGTTTTGAACGTACGACGTCGACGACGAAACATTGCAAGTTAAAGAAAAGCACTTAAAATAAAAAAAAAAAAACCAATTTTTTGATTATTTATGACATAAGAGGCTATAAAATCATTGAATAATTCACCATATCCATAATTTATTCCCTTTTATAATAATCTACTTGAAAATAATTTTACGTGTGCCACACGTGTGGCTCACACGTGTGGACATTCAACAGGGTAGTGTAACTACGCGGATACGCACATGGGTTGATACAAGCTTAGGCAAGAGGGTAAGCACAGGAGTAGACATGAAAGTAGGTACGTATTTGGTACAAGATCTTATATAGTAGTTTTTCTTCACTCCTGCGGTAGGCACAATGATACGTACAAAGGTATGGACTAATGTAAGTACACAGATACACACACGGGTTGATAAAAGTTTAGACTAGAGGTAAGCACAGGAGTGGACGCTGGAGTTGGTACGGATTTAGTACAAGAGAGGTAGAGGTAGTACTTACAAGAATAGGCACAGCAGTAGAAATAAGGCTTGGTACACGGATATACACAAGGATGGGGAAGAGAGTAGGTACAAGGGTATGCGCAGGACTAGACACAAAATTAAGCACGTTGGTAGGTTCAGGATTAGAACTTTAAGTAGAAAAAAAGTCAAGAGTGGAGTAAGCACAGTAGCACAAAAAAAATAAGAAAAATAAAAAATGAAGCAGTAGAAAATTAAGAAGAAAAAAGGGAAGTTATAAAGAAAGAAACCAGTGCATCTATAGGAGGTTCAACAGTATGAACAAGTATAAGAAAGGTACAAGTATAAGAACAATAGTTATACTACCATAATTTATACATCTCTGTTCTCTCGTTCTCTTATTCAAAGTTTTATAAAAATCGGTGCATTAGTTTTAACGCCAACCTTGACGAGATTTGCAAAAAATTGCTGAAAATCTGCCGGAAAGGGTTTTGAACTACTAGGCTAAGTACAAGGATATGAGTAATTATATGAACGTGTATAGGTATAGTGGTAGTCATAGAGTTACAAGGGTATGTACACGAGCTTAACAAACATAAAAAGAAAGAAATGCACAAGAGTAAATACAAGGATAACTACAAAAGCACAAAACAATAGTCGCTACGAGGATAGCCACAATTGTAGACACAATGGTAAGCACTAGCATAAAAATCTGGGGGGGGAGGGGTGGGGTTGGCGAGCGGAGCGAGCAAACATAAACAATAACGCACTCATACGATGACTCCCTCTCTCGCTTGCTTTTTAACAAACTTACTTTATCGTAAGTGCACCTGCAACGTAATACAACAATCGGCAGACTGTTTAAAGGTCGTCAGGCTTCTCCTGCCAAGCCGCGCACACAGCAAAACTTCCGTCTTTTGCTGAAAACCCGTGTAGCCAAATCGGCTTGCCTCGTGCACTCACCAAACGATGACAATCGTTCGCTCACACGACACTCACGCGACTTATTTCTAATTAGTAAGTTCGGTGCAATTTTCCCGATCAATGACAGTGATCAATATCGAAAATTGCGTGCGAAATCAAAGTGCCGTCCAGATTACACCACGGTTACTTTCAGAGTGATCCTACGTCCGACCATGCCGGACGTCTCGATCTCGCTCCACGTTCAATAATGATTGCTGAGAAAATACAAATATCCCGCGATAACCGTTACAACATATTATGGAATTGCTGGACCAAAAATTCACGCTATAGTCACAAAAATATAATAACTTTCAGCCACACAATATTATAGGTAGCATTATTAATTCCGCATCTTTTAAGCCAACCTCTATAAATATTTTAATCATTTAGTTTTTTAACGCTTAGCTCAAGTTTTTGACACTTGGAAATAATTTACATAGATAGGATGGTTGCACCTAGTTTAATGCGTTCCCGATCATTCCCCCGACCATCATTCCCCCGACGCATCAAACCCCCACATAAATATTCCCCCGAGCTTATTTTTTCCCCGACAATCATTCCCCCGAGCTTATTTCTTCCCCGACAATCATTTCCCCGGGACTGAAAAATTAAAATTTTTTAAAATTCATTTAACACAAACAATAAGTCTATAATATTAAAAAAATATACAAACAGTGCAACAGCAACGTCTAAACAATAGAAATAGATAAATATAAAAATAGAACAATATTAAAAGACATATAAAAATAGAACAATATAAAAGGAATGTTTAAAATGCACTTTATGTTGAATTTGCCACTGCTTTCAAATAATCAGCCATTGCTGTATTCTCATAATTTAAAACGATGCCACGAATCCTCGTTTGGGCGGTGAGCCATTTTTTCTTCAGGGCAGCCTTCACTCTTCGTCCTACAGATAGCTCCACGGCCGCTACCTCCGTGTCCCCCTGCTCCTTTATAAATTGAGAGATGAGTGGGAAAATATCAGGGTGATTTTTTGCCATGAGCAGGTGGAACCTAGTGTGCCAACCTTCAGAAACGTTGTTCGTTCGAGCCTTACCCTCTACTATGGCATCATACTGGTTTCATATCCGTGGAGGGTACCTTGGGGCAAGAGCCTTCTGCCGCCCCCTTGCTGGCTTACCATTCACATAAGTGGTATCGAAGTACTCTGTGAACTGTTGCATTTCCGCGGGCGCGATACTTTTTAAATAAGCGAAATAGCACTCTACATCGCATATAGGGACCATTGCTAAAGCAGCCAGCATACGGGTATACTCCTTGGTGCTTCGGTCGTCTGCACTATTATACGCCGTTTGCAGCCCGTCTTTTTGAATTCGACGATAAAGACTCTGCCCAAGGTGAAAATAGCACGCAAATAATGCCACATGAGGGAAAACTTCACGGCACGCATTAATAATGCCTGGCTCGAAGTCTCCCATCACCATCTGCGGTTGACAATTTTCAATATTGTAATCGTCGGCAGCAGACACGACCGCGCGAAGTACAGTGGCATATTGGCCTGTTGCTTTTGATGTTAATAACGCGTAGACGAATGGCAGCGCTTCCTTATTGCTGGTCTCAGAAGCCCGAGAAACAAGTCCCAATATTGTGAATACTTGAGCAAAAATATGCGGTGCAACCTGTAAATATTTGTACATTTTTGTAAATACTTGTTAATAATTTAACGTAATTATAAATACTTGTTCATAATTTTACTTGTTAATAATTTGTAAATACTTGCATGCTTACCTTGAACGTGCCATCAAGAAACCAAGTAGCACTTTCCGCTAATAATTCTAATTTTTATTTTGTTGAGAAAACAAGGTCTCGCTCTTCTTCGGGCTGATCATGATCTCTGTAATCATAGATGAGGAACTGAGTACCATTGACCATTTGTTGATATTTTTCAGGTATTTCCTTTAAGTTAGTGAGAGATATTGGACTTTCCTAAATATTTTTGTTTCGCGTGCGACGTATAATTTGTTTTAAATTTTCTCTTTCAGGCATCAGAGCGAGAGTGCCAGCTGAAGCTCCGTCCAATTCATCTCTTACTAATACAGTCGGAGGCCGATCTGAATGGGTTTCTGCTTTTCTTTTTAGGTTTAGTTTCCTTTTTTCGGCGTCGGCTTCCTCGCGATTGGGAGGGTGTGAGTGCTCGGATTCGTTTGGACCTGAATAGTTCAGTAGAATAAATTCATCAGTTTTAGAGAAACAGTTTTAAGATAATACGAGCCTTTTGTGACTGTCACTGGTCCACTCGGCGCCGTTATTGTCGTTGCTCTCGCTGCGCTCTCCTTTTTCCACAGGCGATTGCACTCCCAGTGCGTCTTCCGCCCTTACAGCTGTCCCGACCTCACGTAAACGTAGCCGTCAATGAGTAATCTTTTTTCGTTTACTACCTCTCCGTCATTCTCCATTTTCAAAACTTTATTAAATTTCGAAAAAACTCTAATGAAAAACACTGTAAATTTCGGTAAAAATCTAATGAAAAAGACTGTAAATTTCGGTAAAACTCTAATAAAAAACACTGTAAATTTCGGTAAAACTCTAATAAAAAACACTGTAAATTTTTTAAACGAGCGCGCGCATGTTTAGGGTTAACTAGGGTTAAACAATCGACTTTCGAAATCATCAGACATTCGAATCAGCCACTCCAAACTTTTCTTATCGGGGAAACCCACTGCTCCGGGGGATTAATTTTTCGGGGGAAACATTCGTCGGGGAAAAGAGTTGTCGGGGGATTCATTATCGGGGGGTTTTTTGGGGGTTTGATGCATCGGGGGGATGACGGTCGGGGGAATGATAGGTAATCAGTTTAATGGCTTTATTCAACTGCTCTTTAACCCTTAAAAAATTTTTAGATGAAATATTTATTACAAAAATTTGATTAAAAAAACTATCGATTCAGTAAAAAAAAGCAACACATCTTTAGATTAATATTTTTTTCTTTATTTTTCGACATGATATTATTAATTATTAAATTTTTTAACTGCTGCTTATATTTAATACGATGATGAAAAAACATTTTATTTCTTGTCATTAATTTATTTCAACTAAATCTGGTCAACCTAACCTCTTCACTGATCTGGCGGCTTGCAGTCAATCCGACTACCTTAAAGCTGCTTTTACAATACGTACGTATATCTCGCTCGTTATACCTACCTCTAGCGGATAACGTTTTACAAAATAAGGCCCCAGGGCCACCTGCCATGGCGGCTTACATCGAGAGATTAGCCTCAAAGGTCAATTATCTTACCTGCTAAATGTGTCTGAAAAGATAAAGAAAAGTATTTTTAAAAAATTCTGCACATACGCACAATTTGATAGAAAAGACGACTGATGCTTCTCAACGACCACCGGAAATAGGCACAGCTTAACAACATGCCGGTTTTATTCCCGAATTTCATCCAGGCTTATTTATACCTTTGTGACTTTTGCGAGGGGCCACTTAGAGAGAGGTGTGTTTTCGTCTTTCAGAAGGATAACCGAGTTGACCTTGAGTTTGTCCTTAATCTTTTGCCAGCAAGCTCGAAGTTGTAGAGTGCTGAGGTATTCAGATTTCCAGCGTCTCTAAAAGTCGTCTCTCATTTTTGATATCGAGACGAGGAGGTAATATCGAAGTTCACAAGCTCTGGCTCAGGCAACGTCGAGAGTGGATGGCCTATCAAGAAATGGCCTGGGGTTAGTGGGTGTTATGCCTCGAGTGGCCAAGTCAGCAGAGTTTTCCGAAGAGCGGACTTGGTTCAAATTTCGTGGATGGACCAACGTTTGAATCTTGCTGACTCTGTTGGCAACGTAGGTTGTCCACTTGGACGCGTGTGCCTTGATTCATACTAACGTGACTTGAGAATCGGAGTACGCAAAGATTGGAGCGTCAGGGACGTGTAAATCATCCATCAACCGCTTTACAAGCCTGACAGCTAACAGCGTACCACATGATTTCAGCCTAGGAATACTAAGAGTTTTAACCGGTGCAACCTTTGTTTTAGCCATGATCCAGTTGCACACCAGATAGTTTTCAGCATTTATCTTTAGATAAGCTGCTGCGGTGTACGTACGCTCTGATGCATCGTAAAATACGTGCAACTCCAAAGATTAATGTTCAAGGACAAGGTACCTAGCCACCTGGGAATTTAAAAAAAACGAGAGCGAGTGACAACTGCCTATAACTCGGTTTGAAGTTTCGGGCCGGGCGGAAGACAGTCGTTGAGAGCCTTACCGGAACTGCTTACAAAGGATTCTTAGTTTAAGTAACAGATCCAATTTCCAGACACAATGATGTGGCATAAAAACCGGGAATTTGGTTGGTTAGGAGGTGACGTGTGTCCTAAATTGGAGTTATCTTCCATTATTTTTTAGTACTCTGACTGCAGATTGGGATCGTGGGAAAATTTTCTTGGAGCGTTCAATAATGCTGCAGCCGAAGTTTTGTTAAGTTTTAGATGTGTACGTGGATCGAGCTTGAAAGGTAGGCGCACGATAAAGCATCCGGTTTGATCCTGCGTGAAAGTCTCAGAAAAAAACTTCCGGACCTTGATGTCTTCCTCTGAGGGCGCGGGAGTGTCTAGTAACTCTTCTTGCTCTCAAAACTTTTGCAAAGTACAAGATACACAATCGTGTACAAAGGAGGCACTCGACATCATTGTACAGTGACAGACAGTTTTTGTAGGGTCTGCCCCCCCCCCCCCCAAACTTTTCGGTGGAAAAAACATTTTCCGTTTGGACTAGATTAGCTGAAACATGATGAGACTACAAGGGGGAAAGGACAACTAACAGGGCCTGTGACACGCAGCTAAAACCATGCGCCAGCTCATGGGTGACTTGCCAAAGCTACGGTTACAAGCAGTACGTCCCTTTGTCGCTAGTGGAGTAGATTACGCGGGTCCCGTAATGCTAAGGATGACAATAGACCGTGTGTACAAGGCCTATCGAGGGGCGGCCGACTTGATTTAACTGATTTAAATCACGTTTAAATCGCTTTAAATCGCTAAATCGCTTTCAATCACAGTATATTTAAAATATTTTAATATTCAAAATTAATTTATTTATACAACGGCCTGGAGATGATATATAAGAAAAAAATCCTCTAGGGAGCTCAGGGTAAATACCTGGTTCACCCGTTGCTCTTAGTGGACATTACGCCCTGGAGATGATTTCACCAGGAAGTTTAACCCTAGAAAAGTTATTATTGTAAAAAGACCGAAAAATCGTCATGAAAATGATTTCTTATGAAAGTTCAGCTTTCAAGGGGCTCAAGGCGGACCAAGGGGTAGGATACCTGGTGTACCAGGTCGGCTATTACGACCTGGAGATGATTTCTCCTGGAAGTTTTTCGCTCCGAAGGGGCCGGTAAGGATACCTGATGCACCAGGACGGTTATTCCGACGTAAAGATGATTTCTACTGGAAGTTTTGTCCTCAAAGGGGCCGGTTAGGATACGTGGTGCGCTAGGTCGGCTATCACGACCTGGAGATGATTTCTCCTGGAAGTTTTGACTCCGTAGGGGCCGGTTAGGATACCTGGGGCACCAGGTCGGCTATTACGACGTGAAGATGATTTCTACTGAAAGTTTTGTCTCCAAAGGGGCCGGTTAGGATACCTGGTGCCCCAGGTCGGCTATTACGACCTGGAGATGATTTCTCCTGGAAGTTTTGACCCCAAAGGAGCCGGTTAGGATACCTGGTGCACCAGGTCGGCTATCACGACCTGGAGATGATTTCTCCTGGAAGTTTTGACCCCAAAGGAGCCAGTTAGGATACCTGGTGCACCAGGTCGGCTATCACGACCTGGAGATGATTTCTCCTGGAAGTTTTGACCCCAAAGGAGCCGGTTAGGATACCTGGTGCACCAGGTCGGCTATCACGACCTGGAGATGATTTCTCCTGGAAGTTTTGACCCCAATGGAGCCGGTTAGGATACCTGGTGCACCAGGTCGGCTATCACGACCTGGAGATGATTTCTCCTGGAAGTTTTGACCCCAATGGAGCCGGTTAGGATACCTGGTGCACCAGGTCAGCTATTACGACCTGGAGATGATTTCTCCTAGAAGTTTTGACTCCGGAGGAACCGGTTAGAGTACCTGGTGCACCAAATTGGCTATCACGACCTGGAGATGATTTCTCCTGGAAGTTTTGACCCCAAAGGAGCCGGTTAGGATACCTGGTGCACCAAAATGGCTATCACGACCTGGAGATGATTTCTACTGGAAGTTTTGACCCCAATAGAGCCGGTTAGGATACCTGGTGCACCAGGTCGGCTATTACGACCTGGAGATGATTTCTCCTGGATGTTTTGACTCCGGAGGAACCGGTTAGAGTACCTAGTGCACCAAATTGGCTATCACGACCTGGAGATGATTTCTCCTGGAAGTTTTGACCCCAATGGAGCCGGTTAGGATACCTGGTGCACCAGGTCGGCTATCACGACCTGGAGATGATTTCTCCTGGAAGTTTTGACCCCAATGGAGGTTGTTAGGATACCTGGTGCACCAGGTCGGCTATTACGACCTGGAGAGGATTTCTCCTAGAGGTTTTGACTCCGGAGGAACCGGTTAGAATACCTGGTACACCAAATTGGCTATCACGACCTGGAGATGATTTCTCCTGGATGTGTTGACCCCAATGGAGCCGGTTAGGATACCTGTACACCAGGTCAGCTATTACGACCTGGAGACGATTTCTCTTGGAAGTTTTGACTCCGGAGGGACCGGTTAGGTTACCTGGTGCAGCAAGTCAGTTGTTATGACCTGGAGGAATTTTTCGAGTTTTTACTTTGAAGGGGCTGGTTAGGATACCTGGTGTACCAGGTCGGTTATTTTGACCTGGAGATGATTTCGCCAAGAAGTTATAGCTCCAGTGGTGTAAGATCGGACATTCGTTGCACCTTACGGCGTGGACGCGCTGAAGATGACTTATACAGGAAATTAGGATACCAACTGCACTAGGCGATTATTACGACCTCTTTAGACGCCGTTTGGACTTGATTCAGCAGTAAAAAAGAGTCTATATTGAAAATAAAATTAATTTTTTTACACGGATATCAGCTGTTCAAAAAGTATCTGTTTAAGTTAGAGCTACACGTAGCGATTAAAATCAGGTTTAAATCACACTTAAATTGCATCTGAATCGCATCTGAATCGCACTCAAATCGTTCTGTAACCTTTTCAGAAGCTGCTTAGAATTTCTTTAACAGTAAGAAAAAGTATTGGTTGAAAAAAAACAGTTGAATATCTCGACTAAAGTTGAAAATTAATTTTTTTTTAACAAACTTAAAAAAATTTTATCTGTTCAAAAATATCTGTTCAAGTGAGAGCTACACGTAGCGATTTAAATCAGGTTTAAATAACAGTTAAATCACTCCTAAATCACAGTTAAATCACTCTTAAATCGCATCTAAATCGCATCTGAATCGCATCTAAATCGCATCTAAATCGCACTCAAATCGTTCTGTAACCTTTTCAGAAGCTCTTTGAAATTACTTCAACAGTAAAAAAATATTCGTTGAACAAAAAAAAGGTTTAGTATGCTAAAGTCAAAAATTAATATTTTTTTTTTTTTTTTAAACTTAAAAAAATTTCATCTGTTCAAAAAGTATTCGTTCAAGTTAGAGCTACACGTAGCGATTTAAATCAGGTTTAAATCACACTTAAATTGCATCTGAATCGCATCTGAATCGCACTTAAATCGTTCTGTAACCTTCTCAGAAGCTGTTTAAAATTACTTTAACAGTAATGAAAAGTATTGGTTGAAAAGAAACAGTTGAATATCTCGACTAAAGTTGAAAATTAATTTTTCATTTAACAAACTTAAAAAAATTTCATCTGTTCAAAAAGTATTCGTTCAAGTTAGAGCTACACGTAGCGATTTAAATCATGTTCAAATCACTGTTAAATCACGCTTAAATCGCATTTAAATCGCATCTGAATCGCATCTGAATCGCACTTAAATCGTTCTGTAACCTTTTCAGAAGCTGTGTAGAATTTCTTTAACAGTAAGAAAAAGTATTGGTTGAAAAAAAAAACAGTTAAATATCTCGACTAAAGTTGGAAATTAATTTTTTACTTAACGAACTTAAAAAAATTTTATCCGTTCAAAAATATCTGTTCAAGTGAGAGCTACACGTAGCGATTTAAATCAGGTTTCAATCACAGTTAAATCACTCTTAAATCGCATCTTAATCGCATCTGAATCGCACTCAAATCGTTCTGTAACCTTTTCAGAAGCTCTTTGAAATTATTTCAACAGTAAAGAAAATATTCGTTGAACAAAAAAAAGGTTTAATAATGTAGTTAAAGTCGAAAATTAATATTTTTTTTTTTTTTTTTTTTTGAAATTTAAAGAAAATTCATCTAGTCAAAAATATCTGTTTAAGTGAGAGCTACACGTAGCGATTTAAATCAGGTTTAAATCACAGTTGAATCACTCCTAAATCACAGTTAAATCACTTAAATCGCATCTAAATCGCATCTGAATCGCACTCAAATCGTTCTGTAACCTTTTCAGAAGCTCTTTGAAATTACTTCAACAGTAAAAAAAAAATTCGTTGAACAAAAAAAAGGTTTAATATTGTAATTAAAGTCGAAAATTAATATTTTTACTTTTTTTTTTTTAAACTTAAAAAAAATTCATCTGTTCAAAAAGTATTCGTTCAAGTAAGAGCTACACATAGCGATTTAAATCAGGTTTAAATCACAGTTAAATCACGCTTAAATTGCACTTAAATCGCATCCGAATCGCATCTAAATCGCATCTTAATCGCATCTTAATCGCATCTGGATCGCACTCAAATCGTTCTGTAACCTTTTCAGAAGCTGTTTAGAATTACTTTAACAGTAAGAAAAAGTATTGGTTGAAAAAAAACAGTTGAATATCTCGATTGAAGTTGAAAATTAATTTTTTATTTAAAAAACTAAAAAAAATTTTATCAGTTCAAAAATTCTTTGTTCAAGTTCGAGCTACATGCAGCGATTTAAATCATGTTTGAATCACACTTAAATTGCATCTGAATCGCATCTGAATCGCACTCAAATCGTTCTGTAACCTTTTCAGAAGCTGCTTAGAATTTCTTTAACAGTAAGAAAAAGTATTGGTTGAAAAAAAACAGTTAAATATCTCGACTAAAGTTGAAAATTAATTTTTTTTTAACAAACTTAAAAAAATTTTATCTGTTCAAAAATATCTGTTCAAGTTAGAGCTACACGTAGCGATTTAAATCATGTTCAAATCACTGTTAAATCACGCTTCAATCGCATTTAAATCGCATCTGAATCGCATCTGAATCGCACTTAAATCGTTCTGTAACCTTTTCAGAAGCTGTGTAGAATTTCTTTAACAGTAAGAAAAAGTATTGGTTGAAAAAAAACAGTTAAATATCTCGACTAAAGTGTTCGCTTTATTTATTTTTATCTCTACTCAATTTAAATATTTGTGTATATTCACTTTTCTCTCACTGCTATGACTCACAGTTACTGTAAGTGAGGTATGCTTATTCAACCTCAGTACGTGAAGTTCAGCATTATAATATAAATAAAAAAACTCAAGTGACTTCCTACACAAATATTAAATCGGCGGGTCCTAATCCGCATATTACACGACATATGTTTCTTTGTTCTCAACAAAAGAGATAATAAAAAAAAATTTACTATTCACCCGTGAAGCTATATACTCTGATTAATTATCCTCAATTAATCCAATGTTCGATCTCTATGTATGAAATAGAATTCAAACAATTAGCAGCGTGGGTAGGTTTAATAACTTGACTAAATTAACAACACTCCTCAATTTTAGAAAAAAAGAATGCTCAGGTTTTATTCAATAGAAATCACAACCACACATGAATACATCTTTCATCAATTACGCATGTACGTAAAATTCATAATCATGAATTTTTATCGTGTGTGTTCAATAATCGACTTCGGCTTTAAACAAATCAGCCACCAATAATAATCAAAAAAAGAAAAAAAAATCTCACAAATCAAATAATGTTGAGTTCCACATTCCTCATTTTAAATACTAAGCTATAGTCAATAAAAATGATCTTTGACACAAAAAAAAATATAACTTAAATCAACTTCTTTTTCTTCTCTTTTTCAGAAAATTTTAATTATATAACAATATAAAAAAAGAAAACCAAAACAATAATATTAATTATATAAATTAGTTATGATTCTAACGATAGGTCAATATGTGTGAAAATAAATTAATGTATACTTGATACCCTTTTCCATATACGTTTCTCTTCCTTCCTCTACAGCACTCCTTCGGTGACCGAGTTAAGATAAACGGACAAAAGAAAAGCAAGATGACTTAATTTATTTTTTACAATTTTAAACTTTTAGACTAAGAATATATTCTGACTGCAAATAGAATTTAAGGATACTAGATCAATTAACTTAAAACTGTAGATTTAGTTATAAGCAAAAGACAAGAGCAAAACAATTCAAAGCAAATCAATAATCTAGAACTAAAATTATTACGTAGTAAAAAATGTAAGTTTGAACTTTAAATTATTAATTCAAAACTATTTCTACCACACGACGTGCCTTTGAGCAGTAGCTTTTGAGACACGAGAGAACTAGTAGTTTTTTCTTTGACGTCTGGAAAGCGAGTGGTATTACTAAACAAACTTAAAAAAATTTCACCTGTTCAAAAAGTATTTAGAGCTACATGTAGCGACTTAAATCATGTTTAAATCACAGTTATATCACGCTTAAATCGCATTTAAATCTCATCTGAATCGCATCTGAATCGCGCTTGAATAGTTCTCTGACTTTCACCAGCTGTTCAGATTTACTACTATTCGTGTCCACCAGGTCAACCTCGGCACCACATCAGGTACGCTTTTTCCTTCACTAAGTTTCGATTTTTTGTGATTCTCCCTGGATACGATGTACTAACCAAGATTTGACGACCTGTCGAATCCGGGTCTGCCAGGTCAACCTCGGCACCTCATCAGGTACGCTTTTCTTTTTACAAGGTTTCGATGTTTTGTGATACTCCCTGGAGACGATGTACTTACTAAGTTTTGTCGACGTGGTGCATCCTGGTCGTCCAGGTTAACCTCGGCACCGCATCAGGTTCCCTTTTTCCTGTACAATATTTCGATTTTTTGTGATTCTCCCTGGAGACGATGTACTTACTAAGTTTTGACGACCTTGTGCATCCGGGTCTACCAGGTCAACCTCGGCACCTCATCAGGTACGCTTTTTTCTTTACAAAGTTTCGATTTTTTGTGATACTCCCTGGAGACGATGTACTTACTAAGTTTTGACGACCTGGTGCATCCGAGTCTACCAGGTCAACCTCGGCACCTCATCAGGTACGCTTTTTTCTTTACAAAGTTTCGATTTTTTGTGATACTCCCTGGAGACGATGTACTTACTAAGTTTTGTCGACGTGGTGCATCCGGGTCGTCCAGGTCAACCTCGGCACTACATCAGGTACGCTTTTTCCTGTACAATATTTCGATTTTTTGTGATTCTCCCTGGAGACGATGTACTAACCAAGTTTTGACGACCTGGTGCATCCGGGTCTTCCAGGTCAACCTCGGCACCTCATCAGGTACGCTTTTTATTTACAAAGTTTCGATTTTTTGTGATACTCCCTGGAGACGATGTACTAACTAAGTTTTGACGACCTGGTGCATCCGGGTCTGCCAGGTCAACCTCGGCACCACATCAGGTACGCTTTTTCCTTCACTAAGTTTCGATTTTTTGTGATTCTCCCTGGAGACGATGTACTAACTAAGTTTTGTCGACCTGGTGCACCCGTGTCCACCAGGTCAACCTCGGCACCACATCAGGTACGCTAAACATCAGGATAATCTTTTGGAAGGTCACCCAGGACTATTTAAAGTTTAATTAGCTTAAAAATATAAAAAATAGAATTTGTGATTTAATGATTTAAATCACATTTAAATCGCTTTAAATCGTTAAATCTTTAAATCAAGTCGGCCGCCCCTCGAGGCCTATAAAGGATACATTTGTTTATTCGTATGCATGGCTACTAAAACAATCCTACTAGAGGCCGTGTTGGATCCAACCTCCAAGGCGTTTATAGCTGCCTTCAGCCGATTTGTCTCTCGTCGGGGTCACAATTTTTAATCAGCGACAATGGTACCACCTCCAGGGAGCTGATACACAACTGAAAAGAATGGTCTACGAGGCTTGAGACTTTTTCAAAAATGCTTGTGTTAGCCTGGCAAAAGACTACGTGGAGTGGACCTTTATACCTACACTAGCTCTGTATGAAGGCGACCTTTGGGAAGCTGGTGTGAAGTCAGCCAAAAATCATCATAAAAGGGTCATTGGTGCAAAAACCTTGACCTTCGAAGAGATGACTCACTCATTATGTCAGATCGAGGCATGCGTGAATTCCAGACCCCTCGTTGTAGTTAGAAAAAGCCCCACAGATTTAGCACCCTTGACTCCAAGGCATTTTCTGGCAGGTCAGCCTCTATGCACCAGTGATCCCAAAAGTGGCAGATTTCCGCGAGGCGGGAGCCATGTCGATTTAAAAAAATAGAAAATCAACAAATTGTAAGTGTTAAAAAAAAATCTGATGATTTGTAAATTAATAATAAATAAAAAAAAAAACAATTACTATAACAAATAAATTTTTCTCAACTTTATGAAGAAATAACGAGCATTTAAAGAATTCGGTGATGTGATTTTTCATCCTACAATAAAATGAAAAATATTAAGAGATGAAAAAAAAAAAAATGTAAAAATCATATATTAATCTCAAAAATTTAATTTTATTTTTTACACTCTCCGAGTGAACGTGAAACACAACAAATTAATTAAATAATAATACTCCTTGAAGCTCAGCTTGTGACGGTCACTTACCAGACGACCTAACCCAACTTGTGTTTTTGATATCAGCAGCCAAAATAGCAAACTCAAAACTGGAACTTTATGGAATAGAGTTGTTTTAGATTTACTTTTTCGTGATTACTACGATTTAAGGGGGGGACTCAGTGTAAATTAGCATATTTTTAATGATTTTTTTTTTCAACTTCAATTTATTTTACATTAACGAAATTGAACACCAAAGTTTATATACATTTCAAGAATATAAAAAAAATTTTTTTTTTTTTTTTTTTCCCAAGATGGCGGTGCAGCGTCGTTTCGCGCGAGAGGTCTTTTTTTTCGGCCCACACTTTCACGCCTTTCCTGTTGATCTGAAACAAAAAAAAAAAAAAGAAATGCGTTAAAAACCTTTTTTTCTTTAGTTTGAACCTAAATAGAAAAAAAAAAATTTTTTTTTTGACAAAAATATAAGAAAAAGAAAAAAAGTAACCTCTTTTTTTTAACTTATTTGTTTAAAAAAAAGGGGTTTTAAACAATTTTTTTTTTCTCGATTTAGGTTCAGACTATTAAAATTATTATAAAGAAAGTTTCTGCCAAGCTGCAACTAAATCGATTGATTTGTTTTGAAATGAGAATGTGGGCCAATTTGAAAAATGCAGTTTCGAGAAAAACGCGATTAAAGTTTTCAAAAGGTGTATTGACTTGTTTTTTTAAACTTACGTTTTAGTCAGCTATTCCTGGACCATACAACATGTCATCTACGGTCAGATCATCATCTTCCAGGTTTAAAAGATGCTCTTTTCGAGCTTTTCGGGCTTCGTGGGTTGATTCAGAGCGGCGCTTACTTTTTTTGCTGTCCCTGCGCTTGTTAATAAACATAGCATACTCGTAGCTGCGCTCTCCAATTTCGATCCCTAAGAGTTGCATAATCCATAAAATAGCTAGGTAACCTTCGTTGAAAATAGCTCCTCCCAAAAATGCTGCAATTTCAACAGTTTCAAACCCAGAATGCAGGTGTTTTGGTGCAAATTTCCAAATAATGGAGTTGAGGCTCTCATTAGCATTCTGGGTGTAACCACCCAAGCAGCGTTGCAGTAGATCGTCTCTGGTTAAATCTTCATAAATTGGAAGAATTTTTTCAGCAACAGTCGGATGAAGTGGTTTATCGTGCTCCAAGTCTTCATTATTCATCTCTTCAGCTTGTTCACGCGCTTGCCACCAGCACCAAGTTGGTGAACAGTACTGATGCTGTGGACAGTCATCGGTCGAAATTTTATGATAATAAGTGGCCAAGGCTTCTTCCCTCATGGCTTTCACATCGTTAGGGTGTCTGCGTATAGCTAAACCATAATAAATTGTGAGTTCTTTGATTAAAGCGTCCGTCAGCATTCCTGCACCACCAAGGTTTTCTTTTTTTTTTAAAGCACGGAGTCGAGTGCCTATACGCTTTTGCACGTGGCCGACACATTCACGTTTACTAACTATAAGATAGAAGCCTCTTCCTTTAAATCTTACCTGACCGAATAAAGAGGTCGAAGGAACAATAGAAATGAGCCCTACTCCCTAAGCCGCTCGAGTCGAGCAGCATCACGTATGCGCTCGACTCGAGCGCTCCGCCTTACCTACCTCTGTAAAATAATTCATAACTTAAAAACTAGTCATGATACTGCTTTAAAATTTTGAAACAGTATTTTTGAGATGTTTTAGAGTAATTTTAAGCAAAAAAAAAAATCGACTTTTTTTTTTTTTACACTGAGTCCCCCCCTTAATAAATAAAAATTACTTTTGTATTATAAAATCGTTATTTTAACTCGTTGCACTGTTTATATTGAACAGAAAAAAAAGTATTGATTACATTACTAGAAACAAAAACGTAATTCTACTCAATGTATAATTATAAAAAAAGTGTTAAAAAAATGGTATTCCCTCACTCAATGAATAAGAATACCTTTCTAAATGATAGGACAAAAATCATCAAAAGTGTATATTTTGTGTTGTGCATTGTAGTTCATGTGAGTTTTTTTTTTTTTTTTTTTTTTTTTCTTTCTTTCAACAAGAATAAATAAGTTGTTTTGTTGTAAGTGTGCACATAAAACACTTGCATTGCTACTTTGTAAATCCAAGTTGATTCTGTTGTTTATTACATTAGAATAAAATATCAACAAGACTATAGATGCTTCACATAAGACCTTTTTGTCTAATGTGGCAAATGTAAGTTTTAAGCGCCAAATAAACTTTCTAGTTGATTGAAGCTTAACTTTGAAAATATTAATTAGTTAAATGCACAGTTTTTGTGAGAAGATCAAGAATAATTTAAAAAGCATTATGCATAATGAATAAATATTTAAACCAATTTATAAAGGCAAATGTGAGTCATGTCAAAAAGTTGATTTAATAAATATACCTTATTTCTAATTCAATAATTTTATTTTATTCTCATTATAATGTATGATTCTGTAGAAGTCAAGGTTGATAAAAAAAGAAAAAAAAAAAGTATTGTAGTAATTTTAAATTTAAAGCACAAACAAAAAAGTGTATTCTTTTAAATGCATTGAACAAACCTCAATAACAATTTTTTATACAGTGTTGGATAGTTAGAACAAAGTGACCAAACAAATAGCCGGTCTTCTATGTTTTTGCAATGGATAAATTAATAGCATGCATTTTTTTATTTATTTTTTTTATTTTTACACCTATAAAAGATATATTTACATTCATAACAACATTAACATGTCAGTTAAAGTTTCCTGAAAAATCTTAATTCTTAAGAATTCCAATTTTCTTTTTACTGTCCCTTACAGTTAGCGTACCAGCAGTTACAAGACATTTATCTTACCAAGTAATAAATGCAAGTGGTTATAAATTTTCTAATAATTGTGATTCAATAAAAAATAAAAAAACAAAATAGTTAAGTAGGATTAATTTTGTGATATAATTAATAACCACGATTGAGAGAATGAATGTAAATCAAAATTTTCAAACTTTTTCATGTTGAATTATTATAATTATCAGAAACATTTTGAACGCATTAGTCGCACATGAAAGCTCATGTGTTTTCGTAGCATTGATATTAACTTCGTCACCAAGCAAGTACCTACCTACTTTGACACACTTTTTAAAATTATTCTAATCTTGAACATTGTAATATCTAATTCTTTTAGTCAAATTTAAGCTTGATTCGAGTATAAAATAATTTTTATTAATGATTATAATAAAAATTTTATACATTAATTTCTATGATTCATTGATTATGATATCAAATTTTAAGCGCCACATATGAATCATAACGATATATATTTCAAATTTTTTGAAGTACAAAAAGTGTGTATGATATGCATAAAAATTGCGCAGGAAATTTTGGTTTCATCAAAAACAATGAAAACTAATTTAAATGACAAGTAAACACTAATAATATAAATAATATGTCAATAAGGTTTTTTAATTCTGAAGAGATTTCTTTCAAGACGAATTCATTTTAGCAGCTGAAAATGTATTGTCAGTTTTCCTACTAACAAACCTACAATAACACGGGGATTGCTTATTCATTAATTTGATTTTTATTAGGTTGTGTCTAGGTACCATCGCCGTGTACCGTTGCACGGTGCACGGTGCACGGCGCACGGTTCACGGTGCACGGCGCACGGTGCACGGGCGCTATACCAAATGAGCTTTTATGTACACGGTACACGGTGCACCGTGTACGGAGGAGCTTTTTGGTGCACGGTGCACGGCGGAAAGCAGGGAAAAGTTTTTGTTTTGCTATTGTTTCGTACACGGTGCACCGTATACACCACATACGGTTCGAAAAATGTTTTTTTTATATCATTGCGTACACCGTACACCAGACACCGTATACTGTTCGGTACACGGTACACGATGCACCGTGCACGGGTGAAAATATTTTTTATATCTTTGCGTACACCGTACACCAGACAACGCGCCATGCTCGGTACACGGTATACGGTACACCACGCACGGTGCAAGGTTGAAAAAATGTTTTGGCGTACGGCAGACACCGCACACCGTTCGGTACACGGTACACGATGCACCCTGCACGGATGAAAATATTTTTTATAACTTTACGTACACCGTACACCAGACAACGCACACTCTTCGGTACACGGTACACGATGCACCATGCACGGTTGAAAATATTTTTTATAACTATGTGTACACCGTACACCAGACACCGCACACCGTTCCGTGCACGGTACATGATGCACCCTGCACGGATGAAAATATTTTTTATAACTTTACGTACACCGTACACCAGACACCGCACACCGTTCGGTGCACGGTACACGATGCACGGTACACCATGCACCGTGCACGGATGAAAATATTTTTTATATCATTGCGTACACCGTACACCAGACACCGTATACTGTTCGGTACACGGTACACGATGCACCGTGCACGGGTGAAAATATTTTTTATATCTTTGCGTACACCGTACACCAGACAACGCGCCATGCTCGGTACACGGTATACGGTACACCACGCACGGTGCAAGGTTGAAAAAATGTTTTGGCGTACGGCAGACACCGCACACCGTTCGGTACACGGTACACGATGCACCCTGCACGGATGAAAATATTTTTTATAACTTTACGTACACCGTACACCAGACAACGCACACTCTTCGGTACACGGTACACGATGCACCATGCACGGTTGAAAATATTTTTTATAACTTTACGTACACCGTACACCAGACAACGCACACTGTTCGGTACACGGTACGCGATGCACCGTGCACGGTTGAAAATATTTTTTAAAACTTTGTGTACACCGTACACCAGACACCGCACACCGTTCGGTACACGGTACACGATGCATCGTGCACGGGTGAAAATATTTTTTATATCTTTGCGTACACCGTACACCAGACAACGCGCACTGCTCGGTACACGGTACACGGTGCACCACGTACGGTGCAAGGTTGAAAAAATGTTTTGGCGTACACCAGACACTGCACAGTGTTCGGTACAAGGTACACGATACACCGTGCATGGGTGAAAATAATTTTTATATTTTTGCTTGCAGCGAACACCAACAACGCGCACTGCTACGGTACACGGTACACGGTTGAAAAAAATGTTTTGTGTACATCACACACCGCGCACTGCTCGGTACACACTACATGGTTCACCACGTACGGGGCACGGTAGAAGAAATGTTTTGGCGTACACCAGACACCGCAAATTGTTCGGTACTTAGTTTCACCCAAATTACGATGTCAGGTTACTCAGTAGCAGTCTAATGCTTTAAGAAGTCATAAGGATTTACTGCAGTTGATTCGAAAAAATTATAGGGATTCAAGCACGTTGAATACCCTACGTGAAGTATGCGTCTCAATTGCAAGACAGCAGCTGCCCCATGCACGTGGGTTTTAAGAGAACAACTGCAAGTCTACTAGCAGCCGATTTTTTTACCGTATAGTCATTGGGCTCTCGAGTCTGAAATTCCGAGATCGAGGAATCCAGAAATCCAAGTTCTTTGAGCTGAAAAAGTTTGTATTCTTATTTTCAAGCTCCGAGTCAAGGTTCGGACTCTGTATTCTTCGTTGCATACTTGAGAGTTCAGAAATCAGAGTCTAAAGACTCGAGTACTTGGACTCGAGAGTATAACAGCTTGAATTTCGCTCGGAATTTCGGATTTGACTTTGTATACTCTGGACTCCAAGTCTTTGCCCAGCAATTGTTCTCACAAAGTCATGGGAATTAAACGCAGCAATTCTTGGAAGTCAAAGTTGGACGTTGTTAAACCGAGTTTCAAATACAGGGCTACCGGATTACAAGTCACGCGCTCTATTCAATGAACCCTACCGGACCTCTTATAATCTTTAAATTAATCTTATAGGCCTAATCTTTATAATCTTTTACCCCTTTCAAGAAGTCGTCTCCGATCAGTTTTTTCGACCTGGTGTACTTCGACCACGGATGCTTGTGTGTATGATACAGGTAGGGTATAGTAGACATGTAGTATCAGGGGCGCAACGACTCCTTCCAGCTAGGGGTTGATTTAAGGTCCGACCCCCCCAAAATTGACGTCTAAAAAAAAAAATTAAAAAAAAAAAAGTTGAGTAAATAGACTGGTTGATTATCCCTCAAGCTCTAAACCCCCCCAATGCCCTGGGCGGCCGAGTTCAATAAATAAACTGATGAGCTATCCCCCAAGCTCTAAGCCCCCAAATACCCTGGGCGCCCGAGTTCGACAAAAAAACTTATCGGCTGTCCCCCAAGCTGTAAACCCCCAAATACCCTGGGCGTCGAGTTCAATAAATAAACTGATCAGCTATCCCCCAAATACCCTGGGCGTCGAGTTCAATATATAAACTGATCAGCTATCTCCCTAGCTCTAAACTCTCAAAACTCTGGGCGTCGAGTTCAATAAATAAACCGATCAGCCCGTCTGGGCTTATTCGAATATAGATAAATACATACCCAAAATGAGCAACCCTTATAGACATACCAGTACAAAAAACCTATTTCGGTTCGATTTATGGAGCAAAAATTTCAAATTAACTTTATTTGAGTATAGACCTTATGAGAGTCATTAGATTCAAATTGAAGGTCAGATTCATAATCCGGACCCTCGAAAGCCAAAGAATAGAAATTTTCGAACAAATTTTGTTTGAAAAATAGTACTGGTATGTCTCGGGTTACTCATTTTGGGTATGTATTCATCTATATTCAAATAAGCCCAGACATTTGAAAGACTTTTTTTGTTTTTTTCATCAGTAATATGGTTTTAGGTTTGTGTTTTAAAATATTTTTGATTAAAGTTATACTCTAAACAAAATTTAATCATTTACGTTATATCATAATATCATAATATTTGATATTATTGAATAAATTTAGCTATGCGCGAGCGAACGAAGCGAGCGCGTGTTTTATGCAAGTTATATCATAAAGTTGTAAGTCTGAAATTTTTAACTCCAAAATGGCGTGGTTGATTAGGTAAACGATATAAGTTTTTACTTATTGTTTAACTATTTGTTTGCAACATTATCAACAGTTTTTTTTTTTTTTTAAACTATAAACTAAATGCTTCTAAGAATGAGACATATTTCGAGAAAAGTGTAAAAATTTTCGTTTGTTTTAACACTTTTTTATGGACTTGATATTCAAATATAAAGTACGCTAAGGGTTTAGAGCTTGGGAGATAGCTGATCAGTTTATTTATTGAACTCGACGTCCAGGGTTTTGGGGGCTTAGAACTTGGGGGATAGCTGATCAATTTTTTCGTTGACCTGGGGCGCCTAGGGCTGGGGAGTTTAGAGCTTGAGGGATAGCTGATCGGTTTATTTATTGAACTCCACGCCCAGAGTTTTGAGGGTTTAGAGCTAGGGAGATAGCTGATCAGTTTATATATTGAACTCGAAGCCCAGGGTATTTGGGGGATAGCTGATCAGTTTATTTATTGAACTCGACGCCCAGGGTATTTGGGGGTTTACAGCTTGGGGAACAGCCGATAAGTTTTTTTGTCGAACTCGGGCGCCCAGGGTATTTGGGGGCTTAGAGCTTGGGGGATAGCTCATCAGTTTATTTATTGAACTCGGCCGCCCAGGGCATTGGGGGGGTTTAGAGCTTGGGGGATAATCAACCAGTCTATTTACTCAACTTTTTTTTTTTAATTTTTTTTTTTAGACGTCAATTTTGGGGGGGTCGGACCTTAAATCAACCCCTAGCTGGAAGGAGTCGTTGCGCCCCTGATACTACATGTCAACTATACCCTACCTGTATCATACACACAAGCATCCATGGTCGAAGTACACCAGGTCAAAAAAACTGATCGGAGACGACTTCTTGAAAGGGGTAAAAGATTATAAAGATTAGGCCTGTAAGATTAATTTAAAGATTATAAGAGGTCCGGTAGGGTTCACTGAATAGAGCGCGTGACTTGTAATCCGGTAGCCCTGTATTTGAAACTCGGTTTAACAACGTCCAACTTTGACTTCCAAGAATTGCTGCGTTTAATTCCTATGACTTTGTGAGATCAATTGCTGGACAAAGACTCGGAGTCCAGAGTATACAAAGTCAAATCCGAAATTCCGAGCAAAATTCAAGCTGTTATAGTCTTTAGACTCTGATTTCTGGACTCTCGAGTATACAACGAAGAATACAGAGTCCGAACCTTGACTCAGAGCTTAAAAATAAGAATACAAACTTATACAGCTCAAAGAACTTGGATTTCTGGATTCCTCGATATCGGAATTTCTGACTCGAGAGCCCAACGACTATACGGTAAAAAAATCGGCTGCTAGTAGACTTGCAGTTGTTCTCTTAAAACCCACGTGCATGGGGCAGCTGCTGTCTTTCAATTGAGACGCATACTCCACGTAGGGTATTCGACGTGCTTGAATCCCTATAATTTTTTTGAATTAACTGCAGTAAATCCCTATGACTTCTTAAAGCATTAGACTGCTACTGAGTAACCTGACATCGTAATGTGGGTTAAACTAAGTACCGAACAATGTGCGGTGTCTGGTGTACGCCAAAACATTTTTTCTACCGTGCCCCGTACGTGGTGCACCGTTTACCGTGTACCGAGCAGTGCGGGTTGTCTGGTGTACGGTGGACGCAAAGTTATAGAAAATATTTACACCCGTGCACGGTGCATCGTGTACCGTGTACCGAACGGTGTGCGGTGTCTGGTGTGCGGTGTCTGGTGTACGGTGTACACAAAGCTATAAAAAATATTTTCAACCGTGCACGGTGCATCGTGTACCGTGTACCGAACAGTGTGCGTTGTCTGGTGTACGGTGTACGTAAGGTTATAAAAAATATTTTCATCCATGCACGGTGCATCGTGTACCGTGTACCGAACGGTGTGCGGTGTCTGGTGTACGCCAAAACATTTTTTCAACCTTGCACCGTGCGTGGTGTACCGTGTACCGTGTACCGAGCATGGCGCGTTGTCTGGTGTACGGTGTACGCAAAGATATAAAAAATATTTCCACCCGTGCACGGTGCATTGTGTACCGTGTACCGAACAGTGTGCGTTGTCTGGTGTACGGTGTAAGCAAAGATATAAAAAAATTTTTTACTCGTGCACGGTGCATCGTGTACCGTGTACCGAACACTGTGCGGTGTCTGGTGTACGCCAAAACATTTTTCAACCTTGCACCGTATGTGGTGCACCGTGTACCGTGTACCGAGCAGTGCGGGTTGTCTGGTGTATGGTGTACGCATAGTTATAAAAAATATTTTCACCCGTGCACGGTGCATCGTGTACCGTGCACCGAACGGTGTGCGGTGTCTGGTGTACGGTGTACACATAGTTATACAAAATAATTTCAACCGTGCACGGTGCATCGTGTACCGTGTACCGAACAGTATACGGTGTCTGGTGTACGGTGTACGCAATGATATAAAAAAAACATTTTTTGAACCGTACGTGGTGTACGGTGCACCGTGTACGAAACAATAGCAAAACAAAAACTTTTCCCTGCTTTCCACCGTGCACCGTGCACCAAAAAGCTCCTCCGTACACGGTGCACCGTGTACCATGTACATAAAAGCTCATTTGGTATAGCGCCCGTGCACCGTGCGCCGTGCACCGTGCACCGTGCGCCGTGCACCGTGCACCGTGCAACGGTACACGGCGATGGTACCTAGACACAACCTTTTTATTATATCATCTCGAATTTGTAGCATTGACATCGACGCAAAAGTAACATTTAGAAACAATTGAAAATGTTTGATATTGACATCTGTGCTATATCTACAAAAAGGAAGTTCGTACAAACCTTCAAATAAAAAATTGTTAATAGTGATTGCACGATTTATTTATTCGTAGATTTCTGAGAAAAATTCATTCAGACACTAGTGGTTCGTGTCTTTGAGTTTTGGAGTTCTGATAATATCAAAAATATTCAAAATTTTTAGAAACTTCGTTGATTTTTGTTATTATGATTAACACAAATCGAGAGGCAAAAATTAATAATGTAAAGAAAACGCTCACAACTTGACATAATAATTCATTATGCAGTTTTTTTGAAATATAATTAAAGTAATTACTTTTGTGTTTAAATTCACATCGGAGTGGTATCATAAATTTTTTTAATTTGTGAACAGTAAAAGGCCTTTTTTTGTCTTATGAAAATTTTTAATTTAATTAATATCAAAATTTTATCCTGTTTCCTTGCGTGTGTGCACCAATTTTTGTAACATTATAGCGTAGTCATAATTTTTTTACCAAAACAATTTTAAAGTTACTTCTGTTATGTATTTACGAATAAATCTTTATTGTAACCAGCATGAATAACGCCCCTGTGGTGTCTGTCTTCGACCAAGGGCCGAAAACATTAAACTGTCAAACGATTATTAAAATTAAACTTTCTTGTCAATTTGATAAATTTATTTCTTCTTAACCATGTATTTTTCTATGTAAATCAAGCAAAATTTACAACTGAAATAATTTTCCATAATTTCTGTTAACGGACTTTCGTCGCCACACTTGATACGACAAGCGTCGTGAATAAAGCGACTGCAAATTTTACAATGAATTCGCACATCATCTCGATTTCGAAAACACATCAAGCACACGTCGTTAACTGATTGAGAGTTATTAAAAAAAAATTTAAATAACTCGTTAAATAACGCTGCATCCATAATTTCTTAGAAAATACGCGAAAAAAACTCCGCAATTATATTCATCTATTTGCAATGGTCTGTCTGTTGTATGTATTTTAGCTGTCCAAGTTTTTGAGTGTAAAATACTATTTCAGTCGTTGTGTTCTTTACAATTCATTAAATACTGTTCAAATAAATAATGCATTTCATTACTACTTTCAACGTCGTCTCCTTTAGGATCTATGTGGTAAACGGCACTATTCTCAATGTCAATCAAATACATTGTCCAATGAGCATACTTTTTTATCGGTACAAAAATTTTTTTATAATTAATTTGTTCTTTTAGTTTTTGACATACAATCCATGTTTTTTCTTTATCTTGTCCAGCTTTATCTCCAAACATATATAAAGATATAACTGCAGGAACATAATAAACTCCTTCGGCCCACTACTTGGAGATTACCGCAGCATACGCGTCCAATAGCTCATCGCTAAGCCACGCGTCTGTGCAGTCTCTTTTTATAAGTAATGGATGCAAGTGCGACATAAACAATGTCTGATTCGAACTTTGTGATAGTATTGCACTTGTAAATGGGTAAACTCCTACGGCATAGTTCTGTTCTTTTATTTTTTTATAATAATCCAGTCTTTGGATAAGACCGTTGGTCCTTTTTTTTAAATTGACGATTCTGGTAGATCTAAAAAAAAATTTTTTTATTAGTTCTTTTAATTATTTCTTCAATGAATGTTACAGAGATTATATTTTTAAAACATTTTCTAATTTAATAACAGATTAAAGCTTGCAGATTAATTTTTTTCTCTTCACAATATTATTAATTATAACTTTATAAAACCCAAGGAAAAATTTCACTAGTGGAGCTTTTGGACTCAAGATTCTTGAGTCAAGAACAATTATTTAATTAGTAAAATGCTAAGATTCTGATCCAGGTTCATAACACTGGAGAGTCTGAACATTGTAGTCCGTAGGTTTGGAATTTAGAACTACTGTTAGCGAGATCCTGTAGTGTACACACACAAAAGTTCAGACTTTAATTTCGCTTTTGCTGAGCTGTGATAGAAAATTTTTTATATCAAATAAAGTTGAGAAAATATTTAAACTTGGTATGTCGATCGGAACCGGGTAATAAGATTCGGGTACCCGACAAAACCCGGGTAATGAGAACTGCGTATGACCAACCTTTTTCTTTAATCGCTTACCTGTAATTATTAGTAATTAATTATATAAGTTTCACGTCTGTTCATGCCACATTGACCGTAAATAATAATGATTTGTAATTGTTAGTAATTTTAGAAAACTATTAATTTTTTTAAATAAATTGTACTGACTCTGTACTGTTTACGGCAACTTCTGATGTATTGCAGAGGTGTTGTTTGGATAGATCGATTGAATCTTGTTCTGATGTATTGCAGGGGTGTTGTTGTTTGGATAGATCGATTGAATCTTGTAGCTCGGGTGTATTTGGACAATATTCATCTACATTAATAGCATTTACAGTTACTATCTGGTTTACATCAATTGCGACCTCTGACTCGGGTAATACAGGATAGCACTGTTCTAAATCAACAACATCTTCTGAGTGTACCTGCTGAAATATAAATAAGATATATACTAAAGAAGTCACTGAATAATACAACTAACAAGGAGATGGTTTGTCCTTTGGGACCTGGATTTTCATGAAACTTCGCACACAGTTTTTATTCATCATAAAAACAAGCTCTTCAGTGTTCTTTTTTCAGAATGGGCCTTTTTTCACCTACTTCCCCCCTGTGTTAAAAAGCCGTTTTTGGCCTCATTTTCAAAAAATTCCTCCTTGGACCGTATTGCTCTTAGAAATATCTGGAACCTCGCATTTTTTTCGTTTTTCCAAAGAATTTCGAATAAAAATTATTAAAAAAATTTTTTGAATGATCTTGTCCATGTATATTGTAACCCAAATATACTAAAAATTGACTTTAAAAACCTTAATTTTTCATTGTTAAAACCGTTCAAAAAATTTTTTAAATAATTTTTATTCAAAAGTACTTGGAAAAACGAAAAAAATGCGAGGTTCCAGATATTTCTAAGTGCAACACGGTCCAAGGAGGAATTTTTTGAAAATGAGGCACAAAATGGCTTTCTATATGAAACATCCTACTTTTGAACACAGGGGTTACATGGGAAGTAGGTGAAAATGAGGCCAAAAACGGCTTTTTATATGAAACATCCTACTTTTTAACACAGGGGTCATATGGGAAGTAGGTGAAAAAAGGCCCATTCTGGAAAAATAACACTGAAAGGCTTGTTTTTATAATGAATAAAAACTGTGTGCAAAGTTTCATGAAAATCCAGGTCCCAAAGGACAAACCATCTCCTTGTAAGTAGCAATATAAGTTAACAACACTAAAACTCGCAATCGTATTTTTCGTGAATAATAATATTCGGTACCAATATGCATTTCAAAGTTGATAAAATTAGATAATATGACAAATGTACAGTTAAATATTAAATAAAAATAATAATTGTAATGATCTGATGATGAACTATCACTAATTAGTTAATTTCATTCTTAAAGATATTCCATGATTTGAAGTTGAAAATTTTTGAGTTAACCGTTTAAAATGCCTACTGTGGTAAGTACACAAATTATTTCATCTTTTTTAATTGTTTCCATTTACACGGTTTGAAATTATGAAAATTGAATACGTTATATAAATTCTCTGTATGTGACAGGGCTATTCAAAACCTCTGGTCTGGAATTCGAGTCTTTAACATCAGACTTTTCTGAACTCTGTATTCCGTGGACTCTAGTTATAGAAACCTCGAATCCGCAGATTTCAAGTCAGAAAAATATTAGTGTAGTTGTTCACACTTAGAATTCTTGGGACTCAGAGCCTTCGGATTCAAAGAGTACAAAAGTCAGAGGCTGAAGACTCGAGTTCCTGGACTCAAGAGTTCAAAAGCTTGAATTACGGACTTGGCTCTGTACTGTAGATTCCAAGGTTTTGTCCATACCTGATAAGAATAAAAAGTTTGTACGAAAAACATTAATTTTTGCGTAAATTTCGATGATAATTATTATAGACCTATTTTTTCACCGATAGCTTCATGCAGGCTGAGAGGGTATATTTTTTCCAAATTAATTAAAGTTAAATTATGATGAATTTTTCAATATTTTGTGGATTAATGATAAAGCGCTACGTGCCTTTATAATTAAAAAATTTTTTATGATCTTTAAAACTGATGATTTTGGAGCTGTAGAAAAAAAATTTAGATTCAGCTCAAGTACGGTTTGAACCCAGTGCATTCATCTTTATAACTGCGTTGGGAACAATTGTTTCAGAGATTTAACTTTAAATAGTTTCTATTTGTTACTCTTACAAATAATGTAGTGAAATCAGAGTCAATCTGATTATCACACCAAATTATGAAACAAATGATGAGAAAAAAGATTTTTATGAAAAAAAGAGTTTATTCAGAATTTTTTCATTTATCAGCTTTTCAGAAAGTAATATGAAATTGGCAAATTTTTGCCAAAGATTTTTCTTTGTTAGAACCGTCAATTTATTTCACGGTTCAGTAATTTATTGTAATAAAAAAATTAAGTGAATACCTGCCCTGTTACACTTCTTTCATTGGGATTGATCAGTGGCAAATTAACAGAAACAGTTGGCTGTACATTCGATAAAACAAGCTGCTCTCCGGCTTCACTGAAAACATAATCAAGTTTTTATTATACTTTTAAAAATTTTTTAAATTAACTTATGGTTGGTGTACCTAATATGGTCATTTACCTGAAATGAACACCCCTGATATTTTTAAATTATGCCATTTCTCTATGTAAGCAAAAGTAAAAAACAACAAATTATGAAGTTTTGAGTTTTTTTGAACATTAAGAAATGAATGTTGCGGTCGCCCAAAAACAAACAGTGCTTTTTGAAACGAGTACGTATAAAACAAGTTCAAAGTTCGTGTTTCCCGTTCTCGGATCAAAAAAGTGGTTTTTAACACCTCTGTTCAACACCTTTAAAAGTCTTTTTTACTTTTCCATCAAAAAAAAAAAATTGATTTTGTGGACGACGGCATCCATTCGTGCTTATCATTTCCATGTTAGGTACACCTTCTTTATATTTAAACATAATTTCTTACGCATTTTTCTTCTTTTTTATCAGATGCTTGTAGAATTTTGCTTCTTTTGTTCTACTGACCATCTTAAAAGTTGGTCTTACTATTTAACCACTTTTATTTTTTATACAAAATTCTTTCGTTTTCATGCTACCATCTGCAGTTTCAGTAGTCATATTTACTCTTTTCAGGGAGTGTATGTTATTCATACTACTGAAGCCTCTTTCCGGATCTGCATTAGCGTGCGGCGTTACCAGAACGGTGAGACAGAAGAATCCGAGGCTCTCGTAGTGGACAGATACAAAATTCCAAAACTCCACTGATCTTGATGAATCTATTAGGTCTTCTGGAACTTTTAAATCCTTTAATTTGTGCCATTGATCAATTATATCATATTTTTTTCCATCTGTCACGTGCTCGTACAAACGAACTAAGTCATAAAAAAGGAATTTATTATCTACTCTGAATTTTGTACACATTGCGTTGAGAGGATTCGCGCACACTGGATATGAAAAAGCTTTCTGCTTCAAATTGTGAAATCTTTCTCTAAATTGAGCGGCAAGACATACAACAAAATTTAATAAATCTTTTGTAAATGTGTCGTGCCATTCTTTGTGGGGACCGTTCAGCTCTTCGTGAATTTCATCGCCAACATTGAATTTGGAGTAACGGACGAACCTAGTACAGTCGTAGGGATTTCAATTTCCCATATGGGAGTTGATTTAATATAATGTGGGTCCATATAGAAACAAAGTATGCTATCATACGTTATCTCAATAATGTCTTGAGCAAGGTGTATTTTTGCATCTGCTGATTGCAAAAATCTGTTCAGATTATCAATCAATCTAGCTGCTTGTAACATGATCGAAAGATACATTCTTGTTGACTCTCTTGTCATTATAGTGTTCACTAGAGTTGCAACTGCATCTCCATCATGCATCAGTTTTTCAGAGAATCTTAGTAGCGCTGGATATTGCTCTTCCAACCGGGAGCCAACCTGTTCAATCGATAACCAACGAGTATCGCATAGTTTTAAGATGGTGTGTTGTGGTATTCCATCTTCCTGGAATAACTCGAAATCGTGTTGACGATTGGCGCTTCTAAGCTTGGCATTGATATTGACCAACAATCCACTTATTACATCAGTTGGTTACTGTTTCAAGGCCCAGCTGACGCACAAGTGAGTGCTGTGTGCAGGGCACTGTATAAAAATTAGGCCTGGAATTTTACTTTCTAAAATTTTTTTGAGACCATTTAGTTCGCCGATCATTGTCGAACAATTATCAAAACAACTGGCGAAAATATTCGACAAAGGGATACCATGTATAGTGAAAGAACTCTCAATACATTTGAAAAGTCTTTCAGCTCCAGCATTAGCTACTTTTCCCTTTTCAAATACAGGAACGAGTTCCCATAGCCTGTTTTCTATCGACTTCTTATTTTTATCGTAATAACGTATATGTAACGCCAGACACTTTTTCTTCGACTGGCTGGTTGACTCGTCCAAGCAAAGTGCAAATCTTTGCGATTTATATATTTTCACAAGCTCCTCTTTAACTTCCTTGCCTATAACGTTGACTGTTATGTCGCGTGCTTTTGTTTCACCTAAGTGAATGTGCTTCCATATTCCAGGATTATTGACATGCTTAACAGCATTCGATATGGTTTCGACTTTAGAAAAAGGGACACCAGCCTGGTTGCAAGCTAGAGTCAGTGTTACTTCTGCTTCAGCAACGTCTTGTCGAAATTGGGAATCTGATCTTTTTACAGGTTGCAGATCTTCTTGAGTTGGTTCAGGCCACTGTGATTTTTTTAGATGTTTTTTAGACGTAGAGTGATCTTTAAGTATACTCAATCTTTCTTGAAAAGGTTTCTTTTTGTCACAAAACTGACAGTACAGTTTATTATTGATAACTTTTATCAATGGCTGTACTCAGGGAATGAATAGCCAGTCAAACATAAAGGTACGGTCAGTGTCGGCTCTATTTTTTTTCTTTTTCGGTGTTCCGACTTTAGAGTTGACTTTGCAGGAAACCTAAAATGGTAAAAATATTATTTTCATTTTGTTTTATAAATGCATATTATTAAATTTCTTTTTAGTTTCATTGATAATCATTTTTTGCTTTATCCTAATAATATTAACTCAAACTATATAGCTACCCTATGGTTGCCTCAATAATTAGGGACAATAGCGAGTACAAAATTATGGAAAAGAATATTTTTATAATAATTTTAAATAAAAATTTGCACTCGTCGGGATCATATTAATCAGCGGCAAACCAGCTTACAAAGTTAAATAAGAAATCAAATAGTTTCAAGCTTGTGTCATGTCAAAATTTGTTTTTTTTTTTTTTTTTTTTATTCAAAACGAAACTAACAATTTACTAATTGCGCGTTTTTAGCTAACATTTTTTTTCAAAAATACAAAACCGGCTATTTTAGCAGCTAATATCCAAGCTGTTGTAAAAAAAATTATTAATATATTTCAAGGGGCTATGCACTCCGGAACCACTGATGATTCTTTTGATTCTTTATTGATTCTTTCGTGATTCTTTTAGCCAATTTAAAGTGTTTAGAGCCTTGGAATCGATTTCAATCAATATTTTGTTAAAAATAATATTTTTCGAAAATTTGGACTTGAAATGAAATTGAGATTTTATTGATTATATCAATTTTTACTTGTGATTCTTTTAGTGCTTCTGAAGTGGATAGCCCTTCGATATATTTATAATAAATAAATATATTTAAAAATAATAAATGTATACAACACATTAGAATTAACTAATGATTTTAAAGCTTATATACAGTTGGTATTTTGGAACTGGTATTAGCCGTTAGCAATTTTAGCATTCATAAGTTATTTAAATTCTTTTCAAAGCATTAATAACTCCTTGAATAAATCTCTCAAAAATTTCATAAAAAGTTAGTCTTCCGTGTGACAGATTTTTATTTTGCAGTGCTTTTAACTATGCACTTTTATCGCATTTTACTATAAATTCAATACATTTTTTTGTTTGTTTTTTTTTTCTTTTTTTGTCAAAATTAAAAAATGTTAGTTTTCAGTTTTGTTTTCAAAAACTCCTGAAAATCATGTAACCATGGGAAGAGGTGCTTGCTCATCGATAAATAAAAAATTTAATAAATTTTGAAATGATTGTCCACAAAAAAATTTTAACAAAAAAAAATTCTTAAAAACCGGATGATCATAGAGGCAGTATATGGGTAAAATACGAATCATATCGATGGAACTAGCGAAAAAAATCGTAGTCGAGTAGCTGCGCGTACTTACAACTATCAATACAGGATTGTGGTAAATGAAAAAATCGTTAAGTATTAAGAATCTTAATAAGTCGGTACAAAATAATTTGGGTTTTTATTTTTTACTCTGTCTATACACAGAAATCTCATTCATAGAATAAAACCTTTATAGAAACCTCTTAAATCATCAGTTTTTCTTTGTTAGGATTGGCTATGTAGTTGTAATTTTCGGGTTCTTTTTATTGAAATAATTTATGTAAAAAAAATAAATAAATAAATAAATAAAAATTAATTTCCATGACTATGATGGCTATCCAAATCTACAGCATCCGAATCATACTCCGATTGACTTAATTTTCTCCTCTTCTCGATCTCTTCATCAGAATTGCACCCATTACCCGGAATATTATTCACCGTTGAGAAAGGACGATTTCTTTTTCTAGTCCTTGCATCCATTTTAATTTAATTAAATGATGAAAAAAAGAAATAGTTAATGTCTTTCATGAAAATTTATATACATACATAGTGCTAATTTTACTTCGTTTTTAATATCAATAAAATTTTCAGAAGTTTCTTTAACTTAAGTTAGTTTTGAAATAATGAAGCGGATATAAATATTTAATTGTACCTACTAAAACTTTAAATGGAAACGATTAGCATTTCAAGCTTAAAAAAATGATTCAAAATTATCACACAGTAGTTATTTTGTACCCATTGTACTGTGTAAGTCAGATGAAAATATAATAATAAGTACACGTCAGTTCGATGCAACGAAAAAAAAATTATTAATGGTCTCGAAATATTTTGTTAGTAAAATATTTTATTAAATTTTGAAATTCCCACGCGAAGGTCAAATGCTTGCAAAAATAAAAATAGTTCATACATCCAACTTTTTTTTTTTTTATTAAAGTTCAAACTCTTTACAAGCATTTTTTTTTTAAACGTCTTTTAAACATAGTTTTTAAAAGACAAAAAGGTCCTTTCAAAAAAAAAAAAAAAATTCTTGTGACATTGTGCGAACAGTCGGCTGTTTGTGCGAGTCTGATAGTGCGAATCAAGGTAGTGTGTGTGATAAAAATATCGAAAATTTTTATTTATTATTGTTATTTTTTTTTAAGTTTCAACTGTTTATGAGCATATCTTTTTAAAACGTCGTCTAAAACAAGTTTTTTAAAGAAAAATAGTCCTTACAAAATTAAAAAAAAAAACTTGTATTTAAGGTTAGGTTATTTGCACAAACAGCCATGACTGTATGCACTACATGTTAGGCTGTTTTTGTGAATCTTGAATATGAATATTATTTTTTTCGCCCTTCTAACCTCAAAATCGGAACTTCGATCCTTGTTTTCGGTTAGAAGGGCGAAAAAATGTATTTTTCCCTTAAGCAAGAGGGTTTGATTTAGCATCCTCGTCGCAAGCCTCTCGCAAGCCAAATCGAACCCTCTCGCTGGCGGGAATAATATACTATTATTAAATCATTAATAATAAAATGAAACAATTGAGATGGTTATTACTTTTGTCAACAGAAAAAATACATTGTATTTTTTTTAATTCCTGATAAAGTTTTCTAAGCTTTAATTATTCAAAAACGTTTCGGTACGAAAAAACACTCGCCCTCGCTCAAACGCCGTAAGTGACTGTAGGTCTTTTTTAGAAAATAAAAAAATATAAATATAAATGAGTGCTTTGAAAAAAAAAGTGGTTATAAGACATATTTGCTGTTTCCGATACATACATTTATTTTTACAGACATATTCCAATAGAAATATATTATAAAATATACATACACAAAGTCTAGACTCAGAAATTATAAAACGTTTGAAACTTAATCGTTTTGCGCTTGAGTATCATTAAAATCAGCACCATAATAGAGAGTCATACAGAGTAATGAATCCTATACTTGAAGCATAGCTAGTTATTTTTTTTCGCTCAATAACTATAAAGTAATTGTTAAAATGAATATATACTTAAATGCACTTGAGTATTTGTTGAAAAATTGGTGCATTTGTTGTTTAAATAAATAGAAGTTAGTGTTTTATGAATGCATGCTAATGAATCATAAAAATTATTTTTTAATGTTACTGTACTGTCTGCTAATTACGTAAATGTTAACCTTTAAAAAGGTAAGAATTTACGGCGAGTGGATTTTTTTTGTACAAAACTAAAACAAAAGTATATATGTTGTTACTTTCAGATCTATGTTAATATTAATCAATTTATCCCGAAAGATACGAACAGATGAATAAAATAAAAAAAATAAATAAAAAACCATCTTTCAGTAGAGTTACAGTGAATTCTGTTCATTTTTTTAAACTTTCATTATAAATTAATTCGAGTATCTACTCTCATTTTGATATTATGTTTTCGGGGATACGAACAGATAAATGAAATGAAATCAAAAATCATTTTCCGGACGAGTTTTTAATAAATTTTTTTCAGTTTTATTTCTTTAATTAATTTTTACTCAAATTATTTAAAATTCCTACTCTGATTCTGCTGATATTTTTTTGGAATATGAACAGATGAAGGAGATGAAATCAAAGAATCATCTTCCGGACGAGTTTTAAGTAAATTTTTCTTTTCTTTTTTACGCATCTTTTTTTCTTTTTTTTTTTTTAAACTTGAATTCAATTATTTTTTAGTAAAATTTTACTATCAATGTATTCAATATAGGTGTCGTTCAATATCGTTAAAATCATTCGGACTCAACGGAGCCGCAGATTTATTAATTAGAATAATATTACTTTTCAAAGAATCAATTAAAAAAAAAAGCTCTTAGATTTTTAAGTCTTTTTATTTTTAGTTACCCTAATACAGTTTCTGCTTTACGGTGATGCATGAATATCTTTGGTCGACTGTTAATCGTTAATCTGCGGCTCCGTCGAGTCCGAATGATTTTAACGATATTGAACGACACCTAAATTGAAAAATTGATAGTAAACTTTTACTAAAAAATAATTGAATTCAAGTTTAAAAAAAAAAAAAGAAAAAAGATGCGTAAAAAAGAAAAGAAAAATTTACTTAAAACGCGTCCGGAAGATGATTCTTTGATTTCATCTCCTTCATCTGTTCATATTCCAAAAAAATATCAGCAGAATCAGAGTATGAATTTTAAATAATTTGAGTAAAAATTAATTAAAGAAATAAAACTGAAAAAAATTTATTAAAAACTCGTCCGGAAAATGATTTTTGATTTCATTTCATTTATCTGTTCGTATCCCCAAAAACATAATATCAAAATGAGAGTAGATACTCGAATTAATTTATAATGAAAGTTTAAAAAAATGAACAGAATTCACTGTAACTCTACTGAAAGATGGTTTTTTATTTATTTTTTTTATTTTATTCATCTGTTCGTATCTTTTGGGATAGATTGATTAATATTAACATAGATCGACGGCCCGTGCGAAGAAAAACCATTGGCCAAAATTTGGGGAGATAAACGTAACAAGGAGGGCTTGCCGCGATTAAAATATCTCCAAACCCACATTTTTCCTGATTTTAGCCTGCGGCGATAAAAATAATAGGTCAAAAGTGCTACCGGAGATAAACGTAACAACCACACCCTCAGCGGCGAATAATAAATTCGTTAAAAATTAAATTCATTTTTTTTAAGGTCGCGACGAATAAAATCATCCTTCGGTTGCTGCCGGAGATAAAAGTAACCCCAACTACGCGATATAGTCCGAGAAAAATAAACAACCATTTTGGGCCGCGAAAAAAATAACCCCTTAATGCGTGAGCGACGGAAAACGTCCCTCAACACAGGGGCGGAGAAAAAAATAACCCGACAATGACTAGCGGCGAAAATAATAACCCCTGCCTATCTCTCGACAGAATTCAAGTCTCTCAAGCACCGGCGGCGAAAAAAATTACCCCTGCCCGCGTCTCGACTTATTTTCGGTCTTTCGAGGCCTGGCCGCGAAAAAATTACCCCTGCCCTCGTCTCGGCTTATTTTTGGTCTCTCGAGGCCTGGCCGCGAAAAAAATTACCCCTGCCCTCGTCTCAACATAATACCGGTCTCTCGAGGCCTGGCCGCGAAAAAAATTACCTCTGCCCTCGTCTCGACATAATATCGGTCTCTCGAAGCCTGGCCGCGAAAAAAATTACCCCTGCCCTCGTCTCGACATAATACCAGTCTCTCGAGGCCTGGCCGCGAAAAAAATTACCCCTGCCCTCGTCACGACATAATATCGGTCTCTCGAAGCCTGGCCGCGAAAAAAATTACCCCTGCTCGCGTCTCGGCTTTTTTTTGGTCTCTCGAGGCCTGGCCGCGAAAAAAATTACCCCTGCCCTCGTCTCGACATAATATCGGTCTCTCGAGGCCTGGCCGCGAAAAAAATTACCCCTGTCCTCGTCTCGGCTTTTTTTTAGTCTCTCGAGGCCTGCAGGCATGGGTAATTTTTTTCGTGGCCAGGCCTCGAGAGACTAAAAATAAGCCGAGACGAGGACAGGGGTAATTTTTTTCGTGGCCAGGCCTTGAGAGACCGATATTATGTCGAAACGAGGGCGGGGGTAATTTTTTTCGCGGCCAGGCCTCGAGAGACCGACAATATGTCAAGACAAGGGCAGGGGTAATTTTTTTCGTGGCCAGGCCTCGAGAGACCAAAAATAAGCCGAGACGAGGGCAGGGGTAATTTTTTTCGCGGCCAGGCCTCGAGAGACCGAAAATAAGTCGAGACGCGGGCAGGGGTAATTTTTTTCGCCGCCGGTGCTTGAGAGACTTGAATTCTGTCGAGAGATAGGCAGGGGTTATTTTTTTCGCCGCTAGTCATTGTCGGGTTATTTTTTTCTCCGCCCCTGTGTTGAGGGACGTTTTCCGTCGCTCACGTATTAAGGGGTTATTTTTTTCGCGGCCCAAAATGGTTGTTTATTTTTCTCGGACTATATCGCGTAGTTGGGGTTACTTTTATCTCCGGCAGCAACCGAAGGATGATTTTATTCGTCGCGACCCTAAAAAAAATGAATTTAATTTTTAACGAATTTATTATTCGCCGCTGAGGGTGTGGTTGTAACGTTTATCTCCGGTAGCACTTTTGACCTATTATTTTTATCGCCGCAGGCTAAAATCGTGAAAAATGTGGGTTTGGAGATATTTTAATCGCGGCAAGCCCTCCTTGTTACGTTTATCTCCCCAAATTTTGGCCAATGGTTTTTCTTCGCACGGGCCGTCGAGAGCTGAAAGTAACAACATATATACTTTTGTTTTAGTTCTGTCCAAAAAAAAACCACTCACCGCAAATTCTTACCTTTTGAAAGGTCTTTCTTTTTAAAGATTTCATTTCTTTCGCTAGGTATAAGGTGAAACTAAAAAAAAAATGGTAAAATTTACCAATTGATACCTGAGTAGAACAAACAACTTATGACTCCATTGAGATGAATGATTTTATCGATATTGAAGGACAATTAAAATGAATTGATTTTATTGTAAACTTTTTTTACTGATTTTTAAACATCAAGTATAAAAAAATTTAAAAAAAAAAAAGTGATACTTCAATAATTATTAATTTTTCAGTTCTCAATTAAAATGAGAGTAAAATAAATTGAAAAGATTTTTTTTCTTAGTTATGTGTTGTTGTTGCTCTGCAAAAGAGGTTCTGGCGTAAGAACCAAACTATGCTTAAATGAATTTTTTGAGATGTTTTTTTTTTTTATCATGCAGTCAAAAATATTTTCTCAAATCTCTGATCTTACTAAATTGTTTTATATTTTTTTCATCATTTTATTTACTTTAAATCTTAACTTTTCAGGCTTGAAGCATAATAGTTTTATTCAAAATTGTATCTATTTGTAAAAAAAAAAACAACTCCAAACACATCACTATGACTAAACTGACTTAAAACCCACACAATTTGAAGGTTTCACAAAAATATTGCGATCTGTAGTTATAACAGATACTGTACCGATAAAATTTTTGGTGATAAAATTTATTATATTAACAATTTTTGCAACATGTCTGACAATTTGAATAACCCTATGAGACATTGATCGCCATCACATTGAAAGGCAGCAAATTTCAATGACCAAGTTGAGGTAGTTGGTATATAGCGGATGAAACTAAAATTAAACTTGATGGTCAGACAAATTCATCTTGGAAAATAAACTGAGAACAATAAACCTTATCCGTGTTGGTGTATTGACTCAGAATTTATAAATTCCAGTGATGATTTAAATGTATTTACTTGCCTGACAATTTGAATAATTCCATGAGACATTGATCACACTTAAACTACCTCAACTTGGTCATTGACATTTGCTGCAGCAAGTTAAGGTAGTTGGTATATAGTGGATAAAACTAAAATTAAACTTGATAGTCAGACAAATTCATCTTGGAAAATAAACTGAGAAAGTAAACCTTATCCATGTTGGTGTATTGTCTCAGAATTTATAAATTTCAGTGATGATTTAAATGTATTTACTTGTCTGACAATTTGAATAATTCCATGAGACATTGATCACATTTAAACTACCTTAACTTGGTCATGATAGTCAGACAAATTTATCTTGGAAAATAAACTGAGAACAATAAACCGTATCCGTGTTGGTGTATTGACTCAGAATTTATAAGTTCCAGTGATGATTTAAATGTATTTACTTGTCTGACAATTTGAATAACCCCATGAGAAATTGATCACCATTCATATTTAAACTACCTCAATTTGGTCATTGACATTTGTTGCAGCAATTTTCACTGGATAAATAAACCTCCACAGCACCAGCAGAAGGTTTAACAAGTTCAACTCACTCTAACTCATAGATGATTATCATAGGGAGACTTTAGATATTTTGTTTTGAAAAATTGTAGCCAAATATTTTTCTATAATTAATGATGGTTAACGGTCATAATAATTATTAATTAAATTATGTTAATAGTGAATTTAACGTGATGCCGCTGTATATTTTATTAGATACTACTTTTTTAATTACTTAATTATTTCTAAATCATGTAATAAAATAATAATAATTATGACCATTGTCTTCTGCTCAGCAGCTCGGGTCTAGGCGGCTCGGCCTCTTGCGTGCGCGCACCTCACCTGCGCTGCCTGCTCGCATGCCTTGCTGCAGGCTGCAAGAGTGAAACAGCGTTACGTAAGATCTGGTCTAAGCCACATGCAGCGCATGTAGAGAAACCGGATGCTCAGGGACTGGAAACGAAAAAATCTAAGGGAAATCACCGTTTCGAATTTTGAGACGGTCATAACTTCTTAACGCAGAAATTTTTCAGGATGATTTTTTCTTTAATCTTCTCAGGGGATCTTAGGCTACGCGTAGTATATATGGTCAAGGAAAAATAATCATCCTAATAGTGTTTTTTTCATGAACTACCTAACCCAAAACTGAAATTCAAAGTATATAAAGCGGTACCCTTTCACGGTAGTCGGTTTTAAAAACCCACTCGCCGTCCAGGGCTACCGCCCTTTAGGATATATGCTTAAATTACAAGACTATATTGAAAAAATTATTTTAGCGAAGAAAATACTTATGCTTCTTCTCGTATTTCTGATGAAGCAATAACATCGCTTCACGAAAATCCAGGAATGTTTGGTAATGAGAATGATCCATCTAATGCAGAGCAAGTGAAAATAATTAAAAAAACAAAATAAATACGATTCATTTGTAAAAAGAACTACGCTAAATGTTTTTTTAGATTTGTAAAGAGTCGAAGCGGGTCTCATTGCTCTAGCAGCATTAACTACTTCCCTTGTGAAGATCAACGTTTGTACGAATATCAAGCAGAAAATCAAGTTAATCAAAAAAACGGAAAGTAAGTTAATATTTAATTAAATAGTTTCTCAAATCATTTTAAATACCGAATACAAAATTTCTGTTTCAAATTGATAAAGACGCCTCTAAAAACTTTACAGTACTCAAAAGTCATTTGCTTACTCATCTTATTCTTCTAATGCAAGTTCAACGTTTTGGGATAGAATATTACAAAAATACAGAACGGTTGAAAGTAGCGATCCAGCAATTTAAGTATTGAAATATATAATGTTTCTTATATATCACTTCAAATAATTATTTATAAAACAAATTATTATTGGTATGTAATTACAACTGAGAATAAGAAACGTGAAATATTTGCAGCTTCAAAAATACGTTCGCAAATTCGAACTGGTCATCAAACAGAAGCAATATTTCGCTTTACTCTCACCCGGTACATCATTTAAATGAAGTTGAGGCTAGGCAATCAATTATGTACGTATGAAAATAATTAACTTCAATTATTTTAACTTATAAGTAGAAATATACAAATTGATAACATTTCACATTTGACAGATCTCAAAATTATCAGCTCGCAAACTCACAGTGCTCTTCTCGATCAAGCTCCAAATCTCAGGTAATCATTATTTTAAATAATATACAAATTTTTGATAAGAGTCGTGAGATTTTGTTTCATTCTCTTACTTTTAATATTTGTAGCTTTGATAGTTACATTAATGAACACAAAAAACTGTATTAAAACAAGTCAGAACCGAAATATACTCGCTCGAATTAAAAGAAAAATAACTTTTGAATTTATAACTCTCATAAACGAGTTTCTGGACTCAAATTTTTGAGTCTATTGATCTGAGTTTCAAGACCAAATGCAGGAGTCTTTTCTAAAAGTCCTGCGCACACGAATTTCATACTCGCGAATTTTTAGAATAAGTCCCAAGTTCTTTAAAATGAGCCACAGAATGTGACTACTGTTTGAAGAAGTATTACCAAAAAGTTTTTTTTTTTTTGAAATATAAAATTTTATTAAACTTGATTTTATTATTTAACTTTATTTTTTGAATATCGAAAAAAAATATCGATTGAGTTTTTTTAACATGAATCTGTAAGATATTTCTCAAATTAATCTTAATATATTTAATTCCGTGCAGAAAGAGATTTACGCATCTGGATGGCTTGCAGAATGCCCTTACTGCAATTTAACAACTTCAAATATTGCGAAGTGTCAACGATGTAAGAAATTTCTTGATCCTACTTCGGTAAAATTGAAACCAATCTGTCCAATGGGTCTACCTCTAGTTTATGATCCCGGAATGGTGAATCGAATTTCACTGGTATTTATTTATTCTAATTATTATTAATCTCAGTAAATTAATCATAATATTAAAATTAAGTATGTATTCTTGTAATGTATTCAAGTAAAAGTATTCTTGAAAAATGTCATTTTAGAACGAAATTTTTCAAGAATAGTTTTGGCAGTTACCATGTAGTAACTGACAATCGCTTTTTAAAATTTATGTAATTCAATTCAAATAGGACCAATCAAACAGTATAGAGGGACATGCACTGACAGCAGCAGCAGCAGCATCAGCAGCTAATAATTCGATTGGTTTTTTGAAGCAACAGAATCACATAATACCCGATGTCAACATCAGCAATAGAGCGTGAGTAAATTAATTAAGTAATTAAAAAAATTTTGCATTAGATAAATTGTGTTTTTGCGAACCTTCTTCATATCCCCGTTTAAAATAAGTAAGTACTTGAGCACGTACTAAAGTACGTACTATTCATAGACTTAGAAATTTTTCTATTTTTTGAAATTAATTGAAAATATTCACACTGATTGGAAGTTGACACGCGGTGACACGGTGACACGGGCAGCGTCTACGCAGTGTAAAAACTGGTCGGCTATCCCCCAAGCTTTGAACCTCCTAGGGTTTTAGGGTGCCCTAGTTCAACACAAAGATTGATCAGCTATCCCCCAAGCTCTACACCCCAAATACCCTGGGCGCGCGAGTTCAACAAAAAAACTGCTTGGCTATCCCCCAAGCTCTAAACCCCCAAATACCCTGGGCGCCCGAGTTCAACAAGAAAACGGCTCGGCTATCTCCCAAGCTCTTTTAACTCCAAAATGGCGTGGTTGATGAGGAAAACGCTATAAGTTTTTACTTATTGTTTAATTCTTTGTTTGCAACATTATCATCAAATTTTTTTTTTAACTATAAATTAAATGCTTCTAAGAATGAGACACATTTGAGAAAAGTGTAAATATTTTCGTTTGTTTATTGGTTATTTATTTTCTTTGATTTTATATATTTTTTTATATTATTTTGTAATATTTTCAAAAGATATAAATAAAAATACACCACAACCTTTTTGTGGAACAAAAAAAAAACACTTTTTTATGGAATTGATATTCTAATATAAAGAATGCTTAACTTCTAAAATTATCCTACTCGGTAACCAGAATTTTTGGAGGTTTGGAGCTTGGGGGGTAACTAATCAGTTTTTTCGTTGACCTCGGGCGCCCAGGGTTTTGGGGGTTTAGAGCTTGGCCCATAGCCGACCAGTTTTTTTGTTTAACTCGGGCCCCCAGAGATTTGTGGTTTGAGAGCTTGGGTGATAGTTAGTTTATTTGTTTGTTGATGAAAAAATTGGTCCTGAACGCCCAGAGTTTTGTGGTTTGAGTGCTCGGGAGGTTGTTACTTTAATGATTGGCTGATAAAAAAATTGGACTCTGGCGCCCAAGGTATTTGGGGGTTTAGAACTTGGGGGATAGCCGACCAGTTTTTTTGTTGAACTCGGGTGCCCAGGGTCTTGGGGGTTTAGAGCTTGGGGGTTAGCCGACCAGTTTTTTTGTTGAACTCGGGCGCCCAGGGATTTGTGATTTGAGAGCTTGCGGGATAGTTAGTTTATTTGTTTGTGGATGAAAAAATTAGTCTCGAACGCCGAGAGTTTTGTGGTTTGAGAGCTTGGGACGTTGTGACTTTAATTATTGGGCCAGTTTTTTTGTTGAACTCGGGCGCCCAGGGATTTGTAGTTTGAGAGCTTGGGGGATAGTTGGTTTAATTGTTTGTTGATGAAAAAATTAGTCTCGAACGCCCAGAGTTTTTTGGTTTAAGAGCTTGGGAGGTTCTTACTTTTATTATCGGCTGATAAAAAAATTGGACTTGGGCGCCCAAGGTATTTGGGGGTTTACAGCTTGGGGCATAGCCGACCAGTTTTTTTGTTGAACTCGGGCGCCCAGGGATTTGTGGTTTGAGAGTTTGGGGGATAGTTAGTTTATTTGTTTGTTGATGAAAAAATTAGTCTCGAATGCCCAGAGTTTGTGGTTTGAGAGCTTGGGAGGTTGTTACTTTAATTATTGGCTGATAAAAAAATTGGACTCGGGCGCCCAGGGTATTTGGAGGTTTAGAGCCTGGGGGATAATTGACTAGTTTTGTGTCACCACATGTCAGCGTTCCAATAAGTGTGAATATTTTCAATTAATTTCAAAACATAGAAAAATTTCTAAGTCTATGAATAGTACGTACTCAAATTTTAGTAAGTACCATAGTACGTACCACAGTACTTACTATAGTACGTGCTTTAGTACGTGCTCAAGTACTTACTTATTTTCAACGGGGATATTAACTTAGACAATATTTTTTTTAACAATAATTTCAATGAGTAAATAAAATTAGAACATTGGTTTTCTTTTATATACACACCTTTAATAAGTTCTTATTAAACAAAATGACCATGGATCTACATCAAATATCACCTGACAAAATTAATACGAGTAAAACAATAGCATCGTCGCCAAAATTCAGGAACATGCAACTTGCTAAGTTTGATAAACGTGTGAAGCCACACCCGGTTCAGTAACATGCTAACACAGATCGTGTTCGGAAATGTGCTTACTAAATTTTTGTTAGTAAACGGGCAAACTCACATTTGGTTGAAAAAGTGCTATATCAGGCTGAATTTCTTAGAAAAAAAATAAATAATAATAATTATAACAAGACTGACTTGAACATTGAAAAAGGAATCTTTCCTAAGATAGCTCCTCTCTAAACGGAATATGAGTTAGCACGTTTCGAAACGAAGGCTGAACTAGCATGTTTTTGAATAAGCTGTGAGTTAGCTCATTTCACGCGCGAAATCTGAATAAGCACATTTCTGAATTGGGCTGAAGATGTATTGTTTGCTTGGGAAGCAGTCACATAAATAATTACAATGTTCTACTTCTATCGTAATTTTTTGTTTTTTGTTTGTTTTTTTTTTTTTTTTTTTTTTTTAAGAAATGAAAGCTCTATGAACATTATAATAAAAAATCTAAATACTAATAAGTAGTAATGAAAATATATTTATTCTTTATAATTTTCTAGTTCTAATTTGGAAACAAATTTCAAATTGCGGAAAAGAAAAAATGGATTAGTACAAAAACTGGATTTTTATAAACAAATAAGAGACAAAGATTATAATGTTGGTTTTTACTGCTTTACAAACGCTATATTAACGCATAGGCGAAGTCAAAATTTGTCAATACAGTACTTGTTCCCACTTTTACAAAAAAAAGACTGTTCAGATGCGTGGTTGGACGACATGTTATTAGATGCTTACGTTGCAGTTATCTCTAAGAAATGGGACGAAAGAGTATACTACGCACCTGCAATCACTTCTTTGTTTTTGTTTGGCGAGCAGGCAGGAGATTTCATGACAAATACATGGGTAATTTGTGACAAACTAAGAGAGAAAAAAAATCCAAAAAAAATTTTAATGTAACAGGGTATTTCTTAAGAAAAGGGCCTCCCTTAAATAATTAAGAGAGTTTCCCGGGCCCTCCTGTTACAAGGAAATTCTATTTAAAAATAATACGGGGAAACACTCCTTAATCTGGGGTCAGGGTTTCCACGGAGAGAAAACCTCCGGGAATGGTTGGTGAGCTAGAGAGAGAAGAAATAAATTATTACAAAATTTTAGGTTAATTTCATTTATTCTTGTCTACTAAGAAATCATGGTCTACATTTACAAAACAAATTTTAATTTGAGAACAAAGGAATATAATTGAAAATTTATGTCTACAAAATGGCGGGACGCCACGTAAAGAAAAATCGCATTTATTTATTGTTTTAAGTGTACGCAAATAAATTTTATTTTAAGTGTACGCGAATAAATTTTATTTATAAGACCGCAACCAAAAAAACAACAAGAAAAAACCATGCTTTTCCAACTTTCCATTAAATAATGTAGGGAACCTTACTTTTCCAAATTTTTCTATTCCAAAATGGCCACTTCAATTACTCTCTTTTTTTTTTTTTATTAATTTGCTTTCCAACTCTCAAGTGAAATGGATTAACCCAAGTTTTTTTTATAATCTGATCTCTAGCTGTAAATAAATAAAAAAAAATGTCTACAACTCAAAGAAAAAAAAAAAAAGAAAAACTTAAAACAAGTCTACGAAAAGAGAACTTAGAAATTTAAAATCACACTCTCAAAATACTACCTCACACTGTGGCTTCTGAGAACAGAGTGACGCTTCCCCGCGTCTCTCTGACTCAACTTCCTTCCTCACTATCCCTTCCCAATACTCTCAACCAATCAACACTAATCTATTTCATCAAGTTTCATTCACACGTGAGGAACAGCAATGTGTCCACCAATCACATACATTCACGCCATAATATCCAATCCCACTCACGTCTACAAAGTTCCGGTGGCGATCGCCACGCCACCTATACTACGCGCGAACATTCAAAAGAAAAGAAAAAAAATAACGCACACGAGACACTCACAGCTCTAACTTTGTCTCTCGCGCACATACTCTCTCTCTCGTTCTTTCCTACACGCACACATTATCCACGCCACGTGCAAGCTACAAAAAAAAAAATAAAGCTACACTCACGCCCGCGTCTACTATGTTGAGTGTGCGCGCACGCGCCTGCCGACGCCGTTGCGTCGTCTGCCGACACGCGCCGCACACCTCCTCCGTCGTCGGAAACTCCCAGACCACAGTGATATACAATGGTGGACCGACTGCCTATCCCTTCACTACATGAGCCGCGTGCGCTTAAGTGGTAGCTTCCGAAAAAATCCACCAGATGCTCTATGTGTCTAATAATTTTTTTTAAATTTTGTAATTATCGATTTAATCAATATTTAATTCAAATTTTTAGTCCAATAATGAGCGAGATATCAAAAATTAATGATTTTTGAATCATATCGCACGGCCACCACCACCAGAGTGGCCGATCCCGAACCCCAGTGGTACCGCGAAATTTGAAAATCTCCCGGCAAAAATCTGGCAAACGAAAAACACTCATAACCTTGGGCGGCTGGGTTCAATAAATAAATAAATGAACAAATAAGTAAAAAAATAATCCCCCAAACCACACAACCCAATAACCCCGGGCATTGAAATTGAAATAATTAATATTTAAATAAATAAATAAACCCCAAGCAAGACAACCCAACAACGCTGGTCGTTCGTGTTGTTTTTTTTTTTTTTTTTTTTTTTTTTTTTGAATAAATAAATAAACCAAAAAAAAAAAACAACCCAATAACGCCGAGCGTTAAAGTTTTTTATCAACAATCGAAAACTAAATAAACAAACAAACAAAGGTAGACGACCCAATAGCGCTGGGCGTACTGGTTTTATTGTAAAAAAATGAATAAATAAATAAATAATCCCCCATGCATCTACAACCCAATAACGCTGGGCGTCCGGGTTTTTTTTTTTAAATAAATTAACCAACCACCAAGTACTAAAACCCCATGAAGCTGGGCGTCCGAGTTTTTTTTATTACGTAATTTGATGAATAAATTAATAAACCGCCAAGCGCTACAACCCCATAACGCTGGACGTCCGAGTTTTTTGAGAAAAGTAAATTAATAAATACATTAATAAACCGCAGGGCATTACAACCCCATAAAACTGGGCGTCCGAGTTTTTCTAATAAAAAAGTTAATAAATAAATTCACAAACACCCAAGCACTACAACCCCATAACACTGGGCGTCCGAGTTTTTCTAATAAATAAATTAATAAACAAATTAACAAACTGCCAAGCTCTACAACCACATAACGCTGGGCATCCGAGTTTTTCTAATAAATAAATTAATAAACCGCCAAGCGCTACAACCCCATGAAGCTGGGCGTCCGAGTTTTTCTAATAAGTAAATTAATAAACTACCAAGTTTTTTTTAATGAATAAGTTAATAAATAAATTAACAAACACCCAAGCACTACAACCCCATAACACTGGACGTCCGAGTTTTTTTTTTTTAAATAAATCAACTAACCACCAAGTACTAAAACCCCATGAAGCTGGGCGTCCGAGTTCTTCTAATAAATAAATTAATAAATAAATTTACAAACTGCCAAGCACTACAACCCCATAACGCTTCCTAACGGGCGTCCGAGTTTTTTAAATAAATTAACTAATAAATATATTAACAAAACGCCAAGCACTACCACGACATAACGCTGGGGGTTCGAATTCTTTTTAATAAATAAATTAATAAATAATCGAACCACTAAACAATACAACCCCATAACGCTGGGCATCCGAGTTTTTCAAATAAGAAAATCAATAAATAAATTAATAAACCGCCAAGCACTAAAACTCCATAACGCTGGGCGTCCGAGTTTTTCTAATGAATAAATTAATAAACCACCAAGTGCTACAACCCCATAACGGTGAACGTCCAATTTTTGTTTTTTTTTTCAAATAAATTAACTAACTGTCAAACACTAAAACTCCATAACGCTGGACGTCCGAGTTTTTTTTTAATAAATAAATAAATATATAAATGAACCATCAAACAATACAACCTCATAACATTGGGAATCCGAGGTTTTCGAATAAATAAATTAATAAACCGCCAAGCCCTACAACCCCATAACGCAGGACGTCCGAGTTTTTTAAATAAATAAATCAATAAAAAATCTTTGTTGGTTTGTGAATTTATTTATTATTATTTTTTTTTTTAACTCGGACGTCCAGCGTTATGTGGTTTTAGTGCTTGGCGGTTTATTAATTTATTTATTAGAAAAACTCGGATGCCCAGCGTTATGTGGTTTTAGTGCTTGGTGGTTTATTAATTTATTTATTAGAAAAACTCGGACGCCCAGCGTTATGGGGTTGTAGTGCTTGGCGTTTAGTTAATTTATTTATTAGTTAATTTATTTATTAGAAAAACTCGGACGTCCAGCGTTATGGGGTTGTAGCGCTTGGCGGTTTATTAATTTATTTATTGATTTTCTTATTTGAAAAACTCGGATGCCCAGCGTTATGGGGTTGTATTGTTTAGTGGTTTGATTATTTATTAATTTATTTATTATAAAGAACTCGGACGCCCAGCTTTATGTCGTGGTAGTGCTTGGCGTTTTGTTAATATATTTATTAGTTAATTTATTTAAAAAACTAGGACGCCTAGCGTTATGGGGTTGTAGTGCTTGGCGTTTTGTTAATTTATTTATTAGTTAATTCATTTATTAGAAAAACTCGGACGCCCAGCGTTATGGGGTTTTAGTGCTTGGTGGTTAATTTATTTAAAAAAAAAAAACATAAAAAATCTATTCTTAGATCAGTAGCGCACCTGCCGGATCTTTTCGGAAGCTACCAGTTAAGCGCACGCGACGACTGCACGTCGTCGGTCCACCATTGTATATCACTGTGTCCCGGACGGAGAACCGGGACCTGTGTGCTGTGTGTGTATGTGTACGCGTGCGCCCTAGGCCGGGATAGCCTTCCCGGATAGTGGTTATGTGTGTGTGTCGTGGGCCTGCGTTGCTGTGGCAGCATTCAGCCGACGGCGGCCGTCGCCACGTGGTCGGCCTCAGCTGCGCGTTAACGCGGCATGGTTATCACCTGGGAAAAGTAAACAAACAACTTATTTATTTCACTGTTTCCCAGGTGACTTGACACTGCCAGGTAAGAAAAATAATTTACGAGGGATTCACTCCCTCGCAACCTATTAAGAAATATGCTCATTGGACTCTTTACATAATCAACATTGAAAGCAGCAGCTTATATCATATAGACCCTAAAGTCGAAGATTTGAACGATGGCAGATCTGAAGAGATGCATAAATGGTTTTTGAACTACTTACAAAAATGTGAAACTCATAATAAGTGCAGTAGTATTTTGCATTCAAAAAATTGGGTACCGAAAAAACATTATGCAAGTCGTCCAACACAAATTGATGGACATAACTGCGGTATATATCTCACAGTATACCTGAAAGGGTTCGCATGCAGTGATAATCCACAATTGGATATAAATTTAAAACCAAATAAAGAGAGAGGTGCTTTATTTAAGTTTTTAATTGATAACTCCGAACCTATTTACGGTATTTGTATGACATGCACTCGTAATCCAGACGGCGCCATACAAATTTTTTGTAAAAATTTGTTACCGTTTCATATATGATGAGTGTAGAGTAAAACGCGGCGATGACAGACCTTTAAACGAAATCCAAAATAACGACTACGTTTGTCAGTTTTGTATTGATTACAAAGCAAAATACTCTGTAACATAATAATTTTTTTTTTTTTAACCTGTTCAAAAATTAATTGAAAAAATTGTATCACTCATATGTATAGCATGAAAAAAAAATCGGCATTACAATGGCCAATTCATGAAGAAGGAAAAGTATGTTATTAAGCGCTTTTGTTAAAGGGCGCTGATGTCAATGCTTTGACATTTGTACATACCATTTCTGTTACCATTTGGTGCTGATATTAAATCAAAATATGAAAAAATTTTAGAGAGCCCCTACAATATGCATGTATACGATATTATAATGACGTGATCAATTTATTTATACTGAAAGGTGCTATCAAAGCGTCGAAGATAATGCCAAACCTCCAGTAGCTTCATTATTTCCTGCGCAATTTTTATGTATATTATACACACTAAAAATCAAATTAATGAATAAGCAATCCCCGTGTTATTGTAGGTTTGTTAATAGGAAAACTGACAATACATTTTCAGCTGCTAAAATGAATTCGTCTTGAAAGAAATCGCTTCAGAATTAAAAAACCTTATTGACATATTACAAAAATAGTCTATGCATATTATTAGTGTTTACTTGTCATTTAAATTAGTTTTCATAGTTTTTGATGAAACCAAAATTTCCTGCGCAATTTTTATGTATATCATACACACTTTTTGTACTTCAAAAAATTTAAAATATATATAATCGTTATAATTCATATGTGGCGCTTAAAATTTGATATCATAATTGTAATGTATGCGTTTTGGGTAAGTGAATGAACTAGAAAGAATGTTAAAACTGCTAAAGCGTAGTTAGCAGAAAAGTATGGCAAGCAGGTTATTGACACGCTGATCAAGCATTAGGCGTTGTCCATGTGAGCATTATATATACAGCGAGCGACACTCTTACCAGAGCTGAGTCACAATGTAACGTCAGTGAAATAAACTTATATATTTAACCTTACACTAAAAGCTTATTCAAAATACTCCTCCCTCAAACCATCACAATTGGCGACGAGGATAAAAACCACGAAAATCCGACGAGGATAAAAACTACGAAAATCGGACGAGGATAAAACTACGAAAATCCGACGAGGATAAAAGTTCATTTACAGTGAAAAAGTGTACACAAAAAAGGGCGTGACGAGTGCTAAAGTGATTAACAAATAAAGTGGTTACATTACAAAATTCGCAAAACGCGACAAGTGCATAAAATTTAATGTGTGAGAAAAGTGAAATTTCTGAAAACATAAAAAAGCTAATAGAAGGAAAAACAGCTACGTGGGTACATTCGTTAAGCAAAGACGACCTTGTACATTTTCTTGATAAATTCGATATCAAGGTAATACTTAAGACCGTGTTATGGTAAGATCTTAAAAAAGTAGCGAAAGAATTTAAAATCGAAACAAAAAATATCGATAAAACAAATTTAGTAAATTTATTAGCTGAGTGGAAGTATTTTAACCAAACAACAGTCTATATATGGCATAAGACGAAGGTAAAAGATCGACAATTACTGAATTTATTAAATGTTGAAGAACTTAGAAGGGTATGCAAAATAATATTATAAAATTATCAAACGTTAGCAGCAAATGAACGCATTGAGAAAAACAAAGGTTCGATAGAAGAAGAAGAAGAAGAACAAGAAAGCGACTTAAACGCAACGATAATAAATTCAAGTGTAGAAAATAAAGAAAAAATTGCGCAAACTGAACCAGCAAACTGGGCAGAAAGTGAAGAAATTATATTAGATCTCGAAATGACTGACTTCAAATTCCACAAGAATAAAGACAGCTGGGAAGAATATATTGAACGTATCGAATTCTTTTGTATTGCAAATAAAATTAACGATGACAATATAAAAGTAGCTACATTAATTACAAAGTGCGGGGCAGAAACATACAAACTGATACGCGACTTGTGTGCTCCAAGCAAACCAAAAGACAAAAAGTTCGATGAGATCACAAAGCTAGTAAGTGACCACCTTACACCAAAAAAGAACACAGCGATGGAACGATGCATTTTTGCGCAAACAAAGCAAAATGTAAATGAATCAATTAACGAGTTTGTAGCAAGGTTAAGAGAATTAGCTATGAACTGCAATTTTAAAGACTTGGACGAGGCTTTATGTAATCAAATAGTATGCGGAGTTCGAGACTACAACACGAAAATTGCTTTATTCAGTGAAAGCGAATTAACATTGGAAAAAGCAATAGGGATCGCTACCACTCGAGAAACAGCAGTGAAAAATGCAGCGTCAACAGAAAAGAAAACAAACTTCGAACAAATTCAACACGTAAGCAGCTCACAAAGATTCCAGAGGAAAGGCGGAGTACCACACAACGGCGGCTACAACAAGGGCAACAGCAGCAGCAGCAACTACAACGGCAACCGCAACAACGGCAACTACAAGAGCGGTAACGTAAATAATAAGTATAGCGCAAGTAATTCCCGTAATTTTAAATACAATTGTTACCGGTGTGGCTTGAATAATCATTTAGCGAAAGATTGTAAATTCATAAATTACAATTGTAACTTTTGCAAAAAAGTAGGTCATTTAGAAAAAGTATGCATTAAAAAACACGGAAAAAATATAATTTTTAAAAATGCTGACGGTAACGCGAGAAGTAACAGTAGCAGGCAGTGCAATCATGTGCAGCCAGAAGAGCGCGAATCAAACGATGAGTTCGAACATTCCGATGAATTTTATTCTATTAAAGAAAACAAAGTGAAAATTAATAAGATAGACGCAAAACCTCAATTTGTAGAGGTAGTAATAAATAATATTCAATTTGAAATGGAAATTGACACCGGGTCATATGTAACAGCTATGTCGGAAGAAGATAAGAATAAATATTTTCCAAACGAAAAATTAAGCAAAAGTGATGTTACATTAAGGTGTTACGGAGGATTACCACTGAATCCTATCGGAATTTTAAAAGTAAATTTCTTAGAAAGCGAGAAAAACTTAGATTTGTACATTATAGCGGGCTCAGGACCTTTATTGTTAGGTCGGCAATGGCTGAAAGCTTTTAATTTATGGCCGTTAAAATTAATGAAAAATAAACGTGAAAGTAATGTTTTAAAAATAGAGAGCGAAACTATAAAACATAACATGTTAAAAAAGTTTCCGGTATTATTCTCTAATACGCAAGGGTGCTATAAGGGAAAAAAAGTGCATTTGGTTTTTAAGGAGAATGTAAGACCAATACAATTGAAACCACATCACGCGCCATTCGCGCTGATGCCGAAAATTTCGAGCGAAATACAAAGATTGATAAGTTTGGGAAACTTAGAGCCAGCAGAATGCAGTGAATGGGCAACACCCATTATTCCGGTATTAAAGAAAAACGGAGAAGTGCGTATTTGCAGTAATTTTAAACTAATAGTCAACCCGCAATTAGTAATTAAAAGGCATCCAATACCTCTTAAAGAAAAAATTTTTAACACGTTAAGAGTCGGAAATAAATGGTCGCAAATAGACTTAAAACACGCGTTTATGCAATTTGAATTAGATGACGAATCTAAAAACGCGTTAACAATTATTACATATGAAGGATTATATCGATACACAAAGCTAGGCGAAGGTATAGCGTCAAGTCCGGGAGAATGTCAAGATATTCTCGAAGAAATTTTAAAAGGTATAAAACATACTGAAATTTACATTGATAATATTTATATTACGGGTCAAATGGACCAAGAACATATTGAAATTTTAACAGAGATTTTTGCGAGATTAGATAAAGCAGGTCTACGCGAAAATTTAGATAAATGTGATTTTTTTAAAGAAAGCAATGAAATTTTAGGGTTTGTTATAAACGAGAACGGATTAAACCCAAGTCCTTCTAAGATAAAAGCAATTAAAGAAGCACCATCACCAAAAAATCATAAAGAATTAGAAGCTTTTTTAGGCTTAGTAAATTTTTACGAAAAATTCTTGAAAGACAGGGCAGAACACGTTTGCCCACTGTACGCGTTACTTAAAGAGAAAAAATGGGTATGGTCAGATCGGTGCGAAAAAGAATTCAACTGGATAAAAAGTCAAATAACGTCCGAAAATGTGTTAGCATTATTTGATCCAGACATACAGCTAGTTTTAGCATACGACGCGAGTGACGTAGGCATGTCAGCAATTTTATCTCACAGGTACGACGACGGTACGGAAAGGCCAATAGCCTTTGCTTCAAAAGTAATTCTGAAAAGCAAAAGACATCGCGCTATAATTGACAAAGAAGCAGGAGCAATTATTTTCGGTTTTAAAAAATTTTACCAGTACATGATTGGTAATCATATTATTTTGAAAACAGATCACGAACCGTTAAAGTTTATTTTCGATAATAAAAATATATCAACAATGTTACATAGTAGATTACAAAGATGGGCGTATTTTTTGTCAGGGTACACGTACACAATCGAAGTTGTAAAGTCAAAAGCAAACGGGAATTGCGACGCGTTATCACGTCTCCCGATAGACGACAAAACACCTGTATTTCCTTCAGAGTACAGTAATTTAAATTACATTCAAAACGGTTGGTATATAACAGATTTTAAACAAGTAGCCAAGGAAACGTCAAAAGACTTAAAGCTTAAACAAATAATTGCATTCATAAAAAACGATTGGCCGAAAATCAATAAATTAACGGAAACAGAAAGAGCATTTCACGCGAAACGCAACGAATTAGATATAGAAGACAACTGTATCACATGGGGTCATAGATTAGTGATACCTGAAACACTCAGAGCACAAATGCTACGCGACTTACATATATCTCACTTGGGTATAGTTAAAATGAAACAAGTAGCCCGAAACTACTTTTGGTGGCCAGGAACAGATTCAGATATGAGAATGGTTAGAAAAAAAATTCCGTTAGAGGCGCCACTGGGAAAGGCTCCCTCCTTGGAATGTGTGCTTGTGTCGGTGTGGGCTGTGATCGACTGTTGCTGTAATCAGCTGCTCAGGAAAGCTCACACCGACAACTCGGTTGATTTAATTCTTTATCCAGACATTTTTTATTTTTAATAACAAATAAGATTTATAAACAATTAAATTTTCTTTCATTGAAGCTATTTAGACATTAAACTTTATAAATTATCAAAATAAAAACATATATTTTACCGTAATAAAAAAAAAATGTTATCAAGGAAATTGAATTTCGCGCCAAACCGACGGTAGCGCCACACTCAACAAATTGAGTTAAGGTTTGTCTGGAAACCTGACAACTTCACGTTATTTACTTACCGTAGAGTACTAGAGTTGTGTTGTCAGTTGTCACCAGCTAGCTTTTTACTTTGTTTTGTAATAATGTAATATTTTATTCAGCAAGTCATTTTTGTGTGGTTATAGAATTCACAACTCGGTTGATTTAGTTCTTTATCCAGCCATTTTTTATTTTTAATAACAAATAAGATTTATAAACAATTAAATTTTCTTTCATTGAAGCTATTTAGACTTTAAACTTTATAAATTATCAAAATAAGAACAGGTATTTAAGCTTTAAAACGTTAATTTTTTATTCTACACTTATGCTATGCAACCTTGTTTTTTTATTCATTTTTTTTAAGAATAATTATGTTTTATAAAATTTGACCTTATTCTTTGACCAAAAACGTTACCTTTGTTTCTTTTTTAAGTGATATTTATTTTATAAATTTAACCGTTTTAGATTCAGTATCGTCTGAGGTTATTTTTACTCTCATACTTGTCTCATCAAGTGGCTCAAAGTAATGATACTTTGTAGCGTTGACGATGGTCTTAGCAGATTTAATTCTGCTTTCTAAAAACAAATGTCTTGTTTTGATAGTCTCTTTGTCTACCCATAAGTATCTGAAAAAAAAATAAAAAATAAAAAATAACAAACAAAAAAATTAGTTCAGAGTAATTATGACTAAGATTTTAGTCATAATGAACAAGATTTTTTAATAACAATTTTTAACAAAAAAAAAATTTTGTAAGTGGGAAAAATTTTAATGGAAATTTTTTTAGTAAGTAGTTATAGCATGTACGTTTTGGCGCACCTAGGGATCTACCTTACAGACCGAGTGGTTCGAGTCCGGGCTAAGATCCCTACCTTACCGACGTCGTGCGCTGGGTTATCCCTCTACCTTACCGACCTCGTGCGCTGGGTTTTACTTATAGCAACATTTGTGCCACCAACTTATAAAGAGTAGTGTTGATAAATAAAAAAGCAGGTGAGTAAGTTTAAACTAATTTATTTTTTCATGCAATCAATACAATTTTTTTTATATGGTCTTGAGTATAAATTATGAACATAGCAACGAATGTAAAAAAGAATATCATTATCACATTTTAAATTGTCGGGTAGTTTATCCAACGCGAACTCGATTTATTTACAATTTACTTAGTATTTATTAACAGTTTATTTTTAAAATATTTTTTATAATAACTTATAAAAAGTATTTTTAAAAAATATTGAATTTTCAAAACCAATTTTATTTAAAAAATTAATAATTTTAGTTACAAATAAATTAAATAATTTATAATATTTTTTTAAAATCAATAAATCAAATTTGAAAAACAAATTTTAAATTCCCGGTATTTTTAAAAAATATTGAATTTTCAATACCAATTTTATTTAAAAAATTTATTATTTTTATTTACAAATAAATTAAATAATTTATAATATTTTTTAAAAATCAATAAATCAAATTTGAAAAACAAATTTCCAATTCCCGCTTGAGAATTCAATTTGAAATCCCCAGCGTTTGCCATGAAGTTTGTGTAAGAGATGGCGCAACTGCACCGTGAGTTCCAGTTCTTGTTCTATCGTTTCGGTGGCAGTGTATAAATAGAGTAGCGCAGGGCGCTGGAAGCTCATTCGCTGTTCGAATCATTAGAGCCTTAGGTCTCTTACCTGGTCGAGCCGTAGGACTCCCGAATACTGTGACGAGCCCCAGGTCTCTCTTTTTTAGTTAACCTGGTCGAGCCGTAGGACTCCCGAATACTGTGACGAGCCCTAGGTTTCTCTTTTTTCAGTTAACCTGGTTTAGTCATAGGCTCCCGACGACGAGCCTCAGGTCTCACATCCCTCCCAGGTCGAGCCGTAGGCTCCCTGCACGTATCGCATCCTCTCAGGTCGAGTCTTAGGCTCCTTGCACATCTCGACGGTCTCTCAGTCCGACACCCACACTCGCAGCAAGGTCAGGTCGCCCAGCACTCAACACCCACAGCCAACTCAGGTCGAGCCTTTGGCTCCCGGTAACCTCGACGACGAGCATCACAACCCCTTAATAAGCACGAGGAGTATACTCTTCTTTGCGTGCGGAGCCGCTCTAACCTACATCACGAGGTGTGCACCTAAACTAAAACAACAGCGCACTCGACACTGCCCTTTGGACCGACGTACACTAAGAGTGGTTTGTAGATAACACACGACTTGATTCATAAATAAGCTTTTTGGGATACATCTCTCTTTGTCTTTTTGTGTACACTATTCGTCGTAGGCAACAAATAATGTCTGGAGAAGATACGCGTCGCTCGCCAAGACGAGTAAGTAACTTAAACTAATTGAATTATGAGATGAAAAATTAAAGTTTTAAAGCCTTAGTTTACCCACTATTGATAATTTTAGATTTTCAAATAAATAATTTTACTATCAGTAGCTTGTGAGTACAAAAGATATTGGTGCTCGCTTGCTACTTTTTATTTGTTCATTATCAAAGGTTTTATTTAAAAAGTTAATTCTACTATCAGATGAAAATTATGGATTATGTACATTATAAACAATAATTAATTATGAATGTATTATTTACACAAAGTGAACTATGTTATCAAGCATGCAACTGTATCTCATGAACTCATTTACTACTGATTATGAAAATTATTTTAAACCATAAAATCTATTATAAACTATGTGTTTAGCCTCTGAAAATTTATTGAAAATTCTTCAATAATGTATAAGGTATAGTTGCTAGCCTGTTAATTTTATTGACTTTGAGTAAATAGTTTATGCATAGTTAATTGAACATACTATTCATAATCTATAATGTGCACCTGATGGTAAAATTATTTCTTAATTGTAATCATAGCTTAAAGTGTAAAATTAAGTAAGCGAGCAACCATACCTTATTCGTTATTAAAGAACTTTCAAAGTTAGACTACACAGAATTATATTAGATTTACTATTGACAAATGTGTTTTACTGACAGTATTATAAAGTTTAGTTGCTCGCTTGCTAAGTCTATTGAATTTCTGTTCATAATAATTAATAAAGTGCACTTGATGGTAAAATTATTTCTTAATTAAAATCATGGATCATGGAGTGTAAAATTAAGCAAGTGAGCAGTTATTATTATAGAATTTTCCAATAAAAATTTAATAAAAGTAATAAAATCTAGTATAAAATTTTTTAGTTAAATTTATAAAATTAATTTTTTTCAGAAATACTATGTGCAGTGTCCATCATGTAACAAGTGCAGCTGTTGTGAAAAATGTCAGGACCCAAGGTATCGAATCCCTTTGGTAAGTTAAATCTTTTCAAAATTCATATTCCTTTCATAAGTGTAACTTTACTTAACCAACCAATAATTTCAGGGTCTGGTTTTGGTTCACTGCACATCAAACAAAAACAAATATTGTAAAGCAGTTGATAAAGCTGTCAGGTTGGCGCATTCCAAGGTGTATCATCCAACCTTCAAAATATCAAAAGCTTCAAATGTTATTCCTTCCACAAGCTCTAAGCCAAAAAAATGTAAACCTAATGGTAATGCAACAAATGATGAAAAAAGATTGGTGAATCCAGATCAAGTATTTATTACATCAACATCAAATGATAATAACACTGAAGTAGCTACAACTAACAAGACTGTTAGAATAGAACTTACAAAACTGGAACCTGAAACATCAGCTGCTAAAATTTTAAAACCTGTCCCCAAGTCCTCACCTGTATTGACTGCTACTGCTGCTCCAATGTCAACTGTTGAAAAACCTGCTTCCAAGTCTGCACCTGTATTGACTGCTTCTGCTGCTCTAATGTCAACTGTTAAAAAACCTGCACCTGTATCTGCTCCTGAAAATAAAATAAAACCTGCTCCATTGTCTACTGTTGAAAATGTGGCTCCAGCATCTGCTGTTGAAAAACTGGCTCCTGTATCTGATCCTGAAAAAAAATCTATTAAAGCTACTGAACAAAGTTCTCATAATAAGCCAATAATTAAGTCTGTTGTGGATCTGAATGAAAATTTAAAAATAAAATATCCTACCCCAGAGAAAAGAAAAATTGATGTAGCTGAAGAAAAAAGTTTAAAACGACAGTGTACTGAAAAAAAAAAAAAAGAAGAAAACAAGGAATTAATGAATCGAAATATAGAACGAGAAAGACAAGCCGAACTTAGAAAAAAAGAAAAAGAAGAAAAAGAGAAAAAAGAAGAAGAAGAACGAGTTCTTGCGGAAAAAGAAAGACAAATACAAAATGCAATAGGAGGATTGCTACAAGATCCTCTAATGATGGAAAATGATATGAATTTTTATTTTGATGAGAACACAAACAAACTATTCGAAAAGAAGTTTACTGCAGATGGAGATGTACAACATAAATTTAATGAAAATGAAAAAAAAAATTAAGATGATTTTCTAGAAAATAACAAGTATCTAATGGCTGAAAATCAACCCCCTCATGAAAATGGTTATGATCCACATAATCCTGGTTTTTTGCTTCCTCTTTCACCACCAAAAAGGGACCTACAACCAATCGAAAATCTCTCAGTACCTAGACAAAACTTTCAAGTACTTGAGGCAATGATTCATGCCCCACTCACAGAAGAGCCCAATGCTCAAGCCCTACGACAGATGAATCTTGATACAATAACTATCGACTTGAACGTTAGTGATGATGATGATGATGATTGTGTCCAAGTGGTCGAAGAAATTGTGGAATTTCAAACTAAAAATAAACAAAACGTGGAAGGATTCAGGGATCTAGAAGAAGAAGAAAAAAAAGCCATGAAAAAAGCATTGGAAGACGAGAAAAAAATCAAAGAAATTGAAAAAGAAGAAAAACTCAAAGAAGTAAAGAAAAAAGAAGAAAAGAAAAAGGCTGAAGAACGGGAGCGTAAAAAAAGAGAACAGGAAGCTAAAAGGAAAGAGCAAGAAGAAAAAAGGAGAGCTCTGAGGCAGGCAAAACAAGACGAAAGTATTAAGAAAGAATTAGAAAAATTAGAAAGAGAGCAGAGAAAATTGGAAGAAGAAACGCGCAAAAAACAAGAAAAAGCTGCTGAGATAGAAAAGGAGCAAAAAAAGTTAGCAGAGGAAACTCGAAAAAAACAGGAAAGAGTTTAAGAAATACGTTAACGATTGTCATTGTCATCCAAGCTACGTGGAAATAAAGAAAACATACTGCAAAAATTTTAAATTTGTAATGCTAAATGCTTTTTAAAAATAATATTTTTTTGTTTATAAATTTAATTCGTAAAATTAAGTTAAAACTTTTTCCTACATGATAAAAAAAAAAAAAAAAAACTTTCAAGTATGAATATGAATAGACTTTTTGATGATTTTATATGAAAAAAAAACTTAACATGTAAAAATAGATTTTTTATATGCAAACCTTTTATGTATTCAACAGTTTATAATATTTAAGCTTTTATAAGTTTTTAAGAATGTGAAAAGGCAACTGTAAATGTATGTGGTCTAATTTTTTATCTGAAATTTAAATTTAAATTTAAATTTTTTGTATAAGACTTATCTTTCTAGCCTTGTGTATTATGTTTAAAAGAAAAATGTACTCGCTTTGTGTAATTTGATTAAAAAAAAAAAAAAAAAAAAAAAAAAAAAATGTACTCACATTTGTATTTTATAAAAAAGTTTTGTAATAACAAATTAAAATAAATAAATAAACATGCTAATTTAAATTCTCAAATATTAATTATTAATCCTCGAAACTTTATATTTAAAAATCCCATTACAAATTTAATTAAAAAAATTTAAAGAATTTGTCAATAACAAAAATGAGATTATTATCCTAAAGTGCGGTAGCACTTTAACGGCGAGTTGGTTTTTAAACACCGACTCCCGTAAAAGCGTACCGCTTTATATACTTTAAATTTCTGTTTTAGGTTATGTCGTTCACTATAAAACAATATTAGGATGTTTATTTTTCTTTTATTTAATATCCCGTGCCTAGCCAATGATCCCCCGAATAATTAAAAAAAAAATTTGTCCCGAAAAAGTTCCACGTTAAAAAGTTATCAGCGTTTCAATTTTCAACTTGCTGATTTCTCTTTACTGCCGATTCAGGAGATTTCCATTCAGACCAGCGTTTCCGTATCCGGTTTTGCATGCTCCCCTGCAAGACGCTGCGCCGCGGCCTAACTCGCTCTGTCTCACTCTTGCAGCCTGCAGCAAGGCAAGGCATGCGAGCAGGTTGCGCAGGCGAGGTGCGCGTATGCAAAAGGCCGAGGGCCTCACATGGTGCAGAAGCAAGCAGCTGATCTGTTATTTAGAAATTTCATAAAATTATTAAGTGTTGATCTTGACTTGACAGTTGACACTAGTATCAATCAATTAACAAGATCAAGTGATTTTAATAAATGGTTTTTTAAAACAATTACTTTACAATCAAAAAGTTTTTTACTACAATTCTTGATAAATCATCTGTGTTGTGTTATTGTGTATCATTGAGTGAATGAATTGTGTCTAGTTTGGGTGATACAGGTTGTATTGATTAAGAATTGATTCCAAAACAATTTGACTTAATCAAAGTGGTTTTTTATCTATGCTAATTAAATACAGTTAAATTATAGTTAAATAAAAAAAATTTGATTATCAAATTATTAAAAAGGTGTTGCTATAAAGACCCTTAAATATTACCTTTTTTTTTAAACTGAAAATTACCATTCTATTCTATTGAATCGGTTTTACTAAACTCCATAAGACAGTCATGCTGATAGTTTTTTTTCTCCTAAGAATACTGATATTTTTGTAGTCAATTTTTTAAACTGCTTTAAAATACAATTGTAATCAGATTAACTTAAGCCCTTGTTTTATTTCACTGTAAAAGTATAATTTCCCATATTAGTCTATATCGCAGGGCTTTTTTGGCTAATATCATTCAATTGTATAAGTTTTATTGAATACAGAGACTCAGGTGAGTTATTTTTTTTCCAAACTATTAATATAAAATAAAGGGCACTGTTGTTTGATTCAGATTCAAATAAAATAAAAAAAGTAAAATTTAAGTTAATTTTTTGAGTTTAAAAAAATAACTTTTTGTTAGTTTCACTATAAGTTTATGATTTTCATTTGATGATCTCTGTTATCAGAGAACTAGTAACTAGTAGATTAACCTAAGCTCTTGTTTCATTTAACTATAAAAGTATGATTTTCCATATTAGTCTCTATCGCAGGGATTTTTTGGCTAATATCATTCAACTGAATAAGTTTTATTGAATACAGAGACTCAGGCGACTAATTTTTTTCCCAAACTATTAATATAACATAAAGGGCACTGTTCTTTGATTCAGATTCAAATGAAATAAAAAGTAAAATTTGTTAAGTTAATTTTTTGAGTTTAAAAAATAAGGCTTATTTGAGTTTAAAAAAATAACTCATTGTTAATTTCCTTAGAAGTTTATGACTTTCATTTTGTGATCTATGTTATCAGAGAACGAGTAACAATTAAGTTAAATCCAGCAGGAAAGAGCTTTAATCATAGTAAAAAAAAAAAAAAAAAATTTTTTTAATTATTTTCTATACTATAGATGGCAAAATTTTAGTCAATCAAAACTACTTTTGAAAATTTTTGCTGACAAAAATTTATGCATACATACCACACACAGCTATTTATGAGAATTTCAGGTTAATATTAAAAATTTTTGTTTTTTTAATTACAATAAAATTGAGTTTTTTTGATAAAAACAATTTTTTCAATCACTAAAAAATACATTGTTTAAAAAAAAAAAAGTTTTTTATTTTTTTTTTTTAAGTCGACCCCCCCCTCCCCATATCCCCCGGCATCATCCGACCCAAAGAAACACGGCATAGGGAGTCCCATTCACTGCGTAAATAACTATTGAAACTTTATCATTACGTGATTACGTGCCCTAGATTATTTTCGACTAGCGGTTTTTTTTTTTTTTTTTTTTTTTTTTTTTAAATAACATTATTAATTATCAAAATGTATGAAACTTATGATTTGTGGTCTGCCTTGCGAAAGAAATAAAATCTAACAAAAACATACCTTTAAAAAAGTAAAAATTAACAGCGAGTGGTTTTTATCTGTCTGAATCTATCTAACAAAGTAAATTTCTTTGATCCGTCAAAGTAGCATCATAAAAAAGTGATTAATTGATGGAATTTCTTAACTTTCAAAAATATATGATCTTTCTAAAATTAAAAGTTATATTTTATTTATATTTGTAGTTTACTTTAAACTAATCTATATAATTTATTGTTCACAATTTTAAGGCTTTACTATTGACAGAAGTAAACTATTGACTGAAATAAAATCAGACAATAATAACGACAAGTTTTTCTTCGTGCCTGTATTGATTAAATTAACTTATTAAACTTTATGCAATTTATTAAGATTTATAATATTAATTAATTCTTTACAATTTTTATTATTTGTAATATAAACTATTGCCTGAAGTAAAATCAGGAAATAATAACGACGAGTTTTACTGCGTTCTTTTATGAACTTAAATATTTATAATATAAATATTTAATAAATAATTTGTTTATTAAGTTTTAAAAATTTAAATTAAAAAAGGGAGTTTCTATGTCGATAAAACCATTTTGATACCATTTTGAAATCCGCACGGATGTCCGTGCGGAAATCCGTGCAGAAATCCGTACGGATTATCGGTACGGAAATTTGGCACTGAAATCCGTACGGATTTCCGCACGGATATCCGTACGGATTTGTATTTTTTTTTTTTTTTTCATAGAATAAAAATTTTTTATTTTTTGAATGATAATAAAAGAATTTTTTAATCAAAAAACATTTTTATAACTTAAAAAAATTTTTATTGTAGTTTAGTTGTTTTTCTATTGAAATTAAATTTTATTTTATTTTTTTTTTTTTATAAACTTTATTTTCCTAGTATGAGTAGTTCCAAACTGTACAAAAAAAGGCTGATTATTTTCTATACAATCAAACAACGTTACAATCATGAAGTTCTTATGAATTACTGATAAGTTTAGTACATTTATATTAAAGCTTTTAAATTTTTTAACAAATATTTTTTATAACTTAATAAATACTGTCTAAATGTCAAAAGAAAAAAATGGTTTTGATTAATAGCTTAACAAATTTGGCACTTCACGTACATACTCTTTATTTTTATAATTAACATATGCCGCAACTCGTCGGATTGAATCAGTTTCAATAGGAACTTTCTCTTCGTTAATACTTATAACGCGATGAAAATTGTTGATTGATGAAAATGTATTGACAGTATTCAATTTTCTGCAAATAGTTATTTCTTTTTTTGTGTCTTCATCAACAAGAAATTCTTCGATCCGTACAAATTCTCCATCTTTAGTTGTTACAATCGAATCGTTGCGTTTTTTTTTATGTTTCTTATGTGATGTTATAGGGCACTTTCCCTTTGTCATTCTTAAAAAAGAGTTTGTTCTATCTGCAGTCAGATTCTCACTCTGAATCCATTTCTTATCCACCATGGCAGATTTTCCTAGGTATGTACATTCTGAGTCTGACGATAATTTAAAACCTTTTTTAATGTAATTAGAGTGTAAATTTTTACAATATTTCAAAACTTCTGATTCTGGTAACTTCTCAGCAACACGCTTTGTAATGATACGTGCGCTGTGATTGTAATCTATTCTTCTGCAAATTTGCCGCACGACACCTTTATTGGCTTTAATCATTTTTTTTAACACACCATTTCCACTTTCAAAAGTATAACCCGAATGACATTGTACAGGTCCCCATCTCCGCACGGCTTCGAGCAAATGTTCAATTTGATGTACATTAAAAGTCATTTGTGCTGCAGAATACAGGCCTTCGACCTTTACAACGAACTCACGTAACTTTAACTCAGCTATATTAAAATTCTCTTCACTTATTATGTCTGACTTCAAAATATACATGCCATCGACGAGCAACGCCCAATGATCTGCATAATCACTAAACCCTGGAATTTCGCGTAAAACTGGCAAAGAAACGTAAAAAAGCCAAGATTCCCACTCACGGGCTTTCCAAAATTTACTTTCTTTGAGAGTACGAAGCATACGTCCGATGCATGTTGGAAGTTTAACATTTTTCAACATTTCTTCTATATCACTAATAACTCGTTTTGGCACTGAATAGGGATTTCCACTAGTTTTGAACCATAACTCAAAAAATTGCTTGACCAATCCCATTAAATGCAAATCATCCGGGACCTGTCCTAATATTACGTCGAATATAGGAAGACCTTTTAAAGGGATGTTTTCTTTTACACCAAATACTGGCTTTCCTAATGCCTTTGCCTGCTCACTATGCAATAAAGTATCTTCATGGTTTCTTAGATCAGGAAGTTCGTCCAAAAGTACGTACTTTAAAGTTTTTTTTTTTTTTCCTTGAACTAGGCATCCAGGATGAAGACACCAGTTGCATCCATAAGATCCGTTGAATTGTTTGACACCCTGCATTGGCGCTCGTGCAATTGAATCAACGCAACAGCAAATACTGTAAGGAAAAATTATTTTTTTTCCACTTTGAAAATTACAAACAATCCCTTCACTTGACATTTTTTTCATACTTTTACTAAATAAATCCATAAAAATGTTCATGTCTGGTTTATTTTTTCCGAACCAAAGTGCACATACAATAGGTTTTTTTATTCTCTCCTCCAGTGGAATTTCATTCAGCTGAACTTGTATAGGCCATATTGAGTCCGATGAGCTTACAAACTTTGTTGCGCCGTCACTGTTGAGTGCAAAAGTAGCATAACAGTTTTTTTTTTCAACGGGCAAAGCATTTTTAAAAGATTTGTATGAAGAGCCATCGAATATATCACGATAGTCTGTATTTGTCCGATCTTCTGACATGACTTTGTGATAATATTCTTCATGCTCTAGCAGCAAATTTTGTATTTCGTGATCTGTTTTTAAAAAATAGAAAAAGTTGGGATCATCACCTTTTACGTAGTTTTGAGTGAATCTGTGTGACTGATACAGAGCTGCGCCGGTGGACCGCGTGTAAGATGCTGTCTGTTCGGCTTGTGCCTCACTCCCGATAACATATAGATCTTTGCTCTCTTGATTGAATAAAAGTATTCATATATATAGTTAACTGATGATTATTGCTTCAATATTTATTCACCCTAGCCTTTCCCACAGGTTATGGGCCCAGTCTAACGCGTGTGATTAAACAAACAATTAATTAATAATTGAGAAATAATAACTTTTGTGTGATAGTTTTAAGTGCGTGTCTGTGCAAGTTAAAATTGACGCCTGTGATTTGTGTGAAATAAAGTTATTGAAAACGAAAGTGCAAAAGAAAGTGAAAACTGTGAAAGCAAGACTGAAGGACTTAAACTTTTCATAAATAGCTGAACTGAACGCATAATTCTTTGTTCAAAAGTATAGCCACCGGCGCGCGTGACCACTTGAATCACAGATTCGACGCACTGGGCACCGGTTTCAAATTTATTTTTCTTTGTCTTTGCTCACGTGTGTTTAAGCCTGTGCTTGTGATAAAATATTTTCGAGATGAATAACTCAAGTGGAAGAAGAAATTTTGAACTTTTCGATGGTTCAGATTATTTAATTTGGAAAAGAAGAATGCGGGCTCATTTGAAAGAGCTACAATTATTGACTATCGTGGACGATGATATTCCGTCAAATCCAACTACACAGTGAGTCAAGAATAATAACAAGGCAGTTAAAGAAATTATGGATTATATAGTATTTCCTTCATCGAGGGAGAAAATCCTTACGCGCAACATATTTACAAAAAACTCGATGACACGTACGACCGAAAAAGTCAAGCAACGCAAATGCTGATTAAAAATCAATTGCTTAAATTTAAGTTAGAAGTTGACACTTCACTTCAGGAGCATTTTAAGAACTTCGAGAAACTATCATCAAATCTCACGTCAGCTGGAGGAACTTTGACCCAAAATGATAGTCACCTATCTGCTACATAGTATGCCAAAATCTTATGATTCAGTGCTAGATGCAATAAGAATCCTATCGGACGACGACCTCAATTTGCAGCTAGTAAAAAGCAGGTTGCTGGATAAGGAAACATCTTTAAAAAACGAGAGCAGTGACATCAGCACTAAAGTTCTTTTTGCCAACAACGAGAGGTCAGACAAAAATCAACAGAACAGCAAGGACCATGAAGGATCATCCAGAGGACGTGGATCATTCAGAAGCCGAGGATCATTCAGAGGACAAACATCATTCCGAAGGGGGCGAGGTGGTCCTAATTTTAAACATCACGGCAATCAAGGCTACAACTTTAATAACAACCAAGGATACACTCAAACACGATCAATAATATGCCATTTTTCTGGTAATGTTGGACACAGGCTAATTGATTGCCAAATAGCAAAGAGGCAGAGCTTCGAGTATAAACAAAATAAAAACCATGAAGCTGAACCATCTGCTTACTTGAGTAATGAGACTGCAGACACAGTGGAATGATCATCCAGAGGTTTTTGAATAAGTTACTTTGCAGCTTAGAACGATTTTCATGCTGATGAATTGAGAAGTATAAAAGGTAAAAACAACATTATTATGAAAGAAATGAATAAATAAAAAAAAAAAAAATGAAATAAACAAATAAAAAAAAAATAAAAGATGATAATGATAATAATGATAAACTGGGACAATTTTTTTCTTCTCAATTTTTTCATTTATTTAAAAACTAAGGGAATACTCTAGGTGAAATGATATTTTCACTAGATTTTTAATTATTTAAATGCCCGAATTATCAACACAAAGTCATCATCTTAACTAATTTGAAATTTCGTTGGGCAATACAAAGTTGAGTATGAATATACTTACATGAATAATGATAAATAGATAAGTAAGGATGAATAAGTAAGATAACGGTGATTTTTTAGAAATATTCAATTAATGCATCGGAAGGAAAGAAAAATAATGATAAAAAAAAAAATGAATAGTAAGAATTGTGAGCATTTGCAGGTTGAATTGCTATGAAATGAAGTCGAAAATTAATCTCATGTTACATTTGAATCGGATTTGCTTACCATTTTTTCTGAATGATTTTATTGAAAGAAGCCAAATTTATTTTAGATTAAAAAAAAAAAAAAAAATTTTGTTTATTAGTTCTTTGAAATAAAAACTCTTGTTATAAGAGATAGAGAAAATAAAAACTCTTGTTGTAAGAGATGGAGAAAATAAAAAAACTCTTGTTGTAAGAGATGAAGAGAATAAAAAACTATTGTAAGAAAAAAAAAAAACTCTTGTTGTAAGACATGAAGAAAAAAAAAAAAAAAAACTCTTGTTTTATAAGGTGAGAAAATTAAAAACTCTAGTTGTAAGAGATAAAAAAAAAAAAAAAAACTTGTGAAAAATAGACTGAAAACTCTTGATGTAAGAGATAAAATAAAAATTGCAGATAAATTAATAAACCTTGATCGAGGATCAGGTGAGACCAACAAGACAGAACTTAAAGAAAAAAAATTTTTTGAAACTAGTGAGAGGCTTAAAACCTAATAAAAAGCAATTTGAGAATAGTATTAGAAATGAAACACAATTTTTCTAATGATGACAATGATGAAAATGATAATCTTTATAATTATGTATTTTACCGAGCAGAGTCATTGGCCAGTGAAATTCCTTTTCTTTTCAGGAAATTGAAGTTCAGATATAATAAAGTGAGAGCAAGCCATGAAAGATGAACTTGATTCGTTCCAGGTCAACTAAACAAAATGGACTCTAGAAAAACAAAAATATGGTCGACTGTTAATGGGTTTATACAATGAAACTTGATGAAGTTAAAAATCCTGTTCGATTTAAGACTGGAATGAGTCTTTGTGTGGTTTGAAACAATCGGCCAGATGTTGGTTTGAAACTTTTGGGGAAATTTTTACTTAAGTTAGGATTTAAGAACTCTGTGATTTTTTATGTTGACGATTAAGTTATTATTACTGAAAATATTGTTAGTATGAATAATTGTGAAATATATGAAAATGATCCACATGAATGTACTATTGGTTGGAATACTAAGAACAGCGCTTTGTAGCTGACTTGTCTACCGCTCAAAACACATAGAAGTTAAGTATCATTATTCTAGAGGACAGGTAGAGAGATAATATTAAGGTAGGATATATTGTGAGTAAGGAACAGATAGCTGATATGTTTAGAAGTTTAATCATTGTTATTATAATTATTAATTAATGCTTTGTAACTTATTTAAATGTTAGTTGAGGCGTGTTGGAAGTTGCAAAAAATTAAATAAGATTTTGAATAAGAGCGCGCTTAGTCTAGCCGACTAATGAGTCATACTTATGAAATTAATATGTATGTGTATGTAAGAATCTGTGTGACTGACACAGAGCTGCGTCGCTGGACCGCGTGTAGGCTGCTGTCTGTTCGGCTTGTGCCTCGCTCCCGATAACATATAGATCTTAGCTCTCTTGATTGAATAAAAGTATTCCTATAGTTAATTGATAATTATTGCTTCAATATTTATTCACCCTAGCCTTTCCTACAACATAAGTAATAACATATATCAAAAAAGGGGGCGAGGGGGGGGGGCGTGATTAGAAAATTATAGGACAAATTAAAACACATAGAAATAAGCATATTTCGGTACACTTTTACGGTTAGTTAAGCACTTTTTGGGGGGCGTGGGGAGGGGCGTGGGAGAAGAAAAACAACAATATAATATAGTAAGATATTAATAAAAAATAAATTATAAAAAATTAATTCTATATACATCAAAATATAATTTATTTTAATTTTTTAAATTTGAAGTTCAACTCTAAATAAATATTTTTCAAATTATCTTAAAAGAAATTTCAATTCGATTATTACTTTATTTTTATTAGAAAAAAATAAATAAATAATAGACATATAAAATATTTTTATATTATTAAATTAAATTAAAATATTTTTAAATACGTTTTTTTAGGTTAGGGAAAATTTGATTTATTATTTATCATAAATTGCCCAAACGTCATTTTCTCATCTACAACCGGTTGTCCTAATTCCGATGGTCTAGTAAAATAAAAAAGAAATAAGCCCTGATGAGTATCAGTGGTTTTTAAGCAACTGTCCTCAAAAAAAAGAATCGGAATAAGGACTGTAGTTTCCTAACCAACCCAGTCATGTAATTTGCAATTCTTACAACAAAACCCCGATCATATAAAAATAATAATAAATGAAAGGAATTTGAGAGTGAATCGTAACACACATGAGTTATGTAAAATACAATCAGAGCAGCTAATTGAAAAAAAAAAATAACCACCTCTAAATCAAATCGTCACCCCGATTTGTTTAATTCCCTAATATGCTATTGTCGGGGTCAAGGTTTTAATGTAAATAAAAACACAGTTAAGTTCACTTGAAATGTAATTAATTTATTAATAAAACACACGGCCGGTGAAATATTTAGTCTGCCTGTGAGTACAGATTAGGCAAAGCGAGTTAGCGAGCGCGCGTGTTTCTCATCCGGTGTCCTAAGACGAATTGAATTGGCTGCACGCGTAGTGGCAGCACAGGCGCTCCTGCACGGAGCCAGCAACAGTGGAGTGAGACGCACAACACCCTGATTCCCGACAGCTATCATCATCTCATAAATAATCAAGATCACACAAATGAAATTTTTAGTGTGCTTTTATGGAATAATAAAGGACTTTTATTTTAGACAATAAAAAAGAACCCTAAATAGTTTTAAAAAGGTAACTCCCCTTTTTAACAACAAAAAAAATTTGATTAAATAAGAAAACAATACTTTACTTAAAAGTCAATAGCTCACTCCTCTTCTCACAACACCACAGCAGTCGCAAAGTAAAAAGATTGCCAGGTGCTCTGATGACGTGACACTGATTTTTTTTCCCTGTTTCAAGTTAATAACACGCGGGTGATTATACCATATTAATATCTTGAATACTTGTATCACGTTCCAAGCTTATTTTAAATAAGCGCACGTGAAAATTCGTGATCAAAGTTGAAAATTAAATAAATATATAAATTAATGATCAGTGCTAAATTCTACACTGAGATTTACTAAATTGAGCTCATGAAAATCAACTCATCTCGGTTCGACGGATTATCGTACTTTTCGAGAGTAGTACGCTGTCAAAGAGAGTGTTGTATGTAACAGAAGGTGCGAAATCGATCGCCATCACCCGGGAAGCATTCTTTTGTCAGAACGAGTCAACCAGCTTTTGGAAGCTGAGGATGACGGGGAACCAGACCGATGTCCGGCAGATACGCGAAGATCTGGAAATCGATTTGTAGCAGATCTTGCGGAAGCTTCCTCGATTACGGAAGTCAAAGCAATTATTGTCATTTGCGTCGCGCGTTGTTGTAGAGTCGTAGTAGAAGAGTGTGGTGTTTATTTGTGAAGTTGTCATTTCACGTCAACGACGGGACTGCTTTACGACGGCTACACGGCGACTCGAGTGTGATAGCTATTGCGGCTGGTAGGCATCGTAGGCTGGCATTTTTTTTAACCTGTCGGTTTGGTATGAGGTGCACCTTAGCGACTCTGTAAGTTAATTTTTTTTGTGCGAGTGAGTGTGAATGCGTGTGAGTGTATTTAGTACGCTGTTTTAGTCATAATCAGAGTGGCCGATCCCGGCCCAGGTGGTACCGCGAAATTTGAAAATCTTCCGGCATAGATCAGGCAAACAAAAAACTCAATAACGCTGGGCGCCCAGCTTTTTTTATAAACTAATAATTCAATAAATAAAATTCCCCCTAATTTTACAACCCAATAACGCTGAGGGTACGAGTTTTTAATAAATAAAAAAATTAATAAACAAATTATCCCCCAAGTTAAACAACCCAATAAAGCTGGGCGTCCGAGCTTTTTATAAATAAAATAATGAATGAACAATTAACCCCTTAGCTGTAAAACCCAATAACGCTGGGCAACCGAGGTTTTTTATCAATAAAAAAATTAATAAACAAATTATCCCCCAAGCTATACAACCCAATAACGCTGGGGGTCCTGGTTTTGTTATCAATAAAAAAACTAATAAACAAATTATCCCCCAAACTATACATCCCAATAACGCTGGGCATCCTAATCTTGTTATCAATATAAAAATTAATAAACAAATTATCTCCAAGTTAAACAACCCAATAACGCTGGGCATCTTAGTTATTTAATCAATAAAAAAATCTAATAAATAAATTATATCCAAGCTATACAACCATAACGCTGGGCGTCTGTTTTTTTGTTGTTGTCAACGATAATTAAATCCTGGACATATCAACTGCAGTTTTTCTGAATATTAATGGTAAGTGCCTCGTGATAGTCGATCAAGTAATTTATTTGTTAATAAAGAGCCCCAAATTTTTCACTTGGTTTAACGATTAAGCCTTTTCATTTATTGAATTGTTAAATTAATTTTAAAAAGTCCCGTACTCCCAACGTTATTGGCTTGTGAAGCTTGAGGGATAATTTGTTTATTAGTTTTTTTATTCATAAAATAACTAGGACGCCTAGCGTTATTGAATTGTATAGTTTAGGGGATAAAGTGTTTACTAGTTTTGTCATCTAGATAAAAAAATTAGGATGCCCAGCGTTATTAAGTTTTACAGATAAGGAGTAACTTGTTTAATAATTTTTTATTTACAAAAAACTCGGACGCCCAGCGTTTTTGGGTTGTATAGTTTAGGAGATAATTTGTTTTTTTAGTTTTTTTATTGATAGAAAAACCAGGACGCCCAGCGTTATTGGGTTGTTTAGCTTGGGGGATGATTTGTTTATTAATCTTGTTAATTATAAAAAACTCGGACGCCCAGCGTTATTGGGTTGTATAGTTTAGGAGATAATTTGTTTATTAGTTTTTTTATTGATAGAAAAACCAGGACGCCCAGCGTTATTGGATTGTATAGCTTGGGGGATGATTTGTTTATAAATTTTTTTGCTTATAAAAAACTCGGATGCCTAACGTTATTGGGTTGTATAGTTTGGGAGATAATTTTTTCATTGGTTTTTTTATTGATAAAAAAACCAGGACGCTCAGCGTTTTTGAGTTGTATAGCTTAGGGAATAATTTGTTTACTAATTTTTTTATTTATAAAAAAATTAGGATGTCATGGGTTATTTATTTACTGCGAAGGGCTTTATTGTTTATTAATTTTTTTGTTTATAAATACTCGTATGCCCAGCGTTATTGGGTTGTATAGCTTGAGGGATAATTTGTTTATTAATTTTTTTATTCATAAAAAAATTAGGATGCCCAGCGTTTTTTATTTTTACTGCGAAGGGGTTTACTGTTTATTAATTTTTTTGCTTATAAAAAACTCGGACGCCCAGCGTTGTTGGGTTGTATAGCTTGGGGGATAATTTGTTTATTAATCTTTTTGTTTAGAAAAAACTTATACGCCCAGCGTTATTGGGTTGTATAGCTTGGGGGATAATCTTATAATTAGTTTTTTTATCGATAAAAAAACTAGAATGCCCAGCGTTATTGGGTTGTATAGTTTGGGGGTTAATTTGTTTATTAATTTTTGTGTTTTGTAACAGCTAGCGCGTTGATTAAATTTGAATTCGGCGCTAACTGTTATGGAACGCAGATGCGGATCGGTAAGTCAGGTGATGACGAGATCTACCGATCGTAAAGAATTAATTTGGAATGACATGTAATTTTTGATTCATTTATTTTTATTGTTAATTAGAATTATCTAAATTTACATTTGATCTTTAATTTAATCAACCCGTGTTCCTGCGATCGGTCCACGTAAGCTCACGCCACTACCGACGAAGGAGAGCAGCCGCGCCGCGTAATAATACCATTCGTTCGCGTACGCGTCTTCCCCCCAGTTTTCAGGATTGAAGAAAAATCGACGGATTGTCGTGTGCACAAAAAGTGCATTTTGTCAGCAGGTCGGAGGAGTGCGGTCGATGATCGCCGCGGGTTCTCGTGATCAATCACAATCCTCCGAGGAATTAAATTCCTTAATTCGAGCCCTGTGACAGTTTATAAAAAACTTATACGCCCAGCGATATTGGGTTGTTTAACTTGGTAAATAATTTGTTTATTAGTTTTTTTATTAATGAAAAAACCAGGCCGCCCAGCGTTTTTGGGTTTTATAACTGGGGGAATAATTTGTTTATTAATTTATTTATTTATAAAAAACTCGGACGCCCAGCGTTATTGGGTTGTTCAACTTGGGGGATAATTTGTTTATTATTTTTTTTTTAATTATAAAAAAACTCGGGCGCCCAGCGTTATTGGGTTGTATAGCTTGGGGGTTAATTTGTTTATTAATTTATTATTTATTAAAAACTCGTGCGCCCAGCGTTTTTGGGTTGTAAAATTAGGGGGAATTTTATTTATTGAATTATTGGTTTATAAAAAAAGCAGGGCGCCCAACGTTATTGAGTTTTTTGTTTGCCTGATCTGTGCCGGAAGATTTTCAAATTTCGCGGTACTACCTGGGCCGGGATCGGCCACTCTGGTCATAATCTTTGTTTTTCTCGCGCGCGAAAATTGCCGGTAGCAGTTGAGTGTTTGTGTGTGTGCGCAACTCAAACTGGAGAAAATCAATACTTTGTTGTGTTATTGATTTTAGGTCACAGCCGTTCGAGAGTATATTTAATCTTTATCATAGCGTTACTTATTAATTTTGTATTGATTAAATTGTTAGAATAAAACCTGAGACATTTTTATTCAGTAACCGGTGTTGAATCCTCTAGTCCGCGCCCACTACCAAAATAATTGAGCAGTAGCACCCTCCAAGGTGAGATAAATCGTGTTGGGATTTATTACCGCAGACGGACTTTTTTCCCTATTTCAGGAAGATTGTTGGCGTAAAGCCGACTGCAGTAACAGAATATAAGAGCCAAATGGCTAAGCAACGGACCGTCGTGGGTTGTATTCCAGGGTCTGCAGTTGCTAGTTCATGCACTATTGGCAAGAAAAGTGCAGTCGAGGTGGGAATGAAGTCACGAGCTTCATGCGCTGTGCTAGTGGATTGAAATAGTTCTGGTCAGCCATGTTGAACCTCGGGTTACGTCTTCATAAGCGCTGATCGCATTGAAAATAGTTACGGGCAGCCATATTGCTTCCCTTTCTATGACTGCAATTTTCCTCCCAATAACAACGTAACTTTTTAAAAATAAACCTGTGTATAAAAATCGCAGTCAGAGACGTGGGTTTCTGCTACCATCCAGTAGAGAAATTCATGAAATTTTTACAATCTGATGTTGTCAGTCTTATTATGGCTGTGCTAATTTTTTATTCAAGATACAGTAATATTCCTCTAAGTGCAAGACTAAAATTAGAGCCTTAACTTTAATCAGTACAGTTTTAATACTCGAAATCAATTCAACTACAGTTACAAGACAGTACCGAAAAATCTGGAAGTGCACGTGGTATCAGTCAAAAAATTTTTTTCTTAGCTTTGTCGTTTTTACAAGGTGACACATATGGAAATCACTCCAACACCCACAGTTGCCCATAATGCTATTAAATATACATTATCAATTTCATTAATACATTAATGTGTATTACATATATAATAAGTTACATTTCATAGTATATATAATTCCATGACATAATATTTGAAGACAAAATATCTGAAAAACAAAAAATTTCGACAAAATATCCAAAAATAAAATAGTCGAGGTCAAAATATCAAATAAAAAATGAAAAATATTTCAAAAAAAATTTTGAATGTACTACTTTAACATAAAAATTAGGTTGTGTCTAGGTACCATCACCGTGTACCATTTCACGGTGCACGGTGCACGGCCCACGGTGCACGGGCGCTATACCTAATGAGCTTTTATGTACACAGTACACGGTGCACTCTGTACGGAGGAGCTTTTTGGTGCACGGTGCACGGTGGAAAGCAGGGAAAAGTTTTTGTTTTGTTATACTTTCGTACACGGTGCACCGTACAACACGTACGGTTCAAAAAATGTTTTTTTTTATATCCTTGCGTATACCGTACAACAGACACCGTATACTGTTTGGTACACGGTGCACGATGCACAGTCCACGGGTGAAAATATTTTTTATATCTTTGCGTACACCGTACACAAGACAACGCGCTATGCTCGGTACACGGTACACGGTGCACCACGTACGGTGCAAGGTTCAAAAAATTTTTTGGCAAACACCAGACACCGCACACCGTTTGGTACACGGTACGCGATGTACCGTACACGGGTGAAAATATTTTTTATAACTTTGCGTACACCGTAGACCAGACAACGCACGCTGTTCGGTACACGGTACACGGTGCACCGAGTACGGTGCAAGGTTGAAAATATGTTTTGGCGTACACCAGACACCGCACACTGTTTGGTACACGGTACACGATGCACCGTGCACAGTTGAAAATATTTTTTATAACCTTACGTACACCGTACACCAGACAACGCGCGCTGTTTGGTACACGGTAAACGATGCACCGTGCACAGTTGAAAATATTTTATATAACTTTGCGTACACCGTACACCAGACAACGCGTGCTGTTTGGTACATGGTACATGGTGCACCGTGCGCGGGTGAAAATATTTTTTATAACTTTGCGTACACCGTACACCAGGCAACCCGCACTGCTCAGTACAGGGTACACGGTGCACCACGTACGGTGCAAGGTTGAAAAAATGTTTTGGCATACACCAGACACCGCAGTGTTCAATCCATGGTACACGATGCATCGTGCATGAGTAAAAAAATTTTTTATTTCTTTGCGTACATGGTACACCAGACAACGCGCTAGTCGGTACACGGCACAAGGTGCACCACGTGTGGTGCAAGGCTGAAAAAATGTTCTGGCATACACCAGACACCACAAACTGTACGGGACACGGTACACGATGCACCATGCATGGGTGAAAATAATTTTTATATCTTTGCTTGCACCGTACATCAACAACGCACACAGCTTGGTACACGGTACATGGTTGAAAAAAATGTTTTGTGAACACCAGACACCGCGCACTGTTCGGTACACACTACATGGTGTGCAACATACGGGGCCCGGTAGAAAAAATGTTTTGGCGTACACCAGGCACCGCACATTGTTCGGTACTTAGTTTCACCCACATTACGATGTCAGGTTTCTCAGTAGCAGTCTAATGCTTTAAGAAGTCATAGGGATTTACCGCAGTAAATTAAAAAAAATTATAGGGATTCAAGCACGTCGAATACCCAACGTGGAGTATGCGTCTCAATTGCAGGACAGCAGCTGCCCCATGCACGTGGGCTTAAAGAGAACAACGGCAAGTCTACTAGCAGACGGCTTTTTTACCAAATAGTCATTGGGCTCTCGGGTCTGAAATTCCGAGATCGAGGAATCCAGAAATCCAAGTTCTTTGAGCTGTATAAGTTTGTATTCTTATTTTTAAGCTCCGAGTCAAGGTTTGGACTCTGTAATCTTCGTTGTATACTCGAGAGTCCAGAAATCAGAGTCCAGTAGTGTATCCGAGTACTTGGGCTCGAGAGGATAACAGCTTGAATTTCGATCGGAATTTTGGATTTGACTTTGTATACTCTAAACTCCGTGTCTTTGCCCAGCAATTGATCTTACAAAGTCATAGGAATTAAACGCAGCAATTCGTGGAAGTCAAAGTCGTACGTTGATAAAGCGAGTTTCGAATACAGGGCTACCGGATTACAAGTCTCGCGCTCTGTTCAATGAACCCTTCCGGACCTCTTATAATCTTTAAACTTATCTTATAGGCCTAATCTAAATAATCTTTTACCCCTTTCAAGAAGTCGTCTCCGATCAGTTTTTTCGACCTGGTGCACTTTGACAACGGATGCTTGTGTGTATGATACAGGTAGGGTATAGAAGACATATAGTTTTAGGGGCGCAACGACTCCTTCCAGCTAAGGGTTGTCCTGAGGTCCAACCCCCCCAAAATTGACGGCTAGGGAAAAAAAAAAAAAAAAAAACAGTTAAGTAAATAACCTGGTTGATTATCCCCCAAGCTCTAAACCCCCCAATGCTTTGGGCGGCTGAGTTCAATAAATAAACTTATCGGCTGTCCCCCAAGCAGTAAACCCCCAAACACCCTGGGCGTCAAGTTCAATAAATAAACGGATCAGCTATCCCCCAAATACCCTGGGCGCCAAGTTCAATATATAAACTGATCAGCTATCCCCCAAGCTCAAACCCCCCAAGACCCTGGGCGTCGAGTTCAATAAATAAACTGATCAGTTATCCCCCAAGCTCTGAACCCCCAAACACCCTGGGCATCGAGTTCAACATACATACTTATCGGCTGTACCCCAAGCTGTAAACCCCCAAATACCCTGGGCGTCAAGTTCAATAAATAAACTGATCAGCTATCTTCCAAGTACCCTGGGCGTCGAGTTCAATATATAAACTGATCAGCTGTCCCCCAAGCTCTAAACCGTAAAAACCTTAGGCGTTGAATTCTATAAATAAACCGATCAGCTATCCCTTTAGCTCTAAACCCCCCAACCCTGGGCACCCGAGGTCAACGAGAAAACTGATCAGCTATCCACCAAGCTCTAAGTCCCCAAAACCCTGGGCGACAAGTACAATAAATAAACTGATCAGCTATCCCCTAAGCTCCAAACCCCTAAATACCCTGGGCATCGAGTTCAATATATAAACTGATCAGCTATTTCCAAAGCTCTAAACCCTCAAAGCCCTGGGCATACAGTTCAATAAATAAACCGATCAGCTATCTCTCAAGCTCTAAACCCCCCAACCCTGGGCTCTTGAGGACAACGAAAAAACTGATCAGTAATCTCCCAAGCTCTAAGCCCCCAAAACTCTGGGCGTCGAGTTCAATAAATATACTGATCAGCTATCCCCCAAGCTCTGAACCCTCAAATATACTGGGCGTCGAGTTCAATATATAAACTGATCAGCTATCTCCCAAGCTCTAAACCCTCAAAACCGTGGGAGTCGAGTTCTATAAATAAACCGATCAGCCATCCCTCAAGCTTTTAACCCCCTAACCCTGGGCGCCCGAGGTCAACGAAAAAACTGATCTGCTATCTCCCAAGGTCTAAACCCTAAGCGTACTTTATATTTGAATATTAAGTCCACAAAAAAGTTTTTTTTTTGTTTTTTGTTCCACAAAAAGGTTGTGGTGTAGTTATTTACATCACTTGAAAATATTCCAAAATAATAAAAAATATGTATAAAAAAAATAAATAAAAAAATAATAAGCAATAAACAAACGAAAATTTTTACACATTTCTCGAAATATGCCTCATTCTTAGAAGCATTTAATTTAGAGTGTAAATAAAAAAAATTTGTTGATAATGTTGCAAACAATTAGTTGAACAATAAGTCAAAACTTATATCGTTTTCCTAATCATCCACGCCATTTTGGAGTTAAAAATTTCAGACCGACAACTTTATGATATAACTTGCATGAAGCACGCGCTCGCTGCGCTCACTCGTGCATGGACGAATTGATTCAATAATTTTAAATATTATGATATTACGTAAATGATTCAATTTTGTTTAGAGTATAACTTTAATCAAAATATTTTAAAACACAAATCTAAAACCATATTACAGATGAAAAGAACAAAAATTGTCTTTCAAATGTCTGGGCTTACTCGAATATAGATAAATACATACCCAAAATGAGCAACCCTAGACATACCAATACAACTTTTCAAATAAAATTTGTTCAAAAATTTCTATTCTTTGACTTTCGAGGGTCCCGATCATGAATCTGACCTTCGATTTGAATCAAATGACTCTAATAAAGTCTATACTCAAATAAAGTTAATTTGAAATTTTTTCTCCATAAATCGAACCATAGTAAATTTTTTGTACTGGTATGTCTAGGGTTGCTCATTTTAGGTATGTATTTATCTATATTCGAATAAGCCCAGACATTTGAAAGACTTTTTTTGTTTTTTCATCAGTAACGTGGTTTCAGATTTGTGTTTTAAAATATTTTAGATTAAAGTTATACTCTAAACAAAATTTAATCATTTACGTAATATCATAATATCATAATATTTGATATTATTGAATCAATTCGTCTATGCGCGAGTAAGCGAAGCAAGCGCGTAATTTATGCAAGTTATATCATAAAGTTGTAAGTCTGAAATTTTTAACTCCAAAATGGAGTGGTTGATTAGGGAAACGATATAAGTTTTGACTTATTGTTTGACTATTTGTTTGCAACATTATCAACAAATTTTTTTTTTTTAAACTATAAATTAAATGCTTTTAAGAAAAAGACATATTTCGAGATAAGTTTAAAAATTTTCGTTATGAAAAAAATTTTTTTTATAAAAATTTATAAAAAAAACACTTTTTTATGGACTTGATATTCAAATTTAAAGTACGCTTAGGGTTCAGACGTTGGGAGATAGCTGATCAGTTTTTTCGTTGACCTCGGGCATCCAGGGTTAGGGGGTTAAGAGCTTGAGGGATAGCTGATCGGTTCATTTATTGAACTCGACCCTCAGGGTCTTGGGGACTTAGTGCTTGGAGGATAGCTGATCAGTTTATATATTGAACTCGACGCCCAGGGTATTTGGGGGTTCAGAGCTTGGGGGATAGCTGATCAGTATATTTATTGAACTCGACGCCCAGGGTTTTGGGGGCTTAGAGCTTGGGGGATAACTGATCAGTTTTTCCTTGACCTCGGGCACCCAGGGTTGGGGGGTTTAGAGCCTGCGGGATATCTGATCGTTTTATTTATTGAACTCGATGCCCAAGGTTTTGATGATTAAGAGTTTGGGAGATAGCTGATAGGTTAATTTATTGAACTCGACGCCCAGGTTTTTGAGGGTTTAGAGCTTTGGAGATAGCTGATCAGTTTATATATTGAACTCGACGCCCAGGTTTTTGAGGGTTTAGAGCTTTGGAGATAGCTGATCAGTTTATATATTGAACTCGACGCCCAGGGTATTTGGGGGATAGCTGATCAGTTTTTTTATTGAACTCGACGCCCAGGGTATTTGGGGGTTTACTGCTTGGGGGACAGCCGATAAGTTTATTTATTGAACTCAGCCGCCCAGGGCATTGGGGGGTTTAGAGCTTGGGGGATAATCAACCAGTCTACTTACTCAACTTTATTTTTTTTTAATTTTTTTTTTAGACGTCAATTTGGGGGGGGGGGGGGAGGTCGGACCTCAGAACAACCCCTAGCTGGAAGGAGTCGTTGCGCCCCTGAAACTATATGTCTTCTATACCCTACCTGTATCATACACACAAGCATCCGTGGTCAAAGTGAACCAGGTCGAAAAATATGATCGGAGACTACTTCTTGAAAGGGGTAAAAGATTATTAAGAGTAGGCCTATAAGATTAATTTAAAGATTATAAGAGGTCTGGTAGGGTTCATTGAACAGAGCACGTGACTTGTAATCCGGTAGCCCTGTATTCGAAACTCGCTTTAACAACGTCCGACTTTGACTTCCAAGAATTGCTGCGTTTAACTCCTATGACTTTGTGAGATCAATTGCTTGGCAAAGACTCGGAATCCAGAGTATACAAAGTCAAATCCAAAATTCCGATCGAAATTCAAGCTGTTATACTCTCGAGTCCAAGTATTCGGATACACTACTGGACTCTGATTTCTAGACTCTCGAGTATACAACGAAAAATACAGAGTCCGAACCTTGACTCGGAGCTTAAAAATAAGAATACAAACTTATACAGCTCAAAGAACTTGGATTTCTGGACTCCCTGAATTTCAAACTCGAGAGCCCAGCGACTATACGGTAAAAAAATCGGCTGCTAGTGGACTTGCGGTTGTTCTCTTAAAACCCACGTGCAAGGGGCAGCTGCTGTCTTGCAATTCAGACGCATACTCCACGTAGGGTATTCGACGTGCTTGAATCCTTATAATTTTTTTGAATCAACTGCGGTAAATCCCTATGACTTCTTAAAGCATTAGACTGCTACTGAGTAACCTCACATCATAATGTGAGTGAAACTAAGTACCGAACAATGCGTGGTGTCTGTTGTACGCCAAAACATTTTTTCAACCTTGCAACGTACGTGGTGCACCATGTACCCTGTACTGAGCAGTGCGGCTTGTCTGGTGTACGGTGTACGTAAAGTTATAAAAAATATTTTCACCCTCGCACGGTGCATCGTGTACCATGTACTGAACAGGGCGCGTTGTCTTGTGTACGGTGTACGCAAAGTTATAAAAAATATTTTCATCCATGTACGGTGCATCGTTTACCTTGTACCGAATAGTGTGCGGTGTCTGGTGTACGCCAAAACATTTTTTCAACCTTGCATCGTACGTGGTACACCGTGTACCGTGTACCGAACAGCGCGCGTTGTCTTGTGTACGGTGTACGCAGTTATAAAAAATATTTTCACCCGTGCACGGTACATCGCGTACCATGTACCGAGCGGTGTGCGGTGTCTGGTGTACGCCAAAACATTTTTTTAACCTTGCACCGTACGTGGTGCACTGTGTACCGTGTACCGAACAGTATACGTTGTCTGGTGTACGGTATACGCAAAGATATAAAAAAAACATTTTTTGAACCGTACGTGGTGTACGGTGCACCGTGTATGAAACAATAGTAAAACAAAAACTTTTCCCTGCTTTCCGCCGTGCACCAAAAGGCTTCTCCGTACACAGTGCACCGTGTACCGTGTACATAAAAGCTCATTAGGTATAGCGCCCGTGCACCGTGCACCGTGAAACGGTACACGGAGATGGTACCGAGACACAACCTAAAAATTATTTGAAGTATAATTATAAATTTATTATAAATTACAATTACAAACATTCATGTACAAAATCACACTATTGACAAGCTAACAAGTAAAGAAACATTTGTGACGGGACAGACCCCGTCACTGTTTAAAATACGCGGGCTTAGAGCCTTGACATCGGCCGCTAGGCGGCGCAGAAGAAATGAAAGCAAAGTATGAAGAGTCTAGTTCTAATATCGGCCGCTATGGGGCTTACAATAACGGCAACTCATCAACGAAGCAGATCATCGAAGGATATATAATCGAGTGAACCAGCCGTTTGAAGACGAGCTCTTCTCCGGTCACCATTGTTCCTGTGACCGACGTTTTATGAAGATGCATCCAACCTGGCTGTGCCGGGTGCGACCTCCAGCGCTAGTCGTGGACGTGAACTAGAGTCTGACGGAGACATGACACTGTGGTCTGCGATGATTCCACACGGTGGCATGCACTCACGTCTTTGCACTGTTAAAAGTTTATTGATATCGAAGGTTAAGTAGATTTAGATTCGCGACTGATCATCGATCAGATTTATTGTTAATTAGCCGATATGTGTAATAATATTGATTAAGTTACATCGTAAGCCATACACCCAACGCCCAAGTTGGTGGCGTGTCCGCCGACCCTTCGTAAAATAGATATTAATTATGAGTTAGTAATAAACGTACCTGCATATACATATTAGCGTAGTCATAGTCTTATTATTTACCACCCAGACTATATTTCCTACCTGACCGACGCTGAGTTAGCGGGCAACCTACTTACGTACCTCTTCTTTTTCCTCGACTTAACCCCCTTATCGTTACACATTTCTGAAATATTCTATAACATCCTTTTTATCATACGTAGAAACGATGTTTTTTAAACGTTCATGTCTTCTCTTTCTTTTTTGGAGGTACTGCAATATTTCTACCTCTTTTAGATTGTACAATCAACAATTCAGACACATTTTATTCAGTTGTTGTAGCATTTATCATTTCATTTATTTGATTAATTCATTATTCTTTCGAGGTAACTCAGTGATGACGACATAATAATTATTCCACAAATCAATAGAAAACAATGGTTGACCTCTTAAATTATGACGCCTTTTTTTACTAACCCATGTATATTCAAAATAATCCAAAAAATCTTTCAATACTTCATCATTTCTGGTGAAATAACGTGTTGATATAAGAAGTTCATAAGCATAAACAACATCTTAAATAGGCACCAATGTTAAGCAACAAATAATTTTAATTGCATTCACAAAACGAACATCTTCAACGTACTTTTTTTGATAACTGAGAGTTTAAATAATTAATTAATAATCAATAATGATTTGATTGGGTAAATAATCATCAATTAAAGTTTTTAAAGCATTTAACGCTGACTTATATAATTTTTTGCTCTTCTTAGGCAGTAACATGTAGACAAGTGGAATAGTTTTGCCGTCAACGAATCCGTGAATTGTGTAAAGTTGGTGAAATAAAACGGGTACAACTTTGAACGTACCATCAGAAAACCACAACTTACAAGTTTTTAAGAATCTTAAATTTTGTATCTTACTATATTATATAGTTGAACGGCATAATTTTTTTCCGTCAGGTGCAGAGAGGCACAGCCAAAAACTCCTTAAATACGCGTTATTTTGGTCAAAAATATCGTAACTTAAGCACTTTTTTTGGCTGCACCTTGCTGCGCCTCAGACTTCCATTTTGAGGGCCTGAGGCGCATCCTGAGGCACAGCCAAAGTAGCAGAAACAAAACAAAAAATAATAATTATCCGTCAAAAAAAAACTTAACAAAATGTTAGTAGGGCGCATCCAGATAAGGGTGCAAGTTAGTTCCCGAAATGTCGCTGTATCCATTGCCACCCCTTTAAAAGTTAGTTTAGGACCAAAAAAATTTTTTTTGTCCTTTTTGAACCCTTGCCCCCAGAGCCCTAGAGTTATAAAAAAAATATTTTAAAAAAGAAAAAAATAACTATCCTAGGACAACTGGTACTATCAGCAATTCTTTCGCAACCTCACAAATTATATACCATTCGATTGGTACATACAAAAGGAAGTTTTTTAGCAAAGTTTTAAGTGTACTAGGATCCTTCAGCGCGCTGCAAGCGCGCATAGGAAAAAAACAACAATTGCAACCTTAAATTGCACTTTTCGAATATTTTAAAAAACCTTCTCCACCAATTGGCTCACGAATAAAAAGTTTACGCAATATGGCGCTAGCTCTTATTTAATAGTGGATGGATCAAAAATTGTCCGTACGACACTGAATAAATGAATTGTTTTTCACTTTTTTCTAAACCAATTTTCAGACTTTTTTAAAATCTTTAGCCTTTGTTTTCACAAGCAAAAATACATTTCATGACAAAGTTGCCCTGCAAATTATTTGTTAAAATTCGATATTTGAGAAAGATTCAGTCGACCAGTTCAAAAATAACGTTTTTAACAGTTTTTTTTTTTTAATTATTTTCTGCCACCTCTTTGTTTGTTTTTATAATATGGAACAATACAAAATTTTTTACATTATATTCTAAAAGATTCTGAAATTTAGCAGGACGCCTAGCATCCAATTTTGAAGGAGTGGAACTGACAAACGAACGGGGATACAACAACCTAAGTTAGGGCTGATCCGCCTCAATACACTACGAAACGTATGGGCATTTGTTTTTTAGTTTACGCCAAAAATACAAAGATTTGAGTGCTTATTCGACTCTAGCATCAAATTATTGCATTGGATTTTAAAACTACTACCTCTTAAGAAGACTGAAAACTCAAATTATTTAATAAATTAATGTTATATCATAGCTATTTCGAGAAATAAATGCCAAAACGTTCCGCTGCACACTAGAACCTATTGGGAAATATTTGTCCTAAGTTGATTTGGTGTTGTCCATTTTCGATTGGGACTTAAACTTCCTACACAATGGACAGGGGGCGCCCTGCTAAATTTCCCCTTTACTTTTGCTGTTTTATCATTGTTTAATCGGCAACTATCTTTGATTGTATTCAAAACATTTTTAACTTCATGTTCTACAACATCAGGTAATAGTAAATGTTCAACTTCATCTTTGACAACGCCTATTAAAATTAAAATAATGCCAAATGTTGTATAAATTCTTTAAAATCTGTATGATCAAAAATTTTATCATTAAAGAAAAAGAAAAAAAAGTACCATCTTCTTTATCAGAACTCGTATAAAGCGTTCTGGAACATCGACACAGTTCCAAACAATACTATTTTTATTTATACTTTTACGATTATGAAGAAAACCTTTATGTTTCAATAACGGTTTTTCATTATGACTAATTATAAATTTTAATGATTGTTCGTAAAATATCCGATTTTTGATAAGTTATCTGTTTTTGAATTGATTTGTTCGCATTCATTTATTTTTATTCTGTTTTTACCGCGAGTAAAAAGAACGTTTGACGTTGCCAAGCGCTGCGTTATTGACAACGTCGTTCACTAACAAACTAACATTCGAAAAGAAGACACGTACCTTTTTGTTTTGGTTAAAAAACTCAGCTGCTCAAGCTTCGAGCTTTGATGAAATGAGTAATTTGTTCATTATTGAACTGTTTGTAAATAATTGTGAATAATAAATGTTAATAAACATCATTCACTCTAAAACGCACTTTACTTTGATACACTCATACATTCATACCTCAAATCTTTGAAGAAAGCCGTTCTCGACCCCTTGGATCTACGAGACGGCCGATTCGTAAACATTTGGTCCTTCGATCTCTGATAACAACTAACCAGCAAATTGTGAGTGTTTGGTACAAAAACTACAAATTTAAAAAAAAGGCACCGTTACCTAACCTACGAGTGACGCGCATCGGCATAACAAGCGCAATCAAAAACGCAACATTACACGAGACGTGGTGGAACGCCGGCGTCTCGTGTACTTACTTCAACGTTCATTTTGGCGACATAAGGAGCGTCAAACTAATGCAACCCGAAGCATCGTACGCTGGCACGCCAGTACTTTGCTCTCGCTCACTCTTAGTCAGAGCTCGCTGAACTTTTGGGAAAGAATCAAATCGATTTGAGTACGCTGGCACGCCGGTACTCGTCTCACAACATCTGACCACAGTCTCGAGCCATCAACCTTGCTGCATACTCCGTCGATTCGTACAATTTTTTCATCGCTGTTACGACTTCAGCTGAAAGCTACACGTCAACCACGATACAGCTTCACGTTCTCACGGCATCTTCGGATTTCTCTTTATTCGTATTCCGACTACGGCAGAATCAACGAGATCTCCAGGATCGCTTCAACAGGACATCGAAAACATACGAGTCATCATCAAATACAAGTTCAATTAGTAATTTCGTTTAAGGTTACAGTTAAGAATTTGCGATTAAAAATTGTAAATTAACGCGATAAAATTTGGTCGTCAATTTTTAAGCTTTCGAAACAATCAATCCCTTTTGCGATTTCATTTATATGATTTAAAACGAAAGTAACTTTAAGTTTTGACCATTATTGCGTTGATTTTAAACTAACCAAATGTCTTTAAATTTTGCTGAATTGCTCATTGATCAGAACAACATCGCTAAATGGATTGCGAGCTTTATCGTTAACACAACTAAAGCAAAGAAAGAAAACGTCACAGTTGGTTATCTTGGCAAGCGGTTAGACCTTGTTGTCGGTTACTGGGATATTTTTCAGAAAAATCATCACGCACTCGCATGCTACCCCGAGTTTGAAAATTCGGCTTACAACAACGATGATTTGTTCAGTGCCACTGAACTCATCTATTCGGAACATGTCGCTGTGTTAGAAGCCGAAATTGCTAAACGGCAACCCCAAACGTTGACTTCTGATGCACCCTCTGGAGCAACCCCGATAACTCAACGCGTGGCATCATCAGCTGCGGAAGCTGTCGTTCGGCAAATCCACTTGCCTCAAATTGAACTCCTGTATTTTGACGGTAACCCCTTAGAATGGGAAAGTTTTCGCGATCTTTTGGATACGATGATCATTCAAGTTCCTGGACTAACGAATGTTCAGAAACTTATTCATCTAAAGTCCCGACTTAGAGGCGAGGCAACGTCCTTAGTCAGTAACACACAAGTAACCTCAAACGCATTCGATGGCACGTGGGAGGACTTAGCACTTAACCTGTAGCATGCCGTACACCTTTTGGTTGGTTTGGTTAGGTTTGGTTAGGTCTTAATGGGCCCAACTGGTTTTGATAAGCCTAATGTCATTCGATCACACCTCGTTACTATCAACGGATCGAGCAATGAACTTTTTTTCGAGAATTTTTGGTCTGACGATTTCGCATTCAAACCCCTGCAAATTGATTCCAAGAATATTTTGCATTGCTCGGTTCAATCTGATCATCAACATGATCACGATTGTTTACTGTTCGATTTACAGTGATTTCGGGAGATCGAAGAGCTCACGGCCGAAAAACCTTTGTCGAAGGAAGACGAGGAGTGCAAAAAAATATGTGTAAAAACTCACACTCGAGATAAGTCTGCCCTCTTACAGAAAACGAGGTTAAACTTTTTCCATTCGATACAATCACAACTCTTGGTTTAGTTTGGAATTTCTGGAATGACAATAGTTCATTGAAAATCAAAATGAACGATTTTCCGAAATGGAAACCAAAGAAACGCTCTGTTTTGTCAGACTTAGCTCGTCTTTTTGACTCGCTTGATTGGCACAGTCCCGTTTTGATCACAGCCAAAATTCTTATTCAGGATTTTTGGTTAATCGGCCTCAACTGGGATCAACTACTCCCTGCTCAATTCACAGAGTTATGGGAAAATTTCAAGTTGAGACCGTCTGATCTAGAAATCATTACCGTACTACCGACTAGGAGTATTACTCCAAGCAGTCTGATGAACAATTCACTGTGGTGGAACGGACCAGAGTGGCTTTCCGATCTGAACTTTGTTCCAGGTAACATCGAGACAGTCGAGCAAACTTCACTTGAACTTAAACGAAGTGATCCTGGGTCTATTCACGTTTTAATTGCTTCTACAAATGTGAATCTCTTTGATCGTTATTTGGATTTGAATACACTAGTTAAAGTTACCGCATATTGCTTGCGTTTTATTTACAAATTTAAAAATTGCCATCAATTGAAAAATCACTCAAAACTAACCCAATTCAACCCTTAACAATCAACGAGCTTGCTAACGCTCGTAGTTACGTGATTTTGCAATCTCAACGTCAGTTTTTCTCGACCGAGATTGATGCACTTCGCAAAAACAAAAAACTCTCAGTCGGTTCACCTATTCGGTCATTAAGACCTTTTCTTGATGACAAAGGGTTGTTGCGTGTTGGTGGTCGACTCCAGCGTGCTAATCTTAGTTTTGATGAAAGGCACCCTGTCATTTTAAGCAAAGACTCTCGGCTTTCGTATTTGATTATGCATGATTCGCATATCAAAACTTTGCACGCTTACAGGCTCTTGAGACGGCTAAATCGGTAATTTCAAGGCTTGTGTGGATGGAAATCACCCCAACTGTGTAAAACTACCCCAAACTAGACAAGCAGCATGAAAAATAATGGAATGATTTTCAATCATTATTTCAATAACTTGGAAGGTATTGGAATAACCGAATCGGTGATTGCAAGACTTACAACAATTATTGTAACCTCACCTATGTAAAACTACCACAAGCTGGACCAGCCACGTGAAAAATTACACGAATGATTTTATCATTATTTTAATAACTTGCAAGCTTATCAATCGACCAACTGATAACTTGAAAGCTCTCGGACAACTAAATCGGTAATTTCATGGCTAGCGACGATAAACGTATTCCCACTTGTCCAAAACTACCGCAAACTAAAGCAGCTGCGTGAAAAAAAACTCGAATGATTTTATCATTATTTCGATAAGCTTATCGATCGACCAAGTCCGTAGTTGTAAGGCTAGCGATGATAAAAGTAACCCTAGCTGTGTAAAACCACCATAAATTGGTCCAGCTGCAAAAAATAACATGTATGATTTGATGATCATTTCAATAACTTGCAAGATATTTGAATAACTGAATCAGTGATTGCAAGACTTACAACAATAATTGTAACCTCACCTGATTAAAGCTACCACAAACTGGACCGGCCACGTGAAAAATTACATGAATGATTTTATCATTATTTTGATGACTTGCAAGTTTATCGATACTAGAAGATAGCTGGATCGACTTTCCCAGGAAGTTTTAGTTGTCGCGGTCGGTGACTAGAAGTTAAATAAGGCTTTGGTATTTTCAGGTTGTGTACCATTTCAATTACCTTTTTACGCGCCTTTGGCAGAAATTTAATTTTGTCGCTTAACGATGGAAAAATCATAATCCGATTCATTACTTCAAAATAATGAAGAGAAAAATTTTTTGGCACGATTTTTTTGCATTAAATTGCATTAATACTATGTGTCTTAACTTTAAGCACCAATATATGTTTCCGAGAAGTACAGTCACTTGTCATAAAGGGAACTACAGGAGCCTGCAAATGTAATGATCAGTACACTATACTGTATAAAATACCTGAAATTTGTGAACGTGGTAAAGATCTTGGTGATAGTTGCAGTGTTTATGTAGTGCAAGAGAGTGTCAACGAGATAAAATCCCGGGGAATTATTCAGTTTCCCTGGTAGTCTACCTGATGATATCGAGGGTCGAATTCATTACTCTACTGTCGACTACGAGTAAAACTTTATGTGGAAACCGACCCGGCTAGTAGTCGACTTGGTACTACCTAGGATCAAATCCACTACCTTTCCGTTTAAATTGAGTTAAGCTTTCTTGAGAAATCAATCCGGTTACCAGGCAGTCGACCTGGTGGTACCTGGGATTGAACTGACTACTCTACCAGCGACTACGAGTAAAACTTTATATGGAAATCGATCCAGCCAGCAAGTAGTCAACCTGAGGTCAAATCTGTTACCCTAATGCTGACTACGAGAGAAACTTTTTAAGGAAATCGATCCAGTGCTCTGGTGATGTATAGACTCACACTTATGAGCTGTAAGGGCGTTGGCCATAGGAAAAACTTCTTGAAAAATATGAGCGGTTTTCTAGGTAGCTGGAAAATGGTTGAGTTTCTTACAATTACTTAAAGTTCGAGGAGATAATAAAGATCACATTTAGAATATACTACACTCAAAACTTCATAGTAAAAACATAAATCAGATCAAAAAAATGAATGAAACCCTTTTTACGTATTTATTGACAAAAAATTGGATAGTGCGTTAGTTTTTCATAAATACCTATTAAAATATTTCTTGGAAATCGTTGCAACGTTACATTTTCATGTAAAATTAAGTTTTTGCTATTTTTTCCCCGAAAAATTAAATAATGTTACTTTTTCTAAGATTTTTTCAAGTTTTAGGTGTCTTTTTTGTACGAGTCTACAAGTTTCACATTATTCTTGCGTCTTATGTTTAAAGTGATGATATTCCAATTACCTAATCATATGCAATTATACAAAAAATATAATAAAAAGTAAGCTCTCATATACTGAACAATACTTAAAATTTAGCCTCTAACGATTTAACACCATCATTTTTTAAGATTTATCTTTTACTGCCCTAAATTTTATATTTTAGACACATATCCTTCTAGTTTGTCTTTTCTCATACTGCCTAAATAAAGTATACTGATATTTGGTTTTACAGATTAAGAAAAGACCAGCTCAGATGACAGTCTTCGAATATCTTCAAGATTTTAATTTCATGCAATATGATAGATCGACACGACTTGGATATGCAATGTGGAGACATTTAACAGAAATGTTTAACTTTACGTAGGTTTAAATTTTAATATTATTTAAATTTAATTTTAAGTCTGATTTAGACTGATCTTGTTAGTAAAAATAAATTTTTTTGATAATCACTTACAATTTATATTATTAAATTAAATTGCATACGGGTGCAAAGCTTAGAGACACTTAGTTTTCACCATTGTATCCCTGTCCTTCTCGCTATAACTCTGGAGTTAATGTGAGTCCCAACACCTTGCAATATGCAAGTACGTTATCCACATTTACTCCGTAAGAGCTCTCAGGATCCACAATACCGGTTTCTATCAATTTCAGGCGGTGGCCTGTCAGGTTTGGGCTCTTGCAAAGAAAGTGACATGGGGTCTCTTGCTCTGACTATCTACACAGGTTACTATGCCCCTGCGTTTTGTGTGTATAGCATCAAAGATTATAGTGTCCGATCATTAAGCCCATGACGTCTCTTGCCCTTCGTTTGTCCAGTCTGGTGATCAGTTTGACCCAACAAGTAATATATTCTTCCAGTAGTTCCTTGATCCACTTGTAACTCTGGGCCTTTTGCCAGTGTTCTCATCTTTGCCTCTTCGTGTAATTCTCCATTATACTGCACCCTTCTGAGAACGGTACCCCTACCCCGTACTCCGGCCACGCATCTGTTGAAGTCCCTCTCCATGCTAGCTCATCTGCCCTTTCGTCTCCCTTGAAGCCAGAGTGACCGGGTATCCACGTAATAACTACTTGGTTAGATCTTGCCAGCGAGTTGAGGGCACGGTCGTACATACAGGTCCGGAAACTTTGGTGGTGGGAGTAAGGCTCTAAAAGTCGCCGAGCAGTGATTCAAGAATTCGCCACATGCACCGCCTCGAGCGGTCTGAGTCCGAGGAGAATTGTTCTGATTGGTCGAGCTCTCGACGCTGCTTTGACTAGCTGATTATTACTAATCCACGCGCGCAGCGATATTATATTATTAAAATTATATTGTAATAATGGTTTTGTGTGCAGAACTTTTGAAAACAACAAACCAGAGGCTACGTAAAGTATTAACTATAAATGTGATGACACTCAATCAAATCTATTCAAACTAAAAATCTATTATATTTGAAAATAAAGAACGTTTAAAAATACATTCTTTATTTTTTCTGTTTTGATTTACTTTTTTGTTACTTACAAAAGAGTTAATAAAATATTTTTCCGAGGAAAACATACTTTTTATCGTTTGTCCTGTGTAAAAATTTTAATTTTTTTAATTACTTTAATTTTTGCATTTTATTTTAGTAAAAAAAAAGTGAATATGTTTCCAAAAGGTGTCGATTTATAATATGAAGTGTCAAGTGAAAAAAAAGGAAACTCAGTTTTTCAATTTTTCATTTTTTAGAATCAAATGAAAAGAAAAAATTAAAAATTCGAGCTCAGCTTTAATCTTATGTCAAATTGGAGTAGAGCATCCAATTCAGAATATGATTCTAAGTCTTTGATTTTTAAAATTATTCATACGATATGTCATTGGAATAATTACCAGTTTATAATATTTTTTTATTTCCCCTAAAAATTTAACAATATTTTTAATTTAAATAAATTTAATATTTAACTTTGTTAAGTGTGCGTTAAGAAGAACGGCACGCTTAACCCCCTCCTTATTGCACAGACCCGGAAAGGAGGAAATCTTCTAAAGAAAACCGGGGCAGACGACCACCCTCGTGTGATGACAGGAAAACACGCGAACTACTAATCTTATAAGGTTAAAATTTTATACTAAACTTGTTACCTTGATTCTGGATCCAAAACTTGCAGGTAACTGGTCAATGTTTTCGTATTCTGTTTAATCTCTCAGACGTAGGTACAATAGGTTCAATTATTTTATTCACTCACTGGCAAGTTTACTTTTCAAAAATACAGGTCAAAATCAAATACACTGGGTTACAATTATCGGACGCTGAGATCAATGAATTTATGATTATTATGGAATAAAATCTAGAATCAAAATCTTAAAGGTCAAAATATTCAAATATAGTATTACATACTTAGGTTAACCTTAATAATGCTCGTGATCTTTGCGCTATTTTATTCTATTTCATACTGTCGCGCCTCGCAGCCGCGCTCTCAGCCGAAGGTCCCACAGAAGCAGCCCCACCACCATCTCGTTTTCCAGGATAGTGCTGAGTCGGCACTCCGGGCCCACGTCGAGGGCATGTGCTGTGGTCCGACGGCGTCAAATTAACGCGGCTGCATTTATTCATCGCCAAGTTATGTGACTTATTTTTGTTACATAAAATATGTCACATAACAGCATTCTCCTCTTAGAATGTTCACCGTCCCTGGTGAACTTAGGTATAAGGTAGGGATAGGTTCTTTGGAAGGGAGGGTGGGTATAAGAAAATTATATAAGATCAGGTTGGTTTTGTGTAAGGCGGAGTAAACGCGCTTGGGTTGGAATTATTTGGTCGGAGACATGGTGGATAACCCATTGACTCTGCCCGTGTTCTCTAATATTCTTGAGTTATATTATTATCACTCAGAATAATCGGTTCGGCGTTACCTTGGTAGAGGAGGACGCTACACCTTATTTGGGGATGTACATCCCACACATAAGGTTACTCAAGGTCCCATGTCAACCCACTCACACCTTAACCACCGGACACTGAGTGCCGGTGATTAGGGCTATGATGGGTAGCAAGTCGCGGTCTTGAGCGCTACAATTCCTCTCTCTCTTTTTTTTTTTTTTATTCCCATTTTTCTTTCTTCTTCTCGGTCCATTTGGTTAGGCCTTTGGAGACGACGCATGTCGCCGTTGAAGATACACTTTCGGCATCCGATAGTTGTTCTTCTTGGCTAGTTTCGGGGTCAAGAACGCCGAACGGGTCTTGTTCCGGGTCATTGACGTCCAATTTACCATCCCGAGTCGAATCCAGGTTCGGTCGATGGAGATTTTGGTGGTCCTTGAGGTCGAGTGGGTGAATTTGCACTTGACACCTCTTCTCGGTAGAGGATGACGCTACAACTTATTTCTGGGATGTACATCCCTCAAATAAGGTTACTCAAGGTCCCATGCCAACCCACTCACACCTTAACCGCTGGACACTGAGTGCCAATGATTAGGGCTATGATGGGCTGCAAGTCACGGTCTTGAGTGCTTGGATCCCCCTTTTTTAATTTATTTATTTTTTATTATTTTTTTTTCTTTAGTTGAGTCAGGAGGGCTTGGTGGTCGAATGGCTGGTTAATTATGATTGTAACTGTGTTTGGTGCGACTAGGTCTTTTGTCATCGCACGCAGGACGAATCGATGACCGTGCGAGTCCATTAAGGGCTTTAATGCCTGGTTACGCTCCGATATCCTCGGTCTCCGAGTTTCGATAAAGAGAATTGAATATAAGGAAGAATTTTAGTTAGGTTGGTACGTGGAAGAAGGAATTTTGGTTGGTACGGACAAGGCACCGGTGACAATATGGACTTGTTCCTTTTGTAATTCAATCAATTGTTTCTGCCCTTGCTACACTTGGTTGATCTCCTGATGAGCTCGTTCTATTGCATCTGCGGTGGCTAACCCGAACAAGCTTTCACTCAAGGTGCCATTTACTTCAAGCAGAGCCATTCGTTTGTTGCGTTTAGTTGCAGTGTTTTCACCATCGGTCTTTTCTTCGATCTTTAGGTCATTTATTCGGTCAGTAATTTTTTTTTTGTCTAACTCTGTAGGGTTTTATACATATTGGTCAAAAATTCTAGGTCAATTATCTCCTCACATGGATCCTCTACATGATTGTGGCACCGTCGGGTGAGGTACGTTATTTGGTCTCCTGCGTCCAGAGTATGAAACAGTTTCTCGGTCTCTACAGTAAAGATTACCTTCCAATCGGCTCTTCTAAGGGGACTACTTTTTTATAGTAGAGGCCAGGGTTGGTCTGGAATTGGGTAAGGTTATAGATCCAATTCCCAGCAATTAACGGAATTCCATATATAATAAGGACTAGATAGGTTAACATCTGTAATCATACAAAAGAAATATTAATCATTCATGTTGTTACGGAGTGGACCACAATTCGCTCGTAAATATTTCGGCTCATTCGCTCAACTTTAAATTGATACACGCATGGCTCCATCTATGAGTCCATGCGGGGACTTTAGTCCCAATTCTCACTCCCACGCTCCCTAGTGCTGGGCTGTACCACTGTCGTCGTTGCTGCTGCCACAGGCCTCGCGTGCTGGCTTCTGGTTTTGGTGCTCAAGTGTGTGTGTGTGTGCAGCAGAGAGTTCTCCCGGCTTTTTCACGCTTCTTCTCAACGGCTCTTCTCATCGCCTTTTTCACCAGGTAGTCCCGGAACCTGCCTTTTCACCGTGCACCAGCTCATCCGGACGATCACAGACAGTAATTCTGTGATCATCAACAACCTCGGAGCCGCGCCATTACCATGTGTACCAGCTACTCTTCACCGGTGGTCTACGGAGAATTTGTCTGGTTCAAGGACAATCCTCACTCATCGAACATCTCCAGGTATTCAGGTGCAAGGAACAGTCATTTCCTTGCCCCTTCTCACTTTTCATTTTTTCTAGCACAGAATTTACGACTCTGTGCTGATTTCGTCTATCTCAATGTGCACAAGCACGTAGCCATTTCGGCCATTTTCTCTCTCTCTCTCTCTCTCTTTTAATTTATGTCAACCAGATTCTCGCCGGTCCCATCCATAAGCTGTACATGGCAGCTCGACTACACGCACGCGCCAGAAATTACCCACCACCTGTCGCTAACCATGCCGGTGTATGCACGCGCTCCTCACCCAAAGGCCCCCTTTTACCCATTACGTACCCCTCAGATCTCGACTCACTCGGACCCAACCCTCTCCCTTCCAAAACTCGTGCGAGAGAATGAAGACCCACTGGTGCATCAGCCCTCCGCCCCGATCATGCCTCTATCCTTCGGGTCGGCCACGTGAATATCAATGGTCTTCACACCCACTTTAGCAAGCTGGAGTCTCACTGGGAAAACCATATGTACGATCTGCTCGCGATAACAGAATCGCGAATCGACAACACGATCTCGTCTGAACTTTTCCCCCTACCCAGTATGACACTCCATAGGCATGATCGGGTTGGTAAATCAGGAGGAGGTATCTGTCTATACGCGAGATCTGACTTTGCCATCAGAGAGCTAAATAAATCCGACCCCGCCGATCACACTTGCCCCTCATACATTATTTCGCGTCAACACAACCACCTTTTCTACCCTTTTCGCAATAGTTTACCGCGCACCCGAGACCCACCTTCCCGTCGCATTTTTCGAAAATCTGGAAAAATTCATCCCTCTATATTCTCATATTATTGTCACCGGTAACTTTAACATCGATATGCTTAAGATTAACGATAATTCGACGTACTTTCGACATCACTTTGCCAATGTATCCCTTCATCTAATTAATTCTCCGCCCACTCACCACACGCTCTGGAGTGATGGATCATACCATAGAACCTGGCTTGATTTATTTCTCATTAAAGATCCCAGCTGAGTAGCCGCCTATCGCAAGTCGGACGATCCATTTACGTACGGCCACGACTTTATAGAAATTGACTACTCACTCACCAACCCTCCACCCGCACCACAAAGCATCACCACGCGTAACCTCAAACATGTTCGACCGAGCGACATAACCCCCCTCATCATACATACTCTCTCAACTCTCCCCTCGTTCGACAGACCTTTAGCTGATGCACCCACCACAAATATTTCTCCCGGCGATGCCCCTTTTATCCTCATCAATCAGTACACTGAAATTATCACCCACGCCGTCATCACTGCGTTCGATGCAATCGCCCCTCTTAGAACATTCACGACATCCTCGCGCAAAAAACCATGGGTTACTGCGGACATTCGACTGCTCATCACCAAGCGTCAGCGCGCGTTTCGCAACGCTTGTCGCCTCCGCACCCCGCGTCATGTCGCCACCTTCAATGAAATACGTAGCGAAGTGGCAAATCGCCTAGCCACTGCCAAAAACGATTTTCTATCCAAACGCATTGCCGCCGCACCCTCAGTTGCTCTTAAATGGCGCGAACTGAACAAGCTTGGCCTTGGCTCACAGAAAGCAACCTCACCCCTAAAGCACTTTTCAGCGAAAACCCTCAACAACCACTTTGCTACAGTGTGCAATGCCTCTCCACCTTTGTGCGACGTCGACTTTCTTGAGACATGCTCAATGCCTGACCAAGACCAACCCTACCCCCTGTTCGATTTCGCTACCATTACCACGGACGACGTTAGCCGTGCCCTAGCTGCCTGCACGTCTTCCAGCATAGGCATTGACGGTATCTCTGCGGAAATGCTCAGATTGTCAGCACCTGTACTGCTACCCCACCTCGCGAACCTCTTTAGCCACTCGCTTGAAGCTAGCATCTTTCCAGACAGCTGGAAACACGCATTGATCGTCCCCCTTTCTAAAGTGAACACCCCCAAGACGCCATCCGACACCAGGCCGATTGCGCTCCTCAGTACCCCGTCTAAGATCTTCGAACGACTCGTCCACGATCAACTCTTCACTCACCTCACTACGCACAACCTGCTCGATCCACATCAAGCTGGCTACACACCACATCACTCCACGCAAACGGCACTTCTGGGAATACTTGACGATGTACGCAATTCTATCGACAGTAAAAGGGTCACTGGACTGTTAGCTTTCGATTTTTCGAAAGCATTTGACTCCATACCCCACCCAAAACTTCTAGCCAAATTACGCTGCATCGGCTGTTCCACCAAAGTAGTTCGCTGGTTCACAAGCTACCTTAGACACAGAACGCAAGCCATAAAGAGTGAGGACGGTAAACCATCCGAGTGGCTCTCCCTATCAACGGGTGTCCCCCAGGGAAGTGTACTTGGCCCATTATTATTCTTAATTTTCGTTTTAGATTTGCCCTCATCACTGCTTTATGCACTCCATAAATTTTTTGCAGACGACCTCGACATCTACCTCGACGCGGAACCTACCCTCGAAGGCCCTCTCACCCTTATATCCAAATTATCCCAGGATGCCACCGCCGTCGCCGAATGGGCTACCATGAACGGACTCAAGCTCAACGCCAGTAAAACTGTCGTGGTCCTCTTCGGTAGCGAACAATACCTTCGCAAGATCCGAGATCTGCCACTACCACTCATATCCGTTGCCGGCACTCCCGTCCCGTTCGCCGACAAACTGAAGAGTCTGGGAGTCATCATCACCCCCACACTCAACTGGGGTGATCACGTCAAGGCCATTACTACTCGAGTTTACGGTTCCCTTCACAGCCTCAGATACTATAGACGTGCTCTAGCACAACCCCTGAGGAAGGAACTGGTAGAAGCTTTAATTTTTCCGCACTTCGACTATGCTTGTGCGGTATATCATACCCTCACAGCGGAACAGAATCTCAAACTTCACCGTCTTCTCAATGCATGTGTGCGTTACGTATTTGGCAGCATTCCTTGGATGGCGAACGTAACACCGTACCGGATTGCACTAGGGTGGCTCACTGTCGAACGTCGCCGAGAGTACTTCATTGGTTCTCTCGCGCACAGAGTCGTGAAATCCTGTAAACCATCTTATATTTATGACCGTTTCCCCCCCGTTTCGCGATCACAACGCGCAGGCACCGGGTACTTCGTCGTCCCCTACTCTCGCACAACCACCCAACGAAAATCATTCACTGGTTATGCCACTCGCATCATGAACTCACTGGGTCGACATGACTTGACCGATCTACCCACCGAAACCCTCAAGTCCATCCTGTTCACGACTCTGCTCGATTGTGACCGCCTCGACTGGCTCAAGCGTTCACAACGCAAGAAACTCACCACCGTCCCACCCAACCTACCCCAAACAGCTATCCTTCCCCTATCCCCACGTGACAAACTTTAATCGTCCACGCCTCACCCCTGCACAACTACACACACGCCACTGCGTCTTCTACTCACTCTCAACCGTACTGCAATAATTACCTGCGAATACTATACTACACTCTTACCACGTTGTCACTATGTTATTAATTGTCTATGAAATTACTTCAACACGTAAATCATAATTTAATCCAATGTATTCACACAAATGTATCACTGTAACTTATACTTTGTATAAACACTGTAAATGCTCTAGCGGCCAAACAGAGTTCTACCCAAAGGTCGGTAATAAACTTTTTTACAATCAATCAATGAATCAATCTCTCTCGATCGGGTTATCTCTCTCTATTTTCAAGGCCACTCTCTGCTGCCACTCGACCAACGCTCACACCTTTTAATGTAAATAAGAAAACTCTCATAATTTAAGTTCAAATCAATATCGGTGTTTACATTTACTTATGACTCGACTGTTACTCTCGGGCCTCTCTCTCAAATATAGATAAATACATACCCAAAATGAGCAACCCTAGACATACCAGTACAATTATTCAGATGAAATTTGTTCAAAAATTTCTATTCTTTGGCTTTCGAGGGTCCCGATCATGAATGTGACCTTCGATTTGAATCTAATGACTCTAATAAGGTCTATACTCAAATAAAGTTAATTTGAAATTTTTTCTCCATAAATCGAACCATAATAAGTTTTGTGTACTGGTATGTCTAGGGTTGCTCATTTTAGGTATGTATTCATCTATATTCGAATAAGCCTAGACATTTGAAATACTTTTTTTGTTTTTTTCATCAGTAACATGGTTTCAGATTTGTGTTTCAAAATATTTTAGATTAAAGTTATACTCTAAACAAAATTAAATCATTTACGTAATATCATAATATCATAATATTTGATATTATTGAACCAATTCGTCTATGCGCGAGTAAGCGAAGCAAGCGCGTGTTTTATGCAAGTTATATCATAAAGTTGTAAGTCTGAAATTTTTAACTCCAAAATGGTGTGGTTGAATAGGAAAACGATATAAGTTTTGACTTATTGTTTGACTATTTGTTTGCAACATTATCAACAAATTTTTTTTTTAAACTATAAATTAAATGCTTCTAAGAATGAGACATATTTCGAGAAAAGTTTAAAAATTTTCGTTACGAAAAAAATTTTTTTTATAAAAATTTATAAAAAAAACACTTTTTTATGGACTTGATATTCAAATTTAAAGTACGCTTAGGGTTCAGACGTTGGGAGATAGCTGATCAGTTTTTTCGTTGACCTCGGGCACCCAGGGTTAGGGGATTAGGAGCTTGAGGGATAGCTGATCGGTTTATTTATTGAACTCGACGCCCAAGGTTTTGACGGCTTAGAGCTTGGGAGATAGATGATCAGTTTATGTATTGAACTCGACGCCCAAGGTATTTGGGAGTTCAGAGCTTGGGGGATAGCTGATCCGTTTATTTATTGAACTCGACGCCCAGGGTCTTGGGAGCTTAGAGCTTGGGGGATAGCTCATCAGTTTATATATTGAACTCGATGCCCAGGGTATTTGGGGGTTCAGAGCTTGGGGGATAGCTGATCAGTCTATTTATTGAACTCGACGCCCAGGGTTTTGGGGGCTTAGAGCTTGAGGGATAGCTGATCGGCTTATTTATTGAACTCGACGCCCAAGGTTTTGACGGCTTGGAGCTTGGGAGATAGCTGATCGGTTTATTTATTGAACTTGACGCCCAAGGTTTTGACGGCTTAGAGCTTGGGAGATAGATGATCAGTTTATGTATTGAACTCGACGCCCAAGGTATTTGGGAGTTCAGAGCTTGGGGGATAGCTGATCCGTTTATTTATTGAACTCGACGCCCAGGGTCTTGGGAGCTTAGAGCTTGGGGGATAGCTCATCAGTTTATATATTGAACTCGATGCCCAGGGTATTTGGGGGTTCAGAGCTTGGGGGATAGCTGATCAGTCTATTTATTGAACTCGACGCCCAGGGTTTTGGGGGCTTAGAGCTTGAGGGATAGCTGATCGGCTTATTTATTGAACTCGACGCCCAAGGTTTTGACGGCTTGGAGCTTGGGAGATAGATGACCAGTTTATATATTGAACTCGACGCCCAGGGTGTTTGGGGGTTCAGAGCTCGGGGGATAGATGATCAGTTTATATATTGAACTCAACGCCCAGGGTATTTGGGGGTTCAGAGCTTGGGGAATAGCTGATCAGTTTATTTATTGAACTCGACGCCCAGGGTCTTGGGGGCTTAGAGTTTGGGAGATAGCTGATCAGTTTATATATTGAACTCGACGCCGTAGTGCTGGGCTGTACCACTGTCGCCGTTGCTGCTGCCACAGGCCTCGCGTGCTGGCTTCTGGTTTTGGTGCTCAAGTGTGTGTGTGTGCAGCAGAGAGTTCTCCCGGCTTTTTCACGCTTCTTCTCAATGGCTCTTCTCATCGCCTTTTTCACCAGGTAGTCCCGGAACCTGCCTTTTCACCGTGCACCAGCTCATCCGGACGATCTCAGACAGTAATTCTGTGATTATCAACAACCTCGGAGCCGCGCCATTACTACGTGTACCAGCTACTCTTCACCGGTGGTCTACAGAGAATTTGTCTGGTTCAAGGACAATCCTCACTCATCGAACATCTCCAGGTATTCAGGTGCAAGGAACAGTCATTTCCTTGCCCCTTCTCACTTTTCATTTTTTCTAGCACAGAATTTACGATTCTGTGCTGATTTCGTCTATCTCAATGTGCACAAGAACGTAGCCATTTCGGCCATTTTCTCTCTCTCTCTCTCTCTCTCTCTCGATTGCTGAAGTCCAAAAATCAAGGTCATCAAGTTGTACTGACATTGTGATTGGTGTTTTGTCCGTTCCTCCTATGGCTCATCCTAAAGCCATAGTGCTAGCTGTACTTAAGTCGGTTCACCCCGACATAGACTCCCGGGACATAATTACAACACGTATAATGGTCAGTAAATCGGCCGTGAGTTCAGCTATTGGTAAGACTGTGACAGAAATCACCACTGCTGATGGGGACTCAGCAGGAACAAAGCCAAAGAACTTCGCTACGTCGTCATCAGCTGCTCCCATCAAGTCACCACGCCCACCGTCAATATTGGTTACATTGAGCTCCCGTGCATTGCTGGTAGAAATCATTCAGTCAAAGATCAAACTGGGTAAATTACACTCATCAGCCTTGGTTCCTCATCTACCTGCCGGAATCGACCACAGCTCTATAGTACCCAGCATACTCAATATCAACGAGTTTTTGCCAAAGAACATCTTCATCCTCCATCGAACCGTTCGTGAAAAAGCCAGACAACCGAGCTCAGGATTTACCTCCTTCATTAGGAGTGGCCAAATCTTTGTTAGAAGAAAGAAGGGAGACGTCGCAACATTAATTAGCTCGGAAGAGGACCTTCAACGGTTTTCAGCATAACAGGTATACTGCTTCATCTATACTCTTGCGGCAATATCTCATTTGCATCTTATCATTTTGAACACATAAGTGAATCATCTCAATCATCTATCATTCATCAACCTCATTCTTATTCATCTGCATCCGTTCCACAATTACAGTTCTCTCATCAAACTTCTGTGCGGTCAGGTGGGAGCAATTTTCGCGTCTGTCATGTGAATGCTAATTCACTTAGGGGTCACATCGAGCAGATTAGGCCCTTTATTGTGTCAAAGGGCATTATCCATGTGTTGGCGATCACTGAGTCTAAACTAGGGCCTGCTATTGAGGATGCTCTAGTCTCATTAGATGGTTATGTTCTGTTTCGAAAGGACCGCAACACTCAGGGGGGAGGGGTAGCATTGTATATTTATAAATCTCTGTCGGTTCAACATCTCTGCTCATCCTCTGCGGTATGGAACGATCGTCCAGGTCATCCAGAGTACTTATTCTGCGAAGTTATCCCTAAGGGAGGTGATCCTGTTTTTGCGGGAGTTGTGTATAGACCACCACACTCGCCGTTTGTTCAGGGGTGGGATTTTGTCAGTACTATGCGGGACACTATGCTGAACTACGGCACCAAGGTTCTTCTGGGTGATTTTAACTCTTATCTTTTGACGGACAACCCTGATGAGGCCTTCATGAAATCATTCATTGCTGAGAACTCGCTTTTTTCTGTGCCGTATGGGGCCAAGCATGACACGCGAACGTTGGATACCTGGCTGGATCTCTGTATTGTTGATGCCCTTGACACGGTGATGAATTATTCTAAATCTGTATCTCCATTTATAGCTGGACATGACTTGATAACTGCTAAGCTGAACATCCACGTACCCCAGACTACGACTCATGATTTCACCTACAGAGACTTTAAATCAATTGACTCAGTAACCTTGAACGAGTATCTATCTAAATGTGACTGGTCAGTAGTCATGGATGATGAAGCTTCTTTAAGTGATAGATTGGATTCTTTGTATGCTAACTTACACGCTGCTCTTGAGATTGTTGCTCCCATCAAGACTTTTAGTCACAAAAAGAGGAATCATCACCCATGGCTTACCCCTTTTCTTCGTTCACTTTTGACTGAAAGAGACCGATTATTTAGACGCTACAGACGATTAAGACTTGACATAGAACTCTATTTGTACAGACAGTCACGTGACTTTGCACATCAAAAAGATAGAGACTGCTAGACTTGATTTTTATTGGAGTCGTCTTAAGGGACTCACTGACCCTCAGCAGATCTGGAAGGAACTCAAACATCTCGGAATCTCCCCCAAGCCTGACACCAATCTTGCGGGCTTTTCTGAGGAGGATCTCAATGCTCACTTTGCCTCTGTGTCGTTTGATACTGCTGCACCAGAACTTTCTCGTTTCCTTGAAAATCTGGGTGAGGACGAAGGGGATGGTCGGCTGAATTTTGCTGCCGTTACGTTACAGGATGTCAAGCTTGCTATTGACCAGTCGACTTCACAGGCGGTGGGTGTTGATCATCTTCCGCAGGGTTTTATTAAGTTTGCATTCCAGGCTGTGGGCCTATTTGTTCGTGATGTCTTTAACCAGTCTCTTTTGACCTCGACGTTTCCAGATCACTGGAAACAGTCGCTCGTGATAGCCCTTAATAAAACTCCGACTCCGAGATGTTTGGGTAATTTTCGTCCAATCTCTCTTCTCTGTTTCTTGTCGAAGATCCTTGAGAGACTGGTCTTTAACCAGGTCTCGTCTTTCATTGAAGCGGAGGGATTGTTGGGTGGATTTTAGGCTGGTTTCAGGCAGGGACATAGCACTCAGACAGCATTACTTAAACTGACAGACGACATTAGACAGGGCATTGACAAGAGGCAGATGACAGCACTGCTGTTATTCGACTTTAGTAAGGCCTTCGATTCGGTCTGCCACGTGACCCTGCTTGGGAAGCTACGGTCACTTGGTTTCTCAAACAGTGTCATCAGATGGATTGCATCATATCTGTCAGGTCGGTCGCAGTGGGGGGTCAAACTTCCTCCTTTCGTCCCCTAAACAGGGGAGTGCCGCAAGGCTCTGTGTTGGGACCGCTGCTTTTTCTGCTATTTGTGAATGTCATTGCGCGGGATCTTGGTCCTGGCGTAAGTCACGTGATATACGCGGATGACCTGCAGATCTATGTGCGTGGTCGGATCGAGGATATACGGGCTAGTCTGGAGAGATTGAGCAGAGCTGCGGGGAAAATTGCGGACTGGGCTGCTGGAAATTATTTGGGGTTGAATGTGGGTAAAACTAAAGCCATGATCTTCGGCTCCCCGGTCCTTGTGAACAGATTCAACGAAATGGATATAGACTGCCTTCACTTTGGACACTTCTGTGTCCCGTTTGTTTCATCTGCTCGAAGTCTGGGCGTGGTGCTGGACTCAAAGTTGAATTGGAAGGAGCATGTGAAGTATGTCTGTGCTAGGGTTAATTCGCTCATGTACAGACTGTATCACTTCAGACGCAGCGCGACGCTTACCAGGGAACTACTGTTCCCTGGTTTACTGTAATATCTCGGGCGAGTTGAATCTTAAGATTGAGCGTTTGCTCAATAGGGGCATCAGGTATATCTACGGGATTCGAAGGGACAGTCACGTCACCCCCTACAGGCGTGAGCTGAGCTGGCTGCGGGCAAAGGATCGTAGAGACTACTTTGCGACCTGTACCCTCTTTAATCTTCTTCGGTCAGGAACGCCACCTTATTTGGCGAACTTTTTTATTGCTAAGTTAAACTCCCGGCCTGTAAGGGTCGTGAATGGTAGGGAGGTGAACAGGGAGGTTTTGCTTGTTCCCAGCTTCCGCACAGACTACTTAGAAAATTCCTTTCATGTCTCTACTACATACCTATGGAATAGTCTACCTTCTCATATACGGGAATCACCATCACTCCCTGTATTTAAACGACTCATCAAAGCTCATATTTTTGCCACAGAGGGTATGGATCAGTTGCCTGGACAGTGAGATAATAGCCATTGTAGTGAGGAAGATATTTATACACTATCTGTGATACACGGACTTTAAGTAGTTAATTAATACGATGCATCTTCGTGACTGATAGTAATAGTTAAGTTATCTCACAGTGGTGGTTAAGTATACCATTAAAAACTAAAAACTAAAAACCGTTAACTTTTTTTTATTATTTTATTTTTTATGTTAATAATACTATGTTTATTATCATCATTATTTATTGTTTTTATTATCATTTATATTATTTATATCATATTTATTAGTTTGACCTACTTGTTATTTATCAACCTATGTAAAAGCTGTTGTTTTTGTACAACATAATGTACAATTAATAAACTCATTCAATTCAATTCAATTCGGGTTATCTCTCTCTATTTTCAAGACCACTCTCTGCTGCTACTCGACCAACGCTCACACCTTTTAATGTAAATAAGAAAACTCTCATAATTTAAGTTCAAATCAATATCGGTGTTTACATTTACTTATGACTTGACTGTTACGCTCGGGCCTCTCTCTCTCTCTTCAAGACAACGCTCGTGAATAGACGCTTTCACTCGCCATTTTGTGAAACTTCTCGGGTTTCTCTTGGTTCTTTCTCGTGACTCTTTCTCATCATCCTCAACGTAGTCATCTCATCAGTACAGTCAACTCGACGAATCATCTACTTAGTGTTGGCTCAACTCGGGAGACATTTGATCTTCAATTAACTCAAACAGCTCGGCTCAATTCAATTCTTGGGTTAATTGCTCAGCAAGGAGAGCTTTCACGGCGTGGCATCTTCAGGTATTTCGCTCAGAACCGGTAACAATAATTTACCGGTGCTTTTACATTGTCCTTCTCACAGCCAGAAAATCAATAAAATTACTGTGCATTCTCTTGCTGTCTCTCTCTTTTCTTTGTGCTGTCTTACACGCAGCCATTTTCTTTTCTACTCTTTTCAAGGCCATTCTCTGTTGCTTTGTTTACCTCAACTGTACTCAAGCAAAACTCGTATTTATGGTTTGAATAAATATAATCAAATTCGTCAAGAGTTTTGACTATGCGGTTTCTCAAATTAGTTAAATTTCTTTACACGGAAATTAATGCTGGCAATTCTCAATTCAACATATTCTCATATCTCAGTTTCTCTCTTTCATCAGTTATTATTCTCTCTCTCAAGCTCATTCTCAGCTCATTTGCATTAATTCATTAAATTCAACTTAACCTTATGGATAGTTCTCTTAAGTATACTACACTGATTTATTTTATCTCATTTTACATTTCAACTGGACATGGCTCAATAGTGATTCTCCATAATTTATAGTTAAATTATTTGATGATTTAATGATTTGTCTTATTCTTTTTTATAGTAATGAGCTCATGTTATTAACATCAAACTTATTAATCTGTCAATACACATTAGCTACTTAAATTTTATACTTGTTGATTAATTATTAAGAGATTTAATATGAGTTATTAAACTTGAACCTTTTTTTGTAAATAATAATTGTTCTTAGAAAATAAAATTCAAATAAAATTAATTAATGGTCTACTCAATTTATTTGACAACCCTCCCCTACCAGCTTTTAATCCAGCAAATAAAAATAAAATTGATAGACCGGTCAATCCGGAACACATGTTGACATTTCGGGACCGGACGGCACGCTCATAAGTTCGTCTATGAGTTTCCGTATCCTTTTACCGTTTGGTAATTCCAGAATCACATTGTTCTTTCCCGCAATCTCAACAATTTTCAACGGCCTTTCGTAGTAGCAATCGAACTTTGAGATGAGGGGTTCGGACAAAACTTATACGTATCCGTTCGGCCTACCAAAATTTTTACTTGGAATTTAGGTCATGTGTGTTTTTGGTCTCTCCCCATCAAAAAAAAAGACAGGTTGTTTGGAAATCGAGGAGTTGTAAGGCTCACGGTCAAGTCTTTTTGCGTCGGTACTTGAACCCCTGGTATTTGGCCCTCCATTTGATTCCAGCTTCACTAGTGACAAGGTTTCCTTCACTCGTAGCAAACTGATTCTGGTCCATGTATGCTCGATCCCACTTCTGTGTCATTCTCGAGCTTGAGGGTTTCCAAGATTCTTCCTTTCCAGAATGGTCCTGATAAGAGTCCTTACTGTTTCCCTAGTTCTCAAAGGTTGGACCTTCAAAAGTTGCGAGATAAAATGGTCTTCCAGGCCGTTTTACATGATATACGGGTATAATAACATTATTCTCAGCTTTAACTTCTCCAAGGTTTGGTAGTGTCATCGAGGCTTGGTGATCAGTGCTGCCCCTCTCGCACAGTGATCGACTTTTCTTTGAAAGGTAACTTTGGGATTCAATGAAGTCTTTGACGTAATTGCTCTCATTGTGATGGTTTAAGGTTGAAGTTTCCGTCAACTTCCCTACCATACCCAAAAGTACGAGGACATTAATTTTTTCAGCTGGGTTGGGTTTTTTGGGTGGAGTATTTTCTCCCCTCTATAATACCTTTACATTTTGCAAAGGAATATAAAGGGATGAGTTGAGTATTTCACAAGTATCCTGCCCAAGCACGTTATCTTCCATAACGCGTGGAGGTGTTTCTCTTGAAACTAAAGACTCGTGCTCTAGAACAAACTCTTGATCAGCTTGATGATCCTTCAGGGTGTCCACTCCAGATGGTGTTGTGTGTTCCAGATATGAGGTCAGCTCTGATAGCGAGTCAGAGATTCGGCCTTCTAGCTGATTCTCATCGGTTACAAGGATCTCTATCATCTTCTCTTGGCCTGAATTCAGTTCCATGGTTTCTACAGACGTGTTAATTGTATTTTCCTGTGGAACAAGGGGGACATACGGACTCGTTCGTTGTTCTACAACTTCGTTGACCCCTTGTTCGATCCAGGATGTCTCTCTTGATATTTCAAAATAGCTGCTTAACAAGTAAAGTAGGTCATGATGGTTGTTGAAATACCATTCTTCTGTCACTCGTTGGGCATCACCATGTATATTAATCTGCACTTGGTTGAGGAAATAGGCATATGCATGCGCAGGAACAGTCCGTGCTATAGAGTCTATGGCCTAGAGGCCTTGACATATTCTCGGAAGTTCATATTATAGCCATCATACCAGGGTATTTCAGAAACCAGGTTATGGGTAGGAACCCTGTAATAATAATGACCCTACAGTGGCCAGTAGTTTGGTCTAGAGTGTAATTCAAAAGGACCTGGTGAGAGACATATGTTACTTTGGCTGTTGATAGCTGGATAATCGTCTCGATCTGGATCATAGGTTAAATTATTTATAGGTCTTGATTCACCATATCCGTTTAAATTTATATCGGCATATGCATAACTTGGTCCGATGTATCCGACGCTTGGCCTTGGCTCGCTCCAGTCGTATTGGGACGAGCCCCTTGGTAGTTTAAAGTCTCAGTATATGGAGTGAATTGTCTGTCTTGAAATGTTCCCTGATATTTCCTATTGACAGGGATAATACCGACATCCATCCGTGCTTCCAAACGAACCGCTTCTTCGTATGCTTCCTCAAGAGGGTTAGGTTTAATATGGTCTACAAGTTGGCTAAGATTTCCCGTCAGACCTCTAATAAAAATGTCAATCGCTTCTTCCGTCAGCGTGGTCATCATGTCTTCTCGGAAAGCTTCACCCTTCTCCTCTTCCAACGCCTCACGTGAACAGCTGAGAAGAATGTTTATCTGATCCTTAAAACACCCGACCGAATCGCCTGGTCTCGGATAAAGGGTGCGCAACTTATTGCTATAATAAGCGAATCCTCTACCTGGTGCAAATCTCTTTCGTGGATGCACACAGAGCTCGTTAATGGTATTAAATGTTTCTCCATACGCGCAGTCCTTTGCTGGGCCCCTAAGTTTGCTCCGTACAGCTTGTACATAGGTTTTCTGTTTTTCAGGTCCTACGCATGCCACCTCATTTTTGATGTCTTGCAGAAAGTCCTTTAGGGGAATGTTACTCCCATCATAGGTGCTTATTCCGGCAACCGAATTCTGCAGGCTTAGGCTATTATCCAAGGCCAATAATGTGGCACTCATTGCCTGCGTAGGGTCATTTTGGCCTGCTCCTCCTGCCAGGGCGCTGTCGGTGATGGCGACTGGACTGAGCAACCAGCTGAAGTTACCGTATACATAAAATATACAAAATAAAATATAATTACAATGCCTAATGCGCAGTAAAATTGATAATCTATCTATAATGGAGCAAATGAACGTGTGTATAAAAATTAATTTCGATCAAATAACATTTATTGGTTTCACGAACGACGGCACAAAAGTAGACCACGCTTAAGACTCTGTCAAATTTTCAAGTTTAAAATTTACGTTTGATATATCAAAATTTACAATTGAAATTCTTTGCTTTTTTGTTTCTGTCTTTTCTTTCTTTTTCGTTCCCTTTCCAGATAAAAATTAAATAAAAAAATAAAATTAAACGGACAAAAAAAATTTAGTTTGTTATCGCCAACTCCAGGGCTAAATAAGAAGATATAATTTGATGATTAATGAAGAAAAATAAAAATTGGTCTTTGTTATTAGGGATATTGTGTCGGTTTCTTATCTGTTCAAGAAAAGAAGGAAAGAAAAAAAATATATTCGCGAATAAAAATTACTGGGTTTCTGAACCGCACAAAGACCGAATGTGCAACACTGTCAGCGATAAAAAAATTATGTAACTTGATACTTTTCGAGTTCTGGAGTTATTTTTTTTTTATTTATTTATTTATTTTTTTGCACACACTTGTCGAAACTATAAAATTTATTTAAATTCGGTCTAAAATTAAAATTTCCCACAATTCTATCGAATTAGATCATTCATTAAAAATATTTGTAAAAATCAATTAAAGTTAATAGTTTGTTAAAAAATAATAAGAATTCACACCAAATGAAGAGTTATAAGAATTATCGCGTTGAAAGTTCGAATTTTGATTTATAAAATACTTACAAGAATAAATTAATATAATATGTAAATTAAATTGATTTAAATAAAACGTTCAAATTTAAATAAAGTAATTAGAGAGCAAATCTCGAGCTTGAAATTAAAATCTTTCAACTTAAAATTATTGAAGCCTTAAAACTACAAGACCGTTGGGCCAGCAACAATGTCTTAGCAAAATTAATTCCAAATTATTTATTCCTTTAACCGCTATTATTATCCTTACTATTACTAAAGATAATTTCTATTTAATTTAACCTAAACTTACTCTACAGAACAGTAGCATACACCCTATTCTGGCAAAATTCATAAACTGAAACTAAATTTTGTTGATTCTGAATTTAATACGCGTTCCGCGGGAGCCTAACTACGCAACTGCTACCATTTTGTTTAGTGTGCGTTAAGAAGAACGGCACGCTTAACCCCCTCCTTATTGCACAGACCCGGAAAGGAGGAAATCTTCTAAAGAAAACCGGGGCGGACGGCCACCCTCGTGTGATGACGTGAAAACACTCGAACTACTAATCAAATGAAGTTAAAATATGTTATTTTTTAAATAACATAACAAATTGATCTTTTGTTATGGTATTTTTTTTAGGTAACAAAATTGCTGTAACAATTCAAACTTTTGGTATAAGACTTTTTTTTAGGTCGGAATGGTTTTTCTGAGCAATAATCTTTCGATTATATGTATAGGCTAAAATAGTAAACTGAATTTTTACAGCAATTATGTTTCCAAAAAAAATAACATAACAAAAGTTCAATTTGTTATGTTATTTTAAAAAATAACATAACTTAACAAAACTTTCGTTATTACCGAGTCCCTGATCAAAATATAATTTTAACTTACGACCTTTGAATTGAAAATAGACTTGGGAAATTTTAAATTTATCGGTGCAATCGATTTTAATACAATAAATAAAAAACTATAAATTAATAAAATTATAATTAATAATAAACAATAAAATAAACAACCGACTCAATAAAGTATTTAAGAAATCACGTGGAAAAAATAGATTAAAGAAAAAAATATTTTTAAAAAATAGCTACTTAATCTAACCGAAAATCAAAGCAAAATATGAATTGATGTGTTATAAAAAAGCAGATCACGCGACTTCAGAAAAATACTTATGTTTAAACTCGTATTTTAATAGTATCCCTTCGGGGCTGGACCATAAATACTTAATTATGTTATAAAAAAAAAAAAAAAAAAAAAAAAAAAAAAACAAATTTCCTCAAAAAATGCAAAAATAATATATTATAAGTGATAATTTAGTAAACTATTCCGAAAGAAAAAGTTAGAAGTGGTAATTTTCATCACATGCGTATTTTCATTTTTTCATAAAATAGATAAAATTAAACAGATTATATAGGTTAATAAAATCATAGACGGATGAAAGTAGTTTTTAATTTTAAAAATACGTACTTAAAATTGATAAAATAAAAACGAGTTAACTTCATTTTTTTAAATTCAATGTGATATAGTAAAAATCGTTTTTGGAGATGACAAAAGTTTGAAAATCGTGTATGAATTTACCTTCAAGTTTAAAAAATATTTATGCATGATTTTTTTATTTCAGTTGAACGAAAATGTAATTTTAATTTTACCACCTTTGAATGGAAAATAAACTTGGGTTAATTTTAACTTTTTATAAGGTGCGATCGATTTCAATAAAATTAAAAACAACAAAATAAACAACCGACATAATAAAGTATTTATGGTCGCAAGCACTGAAGTTGTATGGTCTGCTGGTTTATGAAAAACCAATTTATATATTGCTGCTCCCAGGTTATATTTTTGGTTAGATTAACTATCTTTTTTTTTAAATATGTATTTTTTTTTGTATGATTTTTTGTTTGTTAGTTGAATGAAAATGATCAATTAATTGCGGTCGCAGTTTAACGTGCTTCGAGATACTTGAAATTTTAACTTTTTCAGTTTGCTAAGCTGTGACCGAAATTATTTTATCATTTCAGTTCAAATTACAAACAATACCAAACTTGGTGGTTTAGGACACCAATTTATATTTTGCCGTTCCCAGTTACAATTTCCGTTTAAAAAAAAAAAAAAAAAAAAATAGAAAAAAAAAAATCTCGACCGAGATTTGAACCCGGCACCAGCAAAAGTTAACGCATTGAGTTGGTCCACCAGACCACGCAACTAATTGAAAATTGGGAGGGCTTGACCATAAATGCTTAATTACGTCGGTTGTTTAATTTGTTGTTTTTAATTGTATTAAAATCGGTCGCACCTATTAGTTTGGAATGACCCAAGTCCATTTTTAATTCAAAGGTGGTGAAAATAAAATTATATTTTCTCGTAACTGATATTTTAAAATTGTGTACAAATATTTGTTCTACTTGAAAATAATACTATTTTTAATTGTTTGTTTAAAAAAAAAAAAAAAAAAAAAAAAACACAAAAAACCAAAAAAAAAATCGGACCGAGTTTTGAACCTGGCACCAGCAAAAGATGACGTATCGAGTTGGTCCACTAGAACACGCATCTTATTGATTAAATAGATGTTTAAGCTTATATTTAAATTGAACCCCTTCGGGATTTGACCATAAATGCTTAATTATTATGGTTGTTTGTTCCGGTTTCGGTCACTTTAATTACGCCAATATTTATATACTCAATAATTTATTATGTTATTTCACATAAATTTTTTTAAAACAGTCGTCGCTCACTGCTAAAGATTTAATTTGTTTACAAATTCCATGGCAGGAGTAAATTTTTACAAAATATGAGTAAATATCCGGAACTAATTATTTTAATGGCTTAAGTAATTCTTATTTTTTAAGGATTTACATACTTTTTTATTACAATTATCAAGTCATCATCAACATTTTTGCTATTATAATTTAAAAAAAGAATCTCTGACAATTAATTTTCATCATTTGATATCTCGAATTTATAAACAAAAATATTGTAACTGAAATCTTTACAAAAATAAACTTTTTTCGAGGGTTTCTTTATGTCAGCTTAGGTGAGAGACAGAGACGGAGCTCGTCAACAGTCAAAAGACGATGACGTCAGGCTCAGCCAATAAGCGCGATTCAATTCGATCTCACACCGCCCGCGGCGGCTCCAAGTGGCGAGAGTTCGAAACTTTTTGGCTCATAAGAGCCTTACCCCCACCACCGAAGTTTCCGGACCTGTATGTACGACCGTGGCACAGGTCCACCTCTAGAGCTGCGATATCCACTAAAATGGTGATTGGTGATTTGTCTGTTCCAGATCCTACTTCTCTCAAACCCCTGATATTTGCTATTTTAAATTCAGTCCATGCAGACATCGAAACACGTGACATTATCTTATCCCGTATGCTTATGAGCAAAGCTGCTGTAAATAATAAAGCAGGTTCAAATGAGTTGGATGATTATCTCCAGCAACCACCCTCTACTTCCACCGCACCTGCTAGAACTCTGCACCAGCCACGTCCACCCTTGATCATAGTCTCACTCAGTTTACGTGCGATGCTTTCGGAGGTCATCTGAAGGGCATATGAAATAGCTTAAGCTGTTTCTCTTGCCGCAACCCTTGACTCACGTGATCGCTGTTATGGAATCCTGGTTGGGTTCTTCGAATGAGGATGCGCTTGATGCTTTGGAAGGTTATGCTATTCTTAGGCGTGACCGCAATACCCATGGATGTGAGGCAGCACTTTATGTGCATCGATCGTTCTCAGTCAAACACCTCTGCTCGTCTTTCACTGATAAGGAAAGTATCCCAGGTGTTCGTCTCCGATCGGGACCGGACCGGGTGCAAAATTTACTTTAAGTTACTCAAAACAAAGTCCGACCGGTCCAACATCCTCGATCTTTGATATTTTTTTTTCCCAAGCCCTGAAAGATTGCGATTTTGGACTTTAAATTGACTCTTTTTGGATTTAAATGGTGATACTACTCTTTACTTTCTTTCTCGTGATGAAAATAAATAAACCACCGTTTAAATCAGTTGATTTTTCAATTTTGAAAGCTTCTTTTTATATTTTTAAAATTAAAAACTACTTTCATCTGTCTATGATTTTATTAACCTATATAATCTGTTTAATTTTATCTATTTTATGAAAAAAATGAAAATACACATGTGATGAAAATTACCACTTCTAACTTTTTCTTTCGGAATAGTTTACTAAATTATCACTTATAATATATCATTTTTGCATTTTTTGAGGAAATTTCGGATTAAATTTTATAATTATAGTAGCCTCATAAATATTTTTTATTCAAAGTATCAAAATATACGTATTTAAATTAACATATTTATTTATTAAAAAATTATTTACACAAGTTTTTTTATACATTGTCACTATTAAAATATTTACAAATTTCAATGTCTATGTACAATATTTTTCAGATGAGTCTCATGTTAAAAACTTATTTTAATGAAAACACACTTTTTCTAAAAAGTGTTTTAAACACAAAAATCGATTACAATGTGCACACTTCATAAAAGCTAAATTTTCATAGTTAGAACAATTTACCAAAATTTCTGTTTTGTTAAAGCAAATTTCATTTACATTTTTGAATTCTCTTGGATCTGGAACAGAATAACCACTTTAGAACCAAGGATACTGAATCATTGGATAAAAAACTTTGGCTGTCAATTGATTATGGACCAATGAATGAATTTTGAAAAAAAATGATCTATTATAAACCTGCTGCTCTTCAAATTCAAGCATTATTTCATCGTAGATTCGACGAACAAATCCTTTGTACTGCCTAAAAAAGTAAACATCCATAGGCTGACAAATACCTGTAGTGCCAGCAGGAACTGTCAATGTTTCAAGGAATTCTTTTTTTTTCAGGTACTTAAGAATCTTTTAAAAAGTCATCATTCTGTCCAGACCAACTATCTGTTAAAAGCAAACTTTTCTGCGTCATATGTGGTGTCAAACAATCTTTCAGCCAGGTTTTCACATGTTCTTTTGTTAGTTTACCTGATTTACTGCAAACCACGACCAAATTATTAGGTGTATTTTCAGCTACTTGTGCTTCAACAATAGGTCCAAACTGATTTCCAGTAGTTTCTTGTAAACATAATAACATTGGTGATAATAGCTTACCAGATGCAGTTATAGTTGGCTGGATTGTATACGAGTGAGTCGTATTGGCAACGCTGTTAACCAATAATTTGGTGGGTTTTTCACCTTTAAAACTCAAAGTTCTTGTCGAATGGAACTCTTTCAAAAAGCCTGATTGGTCGGAATTCAACACAAAATCTAAACTGTAATTAGGTAATTTTAAATTTGTGAGTTGTACATGAGCTCGTAGGTTTTGGTCAATAGTATCTTTTTCAATTGAATGCTTTCTTGTCTCGAGGTGAGTATTTTTGTGTGAATTTATTCAAAGGCGACGTTTCAAGTTTAACACAAACTTGCGACTGGCTTTAAATTTTTCTAATCCCATTTCTCGTGCTTTTTGGACAGCCCAGCGACGAATATGTATATCATGGACAGCTACAAACTCAGTTTTTCTTGAATTATCAATTCTTTTTTTTATATACGTCTCTAGTTCATACATTTTCATTGCGAATAATCCTTTGGCTTCAACACATTTTCGGAATCGAGTTATATGCACAGTATGTAATTTAGAGTATAAATTTTGGATCGACTTGAATGACCTATTTTTTTCGTCCCTTAATTCAATAATTTTTTTCATGGTTTCATATGAAAACGTATGATCAGGTAATTCTACTTCAAGAAAAAAGTCGTAACCATCTGCTTCAAGTTTTTGCTTTTGCAAATCGGGCTCTAAAAATTGTGAAGATTCGGAATCGTCAGAGACACTTGCTTGAGAGTTGAATTTTTGTGATAGTTCAGATTCTAAATTATTGGTATCATTGTTATTTGGACTTTGGATTTTTACGGAGTCACTTTCATCACTATCACTTTCACTGTCAATATACAAAGTTTCTTCTGTTTCAAGATCAATTGATTTCTTGCACAAATTTTCAAAAATGTCCCACAGATGGCTGGAAACTTCAGCATGATGGCGGTCTAATTTTTCACGGAACTCCTCGGGTTCGACACTTCCGAACTGATTTTTAAAATAAGTTTTAAACAAAAAAAACACTTGACGAGGATCAATTTCCATGCTTGATAAGAAAATTAAGAACACTCAAAAATCGACTGAAGTAACACAAATTTTTCTTTCAAAATTAAAACTCAAGTATCAATTTCAAAAATGAATCGTAAGAAGTTATAAACATACAGGTTGCTTTTTTGATAGTGGGCGAAGATTTTCTGGAGCCATCTGGTGGTGGTAAGATCAACTTCCCATTTATGTTATAAAAATATTTTTTAACTTAGGGAACGTTCATAAACCACGTGGTCATTTTTTCGAAGATTTTGAAGGGCCCTTCCACCCATGAAGATCAGCGTAGTATTTTTATCAATTTTTCGACCCCCCCCCCCCCCCCTAAAGTTACGTGGTTTTTTTTACGATTTCAAATTGTAAATATACATACTATTAGTTTTTTAAAAACATTATTTTTTAAGTTATAATTTAATGATTAAATACCAGGGGCGCAACAACTCCTTTCAGCTAGGGGGTGTCCTGAGGTCTACTCCCCCCCCCCACCCCCAATCAAACTGACGTCGAGGAAAAAAAAAAAAACGATGAGTTCAATAAATATACTGGTTAATTATCCCCCAAGCTCTAAACCCCCAAAACACTGGGCGTAGAGTTTAATGAATAATCTGATCAGCTATCCCCCAAGCCTTGAACCCCCAAAACCCTAGGCGCCGAGTTCAATAATTAAACTGATCAGCTATCCCCCAAGCTCTAAGCCACCAAAACCCTGGGCGTAGAGTTTAATGAATAATCTGATCAGCTATCCCCCAAGCTTTGTACCCCCAAAACCCTAGGCGTCGAGTTCAATAAATAAACTGATCAGCTGTCCCCCAAGCTCTAAGCCACCAAAACCCTTGGCGTAGAGTTTAATGAATAATCTGATCAGCTATCCCCCAAGCCGTGTACCCCCAAAACCCTAGGCGTCGCGTTCAATAAATAAACTGATCAGCCATCCCCCAAGCTCTAAGCCCCCAAAACCCTGGGTGCCCGAGTTCAACAAAAAAACTTATCAGTTATCCCCCAAGTCTTCAACCCCTTAAACCCTGGAGGCCCGAGGTCAACGAAAAGACTGATCAGTTGGTAACCAGAGTTTTGGGAGGTTTAGAGTTTGGGGGATAACTGATCAGTCTTTTCGTTGACCTCGGGCGCCCAGGGTTTGGGGGGTTCAACACGCGGGGGATAGCTGATCAGTTTATTTATTGAACTCGAGTTCAAAGAAAAAAACGGATCAGTTATCTCTTAAGCTCTGAATCCCCCAAAACCCCATGAAAATCAATATTTAATCAATAAAATATCAGTCTCATTTCAAGTAAAAATCTTCGAAAAATATTATTTTTAACAAAATATCAATTGAAATTGGATCCAAGACTCAAAATATGGTAAATTTTCCAAAAGAATCAAGAAAGAATCACAAAAGAATCAAAAGAATCATCAATGATTCTGGAGAGCATAGCCCCTCGCTGGAAACCCAAGTTCAATAAAAAAACTGATCAGCTATCTCCCAAGCTCTAAACCTCACAAAACTCAGGTTACGGAGTGAAATAATTTTATAATCAAAGCGTACTCTATATTTGAATATCAAGTCCATAAAAAAGTGTTTTTTTTGTTCCACAAAAAGGTTGTGGTGTACTTTAATATACATCACTTGGAAATATTACAAAATAATAAAAAGATAAAAAAATAAAAATAAAAAAATAAATAACCAATAAACAAACAAAAATTTTTACACTTTTCTCGAAATGTGTCTGCTTCTTAGAAGCATTTAATTTATAGTTAAAAAAAAAAATTTTGTTGATAATGTTGCAAACGAAGAGTTCATCAATAAGTAAAAATTTATAGCGTACCCTAATCAACCACCCCATTTTGGAGTTCAAAATTTCAGACTTACAACTTTATGATATAATTGCACGAGTTCAGCGTAGTTAGGTATCGTTACAAAATTATTTATTTCGTTAATTAAAATGCACTCATATTTTTGGAATAATTTAACTTAGGCGCCCAGGGTCTTGGGGGTTTAGAGCTTGGGAGATATCCGACCAGTTTTTTTGTTGAATTCGGGCGCCCAGGGTCTTGGAGGTTTAGAGCTTGGGGGATAGCCGACTTTAACGTTCGACAGTAAAATATTATGAATCAAAACATCGATTCATGCACTTTAAAAACCACGTGCTTTTCTGAATCAACAGCCCTACCCCCCACGTAACCTTTCGTAGCCTTTTAATCGCCTCACCTCCCCCCCTATTCGGGCCACGTGGTTTGTGAACGTTCCCTTAATAAAAAGTCATGCTAGCAGCATTATTAAAAGCTTTTATGAAATTAAAAAAATTCGTCTTGAACCATAAAATGTATGTATATTAATTTAAATACGAATATTTTGATACTTTGAATAAAAAATATTTATGAGGCTACTATAATTATAAAATTTAATCCGAAATTTCCTCAAAAAATGCAAAAATAATATATTATAAGTGATAATTTAGTAAACTATTCCGAAAGAAAAAGTTAGAACTGGTAATTTTCATCACATGTGTATTTTCATTTTTTTCATAAAATAGATAAAATTAAACAGATTATATAGGTTAATAAAATCATAGACAGATGAAAGTAGTTTTTAATTTTAAAAATACGTACTTAAAATTGATAAAATAAAAACGAGTTAACTTCATTTTTTTAAATTCAATGTGATATAGTAAAAATCGTTTTTGGAGATGACAAAAGTTTGAAAATCGTGTATGAATTTACCTTCAAGTTTAAAAAATATTTATACATGATTTTTTTATTTCAGTTGAACGAAAATGTAATTTTAATTTTACCACCTTTGAATGGAAAATAAACTTGGGTTAATTTTAACTTTTTATAAGGTGCGATCGATTTCAATAAAATTAAAAACAACAAAATAAACAACCGACATAATAAAGTATTTATGATCGCAAGCACTGAAGTTGTATGGTCTGCTGGTTTATGAAAAACCAATTTATATATTGCTGCTCCCAGGTTATATTTTTGGTTAGATTAACTATCTTTTTTTTTAAATATGTATTTTTTTTTGTATGATTTTTTGTTTGTTAGTTGAATGAAAATGATCAATTAATTGCGGTCGCAGTTTAACGTGCTTCGAGATACTTGAAATTTTAACTTTTTCAGTTTGCTAAGCTGTGACCGAAATTATTTTATCATTTCAGTTCAAATTACAAACAATACCAAACTTGGTGGTTTAGGACACCAATTTATATTTTGCCGTTCCCAGTTACAATTTCCGTTTAAAAAAAAAAAAAAAAAAAATAGAAAAAACAAAAATTTTATTCCAAATTTATATCCATGATTAAAACTTTTTTTTTGTTTAATGTATTGTTTGATAAATGATTAAATAATTTCGGTCGCAGTTTAGCAAACTTATAAAGTTAAAATTTCAAGTATCACAAAGCTCGTTAAACTGCGACCGCAATTAATTGATCATTTCAATTCAACTAACAAACAAAAAATCATACAAAAAAAAATACATATTTAAAAAAAAGATAGTTAATCTAACCAAAAATATAACCTGGGAGCAGCAATATATAAATTGGTTTTTCATAAACCAGCAGACCATACAACTTTAGTGCTTGCGACCATACTTTATTATGTCGGTTGTTTATTTTGTTGTTTTTAATTTTATTGAAATCAATCGCACCTTATAAAAAGTTAAAGTCAACCCAAGTTTATTTTCCATTCAATGGTGGTAAAATTAAAATTACATTTTCGAGTAACTAAAATTTAAAAATAATGTATAAATATTTTTAAACTTGAAGATAAATATTCATACACGATTTTCAAACTTTTGTCATCTCCAAAAACGATTTTTATTATATCACATTGAATTAACAAAAATGAAGTTAACTCGTTTTTATTTTATCAATTTTAAGTACGATGTTGTTTAAAGATATTTATAAAAATCTCCTCTAACTAAACTCTTAATTACTTTAATTATCCCATCATTTTGGTTCGAAGAATGAAAAAAAAAAAAAAAATTTGACCGGGAATCGAACCCGGCACCAGCGAAAGATGACGCAATGAGTCAGTCCACTAGACCACGCTACTTATTTGAAATCGATGTATTTAAGCTTATATTTAAATTGTGCCCCTTCGGGGCTTAACCATAAAAACTTAATTATGATGGTTGTTTATTTCAGTTTCGGTTAAATAGACGGTTATTAATAGATTATTAATAGAAATATTGAATTAAATTTAATTATGCCAACATTTGTTTACTCTATAAATTATTATATTTTTTCACACAAATTTTTTTTAAACAGTTGTCGCTCACTGTTAAAAGTGAAATTCATTTATAAATTACATAACGGCAATAAGTTAAATTCTACAAAATAAGAATGTATTCCCACGGCGTTATTTTAAAGATTTGATTTCTGATAGTTGGTATATTTTACATTTATTACAATCATTCATCAATTCATCGTTGGTTTTACTAATTATTATTTTTTTTCAGGTATCATGTCAAAAATTTGCATAAAAAAAATTCTCGCTTACTGTACAAATTTTGTGTTATTAATTTCTTTTGTGTTCAAGAGTTAAAATTTCAACTAAAAATCTTTACATAAATACAAAAATACACTTTAAGGGTTTGTTTTTGTCGTGTCTGGCCGTTGATAACCACATTACGACAACGCCAAGTTCGACCAATCAGAACAATCCTCCAGTACTCATACCGCCCGCAGCACCTCAGAGTGGACGATTTTCGAAGCACTGATCGGTGACTTTAACAGCTTCACCCCCTCCACTAGAGTTTCCGGACCTGTATTTACGACCGTGACCTGTGCGAGGCGACTTGACAGCTTAGCATTTTTCTGCTCAAGACCAAGGACTTTTTTAAGAAGTTCTTGGTTGCCATGCAGATCAGGTTGATCATGTGGCAACTCCAGTCTTTGCTGAATCTCCGAGCTCGCGTTTAAGTTCCTCCAGCGTTGAAGACCTCAGCATTGTCAATACGCGTGACTAGGCCAGGAATAGCGTCGAGCCCCTGAAGTTTGGTGTCTATGTCATCTAGACGTCCATTTACAGAGGACTTGAGGTCCTTCATTTCCTTCAGCAGTAACTGGAGAGTACCCTCGGTGGAGGCAGGAGCATCTTCCGGCGCAGGCATGGTAGCCAAAATAGGCGTTGATTCAGTATTCTGGGTGGTTTCCACTTTGCCACATGTCTGACGGATTTTGGTGGGAATACCACTTTTGTCGCAGACTGAAAACTTAGTACAGAGAGTATGAAAAAGTAGTTTACAGTTGGAGTAGTTTACACTCGAACCAGTCAACTACAAGATGAAAACGAGCAGATTAAAAAAAAAAGACACAGTTTTTGGTAAGAGACCAGCTGAATTTGATTAGCTGTGATGCTGCTTGCTTCCGAGCAGAAGAGTGTCAAGTATGAAGAAGTTTTACCGGATCTCATTCGGAGGGCGTTAAAGAGGATATGCGAATGGCATGAGGCTAAATGTCTGTCTGTAAGCACTGATCCAACAGAGACAGTCACGTTCACGAGGAAATACAAATGTAACCAAGAAAGTCTCCATCAACGGGAATAAAATACCGTATGCGGAGGACGTGAAATATCTTGGTGTGTACCTAGATAAGAAACTAAAGTGGGGATAACACCTGCATCCTCAATGCAGCAAAGTTCTGAACATATTTATACAGTGTAGGTCAGCAATCGGGACTTCCCGGGGGGCTAGAACCTCAGGTCGCCTTGTGGTTACACGAGGCGATTCTGAAACCGAAGCTAACCTATGCTGCGTTGGTATGGTGGAAAGTGACTGAAAACAAGACCTTGAGGCGTGCACTGGACCATGTTTAGGCCGATTTCTTGAGGGGCATTTACGGGCTTAAACAAAGCATACCCACAACTGCTGTCAGAATGCTGCTGGATATCCAAAGCTTAGACTTGGACATCAAACTTGTAGCGGCGAGAAGAGCCTACAGACTGAAATGCAGTGGAGAATGAGTAAAAAACAGTGATGGGCATGCAATCATTCGAGGGAGAATGATGAGGGACGAGGTCCTTAACTCAACCCAAAACAGAATGGAAAAGACTCTACTGTTTGGGCAACGTTTCTAAGCGAAGATACCAAACAGGGAGGGCTGAAATAACAACCAGGTTCTTGGGCACGAAGACATCTGGTTTACTGATGGATCCAAGACCAATGAAGGCACTGGCTACGAAATCTTCGGACCTAGTCTTAGGGAATCCTATGGACTTAGGAAGTTCAACACGGTGTTCCAAGCCGAGATGGCTGCGATGAACGCGTGCGCCAATAACCTCTCCCAGGGGAATGTCAGTGCGAGACGCATATGCATCTGCACCGATAACCAAGTCTCCATAGAGGTTTTGGTAAATCCGGTAACAATCTCATGGTTGGTTAGGGAGGCAAAGAATACCCTCAAACACGATACCGCGGATACCATGCATGATTATAGTAATAAGGTTATCCTTAGTGACTTTAATGCAGACCAACTTTCGGACTCGCCTGATGCGGATTTTGTGTGTGGTTTTATTGAGGAGAACTCTCTGTTCTCTATTCCATTTGGGCTTACATATCACACCTTTTACTCGGATACCTGGCTTGACCTGGTCATTGTAGATGCTCTTGACATACTGCACTTGATGCATGTGACTAACTACTGGAAGACAGATTCACTTTTCATTACAGGACATGATTTACTGACTGTTACTCTCGACATACAAACCCCACAACTTATAACGCGAGACTTTACTAACAGGGACTTTAAATCTGTTGATACTGAGGCTTTGAATAATTTTTTTCTTGGTGGTGACTGGTCAGTACTCATGGATGAGACGAATTCCCTTAGTGAGAGGGTGGATTGCTTATACACTAATCTTCATACTGTCTGTGAGGCTTGACTTTTATTGGCGTAGGCTTAAAGACATCACTGATCCTCAACAGCTCTGGAAGGAACTAAGTAATCTTGGTGTCTCTTCCAAAGCAGACTTCAATCTGGATGGGTTCTCAGTGGAAGATTTTTTTTTTTTTTTTTTTTTTTTTAATTCAAATTTACTGCTCACTTTGCCTCTGTCTCTTTTGATGATTTAGCACAGGATCTCTCTTTTTCTGAATGACTTCGGAGAAGAGGAAGATTATGATTGCTTTGCATTTGTGGATGTGACGGTGGGCGACATAGCACGTGATATTAGTCAGTCGACTTCCCAGGGGATGAGCATTGACTCTCTTCCACAGAGCTTTATTCAATCAGCTTTCCCATCCATTGGTCCTTTCTTTTGCAAAATCTTTGATACTTCTCTATCCATATCGACCTTCCCTGAACAATAGAAGATAGTGATCGCACTTAATATGACTCCCACTCCAACTTGCCTTTTCGTCCTATCTCCCTACTCAGTTTTATGTCAAAGATCCTCTCTCCCCTCCTTTCAGGTATGGTGAGCGAGATGTCATCATCTACCTTGAAGAAGTCGCAGTGGCTGCCAGGTTTTCCATGCCTGAGCAGAATTCCGGCCATTTTTCTTTCTTTACCTTTGCAACTTCCCTCTTGAGTTTCTTCAGCGTATCTTTGTACACTTTCCAGTCTTCAGAGGTTTTCCTCTTCTTTGCTCTGTAGAAAGCCCGTCTGACTTCCACTCTTTGCTGCTCCAGTATCTTTTCCCAGGGAGCATCAAGCCAACTATGTTGTCTGCACCGATGCTATCTTTGCCTCTATCGCTTTCCGCTCCGTCTACGATTTCTCGCAAACAAAGAAGGTGTAATTTGTGCCGTTACTCTTGCACTCGCAATATCTACATTGAGGGTCAGCGACCCTGCCGTGTCTGTGAAAATACCTCCAGAAATAGCCATGCCCGGACAGAAACTGGGTGAGGTAGAAATCTACCTCGTCCCAGTCTCATTCAACCCAGAATTTTTAATCCTTGATCAGTCACTTCGTTCAGCCTGCAATGTTGTTGTCTTCCTGCCATCTCTAGAAACACCTAGAAAAGGTAAGTTCACGTTCTCCCACTGCCGCCTCTTCCCGAGGAACCTAAGAGCCCTTGTGCAGCAGTTCCGCGATCTCTGCCATCCACCACTATGCGAGAGGTCGACGCGATTGTCCTCCCTAACGCGGTGTTGACTGTTCGCAAAGGCTCACGAGAAGTTTGCTTGTTTTACCAGCGAGCTGGTTCGCCCTAACCCTAATCGCCAATATGTCATCTAAGACTGATTTGGAGAGTGCTTGCGCCTCCTGCAACTTCCGCATGAACACCTTCCTATCCAACTTCCTCAAGTTCCAGCGTGATGGTCCTCCAGCCATCCTGTTAATTTGCGATGAAGGCTCGCCGACAAAGAAAAGGCTGTACTGGTGATCGCTACCCGTGTAGCGCTCAGTCACCGGCCAACCTCTTATCTTTAGCATGAGCCTTGCTGAGGCAAATATAACATCCGAGATAGAGTATCCAAACCCAGGTCTGCGGTATGTATGAGTGCCTCCCCTCTTCACGACTATCAGATTTAGCCTTGCGGCCATTTCCAATAGTATCTGTCCTCGCATGAAAATTTTAAATTCTGATTGAAATTGTTAAAAGTGTCCAACGTTGATTCGATTCGATCATATTTAACAATCAAGGAACAGTATCGACGTACATCTAGTAATAAAGAATATCGTATAGAAATTCGTGAATGACCTTCAACTCGAACATTTCTAACACGAGATTAGCAAAAAAGGGCTACTGCAAAATCCCATGGGGATACCCAAAATTTGTTTATAATACTTATTGTTAAATTGCAAATAAGTGCAGTCAAATAGTGTGGAAATGCCCGATGAGAAAGAGTTGAGGTTCAAAACAGTGTAAAGAGCAATGACCTCCCATTTTGAACTGTTAGCTTGCAAAATCAAATCATGCGAAATATTGCGTCGAACGAAACTAAACGGTAGTCTCATTCACAGAGAGTACGTCGATTTCCTTTTTCATCTCAAAAGCGTTCTTGACATGACTTGCCAGCCACTCGAAAATTCCATTAAGAAGAGACGTTATAGCTTTGTCAAAAGAGTAGCTGGGACTGTTTAAAGCAGATACAATAATACGTACAGGCTTGTCAGGATTATGAGTTTTGCTTAGCTAATTGCCAAAACATACTCCTATTGTCTTACAAGCTCACCTGATAGGCTGACCCCGCACGGAAAAAAAAGTTACCAGATAAACCCATGTTAAAGTGGAACTGAATAGACCCGTCGCCAGCGCGCCGGTACATCCGATACTTAGGCGCTTCGACCCCAGCGTCTCGACAGAATAAACCCGTGCGCAGTAGGAGAGCGACAATCCTACGCAGAGGCAGGTTGAACCTGCCTCCCGCGTAGGATTTGCACTTAAGCCGCATAATGTTTTGGAGCAAATTCAGGATGCGTATTATAATATATATATATATATATAAAGCGTTAATGTATATGTGTGCGCCAAAACTCATTCGCATCATGCAGAGATTGTTGCACACGCACGTGCATCATTTAATTTAAGTTTTAGATTTCTATAGTGTATAAAAATCATGAAGGAATAGTTTTTGGAAAAATTAAGAATATTATAAGTAATGATGGTGGGGTTTTATTTCAATTAAAAGAATTCAAAACTTTTTTTTTTAGCAGTCACTATCAGGCGTATCGCGTAACATCTGATATTGATGAAGATGATGTCTTCCTTGATGTAAATAAAATGCCTAAACTACCTCCTTGTTTGTACATAAAAAAATTTGAGGAAGAATATATAGCGACACGGTATAAGCTGACTTAAATAACAAAAGCTGTTTTTGCTGTAAAAGTTATAAATATTAAAGTTTAGTGTATAATAAAAAACTGGTTTTAAAATAATTACTCTTTTTTTTTTTTTCAATCCGATCACTCGTTTTATTTTTAACTTGCAGAAGTTTAAAATATTTATTTTAGTCCACTATATTTTGATAAGTTAAATACTATACCATAAAATAACAAAAAAAAAAATTTGCACTCTAAAAATTCGGTTATCAAAAACTTTTTGTATGAAAGTACAAATACAATTCAGTACACAGTTTTTATGGTACTTGTTTCAAATTTAATCTAAGAAATTCCCATTTCTTTAAACGAAATAAATATTTTGATAATATATGCATTTCCAGGCTCTGCAACAAAATTTTTCTACTGCAACTTGTTTACGTTATTCGTAATACTAATCATTAATAAAACAAACAATTATAACGATTTCATATGCATGACGCATATATATTTCCATACATATATAGTACGCATCCTGAGTTTGCTCCACAACATTATGCGGCTTAAGTGCAAATCCTACGCGGGAGGCAGGTTCAACCTGCCTCTGCGTAGGATTGTCCCTCTCCTACTGCGCACGGGTTCATTCTGTCGAGACGCTGGGGTCGAAGCGCCTAAGTATCGGATGTACCGGCGCGCTGGCGACGGGTCTATTCCGTCCCGCTGTGCACGGCTTTGACGTGTTTCTTTTCACGGGTTCATCTGGTAACTTTTTTTTCCGTGCGCTATCTTGTAAACAGCTCAGCTGACGCAACTTTGCTAGGCATTACCATTCCTTTGACCACAACTTCTCCTTTCCTATTCTCTCCTAATATTCCTTTTTCCTTAGCTTAGTTTTCGGACTGTTTTCCATCCCTATTCTTCCCCCTCTACTTATGATTTTTATCTATAAAAGGCAGCTTTCTTGCTCTTGTTTCCAACACCTGAATATCCACTTTAGCGTTCCTGACCGATTTCCATGTCAGAGATATACACCTAAGAGAATTTACATGTAAGTGCCATTTTGTATTTTATATTGTCGTTATAAATCTTACACTTGAAATCATGCCAAATATCATAAATAAAATTGTTACTTCAATTGTAGATCCCTGAGGATGGCTACTTAGTCTAGCCAAAACGTTGGATTAATAAAAAACTCTTTGCTTGCTAATAAGAGTATTAGATTATTCTTATTAATTGTTCAAATTTCGCAAGCATTTGATTCTTATAAAAGTACTTTTAACAGTTTTTTTATTTGAGTAATTTCCAACATCGATAACTACTATTCAAAGTCATCGAAGCTGCTTACTCATACGATTTTTAAATTATCTTCCTTTCAAATTTCTTGCGAAGTTCTGTTTGATAAGTAAAAAAATTTATAAACAATGGATTTTTAAAGTTGTAAACAAAAAATTAAATATAACTTTGGCTAAGTTTTTCATGTAGAGAAAGTAGGTTTACACACAAGCAGTCAAGATTTTATAAAATTATATTTCAGGAAAATTAGTTATTGTAATTAAAGACTTGGAAAATCTAAAAAAAAGGCTCTAAAATTTCAAAATGAATTTGCATAATTCAAAAAAAAAAAAATTCCAGGCCAACTTCAATAAATGTTATTATGTATGAGCATACAAACTTATGCGTGTCATAAAAATTCATGCTTTTTAGCTTAACCGAAGTTATTACTTGAAAACAGCTCCAACGAATTTGAATAGTGGTTATCGATGTTGAAAATTACTCAAATTAAAAAACGGTTAACTTTACGTGTAAGGTGATTCAAAATCATATTATCTATGAGTAGAGAAATTTGTTTTTAATAATAAGTAGTTAGGCCTATAAGTAGTCGTCCATAAAACGATTTTTTATTTCACTTCTTTTATAAGTTCAATTAAAAAAAAAAAATTATCATATTCAGCTTATAACACTTTTTTATTTATAGACATCGTTTAAAAAAATTTATCACCGTAAATACTACTTTTTAAAAAGTTTTTTTTTTCTTTTTTTTTAAAGATTTCATTGTGAACATTCTGTAAATTTAAATGTATCTCCTTTTTGTCAACATGTCTAAAAAAGCTGTCCTCCATAAATTTATTAGTAATCAATTTATGGAGGATGGACTTGATTAGTAAAAAAACAATTCATTCTCACTACCACTCATAATTCCAGGGACTTACAACATTTACGTAGATACAATTCGAGTTTACATTTACCCCATACCAATCTGGCTGCCGTCTTACTCTCTGCGGCCTTTGTAAAATATTTTCCAACACCTCAACGCCATCTTGGTTGTCAATATTTTCACCCGACTTTATTTTCTCCCTACCCTCGTTTGATTAAGAGTTTTGATTTTCACTTTGCAAATTTTCATCATCGCTATTATCATTGTCATAGAAACCAATCAAATTTTCATTATTTTCAATGATGTCTACATGTTTGGCTCTAACTATTTTACCATTTAACAAAACTCTGTATCCAACGTGGTCATAACCAAGTAAAATCCCTAAATCAGCCTTTCTATCCCACTAAGTATCTCTCTTAATTTCGGGCACCCTTACAAAAACTTAACTCCCATATAAACGTAAATTTTTCAAACTTGGCTTCTTTCTAAATAAAATCTCAAAAGGGGTTTTAATTTCAATCGTGTTTGCAGTTGTTCTATTTTTTAAGTAAGTTGAGGCTTTAACTACCTCCGGCCAGTATCTACGATTTACATTTGCCTCAAAAAGTAAACACCTGGAACAATCCATAATTGACCAATTATATCTTTGTGCGGTCCCATTTAATTCATGCACCTTGGAGGACAAGGTTCTATCAGAATTCCCTTCTCCCTCTGAATGTTAAAATATTCTGATTAATAGGCTCTCTCCCGTTATCACATCTGAATTTTTTAATCCTTCTCCCGGTTAGATTTTCGACTTTATTCATATAATCCACGAAACAATCAAAAACATCCGACTTTAATTTAATTGTGTAAATCAATGCACATTTACTATAATCATCAATGAAGGTTAAAAAATATTTTGAATCATCATAACTTGTTGTATTATGCGGCCCATTTAAATCTGTATGTACCAACTCTAAAATCTCGGTGGCTCTACTTCTATTATTTTCGAAAGATAAATTATGCGTTTTATTCTGTATGCACGTCCCACACTTCAAATTCACTGACTCTAATTTTTCTGGTAACCCATCGACCAATTTATTCTTACGCATTTCCTCCAAATATTGAAAATTTACGTGACCGAAAATTCTATGAAGCCTTTCTTTCTGTGTCATGTTGTTGTCAATTTTCTCCGAAGAATAACACACTCTCACATCAAAATAAGTACTTATTTTATACAACCGATTTTCTTTGCAAGCTACTGCAATTAAATTATTCTTACTATTATATATTTTCGACGTATTTCCAACAGACATTATTTTATTTTCATTCGTAATTTTTGCAAAACTCAACAAATTTTTATCCATCTCAACTACATAAAATACATTGAATATTTTCATTTTATGCTAAATCCCGTTCACTTCAAAATAAGTTAAAATTTTACTTATTTTCGTGCCTTTAAAAATTCTACCGTCACCAACCTTGACATTAATTGGCTTTTTCAAAACTATAGATTCATAAAAATAGGATTCATCATTAATAATTTCGTCTGAGTAACTACTATCTAATATCCAATCTATTTAATTTGTATCACAATTATATATATCAACAACATGATTATCAAATTTATCACTGTCTTTTAAATACGCAAAAAAAAGTTCTTCACCTGATCATCCGTGCTGTCGTTTCCAGTGTTACTATACCTCGCGTTGTGCTGAGTCGCTCCATCGTTGCGGGGCTGCCAGTTCCTGCCTCCGCGATTTGAGTGTTGTCGACCACCTCTGCCGCCACGACCTTGAAGCTGCTGATACTGTGGCCGTTGTTGCTGTTTCTGCTGGGATGCTCCTTGTGCCCCTTCTTGCCAAAATGTATTGTTGTTTTTGGTCCACTTGTTTCTACAATTTTTCTTCAAGTGTCCGGGCTTACCACACCCATAGCAACTAAATTTATTTGAACTTTCTGCTTGAAGTGCACTACACTTTTTCTTGTTTGATTCACTTAAGTTTCGGGTTCCCCACATGTTTATTTTATAATTCAAGAACTCACAATTTCTATCCTCTGTTGACAGTTCATCTACAAGATCTCCAATGTAGCTTAAGGATTCTGGCAAAATTCTGAGCATGTAATTTAATTTTTCTGCCTCGTTAACTTTTCCTCCAGCATTTTTTAAGTCATTTATGGTCTTCTCAAAATCAATGAAAAATAAACTTGAATTGTCATAATTTTTTAATTTCATCTGGTCGAGCTTGTTTCTCACACAGATTTGCATTGCTGTAGATTCTTTTAAATACATTTTGTCAAACTTCTGCATTATTTTTCTCTCTTCCTCACTCAAAAATTCTAATTGATCGTTGTTTATACTGCAATAAATGTAGTTTATTGCACCTCGTTCATGTCGGTCCAATTTTCTTGTGAATCTGATGTCAAAGCCTCTCGAACTGCTGGTTCTGCGCACTTTGTTGTCTCCAAGTATTGGAGTATCCTTATTTTCCAAATGCTATAATTCCTTCCATCAAAGATATGGAATCTTGCATATTCGTTTTGCGACAGAGTTAGCTCTTCAATTTGTTTATCTTTATGTTCCAAATTACGCATTAATTTTTAATAAAATAACAAAATTATCGGCGAGTCAAGTGTATCAGTAACTGGCCAATGTTATTTCGAAGTTATTACTGTCAGATCCGACTGCTTCAGTAACTGGTCAGGGTCTTACTGCATGCTAATTGAATAGTACATAACCTATCTTGTAGAAATTTTTTTATAAGTACAGTAAAAATCCATGTGTATCATAATTTTTTAACGAATCATTAATTAGCTGAAGAAAAAATTGACTGGGAAGTTTTAAAATCTTATTTCAATTTTTGATCAGTAAAAAATCAAGTTTTGATGCATTAAATATTACGAATAATAAACACCATTGTTGTGTATGTGGGTTGTAAGTTTAAGGTTCGAGTGTGTAGGAAATAAAGCTCAGATGTAATTAATAGTTTAGTAGTTTATTCAATTAATAGTACATATAAATGATCGCGTACACTCAGCCGAACTGTACGAGTCGGGCGCCGTGTTCACTCTCGCTGCTCTTCGCGCGCTCGCGCACGCCGCACACATACACTTGCCCGAGCTTACACACATGTGCCAGCATAAGGCGATGGCCCAACACTTCCCCTTGTGAGGAAAGTTGACCCTGCCCTACTCAGTCAAAACTCATTACGAAGTCCTTAAATTTTCCGGGAACTCTGATTTCTCGCTTTGGTCTGCCGAATTCACTTGAGCTCGCAGCCGGGCTTGCACTTGGCTTCACATCCCCGGAGGTGGTTAACGAACCGAGAGACCTACTACCGCGATTTCTCCCTTTTGGCAGAACCGATTCATCACAAACTCGCGGATCTTCCGTGCGTGCGCCTGGAGGACCAGATTCGTTCCTATCCGCGTTCGCAGGTACTTCGCTTAAAATCAATCGTTCCGCAGGAGGAATGTAATAATCATCGCCGCCGACATCTCCTTGTTTACAATTATTACCCGCTATCCTGATTTGATCCACTCCTCTTCCAGACACGACCGTCGTCCAGTTGTACTTTGTTATGCAATTTGCCTATAATCATTGAAATTTTTCCGAAGCACCACTTAACTTTATCCGGGTAACTTCTAGCAATAACTCTCTGATTCATTCTAAATGATCTAACCTCAAAACCTTCATTCACAGATACCGCTGCTTTAGTCTCAGTCACGGGTTTCAAAAGATCTAAACGGCATCTAACTTTCCTACCGAGAAAAAGCTCAGCTGGGGTCGATCGTGTGAAAGGGTGAGGCATGTTACGATACTGGAAAAGAATAGTTTCAACATTTTTTTTTACATTCACGGGATCATTCATTTTCTCCAAGGCATACTTGATCATCTGCACATATTTTTCGGCCTGACCGTTCGTGGGAGGGTGATAAGGAGCAGAAAACTTGTGGAAAATACCGTTGTCCTTCAAAAATGTCTCAAAAAGAACGGAAACAAAGGTTTTTCCGTTGTCAGAGACTAAAACTCTGGGCAAACCGAATCGAGCGAAAATCTCCCGGCATTCTACAATAGTATTTTCCGCAAGCATGTTTTTCACGATGTTAATCTCCGGCTATTCCGAGTAATCATCGATCAACAAAAAGAAAATGCACCCAAGGTACGGGCCAGCGAAATCGATGTGGATTCTCTCGAAAGGGGCTGTTGCTGGTTCCCACATGTGTTTCATCACCTTAGGTGGATTGTTCCTATTTAGCAAGCAGTTTTCGCAAGAATTTGCGAGTCTCTCGATGTCCCTATCAATACCGGGCCACCAGCAATAGCTCCTTGCGAGGCCCATCATTTTAACGATCCCAAAACGACCGGCATGCAATTCCATCAAAATTCTCGCGCGCACTTCTTTCGGAACTACCATTCTGTGACCTCGCATCAACAAGTCGTTTTTGACTGCGAATTCATTCGAATTTATATTCCACGTATCCCAAGCTTCCAAGACTTTGCCTCTCAGGAGGCTTGAAATAATCTTTGGAATTTCAGGATCTTTCTTAACGAATTTTCGCATATCAAAGACATCAATCGACAAAGTTTCCATAAAATACACACCCACGACATCATAAAATTCGTCCTTCGCGCTCAAAGGCAGTCCGGAAAGACAATCAGCGTTGCCATTGTATGCGGATCTCTTGTATTTTATGTGTTTGGGATTCGCGGAGGATGCGCTTTAGGTTAATGGGATATTTACCGCGTTCGCGAGGGAGTGGGATAAGTGAAAAGCCGAGGGTATTTGGAAGCACAACACTTGGAGTTTTTTATGCTGCACTTAAACTATTTATTTCAGAACTATGTACAAATGAGGAGAGAGAGCTCGCCGTTTTGGCCGGGAGTCTCACAACCTCAGGCAAACTAGGTAGAATTGTCGTAGATAGCGGGTGATCTACGACGACGGCGTTGAATCCCGTGACGCGTGGTAGCGGCATCACGGTCGTAGCAAGACTGGTGAGGGCGGAAACTGGTCACTCCGGGCAGCTTTGGTGTGGGTTGCTCGCATGACCAATCCCGTGGCAATAAAAAGCGGTAAATCTCAAACATTCCACCCGCCATAATCGACTGTAGTCGATTAATAATATCTGTGAACATACTAAATATAAAATTAAGTAAAAATATAAAAGGTGTAAGGTATATAAAAAAAATAAAATGAGTTTTAAGTAGGTCGTAAACGTACGAAGAAACGTAGAGGTTGACTGAGCGAGAGTAGTTAGAGCTTAAGCTCTTGGCGATAAAAGTTCCAGGGTCGAAGACCCAACAGTTAAATAATGATACAGCCAGGGCCTGCAGTTGAGGCACTTCAAGTAGCTGAATGCTTGAGATCGTGATTGGGGCCTGAACCTGGAGACCCAACAGTTAAATAATGATACAGCCAGTGCCTGAAGCTGGATTAGTTCAGTTGTCCGAGTTTTAAAATAGTTAGCCGGAACCTGGACTAGGACTGTCGCAGTGTGGCTGAGCCTTAAGACACGTTGCTGGTGTCTGAATTTTGGAGTGTATAGCTGAAGCCTGGACTAAGTGTGTCGCAGGGGGCTGAATTTGGAAAGGTGTAGCCGAAGCCTGAACTCTAAGCAATTCAGGTGGCTGTTTTTCGAAAGCGATAGCCGGTGCCTGAGCCAGGACAGCCGCAGGTGGCTTGCTCTTGGAGAGGTTCGTTGGACCCTGGACTTGAGGTGTCTCAGGTGATTCCATTTTGACCGGGTGGCCGGAACCCGAACTTGAGGTGGTTCAGGTGGCTGAGCCTTAATCAAGGACTTGAATTCGTAGGTAGGTGCCGGAGTCTGCACATGGAACTGTGCAGCTGGCAGATTTTTTGAGGTTGCAGCTGGAGCCTGGACTAGGTGTGTCGCAGGTGGCTTAATTTTAAGAAATTGGATGTAGTCATCGCACACGTCATCAAAGGTGTTCTGCGTATAGCAGAACATGTCTTTGACGAAGTAGTCGTGGCCACGGTCTACATCCTGGCAGTTTCTTAAACTTTGATCATTTTGGGTAAACTCTTGCCTAAGTTGTTCGAGACGCAGGATGCGCTTCTCTGCCAACTCGCGAATCATCAAGGCTCCTTTTTGCTCAAAGATTTCGAAATGAGTGACGATTCGATTTCGGATTATAGCTTGCCTGCTAAGGATTTGCGCAAATGAATTTGGTTTATTCATTTTGCAAGGTAGGGCGGTATTTGAAATAATAACTCAATAGGTAAAAGTTAAAAACTATTCTTTGGTTTGGGAAAATTTAAATTGAAACACAATTTAAATTTGTTTTCTAAACTTGAGACGATTTGGACACGGCAAAAAAAACATGTGTGAGGAAAAGTCCCGCAGCTGCTCAGTCACGGAGGTGACAGGTTTAAATAAAACCCTAGCACAACACTGTTTTTTTTTTTTTTAACTTGAGGAAATTTTGACTCAGCTTGAATCACGTGAGTGGGGAAAATGTAAATTGAAACACAATTATTCTTTAAATGAAAGAATGGAAAAATACTCAAACTTATGAATATCACTGGTGGAACAATCTTGAATTGAAATACAATTAAGATGAGGCAATTATTCTTTAAATAAAAGAATGGAAAAATATTCAAACTTAATACTAATAATAACAAATTCTTTGAATGAAAGAAAATTGAAAAATATTCAAACTTATGAATATAATTGGTGGAAAAGAATTTGAACTGAAATACAATTTAAATAAAAACAACTACTTCTTTAAATAAAAGAAAATTGAAAAATATTCAAACCCATGAATATTACTGGTAAAGAATAATTTAACTGAAATACAATTTAAATAACAAACAACTAAGCCAGGCAGGTGGCTGATTTTGGAAGAAAACCCTAACATAATTACTAATGAACGTTTAAAAATAAAGAAAGTAAAAAAAAAAATAAAAAAAAAATAAAGGTAAAAGAAAAAAGGTAAATAGATAAACAAATAACTAGAGAAAACAAAAATGAAAATCCCTAAACTCTAATTTGTTGAGCGGTGGCAAGGGTTAGTAGGCAGTTGGATTGATCTTTTAAAAAAAAAATCAAAAGGTATTCAAACAAGCTGAACACCACTTAGAGATGAAAACAAACCAAAGGGTGATTATAGTTAGTACATATTACAGTTGGGTAGGTAAGCAAAATGATTGTCTTGAGAAAATTGGACTTGAAACAAACCTAAAATGGATGAAAAAATTCAATTAGAATTTTTGAAAATATAAAATTGGAAAATTGAGACAATCAATATGGCTTCAGCAATATAAATAATTTGAGATTATACTATACGAATAAGGATTGGCCAAATTTGGTTCCAACGCTGACTCTGACAACCATAAAAAACAGTAATTTTGAACCCAGGGCTTTCGAAGAACATAGAGATTGCTGCTGCAGCTGTATGGGCACTCGAGGACGACCAGTTGTTGAAGAAAGTCCCTTCGCTTGCTTCCAAAGGTGCCAAAGGTTGCTCAGATGTGGTTGGACAGTAAGCGTAGACCTCAGTTTAACAGGTAGTTTCACCTAATTTTATTGGTCACTTGACCCTAAAATAATCAATTATTTGCCAAAATAGTAGCAGCTGTACTCAATTATTGAGTAATTGGGTCAACTGACTATTTGGTTTCAAAAGGTAAAAATAAACAAACTTAAGAAAAGGCAATAAAATTGAAAACAAGTGTAGTCAACTTTACCAACACCGTTCGGAATCTAAACAAACAAACAAAAGAAAAGAAATATTAATTATTAAATTGTGCAACACAAGTTTGCGACTTGGAGCGGACCCACCGTATTAGCGGAGTCAGCTGATCGAGGCGCCTTCTGTAGGGATCTGCACGATCGACTCGTGCTAACTCGATCCCGTGCGACTGCTGCGCCAGTCAGTACCGCTCGATCCGCCTCGATGGTCGGATGCTTCCTCAGCAACACGAAAAGCAGGAGATAGCCCTGCGGTCTACTTGGACCCCCAAACGCTACACTTCTCTCTCCCTCTCACTGCAGAGGGGCTGCAGTGCGGCAGGGACGTGGTAGGCCGAAGGGTTTCAGATGACAGCAAGCGGGAGTGTTGCTGTCTCCTTCTAATCCACAGTCGTCTTAGGTTTGGGTACTGGTTACGCGGGTGATGTGATTGGCTCCAGGGTAACCTGGATGGTGACGTGCGTACTGCTGGACTTGAGGTGCCAACAAGATGGTCGCTCTTGTTGGCCGATGAGTGCTCGCTGGACAGGCCACCTTGGGCCAGCTGTGGGCGCGGCTTTCGGTGTGTAGAGAGGAGAGTCGCGGAGCGCGATCGTCCGTCTCTCTTACTCCCACGACGACTGTTGTCACTGACACTGAAGTATGGCTGCGCGGCGGTAATGCACGCGCCATGGGTAAGCCTTCACTGGCATCTTCTTCGTTCGAACTGCGAAGAAGAAAATGGCCGCGGCGTGGCACAAACTTCTCACTTTTTCGTCTCACTCACGATGCGCCTATCTTTCGGGGAACTTTTCCCCACAAGGGATGCCAAATGTTTGGGATTCGCGGAGCATGCGCTTTAGGTTAAGAAGATATTTACCGCGTTCGCGAGGGAGTGGGAAAAGTGAAAAGCCGAGGGTATTTAGAAGCACAACACTTGGAGTTTTTTATGCTGCACTTAAACTATTTATTTAACAACTATGTACAAATGAGGAGAGAGAGCTTGCCGTTTTGGCCGGGAGTCTCTCAACCTCAGGCAAACTAAGTAGAATTGTCGTAGATAGCGGGCGATCTACGACCACGGCGTTGAGTCCTGTGACGCGTGGTAGCGGCATCACGGCAAGACTAGTGAGGGTGGAAACTGGTCACTCCGAGCAGCTCTGGCGTGGGTCGCTCGCATGACCAAGCCCGAGGCAATAAAAAGCGGTAAATCTCAAACATTATGTCAAAATCAAAACCCCTCAAATATGTTGCGTAATGCTGCATTCACATCGTGCCAGAAACCGGCAGACTCTTATCGGGAGAAAAAATTTGAGTGAGCGGACGATGATCCGCAAACAAAGTTCATTTATTCCCATACAAATACTGGTGGAATTTCTTGACCACGAACACAATGGCATACGCCTCGCGATCAATTTGGCTATACTTGGCCTGAACCGAGTTGGACGTGTGGGAAATAAAATGTATCGGTCTCTCGGTGCCATCCTCGTACATATGCGACAACACCGCGCTGTTCCCGATCGGACTTGCGTCAGTAGCAAGTATCAAAGGTCTTTTAGGATCGTAGAAAGCGAGACATTCGACACTCACGAACGCTTCTTTCGCCGCCATAAACGCTCTCTCGTGTTCATCCGTCCACACAAACTCAACTCCATTGCGTAACAACCGAAACAAAGGATAAAGAATGTCGTTAATTTCGTGCATGATCCTGCTATAATAATTTATTTTTGCTACAAAAGCTCGAACCTCATCAATGTTCTTGGGTCGAGGCATATGAGTAACCGCAGCGACTTTCGATGGATCTTTGTGAACCCCGTCGCAATCAATGACATAACCGCAATAATTGATATTACTCTCAAAAAAAACACATTTAGAAACTTGAATTTTAATATCCGCTTTGTGGTTTTTACTGCCACAGCGGTAACAAAAAAAATCCGACTTTTGCTCTGAACTTTGTGATTTGTAATTATTTTTATTTGCAAAATCACTTTGTTTTTTTACCGACTTTCTATAAGTGTTTTTAGCACCATGCAAATAATGTATATTTTCACTAACATCGTTGCGTAATTGACTTGATTCTTTGGAACAGAGTTCCATTGTTAAAGCAGTTGATAAAGCACTTTCGTACGTCAGGTTACTGGTTTCCAAAAGTCTAGCTTGAATTTTTTTGCTATCCAACCCAAAGACGAATTGATTTCGAATGGCGTTGTTTTGGTGCGCTCCAAAACCGCAATTTCTGCTCAACTTGTTAAGAGCATTATAGAACTCTTGAATGGTTTCACCTGCCTGCTGCTTCCGAGAGTTAAACTTAAAATTTTCGGCAATTTCAAGTGTGACCGGAGCGTACAAACCATTCAATTTGCTTACTAATTCTTCGTTAGTTTTAGTATACACTTCAGCAACGCCAAAATTATCGCATAACGCATTAAAAGCCACATCTCCGATGTAATGTAGAAGGTATTTAGCTTTCAAGTTTGCACTAACGTTCGTCAAATCAAATGCTCCCGTAAGACGTTGTAACCACCTGTCCCACGGAGTAATAGCCGGTGTAAAGCAATTTATTTGAAGAACGGGGGTAGACATTGTAGATGTAGTAATTGTAGGTGTGTCTGTAGGCACTGTAACTTGATTTGTAGTGAGTAGTTACCCATGGTCCGTGTGGTTACCAGCGCGAAGGACCACAGACCTATATGTCTGTCGTCCTTCGTACTGAAAACACTTGAAAGGCTCGTGGATAGGTATCTCAAGGAGACGTCTTTGGTCGACAGACCGCTGCACTGCAGACAGCATGCCTACCAGGCAGGGAAGTCTGTAGATACAGCCCTTATAGAGGCGGAATCCTGGATCAGAAACGGGATGAAGAATAAAGGTTATGTACTAGCAGCCCTGCTTGACATAGAAGGCGCATTCAATCACACCCGGGTGGATAGCATCCGCAAGGGTGCAGAGAATCATGCCATTCCGCCCACCCTGGTGAGATGGATGTGCCACATGTTAAGCACCAGGAGCCTGCTGGCCACATGGGGCGACCGTATCCGCAAGGGTAGGATCGGTAAGGGATGCCCACAGGGGGGAGTTTTGTCTCCCACTATGTGGTGCCTGGTAGTCGATACCCTACTGAGATTGTTGGATGAAGCCGGCATTTTTGCCTTGGCATATGCTGACGACGTCTTCATTCTCGTTAGGGCCGACGATCTGGATGTGGCGACGGGCCTAATGCAACTAGCACTGGGAATCGTCGAAAAATGGTGTAAGGGGGTCCACTTGACGGTGAACCCGAGCAAAGTTGGAGTCACGTGCTTTACAACCAGATACAAGGTGGGCCCTGTCAAGGGCCTACATCTCATGGAAAGGGCACTAGACCTGACCAGTGAGATTAAGTATCTGGGAGTCACATTCGACTCCAAACTCAGTTGGAAAAGGCATCTCGATATCACCTCCGCAAAGGTGATTCAGTCCTTCTGGGCATGCAGAAGAGCTTTTGGCAGGACATGGGGACTGGAGCCCGAAAAGATAGACTGGCTATACACAGCGGTGTTGAAACCCAAGCTACTACACGGGTCAGTCATATGGGCTCCCCGGGTGGCGACGGTAAAGGGCGCCAAGTCAATTTTGGATCGCGTACAGGCCCTCGTCTTGAGAGGCCTTACGGGATGCATGAGCACCACACCACTGGTTGCGATGGAACGTCTAACGGGAACCCTTCCGCTCGACCTCGTGGTTAGAAGTGCGGCCTTCAAGGCCGTGTGTCACTACGATGGCAAAGCGAAGGTTGACCACCTGGCAGACCGGCAGATAACCAGAGAACTAAATCTGGAGAAGCTGCCCAAGCTCGATCATACGGCAAGGAACATCAGTTTCAACAAGCCGTTTAGGGTCGAAACGGGCAGCCGGGCCGACTGGCAGGGAGGACGGCACAAGTATACAGGTCAGGGAGTTGTCTGGTTCACAGATGGCTCGAAAAGAAAGGAAGGCGTGGGCGCCGGAGCCTGGAGACAGGGCTGTTCCAGGGAGATAACGCTACACCTTGACGACTTTGCCACAGTCTTTCAGGCTGAGGTAAGGGCGATCACGGAGTGTGCACGGGCCACGCTGAGAGAGGTTAACAGGAGATGCCCAGTCACGATTTGCTCCGACAGCAAAGCGGCGCTTTTGGCGCTCAAGGGCTGGGCCACAAGCTCGAGGGAAGTGGCTCTCTGCAAAGAGGCACTGACTGACATGGCGTTGAACCACTGTGTCACCCTATTATGGGTGCCAGGACACTCGATGATCCTGGGCAACGAAAAGGCAGACAGGCTGGCGAACCGGGGCGCCTTGGGCATCAGGGCGGACCAATGCAACGTTGGAATGCCCGATTGCTCAATGCAAGAAGCCATGGAACGCTGGATGACAGGTGTAGCTGACCGAAGATGGAATGATCACCAGGGGCTGAGGCGTAAAACCACTTAGAGATGTCATCAAACTTACTTTTGAAATCGTACCAGGCATCCGCACAAAAAACCATTCCTCTGTAATCGTTGCCTACAAGACGAATCACCAGTAAGTATTCTTTTTCCGTAACAGTGGGGTAATCTAGACCCACGAATAATTTTTTTGAAAAGAATTTATTCAATCCAAAGATTGAGTGAAAAAGTGGTGCTGTAAATCCTTCGGTGGTCTCCATTTTATCACCAAAAGTAACACAGCGAAAATTAACTGCACTGATCAACGAACAAAATGATGAGTGCAGGTGTGAGGGAGTCGAGCTGGTGTGCACGTAAAATTTCTAATGAGCTAGAAGAAAAGAGGGGATGATAAAGAGTTGACTCAGCATATCAACGATATTTTGGCGCTGCATTTTTGACTACGTCTGATTATATCCCCACCATGGCTATTGAAACTATCAGCATACATATTTTTTTTTTTTTTTTTATGTTTTACAAGTCTCCGTACGATCACATCATTTTTTCGTTTATCGGCTGAAAATTTTTTTAAAAACTTACACATACTCATGCCGGAACTCAAACATCGTAAAAATATTACACAAAATTGACCGCATACATCAGATGTTTCACTTTGTAACTGTACAGTGTTTCAGAGAAAATTTTTACAATTTTTTCTTATTCTATTGATAAATTCAGGTTTACTAGGAGGTAATCCATAGGAGTCAAACTACCATCCTTTTCCCGACTCATTTATTTTCTCTCCATTTTTTTTTTTTTTTTTCAATTATTAAAATCCACAATCACCTGCCTTGAGGCGTCTATTTGTATAATATTTTCATACTCAGCATAAATTATACAATTTACAGTGGTTAACAAAGTTTCAGCAAAGCCTACATTAATTCTAACGCTCCCATTTTTTACAAGATTCCAGTGACTTTCGTTGGCGGACTGATCAGGAGTTGGGTCGAAGGCGAAAAGACAGTATCCGTTAGGGTAAGATTCCCTAGAAATGTTGTTTCCTTCATTAAGAAAGTGAATTCCAGTTCCCGAAAACAAAGTATAGAATGCCTTGATGTAAAATTTCTCGGATTTAAAGTCGGGCTGTAGTTGTTTTGATGGGATTTGTACGCCATCTATACACAGGCATAGGTAGTTGATGTTGAGGTGATTAAAGTCGAACGGATTTTTTGTAAAGTCTCCGCTAAAAGCTTTATTTGACACGAAACCAATGATTATTCTTATCGGTAGCTGCCCCAAGCATATATTGTCGATTGACTATTCATTAAAAGAATTTTGCAAAGTAACGGCTTTAACTTGTACTCGAGTGATCGGATATTTTGCCGTATTTTGAGATAAAGCTTTTGCGTGGGCTAGTAGTACGCCAGGATTAATTTTAACTCGTCTCATCATTAGGGAGGCATCTTCGATGTGGACAGAAAAGTACCCATAACTGTCTATTAGACAAAATTTGTCAGGAGACCTCACGAGACGAATGAAAATATCTACCCCGTTTAACATCAACCTGTCTTGATTAAATATGTCATGATGCAGATGACCAATCAAATCTATTTTTTTTTTAACTAACAAGATGCGCCTGGCTACAAGACCTTGATTTTCGTCCACGAGATCGATCATTTCCCCGGCTGTGTCGTCGCTCCAGCACACACAACCTAGGTGTGACTTTTTTGCTGACGCTCCGTAATTCAGCAGAGTTTCAAAGTACGCTCTGTAAGGATAGTAACCAGAAGACGCTGAAATATTCGTATGATTGAGCGAAACATCAGTTGATTAAAAATCGAATGCATAAAATTATTTACAGGACCAACTTTGGCGACCTTATCTTGAGTTACACCCGTAGGAAAGCCGGTTGATTTCACACTACACTTTAACTCTACTTTCAAACTGAGCATCGTACGTGAAAGATCTATTTATTGATCGCTGTTGCCAGGAACGTTGAATTTTATGAGTGAATCTTTACTAAGTGATGATATAGGCTTATACTGTACTATGTGAGAACCTTCTATAGTGGTTTGCGTAGGCGGAGTCTCAAACAGCAGCAACTCTGATTTCACGCACTCGCAAGACTGTGTATGTAAAAAAGCCATTGAAATTTTTTTTTTTTTAATCAAATATATCTCTTGTACGCTTTTTTTGTTTTTTTTTTTGTTTTTTTTTTATTTCTGCTTGATTTTTTTTGCACTGACTCAATTTTTTGCTATCAAGTTTTTTTTTGTTTTTTGTGTTTCTTTTTTAGATTTCTTCTTCTTCTTTACACCCCCGGCGTTTACCAGTGACTGAAGGCTGAGCATGTGACGGGACCGTTTCTATCCAGATCCTTCCACCATACTGTCAAACTTTTCATCGAACTTTCTTTTTAAATTTTTCCCAGCTTCTTTCATTCTTTTTCTAAGTGAGTCTCTGATAGGGATACTTGCATTGACATCGGAAATTACGCCAATTACTGTATGCATTGCCTCTTTACCAACAGTTTTTACTCCACGAGAAAGAAGGGGGAGGACTCGTCGAAACATACCAGAGAGAAAAACTTCGATTCCACCGTGTCCTCTTTGATAGGCGGAACCAATGTAGACTCGTCCAATACCTCTGTATACTCCTCCGCCATCGCCGACTTGAACATTAAAAAACTCGTATCTGTTCATCGTTGATCAATCTAACCTCTTAAAATGCAACGTCACCGTCAGCGTCCCACAGTCGAATAAGATTGGGTTACCAAGGTCATCCTTTATATCTATTTCAATCGTTGAAAATGCGTTTTTCAGTAAGGCTAGATACATGCCAGGGTAAAAGCTTTTTACTCTCCTACTACCGTAAGTATATGCACAATCACCAAGAGAGACGGTGCGCAGCATCGGAGTTCGTACTTCGCCGATTATTATAGACTCGCAAATATCAGAGTAAATCATTAAAATTGTAGGCAAACGATTGTAAAGATTAGCGGGTCTATTAGCTATTTTAATTTCATCTTTTTTAAAGATTAAATCTGTTTCAGTGTCGTAGCCAAAGATTTTTTTTAACATCAGAGAAAGTTTTAACTCATGACTGTGCGCACTGCAAGAACTTTCGGCGTAAACGTATTTTATTTTTATTCATCCACCGGTCATTAATTTCAATGCCAAATGTCCTTGTATACACTCAAGTTCGTTAAACTCAGAAATTAAACTTTCAATATCTTTATAAACACCAGGATTAACGTGAGATATACATTCTGTTGGTAGGGAAGTAGCGAGATCTCTGATTTCGTTTGAAAGTTGAGCGGAGTTTTTAAGTTTGACGCATCTTTCGGTAAGTTCGGTCGGTATGTGTTGAAAAGTCATGAGAATCTGTACCTCGGTGAGAGCTACGACCCATGATCCTTGAAAAGTTAAATGATGAGGTAATTTAGTAACAAAATGCGTTGTAGCATTATCATCAAAATATGACATACTGCTGTTACTCGGGAGTACGACGTAAAACTCGTCCTTCATTGTATATCTCTCAACTCACGAACCCTATCCACGAATTAAACTTATCGGGGTAGCCTTGCCAACGAATAAGGTATTTTTTTGAACGACCTTCACCTTTAGTTTTTAGAATTTCGTCGATCGCCCAAATTTCGTTTTCTCAATCTTTAGATACCTTGCTCAACTCTTCCTCGTAAAAAGTTCCTTCAATTTCTTCATTCTTCATATCTTTTAAAACATAAGCGGGAGGTTGTCTTGACTCTGAAATTTTTGTTATCTCGAAAATTTCCTCTGTCCAATTACCCTCGTATCCTTTCGTGAAGGCGGTATATTGACGACTAACGCGTACGTGATCGCCAACTTTGAATCGAGGTAGCTTGTAAGTACGTGGACCGTATCGACGCTCCAAGTTTTTTCGAGCTAGAGGAGCGTTGTGTTCGGTCACGGACGCTGGTGTCATTTTTATTCCAGAGTGCTTTGTATTGTTGTAAGATTTGATAATTTGTTGTAGTATATCGATGTATCTGTAAGTTTTGGCATACGTAAAATATCTCCACATGCGCATCTTGATCGTTTGAATAAATCTTTCAGCAATCGCAGCTTTTGTATCGGTACTGCGAGCAACTCTAAACTTTATATCGTGATTTTCTAATACTTACTGCATACTCTCGCCAAGAAATTCTTTTCCTTTATTCGTTTGACGATACACTGGTATTCGCGGTTTGGATCTCGAGAGAATTTTTTCAAACGCTTCGGAGACACTTTTGGATGACTTGTTTAAAATTGATTCAGCGTATGAGAATTTGGATAAAGTATCTATCACTATTAAAACGTAACTGTAACCATTTTTATAATTTTTTATTGCTCTTAAATCCATCAAATCGGCCTCCCATAAATCATCTATATTTTTAACATTGTAAGTACGGCGTTGAAATCGACGACGAGTGAATTTATGTTTATTGTATGCGTCCTGACTCTCGAGCCAATCAATCACAGCCTTGCACGGAATTACTTTTTTTTTCGCGTAGCTTGCAAAAGTTTGTCAGCTCCGACGAAAGCGGAAGGCCTTTGAGGTTAGTAATACAAGCGTTTGAGGGATTTATTCATTTTTCGCTTGTTTTGTGTCAGCTAATGCACTTTCGTTTATTATATTTAAATCTGCTTTTTTTTAAGACTTCCTTTTTTAGCACCTGGTTTCTTCGTCACTCGCGCTTTTTTATTGCAAATTTTTTTTTAATCATTTTTTAAATCAGAATTTTCGATTTTTGCGGGGGTAACTACTTTTTTTTTCTGCAGTCTTTTTTCTTATTGCCACCAAATTTAAGAGAATTTTTCACTCTAGTAAAAAATTTCTCAAATGCAATCTTGCTGACCATGCAGCAAGCAGTCATCAAAGCAACTGATTTTTCGTTCGCCGACGCATCTCTGGCTATCATTCTTGAAAATGCTTTTTCAGCAAGTTTGCGATCAGCTGCACACAAGTCTACTGATTTTTTTTTTTTTTCTCGGCATACGCGATGTCGTGCTGTCGACAGGCTTCGTCCAAAGGGTTTATGCCAGTTTCCCCTCTTTTAAGTCGATTTTCGAGATCGGTGCCTGGTCCACAAAATCTGTAGCCAGGCAGGTGCATCTCAAAAGGTGTAAAGTCGATTCGATCATTTAAAAACGAAATATCAGGATATATCTCCTGCTGCTGTTCTGGTGCGGCGAAATTTACTGGATCCGTTTCCATGATTGATTTAATTTTTTTTCTTTCTTCGTTTTTTTCAAAGGAGTACTTTCTTTTGAGCTACTGTATGATTTGTCTTCGGTCAACTCGGGAGATCTTGCTACGTCAATTTTGCGCTTGGTAGTTACACCTTTAAAACCAGAGTGTCGAGAAGTGAGAGGCGTGGAAATTACTGGATTTATATTATTAGTTTCAACAGGTAACACAGAAGCAGAAAAAGATGGTAACGTTTGATTGAAAGACGCGTGTAAAATCTCTTGCCACACTTTTTTATTTCCAATAAACTCTCGCGGAATGGAAGCTTGTCGAAGCGCACACGCAAACTGTCGCCGTCCGGTCGCTGGTTCTCTTTTTCTATCCCTCGAAGCGTCGTTTATTAAATCAATTATATTTGCGCCACGTATTGGTACGCCACCTAGGCTGACAGCGCCAAATTTGTCCCAAGTCACGTTTTTTACCTCTTTTAGTCTAAGTGCTAGTTGTTTAGCGATGGATTAAAATTTTTTTGGTACGCTATCGATTATTTCTTCGATCGATTAAGAGTCGTCGCTGATCTTTGTTTCAGCGTCACTGTGATTTTTCAAAATCATAAAATCATTGTGATCGTTATCTTTTTCTAAATTTAAGTAACGCTGCAGAGTTTTAACGTACTCTAGACATTTTTTTCGCTCGTCGGTATCATCCTTGGTAGGTGCGGAATTTAAAATAGTGCTGAGCTCGGCATCCAGTCTTGTAACAGGAGTACCTGGGGTTTGTATTGTCTTGACAGTATTTTCCTGTGTGGAATTATGATACTGCTGTTGCGGCTGCTGTCTGAGTCGATCAAAAATCTCATGAGAAAGTAACACCATTTTCTTGGCGTGATCCATTATTATTATTATTATTATCAAGATTTCCCAATACCGATGTTATTAGCGGGGCCAATAACGCTGGTAGAAAACTACCACCTCGTTGAACGATGATCTTCTTTTTGTTTTTAAAATTTTCGGAGGGGCTGGCTAATTTTCGAAGTGTAGAGGCATGTCTGCGCAATTGAGCTTTGTGTTTTTTATTTACCGTAACGTTACCATGAAGTACATTTAACGCACACTCACAGATATTGCGCAAAAGTTTCGAATCGTCTTTTTTTTAAATCGCAGCACGCTGATATTTATTAAAATGATACAATGCGCGTAAAATATCGGTATGTTTTTGGGAAAAATGACGTCGACCTTTCGAGGCCATCACAGAGAGACAACTGGTACGAGATTTCGAGAGTTGAAACTTTTTAACTGTTTGCGTGGTACGTACACGAATTGGTACTCGTCTTCGGGTAAAATACAAGTGCGATAGCGAATATTATTGGGTGTGTCTTGTTTCAAGTCCAAGAGAAGATAGCCATAACTCCGGGTGGTAGCACTAGCGTCGTTGTAGGCATCGTGTAAAAATTGAGGGTTATCGGGTTAAATTTGGCGCGCAACATGATTGATTTGGATTCGATCTCGTAAGTTTCGAAAGAGCACTATGTATTTAGTATTCAATGAAATATCTCTCTGACCCTTACCCAGATGAAACAGGTTTTGGGTTATGAAAATACAACTGAGATTGTTGTGATGGGAACCTTTTGTAAATATTTTCGCGATAGCTGCTCTGAAGGAAGACTCCCTCATTTGGTCGTCGATGATTATTAATTTTGGTTTGGGATCTTCTGAATAATCCGAACTTTGGGGCAACCCCTCGTGAAATTCAACCTTTTTTCCCAACTGACTGTACAGTGGCTGCCACTCGCCGTAGTAAACTATTACTCGCTCGAAACAAACGTCGCAAGTTTTTTCGATATTACTCAAAAATTTTTGTACAAATACACTTTTTCCAGACCCCGGGGGGCCCGCGATGATCGAAGTGAAGGGATGCTTCGAATGCGTGTCCATGTTTTAGACTGAATTAGAATTATCTGAAAATAAGCTCGTATTATCCGGGAAGTGGGCCGCTCCTTCCCCGCCGGTTCGCGCACGCTCACGCACGCGAGCTGGGCGAGGTCAAGGGCTTATTTTTTTTTCTAGAGTCTTGAGAAAAAAAAAAAAAAAAAAAAAAAAAAAACGTGCTACTCACTTTCTTCGAGCAGATGCGCGGACGCACGCACGCAGTATACGCCAAAGCCATTTTTTTGACATAAATAGTAATAAAGTACAAAAAATATATTTTATGATACACAGGCTACAGAGTAATAGAGTACGCTCTTTTTTTGTTTAATAAAAATTTTTTGAAACACTGACGTTTGTAACCAAAAGGGCAGCTTTCGCCGAGTCCCTCTCTTACTATAAACCGGCTTACACGTTTTAATTTCATTCACCGTGACTACTTCATGAAATTTGGTTCTCCGTATTCCCCATGACTTTAGCACTATCGGTTTCGCGTCCTGTTCTATCATTTTTCGAATGCTAATTAAATTTAATTATTTTTCTTGATTATTATAATTTAACCGTGCCCCTTTAACCTTGCATAAGTTTTCCATGCCCCCATCGGGTTTTTTATACTCGAACACATAAAACTTTGGCCCCGCCGAAATCAAACTATTTATATAAGTCCCCTCCCCAAAACAAGCCAATTTGTCGCTAAGTTCCCCTAACATCTTGCCCGTAGGTAAGTCCGGCTCACCTTTTCTACTAATGTACATTACGCTGTCGGTGTCGTAGTACAAAGCTCTGGTACCTAAGGTTTCCAAGTATCCGAATAATTTTAGCCTAGCGTGCGCTGTAACGAACGCAGCGATGACGACGTTTGTCGTTGGTGATCTGTCTCTTGACTGCGGTGTACTGCCAGTTAACGTATAACGTTTGCTGATCGACTGAAACAATGCCGTTGAGCTCTATATCGGGGGACGTAAGTAGATTCAGTAAATCCGCAGGATCGTGTATGGCCTCTGTCGTTGTTTTGTCCTCTCGCTGACCAAATTTCCCCTGTAACGTATGAAATAAAAACTTTATCATTTGCTAATTTATTATTACAATTTTTTTATTTTTAATTGTGAAAAAAAAGCTTACCCAAAATGCATTTAAAAAGAGCTTGCTGACCGAGCGAAGTCCTACGTTGTGTACAATTTTCTTTTTTTCCACCTCGATGCCTTCCAAATCCTTCAGATCTTTGACATATTGTTCCTTTGCCTCTTCCGACTCGCAATCAGGCGAAAAACCTGAAGAGTAGATCTTTTGAATAAAGAAGGCGTCTATGTATCTATTGAAGAGTCCGTCTTTTTTATTTTTAGGATCGTACTGTAACATCTCGTACTGCCAAATCTCGTGTATTTTTAGAATTTTGTATCCGCGTTCGACAGCCTTCACGACCTCCAGCGAGACCCAGGATCCTGTCAGTGTTCTCTCTGTGAGTACACTCTTCTTGATACAATAATTCAGCACACGTTCGACACAACGGAAAAATTAGATTTCCATGCATTCTGACGGGCAACACCGGATGATAAATGTGATCAGGGGGTAAAACATCGCACAATATAAGTCCATTTACTTTTTTTATATTACCATTCATAAATTTTCTGCATTCTTGTTCTCCCACGTAAACTTTAGGATGACCCACGGGATATTCTGAGAATTTTAAGCAACTAGGGTACAGCGAAATGACGTCAAGGTATTTGATTTTTTCCCCCACTTTGCAGTCGTAAATCTTGACGTTGTTACAAGTGCGTCCTCCGAAACGCATCTCGTGGATTTAAGACCGGATTCGAGATTTTTTTCATTACTTCGTTCGAAAAATTTGCGAACTTGGGGTCGTTCTCCAGTTCGTCGTCAAAGTCGCATTCCTTTTTCTCGGTAAGCAGATAACCATATATCTTGATTTTTTCCAAAATGGCCCTAGTTTTCACGAATCTTGAGTCCATGTTCTCTCACCGTTCTTCAGAGTTTTGTCTCTGTTAATTTCGTAACATTTTCTGCATCCATGCCAAAAACATCCATGGAATTGAAACACTTGGCCCTCGTGCTGTTCCTGTCGGTTAGCAGGGATGAAACCATCAACGAGAATATTCTCACTCAATCGGTACTCTCGGCCATCTGGTGCGTGACAAATTTTTCTCTTCAATACTTTTTTCTCCATCCATTGTAACCAGACAAGGGCTTTTTTTGACTGCTTATCGACCATTCTGTAACCTTCAGGCGGAAAAATCCCAATAAGATAAGGTTTCAAAAATTCTTTTCTGAAAACTCTCATGCATGTGGAGGCAATGGTAGTGCATTCGTCAAAAGGATCAACGCTGAAATTCTGTACATTTTTAGCAAAGGCAAAACATGCTAATCTTAAAATATTTACATCTTGTTTGCAGTACTTTAATATTTCGCGCTTGAAATCAAAAACATAACCTGAATCTACCATTCCCACAGTGCCAAATAATGAGTTTTTCTCGCTCGTTCGGTTTCAAGCAGTTGACCGAGTAAGATTCAAGAGGCGGCATCTCCCCCACGTAGTCTTGATTCTCTGGTGTGTTAAATAGATGTGGAAAAGTACCTTTTTCTAAATTCTCAAATCCATACGCCTTCGGAAGTTAACTCAAAGACATATGAAAATAATTTAGCGCATCAATAAACTTTACGTTTTTATACTGTAGTAAAATTATTTTCGAACAATTGAGTATCACATGGAGGTTTTCATGCTTATCTAAATTTTCGATGCAAAACTTGTAGATAAACTGGCAGTCATAGGCCTGACTGTTCTGCGCCAAAACAATTACTTTTTTTGCAATTTTTGCACAGGTAGACACAATCTCGACCAGCTGCTTTTCCGGATGTGCCCAAAAACCCCACAATAGTCACAGTTGGTCTCTATGTCTTCATCCTTTAAACAAAATGTACAAACTTGTTGAGCAACACACAAGTTTGTACGATGGATTTTTTTCTCTTCGTCTCCTGGCACAGAGATTGATTGTGATGCCTCAAAATCATAAAAAATGTATATAATCGGCTTTTTTCTGGTACAATTCTCTTTTTTGAGATTTTGTATAAAACAAAAGTGTCTTATGTCCAAATACTTCTAACAGATATTGCACCAGCTCTGTCCGCACTTGTGTTCTCTTTTTTTTTTTCTTCTTTTTTTCGAATCATCTACGCTTTCATCATTATCTTTTTTTTTTTGCCAATCTATTTTGATTTGTTTACTGCACCTCTTACAAATTTTCAATCTCTCACAAGTGGAGCCTTTTCCGTGAAAAGAGTTCTCTTGTAAATGTTTTTCATAACAACTTTCACCAAAAAAAGTTCTGTAACATACCGTGCATTTTTTTGTCTGGAGCCGATTTTTCACACGGCGGGATACTCATACATTTTTGACACTTTTTTGAACACCAATGGTCTTCAGGATCCTGAAAAATTTTATTACAGGGTACACAAAATCCTTGGCTGGACGAAGCACCGGTCAAACTCTTAATCATTTTAAAATGATTGGTTTGAGGGTAGTATGTTTAGTGCGTGTTTTATAAGGTTGTTTTTTTTTTCACCAAAATATCTTGACACGTCATCCATGCCGTCAAAAAAAAGTTTACTTTCACTAGCAGAAGTGGTGTAGGGATATATTCTGATAACGACGTGGCGAGGCGTAGAGAAATCCTGAAACTCTTGTACCAGAACCATCTGCAGGTATCATGACTCTTGCACTTTTACACAATTCCAGAGCTGCTTGTCGTTGCACACCACCATTGGTGACTCTAATTTTCTCCCAAGCCTCGTGATGATGTCCGGAATGCACTGTTCCTCGGATGGCATAGGTCAGTCCAGTTACCAGCGAGGGGGGCAGACAAAGGTTGTCTTTGTTTGTAATTGTCAAAATCGAGATTTTCCTTGTATTGTCCAGCGACAAGGGTACTCGTCCGGCACCCCTTACCTCGTCGACCAAGGCACAGCTGATTGAGAATGAATCATTTATCTCGAAATCCGAACAGCTCTGTGAGGCGATGTAGAAAATTTCCCAGAGATCATCAACTTTAAAGTCTCTGAGTCTTCTGAATGACATCCACATAGGGCCTTGGTTGAAGTAGTCGGAGTTAACCGAGATCCCAATATGATCACCAGGCCTTCCTCTGTTTGATAGATTTTCATGAAGCTCCTCTATTCCTCTGTCGAACCATTCTACTAAATTTTTACCCTCAGGAGGAGGAACGAAGCGTGCCAAAATTTCGATGCCATTATAACTAAATTAAGGGTAGTACTAGGTACTTTCTTTTTGTAAAATAATACATCTATTCTGTCCTCTTGATTCTCCGCCACGCCCGACCTGAAAAATATTTTCTTTAATAAAAAAGTGTAATATACAAAAAAATATTAAAATTCTCTCGTAAAAAAAAAAAAAAAAATTTTACCTCTTAGAGCATCCTCGTCGTCATCGCTACTCTCAGTATCCTTCTCGCACTCTTGACACTTTCTTTTACATCCTACAGCATCTTCGACGTCATCGTGGCCCTCCGGGTCCTTCTCGCACTCTTGGTGCTCTCTTTTCTTCATTTGCTTTGCATTTTTATTGAAAGCATCATTGTCGCTGCTATCGTTGTCTATGCTTAAGAGTTCAATAACCTCTTCGCACTTAAAGTCCTGATCATTTCCACTTGACTCCTCTGGTTTAGAGAATATTGGATTAACATTCTCGCTGGTTGAAGGTCCAGGTATCAAAGGCTCCTGATTATTTTCACTAAATTGGATAGATGACGAAGGCTTCTGGTCATTTTCATTCACTTGAGAAACAGTGCTAGTAGGACTAGCATCTACACAAAAATAAAATGCAAAATGAAAAATTAAATGATATTCGAACTGATTAAGAAAAAAAAAGTTTTTTTTTAATTCACCTTTGTAAATAAAGTTATCCCCCACTTTATTAGTATCTTCTTCTTCTTCCTCTCTCTCTTGTTCTGCATAATTTTGTACAGGTAAAAGTAGCACTATCGTAAAATTTTTTTAATCAGTAAAAAAAAAAAATAGATTGATTTAAAAAAATGAAAATTTATTTTATTTTTTTTGTTTTACCATTAAAAATAATGTCGTCTCCTTGCTTATCATTTTGCATGTCTAATATCGTAAGCTCGACTAAAAAAAAATTTTTTTTAATTTCATAATAAATTTAACATGAAAAGTATCAAATTTTCATTAAAGTTTCTTTTTACCTTTACGATCATTGTAGTACTGCATCATTTCTTTTCTCCTTGGATCGTCCACCGCAGTAGTAGGCAATATTTTTCGGCTTATAGCCTCTCCCACTTTCACCATCACTCGTTTGTTTAAAAAAAGTCCTTATTTATACAATGCGTACACTATATCAAACTCTACATGCATAATCAGAAAAAATAATTTTTTCTTAAGCACAGGCAGAGGTCTACTTTTAAGGTCCTGCCTCCAATATTTGCCACACATAGTGGTTAAATACGGATGGCACTTAATAGAAAAATTAAGCGCGCACGCGATTACACTTGATAAATGAAGCACTGTTAACTCCATTTTTTTTCTTTTTTTTTTTTTAAGTTGACAATCAACACGGTACGAATGTCTAAACTTGAATGAAGTAAAAAATTACCCCTACCACTGTGCGGACTAGATCAAAGATATATAATTTAAAAGCTCACCTTTTTTTACCCGCGGCGCAGCGGCGCGTGAGCGGCGAGACAGGATCAAATTATACTAATGTCATCTCCTAGTGAACCCCCACTCCTATACTTAAAAAATACAATCACAGCACTTTTATAGAAAAAAGGTGCTAAACTACTGCTGTCTGCAACAGTAACAGGTATTATACTTTTGACTGTTGAAAAGTATAAGTTCTGGCTGCAAAAATTAAAGTGTTTTTTTTTTTATATGTCGTTTTTTTTTTTTTTTTTAAAGTGAAAAATGCAGAAATACATCGATTCGTACGATTTCAATCCAGACTTAATAACCAAAACGCATCAAATATTAGAAGCAATCCTTGCGAGCATTATTCATTCTCAAAAAAAAAAAAAAAATATCGCTGTTATGGAAAGATTTTCAGGAAAGAACTTTGTGTACGAATTGACTAAAGATTCCTTTCATCATTTAAAGTGTACATTAAATTGCATATTGTATCGATTGTCGGCAAAATCAATAAAAACATTTAAACTATAGATACGACGCAACTGTTATGATGTGCGTCGGCCAATTCGTCAACGATCATTTTATCAGATCAAAGATGATGAGAAAAATTCGGATACATTGGGCAGATAGTTGTGGAAAGTTTTTTTTTCTTCAATTTATTATTCTCATTATTATTATTATTTTTTTGCTTACAAAAATTATAGTATAAAGAAATAAAATTTTACTTTTATTTCACTCCACAGCGAAGGCTACTCGCGTTGCTGTTGTCTATGAGGATTCATCGGCCAACGAAGAAGACTTGGATGATGATGAAGAAGAAGAATTTTCGGAATAAAAGAAGAGAAAGTATCAGAGTGATAATTATACGTGAAGTTACTGTAATGTTTGTCTAATGAAAAACAAATAAATGAAAAAAAATTACTATGTGTCAAAATAAAAAAATAAAATTGCGTTTTTATTTCTAACTTCCACCACTACTCTTACTCTGTGACCTTGACGGGTAAGCATTAAATAAGTATACACTGCTCGGAAACTTTGTGCCACGGCCAGTCTCCGGTTATCCTTCCAACGCGACGCTGCATTTTTTTTTGCCGACAAAAATTTCCTGGGGAACATTTTTTATTTTTCCCGGGGACTATGGGTAACTACTGTAGTGGTCATTTAATTTGAAACGAAGTTAACTCGAACTTGTAATTGCACTGTAATTTTCACTTCATCAAACGCGATTTTTGTGAGTGTAGGTGTAAAATTTTTTATTAAAGTATACGTGATTAGAGTGAAAATTCAGTTAAAATTAACAAAAAAAAAAAAAAAGACAAAAGAGAAAATATTCAAGCCATTTAGTAAAATTATACATATATTATACTAATGCTTCTAATATTTTCTCTAAAATGAACTCTTGAAAGTAGTAAAATCAAAATAATATTGAACGGACGAGTTTTATGCAAACTAACAAAAAGTATTCTTGACAAACAATTTTTTTTTCTTGAAAAGGAAATTGACAATTTATGAAATTTATTTATCATTCGATGTTGATGAAAATGATTCATTGATCTCGACGTGGAGCCATTTTGTATTTACAATTGTTCAATATTAAAAACTACTAGTTATTTTGCCTTTACATAAACATTTATGCAAATCCACTTCTGGGAGCAGAGCTTTTCAGAAGCCAAATTTTCTTTCAAAATTTCACGGCACTTCTTCATTTGAACATGCACAAATAAAACTGTCTTTTTCTAAAATTCAGCTGTAAAATAGAATAAGAATCTTTTTAAAAGGTGGCTCAGCGCCGAGATCAATGAATAATTTTCATCAACATCGAATGACAAATAAATTTCATAAATTGTCAATTTCCTTTTCAAGAAAAAAAAATTGTTTGTCAAGAATACTTTTTGTTAGTTTGCATAAAACTCGTCCGTTCAATATTATTTTGATTTTACTACTTTCAAGAGTTCATTTTAGAGAAAATATTAGAAGCATTAGTATAATGTATGTATAATTTTACTAAATGGCTTGAATATTTTCTCTTTTATGTCTTTTTTTTTTTGTTAATTTTAACTGAATTTTAACTTTGATACTATTTTTCAAATGAAAAAACATCTCGCCGTTATTTTTTACTTTTTTAAAAGTAAGTTTTTTTAGATTTTACCTCAGTCGACAGGTCAGTCATATAAGTTACTGCTCTATGTTGCTCTTTAGAATTTTTTAATTCTAGTTTTTCAAAGCATTTGCAAACTTTAATTCATTTCATTAAATTAAACTTTAATCAAATTCAAGTTTTAGAAAAACAAATTTAAGAGTTGTTAAGCAAATACAAAGCTTCATTGGCTTGATAAAAAAAATAGGTAGACGCTTAAGCTTTGGTTTAAAATCTAGATGCTGGGAATCAAACTATAATCAGAGTTATAATTAAATCAGAGTTTAGCTATTGTAAGATTATATACTAATTTTTTACATGATTCAATAATTTTGAGTTTATGGTTCTACTTCTAGTTGGTCTTGAATTAAGGTCAACAGAAATACCAAACTTTTATCATGAAACCGATAAAATTATAAAATTTAAAACACACCTAAATTTGCTTTAAGAATTATCATTGGAATCCAACATCAGGATTGAGGATGGAAGAATAAATTTATTTTCATGTGCTCAAACTATTCATTTAAAATTTCATACTTAATTATACATTATATTTTTTAAATCAATTTAATTGTGACAAGAGATCTTAAAAACTTTTATTATATTAAGTCATTGCCTCAAAAAGTTCTCCCTTTACATTAGACTTTAACCAGTTTGAATATTTCATCAATGCAAAATTGCATGTCAATTAATCAAAACAAATAAACCCAACTTAATAAATGACTTTATCAATAACCAACTACTTGTTCGCTTTCTACTCTTTTGTCTTATAGGAAAATGAAAAAGTTGAACATACTTTTTTTAAATGTGGTATTAAAAAAATCTTTCCTTATAATAAGATAAATGACTGAAAAAAAGACAAGTTTAAGAAACTGGTGAAAGATAAAAAAATCAGAAAGATCAAAAAAATTTATAAACATGGTTAATTTTTTGTTTTAATTAGTTAAAAGTTCAGAGTTAACTGTAAAAAATGTTTGTGTGTGATTTGTCCAAAAATGTAAATTTTAATTGTAATTTTAAAATGATCTATAACAGATTTAATTTAATGAAATTTTAAATATAATTTTAAAGGTAATATTATATCAATCAAAAAAGAAATTAATCTTTAGGTGATGACTCAGATACCAAAAGATATAATTTCATGAATTTTGTGGCTTTATTATATTCTTACATTTTCATTCCAAGTCAGGATGAGAATAAAGACGGATCAATAAAAATATGATAACAAATTAAGATGAATAACAACAATACTCAATAATTATACAAAAATGATAAAGCCACTAAATAACTTATTTGAAAAGCAGTGTTTTCATTTTCATCTACCTCACTTTCATCAACTTTTATAAAAAATTTCAGCATGAACATACACTAAAAAAAAAAAAAAAACTTGGGTCATTAACTTTTATTAAAAAAATTAAAAGTTAGCAGTTATAAATCATTATTATCATTATAATGAATAATAATGTATATAAAAAAAAAAATGAATTTTTATTATTACTATCAGTTAAGTAAAAAAAAAAAAATTAGTAGAGAACGTGGTAGAGATAGAGATATTTATTTTTTTAATAACAGCATTTTTTATTATAATTTTGATAATAATATACACTTTCATTACCCTGTTGAATGTCCACACGTGTGGCACACGTAACGTTATTTTCAAGTACATGATTATCAATAGTTAATTATTTAATGATTTTATCGCCTCTTATGTCATAAATAATCAAAAAATTGTTTTTTTTTCATTTTACGTGCTTTTCTTTAACTCACAATGTTTCGTCGTTGTCGTCGTACGTTCAAAACTGCCAAGCTCTAGAACTTGGAGCTTGTAAGACCTGGAGCTCTGAAATTTTGCAGAGAGTCTTGGTTCGGATGACAATACATGAATCCGTAGTCACTTATCGACCTGGACATCCAGGTCGCCGATGACGGGGGTACTTGAGGGAGTCATCTCCGAGAATTTGGGATAAATTCTTCGGGGATGACTTTGAGGAAAGTTCTAGCGTATTTATCGAGGCAATTTGAACCTAAGTATTAAGGTCACCGTTGATGGGGTTACCCGGGGTACCTGGGGGTCATCTCCGAGAATTCGAATCAAATTCTTGGGATATGACTTAGGATAGATTTCGGGGGTGTTTCACATTATATGAGGAAGAAGTTTGAACCTGGAGAGCCAGGTCGACGATAACGGGTGTACCTAGGGAACCTGGAGGTCATCTTCGAGAGTTAGGAACAATTTCTGCGGAAATGACTTTAAGAGGTGTTATAGAGTATTTGTCGAGGCAACTTAAACCTAGGTACCCAGGTCGCCGACGACGGTTGTTCCTGAGAAACCTGGAGGTCATCTTCGACAGTTTGGGCCAATTTCTGCGGGGATGACTTAAAAGTTCTGCATTTTTGTTCAACTAAATTATACTTCTCGGAGATGACCCCAAGGTACCCCAGGTACCCCCATCATCGGTGACCTTGGTACTTTGGTTCAAATTGCCTCGATAAATACTCTATATTACCTCTTAAAGTCATTTCCGCAGAAATTGTCCCTAACTCTCGAAGATGACCTCCAGGTTCCCTAGGTACACTCGTCATCGTCGACCTGGCTCTCCAGGTTCAAACTTCTTCCTCATATGCTCTCAAACACCCCCGAAATCTATCCTAAGTCATATCCCAAGAATTCGACCCGAATTCTCGGAGATGACCCCCAGGTACCCCGGGTACCCCTATCATCAGTGACCTTGGTACTTTGGTTCAAATTGCCTCGATAAATACTCTATATTACCTCTTAAAGTCATTTCCGCAGAAATTGTCCCTAACTCTTGAAGATGACCTCCAGGTTCCCTAGGTACACTCGTCATCGTCGACCTGACTCTCCAGGTTCAAACTTCTTCCTCATATGCTCGAAACCACCCCCGAAATCTATCCTAAATCATATCCCAAGAATTCGACCCGAATTCTCGGAGATGACCCCCAGGTACCCCGGGTACCCCTATCATCAGTGACCTTGGTACTTAGGTTCAAACTGCCTCGATAAATACTCTAGAACTTTCCTCAAAGTCATCCCCGAAAAGTTTAGCCCAAATTCTCAGAGATGACTCCCTCAGGTACCCCCGTCATCGGCGACTTGGAGGTCCAGGTCGATAAGTGACTACGGATTCATGTATTGTCATCCGAACCTAGACCCTCTGAAAATTTCAGACCTCCAGGTCTTACAAGCTCCAAGTTCTAGAGCTTGGCAGTTTTGAACTTACGACGACAACGACGAAACATTGTGAGTTAAAGAAAAGCACGTAAAATAAAAAAAAAAAACAATTTTTTTGATTATTTATGACATAAGAGGCTATAAAATCATTAAATAATTAACTATATCCATATTTTATTCCTTTTTATAATCATCTACTTGAAAATAACGTTACGTGTGCCACACGTGTGGACATTCAACAGGGTATATGCTGTTATATACTAACTATTTCACACATTTTATTTTCTCATTTCAAATATGCACGTTTGAAGCACTAATAATAAAAGCATCAATTTTTTCTCCATAAGCAACAATAACACAATGATCGAACTGACGAAGTTCACCGAAGGTCATATTTATTTTATTTTAATAATGAAAAAAAAAAAAAAAAAAGCAACATGTCTTTTGTCGAGGCATCAGCACGAGTGCAGGCAGACTGCAGACTGCAGAGTACTGCCTGTGCATCGCGTCTCAACCAGGCTTACTAGATTGCGCTGAAAAAATACATGCCGCCTGTGGCCGCTTGCTGCTGGAGAGGCGCGCAGGCTTCAGCGCGATCTAGCAACTCTGGTCTCAACAACCTATCGACAAATCTCGATCTCGAAGAAACTCGAAAAATCGAACTTGCAGTTCGATCGAGCCAAAGGGCTGAGTACGGAAATCCTAAAAAAAGCTGAAACTCCTGAAACAGCGCATGATAAAAAGAAAAAGGTAATAAATTTTTAAGCAGCAATCATTTCGGGACAATTTTTTATTTTTTTATTGTTCCCCAGTTTATTGGCTACTTATAGCACATGAAAGATTTGAAAAAAAATTCGTATATTATGGTTTTCATCTCACGGACTAACCTTGAAAACTAGAAATCAAAGTATATAAAGCGTACGCTTTTTCACGGTCGTTTTTTAAACCTCTCGCCGTTCAACCGCTACCGCGATTTAGGATTGCACTTCACGTGTAAATGTATTTCTCTTGAAACGAGATGTGAATGTAAGCATCAAAGCTTTATTGAACTTAAAGCAATCAAGTATCACGTGTTGAATTTCAAGTTAGGATTTAATCCGTAAGAAAAAACCCGTAAAATGCAGCAATCCGTGAACAGATTTTTGTAATAGTAGCAATATTTATTTTGCAGATGTGATCGTAATAGTATTTTGAAGAAAGAACGGCGAGTTGTAATTTATTGTAGCAAAATAGATTCACGGCTACTTGTAATTTAACCGACCACGTGGCTGAGTACACCTATCCATCGAATTTAAGCGAGCAATTTAGAAAATGAAAAATAACCGTCCTCGTCGCCACTGTTGTGTATGTGGGTTGTAAATTTAAAGTTCGAGTGGGTAGGAAATAAAGCTCAGATGTAATTAATAGTTTAGTAGTTTATTCAATTAATAGTACATATAAATGATCGCGTACACTCAGCCGAACTGTACGAGTCGGGCGCCGTGTTCACTCTCCCTGCCCTTCGCGTGATCGCGCACCCCGCACACATACAGTTGCCGAAGCTTACACACATGTGCCAGCATAAGGCGCTGTCCCAACAACCATCAAAATTATTTTATTTAAAAAATTTTTATTAATCACGAAATTTATTTATGAATTCATTTTATTTACTATCACATTGTTTTTTATATTTTAAAAGAATATCTTTATTTGGGAATCTGAAAGTTTGAGGTTATGAGGTTATGTTTACAAAAAAACTCTGTTTGTAAATACCATTTAAGAACTTCAAAGTTAAATTTTACTTTAATTTTTATCATCAACTTTGGCTTGATGCACTAACACCGCATTTTCTGAAGTAAAACAAGCAAAATATTTATCAGAAGTTGTGAAAATTAAATGACCAAACACTAGAGTTTCGACTGAAGACCGAATAACGTACTAGTGTTAGTAAGTGGTCGACCGGCCATGAAACATAAATTAAATTATAAATTAAAATTGTATTTATTTTATTTATGAAAAAACAAATTTGATTTCTTCAAGGATCAATTGGATGTAAAAAGTAAATTTTTTTTATAAAGTTTGTACGATTATATACTTGTTAAAATAGAAAAAAAAAGTTACTTTCAATTCATTTATCTTAATAATTTACAAAATGTGTACTGGTCGCCAGGTACTGCTACGTGACCCATGACCGGTACATTTACTTTACATGTAGTTCTTACTTTTTAGCACAAAAATAACTTTCAATAATTTCAAAAAACAATAAGGAAAATTATTCAATGTTTTATAAACTTATTATTGAAGGTATTTTCATATCTTTAATACGATGAGATGAGATTGACTTTCAACAAAAAATTTAATGATCACTAGTAGAACGAGCAGAAATTAGAGTAAGCTTATTTATTTGAAAAGAAATTTTGTTTTACTCCACACTGGAAAAATCTAAAAAATGTGATATTTAAATTACTTCTATCACTCAAAAACCCAGTGTATTTTAATATCCAGGACCAACGCAGCAGCTAGCAAAACTAATCAGCAAATTTAAATTGTATTGCGAATACTACAGATGCTCATACAAACGAATTGATCACCATCAGCCAAGAAAGATTTGCTTCAGTTTGTTGCTGCTGTCCGAGACGAAAGAAGAATTAAAAAAAGAAAAAAACGAAAAAAAGGTGTCTTGGTCGCCTGTTAGAAGCAAATCATAATTATTTTTTAATTGAAAATTTTAATTTGAAAATTAGAAATTTAAACAATATAAAAATAAGGTATATATTTAAATTTGTCGGAAAACGACATTTAAATATTTAATTGTTTGATCTTTTTATTTTTATAGATTTTTTACATAAATTAAATTAAGCCATTAACGTTAATCAGATTTTCCGGATTCAATTAATTTCAAATTCTTCGCGCGCTAAGTGACTGACTGTGGCGCTGCGTCGCCGTCTGCTAAGAGCACAGTCAGTTCACCTCTGGTCGCTGCGTGCTACACCCGCTTACCATGTGCCCCGAGCACCCAATAAATTGTTTTCAATTAATTACAACTTTGTTGGTTAAATAACTATTGTAGATCTCAGTACCTAATCCTTACTTTATTTTTCATGGTCCTTCGAGCCGGATTTGAACCAGCGACCTATGGATTGCTCGCGAGATGGAACTACTGGCTGATCATAAACCGCTCAAGCAGAGCACTTTACTCAAGATCAACCCTTTCTTGGTGGATGGCTTACTCCGGATTGGTGGCAGGCTCAAGCACTCGGTCTTGGACTACGAAGAGAAGCACCCTCTTATACTGCCTGACCATAGTCACTTCACCAAACTCTTGGTACTGGATGCCCACCAACGCTCGCTGCATGGTGGTACACAGTTGACCCTGGCTACGCTTCGCTGTCGCTACTGGATCCTGAAGGGTAGGCAGAGGGTCAAAAGCATTATTGGTTCCTGTTTGGTCTGTCGTCGTCATTCTGTAAAGGTCATCAACCCCTTTATGGCCTCTTTACCCAGCGACAGAGTGCGTCCAGTCTTCCCGTTTGAGCACTCAGGCGTGGACTTCGCTGGGCCTTTCAAATTGAGACTCACTAAGTCCCGTGGCAAGGGCACAATGAAGGCCTACATGTGCATCTTCACCTGTTTGGCCACCAGAGCGACTCATCTGGAATTGGTAGAGGACTACACGACGGAGGCATTTGTGGCTGCTTTCACCCGATTTACTTGCCGACGTGGCCATTGCTCGTTGATGAGAAGCGACAGAGGTACAAACTTTGTTGGTGCTGACAAGGAACTGCGCAGGATGTTCGAAGAGGCTTCGGAGCAGATGCTAGTCATCATACCCGCACTGGCTACTCTAGGCACACAGTGGGTCTTCAATCCACCTCGAGCTCCACACTTCGGTGGCGTATGGGAGACCATGGTAAAGTCCACAAAGTTTCACCTTCGTAGGATGATAGGTGAGCACGTTTTCAACTTCGCTGAGTTTAACACACTGCTCTGTAGAATCGAGGCCTGCCTTAACTCGAGGCCCTTGGGTCGAGCCTCTGACGACGCCGATGACTGGGTCATCACTCCGGCTCACTTCTTGATCCAGAGGCCTTCATTCATTGTTCCTGAGCCGTTCAATCCGGCAGGGAAGGTCCCCCTAGGCAAAAGATGGAATTGGATCAGCCAAATGAGCCAGGAGTTCTGGAGTAAATGGTCCAAAACCTACCTGAAGACTCTTCAAGAAAGGCAAAAGTGGTTTCAGCCCTCACGAAACCTTCAGACAGGTGATTTGGTCCTTATTAAGGACGATCTTCTGGCCCCAACACAATGGTCACTTGGTAAGGTAGAAGCAGTTCATCAAGGTGCAGATGGTCAAGTTCGAGTCGCCGATGTTAAAACTGCTGACTCTAGCTATACTTGGCCAGTGGTAAAATTGGTTTTACTTTTACCAGTCAACGAACTCAACAGTGACGAACTTTAAAGTATCAGTGAGAGTACTTAGGTACTGTAGTGTTTATAGACTTTCTCAATTTTTTTCTTAAATTTAAACTTATAACCTAATTTGTTGACTAATTTTAGAGATCTAGCTTTATATCGAGTCATTTTTTGTTCCTAATTAAAAGTCCCTTAATGGGCATGATCTCAGTGCATAGATTTAGTCATTATTTAAGTTTTGAAATCTAATTTATTTTTGACTTGCTAAGTTTCAACCGTCTTAATACGCTGCGACGTATTAAAGTGGGCGGTATGTCGGAAAACGACATTTAAATATTTAATTGTTTGATCTTTTTATTTTTATAGATTTTTTACATAAATTAAATTAAGCCATTAACGTTAATCAGATTTTCCAAATTCAATTAATTTCAAATTCTTCGCGCGCTAAGTGACTGACTGTGGCGCTGCGTCGCCGTCTGCTAAGAGCACAGTCAGTTCACCTCTGGTCGCTGCGTGCTACACCCGCTTACCATGTGCCCCGAACACCCAATAAATTGTTTTCAATTAATTACAACTTTGTTGGTTAAATAACTATTGTAGATCCCAGTACCTAATCCTTACTTTATTTTTCAAAATTTATATATTATTTCTGTAAATAGCTACTCCACCACTTGTGTAATTTTTTTTTTGAAATTTGGCAATACCTGAAAAATTTGGAACCTCTATTATTTAATTATTTTTCATTTTTGTTTCGGTTAAAATTAGTATATTTTGTTTTTTTTTTTTTTTCAATTTTTATAAATTTTAATATTATAGTATTTATAAAGAAGAGTATTTAATTTAGGTTTATCTCTTTTCTTTCTACATCTTTCAGAATTTGTTTTTATCGATACTTTTTCCAGGAGATATATATGGGTCAAAATAATACTTTTTTAAAAAACCGTCCACACGAGGTTCACCGATTTTATTGCAATTTTTTTTGGCAAAAGTACTATTTAATAGAAGACTTTTGCCATAAACTAGAGGTCTCTATCTTATTTCTACTTGGTGCTAGATTTTTTCAAAGATTGAAAAATGGCCTATTTTTAAGCTGCATTAAGCAATTTTAAGGTATTTTTCGAAAAATTCTAACTTTTCATCAAAATTAGGTAGAAACCTCTAGTTTGCGGCAAAATTTTGATCAAAATAAGTTCTTTTTTGTAAAAATATTTTGACAACATAGTTTGGTTATTTTTATAATAATACAGGCCTACACAGATATTGCTATTTTTGCTCATTTGCAGGTATCTTCGAACAACCGTAGCTTTTTCTAGGCTAAAATTTTGTGCATATTAAAAAATTGTTGAATTTTTTTATGAAAAAACAAAAATTTACCTACCAACCGGAACGCTGTACGATCTTCCACTTCCAAGATGTAGCTGTTTAAAGTTGCCAAAAAACACAAAAAACGCGTTTTTTACGATTTTCACACGCATTTTTGATCGGTTTCGACCTTATTTTTTCTCTCAAAAATATGTGGAATCTTCTCTTCATATGTTTCCAAACAAGCTCCCATAGTAATTGTAGTGCGGATTTGGGGTTTTAGTTGATTCCAAAGCATACACTTTTGACACATTTGATGTGCTAAACTAGTGTTTTTTTAACAATATACACGCTACATTTAACTTTTTCGTTCATTATAGATGTTTTGAAATTATTTTTTGACTGAAAACTATTAAAATTCCAGCCAAAATTAGGTCACCTGCTTTGAAAAAATTGATACTCAACGAAATATTGATCTCAATATCAAAATGATATACTACTTTTATTCAGTTTTTTAGTTTTTTGATTCGTTAAAAATCTATGTTCAAATATTGTAAATAATATACCACTTGTGTATTTATTTTTTTCTAATTTTGAAATTACAAATAATTGATCATAGTTTCTCAATTATTCTGATAAAACAATCATGGATTACTATTGCTTACTCTGAAAAAAATGAGTCCAAATTAAAAATGTTTTTCATTAAAATTTTTAATAAACAAATAACGCGATGAGCTACAACCTCATAACCTTGGGCATGGCTAAAAAAATGTTAATATTTTTAATAAACAAGTAAGGCGATGAGCTACAATCCCATAACACTGGGCAGAGTGAATGAAAAATAATTAAATTTTCTAATAAACAAATAAGCCGATGAGCTACAACCCCATAACCTTGGGCATGGCTGAAAAAAATGTTAATATTTTTAATAAACCAATAAGGTGATAAGCTACAACCACATGACGGTTGGCGTAGCGAATGAAAAATAATTAATTTTTTTAATAAACAAATAAGCCGATGAGCCACAACCCCATTACATTGGGCGTAGTGAATGAAAAATAATTAATTTTTTTAATAAACAAATTAGCCGATGAGCTACAACCCCATAACATTGGGCGCAGCGAATATAAAATATGTGAATATTTAAATAAACAACTAAGCAAACAAGTTTACCACCCCATAACCATTGACATGGATAAAAAAAATGTTTGAGCCATGCCCAATGTTATAGGGTTGTAGCTAATCGGCTTATTTGTTTATTAAAAAATTTCATTATTTCTCATTCACTCCGCCCAGTGTTATGGGGTTGTAGCTCGTCGCCTTATTTGTTTATTAAAAATATTAACATTTTTTTTAGCCATGCCCAAGGTTATGAGGTTGTAGCTCATCGCGTTATTTGTTTATTAAAAATATGAACATTTTTTTTAGACATGCCCAAGGCTATGGGGTTGTAGCTTATCACCTTATTTGTTTATTAAAAATATTAACATTTTTTTTCAGCCATGCGCTAGGTTATGGTGTTGTAGCTTATCGGCTTATTTGTTTATTAAAAAAAATTAATTATTTTTACTAAGCACGCCCAGTGTTTTGGAGTTGTAGCTTATCGGCTTATTTGTTTATTACAAAAGTTAATTATTTGTTATTCACTATGCCTAGGGTTATGGGGTTTTAAGCGTGTCTGCTTATTTGTCTATTAAAAATTTAAATTTCGTTACTCCCTTTATTAATTAAAAAAAAAAAACAAAAAATTCAAATCAAGCATTCCTGAAGATTTTAAATTTGCCGCGTCTGGCTGGTTCACACTTTTGAGAGACCTTCAAGGCAGCGCTCTTGCTCCAAGAATCAAAGATCATGTTTTGATTCGATATATCGACTCGACTTTCTAATCGAATCTCTCATTCTCTTTTTCATAAGTGGACATATTTATAAGTAGAATGTAGATTGGTAGATTGTTGCATACTTCATAGAATTCAAAAAATAACATTTTTAATTTGGACTCATTTTTTTCAGAGTAAGCAATAGTAATCCATGATTGTTTTATCAAAATAATTGATAAACTATGATCAATTATTTGTAATTTCAAAATTAGAAAAAAATAAATAAACAAGTGGTATATTATTTACAGTATTTGAACATAGATTTTTAACGAATCAAAAAACTAAAAAACTGAATAAAAGTAGTATATCATTTTGATATTGAGATCAATATTTCGTTGAGTATCAATTTTTTCAAAGCAGGTGACCTAATTTTGGCTGGAATTTGAATAGTTTTTAGTATAATAATATAAAAAATAATTTCAAAACATCTATAATGAACGAAAAAGTTAAATGTAGCGTGTATATTGTTAAAAAAACACTAGTTTAGCACATCAAATGTGTCAAAAGTGTATGCTTTGGAATCAACTAAAACCCCAAATCCGCACTACAATTACTATGGGAGCTTGTTTGGAAACATATGAAGAGAAGATTCCACATATTTTTGAGAGAAAAAATAAGGTCGAAACCGATCAAAAATGCGTGTGAAAATCGTAAAAAACGCGTTTTTTGTGTTTTTTGACAACTTTAAACAGCTATATCTTGGAAGTGGAAGATCGTACAGCGTTCCGGTTGGTAGGAAAATTTTTGTTTTTTCATAAAAAAAATTCAACAATTTTTTAATATGCACAAAATTTTAGCCTAGAAAAAGCTACGGTCGTTCGAAGATACCTGCAAATGAGAAAAAATAGCAATATCTGTGTAGGCCTGTATTAGTAGTATGGCTAAGAGTAAGCTCATACTTTTTTGAGGTGGCGCGAGACTCCCATACTTTTTTGAGGTGGCGCGAGACTCTCATACTTTTTTGAGGTGGCACGAGACTCTCATACTTTTTGAGGTGGCGCGAAACTCCCATATTTTTTGAGGTGTCGCCTAACTTTCATACTTTTTGGAGGTGGCGACACTCTCTCATACTTTTCGACACCGCTCTCTCGTCCTTTGCCCCCCCCCCCTCCCCGCTATGCTGTTTTGGACGCCGTGCTCTCGTACCTTTTTGCGTGGTACAGCTGGTGCTAGTGGGTAGCCGCTGCTGGCTAGCCACTAGCCTCTACTTTTAATACTACTTATTTTTAATTGATAAAATTTAAATTATTAGAATTCAATTAAATTTTTTCCCTTTTCTTTAATTTTTTCATATTTAATCTTTTTTTCATTTTTCTTTTCGTAAGTTTTTTGTTCTTCTTTAAGCTTTTGAAAGCTTTTATGTTGGTCATCTTGACGCTTTTTTTCCTCAGAATAACTTTTAAAACCTGAGGATTTTTCATCTTTTATTCTTTCGTAGCCAGAGGAGCTCTGTTTTTGACCCATCTTGCTCGAAGGTTAGATTAAGACTGAATTTCTTCCCACTCCATATCCTGCAAATCCAAATTTTCCAAAATGACTTTTTTCATGATTCGAGCGTTTTGCAATGCGCATGTCGTTTTTCTGAGAAATTGGTGATTCAAGCAAATAGTGGCAACTTTAGTCGGTTTCTCGGAATAATCAATTGACGTCACTTCACAAACAGGTAAGTTGAATCTTTCTAACCAGTTCTTTTTCATTTCACCTCTTACATAAATTTTTTTGGCATCCGATAAGTATTTCTTGAGCACGTTTACCACGAGTGTGTATGGCACTTTTCCGGAACTCCACGAAAAACCATGCTTGGTGGTTTCTAGTAAACGATTGATATTTCTGTACTTATTCGATAATCTCTGCCAAGGAAAAGGTTCTTGGAACATGAATACCTTTGCGTCAGAATCATCATGCAATGAAATTATTGCAAGTTCTTTGACAACAAAGTTATTTCCTGGTTGCAAAAATCCTTGCATATCAGCGGCGTACTCCATTATATATTTAATTGCTTGTACATACAAGTTGAATCGTGTGTAAACTTGCCTAAGCCTTTTTCCGTGTATATTTTATTACGACTCAATATTTGTACACTGTAATGTTTTGGACAGCGAGTGTCGTATTTAGAGAAACTGTAATCCCTCAAATGTTTATTGGATATACCAAATCTAATGTTAAAAACCTTATGTTTGATGATTATCTCTTCGAGTTCTGACACTGTTATATCCTCAAAAACTTTTTCATCATAAAAGTCACCATATTCATGATGAGGACTTGAACATTTTAAATCATGACAATTTTTCCAACTACTTCGAAGGTAGCCACCAGGTGGATATGAACATTCACGTTCTTTGAAACGTCCGTATATTGCAACATAAAATTTTAAACTATTTTTATCTTTGTATAAATTAACGATTTCTAGAACTTCTTTGATTTCTCGCTGAACTGCAGCTGTTTGAATTTGTAGCTTCAATTGTACTAACGTCTGAAGTATTTTATGCCAAATTAAACCCTCGCATGATTTTTTGTATTCTGGATAATATTCGCAACTAGGAATATTGCAACTGGTTTCTCTGCAGCACTTGGAGACTACTTGACTTCGGCATCTTGGAGTATACTAAGCGATCTTTCTGACGTCTCCGCTGACAGGATTGTACTCGACTATTCGATCATGTATGATCAAGCAGTAGCAGTTGTGATTCCAGGAAAATTGTCACTTGATTCAAATTCCAAACGAACATCTACCAGAGTGTTTTTCAGAGATTCGTTCTGTTTGGAGCAGTCCAGAACAATCAGTGAAATTTTCTTGATAAAATTTTCCTTGCTCAACAACGGTTCTGACTCTTTACCATAGTACGAATTCTGAAAATTGACGTACATGTCGTAAAGCATAGCATACTGGTTCTGACCAATATCCAAATTCAGATTACTGTAAGGATAATACTGAGAATTGAGAAACAGTTTAGCATTTCTGATATTGCAATGATCAAATTGACTCAAGTTTTTATCTTTTTGATTTTTGCGATTGGCCTGAAATGCTAGAATAACAAAGCGGGGTTTTTCCAATTGATTGGATGTTTTCACTGTCCATACGTGTTTTGAAGTACTAGAAAGCATAGGATACTCAAATAATTTTCAAGATCGAAAACTCATGACCACTGGTTTATCCCTTTGCAGATGATTCAACATGCTAATTTTATTTTTGTTGGAGAGAAACACGTACGGCATGAGCCATTCGATTTTAAATAATTGAATTTTCCAATTTTCCCATTTATCTTCTGCTCCCTCCTTATAAGATGATGATTTGATCGCATTGACATCTGTATTGGATCTTCGAAGAATCAATTCATGTTTTGTATTGACCACAATCTTTCGATAATCCTCTGCAAAACCCAGAAGCATGCTGAGAGGGATAAATATATCGAAATAACCATTATCAGTGATCTTGATTTTTTCGTCTACATCGACCCATCCAGCATTTTCCAAGGTTTGTCTTGGATTGAAAGATTACCAACCTTTTATGAGTGATGTAAGTCCAACGTTTTTGCAACGATCGATTTCGATTGCATTGATCTCGTATCTAATTTCATCAAACAAGTGGCAAATTCCATTGTTGACAAAATCAGTATGAGCTAATACACTATTGTCTTCTTTTACTAATTTTCCACAAATGTGGAGCGAACTTTTAGATGGTAACAAACACAAGTCTTGATGTTGAATTGACATACGGATTTTGTCACTGTTGTTGAAATGAGCACCTGTGTATGGCTGATGAGCATGTACTTCGTAATGTGAGATAATGTCATCAAACACTACAGGTGTCTCTATACTTAGAATTTCGTCCATTTTTCTTGTAGCAGCAGAAGAATATGCAAGTTATTTTTCACCAGGCTTTACTCGGAAGCCGAGACTTTTTAGAATTTTTATGTTTTGCCGTGTTAACGCTTTCAGAGTTCGTTAACGACTGATGGTCGAGCGACATGGTGCAGGGCTTTTATATCCTCGCCCGTAAAAAACGATCCCCATCACGTGACTGATTTGATATGTAATCTAACAGTAATCGTTTCTCCACGAAAATTAACCAAGTCACCGTCCTGATCAACTATACGCAGTTGAATGTAATCTATGCACTTGTTTGAAACTGGTAAATAAATTACTTGAGAAGGAGCTTCGATAATTTTATATCCAGGAGGAACAGCAGGAAAAAATTGATGAATTGTGTGAATGCTTTGATTATTTATGTAAGCACCAGTCGTTATATTACACTCGATTCTCAAAGAGTTAACTTTAAGAATTTTAACTGGTAAATCAGAGGTGTGTTTGATGTTAGCAGGAAGTTTTCTTTGAGTAAAACCTAGTAATCGACCTACAGAATCCTTAGATTTCAAAATGACCTCTTCACTACACTTGATCACGCTTGTTAACGTGTTATTGTTAGGTTTCAAACTGAATGTTATGTCATCAGTAAGGTGATTTTTTATATATTTTTCAATATCTTCAATTTCGTAGCTGCCTGTAGGTATTTTTATCACTTTATTACCAACTTTGATTTTATTATTTTTTTCATCATGTATTGAATGAAATGACAAAAATTCTACCAAACCAAGCACGTAGTTTTTGTTTGATGAAAGTTCAAAAGGAGGAAAGTAATGAGCTTCAAGTGAAGAAGTTTTACCTGATAAAGTTAAGGTTATTGACTCCATAATAGCTCAAAGTAGACTGAGGTCTTAAGCTTAAACTTTCTCTTTATATACCTAAAAGCTTGTTGGATAAAAATTGTAGACATAGGTGACCACAATTGTATGTTCCAAAGTCTTGGAATCTTTGAGGATTATATTTGACTTTGCCCACACCTAAATATAAAATTAAATCAAGAGGTGATCTAAGGTCACCAAAACTATCAAAGTAGATCACTTCTTTTCCTATTTTACGATAAGCCACCCAATGAGTTCCAGGACCATTATCGTCATCAAGATTTACTATCGCTGATTCACGATAAAGAGGACCATTTGCTGGCAAAGAATTTCTCATGAATACACCACGAAAATAAGGTATTTTTAATTTTTTAGCATATTTAATCAAATCAAAGTTAGACAACGCTCTTTTGGGTAAACTTATTTCGAGCTTTTTTTTTTAAGCTCCCACCCATATAAGGTTTGAGGTATAGACCATAACCCGTTTTGGTTTCAAGTATAATCCTTTCCCGAGAGCTATAGCTTCCATGGTTTGATTATGTCTACGATTTTCTTCCAATTGTTCTTTCGATGACTTTGCTTGATTGATTGCCTTGGCTACTCCAGCTGCTCCACCAGCAAGGGCACCTGTTGCACTTAATCCGGCAAAAAGAGGAATCAGATGCGGCAAAACCTCACCGATTTTCTTAGAAACTGGAAGAATTCTTGGAATTATAACATTTTTCTTGCCACCAGCTTTTTTGATGGCCTCCCGTGCATTCTTTATTGCTGAGCTTATAGCTTTTTTAGCACATTTTCCTGAAACATTTGGTTTTGCAGCCTTGATTATTTGTTTCAAAGTTGCCTTTTTTGTTTTTCTTTTCTTGATTCTTCTTCTTTTGGTCTTTTTCAGACCCTGTCCGAGTTTGGTTTTTAAATTCATAGCGTTAGTAACAGCGTACGCTGCAGCTCTTTCACCGATACTTGCATCTTTTGAAAGTACTCTACCCCAAGCTTTATTCGCAAGGTCTCTATCTGCTGCGTGTCTAGCTTGTAAATCTTCTCGATTCTGAGAATAAGCTATGTCGTGGTCCTTGCAAGCTGAGTCTAATAAATTTATTCCTGGATCACCACGTGCTAAACGTTTACCCAATTTTGTTCCAGGTCCACAATACTGATATCCTGGAATATGGGCTTCATTTGGGAGTTTATTGATTAGCTTGTTTACCAGACCACGACCTTTCTTCTCGTGAATGATCATGACTGTTCAGAAGTTCATGAATGAATGAGTTGAACACTATATAAACCCTATATTTATACCTCCTCGGACCAGTCTTTGTTCAGAATTGAAACGCTCAACATGGATTTCCTACCGAGTTCCAAGAAACTTCCCGTGATGAATTTCGACACAATAGTCGAAGAGGAAAAAAAGATCAACAGACATGGTGATTTACTTCCGGATACGATAAGAGCAGTATTCTGCGGACCTTTCAACTGTGGAAAGACCAATAGTTTATTGGCTCTCATTTACGCAAGAAAATGGTCTCAGATTCGAGAATGTGTATGTTTATTCGAAATCTCTCAACCAACCGAAATATAAATTTCTGAAAGATCTTTTAGAACCCATAGATGGCGTAAAATATTTTCCATTTAGTGAGCACGAAGATGTAATATCACCAAAAGACGCTCTCCCGAATTCATTAATGATTTTTGATGACGTTGCTTGCGAAAAACAAGATAACATGAAAGCATTCTTCTGCATGGGTAGACATGCTAAAGTGGATTCTTTCTATCTTTGTCAGTCATATGCTCAAGTGCCAAAACATCTTGTACGAGATAACGTTAATCTACTCATACTATTCAGACAAGATGATGTAAATTTGAAACATGTGTACAACGATCACGTCAACACTGACATGCCTTACACGAGTTTCAGGAATTTCTGTTCAGAATGTTGGAAAGATAATCATACATTTGTTATCATAGATAAGAACAGACCGATAAACTCTGATCGATATCGCAAATGCTTTGATAATTTTGCTATAAATATAACCAACTAAATGACTGCGTCATCAGTCTATAGTAAGATTTAAAAAGGTCAACATGCCTCATATAGAAAGAGAAAAAAATATGCTGGAGCAGCTTGTCAAAGCACGTCAAGCTGTAAAGCAGAAATACAATTTGGTTAAATCTCAAAGAGATGGTACAGAAAAAGTCTTAAATGAAACGTTCAAACCCATCAATACTCCCCTCCATGAACTCGTGAATCATAAAAAATCAGATTCTATGAAAAAGGAGGAAAAATTTGAGGATCTAAAGAGTGATTTGATTAAATTTGAGGATCGAAAGAGTGATGTGATTAAATTTGAGTATAATTTTCAGAGTGACGAAGACTCTATTAAAGAAGACTCTTTTGGAGAAGAAATCGAACTCATTGCAGCAGAGCAAGATAAACTATATGGAATTAAGAAAAAAACAAACCATGGGTATGAGCTTGGGAATGCAATTTTACGATTTTTGAAAGATAAGATTTTCGTAAACAATAATTCATTTCCAAGAAGTCAAGGGTTGCAAGATCTTATTGTAAAAAAGAATCCTGAAAAATTTTCTATGAAGGATGAATCAAACTATCTAAAAATTCTTGAGGAATCAAATGCTCATAAAAATACCAACGGTCAATTAAAAAAACATATTTCCAGTTGGAAATACAATAATATAATTAAACGCATATTCGAATCGACCGGGAGTAGACTCTTACCTCGATACAAAGTTGCCAAGCGTAATACCCGTATGGATCTTGTTTACTGGGATAATCCTAATGAGCTCGTGGAACGTCTTCAACTTTTGGTTGCCGAAAGATCAGCTGGTGGTTATAATCATGAGAACAAAATTCACTCAATCATCGAAGAACTCCGAGAAGCTGGCTGTATATATATTGATCTGATTTCGATAAATCTTCATCATTATAAAAATGAGTGTCGACGTGTTCGGACGTGCTTTAAAAAAGAATACAGAGGGCGTTCGAGGTGCTCCGGGTATAGATTATAAATTAACCGAAACCGGTCAGTTTGATGTAGAAGGCAAACGACTTTGCAACCTAGCTGCACCTGTAGAATCTAACGACGCCGTTAATTTAGAAACTATCAAAAACCTGATTGGATTGGAACTTCAAAGTCTGTACGAGATTACGAAAAAATTGAGAAGTGACGTGGATGATTTGAGTGCTATTCTAAGCAATCACAAAACTGAGATCAACGACAATGTTCAGAAAAAAGTTGATGAACTATTTGAATTAATTGAAGGTCACAGAGACGACATTGACAAGAGTATCCTGCAAATAAACGCTAAAATTGTTAAAAAAGATGAATAAAAAAGAGGCGGTGGTCGAAGAACTTCATAAGCCTGCTCGTCGTAATCATCCTCGAAGAAAATTCGATGTTCGGGGTATTGATGAAACCTGGCAAGCTGATCTCGTAGAGATGCAACTCTACTCAAGGGAGAACAAAGGATTCAGATACTTGCTTACCGCGATAGATGTTTTTTCAAAGTATGCCTGGAGTGTGCCTGTAAAAACAAAATCTAATAAGGTTGTTACCGAAGCCATGAATTCTATTCTTAATGAGAAGCGAATTCCAAAGAACCTTCATGTTGATCGTGGAAAGGAATTTTACAACAAAGACTTTCAAGGTCTAATGAAAAATCATAAAATCAACATGTATTCAACTTACAGTAATCTCAAAGCATCCATTGTTGAGCGATTTAATCGAACTTTAAAAAACAAGATGTGGAAGCAATTCAGTTTACAAGGAAATTATTAGTGGCTCGATCTATTACCTGAGTTAATTGAAAAATACAACAATACCAAACATCGGACAATTGGCATGAAACCCAAGGACGTCACTGCTACCAACGAAGCTGAAGTTCTCAAGCGCTTTATGGACAATAGAAAGCTTTCAATTAAGATAAAATTTAAAGTTAATGATAAAGTTAGAGTAAGCAAAATAAAACACTTGTTTGAAAAAGGTCATACACCTAATTGGACAACGGAAATTTTCACGGTTACCAGAGTACTCAAGACTAAACCAGTTACCTATCATTTGAAGGATCACAAAGGTGAACCAATTTCTGGCTGCTTTTACGAACAAGAACTTTTAAGGGTTAAACATCCGGATGTTTTTTAGTTGAAAAAGTAATTAAAAAACAAGGTGATAAATTGTATGTTAAATGGCTAGGTTTTGACAAAAGTCAAAACAGCTGGATACACAAGAATGATTCATAATTATATATATATAATTATATTATATTTGAAAAAATATTATATTTGAAAAAAGTATTATATTTGAAAAAATAAATTTGTATTATATTTGAATAAATAAATTTGTATTATATTTGAATAAATAAAAACACAATTAATTAAAATGAATTTGTTGGTTTATTAACTAATATTTACACGAATTTGAATTTACTATTTCCTAAATTCAAAATGAATAATTCTAATTTATTCACTTTAGCTGCTCAATTATTAAACATGTCGTCGTTCTCGTAGAGGGCATCAGAGATGCGCGTTGGAACAAAAATTTGGAATGGACTGGAACCTTCGGTGATGACAAAGACCATCTTTGGTCCGTAGCGTGTGGTGACCTTTTTAATCTCGGTGACCATGTAGCTCTCATTCAGGGCCAGGTCGTTCCAGGACTTCCTAGGGAGGTAGGAGTTGGAGGCCAGATTGTTGAGGCTGTTTAAATCCATTTTCTGGAAAATAAATAAGATTTATAATTAATTTTTGAAAATCTCATTAAAGAATAAAAGTTTCATGGAAAAGTGAAAACCATACTTACTCAGGATAGACGGGGTCTCTTGGCTGGTGGCGAGTCTTCGTAGAAGTCAAGGTCCAACGGGATGTCCAGAAAGTCGTCGTCTGGATACTCTGCAGCGTCGTCTTGTGGAAGTCGGCTATATGCTGCTGGAAGTAGTAGAGCTGCTCTGTCGTCGTCTGGAAGTGCTGGAGATCTGCTGTCTGCTGCTGGAAGTCTGCTGTTTGGCTCGTTCACAACTGGAATGACTTCGAGAGCCTGGGATGCCTCTATAAGTACAGCTGTCCCCACTCCTTCTGCCACCTCCATTGGCTCTGTCACTTGGAATTCTTCCTCCAATTCCTGGTACCTCTCAATTTCCTTGTGGCCACATGGTAAAGTATCGGTACTTCCAGGAATTAAGTACCGCTTGTCGTCGCAAGGGCTCAAAGCCAGTTTTCTCTTGATACTCCGTACTGACCTGATGTTTCTTTGAACGGATCAAGTGTTGCTGGCATTTGACAATGGTTTTCTTGAAAAGGCACTCCCTGTAATCCTCAAAAGTTAGTCTTCTGAGTGCTGTTGACTTGACCACTTTGGCTTTCATCACAGGTGCCTCATTTTCTATCAGAAAGCTGTATAATTTACTGCGTAATCCGATGAAGTGAGTCATGATTTCGCCGTTGCACTCGTCTTTCATGAGGCCCACCTTCTTCTCGTTATCAGGTTTTATCCTGAAACGATTGTCTGGAGGGTAAGCGGAAGTGTCGAAGTACTCAGGATGCTCTCTCATGACCTTGTATACGTCGGTTCCTTCGATCTCGTAGATGAAACTGTCTGTATCTGTGTAGAGCAGATTGCACTTGGAACCGACCCACTTTTTCATTTTGTTGTAGTGGAAGTCGTACATCAGAGTCTTGGAGATGTCAAGCACGCTTAAACCTATGTAGAGTGGTTTGTCGATCTTAATTTTGCTCTGCTTCATCTGAACCAGCACAGCGTATTCAGCAAGTTCCACGAGGCTGTGAAAATTGGGATCTGCAATGCAAGCCTCAGCACCATACCGACTGGGCCAGACGGAAACCACTCGCTGTGACTCCATCGTCTTGCCATATATTATGTTATTCAACAATTTGAAGAAGTCACGTTCAAACTTGTTTCTCGCCAGTCTTCTTTTCTCAGTGTTGAAATCGATGTATTTCTTCAACCACTGAGACTGGTTAAATTGAACTGCTCGATGAATTTTCTTGACCATGAGACCGTGTTTTTGTGCTTGAATCAGAGCCCTGTAATGGATCACGTACTTGTTCTTGTGTAACATGGTCGTGAGTAACTTCTTGTGCTTGGATTTAGGTGGCGCTATATGTTCCAGACAGAAGGGGAGTTCCTGTTGCTCCAGATGAAGATCTTCCGGATACTCGATGTCGACTTCCAGAAAGTAGCCGATGTCATTGTCCTCTGGAACAACGTAGAAGTCAGGATCGCTCAAATCCTACACCCACTTGAGCCCACCGTGCGGAAGATACTGGGACATGGCCCAACTGTAAATAAAAACATAAGAAATTTAAAAAATAGATAAATAATTGATACAGACGTCATATTTACCCATATAAGTTGTTGGCATCTAGGTATAAGAGGTATTTCTCATCCTTGTCAGGGTCATAACCTTCTTTCATGTAGGGGTTGTTTGCTTCCGAGTATCGGTTGGAGCACTGGCTGATACCACCCCGGATCCCCTTCTCAATGAAAAGAAGCATATCGATGTCCGTTATTAGGTTCAACTCAATCTCTGTTTGTTTAAGCATGGCATCCCACGATAGGCCAGCTGTGGTGTAGTAGCAGGCAGGATCCAGGCTGTAGGCTTCCAAACACGTCGAACGGAAGTTTTCAAAAACGTTTAGTCCGGGGGCAGAGGCCGATTTTGTAGGATTTTGATACTTTTTCTAGTGATTCCCATGTATTGTGGCCCGCTAAATACGAATATCGAGGTTAGAAGTGTCAAAAGTTGTCAGATAATTTGTTATTAACAAATTTTAACAATAATTAGGAAAAAATCGCGTTTTTGCTAAATAAAATTTTTTTTCAGATTTTTTGGATAAAAAAAAAGAAAAAATGTTCTATAAAATTTTTCTCTAGGATACGTAATTTTTGCGTTAAAAATCGCCAAAGTTTTAAAAAATGCGATTCTTACGATTTTTGACTTCCAAATACTATGTGAAAAAAATTATTTTTTCACACGATTATAGGGTTTACTCGTTGTCTGGGATCTATTCAACAATATGCGTAACAAGTTTTATGTCATTTTTGATTTTAAGTACTTTTTTTTTATTGACAAAAAGCATAGGCGCTAAGCGCTACGCAACTCACTCGAGGAGCGCCTGTTAATGTCCAATACTCTTGGCTCAGTTTTCATCAGACTTGAAGTTTTTGAAATCAACATTTATGCATTTTTTACATGATCAAGAAGAGTATGAGAGATGGAAAGTATCAAAAACTGTGTGAAAATCTATAACTGATAAATTTAAATAATAAAAAAATCACTTAACCTAAAAAAAAATTTTTCTTCTTCTAATCAAAAGTAATAATACATTGACATGAATTTTTTTCGAACCCGTCAAATTTTCGAATTTAATTAAAGCTCCTTAGTTAAAAATGTGGGCATTCGAATAATACGTAATTTTTTGTTTTGAAATAACTAATGTCATTTACGTTTCTTAAATTTTATATAACATATATAAAAAATAATCGTCAAATAAAATAAAAACGAGATTTTTATGCATTTAAATTAGCATTCATGCACGTCTTTAAAATACAGTTTGTTAAATAAAAAAATACATAAAATAGAGTCTTCTTAGTAATGCATAGAATTATAAAAATTTTAAAACAGTTTTTACGTATACGACAAACAGATATGGGAAAATGTAATATAATTATTTACTTCTTTAAAATAATTTTGATAATCTTTGACTTTATATAATATATTTTAATTTAATTGATCGTAATATCACATTTTTTTAACGAGCACATTGAATTTTTTTACCAGTCTGAATCGTCATCACTTTCTAAATTATCTATTAGATTAAATTTGTTTTTGCAAGTATTATCCTTTTGGCATTTGCAAAATTCGCAACATGGTACTCCTAAAGATTTGCAAATGCAGTGTTTTGTGGTGCATACTCGACACGAGCAGCTAGGAACTAGTTCATCTGATGGAGGTATAAGAATTTCAACTTTTGCTGGTATCAAACAATCATTTTGTTCTTCCCATCATTTTGCTGTCAACTAAAATGCATCAAAACAAATTATTTTAGAAAATTACTTTAAAAAATTCATGTCAACGTATTATTACTTTAATTACTTTTGATTAGAAGAAGAAAAATTTTTTTTTTAGGTTAAGTGATTTTTTCATTATTTAAATTTATCAGTTATAGATTTTCACACAGTTTTTGATACTTTCCATCTCTCATACTCTTCTCGAACATGTAAAAAATGCATAAATGTTGATTTCAAAAACTTCAAGTCTGATGAAAACTGAGCCAAGAGTATTGGACATTAACAGGCGCTCCTCGAGTGAGTTGCGTAGCGCTTAGCGCCTATGCTTTTTGTCAATAAAAAAAAAAGTACTTAAAATCAAAAATGACATAAAACTTGTTACGCATATTGTTGAATAGATCCCAGACAACGAGTAAACCCTATAATCGTGTGAAAAAATAATTTTTTTCACATAGTATTTGGAAGTCAAAAATCGTAAGAATCGCATTTTTTAAAACTTTGGCGATTTTTAACGCAAAAATTACGTATCCTAGAGAAAAATTTTATAGAACAATTTTTCTTTTTTTTTATCCAAAAAACCTGAAAAAAATTTTTATTTAGCAAAAACGCGATTTTTTCCTAATTATTGTTAAAATTTGTTAATAACAAATTATCTGACAACTTTTGACACTTCTAACCTCGATATTCGTATTTAGCGGGCCAAAATACATGGGAATCACTAGAAAAAGTGAGCCGGTCTCAAAATCCTACAAAATCGGCCTCTGCCCCCGGACTAGTTGCAGAGTAACAAGACATCTGACCTTAGATAGATGTCCGAGTACTCTCCAAGAGTTTGCACGTTGAGTTTGGACCATACATCCTTGGCGTGGGTACACTCATCTTCTCCAATAAAGGTGTCAGTCAAACTGCTGTAGAATTTTTCCCGTTCAGGAAGCTCTGTTTCATTGAGTTTCTCAAAAGAGTCAGTGTACTCGTAAGGGTACATGACCTTTCACGGTGAGCAACTCAATTTGATCATCTTCCAAGCCAGCTTGACGGAGATTTCCAACGGCAATGTCCTTGTCGGAGAGGTTTTTGACCAGCTGGTCCAAGGATGACGCCATAAACCGGAACGAGTCCAAGAATCGGAAGTTGATCACACAATTCTTGATGTATTTCGTGAATGAAATGTAACGGTCTTTATTTTGAGCAATTACAGTCATATCACCATCAAGGATTTTCTTCGAAGCAATTTCCTTGATCAAAAAGTGGGCGTCGTATCCCGAGAGGTTGTGGAAGATGACAGGAACGAATTTAGCAGCCTTTAATTTCAAATTACATGACCTGAATGAAAAATGATTGTTAAATTTTTTGAAGCAGATTAAAAATTATTTATTAACTTACCTGTGGGCTGCACCTCTGTATTTGCCTGTCAAATGGCAGTGGTCCTTCACTTTAGGGTCTGACCTATTGAAAAACCCTCTGTTACACAAATAACATGACCCGGCTTGATTGAAGTTATTTCAATCACGTTCAGTGAGAATAATTTCTCTGGGATTTTTATGCAACTGCTCAATCTCAGACGCAATCCTCTTCAGCTCCTTTGCAAACCATTCCGCAGGTGTCTGCTGACCGTCTTCAGATTGCCGGTAACTTCTGTAGTACGATTGGCTATCGTCGTAGCTATTTTTCAAGTAGTAACCAACGCTGAAGGCTTGATGTTGTTGTGGGCTGCGAGGATTGCCTGTGGGCCTCAGCAAACTTTCGAAATCGGCATAAATCACATGACTCACTTTGTCCATGTTCTTGAAATTTTTAAACTTTAGTTTATTGTCTTTTTCACTAGGCAGTTCAATTTTACAAGTGTTAAACTCCATGCAAATGGGCTTATGGTCAATAACTTTTTGTTCTGTGTCCCAGTAGTGTAAGCACCTGTCACAGAAAAACTTTTTACCGTTATGGTCGGTCAATTGCTTACTCACTAACATACTCAAATTCTTGATCCAAACATAGTGACACTTGGGGGTGTTGTCCATGACTTCGTTAAGCTCCTCATTTTCATCAGGATAGTGGTCTTGTACATGAAGCAAATTCACATGTCTCGGTTTGTAGCAGTCGGTCAGATGAGCCGTACACACTTCATACTGATTACCATGCTTTTTGAGAACAAAGATGTTTACAGAGACATCGTTCTGTCTTTCAAACACTTTCACTTGCTTCATTTTAACGGGAAATGATATGCCAGTAAAATTGAGTTCATTTGAGTATGGTGTATAGTTACTTACACGATACGGATGATTTTCTTTTGATACTGGATGCAACGCAGACAGTATTGCCCAGCGGAAACACTCATCGTCTTCATTGTCCACATTCACACAAGCACGTTTCTTCTGAATGGACTCTGGTAGGCGAAAGTGAGAGCCTACATGCATTGGTTGGTAGTGCTTCATGCTGAGCAACATACTTAGAATCTGCCGCAAGGTCCAACCTGAGCCGCAACCTTCAAACTCTTCTATTTGGTGTAGCACAGGTGTAACAACGTTTTGATCGTACCACTCACGCAAATCAGTAGACTCAAATATAGGTTGACTCGCGGTGTTGAAATGTTTCACTTCATTAGTCTCAATGTCACTTTTCAAAATCACATACTCCGATGAGAGTTCAATACTAACCATCAAAGCACTATGAATTTTTAAAGAATCACTAACCTTTTCCTCGAACAATGCCCTAGAGTCCTGAAGGAAAGACTTCACATCTTTATGCGCTAAGTTTATTATGATTCCAGATTTAATATGATTCTGGAAAACACTTGGCATTTCTTCTCACTTTACCGTGTCCTTGGGTAACTCAGCAGGTTGTACTTCATCAGGAACCTCTGGCTCTCCTTCAGCAACAGGTTGAACTTTGTCAGGAACCACTAGCTCTCCTTCGGCAACAGGTTCCACTTCACCAGGAACCACTAGCTCTCCACCAGTAACCACCAACAAATTTTCCAGTCTTTTTTCAATGTTGGTAAGTTGAAAGACGTAGGCTGCACACTTTCGCTTCTGGTGAATGGTTAAATCCCCAGAAACAAGCAAATTCCGGAGAATACCTTTCATCTCCTTCACCGTGTCCAACCACTGCTGTAGCTCACTGTGTTCTGCAGAGCCAGCATGCACTTGAAGAGAATTCAGTAGAGCCTTAATGCTCACGCCAAAATACTCGAGGGAAGCCATAATTTCGCAAAATTAATAAACAATATAAAATCAGAGCGGTAATTAAAGCAGAGTACAATATAAAGCAATGAATTCAAACTGGAGCACTAAGCAAGATGATCCGATCGAGTTGAAGCACTGGAATGAAATGATTGATGAGAGTTGAGAGGCCTCAGTTTTATACACTTCAGACTAGTGGAGGGGAGAGCCAAATCCATGAATTTTTAATAAAATTTTGGTAACTGGCGGTGACAAGAATTGGAGCCAAATTTCTAGGAATCCTAGTGCAGCTGTGACTCGTTCCTACCGAAACTCATGCTATATAAGCTGCGAGCCTCTTTGCTGTAGCCATCATTTCGTCTTGAACAACCGACATGGCTGAATACGAGGTAGACATCCAGGGCTTCAGGAGGTCATCCAACCTGCTCCAGGTGAAGGAGTTGGCCATCATCCCTGTGGTTAATTGGAGGTTGCCGACCTTCTGCTTGTTCCAGTCACCCTGCGCATTTGGAAAACTCCTGGAGGAAGAGCGGAGGACGAACCGCTGGCTGGAAAGGCATCACCATGGGATCCCCTGGAGTTCTGGATTCATCCCGTACACAGCCTGCACCAGGGTGATTCAGGATGCTCTCCGAGACGCTACCCGGGTCTACACCAAGGGTTCCGAGAAGACGAAGCTGCTCCAGTCGATGCTCCCCAGGAAGTAAGTACTTTTCTACCCTAAACTAACCTAAGCTAACCTAAACTTACCTTAACTAACCTGAACTAACCTATATTTTACTTACCTTCCGCAGGCTAATCGTTGACATGGACAAGATTCGTTGCCCTTCGTTGAAGACCCTGGAGAAGACGTGTCCGTTTTCCTGCCATTATCATGCTCGGGCAGGAGCAGTCTGCGCGTTGGACAACGCCTATACCTTGAAAAGCTGGCTGGTGAGACGTCGGGCCTGGCTGATCGAAGCACGAGAAGGACAAGACGAGGTGGACTTCATTTACCGAGAGATTAAGGATGAATTGCAAAAAAAAAGCAGAACTTCATAAATAATTTAAATATCTAAAATATTGTATTATTATGGTTAAAATATATATTTATTTAAATTCAAAAAGAGTTTTTTTTAACTTTTAGAGTTCATAAAAAAAAAAAATAATAATAAGTTTTATAAATCCATTTTTCTTTTGAAATTTATTTTTTATAAATTTTATTTATTATACATTCGATTTTATAAATTTTATTTTTATACATTTTGTTTTTATGCATTTTATTTTATTTTATTTTTAAATTTTAGGATCACATTGTTTTAGTTTATTTTATTTTTATTTTACATTTAACTTGATTTAAAATTAAATTTATTTAATATTAAAATACAAAAAAAAAAAAAAAAAAAACAATACAAAAATGTAAAAAATACAAATTAAAATAAATTAAATTTTTTTAAAAATTTTGGCTTTGGGGAGCGTTGAACTCGTCGGCAACGACCTACCTCCACAAATAGACCCGGTAGGAATCCTTACCCACGGCTCATAAGGTCGGTTTTTCACCCACTCCTCCACCTCTTCATCAGTCATTTTTCCTCGGGTAGGAGTGCGCCTCTCTTCATCACTTGGTCTTTCCCAGCTCCAAACGATGCCTAAAGGATACCTTTTCTTCTTCTGTTGCACCTTGCAAATCTCGGTTGCATCCCACCGTCGTTTGCGTTGAGGTGTAACAGGAAAACTCAAAGGATCCAATGAGGGAATCGATGGATCTGGGAGAACCAAATATGAAGAGTCACACTCCGTACCTTCTAAAATTTCTTGATAAGGAGGAAAAGGAGGGGTGGACACTGACAGAGCCAAGGGTAGGTCATCCTGGTCCATTTGCGGGGTTCCCGAAAGCCCAAGCATCCCCTCTACTGCCGCGACGATCTCCGCTAAAGCTGTGTCGTATGATGGTGGCTCGATCACAGCTTCAGCGAGTTAACACAGCGCTGATGCTGCTGCAGTCACCTCGTATGGTGGTGGTGGTGATGCCAATTGCATCAGTCCTGCTGCTGCTGTGACGGTGGTGGTGACGGTGCAAATTTGGTGAGTGGTCCCGGCATCCAACTCATGTATTTCAAAATGTCCTCAGTTGAATGAGGAGTCGGGACCGCTGCTAGCCCGACCACTGCCAAGTCGCCTGGTACCGCTGGTTTCTCCACTGGAGGGGTTCGCTGTTTGAAACGAACCTCGCGTCCCACCTTTGCGATGGCGAGATTCAGATATCGTACTAGAAGAAAAAAAAAATAATAAAATAAAATAAAAGAAAATAAAATAAAATAAAATAAAATAAAATAAAATAAAATAAAATAAAATAAATAAATAAAATAAACTTACCACTTTTAATTCGCGGTTTTGTCTTCATGACCTTCTTCAACCTCTTTTCTTTGCAGGGAGGAGAAAGTCGTGGAGATGGGGGCGAAGATGGAAGCTGTGGAACTGGTGGAGGTGAAGGGGACAGGCGCAGCTAAAAATCAAAACATTTTTTCAAACCAAACACACATAAAGATTTTTAATTATTTTAAATTCATCCTATACACATACAACCAGCCATACACACACAAATTTTAATTTCACACTCATCCTGAACTCAAGCAACCAGTCATACACACTCACACAAAAATTTCAAATTCACATTCATCCTGTATTCATACGATCAGTCCTGCACACCAATTACAATTTCACAATCATCCTGTACTCCAGCAACCAGTCATATATATGAATTTTAATTTTACATTCATCCCATTCTCAGGCAACCAGTCATATACTCTCACACACAAATTTTAATTTCTTATTCATCCTGTCAACAAGCAACCAGTCATACACACTCACACAAAAATTTCAAATTCACATTCATCCTGTATCCATACAATCAGTCATTCACACAAATTACAATTTCACAATCATCCTGTACTCGAGCAACCAGCCATACACACCGATTTTTAATTTCACATTCATCCCATACTCAAGCAACCAGTCATACACTCTCACACACAAATTTTAATTTTACACACATATACACCCTGTACTCGAGCAACCAGCCATACACACGTTTATTCACTCAATTTACACTAAAGAAACAATAAAAAAAAAAAAATAAATAAATAAATAAGTAAATAAATAAATAAATAAAATAAAATAAAATAAAATAAAAAACTCACGTCATCTAGAAGCCGTTGATCCCGACTTTCTTGCTGCTGCAACAGCATGGATGGAGAAGGCGCATCCCGGCTATGCAGCTCTCCCAGGAAGCTTCTCAAATAAATCAAAGGGCGGCATGGTCCTGCGGCAGCCTAATTACAAAAAGGCCGCCGCCGCGAATGATCTCGCGAGCGCTTGTATACTTTAACTAAAGTTAATATGCAAGCTAGCTCAACGGCTCAGGTGGTAGAGTGTCCGCCTGTCATGCCTGGGGTCATGGGTTCGAATCCCGGTGGATGAAATTTTTTTCTTTGATATATTTACTAATAATAATTTTCTTATTGAAATATCATCAATAAACAAAATATAAAAATTAAATAAAAATGAGTAGAGGCTAGCGGCTAGCCAGCAGCGGCTACCCGCTAGCACCAGCTGTACCACGCAAAAAAGTACGAGAGCACGGGGTCCAAAACAGTACAGCAGGGAGGGAGGGGGGCAAAGGACGAGAGAGCGGTGTCGAAAAGTATGAGAGAGTGACGCCACCTCCAAAAAGTATGAGAGTTAGGCACCACCTCAAAAAGTATGAGCCATACTACTTGTATTATTATAAAAATAACCAAACTATGTTGTCAAAATATTTTTACAAAAAAGAACTTATTTTGAACAAAATTTTGCCGCAAACTAGAGGTTTCTATCTCATTTTGATCAAAAGTTAGAATTTTTCGAAAAATAACTTAAAATTGTTTAAAACAGCTTAAAAATAGGCCATTTTTCAATCTTTGAAAAAATCTAGCACCAAGCCGAAATAAGATAGAGACCTCTAGTTTAAGGCAAAAATCTTCTATTAAATAGTACTTTTGCCAAAAAAAATTGCAATAAAATCAGTGAACCTCGTGCGGACGGTTTTTTAAAAAAGTATTATTTTGACCGATACATATACTGCTACTATAGCTATAATATTCATTTTTATTCCCTTTAAATGAATAAAACATACTTCTCCTAGGGTTGCTTCATTCTAGGTGATATTAGATACTATTCATACATACACACACATTTTTGGGTCGGTTTTTTGTGTCGTCTTTTATGCATTCACTCTTCATATAAAAAGCTTCGCTTCAAAAAAAAAAAAAAAAAAAAATTGACATCCGCTCCAACTTGCACGTAGACATACTTATGCACATGTTCAATTGAGCAAGCCAACACCCCGTTACCCACATATAAAGTCTGCACCACTCGCCACCAATTGTGGAAACTTTGTTTAGATTTGTGGCTTATAACACTATAAGCTAATTCGGTTGAGGGCTGAATTTAAATTCAGCAGTCAGCATCAGCACCATCACAAACACACATTTGTAAGCATGTCTCACGTACACACATTTGTATGCATGCATTGCTCGTCACTTGATTTGATTTGATTTTGATTTGATACATTTATCAAATGTACAATATGTTGTTCAAAAATTAATAGAATACAAAAAGACACATAAGTAAAAATAAAAAAAAATTATAATAATAGTAATAGATAAATAAAGATTAATAGTGATCAACAAGAATAATAATCATCATAATAATACTACTAAAGTAGTAGTAATGACAACAATGGGAATGAACAATAAATAAATATAAGATATCATCACACTATATGCTTTGTGGCCTATGCTAGTCACGAGGTGACTAAGCTTAACACATTGAACTAGCTTACATAACTAATAATGGTTCATAGATTTTCATAATAGTAACTGGATTGAATCATTGAGCATCACATTACATAGGTCACATAAACACTTAGCAGAGCGGAATAATCCCATCAATCTAGTGCGATCTTGGGATTCATTGCTCTCCTTCCAGCATGAAAAGATGATTTTTAAGACGTGATTTGAAGGTGTGAAGGGGAATTGAGTTCCATAGGATCGTAGAGAATACATGAAAAGATTTTTGTAAGGAGTCCGAGTGACAGCAAGGTACAATGAGACTAACTCGGTTCACATCTCGAGTAGGATGCGACCAAGAGATAAAAAAGTTTGCTAAATAATTCGGATTGCCAGTCCTTAAGAGTTTAAAGAGAAGGCAGGCCACGGAGTAGTCACGTTGACTCTCCACACGTAGCCACCCGAGTTTCCACATATGTGCTGTAAGATGCTCTGACTTCCGAATACCATAAATGTAGCGGATCCCCCTGTTGAAAACTCGATGTATTCTCGGATTTTGCTCAGTAGAAATATTACAATACACAAGGGAGCAGTAGTCCACCAGAGAATTGAGCAGCGTCTGTATAAGATGCTTCCTCAATTTGAAGGTGGTACTTCGTCTGAAGCAATTGGGCCGGTACATAAGAGCGTTAGCTCTCTTGCAGATTTGCAAGACATGATCCTTCCGCTACGCACTGAGGATACAATTAGAACGTTAGAATCACGCATAGTCAGAGAGTTTACGCCAATAGTAGCAACCTCATCCATATAAAATCCAGTCCCAAAAATCATAGCCTTCGTTTTCCTGACTTCAATGACAAGAGATTTTCAGCAGCCCAATCGGCTATCTGCTCCGCATTATGGATAAGTTTTTCAAGCAATTGAGCAAGATTCTCGACTCAGCCCTATACATATATTTGCAGATCGTCCGTGAAAACAATATGGTACACACCAGAGTCAAGAACCTGGGCTATGTCCCTGATATGAAGAGCAACAAGCAGAGACCCCAATACCTTGTGGTACAACCTTATTGAAGGGGCGAAAAGAAGTGAAAGAACCATTCTCTGCTCTAACAGCCGGTGAACGACCTGACAAATACGAAGCAACCCTCCTAAGAATCTCAGATGAGAACCCAAGAGAGTGAAGGTTGTTGAGCAGTGCAAGATGGTCAACCGAGTCAAAGGCCTTGCTGAAGTCAAAAAGTGCAGAGGCTGTACTTCAATTTCTTCTTATGTACTGTATTGTCCGGCGTGTAAGCTCCCCTTGGAAGCCCACAAAATCGACTCTTAAAATTGGGAGGTGTTTTTTGAGTTCTTAGAATGTAATCTTTGATTTTTCTAGCTATTTATCAATGAAGCAATTTCCCTATAATTTACAGGTACAACTTAAGACTAAAAAGTAGAAAATCAAAAAAAAATAAAAAAAAAGTATTTTAAAAACATGTTTTCTTTTAGCAATTTTCGAAAAATTAAAAAAAATTATTCTAAAAAGTAACAAAAAAAATTTTTGTTACTTTTTAGAATAATTTTAAAAACATGTTTTCTTTTAGCAATTTTCGAAAAATTAAAAAAAATTATTCTAAAAAGTAACAAAAAAAATTTTTAGAACTGCTAAAACCTTTCAATTAAAATAATAGTAGAAAGATTCAGTAGAAAACTAGTAAAAAAGATTGGTTTTTTCACTCAAATTAAAAATATTGAGCTCCTGATGAAACATTTTTATTTATAGTTAATTGCAATATATAAACACTTATTTTATAATATAATAATAGTACACATTGAGTTAACACTAATTATAGTAATTATTTGGACATGTTCGATTATGGGGGTCATATATGGGGGTGTGTTTCTAGGAATACAAGCTCGTATGTGACTCCCACGATCGAACATGTTCAAATATATGCTTTTCCGGGCTCCCATCAATTTGTGGTGCTAATGAGTGTTGTTTTCTGAACAAATGACTGCAAGTTCAGTCATAAACTGTAATGCCGCGTTCTAACCTCAAAGCCTGGCACCTTGGTCGTTTTCATATTTGAGTAAGTTTTTTGACGATTCAATAGGTGGTAACTGCAAAACAGACCAAAGATCGGAAAACGCACCAAATAACGGAAAATATTTGGTCTGAAAAACAGACCTGTTATTTGGTCAGAAAACGAATAAAGCACTGATAATTGGTTGGTGACCGAAAAAATTTGTAACAGGTAGCAATATACTCTGATTAGGGTTCAACTCGCAAATGTTGACTCTAGAATACAACCCGGTTCGTTGCTTGACTTTCATAGTCTGTCACTGCAGTCAGCTTCACGCCAGCAATCTTCCTGAAATCGGGAAAAAAGTTCGTCCACGGTAATAAATCTCTACACGATTTATCTCACCTTGGAAGGCGTGACTGCTCAATAATTTTGGTAGTGGGCGTAAGGTATAGAATCAAGAATAGGAACATCGGTTACTGAATAAAAATTCTTAGATTTCATTTTAACAATTTGATTAAAAAAAATTCATAAAAAAAAGAAACTGATACAAAATCAATAAGTTGCACAATGGTAAAGATTAAACATACCCTCAAATAGCTGTGATCCAAAATTAATAACAACAAAATATCGACTTTCTCTGGCTCGAGTTGCACGCGCACGCAAGCACTCAAAATGTTGAATCGCTAACCAAGCTCACTGACACCGTTAGCAAGATCCGCATGGTGATGCTAGCCATGTGCAAACCGAACCAGCTAAGAGACTGTTTTATCACTCATCATTTGATCCGTTTGCTGGATCAGCAATCACGAGAAGCCTTGGAGACTTCACTCAGTGGTATTCAAGAATATCCTGGCTTCGAACAAGTTAGCTCATTTCTGTCTTCTCGGGCTCGAGCCTTGGAACAGGTCAATGGCTCTTTATCCGAAAAGGATCAGTCCAAACCTCTGAAACCAGCCCAGCCAGCATGGATCAATCTCAGCAACACCTCATCGGTAAACTCAAGGCCTCAACCAATCTCGTTGAGCATGTCTGCGTCAAATGGAGCCACCCTCAAGAAGACTTTCTTACCAACGAGTTGTCGTTACCCTTGCTCAATGGGCCGGAAATCACATTTCGTCGTAGCCTGCTCTCAGTTTTCCAAGCTCACGTCGCCGGAAAGAATAAAGGTGGTGTTAGAGAAGGATTTGTGCTTCAATTGCTTGGGTCAACATTCTGTCAGAAATTGCCAGAGTCAAATCAAGTGCAAAAAGTGTGGAAAGACTCATCATACCATGATCTATCTAGATGATGTTGTTGCTGCAGCCCCCGCAGCCATAAATCAAAATCCACAGGTACCACAATTATAATTACTCGGTGCACTTGACTACACTCATTACTCAATCTTCATCGTAGGATCATCATCTCACCCACGTTGGCACTGCTCACCCCTGGACTAATGTGCTTCTGGCAACCGCATTGGCTTGGTATAACTCAACGTCCGACCGGCACCATTTTAGGCTACTTATAAACTATGGATCGGAGTTGTTATTCATCACCGAGAAGGCGGTAAAACTCACGGGAATACTCAAGTCTAAATCGAACATACCGATTCTTGGTATCAGTGGCTCACCATCTGGTCACACTCTTGGGAAGGTACTCATCCTGCTTGAATCTATATATCGGAAAATTCAAGTTCAAATCACTGCGCACGTACTCAAGAAATTATCATCGGAATTACCATCTTTTGCGTGCAGTGAGAACACTTGGACTCACTTAAAGAAATTAAGCTTATCTGATCCAGCGTTCGGTCAGCTGCGTGATGTCGACATCATCATTGGAGCAGATCATTATGGAGAGATCATCAAGACAAATATCGTCCAGGGCCTGCCTGAAGAGCCAATAGCTCAATTCTTTATTTTCGGTTGGCTTGTAATTGGTCCCACTCAAAACTTTCCAGAGTACCCAAGAGTATCAAATCAGGCGAAAACCTCCACTGATGAAAAATCATTATACTACTGCCATTAGCATTTTGACTGTGCAATCATGTTGCAATACTTTTATACCAAATATTAATTTTAGCTTGAAAAGGCGTGAAACAAAAATAGTCACGCAAAACGTTGCTATGTAATTTACAAAAAATAATAAAAAAAATTTGAACAGAACTGGCCAGTAATATAATAATTTTTGTACCAATCATCTCTGTTCGTAAAATCTCCAAATTGAAATCCAATGATGAAGTTCTAATTGAAATGCTTAACAGATTTTGGATGTCAGAAGAGGTGCCTACCTTTGATCGTAAGGAAATGCTCAAACCCGATGAAGCCTTGTGCGAGCAGCACTTCAAGGAAACTCATCTTTCGGCCGAAGATGGCAGATACGTAGTTAAGCTGCCATTCAAGGAATCACCCTCACTCCTGGGTTGCTCACGAGCAAGAGCTCAAGCTTGCTTGCAGAGAATGCTGAAAAAACTCGACTTCAACCAAGAACTCAAGAAGCTCTACTTTGACTTCATGAGGGAGTACTTGGAACTGAATCATATGGAAAGAGTGCCGGCAGAAGAAGTCGACAAAAAACCGACTTTTTACTTGCCTCATTATGGAGTCCTTAAAGAGGACAGTCTCACTACAAAGCTTAGAGTCGTTTTCAATGGGTCTGCTGTCACAACGTCTGGCTACTCACTCAACGATATTATGTATCCCGGACCAAACCTGCTGCTCAACATCGTTGATTTACTCATTTGGCTTCGCTCACGCAAATATGTTTTCTCGACTGATGTCACAAAAATGTATACGCAGATACTTGTCCATCCAGACGATCGTGACCTTCAGCGAATCCTTTGGGTGGATGAAAACCTTCAAGAAGTGGATTAAAGACTCAACACGGTTACTTACTGTACTCGAGCTGCTCAGTCTTTAGCTATCCTGTCTTTGCTCCAGCTAGTTCAAGATGCAGGACAGAATGATCCTCTCACGGTGGAATCTTTAATCATAGGTCGGTATGCAGATGACATTTACAGTGGAGCAGAAACACTCAAAAAACTGGAGGAAAAGGCAAAGCAGCTGGAAAATTTGTGTATGCATGTTCCGTTGGTGAAATGGATTTCCAACCACCCGAAATTCTTAAAAAAATGACTGTCACACTCACCACCACACTCAAGCGTAGACTTTGATAGCAAGTCCACTAAAATACTTGGACTAAGATGGCTCCCACATATAGACGTCTTCACTTTCTCACTTAAACTGCCTACGATTCTGGAAAAACTCACAAAAAGAAACATACTGTCCGAAGTAGTTCAAATCTTTGACCCCATCGGCATCATCTCTCCTGTAGTTGCTAAAGCGAAAATCCTCCTCCAAGAACTCTGATTACTCAAATGCTCATGGGACGACGAAGTGCCAAGCACTGTTCAACAAAACTGAAAGATCATTCGAGAAGATCTCACTGGCTTGGATAAACTCTCACCCCTCGAGATGGAAGGATTTTATCCGAAACCGGGTTCGCTCAATACAGGAACTCATGGTAAACGCTGTTTGGAGACATTTTCCAGGTCGAGATAATCCCTTGCACTCGGCATCTCGGGGCATGTTGACATCTGATCTCATTAAATATAAACTTTGGTGATTTTGACCTTCCTGGCTGATGGAATCTGAAGAATCCTGGCCTGTCCAGGGCAACCAATTAGATTTGGATCTGTTGTCAGAACAACGAAAAAGGGTGACACTTAAGGTAAACGCCGACGCTCAACCAATGTGGGAGCTCATCAACAGGTACTCATCTTACGTCACACTCATCAGAGTTACTGCTAGGTATTTGATTGCTCGGGATTTTTTAAGAAAGATTTAAATTTAAAAATTTAAAAAAGAAAATCACATCATCGCCATTGTACGTCATGGCTGATTGTCTCAACCAGGCAAAGCTCTTCTGGATTAAAGCAACTCAACAGGCATACTTTGTAACAGGGGTGGATTTAAGGGTTTGTATGAGCCGATACAAATACCCACGGTGCGGACTAAATCCTTATTACCTGTACTTAGTGCTGATCCAAGCACTCGTTGAACTGCAACTCGTCGATCTGAAATAATAAAATGAGGAAATCGCGTCCGCGAATATTACTATATCTCGCGACGCGGTCGGCTAGTTCGTTTATCGGCAGTGGGTGCGGGTATTAAAACAGGATCGATTCGCAGGAACACTAGGTTTAGTCAATAAAAATTAAATTAACAATTTAATAATTTATTAAAACAAATCTAAACCTAAAATACAAATTTCGAATTACGACTCGGTGTCGTTCAAACCAGTAAACAAAAGAATCTTCAATGCTCTCTAAATCGTTGCGCGCGCTCACAAATTCTTGCTGCTATCGGCAGCTAACGCGCGCGAGAGAAAAACAAAGATTATTACAATAACAGTGTACTAAGGACACTCACACGCATTCACACTCACTCGCACATTTACAATTAACTTACGGAGTCGCTAAGGTGCACCTCATACCAAGCCGTCAGGCTAAACGAAATGCCAGGCTACGATGCCGACCAGCCGCAATATATACCATACTCGAGTCGCCGTGTAGCCGTCGGAAAGCGGTCCAGGTGATGACGTGAAATGACAACTTCACAAATAACACCACACTCTCACACTACGGCTCTACCACAACGCGCGACGTGAATGTCAATAATTGCCTTGACTTCCGTAACGAGTAAGCTGCTTCAAGATCTGCCATGAATCGATCTCCAGATCTTTGCGTGTCTGCCGGACGTCGGTCAGGTTCCCCGACGTCCACGGCTTCCAAAAGCCGGTTGACTCGTCTAGACAGGAGAATGCTTCCCGGGCGATGACCATCGATCCCGCACCTTCTGTCTCTGCCAACTCTCTCTTCGACGACATTCCACTCCCGAGGAGTCCGGTTAGCCGTCGAACCGAGACGAGTTAAGTTCCATGTACGTGCGAACACTTGGACACGAAAACTACGAGAGGCTTCCCGATTCCCGCTCTACCACCTCAGAGGTCCGCTCTGAGCTGCGTGCGACAGTCACGTGATTCGCGCCAAATCCTAAATCGTCACCGACGATTTAATTACGATCGCTGACTGTCACAACTTTGTCAAAGAACTCAAGTTACTGCAAAAATCGAAGTCTTTAAAATCTCAAATCTTCAACAAACTCATGGCGTAAGTGTGGATGCTGACGGAATTCTACGAGTAGGAGGATGACTCGACCAATCGAGGCTCAAGACTTCCATAAAGCACCCAGCGATTCTTCCTTGTGATTCATTACTTACGAAACTCATCGTTGCTCAAGCACACAAGGACACTCTTCACGGTGGCACTCAACTCACTCTTGCAAAGATTGGACAAGAGTATTGGATCATCGGTGGCCGTGCGTCTGTCAGGTCACACATAGTGCACTGTGTAACTTGCACCAGGCATAGGGCGGAAACAGCTCGGCAACTCATGGGCCAGTTCTACTGTAAATGCCGTCTGCATACCGACCTATGATAAAGGATTCTACCATGAGAGGATCATTCTGTCCTGCATCTTGAACAAGCTGGAGCAAAGACAGGATAGCTAAAGACTGAGCAGCTCGAGTACCGTAAGTAACCGTGTTGAGTCTTTAATCCACTTCTTGAAGGTTTTCATCCACCCAGAGGATTTGCTTAAGGTCATGATCGTCTGGATGGACAAGTATCTGCCTATTCATTTTTATGACATCAGTCGAGAAAACATATTTGCGTGAGCGAAGCCAGATGAGTACATCAACGATGTTGAGCAGCAGGTTTGGTCCGGGATACATAATATCGTTGAGTGAGCAGCTAGACGTTGTGACAGCAGACCCATTGAAAACGACTCTAAGCTTTGTAGTGAGACTGTCCTCTTTAAGGACTCCATGATGAGGCAAGTAAGAAGTCGGTTTTTTGTCGAGTTCTTATGCCAGCACTCTTTCCATATGATTAAGTTTCAAGTACTCCCTCATGAAGTCAAAGTAGAGCTTCTTGAGTTCTTGGTTGGAGTCAAGTTTTTTCAGCATTCTCTGCAAGCAAGCTTGAGCTCTTGCTCGTGAGCAACCCAGGAGTGAGGGTGATTCCTTGAATGGCAGCTTAACTACGTATCTGCCATCTTCGGCCCAAAGATGAGTTTCTTTGAAGTGCTTCTCGCACAAGGCTTCATCGGGTTCGAGCATTTCCTTACGATCAAGGGTAGGCACCTCTTCTAACATCCAAAACCTATTAAGCATTTCAATTAGAGCTTCATCAGTGGAGGTTTTCGCCTGATTTGATACTCTTGGGTACTCTGGAAAGTTTTGAGTGGGACCAATTACAAGCCAACCAAAAAGAGAGAATTGAGCTATTGGCTCTTCAGGCAGGCCCCGGACGATATTTGGCTTGATGATCTCTTCATAATGATCTGTTCCGATGATGATGTTGACATCACGCAGCTGACCGAGCGCTGGATCAGCTAAGCTTAATTCCTTTAAGTTAGTCCAAGTGTTCTCACTGCACACAAAAGATGGTAATTCCGATGATAATTTCTTGAGTACGTGCGCAGTGATTTGTACTTGAATTTTCCGATATATAGATTCAAGCAGGATGAGTACCTTCCCAAGAGTGTGACCAGATGGTGAGCCACTGATACCAAGAATCGGTATGTTCGATTTAGACTTGAGTATTCCAGTGAGTTTTACCGCCTCCTCGGTGATGAATGACAACTCCGATCCAGAGTTGATGAGTAGCCTGAGTTGGTGCCGGTTGGACGTTGAGTTATACCAAGCCAATGCGGTTGCCAGAAGCACATTGGTTCGGGGGTGAGCAGTGCCAACTCGGGTGAGATGATGATCCTACGATGAAGATTGAGTAATGAGTGTAGTCAAGTGCACCGAGTAATTATAATTGTGGTACCTGTGGATTTTGATTTGTGGCTGTGGGGGCTGCAGCAACAACATTATCTAGATAGATCATGGTATGATGAGTCTTTCCATACTTTTTGCACTTGATTTGACTCTGGCAATTTCTGACAGAATGTTGACCCAAGCAATTGAAGCACAAATCCTTCTCTAACACCACCTTTATTCTTTCCGGCGACGTGAGCTTGGAAAACTGAGAGCAGGCTACGACGGAATGTGATTTCCGGCCCATTGAGCAAGGGTAACGACAACTCGTTGGTAAGAAAGTCTTCTTGAGGGTGGCTCCATTGGACGCAGACATGCTCAACGAGATTGGTTGAGGCCTTGAATTTACCGATGAGGTGTTGCTGAGATTGATCCGTGCTGGCCGAGCCGGTTTCAGAGGTTTGGGCTGATCCTTTTCGGATAAAGAGCCATTGACCTGTTCCAAGGCTCGAGCCCGAGAGAACAGAAATGAGCTAACTTGTTCGAAGCCAGGATATTCTTGAATACCACTGAGTGAAGTCTCAAAGGCTTCTCGTGATTGCCGATCTAGCAAACGGATCTAATGATGAGTGATAAAACAGTCTCTTAGCTGGTCCGGTTCGCACATGGCTAGCGTCACCATGCGGATCTTGCTAACGGTGTCAGTGAGCTTGGTTAGCGATTCGACATTTTTCTGTTGAGCTGGTGCCAAAGAATACAGTTCCTCGAGGTAGGTACTCATTACGTACCTCTTATTGTCATACCTGTTTGTGAGTGTTTCCAAGGATGGTTTGAGAGAGTCCCTGATGAGCGGTATACCAGAAATGAGTCCCTTGGGCTAATCTCCGAGTGAGCTGAAAAGATGATGCAACTTCTCCAGGTCTGTAAGTCGGTTATCGTCGAGCACCAACATTGTAAACGTCTCCTTGAACCTGGGCCAATCTGAATACGCCCCCGAGAAACTAGGCAGTTTGATCTCTGGGAATCTCGTGCGTCGATGTTCCCCTGCTTAAGTAGTTGCAAAGACGTTGAGTGGTTCCGGGATGAGCTCTTATTCCAATAAGGAAACCTCCAGCATGACGTTTGTATAACCTCGGGCTATTTGAGCAGCGGCCGAGTTCACGAAGTAAGGATCGTTCACCATCGACGCTGGGCATGAGCTTTTCAAAAAAGAGTGTTCCTTTTGAAAGGCGTCATTGATCTGGTTGGCCTCCTTGATCCATTGCCTTACCAAGGCCGCCTTAGCCCTTTATTTAAATTTCTCGACATTCTCACCGAGATATTTCATGCCTCCAGTCTGCCCCACTGAGAGGAGGTTTCAATCACCAGATGAGCTGGCCTGGCTGAGGGTGAGGTTGAGCGAGTTTTCTTTGCTTTGGGATCAACCACGTTCGAGTCATCAATTAAAATACCTGGGATGATAGATTTTCCCGGTGTGCTGATAGGATTTGTTGAGCATTTATCTATTTTGAGATCTTCCGCGGAGTTCTTGGATGAGTGAACCTTCTGTAAGAGGTCCAAATCCTTCTTTTCTTGCTGTTTTTCCATCTGATTATCAGCAGGCTTCTTTGTTTCATCTTTTTTTTCACTCATGTTGATATTTGAGTCCACAAAGTCCAAAAATTGATTCAAGTAAATGTAGTGTGTTTAGAGTGACAACTGAAACCAAGTGCCAGAGGTAGATGAGCAGAGCAAGCCTTTGAGGTAAGTATTCGATGACCTATTTGAGTCTTCCTGGAGTCAGCGTAGACACTGGATGTGCACCAGAATTAATGAGGAGTATCCAATGAGCATTTTGGGCTTCTAGGTAGTCGGCGTAGACACTGGCTGTGCTACCAGAACTAATGAGGAGTATCCAATGAGCAACTTGAGCTTCTAGGTAGTCAGCGTAGACACTGGCTGTGCTAACAGAACTAATGAGGAGTATCCGATGAGCAACTTGAGCTTCTAAGTAGTCAGTGTAGACACTGGCTGTGCTACCAGAACTAATGAGGAGTATCCGATGAGCAACTTGATCTTCCAGGTAGTCAGCGTAGACACTGGCTGTGCTACCAGAACTAATGAGGAGTATCCGATGAGCAACTTGATCTTCCAGGTAGTCAGCGTAGACACTGACTGTGCTACCAGAACCAGAAAAATACCCTGGATTGATTGCACCAAGTCTTGATCACCCAGTACCAGACCTTGTAGTTGAGGAATAGGATAAACATCAGTAATCGCTAACCTTATATTGACAAATCTATCTTAAAAAGGCTTTTTAGTTAAAAATTTTCTCACAGCCACCCACTCTATCCGTCTCGAAGGACCAAATGCTAATTACTGAGCTGATTTTTTATGAGTGTAGGTGGGGGAGTGAGAAATAACCAAAAACCTTTAATGCACAACTTAATTTTATTATTTAACTCTAAGCTATTTACAGATTTACAAAGAAAAACAAAATTGAGGATATGACATGAACTAACTTTTTTCTAAAAATGGTGATTGACTGAGAAACCCTTGATTAAAAATTGAGAAAAACCTTGGGGGCTGCATTCGTCAACAAAGGTACCTTGATGAGAATTTCTTAGTGGTTGGTTGTTCTTAAAGAGTCCGTCTACCGTTGAGCTGGCCGAGGAGGTGATGAAGTCCGGGTGATGAGTGAGAGTTCCAGAAGCGGTGATGATCGCCGGAGTCCAAGTAGACCATGCGGTGACGTCGAGGTTATGTTGGTTGAGGAGATAATTCGAATACCCTCAGAATTCTCTTGGCCGAGGTACGAATCTTGACTCTTAAGCACTTGGAATTTCTTCGGCACTCAAGGATCACTTTCACGGTTCATAATGAGGTTTTAGGGAGTAAAGGAATGATAGAAATTTAGCGAGCACGAGGTATGCTATGATAACCAAAAAACCAATGAGGCCGCGCTACTATCGTCGCGCAGAGAGACGCCAAAAGACAGCGCCACCGGGAGTTGGCGACAGCACGGGACGCGAATATTTAAATTAAATACTTAACATGATCGTATCGATTCGTGATTTTTAATCTTGTACCCTTACACAATCCATCATCAATACTTAAATTTCGTATTAACATTACGATTGTATTTTTGAGCTTGAATTCAAATGAAGGCAGACCATCATTAATAGAATTTAAAAATTCAATTGGATAATCTAAATATATGTTGCTATCCGTCTGATCAACTCCTTTATGTATAGCTTTGTCTATACTTTAATATTTTTTACATCGAGCATTTAATATATTTAAAACTTTATTACTCAACATTTGTACGTTTTCATTTTTTGGAGCTAAAATAACTCTATTCAATCAATTATTTTTATCTGTACCACAAAAATTGAATGACACACATCTTTAGATTTTTTTGATGATGTTGTCGGGGAGGAAAATCTTCAAAAGAAATTCACGCAATGCAGGTAGTGTCAGATTCGCAGAGCCTACGAGAAGTGCAGGTTGCTCCTACCGACTAAAACCCTCCTCAGCTGGTTGGTCCGTAGATTTTTTACCGACGAAAGGAAAATTAGAAAATAAGAATAAAAAAGAGTGGCAGAGTAGAGAATAATAATGGGAAAGAAGTAAAGAGAGTCAGAAAAAGACAAAAGTAGCTTCGAAATTGGTGGCCCTTGCACAGTGCTGTTTAGTGCTGAACTGGTGGGCCCTGTACGGAAAAAACTCTCAAAATTACTCCCAAAAACCCTGAAAACCACTCTCAGCTGGTAACCCTCAATTGAGTTTATATTCGGACATCCCTCAACTCAATTGACAGATTTTATTGGGAGATTAATTTTGAGGGTAAAATATTTTTAGTCCTACTCTGAACTTTTTTTAGAGTAACCCTCAAAAAAATTCCTCAATTGAGTTAAGGAATGTCCAAATATAGACTCAATTGAGGGTAACCAATTTTTCGAGTGTTACTCTCAAAATTGTTCCGAGCACAGAACGTCGCCCTCAATTTTAAAGTACTCAGTTGAGATTTGAAAATAAATAATTATAAAACATTAAGGTAGTTCCCAAAAAAATTGAGTTTCTTAAAAAACTCTAAAACTTTGCACAGAGGTAGATTTTTGAGTACTGTACACACTGGTATTTTTCTTATACCCCCGAGCCATACTTAATTTTGAGATATATGGCTCAGAAGTTTCAATTTTTTACATGAGATTCCTATGCTGATTGCAAACTCAATTTTCTTAAAATATTTTTTTAAAACAGGTTTTCTTGTAGGGCAAGATCTTAGAAATCGTATTGTACAAAGATAAACATGAGAAATATAATCAAAAAGAATGAAAAATGCATGATTTTAGCATGATTTGGAGCGGTGGTGGCGACGGCGGCGCGTGGCGTCAGAGTGGGGGCAACGAGCTTCTATAACTATATTTTAGGTTAGCTATATATATGCGCTTCAGAACTACCTTAACGAAAGTCTACATTTTTCATGTGTAAAATAATAATTATAAATCTATGATGCTTATTTGTAGGTCATAGTCACGACCACGCGGTCGTCAAACGATGATCCTCATTACATGCACGATTGCAACTTGAATTTAAAACATATGTTTTTTTTACAACTATTTTTTAGAAAAATTGCTAATAATTATTAATGTTAGTGTAGTGTTTTACTCTTAGATCTTTCACTGAAAAAATTTATCTCTATGATGTGAATTGTATACAGTATACATGAAAAGAAATAGTCTACAAGGAATTAGAGTTATGGTTATATAAACCTCAAATAAGTATATTTTACTGATTCAAAAAAAATAAATAAATTTTTTTTGTAAAAAGATTTTTTAAACTTGATTCTTTAGCAAATATTTATGAATTTAAGATACAGATTTGTTAAGACGGGGATGGAAAAAGGTTAAATTCAACTCAAAATATGAGCTTGATTAAATGAGGTTAGAGAAGAGTTTGATTTAGAATACTAACAGTTACAACTTGATTCAACCATCTACATTTAATCCTGAGCTGCCCAGTATTTAGAACCAGTCAATTCATCAAAAAACTCATATTTGCATTATTTTCAGACTATGATAGCTTAAAGTAGAAATTTTGTAGAGATTTTGAAAGAAAAAAATTATGTATTTTGAACAAAATAGTGTATTGTTAGTACTTGAAATTGTGACTTGTGCTTATTATTTAACTCTGAAGTGAACTTCAACGCCTCTAGCAGGTTATTTGAGTTTTTTTATAATGAATTTTAACTTTAAGTGTTGGATTAAGATTTTTTCGCTGCCCCCCCCCCCGTCTTTGTGAGTATCCTTTAATCAAATTTTGTTAGTAAGCAGTACAAGTTTATTTAAGATAGTATTATTTATTTTTCATTCAATTATTTTTTCTTATTTACTTTTATATTTCTTATTTAGATATGAGTAGTGAATTAGTAGTAGTTTAAAGAAGCTCTTTTATACCTGTAGTTCATATATAAGCTTTCGTATAAGCAACATATTGACAAATCCTGCAGCAAGGCAGTAAACGTAGTGCGAGTCTTGAGACACCTCATGACTAACCTAGGCGGCCCAAAACACTGCAGAAGAACACTTCTTATATCCACGACCAACTTGATTCTCCTGTATGGCGCAGAAATCTGAGCAGAGGTGATGAGCAGAGAAAATTGTTTGAAGAAACCTGAAAAGAGACAACAGATAGGAGCACTTAGAATCACCAGTGCCTTTAGAACTGTCTCCAAGGAGGCGGTTCTAGTGATAGCAGGAGTGACACCCATAGCGCTGCTTGCCCGGGAACGACAGCGCATATACCGAAGGAAGAGGGAAGGAGGAAGGCAAGATGTGATTGACGAAGCTAGACAGCTGACGATGCAAAGATGGATGGAACGATGGGGCAGGACTGAAAAAGCCCAGTGGACTAAACGACTTATAAAGGACCTGACAGCGTGGGTCGATCTAAAACACGGAGAGGTGAACTATTATATAACCCAATTTTCGAATAATCACGGAAACTTCCAATCGTACCTACATAAAATGGGTAAGCCCGGACTGCGAGCTCTGTTCCAGCAAAAAGGACGATGCCAACCACACGTTCTTCCACTGTCAAGAATGAAGTCAAGAAAGAAGACATTTAGGCATTTGTAAGGAGAGGTCGGACAATTCAGCCCAGACAACGTAATGGAGCTGGTGCTGGTGAAAATGTTCTTCGACAAAAGACGCGTAGAGTCTATGGTGGTGGAGTGAGACTAGTGCGTAATACCGTATTAAGTTTATCAGTTTTAAAACGATATGAATATAGGTTAGAAACTATTGACGCATGAGAACGAATGATAAAAGTGAACAATAATAGTGAGTTGTTTTGACTGATTGCGAATTAAAAACAGTATGAGAACGTACGGATGATGTGTTGCGTATTCTGCATGCCACACCTTACTCCTGATATACGCGCAGCGAGAGAATGAACGAATGAACCGTAAGTGTGAATGAACGTGAAAATGCAATTTAGACGCTAGAAGCGTGAGGGTAATGGCTTTTACCCAAGGTCGGACCATTCATGGTGATGTGATAAACACAGAGAGAATAGGAAGGTAACATGATTAGATAGAGAAAGGCAAAGTAGTGCGTTTTGTGAATTAACACGCTGTCTAGCAGCGGCGGTAAAGATGAGACCGAGATTCCATCATTATTGCTCATTTGCTATTCATGACATACTGATTATAAGGAATGTTTATTCAACCCTCCAAGGCCTGGATAAAAAAAAAAAAAAAAAAAAAAAAAAAAAAAAAAAATCATATATTTCATATATTTTTATAAAAACCAACAGCATTGCTTTTATTTTTATTGCAACTTAATATGCTTATATAAAACCGAAAAAATTCGTGAAGGTTCTTTATCAAAGTAAGAGTCCATTGCCATCCTAATTTTGTTACTTCTTTGTAACTTTAAAAAATCAAATTAGATTTCAAAATCTAAAAAAAATAAATAAAAATAAGGATTTAAGAGCAAAAAAAATACAAAAGTACCCTTTACATTATAAGCTATTGTAACAAATACATTTTAATCACATAAATCATGACTGAACAAATACTATTTTTCAAATAATTACTTATCTGTACAGAATAGAATATCACGAAGACAATATTTGGAACGAAGGAGATGAAAATGGCCCAGTTATAAATTCTTTAATTAGAGGTGACATAGATGCCAGTGGAACAGCAGATATGATGACTTCGAATAGAATTCCTTTGATTAAATCTGTTTACGCAGCGATACCCTACCGGTAAGAAGAAAATTTGAAGGAATAAATTCTAGACTTAGCAGAATTGATAAAAAATAACAAAAAAAATTAATGTGTAGCCTTTTTATTTGGAACATATCAAAATATTATGTTTTATATAAGGGTCAGGTTATATGGGTTCAGCATGGAAAATTTTGCTTGCTTAAAAAGAACTGTCTTGAAAAACAATATTCTCTTTTTTTTCTTAATTAATTTATTTTAGTCTCTTTTAGCAAGAGATTAGAATGTTTTACCTACTTTCAGATAGCCCTTGGAACAAAAACTTCATCCCTTTTCTGATTTTGACTCATTTATAGAAAAAAATATTTTGCTTTTTAAAAAGGAACGTATCAGTTTGGTGACACGAATAAACTTCCGAACAAAAACTTCCATGAAAAAACTCCCGAATTAAAACTCCCGACGTATAAATTTCCTAAAAAATAAACTTCCGCGAAAAAACTCCCGAATTTCGACAAAATAAGTTCCTAATAAATGTACTTCGGCTAAACTTACTTTGTTTATCTTATGATATTTAAAGATATAATATGAATTCGCTTTATTTATGTTATGATTTCGTTAATGGGTATGTGACGCCAATAGATTTTAAATTGACTATTCTACATTCAGTCTTTATTCAGCTCTTGAGTTGTGATTACTATCAAATTTAATTAAAAGTGGGTTTAAATTTTGTAATTAGCAATAAAGGAAAAAACTTATTACATTATAGTAGGTTTTTGCATAATAAACAAAGAGTAAATAGTAATAGTGTTGTTTGGAAATGTTCCTTAAACTGGAAAAATAAATTTCCCGGCAAAGTTTTAAGTTTTTAACCTTTCTTTTTTAATTTAATTTGAAAACTGAATTTTTATTTGAAAGTTTATGATGTTTATTAAAATTATAGCTAATATTATACTCAAAGAAAAACACTTCGATCATACGCATGCTCCGGATACGGTTAATGTAGTAGTCCGCAATGCTGTAAACAAAATTAAGGAAAATGCTGTTACCTCAGATGAAAAGACGAGTAAGGTTGTTCAACAGGGAACTCATAGTTTATGCCAGGAAGCATGTAGTATTTTTCCTTCATTGAGTAGTTTAAATTGCACCGTTCAAAGTATTTGATCAAAAAAAATTGAAGCATTTTACGTGCCGGATTTGGCTAGCATGGTTATTCCCGAATTGTATAAAAAACGTTCTCTGATAAACGATTCCTTATGTTTGATAGTAATGATGATGACAACTACGGCGATCAACGATTTTTAATATTTACTACCAGGAAATGAAACTTAATTACAAGTATTCTAAACCTAATTGTTTTCGAAATCCAGTAAATTTCATTGGCCCTAAAGGCTTAGTAAGCATGTCTGCTGTTTTTTTTCTTTCTTTCAATGTACTGTATTCTTATAGTATCGCGTTCTAGTTGCTCTCTAGAACAATGATATTTAACATCTTTATGCTTTGCCAACTTATGGCAGCCTTGGTTTCTTGCTATCGCGATACAGCCATTATTATCTTCATGAATTAAAATACCAACATTATTATTATACTTATAGTATTAGCGAAAGTCTTGAGCCACAATGCTTCTTTCACAGCCTCTTATAATGCCATTTATTCAGCAGCAGTTAAAGAATCTGGTACTTAGCGTTGTCTTTTTGTATTCCAGCAAATAGTACATTTATCATGAAGCTTAAATAAAAAACCTTTCGAACTTCTTCTAGTAATTTTATCTCCAGCCCAGTCGGCATCTACTTAACCTGTAAGGACCTCAAAATTTTGATTTGTGTTTTTCCTATAGACTAATTTTAAATCAGAAGTGCCCTTTAAATATCTTAACACGACCTTCAAATATTCCCATACCTGCTTATTATATTTATTAACAAAACAACTTAAAATATTTGTTACTAAGCTCAAATTTGGTCTCATACAAACTATTAAATATATCAAACATCCTTATAAATTCTGACACCGAGATCTGTAATATTCATCTGATTCTTACTCATCAATGTGTGCATTTTCTACGAGAGGTGTGGTGTTAGGGCTACTGTCATACATTTTAAATTTATGCAAAATGGTGTTTATATAAGAGGTCTGATCTAAACTTATTACGCCATCTTTACTTAAAATTTTTACTCCTAATAACAATTGTATTTCACTCAAATCTGACATCTTAAACTTTGTCACAGGGTTCGTTTTTCCGAGGACTAATTTATAAACAATCGTGACTGGCTCTCACGAATACCCTCGACGACTCGACGTCAGCAGTCCTCAGCCTCTAGACAAAGTGCACATACAGTGCACACGACAACTTGTCGGTTTCTTCAATACCTGAAATCAGGGGGAAAGACGCGTACGCGAACTAACTCACTTGTTATGCGGCGTGGCTGCTCTCTTGTCGGTAGTGGTTTGAATTTAATTCTGGATCGAACGCAGGAACACGAGTTTGATAAATCAAATGAGTTCAGTTAATTTAATTAATTTTAATGCACAAAAATAAAACTAATAAATAATACAATCAAATAACAACCCGTATTGTTTACAAACAAATAATATTAAAATGGCTATCAGCCCAATATGATAAATCAAAACGAATCGAATTATGGCGATTCTCTTATCGCTCGATAATTCACCGATCGGCGCGCTCACCAACATGCACACACCGGTACACTCAGCTACCAGCTGAAGCGCGCCAAAACCCGACAAAGACTCAGAGACAAAAATCTAAGTACTTACTGTACTTCACACACACTCTGACTCTAACCATCACACGAGCAAACATACAATGATTAACTACTACGCGGACTTACTTTTCTAGCAGGTGCACCTTCGCTTGATGTAACAATAATTATAATAATTACGACTAGCCCGAATGGCTTTACACAAGACAACAATGCCTTCCAAGGCCGCACGCTAACTTTCCGTGAGATGTTCGTCTTCCCCGCTCCGATCCAATGACAACTGGATCACAGGAAAATCTACGCAACTTCTCACTGATAACTTTATCCAACACACTTTGATAAGGTTATCTAACAACACAAAAAAGTAAATTCTACATTTGCTCTCTGACACACGTGTGATCGCGCCAAGCGCCAAACTTAGAGTAATGCTGATCGGTATATTTCGTCATCACCTGAGTTACCGATCCTCATCTGCGTTCCATAAAAGTTAGCGCGAAATTTGAATTACATTTCCGCGCTAGCTGTTACAATTTATTCTTCAAATATTTTTAATTTATTCATATCATTAATATTTTTAGTGACAATAAATGGGTCGTCGACTTACAATATTACATAAATATTTCTAAGTACGCTTCCTTTATCTGAAACATAAACACATCTAGCTAGAGAGCTACAGGTGAATTTTTAAATCCTTAAGTAAAATTCCTTCAAAAGTTTCAAACCAACACCTGGTCAACTTTTTTAATCCATACAAAGATTTATTTAATTTACATACCAAATTTTTATCACATCTAATGCCTTCCGGAACCCTCATATAAATAACGTCTTTCAGTTCACCATTTAAAAAGGTGGTTTTTACATCCATGTAATGAACTAATAAATCATGTTGATATGCAAATGCCAACAAAAAACGAACACTAGAAACTCTCGCCAGTGATGAAAGGGCTTCATTGTAATCGACCAGATATTGCTGACTAAAACCTCGAGCTACTATTCTAGCCTCAAATCTAACAGGGTTTCCGAATGATTCGGGTTTTATTGTGAACACCCATTTGCAGTCGATTATATTTCTGTCTTTTGGTCTTTCCACAAGCATCCAAGTTTGGTTAGTCTGGAGTGATTCAAGTTCGTCTTTTTCGGCTTATTCCCACTGATTTCTGTCTGAGCTAGACTTGATTTCCTGAAAACAATTCGGAATTTCACTGGCAACAGACTCTGCCTGAAACTATACATAGTTATAATGGACATTATCATCATCGTCATTTTATGAAAGTTGTGGTTTATTTTTAAATCCATCACTTCTTTTTAAGTTACTATTAATTTCAAATTGTTTTTCATCTATTTTTCATTTCTTACTAACTAAATTTAAAATTTAAATTAAATTCATTAAAAATTTTAATTTTAATCAAAAATACTAACTAAAATTTATTGTATACAACGTTTCACTTCTTTTTGAATCGCAGCTTTTTATATGAGGAGTGAATCCGTAAAAAACGACACAAAAAACTGACCAAAAAATCCGACCCGAAAAAGCGACCCAAAAATCCGACACCAAGATATATAGATATGTATATATACTATACAAATTATGTGTATATATAGTATCTAGAATGGCCTATATTAGATATATACATATCTATAGTAGAAGGGTTGCTAGGCCATATCTAATGTATACATATCTATGGTAAAAGAGTTGCTATATTCTAAGCCATATTAGATACGTATATATTCTATATAAATATGTGTATATAGTATCTAATAACCGAGAATATAGCATCCTTTCTACTATAGATATGTGTATATTAGACATTAGATATATGTATAGATATATAAATATGTACAGTGGTCACTGTCCGGCCTTCGGCCGGACATGAAAAATTACTAAAGCAATAATACACCCTCTTTAAGCGCAAATTACGCGCAATCCACCCACGTATTCAAAAAAACCAAAATAACCCATCAATAAAAAATTTTTCTAGGTTTGCGCGGTTAACCAAAATAACCCATCCCAAATAACCCATCACCCAATTCCTGGAACTCATTTTTATTTATTCTCGGAAAAAATGGGACCGAACACTATCCTGACTGTCCGGATAGTGTCGAAATGTCCGGGTAGTGCCGATCGTGTATATAAACTGTCCAGATAGTGACGTAATAATATATTTATGAATATATCAAATATATACTGTAACGGGCGCGTGGGGAGATAGGATAAACTCAAATTTTATTTGAATTACAGCACGCGACCGTTAGAAACGCGTAGACGCACGGTCGGTAATGAGGCGACAGCGCCACCGACCGAGTTGCGTCACTCGAGTCTTTACCACGAGAGAAAACACATGCGTGCGTGAGATTAATTTGTCGATTGATTTGTCCGAGATTGTAATTTTTTATCAAGATCAACATCGTGACTGTTGATAGTGGTGCTGTTCGTGGAGTTTGGAATTATCACGTCCTCGAGTTGTCATTCGAGCGTTACGTGATAATTATCGAAGAAAACCTCACAGCAACCAGCGACCGGCCTTCGAAGGCATTCCCGGCCTCAGCGAGGCATACAGGATTGCGATTGTTCATCCGAGCGCAGGCGCACCTGAATTATCAAAGTAAGTTTGAAAGGCGTTTTATTATAAGATTAATTGTATCGCGCGGGGGAGTGTGTTTTGTTGGAGTACTAAGTACTCGGAAAAGATCTTGGCCTTTGTTCTTTTGGCGCGCTGCAGCAAGCAGACGAGCGCGAGAGTGTGTGTGTGTGTGTCGGTGTGTTAGTAGCGACTGCAACACTGATGACGAACTTTGTTTTTGTAAAAGTAGTTTTCGTCGATTTAAGACTTTGAGTCATTTGGGTTTACTTGTTTGTAAACAATCAGGTAGAATTAGTTTGAGATATCATGTAACTTTTTATTTTTTATTTTTATTGTTGATTAAAATTATTAAAATTTACATTTGATTATTAATTGTGTTTACCCGTGTTCCTACGATCGGTCCACGTAAACTCACACCACTACCGACGAAGGAGAGCAGCCGCACCGCGTAATAAAAACATTAGTTCGCGTACGCGTCTTCCCCCCGCTTTTCAGGTATTGGAAGAAAAATCGACGAATTGTCGTGTGCACAGAAATTGCATTTTGTCAGCAGGTCGGAGGAGTGCGGACGACGATCGCCGCGGGTTCTCGTGATTAATCACGATCCTCCGAGAAATTAAATTCTTTAATTCAAGCCCTGTGACAATACATATCTAATAAGCCAGATTATGGTAGATGTTATTTTACCAGTACAAAATTTTAAGTTGGAAAATTTTTTTTAAATTTTTTCTAAATTTTCAGTTTTATTTTATAATATATAAATTTAATTATATACGTAATTTTTATATTGTCAAAATTTCAAATTTCAAATTAAAATTTTCAATTGAAAAATAATTATGCTTCGCTTCTAACAGGCGTCCAAGACACCTTTTGTTATATAGAAGCCTCTCCAGGTAAAAAGTAACTGAAATTAATATCACAGTACACAGCTAGAGCTGTCAGTCAATAATGAATATCAATTAAATAAATCATTTAAAATTTGTTCATTTGGTCTTTTCTATCTTTTATTTTTATTTTTTGTTATTTTATTTGATTCATCTGACCGTCTGTCAGGGTTTCTCATTTCTTCTGACGTCACTTTGTCAGGATAACTTGAATCATCTAATTTATTTTCGTTAGAACTTCTCAATTTATCCGACTTCTCTTTGTCAGGATTTCTGAATTCATATGATTTATTTTTGTCAAAATTTCTCAATACGTCTGACCTTTCTTTTTCAGGATTTTTCATTTCATCTTTACCATTATTTATTCGACTTTGATTCAAATTAAGTGACTTTAGTTTTATTATGTATGTAAACTGTACATCCGAAAACTCTTAAAAATCTTAACACTGGTTTTTTATCATGCCAAAGTTTGTACGGGGTTTTTGAAACTTTTAACGCACGCATTGACACTCTGTTCAATATATAAGTTGCAGTTAAAACCGCCTCTCTCCTGAACTTCTCACTTCATTTTGCTTCAATTAACAATGTGCGTGCTTTTTCGGTTATTGTTCAAATCACGCGCTCTGAGACGCCATTCTAATGCAGGGTGCGCGGGATAGTTAAATGATAAGTAATACCATCGTTAATGCAAAATTCTTTCATCTTTTTTAACAAGTACTCTCGACCATTATCAATATATGAACGAAGAATCTTTAGATTAAGATTATTTTGACTTTTCCGAACAAAATCTTAAATCCGATTTATAAGTTGCCAAATATGTTACACAATAGTCAGTTAATTCATCCAAGAAAATCATAAAATAATTTTTTTTATCTGCTGTAGGAGGAGTGATTGGACTACATATATCAGAGTGAACATTTAAAAGTTGCCTATTAATGTGGAATTTATCTTTATTACTATCATTGGGTTTTATAGATTGAATTAAATCTTTTTCAAAAATCATGTTTTTGTTCTTCAACTCATTAAATTTACTATACCTATATGTCCTAGCCGTTCATGCCATAAATTATAATTACATTTTGAAATGCAAACGTTAGCACTAGTTTTTATAAGTTTTAATAGTATTTTTCGATACAAGGGTCTAAAAAATCGTGTGATCGTCGCATCCGAAAGCCGGTGAAGCCAGCCCGAGGGTCGTGGATGATCACCTAAGCTGTCATAAAACGTAACACCCGAGTCACGAACATTATTTTTTATTATAGTATGAGTAAAATTTTTTTAAACTTAATTAATAAATAGTATTTTGATAAAAAATGAGAGACTTCGTTTGATGCGAGGTTGTACAGCAGGGTCCAGGGGCGGCAACCCCTGGTAGGGGTGCAGGGGGCGAAGCCCCCTGCCAGGTCCAGCGCAGAGCCCTGGTGGGGGTGGAGAGGGCGAAGCCCCCCCCCCCCAGGGGCGGGCTCCACCGACCGACTTAAAAAAAAAACTTTAAAATTTTTGAAAAAATAAAACCAATTTATTGATTTGATTTTTTAAATATAAATATAATAATCTTTGAATATAAAAATTACTAAAAATATTCATTTTAATTGAAAATAAATTTTTGGAACAAGGAATGTGAATATAATAAACAGTATTATTAATGATGAAACGGTAAAAAAAATTTATTTCATGGAATCATTTTAACATATATTATAATTAATAAAGTAATTGCAATAGAAAATAGAAAATCTATTTATATTTTAGAAAACAAATAAAATAAAAAAAAGTCTTAACTGGAACTAAAAAATGAATAAATCATTATTGAACAAATTTGATTCTCAATCCTTACACGTAAACTCATACAAAAAACAATTGTTTAAGTCGCATTTACATTTTCAAACAAGGTTTTGTTTACACACCATTTAAATTAATATTTAGTGTAACTGAGTTTAACGGAATTTTCTAGGAAATCTTTTTCGAGTTGGTCTTATAAACAATATTATGAGTCGAAATTTGTGACTCTTCTCTGCTGACGTCATGGTTGCCTTCTTTGTGGACAGCAAAAGAGTTAGACTTCCCGGGATTTTGATCATCATCACTATCGTTGAAATCCATCGAATCATCTTTGCAGTTTCTAGCTACAGATTTTGTGATCAAATTTGAAATCTTTCTTTTGTTATTTGTTGAATCTTCGATGTATTTATGTGAACAAGAGTTAGCGTGAATATTAATGAATCTATCAAGTTAAAAAAAAAGGAAATTAAAGGTGAAGATGTTACAAGTTTTGAATAAAGAGTTTGAAGAATTAATTTCACCGTAAATGAAATTAATGAGTTCAAAAATACCAATCCGTTTGAAAAATATCATGCAAGGCTTAACTCTTCACAAATTCAATTGTATTAATTCAAAATGTAAACAAGAGTTAGTGTTTTAATTTTGTTCAGTTTCTTGTTACGTTTCATAATCTTTCATAACCTTTGATATACAGGGAGCTACCAACCTTCAAGCAGTTGCGGTTCAAAACCTAGGCTCAGCAATTATAGATAGAATATAACAGAGGTAAAACAACTAAATAGAACAACCATCATCAACTATCGATATACATCGGAAAAATTCAGTGAATCTTCCAGAATTTAAAATATTGGGTTTGCGGCACTGATAATTTTTTGTTTTCAACGGTCATAAATTTGGTTCTTAAAAAAATTTCTACAAGAAATTATACATCGTTAAAAATTTCTAAAGATGAAGTATCGTTTAGTAGATTCAAAACTGCATATTAAACTTCCCGATGCTACTAGAGGGCGCTCAAGGTAGTAATTTGATACCAAGAATAACAATATTGAATCTCGTATATCTTGATACATCTAGCTAAAACTCCTAATGAAGGAAAAGCTCTCTTGATCGAGATTTTGAACGAGACACATCGCAGCCCGTGCTTCTCTTGTTCTATTGAGTTACGAGTGTTTAACAAATCGGTCCTAGTTGAATTTGTTATTATATTGTTTTTAGTGCCTTTTGTTGTTATTTTATAAACAAAAACCAACTGTGCTATCGTAATATACATTTAAACTCAAGTCATAGATAGTTCATTAATGTGAGGTTAGTGCAAATTTTTGGCGGGTGAAGTACCTAAGTAGTGTCTACATATAAGTTTCGACCATTTAGTGAACACAGTGCAAAATCGCGCGAATTTTCAAATCCGTTTCAGTGACTATATTTAAACTCACATTGTGAACACAGTGCAAAACCGCGCGAATTTTCAAATCCTGAGTGGTGACACACATTTTCTCTGCTGGTAATAGTGTCTGAATATTACACTGTGGACTGACTATTCGGCGGTCTCCATCACTTGCCTGCTCACGCAACACATTGTGGTCTGACCATTCGGTGACCATAATCACTCGCCTGCTTACATACCACACCGTGGTCTGACCATTCGGTGACCCTGACTACTCGCCTGCTTTACACCACACTGTGGTCCGACCATTCGCTGACTGTAACTACTCGCCTGCTTTCATACAGCACTGTGGTCTGACCACCATTAGCCAGGTTTTTTTCTACTTTTTCTACTTTTCTACTTTCGTCGACTCATATCTCTCGCCTTTACTATGTCAGGTAGAAAAACTGAGTGTTTGTGCACCATCTGTTTAAAGCCAGCGCGATCCAATGCTCACATCCACATATGTGACAACTGTGGAAAGGGTTTCCACACTTCGTGTGCCAAACTTGCTACAGTCAACCTTGAAGGTAAGCCTGGCAAGGCCTGTCCTCCCTGCATCACTCAAGCTACTCCTCCTCCCCATGGAAAACATAACTCACGCGCCCGATCGATATCATCCTCGTCGAATACTTCAGCACACTCTGAGACGAAGGATACCGCTGCGAAGGATGATACCACTCTGAAGGAGGCTACCGCCGACGAAATGCTGAGGACGATTCTTCACGAGATGAAGTCAATGAGGGATACCAATAGGGAGCGCTTTGATGGAATTGAAACCAAGCTGCAGGGACTAGATGCAATCCCCGTCCTGGTCAAGAGAATGGACAACGCTGAGTCGGAGCTTGAAGTGGTTAAACGCGAGCTTGCGGAGATCAAGCAAACACTTGAGTCTTCAGCCGATGTTTCTGCTGCACAAAACCCGGAGCTTCTCAACAAAGTCTTGGCCCTTGAAAAGACTAACGCCGAGTTATCCATGCGTCTCACACAAGTCTCGACCTACGGACCTTCGAACTCGTCTGATGTGGTGATCGGCGGCCTGACGGTTCCTCCGGGTGCCTCGCTAAAGGCTCTTGTTCATTCGGTCTTAAAAACTGTGTACGCGGACATTGACTCACGGGATATTATCTCTGCTCGTCTGCTTACTAGTAAGACTGCTGTTAAGACAGCCCTAGATGGCACGACGACAGCTGCACCGCACGCACAGAAGGATAAGACTAATGAAAACCCTGGAACGTCTACATCTACATCTATTCAGGTGCCACGACAACCACGCCCACCTTCAATCATCGCGACTCTCAGCTCTCGCGCTTTACTTCTGGAAATCATCAAGGGCAAGATTCATCTAGGCAAGCTTCACACTACTGCTCTCTCTCCTAATCTTCCTTCTGGTATTCAGTCAACTGCTATAAGTCCTGCTCTCATCAATATAAACGAGTTCCTGGATAGAGAGACCTTCAAACTTCGACGCCTTGTTTACCAGAAGGCAAGACAACCCAACTCTGAATTTACTACATTTGTAAGGAACGGCAAGATTTTAGTCCGTAGGAAGAAAGGAGATGTCGCTACTCCCATATCAAGTGAACAGGATCTAGAGCGTTTTTTGTCTTAACAGGTATACTCTTACATCTTCTTTCTCGTGGTAATACAACATACTCATCTTACCATCTTAGATTCATCAATCCTTCACCCCATGATGCTCCTTCTTCATTTTCATATTCATCTCAAACTTCCTTTCTAACCCCTGATCAGAGGTCCGTGCGGGGCGGGGGCATGCTGCTGCGTGTCTGTCATTTCAATGCGAACTCGCTTAAGGGGCATATTGAGCAGCTCAGGCTGTTTCTTTTGACTCAGACCAGGTTACACGTGATTGCTGTCACTGAGACCCATTTGAGTCCTTCGATTGAGGATGTGCTTGTTGCTCTTGAGGGTTATACTATCCTTAGGCGTGACCGTAATAACCAGGGGGGTGGGGTGGCGCTTTATGTTCATAAATCTCTCTCAGTCAAACACCTATGCTCGTCTTCCACTCGTCTGCGGCTCTTGTCACGGGCCCACGCGCACAAATGCGAAACTACACTGTTCCGACAATTGCAGCAAGCTCTACCATTCGCTGTGTGCTAAATTAGCAACTGTTATGCTGCATGGTAAGCAAGCGAAAGCCTGCACGTTCTGCATCACCCAGGCCGCGCCTGACAGGACTAGGTTGAACGACGCACCGAACACTCGTCTGCGCACAAACTCAGCCTCATCTGGTCCATCTAATACCTCGAATACCGTAACTTCGGAGAATGTTGAGCCAGTAGCTAATGAGACACTTTTGAGAAGTATCCTGAATGAGCTTGGAAACCTGAAGACTTCCTTCAAGGAGCGCTTCGATGGAATTGACAACAAACTTGCTGATCTGGATGTCATCCCGAAGTTGGTAGCTCGAGTTGACACTGTTGAGGACCAGCTGGAAGATATAAAAGGTGAACTGGCTGAGCTGAAGGAGAAGTTTAAAAATCCGGAACTGTCTGCCACCCTCCACTGTGATACTGAGCTGTTAAATAAAATTCAACAAATTGAGAAAAAGAATGCCGCTCTCAGCTCTGATCTTGCTCGACTGAACGCGACGACACGTGCTACAAATTCCTCGGAGCTGGTAATTGGAGGTCTTGCTACTCCTCCTGGTGCCAACGTGAAATCACTTGTTCTCTCAGTACTCAAGACTCTGCGTCCGGATACTAAAGCCCGTGATATAGTGGGTGCAAGAATGCTCATCAGCAAGGCCACCACAAGGTCAACAACGTCAACTTCCACTTCAAACGCTGCAACGTCCTCAACTCAACTTCCAACCACAACCTCGCCTACGAATCGTCAGCAAAGTCGCCCACCATCGATTCTGGTTACACTTCACTCCAGAGCACTCATGCTAGAAATTATCCAGAGCAAAATTAAGTTGGGAAAGCTGCACACCTCTGCATTGTCATCGAATTTACCCCCTGAGACTGATCCCAACTCAATCTTGCCTGGACTGCTGAACCTGAACGAATTCCTTCCTAAGGAAGTTTTTGATTTGCATCGTGCTGTACGTGAGAAGGCGAGACAATCTGACTCTGGATTCATCAGCTTCATCTGCAGTGGCCGAATCTACGTTCGCAGGAAGAAGGGAGACACCCCTACACTCATCTCCAGCATTGAAGATTTGAATCGTTTTTTGTAATAACAGGTATGCTGAAACATCTTCTCTCTCGCGGTAATATTACATTTTCATATTATCACTTCAGTATTCTTCACAGTATGCATCTTTCATCTCTCACCTCACATGTAACTACTTCTTCCTCTACTACATCCTATTTCAACCCGCTACTCTTTAGTTCTTCTTCATCTCATCCTCAATCATTCTCCCAGCCTCCTACACACTCTTTACACCAGAGGTCCGTGCGTGGCGGGGGCATGATGCTGCGTGTCTGCCATTTCAATGCTTACTCCCTTAAGGGACATATCGAGCAGGTTAGGCTGTTTCTTTTATCACAGCTCATGATACACGTGATCGCTGTTACTGAATCTTATTTGGGTCCTTCGATTGAGGATGCGCTTGTTGATTTGGAGGGTTATACTCTTCTAAGGCATGACCGTAATAACCAGGGGGGTGGGGTGGCGCTTTATGTTCATCAATCTCTGTCAGTCAAACACCTCTGCTCGTCTTCCACTGAGTGGAACGGTAGGCCTGGTCATCCTGAGTATCTTCTAGCTGAGGTCTCTCTTGGAGGCACTGACCCCATATTTGTAGGTGTGGTGTATAGGCCCCCGCATGCCCCATTTGTCCTCGGGTCTGACTTTGTGTCCGACCTGCGAGATAGTATGCATGATTACGGCACCAAGGTCATACTCGGGGACTTTAACGCGAACCAGCTTTCAGACTCCCCTGATGCGAATTTTGTGCGTAATTTTATTGAGGAGAACTCTCCGTTCTCGGTTCCATTTGGGCCTACGCACCACACCTCTCACTCGGATACTTGGCTTGACCTGGTTCTCGTTGACGCACTTGACACTGTGACTGACTATTGGAAGACAGAGACCCCTTTCATTGCAGGACATGACCTACAGACTGTTACCCTTGACATTCAAACCCCACAACTTTTGGCTAATGATTTTACTTACAGGGACTTTAAATCTGTAAATGCTGGGGCTTTGAATAAATTTTCGTTTGACTGTGACTGGTCAGTATTCACGGATGAGTCGTATTCACTTAGTGAGAGGGTTGATTGCTTGTATTTTAATCTTAATGCTGCTCTTGATATCTTCGCTCCCCTAAAAACCCTCAAACAAAAGAAGAATCGCCATCCGTGGTTTACTAAGTACCACCGGGACCTATTGACTGAAAGAGACAGACTCTACAGACGTTACCGACGCTCAAGACTCGATATTGAACTGTTTTTATACAGACAGGCGCGAGATTTTGCACATGAAAGGATCGAGTCTGCGAGACTTGATTACTATTGGTGTAGGCTCAAGGACATCACTGATCCTCAGCAGCTCTGGAAGGAACTAAGGCGACTTGGTATCTCTTCCGGAGCGGATTCTAATTTGGGCGGGTTTTCAGTGGAAGATCTTAATGCTCACTTTGCCTCTGTTTCTTTTGATAGTATGGCGCCGGATCTCTCTCTCTTTCTGAATGACTTGGGAAGAGAGGAAGATCATGGTGGCTTCGCGTTTGCGGATGTGACGTTGGACGAGATAGCACGTGCTATCAGTCAGTCGACATCCCAGGCAGTGGGCATTGACTCTCTTCCACAGAGCTTTATTCAGTCAGCTTTTCCATCTATTGGTCCTTTCATCTGCAAGATCTTTAATGCTTCCCTATCGACTTCGACTTTCCCTGAGCAGTGGAAGAGGTCGATGGTGATCGCACTGAATAAGACTCCCTCTCCGTCTTGCCTGAATGATTTTCGTCCCATCTCCCTGCTCAGTTTCATGTCGAAGATACTTGAGAGGCTTGTCCATAACCAGATTTCTACTTTCGTTGAATCGCAGGGTTTGATGGACGATAATCAGGCGGGTTTCAGGACGGGACATAGTACACAGACAGCACTGATTAAACTCACGGACGACATTCGAATCAGTATGGACAGGAGACAAATGACTGCGCTGCTACTTTTTGATTTTAGTAAAGCCTTCGATTCGGTCTCGCACGTAAAATTGCTCAGGAAGCTGCAATCTCTGGGTTTTTTGCATGGGGTTTTGAGGTGGGTTGCCTCTTATCTGACTGGCCGCTCGCAGGCGGTAAGAGCGGAGGACGGCACTTTTACTTCTTTCCGTCCCCTTAATAAGGGTGTGCCTCAGGGCTCGGTGCTGGGTCCTCTGCTCTTCCTTCTGTTCATCGTTGATATTGCCCATGGCCTTGGCCCTGATGTCTGCTATGTGGTTTATGCGGATGATTTGCAGATTTACGTGCGGGGCCGACTTGAGGACATACATGCCACGCTGGGAAGACTGAGCCGGGGTGCTGAGCACGTTGCTGACTGGGCTGCCGCCAATCAGCTGGTACTGAATGCTGGTAAGACCAAGGCAATGGTTTTTGGGACTCCGTCGTATGTCAATAGCTTTAATGAATTGGGAATTCATGACCTGCAGTTTGGCGGCTGCACTGTCCCGTTTGTCCCCTCAGCGCGTAGTCTGGGGGTGGTGCTGGACTCTAAGCTGAGCTGGAAGGACCATGTTCGTTATGTTTCTCGGAGAGCCAATTCTCTTTTGTACCGTCTTAATCACTTCAGACGCAGCACCACCTTTCAACTGCGCAAGCACCTTATACAGACCCTGCTCTTTCCTATAATTGACTATTGTTCGCTTGTCTACTGTAATTTCTCGGGTGAGCAGGATCTCGTATTACAGCGCTTGCTCAATCGTGGGATCAGGTACATCTTTGGGATCAGGAAGAGCGATCATGTCACACCTTATAGACCTGGCTTCGGGTGGCGGGCCGCAGAGTTTATTTTGCTGCCTGCTTGCTCTATAGAATCCTGCACACAGGTAATCCGTCTTATCTGGCGAATTTTTTTGTTGAAAAGCTCAGCTCACGTCCATTAAGGTTGGCTAATCCGCATGCACTTGATGCCTTGATTGTCCCCTCTTTCCGCACTAGATCTCTGGAGCGATCCTTCCATGTATCAACTACCTACTCCTGGAATACCATACCCCCAAATATTCGCCAATCTACATCCTTCACTTCATTCAAACACCTCATCAAATCGCACATCTTTATTACCGAGGGAGAAGATTAAGTTTTTCTACACTGTTGAACTCGAGATCTGTGTGGAATAAATGTTAGTTTGTGATTCTCGGAGTGAATTCTTATACTGTTGAGACTGATAATGTTACCCTTGTTACTTTAATTTATAGATTGTATAGTATACCATTATATTCATTTATTACTTTTATTACTTTCATTGTTTTTCATTTTCATTGTTATTATTATTACTTATATTATTGTTACTTTATTCTATCTTATTTTATTTTATTATATTTTATTTCATTTTTATTTTATATTTATATTGAAATTATATCCTAATGGTGAACTTTGTGTATAATCTTATGTATTTTGTACAACATAATGTACATTTAATAAACGCATCAAAATCAAAAATCAAAAAAAAATGAGAGTTGTAACTTTTTGAAAAATACCTTTGAATAGACCTTTTCCCGACTTTTTGAAAAATATCCCTTCAAATAGAAATGAGATAGAGAGATCTTGTCGGTGAAAAAAATTTTATTGTTACATGTACTTTAAACAAATCTGTTAGAATTACTCTCATCTGATCATGAATACGAAATATCAAATGACTTTACGATCCAGAAAATTTGCTCTGCTAGTGTTACAAATATTCATTTTTAAATAATAGTTATATGTAATAAAATAATACAACATACTGTATAAATCTGCAAACGTTGTGATACATAAACATTTTTATTCCAGAACATGTTTTATATTTCGAAGTACTTCTTCAGATCGACTAAGCGTTCGTGACATATTTCTCCCGCTATCAACAACAGTTTGGTATCTTACAATAGCTATAAGCATTTTATCAATTAATGCTCTTGCTTTTTTACTGTTGTTTACTAGACAAGATTTTTATGAAAATTATTTACATTCAATTATTATTCATGTAGGAGCATTTTGTCAACAAGGTACATCTTTATTACATTGCTTTTATTCATTTTTTCTGATTGAATAAAAACAAAGGTTTAATGATTGAAACTTCTATTTTTAAGTACAAAATTTGGTTTCGATCAAATTAACAAGAAGAGGATACACTATCTGGAATGCCGATTTTAACGAAACTTTCATTATAATTTTCATATATTTAAAAGTGAAAGAAAACACCAATAACTAATGCAATGGGCCTTTAGTCGCTTATTACTACATAGCCCAAATGGCATTTTTAGCAAAAACAACGATTTTTCGCAATTCCCAAAGTATCGTTAAAATCGGCGTTCCAAATATTGTGTCCTCTCTTTGTAAGTGGTCATGATCAGGGCCTCTATAAAAAGTTATAATTACAATATTTAAATATGCCCTGATGATGATCACTTACAAGGAGAGGTCACACCCTCCGGGTCAACGATCTTGACGAAACTTTGGGAATCGTTTTCTTATACCAAAAGATGAAGAAATCTACCAATCATCCCGTCTAATGGGCCTTTTATACCTAGTTCCTACATAGCTTATATCGTATTTTTAGCTCTTTTTGGGTTTTTTTGCGAATTTTCAAAAAATTCCTGTTCGAAGCCTATTACACTAACAAAATTCTGCAACCCCGCATTCTCTTTATTTTTTCATCTTCTTTTGAGAAAAAATATTTTTAAATCTATTTTTGAAGAAATAGTCCATGTAAAATTAAGGTGATCAAAAGCATTTTTTTTCTGTTTTTTTTGGTTTTATGAACTTAAACTGTAAGTCGTCAGTCTTATCAAAATTATGTCTAAAAATATTTTTTCTAAAAAATTCATATAAAAACAAAGAAAATGCGGGGTTGCAGAATTGTGTAAGTGCAATAGGCTTTGAGCAGGAATTTTTTGAAAATCAGCTTGTTTTGACACTTTTAACACTTTTGTGCGACTTTTGTGTTTAATTGTAACAATTTTCAAAAAATTCCTGCTCAAAGCCTATTGCACTTACACAATTCTGCAACCCCGCATTTTCTTTGTTTTTATATGAATTTTTTAGAAAAAATATTTTTAGACATAATTTTGATAAGGCTGACGACTTACAGTTTAAGTTCATAAAACCAAAAAAACAGTAAAAAAATGCTTTTGATCACCTTAATTTTACATGGACTATTTCTTCAAAAATAGATTTAAAAATATTTTTTCTCAAAAGAAGATGAAAAAATAAAGAGAATGCGGGGTTGCAGAATTTTGTAAGTGTAATAGGCTTCGAACAGGAATTTTTTGAAAATTCGCAAAAAAACCCAAAAAGAGCTAAAAATACGATATAAGCTATGTAGGAACTAGGTATAAAAGGCCCATTAGACGGGATGATTGGTAGATTTCTTCATCTTTTGGTATAAGAAAACGATCCCCAAAGTTTCGTCAAGATCGGTGACCCGGAGAGTGTGACCTCTCCTTGTTAGTTTGATCGAAACGTTGAAAAAATAATAAAAAACCTATGCTTGTAATTAAGAGTAGAAGTTTCAATCATTAAACCTTTACATTCACAACAAGCACCTGAGTGAAAACCAATCATTATGAATAAATACAAGTCACTCTATATTTCAGTAAAGTTATCTTGTGTTTTATTATAATTTTTCAGGAACGGAATTTTCTTCTAATAATTTATCGGGACGAATAGCAATTCTACATATCCTATTGTTTAATTTACTACTTTACAATTACTATTTAGCAAGTGCTGTATCTAATCGTTTGAGTGAACCAGTAGTTTTTATAAACGATTCTCTACATGAGCTGAAGAAAAAAGATTTTCTGTATGCTTCAGAACCTATGTTTGGTTTCGATGAGCGAATAAAGGTATGTATAGTTGTTCCGCACTGACCGATCTATTAAATTTATTTTCTATTTGCCGGATAAATCTGGTAGGAGAGGGTTGTTAAAAAAACTGGAGAAAGACACAATTTGATAAAAACAGTAATGATTTTATAAATAAAAACCAAATATTCAATTTAAAATAATCACAGGTAATGATTGGTGAGTTTAGTATAAAATTACTCCATTATATTTAAAAGAACAAAAATTAAATGTGAACAAACCACCTGTTATGAACTGAGAATTTCCAAGAACTAATTTCTGTGTAAATAAAATTAATGAATTTGATAAACACCACTCTAGGCACAACTCATCACAAATTTGATTATATTCAAAAAGATATACACAAGTTAGCTAGAAATTAAAGAGATAGAAAATAGCAAAGAATGGCCTTGAAGAAGTAGAGAGACATGGCCGAGAGAAAGTAAACAGCAGCAGAGAATGGCCTTGAGAAATAGAAAAAGAAAATGTCCATGTGCATGAGGCACGCTCAAAGAAAAGTAAAGTGAATGGCTCAAGTAAATTATTGTTACTTGAGCCAGAAGAATACCTGGAGATGTCCTATGGGGGCGTCCTTCAAGATGAGCTTTCCAATCCGCCGAAGATGAAATTGCCGGTGAATCACGCCGGATGCAAGATTGATGAAGTGGCTGCAATATTACTAATTGCAGGCACTGAGATGAACTGGATTACAGCACTCCTTCAGTAGTAACACTCTACAATAAAGCACCAAAATCAGCTCAAAAAATTATCACAAAAAAGGGAAAACCAAGTTAAGACAAGAGGAAAATTCTCTGCTGCGTGCTACGAGAGCGCCAAAACGAGAAGTTATGAAGAAGGCCTACGAGAGGCCGCTGGCGTCAGCGACAGCAGTAGTGCTGAAAACGACCGCTGACGGCGCCGCGCGCGCACCAGAACGCTGTAGTTCTGCTTGATCCAAGAGGTGGAGCCACGCAGTCTACAAACTCATGATCATGAGTTTGCGATGATGTGTACGGAGTGAAATTATTGTTCACTCCGTAACAATAATGAATTCATAAAAACATGAGTATATATGGGAAATACCGGTATGCAAGAGACTTAAAAAAAAAATTATATATATATATATATATACTAGGGGGTACCCCCCCTGCTCGCTCCGCTCGCCAACTCCCCAAATAAACATGATTTATAAAGATTTATTAAAAAATATATGTTTATTCAATAATAAAATATTCATATAAAAACTTAAACAAATGTTTTTAGATGTAATTTTATTTGAAACAGAATAATTAATATAATGATTTCATTTATTTTCAAAATCAATTAATGACATAAATTTTTGTGCCTAGTTAAGTTATCTTTTCCGCTTGAATTTTTTTTACTTTCAATTTTTTATTTTTTTCCAGCCTTCGGCCGGATATAAAAAAAAATCGGGGTAGATTTACCTCGCTCAGCGATGTAAAAAATGGGAACCTCGCTCAGCGAGGTCAAATTACAATGACCTGCGCAGTATATTTACGCGCCGATGGTAAATTTACAAATGTTTTGTAAATTTACAAATCTCTAGTAATTTTACCTTCTGCTATTTAGAAAAAAAAATTATTGATAAAAATTAATCAATAAATACTAAAGGGCAAAGATGAAAAACAACAAAATAGCTTAATTAAAAATATTTATTTATTTGTTCGTTCAGCAAATGATTTTTTTTTTTGTAAATTCGCACTGATCCTAATCTCACATATCACAAAGACTTAGAATCTACGTGCTAATTTGGCTATTTTTTCAGATAAGTAATTAAATTAAAACTTCAAATTTTATGATGTTAGAATCTTGAAATCAAAATAAGTTTAATCAACGTCAATTTTATTGAAAACTTCGAGGGAAAATTTGTTAAACTGGACACTTAATTTTCACTTTTGTTGTCTTAGACTATCAAGGGTAAATCCGATTAATCCCACTATACTTAAAGCCAACAAGTTCTACCCGGTGAAAATAAAAGCTCTATGTAATCTTTTACATCGTTCTCTTTAATTTAGATTGCTTGAATAAAAAAACATGATAAAATATTACATTGCTACGTATCGAACCGGTGATGCCTGTGAGTCGACTGATATCTACGACAACATAAGCTCACTCTCGACTACCAAAACATATTTCCGAAACCTGGCGTAAAAATACGAAGCTGAGCGATGTAGATTTACCAAAAATTTGTAACTTTACGTTCGAGCGGTAGATCTACAAATCTTGGTAAAATTACTCAGCTGGACCACGTTCCCATTTTTTACATCGCTGAGCACAAATATTAGTAAAATTACATAGCTCAATGGTGTAAATTTACGAACGCAGAGTAAATTTACATCGCTAAGCGAGGTAAATTTATCCTGGTTTTTTTTTTACAGTGCACTGTACTTACCACATGAAAAATTCCTAAAGTAATAATCAACTCTCTTTAAGAGTGCTGCCTACCTCGGAGAGAGTTCCGAATTGAACGTGCCGCCGTCAACTAAGCCAACGGCCAAGACAATAACTAACCGCTCTACTATACCGGCACACAGGGCCGTCGCTAATAACTTGTAGCTATGCTGTTGGGGTTCAAAGGGAAATTCCTAATCAAAATAATTTCTTCAAATTTCGCAACTAAATTTTTACTGACGCATACAGCTTTTTTTGGTAATGGGATCTAATATTTTGTTCAACATTATTCCAGAAGTAATTAATAATATATTGCGTAATTGAGACACCGGCGCGGCGCGCGTCGGCCCACGGTCACGGCGGTTCGTCTCACGCTGCCGGCATACATGAGCCGTATCTATATGCAGAGAAACAGCTGGGTGCCTGTGTGGCAGCGGTTGCTATGGGGACACGCTCGGCTACCTTCGGCTTTATTCGCGATGTCGTTTCGCAAACAATCCAGCCTGCATGCATGCTAGGCTCTCCGTGGCTTGTTCATGAAATTCTGGCTCCGCTCAGAATTATTAGACACCGACAAGTCCCCCGTCCCCCGACCGTTAGCATGTGTATATGTATACATACAAAATAACGGCAGTGTCGTTTTAGTTGTAAAAATTAGACATTATTAAAATTAATTATCCTGTAAATTAGTAGTATATTTAGGTTCATGTGTATATTTTTTGACTAACATTGTTTCATTTGTTTATGATTTTTTTTTTAATTAAAAAATAAATGAAATAAGTCAAAATTTACAAATAAACCTAAGTATAATAATTTTTTTTGTATAGATTAATTAATTATAATCATGCCTTATTTTTGTAACGATATCTTTTATCGGAAAAAGATACCACATGGAATTTTTTATTAACAATTTCTTTTGAAAAATAAGGAATAATTAAAAAATATACATCTACATTGATTAGAGCAAAATCGTTTACGCATAATAATACTCCGTCCATTTTTTAACATTGTTTTTGAAAATCAAGAAAAATAATATTTATAAAATTAAAAAGAATGCATAAAATTTATTTGATTCCGTCCTACTACTTAGTTTGCGTATGATACATATGAGCTGCAAGATCAAGAGGAGTGGACTGAGGCGGGGCCTACACAGTCGATTATCTGAAAGATTGGACGGGATTTTTGGAACGAAGTTCCTTATCGGAGCTTACGACGCGCAGGGGGGCTGTAGCAAAAAAAAACGTTACGTCACGAAAAAGTGCCGGATTACGTTGCAGTGTATCTATATACATCCCACCCCTCCAACAAGCCCAGACTCACAGTTCAGCAGCTGCACACGCGTTAGAGAGAGAGATAGAGAGAGAGAGAGAGATTTGATTTGATTTTGATGCGTTTATTAAATGTACATTATGTTGTACAAAATACATAAGATTATACACAAAGTTCACCATTAGGATATAATTTCAATATAAATATAAAATAAAACAAAAATGAAAATGAAAATGAAATAAAATATAATAAAATAAAATAAGATAGAATAAAGTAACAATAATATAAGTAATAATAATAACAATGAAAATGAAAAACAATGAAAGTAATAAAAGTAATAAATGAATATAATGGTATACTATACAATCTATAAATTAAAGTAACAAGGGTAACATTATCAGTCTCAACAGTATAAGAATTCACTCCGAGAATCACAAACTAACATTTATTCCACACAGATCTCGAGTTCAACAGTGTAGAAAAACTTAATCTTCTCCCTCGGTAATAAAGATGTGCGATTTGATGAGGTGTTTGAATGAAGTGAAGGATGTAGATTGGCGAATATTTGGGGGTATGGTATTCCAGGAGTAGGTAGTTGATACATGGAAGGATCGCTCCAGAGATCTAGTGCGGAAAGAGGGGACAATCAAGGCATCAAGTGCATGCGGATTAGCCAACCTTAATGGACGTGAGCTGAGCTTTTCAACAAAAAAATTCGCCAGATAAGACGGATTACCTGTGTGCAGGATTCTATAGAGCAAGCAGGCAGCAAAATAAACTCTGCGGCCCGCCACCCGAAGCCAGGTCTATAAGGTGTGACATGATCGCTCTTCCTGATCCCAAAGATGTACCTGATCCCACGATTGAGCAAGCGCTGTAATACGAGATCCTGCTCACCCGAGAAATTACAGTAGACAAGCGAACAATAGTCAATTATAGGAAAGAGCAGGGTCTGTATAAGGTGCTTGCGCAGTTGAAAGGTGGTGCTGCGTCTGAAGTGATTAAGACGGTACAAAAGAGAATTGGCTCTCCGAGAAACATAACGAACATGGTCCTTCCAGCTCAGCTTAGAGTCCAGCACCACCCCCAGACTACGCGCTGAGGGGACAAACGGGACAGTGCAGCCGCCAAACTGCAGGTCATGAATTCCCAATTCATTAAAGCTATTGACATACGACGGAGTCCCAAAAACCATTGCCTTGGTCTTACCAGCATTCAGTACCAGCTGATTGGCGGCAGCCCAGTCAGCAACGTGCTCAGCACCCCGGCTCAGTCTTCCCAGCGTGGCATGTATGTCCTCAAGTCGGCCCCGCACGTAAATCTGCAAATCATCCGCATAAACCACATAGCAGACATCAGGGCCAAGGCCATGGGCAATATCAACGATGAACAGAAGGAAGAGCAGAGGACCCAGCACCGAGCCCTGAGGCACACCCTTATTAAGGGGACGGAAAGAAGTAAAAGTGCCGTCCTCCGCTCTTACCGCCTGCGAGCGGCCAGTCAGATAAGAGGCAACCCACCTCAAAACCCCATGCAAAAAACCCAGAGATTGCAGCTTCCTGAGCAATTTTACGTGCGAGACCGAATCGAAGGCTTTACTAAAATCAAAAAGTAGCAGCGCAGTCATTTGTCTCCTGTCCATACTGATTCGAATGTCGTCCGTGAGTTTAATCAGTGCTGTCTGTGTACTATGTCCCGTCCTGAAACCCGCCTGATTATCGTCCATCAAACCCTGCGATTCAACGAAAGTAGAAATCTGGTTATGGACAAGCCTCTCAAGTATCTTCGACATGAAACTGAGCAGGGAGATGGGACGAAAATCATTCAGGCAAGACGGAGAGGGAGTCTTATTCAGTGCGATCACCATCGACCTCTTCCACTGCTCAGGGAAAGTCGAAGTCGATAGGGAAGCATTAAAGATCTTGCAGATGAAAGGACCAATAGATGGAAAAGCTGACTGAATAAAGCTCTGTGGAAGAGAGTCAATGCCCACTGCCTGGGATGTCGACTGACTGATAGCACGTGCTATCTCGTCCAACGTCACATCCGCAAACGCGAAGCCACCATGATCTTCCTCTCTTCCCAAGTCATTCAGAAAGAGAGAGAGATCCGGCGCCATACTATCAAAAGAAACAGAGGCAAAGTGAGCATTAAGATCTTCCACTGAAAACCCGCCCAAATTAGAATCCGCTCCGGAAGAGATACCAAGTCGCCTTAGTTCCTTCCAGAGCTGCTGAGGATCAGTGATGTCCTTGAGCCTACACCAATAGTAATCAAGTCTCGCAGACTCGATCCTTTCATGTGCAAAATCTCGCGCCTGTCTGTATAAAAACAGTTCAATATCGAGTCTTGAGCGTCGGTAACGTCTGTAGAGTCTGTCTCTTTCAGTCAATAGGTCCCGGTGGTACTTAGTAAACCACGGATGGCGATTCTTCTTTTGTTTGAGGGTTTTTAGGGGAGCGAAGATATCAAGAGCAGCATTAAGATTAAAATACAAGCAATCAACCCTCTCACTAAGTGAATACGACTCATCCGTGAATACTGACCAGTCACAGTCAAACGAAAATTTATTCAAAGCCCCAGCATTTACAGATTTAAAGTCCCTGTAAGTAAAATCATTAGCCAAAAGTTGTGGGGTTTGAATGTCAAGGGTAACAGTCTGTAGGTCATGTCCTGCAATGAAAGGGGTCTCTGTCTTCCAATAGTCAGTCACAGTGTCAAGTGCGTCAACGAGAACCAGGTCAAGCCAAGTATCCGAGTGAGAGGTGTGGTGCGTAGGCCCAAATGGAACCGAGAACGGAGAGTTCTCCTCAATAAAATTACGCACAAAATTCGCATCAGGGGAGTCTGAAAGCTGGTTCGCGTTAAAGTCCCCGAGTATGACCTTGGTGCCGTAATCATGCATACTATCTCGCAGGTCGGACACAAAGTCAGACCCGAGGACAAATGGGGCATGCGGGGGCCTATACACCACACCTACAAATATGGGGTCAGTGCCTCCAAGAGAGACCTCAGCTAGAAGATACTCAGGATGACCAGGCCTACCGTTCCACTCACAAGGAGAGGTCACACCCTCCGGGTCACCGATCTTGACGAAACTTTGGGGATCGTTTTCTTATACCAAAAGATGAAGAAATCTACCAATCATCCCGTCTAATGGGCCTTTCATACCTAGTTCCTACATAGCTTATATCGTATTTTTAGCTCTTTTTGGGTTTTTTTGCGAATTTTCAAAAAATTCCTGCTCGAAGCCTATTGCACTTACAAAATTCTGCAACCCCGCATTCTCTTTATTTTTCCATCTTCTTTTGAAGAAAAATATTTTTAAATCTATTTTTGAAGAAATAGTCCATGTAAAATTGAGGTGATCAAAAGCATTTTTTTACTGTTTTTTTGGTTTTATGAACTTAAACTGTACGTCGTCAGCCTTATCAAAATTATGTCTAAAAATATTTTTTCTAAAAAATTCATAAAAATACAAAGAAAATTCGGGGTTGCAAAATTCTGTAAGTGCAATAGGCTTTGAGCAGGAATTTTTTGAAAATTGGCATAAATAACCACAAAAGTCGCACAAAAGTGTTAAAAGTGTCAAAACAAGCTGATTTTCAAAAAATTCCTGCTCAAAGCACTTACAGAATTCTGCAACCCCGCATTTTCTTTGTATTTTTATGAATTTTTTAGAAAAAATATTTTTAGACATAATTTTGATAAGGCTGACGACTTACAGTTTAAGTTCATAAAACCAAAAAAAACAGTAAAAAAATGCTTTTGATCACCTTAATTTTACATGGACTATTTCTTCAAAAATAGATTTAAAAATATTTTTCTTCAAAAGAAGATGAAAAAATAAAGAGAATGCGGGGTTGCAGAATTTTGTAAGTGTAATAGGCTTCCAACAGGAATCTTTTGAAAATTCACAAAAAAACCCAAAAAGAGCTAAAAATACGATATAAGCTATGTAGGAACTAGGTATAAAAGGCCCATTAGACGGGATGATTGGTAGATTTCTTCATCTTTTGGTATAAGAAAACGATCCCCAAAGTTTTGTCAAGATCGGTGACCCGGAGGGTGTGACCTCTCCTTGTCAGTGGAAGACGAGCAGAGGTGTTTGACTGACAGAGATTGATGAACATAAAGCGCCACCCCACCCCCCTGGTTATTACGGTCATGCCTTAGAAGAGTATAACCCTCCAAATCAACAAGCGCATCCTCAATCGAAGGACCCAAATAAGATTCAGTAACAGCGATCACGTGTATCATGGGCTGTGATAAAAGAAACAGCCTAACCTGCTCGATATGTCCCTTAAGGGAGTAAGCATTGAAATGGCAGACACGCAGCATCATGCCCCCGCCACGCACGGACCTCTGGTGTAAAGAGTGTGTAGGAGGCTGGGAGAATGATTGAGGATGAGATGAAGAAGAACTAAAGAGTAGCGGGTTGAAATAGGATGTAGTAGAGGAAGAAGTAGTTACATGTGAGGTGAGAGATGAAAGATGCATACTGTGAAGAATACTGAAGTGATAATATGAAAATGTAATATTACCGCGAGAGAGAAGATGTTTCAGCATACCTGTTATTACAAAAAACGATTCAAATCTTCAATGCTGGAGATGAGTGTAGGGGTGTCTCCCTTCTTCCTGCGAACGTAGATTCGGCCACTGCGGATGAAGCTGATGAATCCAGAGTCAGATTGTCTCGCCTTCTCACGTACAGCACGATGCAAATCAAAAACTTCCTTAGGAAGGAATTCGTTCAGGTTCAGCAGTCCAGGCAAGATTGAGTTGGGATCAATCTCAGAGGGTAAATTCGATGACAATGCAGAGATGTGCAGCTTACCCAACTTAATTTTGCTCTGGATAATTTCTAGCATGAGTGCTCTGGAGTGAAGTGTAACCAGAATCGATGGTGGGCGACTTTGCTGACGATTCGTAGGCGAGGTTGTGGTTGGAAGTTGAGTTGAGGACGTTGCAGCGTTTGAAGTGGAAGTTGACGTTGTTGACCTTGTAGTGGCCTTGCTGATGAGCATCCTTGCACCCACTATATCACGGGCTTCAGTATCCGGACGCAGAGTCTTGAGTACTGAGAGAACAAGTGATTTCACGTTGGCACCAGGAGGAGTAGCAAGACCTCCAATTACCAGCTCCGAGGAATTTGTAGCACGTGTCGTCGCGTTCAGTCGAGCAAGATCAGAGCTGAGAGCGGCATTCTTTTTCTCAATTTGTTGAATTTTATTTAACAGCTCAGTATCACAGTGGAGGGTGGCAGACAGTTCCGGATTTTCAAACTTCTCCTTCAGCTCAGCCAGTTCACCTTTTATATCTTCCAGCTGGTCCTCAACAGTGTCAACTCGAGCTACCAACTTCGGGATGACATCCAGATCAGCAAGTTTGTTGTCAATTCCATCGAAGCGCTCCTTGAAGGAAGTCTTCAGGTTTCCAAGCTCATTCAGGATACTTCTCAAAAGTGTCTCATTAGCTACTGGCTCAACATTCTCCGAAGTTACGGCATTCGAGGTATTAGATGGACCAGATGAGGCTGAGTTTGTGCGCAGACGAGTGTTCGGTGCGTCGTTCAACCTAGTCCTGTCAGGCGCGGCCTGGGTGATGCAGAACGTGCAGGCTTTCGCCTGCTTACCATGCAGCATAACAGTTGCTAATTGAGCACACAGCGAATGGTAGAGCTTGCTGCTATTGTCGCAACAGTGTAGTTTCGCATTTGTGCGCGTGGGCCCGTGACAAGAGCCGCAGAGAGGAGTATCTTTCCCGTTCATGACTGAAGTTTTAAGTGTCACTGGCTACTCTTAACCTCTCAAGCACGCAGTACTGCACAAAGAGCTAGCGAGATGACGGACAAGAAGTACTAGTCAACCTGTGGTCAGGCCACAGGTAAGTGAAAAGGGCAAGAATTGGTCAGACCACTGTGTGGTATAGACCACCTAAAGAGGCTAGCAAGTAGTAGAAGACTATGAATAGTCAGGCCGTAAAACCGCAGACAAGGGGTGACAGTTGCCAAAACAGTCAACCAGTGTAAGGTTATAGTACACCGTACAGGCTCCAAGGTATGCCGGGTTGCCAGGTATCAATTGCGCAGCCTATCTATAATTCAAAAATTCGCGCGGATTTGCTATGGCTATGAGCGCACTATTGTAGATAGAACTTAAGGCACTTTGCGCGGCTAAACACTGATGCCGTCAAAATTTTGCACTAACCTCACTTTGCACTGGTGTAATTTAATAAGTTTTTTCAAAGTTAAATTACTATGAGCAACACCACAGTAAACAAAAGTCAATCAATCCACTTAAAGTAGCACGAGAACCGCTACACTAGAAAAAAATCTCTCAGTGAACACGGGAACGAGACTCAAACACTAGGAAAAAAAACCGAGAGCGTGTGTACGTACGAGAGGCAGAGTGAGAGAGAGAGAAGACTATGCCATTCGTTCGAGGATGGGCAACACGTGTGTTTTTATTTTATTTATTTTTTATTTATTTATTTTTCATGCTTTTCTCTCACTACCTACGTTTCGTCGTCGTCGTACGTTCAAAACTGCCAAGCTCTATAACTTTGAGCCTAAAAGACCTAAAGGTCTGAAATTTTGCAGAGGGTCTAGGTTCGGGTGAGAATACATGAATCCGTAGTCATTTCTCGACCGGGGCCTCCAGGTTGCCGATGACGGGGGTACCTGGGGGTCATCTTCGAGAATTCGGATCGAATTTTTCGAGAATGACTTTTGGGGTTGTCTTAGAGTGTACTAGGAGGAACTTTAGACCTGGACAGCCAGGTGGCCGATTATGGGGGTACCCGAGGCACCGGGGAGGTCATCTCCGAGAGTTCGGAGCGAATGTTTGGGGTAAGACTTTGGATGGAGTTCGGGGATGTTTTAGAGTATATGAGAAAGAAGTTTTGACCTGGACAGCTAGGTCGCTGATGACGGGTGTACCTGGGGAACCTGGAGGTCATCTTCGACAGTTTGGGCCAAATTCTGTGGAGATGACTTTGAGAGGTGTTATAGAATATTTATCGAGTCAATTTAAACCTAGCTACCCAGGTAACCGATGACAGGTGTACTTGGTGAACCTGGATGTCATCTTCGAGAGTTTTGGGCTAAAATCTGGGGGGATTACTTCAGAGTTCTGCAGGGGTTCTTATTTTGTAGTTTTCAATATATTTGAAAAAAAAAATATTTCAAGTATTATAATTGTAAAAAGAATGATGTAAATTTCAGGTCCCCGAAATGGGTCCCCGACAAAACGTCAGAATGACAAAACGTCGACGACGAAACGTCAGCGATAAAACGTCAGAACGACAAAACGTCAGAACGACAAAACGTCAGACGACAAAACGTCAGATAATAGACATGAATTTAATGTTTTTCTTGCAATTATAACAATTTAAAATTTCGAACTGGCTGGAACTAAATTTTATGGCGCGCCTCTGCGGGGGTCCTTCGGGCCCCACGGCACGCATTGTTTAAAAAAATAACCATTAGTGTTTTATTACAAATCGATTCTTTTTTCACTTTTGTATTACTTTGAAATTTAGAAATATTTTTGACATTAGTCGTTCTGACTTTTCGTCGTCTGACGTTTTGTCGATCTGACGTTTTGTCGTCTGACGTTTTGTCGTCTGACATTTTTTCACGTTCCCTAAATTTCATACTAAACCAAATTTTAAACAATCTCTAAATAAAAGCATGGGGCACTATATAGATGACTTAAATCCAAGACGTATGGCTGTGTTTCACCAAGTGCCCCATGCTTTTATTTAGAGTCCTTACGAAATTTTGATTGTTCTATTTATATTAAATATTTTTGAAAGTACTTTGAAATAATTTAGCAATATTAAAATTTTATTTTTTACTTTTTAGTACATATTTTCGTAATTTCTCAAATATTTTTAAAGAAAATCATGTTTTTTAAAAACTGTATTTTTAAAGACTTTTTTAATTCATTGAAATAGTACCTAAAACACTAAAATTAATAAAAAAGAGTTTCAATGAAGAAAAAAAAACAAGCGGAACTCGGGTTCCGCGGAAGGAACGAAGTTCCCGACGCTTTACCCCTCCAGTAATGCGAATGAATTTCAGGTGAGATAAAAGAATTCAATTTATGTAAAAATACAGATAACTACACTTCATCTGAGATCCACTCGCGTAACTGCAGGGGAAAAGCGTCGGGAACTTCGTTCCTTCCGCGGAACCCGAGTTCCGCTTATTTTTTTTTTTTTACACACGAATCAGATAATACATAAATGGGGTAGATTTTTAAATGTTTTTTTTAGTTTAATCAGCCTTTTTTCAAAATTAGTACGAGAATGTTTTCGTAACTATTTTATACGTTATCGTAACTGATCGTAAGTTAACAACGAAAAAGCCATTGAACATATTAGATTATTTGTAAAAATTTAATCACAATTTTCAAGAAAAATTTTTGTAGCAAGCGAAAAATGGGTTTTTTTTTTCTCGCCCGCTAAACCAAATTTAATAATTTAAAAATTGAAACTAGTCAAAGTTAACATTAGTTTTCTATTGCCGATATAATAGGGTTGTTAACCGCAATGTTTAACATATTATTTTCTAAAAGTACTAGATTTTTAATCAATTTTGAGATATTATCATAATGTTTGTCTAAGTAAAAAAATTATGAAGAGTAAAAAAAAAAAACGAAATTTTCTGCGAAATAATCCATGTACACGTTATCACAGAAATCGAATCTTTTTTATTGAACCCAGAGCTTATATTCATTACCAATGTTTGGGCACAAGTCAAAAATAGTCAAAACAATTTTTTACTTAATTTAAAGCCTACATCAACTATGATAGCCTTATGAAATCATAGATGCTTCGTCACATTATAAATAAGTTTGTATTTGCCTTGCTCTTGCAGCGGCTTTTCATTAAATATCCTGTTTACAAAAATCTGTGAATATACAAGTCATTGGTTACAAAAAATTATCTTTTTTTTTTCAACGTAAAATTTATTAGAATGTAGAATACTCAGTTCTACCGAAGAATTCGATCAACTTATGAAAATTTACTAAATAATACAGTAAAACTCTATATTTCGAAGTTAAGTTCCGTGTTCTTGAACATATTTTTTATGAAATAGTAATGATAATTCTAATTTTGGATAGTTCTGAGTTTTTCCTGATTCTCTCAGCACTTTGATATATCGAGGTTTGACTGTATGTTGAAACTGAGGCGTTCTTCGTGAGATCGAAAGCGATCTGACGTGACATCTCCGATCTTGATGAAAATTAGCATAAAGTTAGTGTTTGGCATATACATGAACGTGGTAAAATGATTTTTCATAAATCCGCTTATTTTCAAAATGGCGGCCATTTGAAAATTTGGCAAAGAAAAAAAGCTTGTTTTTTGAAATCTCATAACTTCTCGGGGTTTTAATCGATTTTGATGAAATTTGGTGGGTGATCGGAAAAAAACCTTAAGTTTCTGAAAAAATTATAAAAAAAAAATTCCCATTATGTATGCCAAAAAAAAGGAATTTTTTTTTTCAGCCAAAATTTGACCCCTGGGCACCCTTTTTATTTTTTTTGAAATATTTTTAATTAAAAGTAAATTTAATTAAAAAAAGTTTAAGACCTTCCAAATGATGGTATGTCTTTTAGTTTCTGAGATATAATTTTTTGAAGTTGAGGTTACCAAGAATGGAGCTCGCGTGCGCTGCTGCTGCCAAGAGCACCACACTCGGTTTCGTGTTTTGTTTATATTTATTTCTTCTGTATTATGCAACCGATAGGGGGCCTTTACTAAAATAAGTGATGATAAACAAAACCTTGCGATTAACCTTGAGTACTAAAACGTTTGCGCGTGCAAATCTTTGAATTTTAAGTTTAGCAGTGAATTTTTCAGTTTTTGAAATGAGTTCGCAAGCTTGTAAAAAAAGTCGTACGTGCTGTAGTAACCCTTTTAACATGAAGAATCATAAAAAATATGGCGTTACTCTTCGATTGGTTAAAAATGGTGTGAATAATATTTTAGTTTGTAATACTTGTAGAATATATCTCACGAACGGCAAGCGTGGTGTTTCTTTAAGTTTTTCAAGTTTGACGAACTTACCAAACCCTGACGACAATAGCGAAAATTTAGAAATGCAAACGACTCAGTATGATTTTGAAAACAAAAATGAAGTTGCTGAACCAGTCATGGATGATGAGCTTTTTGAAAAAGAAATGGTGTCTGAAACTTTAATTTTAAAAATAAATAAGATTCTTGAGCTTTTAAAAGTTACTCCAATTTGCGCAAATGATCGTAAAACAAAAAAAAATCAACTGTCGTGCGTGAAATTCAAAATGCATTAAAGTGTTATTATCAACTAAAGTGCGTGAAATTCAAAATGCATTAAACGAAAAATTGAAAGAAATTTTTGAATTTCAAACTGATGATCCACAAGATTTACAATCACTTGTTAATGAAATCGAATCTAAAATTAGTCAAACAAATAAATCATCAGAAAAAATTAAATATTTGACTATGACACCAATTACTTGGAGTCCTTCTGAGTTAAAATCACGCTTCTCAGTAAGCTATCACATGGCGGTAAAAGCAAAAAAATTACATGAACAAGAGGGCAATGGTACCACTTCAAATCCGAGACCCGGTAAAAAGCTCGACACTGCTACTGATAATTTGATAAAGCAATTTTATTATAATGATGACTACAGCCGTGTGATGCCTGGTCAGAAAGATTATGTGTTGGTAAAAAAAGATGGAGTTCGAGTGCACTTGCAGAAGCGTTTATTATTAGGAAATTTGAAAGAATTGTGTTATGCTTTTAAACAAAATAACTCTGATATAAAAATAAGTTTTTCTAAATTTGCTGAACTTCGACCATCGGAATGTATTTTAGCTGGAGGCAAAGGCACTCATTCTGTTTGCGTTTGCAAAATTCACCAGAATGTGAAACTTATGATTGCATCTCTTTTTTACAAGATTATAAATCAATTCTTCCAAAAATTGTATGCAATCCTGCCACTCTTTCTTGTTACTCAAATGAGTGTTCAAATTGCCCCGGAGTAACTTGCATAAAAAATGTTTTAAGGGAGTTATTTGATAAAAATTTTATTGACACTGTGACCTACAAAAAGTGGACGTCAACAGACCGTTCTAATTAAGAAACGCAAATAGATAGTATTGATAAATTTATTGAAAAATTTTGTGTTGAATTATTAAAACAAATTTTTCCAAACAAGTGAGATACTATGGTGTTGTAGTTAAATAAAATAACTTAGAATTAATTAATTTTTTTAAATTAACTGATTTTGTTTGTATATTATGTAATTTTTGTCATTTTACTAGATGGTTTATATTTTTAGCACGATGCTAACTTTTTTAATAATTTCATTGTTCTTTAAATAAAATATAGTATTGACTTTTAGTATTGAGAGATTGTTTTGAGGGAATCCCCAAGTGAAATTTCAACCATGGGATAAAATAACTTTTCGGGGTTGAAAATTTAGGCATATATTCTTAAAATAATAGCATTTCCTGAGGTGTAGTCACAATACTGAAAAAATTTTTTTTTGACATGTCAGAGCTGAAAATTAAGAAAAATGTTGAAATTTAAAAACATTTAAATTATTGCAAATCTTAATGTTTTTTTCATGAAAATTTTTACAGTTTCTAGATGTCATTTTGAACAATTTATCGTATGGATTTTTCAAAATCTTTGTAAGAACCAAAAATAGAAATTTTTGATGGTCAATTTTTCATAATTATTACTAGTTTTTACCATTTTAAAACCTTTAAACTCCCTCAAATCTTAATAATTTTTCATGAAATTTTTTTTGCAGCTTCTAGACGATAATTCAAACAACTTCTCGTATGGGTTTTGCGAAGTATTAAATAGGGCCAAAAATAAAAATCTCAAAAGCTTGAAAAAAAAATGAAAACATTTTTTTCATGGACCTAACTAAATGTTTTCATTTTATGAACATAATCCCGATTTTTCAACCCCGTACAACAATTTTATCCCTTGGTTGAAATTTCACTAGGGGTTCCCCTTAAAACAGCAACTTAAAAAAAAAAAATAAATAAATAAAATTACTTGTTAATATCTGACGATTCGTACACTTGATAATATTAAGTAAGATGAAGGTATAATATTTTTACAAAAGTACATTTGATGAACAATACGGTTTCTAAAACTTTTAAAACGTCACTCTTGCTTAAGTAGTATTTTAACTTACAATTCAAGTGTTGTTATTAATTTTTATGAAAAAAATGGCACTACTTTAATGATGAATGATTTCTTTTAAATTTACAAAAAATTATCTTTTTTTAGATTAGAAAACCACTAAATTATAATTTTTTGTCTTTATTCTCGTAGAATTGCCATCCGGAAAATCTGTTCTGCAGCGGTTCCTGTTTTTCCAATACAAACAAAAAGAAACAATCCTTGCCAGCGCGAATCTAGTTTCCAAAGAACTGAAAAATATTTATGAATCACGAAAAATTCCTTGCATCGTAGAAAGAAGAATAGTTATTAAAATTAAAAAATTGCATGAAGCCTGGACAAACCTGAAAAAAAATAAAGACAGCAAATCATTAACTGAAGAGCTTAAAAAGGATGACTTTGTTGATAAGATATGCTTATGTTTTGATGTAAGTGAAAAGTGAAAGATGGATCAGCTCTTGAAGGAAAGAAGGCTAATAATTTAAAGCGAAAAAAATCTGTTGTGGAGTGTGATAACTCGTCTTTAATAATTGAAGGTAAACGTCAAAGGAAAAGTTTCACCCTTTTTTATGAAAATACGGTAACTGAAAGCGAAGGAGAAACCGCATCGGAAAGTGAGTCGTATAATTCATCCGATGAGGAATATTTTCCCTCGAAAAAATTAAAAATCGAAAAAAATAAACCGTCTTTGGTCAAAGTTAATTCTATTGAGATATGCCAAGCACTTGACCGCACTTGTACAAGTAATGGAAAAGCTGCTCACTTACTTGGTGCGGTACTTCATTCGACCAATTCTGATAAAAAAGCAATATATTCTGAAAAGACAATTCGTTGAAATCGGGATAAGGTACGTGAAAAAATTGCACAAGAAATCAAAGAATCTTACGAACCAAAAAGCTGCTCCACTGCACATTGGGACAGTAAAAAAGTCGAAGACATCGCTTCCAAATTAGTAGTTGATAGATTGTCTGTCAATGTTACAAGCGTCGATGGAGAAAAGTTATTGGGAGTTCCAAAACTCATTGGATGCACTGGAGAAGCTCAAGCTGACGCTGTGTATAGATTGCTTGAAGAATGGAAACTTCTAGAGAATACTGCGTCAATGTGTACGGATACAACAGCCAGTAACACTGGTGTAAAAAATGGAGCTTGTGTCTTGTTACGTAAAAAACTAAACAAAAATTTACTTTATTTTGCTTGCAGGCACCACATTTTAGAACTTTTTCGCAGGAGCAGCTTTCGACGCGTTATTTAAAAAATCAATCGGCCCCAGTATAGTGCTTTTCCAAAATTTTCAAAAAATTTGGAATACTGTAGATAAGACTGAATTTAAAAGCTGCCTTAACGATAAAATAGTTAACAAATTAATGAAACCAACGAACCGTGTGAAGGCTATTTCTTTTATAAAGAGTCAGCTGAAAGATTCTCATGCACGAGATGATTATCTCGAGTTACTGCATCTAAGTTTGCTATTTTTAGGAGGAAAGTCTGACAAGTAGATCACAGTGAAAGCTCCTGGTGCTTACCATCGTGCAAGATGGATGGGGAAGCTTATTTACGCGCTTAAAATTTACCTCTTTCGAGATCAATTTGAGTTAAATCAATCAGAACTGCAAGCTCTATAAAAGTTTAACACCTTCATTACATGTACATATATTCGGTATTGGTTCAAGTGTCAATTAGCAACTGAAGCTCCTTACAACGATATTCTATTACTAAAGGAACTTACGAATTACGACAAAAAGATTCCTGAGATTGCTGTCCCTGCCATTTCCAAATTATTAGATCACCTTTGGTATTTGAGCGAAAGTGTTATCGGTTTGTCTTTTTTCGATTCTCGTATCTCAATTAAACAAAAGCGACTAATGGTCAAGTCATTAAAAAAACCTGGTCTTCAAAACCCACCGTTCAAAATCAAGCTAAAGAAATCACAAATAAAAACGCTAAGGATTGAAAACTTTATCACAAGCAGTAGTCTGCAGTTGTTTGATCTTCATAAAATCTCAAAATCATTTTTGAGCATCGATCCTAAATATTGGGAGAATGATCCCGATTTTAAGCAAGCGATCAACATTTGTAGAAATTTGAAGGTAGTGAATGACGTTGCCGAACGTGGAGTTGCGATGGTAGATCAGTAAAACAAGAGATTAACGAAAAATGAAAACACGTTGCAAAATTTACTACAAGTTACAGAAGCTCATCGAAAAGAATACCCGAACAGAAAAAAAAGCACTATACAAAATGGATTAAGCAAAAGGAAAAGAAATTAAAATACTTATATTATATTTATGTACTTGGTTTCTAAAAAAAGTCTGTTTTACGTGTTACCTTCATACATGTTTATTTTTTTGTCTGTTAAATGTTAAAAAGTTTTAAAAAATTGTAATGTATAGTGATGTTTATAAAAGTTATTATTATTCAATTTTTTTATATATATTTTTTTAATTTTATTGTTCAGAAGTATTAAGCCCTCAATGAAAGGCAATACGTTTACAGATGTAGCAATATTTTCTTCGACTCGTTATTTATACAAATGAAAATCATAAAATTGAAAAAATTGTTGGTGCTTTATAAATTAAAAAACAAACGTAAATCTAGGAACTAGAAATTTGACCTAATGTGAATAATAAATTTCTTGAAGACAATAAATTTTACCGTTCAATTTATTTATTTACCCTAGACTTTCAGAGATAAAAAACATTAACAACAATTATTTCCAAATAAATTTAGATGTAAAAATCTGATTGACTTCAAATAATTTTTTTTTATTTGGAAAGAGAGATACTTCTTAATTAATTATGAATATCCAAGTGAATCCATAAGCCCTACGTGACTTTGTATTGGTACCATAAACGTATTTTCAGTAATTCTACTCATAAATAAACTTTTAGACCCGATTGGAACCAAAAAAAAAATTGTTCAATGCGAATTTCTAGGCTTAATAGATGAAAAAAGCATCATTTTCACCCTTCTGTAACCCTTTTCACGCTCTGTGTTATGATTCACAATGAAAATTTTTATGTTTTTAAAATTTTAAGACTTTTTTATAGTAAAGACTAATAATTTCCAGACATTTAAATTAATTTTTCGGTCCACTTCCCGTCTGTACAATTTTTTTTTCGCAAAAAAATGGGATTTTTTGCTATTGTTCGATATCGTGACCTCGAAATGACCTTGAAAAAAAAATAAATGAACCCTTTATTGAAATTTTTTCAGTAATTCTACTCATAAATAAACTTTTAGACCCGATTGGAACCAAAAAAAAAATTGTTCAATGCGAATTTCTAGGCTTAATAGATGAAAAAAGCATCATTTTCACCCTTCTGTAACCCTTTTCACGCTCTGTGTTACATTTTAAAATGAAAAATTTGTTAGTATTAAAAATTTTTTCACTTACTTGGGTCGAAAACAAAATTTCCCATCTATTAGAATTGTATAAAAGATTTTGCGAGAGTCTTAATGTATTATTTTAATTCAAAAGTCGTTAATTTGACCTTGAAATCGATTTAGCGACCTCTAAAACACCTTCAAAAAATCTGAAAAAATCAAAAGCTTATTTTTTCAACATAAAAAAGCTAATTTCACTTGTGCATACTAGAAATTCGAAAAAAAAATTTTCGATGCCGCACCCAAATGGCCATGCTGCGCTGCGTACCTTTGTTCACCTCGATGATTTTGGTTACCTCACACCTTTTTCCAAATGTCGGATTTTTTTCATCGGCAGTGGCAGCCTACGGAGAGACGATTTTAATTCAGATAAATCCATTTTCTAAAATTAAAAAATTCAAATTAGCTCAAGCGAGAGGCAAGACCGGAGAGCAAGATACTTACGTCTGTTCTGATTCAAGAGAAGATTCGGAATGAGATTCTAGGGTTGCAGCAACTCTAATATAGCAGCTGATACAGCTCCCTCTAGCGACCAACAGCAGCTCCCTCTAGTAGACTCTCATGATTCTACTTATATACTCACCACCATGGGATTGAAGATAACCGTATCGAAAATCGAATCGGCCATACCCATAGTAGACTATTTTTAAAAGACCATAGCGAATGTACCTTTTCATGTTCTTGTAAAATAATCTATTATCCTTAAGCATTACCTCTGAGGCGTGGGATCTCAAAACTAACCTAAATTGATTTTCTTTAATAAGAATAACCCGTTCTGATGGTAAAGAAGAACTAGCCGGAGCCCTCTACATTCCAGTTACCCGGTACTCTGTACCGACAACCAAGTCTTGAAATATTTTAACAGGAAGATCCATTTTCTGTAACAAAAAATATCGTTAAAATTCAAAGTTACAAACTCTCTAAGCTTTTAGTACTTACTCGTCACCGAAAGAGCTTCTGTGCAACTGAAGGTATTTCAGTGCGACGATTCTATTTATTTGATTCTCCACACGCCACAGAGACCTCTACAGTTAAAACTAAATCTTAAGAACTAACTCCCCCTAGCGGCTTATTCGTTCGGCATAGTCTCAATGTAAAATTCACCCCTTTGCGACAAGAAATGTATCGAAATTCCCGCAAATTTGTGATAGTCGATTTCTAAATGATAGTTTTCGGACAGACTTTCAAAATACTCGAAATGACCCAGCAATCTATTCGAAACATATGTAGGAAGAAGTAGTCTAAAATTATTATCAAGAATTAAAATAACTCTTTTTTCTCCCAATTTTAAAATCACTGGTTGCAAATTAGTAACCTTGTATCTCTTACAAGGTTCCAAGTCATCAAATTGTGCAATGGGTAAATCCATAGCACCAAGAAGAGTTAACAAGCTCGATAAATCCATGGAAGAGAGACCTTTACAGAGAGAGCCAAGAAAGAGAGTGACGTTATAGTCTAGCAGGGATTACATATATACAGTTTTTTCACCGCTAGGGGGCTCTACACTAGCGCGCTCTACATTTCATTTTCAAAATGATGCTTAACATAGTCACAATGATAACCGTAAATAAAGGTTAGACGAGAATTACCCCGTTCTACGTATAAAAGAGATTTTTTAGCCAAATCAAACAAAGTATTATATTTACAACGAAAGTCATTTGAAATTTCCAACGGAAGGAGTATATTAAATTCATTTTTCAAAGTTGACAGTACCCTTCTCTCCCCACTACTCATTAACCCGACTTTAAGAAGGTCAGTCACCTTACAAAAATTCCAAATTTGCAAATCCTCGATATTTTTAAAAGGAAGAGATTGAAAATCGGTTAGATTCATGCTTGCAAAGAAAGACCTTCACCGTTAGAGCTAAGAAAGAGAGTGAAGATTTACTAAGAGTAAGCTAGAATATATACAATCAATTTTTCAACCACGAGAGGGCTCTGTCGAATATACTAGCGCGCTCTAGTTGAAAAAAAGAGAAAGAGTAGAGTCGGGCTCCAAGCCAACGCCCGACTCCCATGAGGTACAACCAATAATCATTACCTCCCTGTTAACTCTTTCTCTCCTTTTTTTTTTTTTTTAATTTAATCAGTTACATTGGAAAATTCGTACTTTCTATCTCCCCGGTATACAAATTTCAAGGTATTGTTACGAGCATACATAAGCATTTCATCAAAAAGATTCTGATTCTCAATCATCACCACACATACTTTATTGGTCAGGAACACCTGGAACTCAGAATCAAGAGTAGCAACAACACGTTCCCCGTATCTGGTTACTACCTTTTTCAGATTGGTCACCCTATACAATTTATCCTTCTCCAAATCAACATTCATTTGTTTCTTTGGGAGGAAAGCTACGTTGCTAATAGAGTTTAATCGTGATAGATCCATTTCTAAAATTATAAAATATTTAATTAAAAAATATTTAATTAATATTGAAAACTAGGAATATTACTTTTTCTAGACTTACTAAGAGAGTTTAAGTTTTTTACTCGGAGAAGAAGAACTTATCGAGTCGTGTCTTGGAGACTGAATGATATTTTGCTCCGACGATACCTCCCTATATACGGCCTGAGTCGACTCTTTCCCCACTACTTTTTCTCGAGCCGCCGACACCGCAAGCTCTACGATTGGCTCGTCCGACGCCTGCGCAGGAGTATGCTCGACCGGCTCCTCAACCAAATCGAAAAGATCCGTGTCCGTTATCCTCCAGTGTCCCCACGGTAGAGTGTCGGTGGAACCCTCGATTAAACACCGCTTATCATCGTTAGAAGACAAAGCTATTTTCATTTGTTTTTCCGTTCGCAATTGATGTAAAACAGACCGAATACTATTTTGCTCGCGTCTCACGACCTCTTTATTGAAAAGACAATTGTAATAATCGTCATACGTAATTGTATTTTGGAGAACCGTTTTCTTTACCCCTTTAGCTTTTAGAACATCGCGTTGATCTTGCGTACGTGTACAATAGAGTTTGGGGCGAAGACCGATGTAATCAACCATCACGTTCATGAAATTCTCATCTTTCATTAAGCCTAGAACCTTTTTATTTTGCCGCTTTATACCGTGCATGTTATTTTCGGGGTAGTCTGAGGTATCAAACCATTCAGGATGATCTTTCATAATTTTATACATACTCATACCGCGTATCTCATATATAAAACTGTCCGTGTCTATGTAGAGGACCTTAAGTGAATTGTTTTTAACCCATTTACGCATGCATAAATAATGAAAAGTATACATGTGAACCTTGCTCAGTTCAAGCACCGAAAATCCTACATATATAGGTTTATTCGCCATTACCTCGGTCTGAGAGAATTGAACGACTATTAAATTTTCAGAAAATATTGCACGACTACGAAATTTAGGGTTTGCAGTAGCAGCGCAAGCACCATACCGACCGTACCACCTATTGTAAAGCTTTACAAGGGTTTGGTTGAAAGGATCCTGTAATGTCTTGCCAAATACAGCATTCACGAGTAATTTGTGCAGATTTTTCTAAAACTGATTCTTCTCGTTGGCTCGCATCAACGTGTGGTACGCGACGTAAGGAGCAAGCCACGGTTTTTGATCAAATTTTAAAACTCTGTAAATTTTTTTAATTCTAAGACCGAGCTTAATCGCGAGTTGCAACATGAGTCAATGAATTACATACCTTTCTTTATCGTAAAGAGTTGTAAGAAGCTTTTTATTCTTTAAGTTTGGTGGACATAAGTGCTCAGGACAAAGAGGAAGGTCTTGATGACTATCATGCAAATGAGCAGGGTATTCTAAGCAAACTTCGAGGATGTAACCGGTCGGACTGTCTTCCGGGACTTTCAAAAAATCTATTTCTTCAAAATTCTCGAGCCAAGAAAAATTTTTTACCGGCAGAGGGCGCGATAAACTATGACCGTAGAGATTGTTGCTGTCCCAGTAAGCGAGGTGTACTTCCTCTTTTGTTGGATCATAATTTTTCATAAATTTATTGTTTGCTCTCGCGAAACGATTCGAACATTGGCTTATACCCCCGCGAATACCCTTTTTAATGAAAAGCAACATATCTATATCGGTAAGAAGCTCTAATTTAACCCCAGTTAACTTTAAAGCAGCATCCCAGGTGAAACCGGGTACGGTCAGGTACTGTGCAGGATCAAGATTAATTTTGGACTTCAAACAAGAATCGCGAAAGTTATCAAATACGTCAGCTAATAGTAAAACGTCGCACATAAGATAAATGTCTGCATACTCCCCCAAAGTTTTAATTTTAAACGTATTTCACACGTTCCAAGCATGAGCATACTCTTTATCGGTAATATCGAGACCGGCGAGTTTACTTTTAAATGAATCTTTTGATGGTAAAGTAGTTTCCTTTAAAACTTCGAAAGAACTAATGTAATCGTAACAAAACGTCCCCTTACACCTCACCAATTTTATTTGATCTTCCTTATACCCCGCTTTTCGAAACTCTTTTGTAGTAATTTCATGATGACTTAGGTAAGAGCTTAATTTATCTAATGAGGAGGCCATGAATCTAAATGAATCTATAAAGCGAAAACTAATTCGACTATCTTTTACATACTTACTGAAACTAATATATTTTTCTTTTGTTTCGGCTATTAAAGAAATTTGTCCCTTTAATATCTCACTAGTTGCGAGTTCATTAATAATTAGGTGGGAGTCGTAACCCGACAAATTATGCCATATGAAAGGGGCGAATTAAGAGTCTTTGAAGTTTACATTGCAAGCTTGGTGGGCACTGCCCCTATACCTCCCAGTTAAATGACAATGATCGCGAACGCGAATAGAATTTTCGTCGTAATCTTTACGACATATATGACAAGAAGTTCCCATTTCGAATGACCTTTGCTCAAAAGAATTAAGAACCATTTTCGCAGGGTTTTCATACAATTTTTCTACATAAGTTACAAAGTCTCGCATTCTCGCAACCAACCATTGCGCGGGAGTTTGCATGCTTTCATCTAGCTATCGGTAACTTTGAAAGCTAGAATGAGCATCATTATAACTACAGTTTATATAAAAACCAACGCTAAAAGCTTGATGACTTTGAAAGGCTCAACCTTCATCAACAGTTATTAGCAAACTTTCAAAATCACCATACAATACCAAAGGACACTTTAACTTATTCTTATGATTTGTAAATTTTAAAATATTTTTTGGGGATTCAGGTAACTTAACTGCGCATTTAATTAATTTTTGACAATCCAAGCGATGAGCCTCGAGTTTTGCAGAGCTTTGAAAGAAGTGCAAACAAATATTGCAAATATTTATCGCGGCTCTATGTTTTGTACAATCTGAACGCACTAGACGGCTTAAATTTCTAATAGTTACGTAATGAAAAATAAGAGGCTCATCGCTTAGATCTTCCTGTTCATCTTCTTTGTCTGAATCAGGATAAAAACTTTGTACTAACAATAGGTTTACGTGTCTTTCTTCTATAAATTTATTAGTAATTATAATAGGAGATATGCTATATTCTTTACCGTGTTTTGTTAAAATGTAAACATTGACTGACACATTGTTCTGTTTTTCGAATCGCGGAATAGATTTAAGCGGTACTGGGAAGTTTATTCCAGTGAAATCAAGCTCATTTAAATATTTATTATAATTATAAAGCTCATGAGCATTCTTTTCCACTGGGTGTAAGCCTGCTAGTACTGCATATTTAAAACACATTTCATCGTTAAAGTTTTGAATGTTAATACATGCATGTTTATCAGCTATAAGTTTGGGTAAAGGGATATATGTACTACCAACGAGAGGTTGGTACTTATTGATATGTATTGTTAAACTCATTACTTTTAACAAAGACCAACCACTCCCTCTACTTTGAAAGCTCTCAATTTGATCTAACGAAGGATCTTTTATGTTTGCGTTAAACAATTCATCAAGATCACTCGTTAGTTGTACGATTTTATTTTCAGTGTTGAAATATTTGCAATCAATTTCTTCCGAATCTACCTTTTTAAGTAAATATTCAGCGGAAAGAGTTGAAATTACAATTAAAATACTCATTTTTTTCAAAGCTTCTTTAACTTTTACCTTGAAGAGCTCGCGAGCATCATCGAGAAAGGATTCAGCATTCTTATGATCTAAATTAGTAATAACACCTGATCGAACTCGTTTTTTAAAAGCGGATGCAACATCATCCCAACGAATTCGATCATAGGTAGTTCTATGGAGCGCTCCACCAACCTTAAGTCTATTGTTAAGTACCCAGTATGCAAATATTACATGGGTTAGACAAGTTTCGCATTTTCGCTTATCGTGTACATTTAGAGTATCAGAGTTAGCTAGTTCTTCTAGACTCTGCATCAACTCCGTGGCCAGGTTGAACCAGCGCTCTAGGTCTTCCTGGGAGCTATCCTGATCCCTTGAAGCCTCCAGGAGTAAAGTCACGTTTTGCTCGAACAATTTCATCCGAAAAAAAAGAGATGATGTAGAAAAAGAAGATGACTACTAGATCAACATTCTCACCTTTAGAGTAAGTCTGGTTCTCGAGAGAAGATCTGAACGAATGATGAAACAAGAGGTCGAGACTTTGCTTTATACCCACTCAGCTTGACAAGACGCATGCGCTGCAGTGAAGGCGGCAAGATGATGATGGTGGGGGGGAAACTGAAACAGCAAAAGTTTAACAACGCCCTCTAGCAACTAATCTGAATATACTTACTAAAAAGCTCCAGCTCTCCAGGAGAGCAACCTTCTAGTAAGAGAGAAACCAAGAGAATAATCAAGTCACTGTACATCACTTCACTATACACCCTTAAGCGCGCCCTCTCATGGCAAGCTTTCATAAACTGCGCCCCCAACGTTAAAAAAAGTAAGTTTTCTGTCTTATTTAAAATACTAAACGATCTAGTTCTCATGCGCAGTAGCGGTGACGAGGCACAGCAGCTCCCTCTATCGGTAAAAAATTCGTATATATTCAAGTGATCATCCCTGGAAACGTCATTCTTACTTGAAGATGGAGCAAGACACGTATGCGGTCGATGTGCAAGGCTTCAGAATGTCTAAAAACCTTTTTATTCTTAAAGAGTTTGCTTTTATTAACATAAACAAAGCCACGCAAGGGTCGGTGGTTATCTTTAAGCCACCGGTAAGCTGGGACTCTCTCGAACCTTCAGAGAAGAGAACAAACACCTACCTTGCCGACCATGTTCATGGTATTAGTTGGGGTTATGGTTGGGCTAAATATACAGACATAAACCGTATTATTCAAGATAGTCTATCTGCTGCTTCGAGAATAGTAGTAAAAGGGGTTGAGAAAAAAAGATGGTTGCAAGAGCTCCTGCCAGAAAAGTGATTATTTTATAAAAGAATAGAAAAATTAGTTTTGTTAGCTTTTTTCTAACCTCTATTGTTTAATTTAGGATTATCTACAATTTGGAAGACATGAGGGCGCCCTCGCTCAAAACAATGGGTCCAAATTCATTCAAATGTGAACATCACTGGCTTAGAAAAAGGGGTACTAGTGCGTGTAGCTACAATAACGCGTACAAATTAAAAATTTGGCTTAATAATAGATGGCCTAAACACGTAGGAGTAGATGAAGTCGATCGTTAGTAAAAAAAACAATAAGAAAGTCATAGGAAAGCCAATTGATTGGTTGGGCTTTACAGTTCACAGCGAGGTTTGGAGCTGTGAACCTTTCTTATAAAACAATAAGTTTATTTTCACGAACAATTAAAAAACAGTCACATCTAAAATGCTTCTTTGAGTAAAATTTATCAATAGAAAATAATAATATGATCGCGCTAAAAATTATCAATAAAGCTTAATTAATTTCGTAAGTATTCAAAAACCTAAGGTCTCTTGCTACTAGCGCGCTCTAGTTGAATAAAAGAGAAAGAGTAGAGTCGGGCTCCAAGCCAACGCCCGACTCCCATGAGGTACAACCAATAATCATTACCTCCCTGTTAACTCTTTCTCTCCTTTTTTTTTTATTTTTTCATACACTTATCAATACATATATATTCTACCAATCAGTTAAACAGTAATGAGCGTAGGGTACACCATCGAATATATACCCTCCATAATATAAAGTTATTCTTTCACAATCTTTTACAGTTTGTAATTTAATTGATAAGCAACCTTTACTAATTAGCGCTTCTATATAGGGTCTTCGTGATAAAATTATACAATAAAAGCCACGCGGGAGTTTTAATTTAATTTCATTATTCAAAACTAACCCAAGTCTTTCAATCTCATAGTCTCCGCAAACCCCATTTTCAATCTTAAGGTAGTCGAATACACCAGTCACCTGGTATTCCTTTGAGTGCTCAAGATCATTGATCGTTAAAAGACCAACATCTGGGTACACGATTTTTCCAACCATATCTACAAAAGCGAAAAAAACTTAGTAAAATTGTATAAAAATTACATTAGACTTACTACCAACCGAAAGAGAGAGGATCCTCGTCGACCTTTTCAGTGAGAGTCAAGTGAGAGAATGATGTCTAACTCTAACCTGTCTTTTCGTATATAGAACTTTTTTGCCACTAGAGGGTGCTTCAAATAACCCCCCCCCTTCCCACACCACTAGCGCCGCCTAGCATGAAAACGAATGATTAAAAAATAAAATGGCTTCACTCTTACTTTCTGTATACTAAGATATGACTATGAGCAAACATAAGCTAAATATATTTTTTCACCGCTAGAGGGTGCTTCGAATACCCCCCTCCCACACCACTAGAGCCGTCTAGCATGAAAAAGAATAATTAAAAAAATAAAAGAAAGTTTCATTAATACTTTCTATATACTAAGGTATGACTGTGAGCAAGCATAAGCTATATATATATATATATATATAGCTTATGTATGCTCATCCTATAGCTATATACATATAGCTATAGGATTCTGCAGGCTGTGAGAGTAAGCGTATAACTAGGCGCCTTTAGCTATATCTTACTCTCACAGCCTGCTGATCGAGGAGCCGTGTTAACTGTACGACTCCTCGACCAAAAGTGATCTGATACAGAGGCCGTGCATGTAGATAAACCTCCTACACGCAAGCCACCGCCGCAGCCGCTTGACGCAGACGCAGTGTACTCCCGCCGTGTGAATCCCCTAGCGCCGCTGGTCCAGCCGAGGGAATCACAAGAGTTAGTTGTTTGACCATCTGCAGGCGGAGCTGTTGCTGTGCAGCGACTTCTAGTAGCAGGAAGAGAAATTTCAGCTGTAGGTAATAACGTTAGCAGCTATATCTATATCGATAACCCTCGCTCTCTCTCTCTCTCTCTCTCTCTCTCCTAGAGTGCGGTGCGGTGCAGTGGTGCAGTGGCAGCGGTGCGGTGCAGTGGCGTGGTGCAGTAATGCGGTGTAGTGGTGCGGTGCAGCGCGCGCGCGTCTTCTTCACTGCTGCTGCTGTGTCTCCCTCTCGCTCTCGCTCTCTCTCTCGCTCTCTCTCCCTCTCGCTCGCTCTCTCTCTCGCTCTCTCTTCTACACTGCTTGCGTGGGTGTGTGCAGTGCGTGTGCACGATCTTCTTGCTGCTGCTGCATGCACGCGCGTCTCTCTTTTTTCTCGAACGCCTGTACCTAAAAATCTCATGCGCACACGAATACTTACTCGTCTCTCTCTATACTGCTACTGCTGCTTCTCGCCTGCTATCCACGCATACACGCACACACACACATTTTTACATGAATACTTACTCATCTCTTTCTCTATACTGCTACTGCTGCTTCTCGCCTGCTATCCACGCATACACGCACTCACACACACATTTTTACACGAATACTTACTCGTCTCTCTCTGTACTGCTACTGCTGCTTCTCGCCTACTATCCACGCACACACACACATTTTTACTTACCACTGCCGCGCTCTCTCGTCTGCTGTCTGCTGTTGCTGTAAAAAAAAAAAAAAAAAAAAAAAAATACCTGCACACTACTCAATCATAGGTAATATGAGGAATTGAGATAAAAAATCACTTTTGTTGAAAATTTATTTTTATTTTTCAAAATACACTATTTTAATAATATAAAAATTTTTAATCTCATTTTTTAACTAAGCACTATATTAATTGAAATAAAAACATTTATAATTAGATAATTTTACGCACTTTCACTTATTCTCTTTGTCACTTGTTTTATTATTTTTCGCGGCTCCGTACGGTCTATAACGGAAGGTTTGCCTTCGTGTGAACTGGTCACTCCCCATGTTTTCAATTTGGGCCAAAGGCCTAACTCGACGCTTTGGCTTATTCTGGAGAGCCGCAGGCAAGGGTGCAGGCTCTGGCTCTGCATTCTGCACTGGTGCAGGCTCTGGCTCTGCATTCTGCACTGGTGCAGGCTCGGGACCAACAGGGACTGGAACGTGCTCTGCTTGGATCTGCCGGATGTCCACTGGATACCTAAACCGAGTCCGCATAAGCGCTTCGGTCGCGGTTCTGGTTCTCGCACAAATACCACAATTTTGTCCACACAGGTGATGAATTTTAGTTAACCGAAGGAAATCAGCATTCCATTGATGATGGAATTCTCTAATAATCACCGCTCTTGTTCTTTCCCCGGTTTTTAAAGGAGGGTTACTGGTTCTTTTTCCCTCCTTCTTTTCCGGGTATGAATACGGAAATGATATTAAATGATTAAACTTTTCATCTTCATTTTGTATGTAATTTTTTTTATACATAACCGAACGGTTATGCATAATTTTTTGTTCCGTTTGTTTCACCTGTTGAACTTTTTCTTGGTTGGTGTTATGACCAAACACCTTCAGAGGAGCTGACATTGAAGCTAGTATTCCATTGAGAAGAGACATCTGAAATAATTATAAATAGTATTGAAAAATTAATAAAATTTATTTTCAATTTATCACAATAAGTATTATATATATATATATATACATTAAAAAATTACTTACATCGAAAATTTTGAATTTTGGTGAGAAGACGAAGAAGAAGGAAAACCTTTCAGAAGCAAGTCTGACTGCAAACTGAGGGTGTGTAATCCCCACATAGGACCGAGCACTCCGAAAATTAGGAAAAATCATAGCGGTGGGGGTGAAAACTTTCTCACGAACAGAGGGAAAATTTAAAAAAGTTCGTTAGCAATGAGCGTTGGATCCTAGCTGAAAGTCATAAACATTATTTTATTGCTTCCAGAGCTCGACAAGCGCAAAGATTTCAACCGGCTTCGTTCCTGGTACTCGTGCCGCAACGGCAGATCCCTTTAAAAGTCAAGTGCATCGGGACATCTGCTCACGCGGCGAGGCGCACACGGAGAGTTGCATGCTGCGATCCTCTCGCAGTCAAGCCTACCCGAAAATAACATGCTGAAATAATCCTCGAAAAATAAGCAGCAAAAATGAAAAAAAATTGAAAAAAGTAAAAATTGAAAATTGAAAAAAAATTTTAAAATGGAAAAAATTGAAAATTGAAAAAATTGAAAAAATGAAAAATAAAAAAAATTTTTAAATAGACAAAATTTAAAATTGAAAAAATTGAAAATAACATGCTGAAATAATCTTCGAAAAACAAGCAGCAAAAATGAAAAAAATTGAAAAAAGTAATAATTGAAAATTGAAAAAAAATTTAAAAATTGAAAAAATTGAAAATTGAAAAAAATGAAAATTGAAAAAATTTTAAAAATAGACAAAATTTAAAATTGAAAAATGGGTACCCCCCCGCTTCCTATTATAATAATGAATAAAAAAATAATCGTCCTCTGGGTTCCTCTACTCTCAGATAAGCAGGGTCCTCGGGGGGTGTGAGAGAGAGAGGGGGGAAACGCAGCAGCAGAGATGCAGCGGTGGTGCAGTGGTGCAGCGGCATCGGTGGTGTGGTGCAGCGGTGGTGCGGTGCAGTGGTGGTTTGGTGCAGCGGGGGTGCGATGCAGTGGTAGTGTGGTGCAGCGGTGCAGCAGAGCAGTGATGCAGCGGTAGAGAAGACGCTGCAGCGGTGGCGTTGCAGTGGCGCGCGTCCCCCCTTTTGCTCTCTGATCGCCCTCCCCCCTTCCCCCCTCGTGGATCAAGCCCCCCCTCTCCCTCCCCCCCTTTAATCTCCCCCTCTGCTTGAATCCCCTTTGCCTTACTACTTCCGCGATTTTTTACGTATCGAAAACTGAATTTGAGTTCGTTGTTTGAGCCGTGCGAGGGCATTTTCAAAGTTAGAATGGTGCGGTTGACGCAAAAATCTTTCTTCATTTAATACCTTTCCGAAAATATATAATAAGTGGAGGTTTTATCAATTAAAAACATCCGTCGCTAAAAAAGCGATCTTTTACGTATCGAAAACTGAATTTGAGTCCTTTTTTTGAGCCGTGCGAGGGCATTTTCAGAGTTAGGAGGACGCGTTTCACGTTGAAATCTTTCTTTTTTAATACTTTCTCAAAATATATAGTTAGTGAAGGTTTTATTAATTAAAAACAGTTCCGTCGCTTAAAAAGCGATTTTTTACGTATCGGAAACTGAATTCTGAGATCGTTTTTTGAACAGTGCGAGGGCATTTTCAAAGTTAGGATGGTACGGTTCACGCCAAAATCTTTCTTTTTTTAATGCCTTTCCGAAAACATATAATTAGTGAAGGTTTTATTAATTCAAAACAGCTCCGTCCCTAAAAAAGCGATTTTTTACGTATCAAAAACAGAATGTTCGAGTTCGTTTTTTGAACCGTGCGAGGGCATTTTCAGAGTTAGGAGGGATCGGTGCACGTTCAATCTTTCTTCTTTCACTACCTTTTCGAAAACATATAATTAGTAGAGGTTTTATTAATTAAAAACAGCTCCGTCGCTAAAAAAGCGATTTTTTACGTATCGAAAACTGAAGTTTGAGTTCGTTTTTTGAACCGTGTGAGGGCATTTTCGAAGTTAGGAGGACGCGGTTCACGCTTAAATCTTTCTTTATTTAATACCTTTCCGAAAACATATAATTAGTGAAGGTTTTATTAATGAAAAACAGCTCCGTCGCTAAAAAAGCGATTTTTTACGTATCGAAAACAGAATGTTCGAGTTCGTTTTTTGAACCGTGCGAGGGCATTTTCAGAGTTAGGAGGGATCGGTGCACGTTCAATCTTTCTTCTTTCACTACCTTTTCGAAAACATATAATTAGTAGAGGTTTTATTAACTAAAAACAGCTCCGTCGCTAAAAAAGCGATTTTTTACGTATCGAAAACTGAATTTGAGTTCTTTTTTTGAGCCGTGCGAGGGCATTTTCAGAGTTAGGAGGACGCGTTTCACGTTTAAATCTTTCTTTTTTTAATACCTTCCTAAAATATATAATTAGTGAAGGTTTTATTAATTAAAAACAGTTCCGTCGCTAAAAAAGCGATTTTTTACGTATCGAAAACTGAATTTGAGTTCGTTGTTTGAGCCGTGCGAGGGCATTTTCTAAGTTAGAATGGTGCGGTTGACGCAAAAATCTTTCTTTATTTAATACCTTTCCGAAAATATATAATAAGTGGAGGTTTTATCAATTAAAAACATCCGTCGCTAAAAAAGCGATCTTTTACGTATCGAAAACTGAATTTGAGTCCTTTTTTTGAGCCGTGCGAGGGCATTTTCAGAGTTAGGAGGACGCGTTTCACGTTGAAATCTTTCTTTTTTAATACTTTCTCAAAATATATAATTAGTGAAGGTTTTATTAATTAAAAACAGTTCCGTCGCTTAAAAAGCGATTTTTTACGTATCGAAAACTGAATTTGAGTTCGTTTTTTGAGTCGTGCGAGGGCATTTTCCAAGTGAGGAGGACGCGGTTCACGCTTAAATCTTTCTTTTTTTAATACCTTCCCAAAATATATAATTAGTGAAGGTTTTATTAATTAAAAACAGCTCCGTCGCTAAAAAAGCGATTTTTTACGTATCGAAAACTGAAGTTTGAGTTCGTTTTTTGAGCCGCGCGAGGGCATTTTCAAAGTTAGGATGGTGCGGTTGACGCAAAAATCTTTTTTTTTCTGATAACTTTCCGAAAATATATAATAAGTGGAGGTTTTATCAATTAAAAACAGCTCCGTCGCTAAAAAAGCGATTTTTTACGTATCGAAAACTGAATTTGAGTTCTTTTTTTGAGCCGTGCGAGGGCATTTTCAAAGTTAGGAGGACGCGGTTCACGCTTAAATCTTTCTTTATTTAATACCTTCCCAAAATATGTAATTAGTGAAGGTTTTATTAATTAAAAACAGCTCCGTCGCTAAAAAAGCGATTTTTTACGTATCGGAAACTGAATTTTTAGATCGTTTTTTGAACCGCGTGAGGGCATTTTCAAAGGTAGCAGGGTGCGGTTTACGCAAAAATCTTTTTTTTCCTGCTACTTTTCCGAAAATATATAATAAGTTAAAGTTTTATTATTCGAAAACCGCTCCGTCGCTAAAAAAGCGATTTTTCACGTATCGGAAACTGAACTTTGAGTTCGTTTTTTGAACCGTGCGAGAGCATTTTCAAAGGTAGCAGGGTGCGGTTAACGCAAAAATCTTTTTTTTTCCGCTACCCTTCCAAAACTATATAATTAGTTAAAGTTGTACTCACCAAAAAGAGCTCCGTCGCTAAAAAAGCGATTTTTTACTTATCGAAAACTGAATTTTGAGTTCTTTTTTTTAACCGTGCGAAGGCAAGTTCATCTAATGAATTCGCTTGTTACATACCATTAATTTTTTATAACTAAACCTTAAAAAAAAAAAAAAAATAAATAAATAAATAAATAATTAAAAAAAAATAGAGTATTTTTTTCGTCCGAGGCTCAGGACTCCCGACATCATTGTTGTGAAGTAAACAATCAAAGATTTTGGGCAAACATGTTTACCTTGATCGTTTCCCTCGACTTTTTCGACTCTTTCTTTTCGCAAAAAGCTTCTTCCGTCGTTTTGCAGGAATATCACCTTCGTTTGATTCGTACATCCTAATGTTTTTATCACTCATTGTTAAAAAACTGTTTTTCTTTAACTCAATCACTTACACTCATTTTTAACGCGCAAAATTAACCTATAAACTCATGTTAAATAAACTTATTCACTAAATAATCAAATAAATAAATAAAAAATAAAAAAGCTAGAAGCAGTGTCTATTATCTCTCAAAAATATCGTTAGATTTGCTAGATCCAAGAACATAATTGAAAATCAGCGAAAAAGCCTTATCTCGTAAGGGAACGTTCACAAACCACGTGGCCCGAATAGGGGGCGAGGGGAGGCGATTAAAAGGCTACGAAAGGTTACGTGGGGGGTAGGGCTGTTGATTCTGAAAAGCACGTGGTTTTTAAAGTGCATGAATCGATGTTTTGATTCATAATATTTTACTGTCGAACGTTAAAGTCGGCTATCCCCCAAGCTCTAAACCCCCAAGACCCTGGGCGCCCGAATTCAACAAAAAAACTGGTCGGATATCTCCCAAGCTCTAAACCCCCAAGACCCTGGGCGCCCGAGTTGAATTATTCCAAAAATATGAGTGCATTTTAATTAACGAAATAAATAAATTTGTAACGATACCTTACTACGCTGAAGTGGGGTGGTTGATTAGGGATACGCTATAAATTTTTACTTATCGATGAACTCTTCGTTTGCAACATTATCAACAAATTTTTTTTTTTAACTATAAATTAAATGCTTCTAAGAAGCAGACACATTTCGAGAAAAGTGTAAAAATTTTTGTTTGTTTAGTGGTTATTTATTTTTTTATTTTTATTTTTTTATTTTTTTATTATTTTGTAATATTTCCAAGTGATGTATATTAAAGTACACCACAACCTTTTTGTGGAACAAAAAAAACACTTTTTTATGGACTTGATATTCAAATATAAAGTACGCTTTAATTATAAAATTATTTCACTCGGTAACCTGAGTTTTGTGTGGTTTAGAGCTTGGGAGATAGCTGATCAGTTTTTTTATTGAACTTGAGTTTCCAGGGTTATGGGGGATTCAGAGCTTAAAAGATAACTGATCAGTTTTTTCTTTGAACTTGAGTTCAATAAATAAACTGTTCAGCTATCCCCCACGTCTTAAACCCCCCAAACCCTGGGCGCCCGAGGTCAACGAAAAGACTGATCAGTCATCCCCCAAACTCTAAACCTCCCAAAACTCTGGTTACCAACTGATCAGTCTTTTCGTTGACCTCGGGCCTCCAGGGTTTTGGGGGTTCAAGACTTGGGGGATAACTGATAAGTTTTTTTGTTGAACTCGGGCACCCAGGGTTTTGGGGGCTTAGAGCTTGGGGGATAGCTGATCAGTTTATTTATTGAACTCGACGCCTAGGGTTTTGGTGGTACAAGGCTTGGGGGATAGCTGATCAGATTATTCATTAAACTCTACGCCCAGGGTTTTGGTGGCTTAGAGCTTGGGGGATAGCTGATCAGTTTATTTATTGAACTCGACGCCTAGGGTTTTTGGTGTACAAGGCTTGGGGGATAGCTGATCAGATTATTCATTAAACTCTACGCCCAGGGTTTTGGTGGCTTAGAGCTTGGGGGATAGCTGATCAGTTTATTTATTGAACTCGACGCCTAGGGTTTTGGGGGTACAAGGCTTGGGGGATAGCTGATCAGATTATTCATTAAACTCTACGCCCAGTGTTTTGGGGGTTTAGAGCTTGGGGGATAATTAACCAGTCTATTTATTGAACTCATCGTTTTTTTTTTTCCTCGACGTCAGTTTTATTGGGGGGGGGGGGGGGGTTAGACCTCAGGACACCCCCTAGCTGAAAGGAGTTGTTGCGTCCCTGGTATTTAATCATTAAATTATAAACTAAAAAATAATGTTTTTAAAAAACTAATAGTATTCATATTTACAATTTGAAATCGTAAAAAAAACCACGTGATTTTAGGGGGGGAGTCGAAAAATTGATAAAAATACTACGCTGATCTTCATGGGTGGAGGGGCCCTTCAAAATCTTCGAAAAAATGACCTCGTGGTTTATGAACGTTCCCTAACATAGACAAATTAGTCGAGTATTGACAGGATTAGGCGCGAAAGCTCTGTAGATATCACCTGACCTTTCGCTTCAAAAAAATGAAGGGGTCATTCAATTTTTTTTTTTTTTTTTTTCTCATTTTGATTATGGCCGGACGGTCAGGTCTGATTGAATTTTATAAGTTTAGCGTGAAATTGAACCATATTTAAAAATATCCACTATGTATTTATTTATATTTTAGCTATCTATTTATTTATATTTTATTTAATATAATTATAGTAGTGTTTTAATTTTACTGTTTTTTGTTGTTTTTTTCAATCGTGTAAAGTCTATTTTGAACTTATTGAGTTGCGGTTCACTTAGAATACTTCTTTATTTCATTACCTTTCTAACAACCCATGATTTGTATAGTTTTAACAAATAAAAAAAGTTTAAGTTAGCTATAAAGAGCGATGTTTTGTTTCATTGGTTTTTCTAACTGTGCGAGAGCATTTTTGTAGATACAGGGTTTCGGTAGTTGCAAAAAAATTCCTCTTTTCAATACCTTTAGAAAGATTTATTATTTGTATCGATTTTATAAATCCAAAAAATTCCAAGGTACTGAATGAGCGCAAAGAGCGGTTTCTTACGATTAAAAAATATATAATTTTTTTTGGTTTTGAGTTCGTAATTTTCATGGCTTTTGACAAACTAAAATTGAATGAAATCAACAAAAGATTGGAGCTAAAAAAAATAATTATTTTATCTACTGTTTTTTTTATCGATAAACATTTTTTTGCGGATCATTAGTTGGTTAAAAAAAATCATGGTTTAGTGATTTTTGGGCATGTATAATGTACATACATAAAGGTTCATCGACGATCTCCGACTGAGAAAACAAGCCCGAGAGTGGGGAGTGCCTAACGGCCGAGTCTGTGAATCGCTGCGGAGCGAGCCTTCCCAAGACAATCTGCTGTGCAGTCGGAACTCACACCGTAACAGCTGTCGCTAAGCCCCGGGGCCCCAGCAACTCACAAAAATATGTACGCCCTTGAATTTTTGCATCGACGCCATCTACGGTCGGGCGGCGAACTAGATATCTGCTCTGTTTTATCCCGAAAGACTAAAATCACAACAACCAGCCGGCTGAAATAGTTCCTGACTAAATGTGGCCGCTAGAATCCACCAATTGTTACGAAAAAAATACCAAAAAATTCGTTATTTCAGCCTACAGGTCCCTTACTATCTGGTTTTTTCATCAAGTGAAGGAATAATTCGCAGTAAGTAATTCTTTGTCATCGGCATTAACATGCGCAGCAGACGCCGATTTTACCGAGATTTTCAATCATTGTTTTCAAGCATTTAGAAAAATTTTTCGGGAAAACCAGATAGTAGGGCAAGTGTAGAATAATTTTAACTATTTTTTGAGATTTTTTTGGGAATGATTAAATCATTATTGAAAGCGTATTTCGTCAGGAACTTTTTCCACGCGCCCGTAATGCATCGTTAGGTGGCGCTCTCCGTGCGGTAGGCAGCACTCTTAAGCGCAAATTACGCGCAATCCACCCACGTATTTAAAAAAATCAGAATAACCCATCTTTTTTAATTTTTTTTTTCAAAATAACCCATTAATAAAAAATCCCCTATTATTTGGTACTTCTAAAAAATTGATAAAGTTTGGTTCAAATTCTTGAAAATTTCCAAGATCAGTTAAAACTGAATATTCTTTTAAGGTAGGACCGCACAAACTAGAAAGAGATGTGTTAAAAATCTAAAACTTTAGGAAGTCGAAGATAAATATTAAAAAATGATGCCACTAAATTTTCAGAACCTGGAGGTTTTTCGTTTTTGAGTAATTGAATATTAACATCGCGTCGATTTAACCCGTAGTCTTATGGGAGGGCACATTTTTTATACAATTTTTACATTATTACATGTGATCAAGTTTTCAGAATATTTGTCAGTTTAACTAGAATGCACAAGAATCACATAGAATTAATTAAATCATACATTCGGTTCCTCTAAGTATTATTAAAAAACAAAAATATGTGTTTTAGGTTAAAAAAGCTTCTGCTGCTAATGCATTTCCATATCTATATACGCGTGAAGCTAGTCAAATGTTTAACCAAAAATGCATCTTGACTAGAGCCGTAGGTGCAGTCCTACCTTAAATTGAACTGTATAAAATAAAATAATTTTACCTTTGAGATACACTTTGTTTCTTTCAATGGAATTCGAGGTAAAATAGAATACAAATTAATTAAAAACCTGGAGTTTTCAAGAGTTAATTTCATTTTGAAGAGAACCCCGGCACTTTGACGTTATCGTCAAAAGACTGTATATAAAATAGGCACATTGAAGATATCGTCAAAGTTCCCAATATGCCAAGAGTTCACTTTGGAGAGAAATTTTTGATGTTACTTTCATTAGGCAAATTCAAAAGTTATAGTTGAACATGGATGATAAAAGACCAATTACCAAAGCCAAAAAAAAACCACAACAGTCAGACTTGTTTATCCTCTAAATAAGGCGTAAGTTTTTCAGAAAATGTTTAATCGCTCGATTTCGAGTTTCCTGTAATTTTTGAAGCGAAGCTTTTTATATGAGAAGTGAATCTGTAAAAAACGACACAAAAAACCGACCCAAAAAAGCGACACCAAGATATAGAGATATGTATATATATAATACAAATATGTGTGTATATAATATCTAATATGGCCTATATTAGATCTATACATATCTATAGTAGAAGGGTTGCTAGGCCATATCTAATATATACATATCTATAGTAAAAGAGTGGCTATATTCTAAGCCATATTAGATACGTATATATACTACTAGGGGGGGTACCCCCCTGCTCGCTTCGCTCGCCAACCCCCCAGAATTTTATGCTTGAATCTACACTTGTACCTACGCTTATACACATACTCTTGTGTCTACCTCTGTACCTACTCTGATACATACCATTGTTTCTACTTTTATAGCTTGTGACTACACCTGCACCTTATTTCGTGCCTACCTTTGTTCTCACCTTTCATCTTACTCCAAACCCGTGTACCCTTGTTCTTACCGTTGCACTTACTGCTTTTTATAACTAAGCTCTTACCCAGGAATATGCTCATGTTTATATATATATTTCTATCATGGTGATAACTGGTGTTTGAATTTTTTTCATGCTTTTATTTCTAATTCTAAGACTACTTTGTTCTAATCTTTGATCATACTTTCATTTCAATCCTTTGTTAAACATCTGTTTCTATGCTTTTACCGACTTATTTTCGTCTTTTTATTTATTAACCTTCCCTGCTTCATAACCTTGCTACTATTCACGTCTGTTGAGTATTTTTTTCCGACTCTCTTTACTACGTCTGTTGATTTTTTTACTTCCTACATATGTTAATAATCTTGTGCTTACTACCTATTTTTTACTCAAGCTTCTAACGCCGAACCTTCTGCACATGCATTTGTTTCTACATCTGTTTCTAGTTCCATGCTAACTCTAGTTCTTTATTTTTTTTTTTTTTAATCTTCTACACTGAATCTAGCCTTGTGTATAATCTTCTTTATCCTCTTGTACTTACTACTCTAAATAACCCTATAAAAAACCTTGTTCATAACATTGTTTCAAACTTGATAACTACTGTGGTAACTTCATTGTACCTACTGCCGTACCTGGACTTGTCATTACGTTTGTAACTTTGAACCTACGCTCATATGTACATTTTTGCTTAATATTGTTTCTATCTCTTTCACATGAATCTATTTGCTTAAATTTAGGTGTTTGCTGTTGTTTTTTCTTTTTTTCATGCTTTGGTCTCTAACTTTGAATCTTTGTTCTCAACTTTGTGAAAACTATCTTTTCTATTGTTCTTCTCAAATTTTTTTGTAATTGCAATCGTGAAACTAATCATCTTCATACAATTTTGCCCACACAGCTCTTTAACTTTTTTGACAAATATTTCCTGCATCCTTTTACATTTGTTATCAACGCTTTTTCTACGTAGGTCTGTCCCAATCAACCTATCTTGATTAATATCGAAGTTTATCTTACGACACCAGTTTCCAGCCATGTGTAGCCTCTTTCACTTTGTTATTATTTTCATACTTCAATTTGTAACTTTGAACGTATGTTGTACTTTTTTTTTTTTTTTTTTTCTCAACATCTTACCCTGAAACTAACATCTTTTATACTATTGTTTTCGATCCTGTACAAACCTTTGTAGATAAACACTTACCCACTTTTGAATCTACTGATGTACCTACCCTCTTGCCAAACCTTGAAGCTCTCTAAGCGAAGCGCACGCAACATTGTATTATATTATCTAAAACAAGTTTTGTCGAAGCTTCATTTAAATTAATCGACAATAAGTTATACAGTAGAACCTGTGTACATTGACCACCTCCCGTTCCAAGGGAAAGTGGCCAATGTATGCAGGTGGTCAATGTACAAAGGAAAGTGAAGGGGTGGGCTAAAAAAAAAGTTTCAAATTTTTAGTAATGTATTATAGTTTAATTTTCTAATTGAAATAATCTGTGATCTTCGTTTGCTTAGCAGCACAAGCTGAAGAAATCCACTTTGCTTCAATCTCAGTATATAAATCGTATAAATGTTCAACATTAATTTCAACTTTTTCTCAAAATCGAATGATATTGATAACACTCTTTAAAGCTTCATCGTAAGATAAATATTTGTTTATCGTTTGATTTGTGTCCTCTTCCTCATCTTCGTCAATTTCTTCATCATGATTCTTTTGAGGTTCGAGGAAAGATTTTAATACTTCTTCAACGGCTTCATCAATGGTAACCGGGAACGGCTCATGAACAAGCTTTCCTTCATCTCGCTGTTCGATTTTATTGATTGAAAGAAAATCATTTGGAAGAATTTGTAAAACTTCTGCTAGAGGCGCTTCATCATCAACGGTCTGAGATTGTTCAGATGACATAGGGAAGTCAGCACGACGAAAACACTTCTCAAAAGTTGACTGTTGAACTTCTTTCCAAGAAGCATACATACATCTTATTGCGTGTAAAACAGTAATGGATTTTTGAAATTCTGCTCTTGAGCCATCTTTTTCAGCAATAGCAATTAAAAATCTTAACATTTTCGACCTGTAACGTGCTTTCACAGCTCTGATAATTCCTTGGTCCATTGGCTGAATTTCTGATGTTAAATTGGGTGGTGTATATACCCTTTACCTTTGCGGTACGTTCAGAGTTCATATTCATTTAAACTTTTGTGGTTATAGATTCATTGGTTTTGTTTCAGTTTGTATACTAATAATTATTATTTTCATGATTATAATCGGATAATTTCGAACACTTGATTACATAATTATTTTTTCATTAAATCTATTCTCTAGATGTTTTAATTGAATTGTTATATAAAAATTAAAAATAAAAATTCAAATTTTAAATTTTGTTCTTCAACCAATCACATCACGAATAAAATGCTGACATTCTTTTTGGGTTCTCTCTTTTATCTTTGGATATTAGTTAATTTTTTTAATGCTTCGTAGTTACTTTTTAAATTTCTTCTATAGATACATAGCTGATAACTTGTATCAAAAATTGGCGATGTGGGTAGAAACTGATAACATATATCAAAAATGGGGGCGTAAGTAAAAAAAGGCCAGGGGGGGTTATTAGAAAAGGGTTTAATTTATAAGAACGGGAAAAAAAGCAAGCGCACGGGAAATTTTAGGTCAAATTCACGGGAAAAAAGACATTTGCACGGAAAAATAAGTGATTAAACGGGAAAGAAAATAAATGCACGGGAAAAAAATACTTGAGCGGAAGTTAAATGTATTAAACGGGAAAAAAAATATATTGAATAGGAGTAGAATTAACATTGCACGGGAAATAAATGTATTAAACGGCAATAGAATTGATCTCGCACGGGAAAACGTCATATATTTTCTAGTGAATGGATTATCCCACGATTCGATTCGATTTACTGTTGCACCTGCCACACTTACCCAGTTAATAAATTTTGTTTCCTGCCCTATAAGTCACTTTGTTGTAAGTTAATTTATAGTACCCCTGGTCACTCTAACAACAAAATCAAATCTTTGATGCGTGTTTTCGGTGACTCGTACTATAAAATAGTATATAGTACGAGTGCAGTACGTCAACAGGGCTTATTAAGAACCTCGTGCTGTGCTTCGCTACGTACTTGGGTCCTTAAAACCACCCCGGCGACGATGCTGCACCTGTACTATAATATACTATTTTAAGTGCATTTATTATTCTACCTACGAGAACGTGTTATTATATATTATATCTTTGTAATTTACTTCGTTGTAATCTAGTTTTAAGTGCATTTAATTATCTTTTTATGCGAACGTGTTACCATATATTTGTATCACTCGATGTACTTGTCAAGCGACCAAATAGGACTATACCCCAAGGCCGAAATAAAAACCTTATATAGTCAGTCAGTCAGGGTTGGATAAGTTTTTTTGGATCATCGATTGCAGAAACTTTGGAAATTGCTTTCTGGTACCGAATGATGAGCAAAATCATCAATAATTTTTCTAAATGGTCCTTTTTTCGATTATCCACACAAAATGTTTGAATTATTTTTGTTTTTTAAATAATTTTCAAACAATTTGTGTTTAAAGCCCATTGCACACCTAGACATGTGTATCCTTGCATGTTTTTGTCTCTTTATGAACTTTAAGAGAAAAATATTTTCAAATCTTAACTCAAAAAGTATAAATCTGAATGATTTATATTTCAAACCTCAGAAAATGCTAAAAAGTACTTCTAGTAACAAATTATTCCTGTTCAATTTTTTGAGTTTGGACTTGAATTTAAGTTGGTTGAGATCTTCTTTATATTGAATATTGAATCGATTGGGATCTGTCTTGAGTTTTATTTATTTTTTTTATTTTAACAAAGAACTTTTGAAGAAACGATAAGTCGACAGGTTAGATCAATAAGATAAATCTCGTCTATGCTGTGCAATAATATACGGATATACCTTATTGATCTAACCTGTCGACTAGGAAAGATATTTTCGACCGAACAAATTATATTATAGATTTTTTAAAGTATTTTTGGAAAAACCTCGGCCACGATTATTTTGGTCAATGTTCTTTTTACAGGCATCACGATACTGTTACTGCTTCAATAAGGCATGTTCAACAACGAATATTAATGTACAACGTAGTCAATATTTATCTCATTGATCTATATGTAGTACACAGTAAATTCCGTTTTAAATTTTTATCTTATTTTTTTTCAACAATCCACTTTGTTATTAGGTATTAATATTCGTTGTTGAACATACCTTATTGAAGCAGTAACAGTAATCGTGATGCCTGTAATGAGGACATTGACCAAAATAATCCTGGCCGAGGTTTTTCCAAAAATCCATTAAAGATACTTTTACATATCTATACTATAATTTGTTCGGTCAAGACACATCCCAATTGATTCAATATTTAATATAAAGAAGATCTCAACCAATTTAAATTCAAGGACCATTTAGAAAAATTATTGATGATTTTGCTCATTATTCGGTACCAGAAAGCGATTTCCAAAATTTCTGCAATCGATAATCCAAAAAAAGTTATCCAACCCTGAGAGCAGGACCCGCTAGGACTAGACATTTGGGTTACTTCTTTGGGTTTTTAGCTAATTTTCAAACAATTTGTGTTCAAAACTTGAGCCAAAGGCGAGAGTGTCAAGGGTTTGCTAAGGGTTAGCTCATACTTTTCCAGCGTCGAGTGTAATGTTTTTTTCAACTCAAAGCAAGGAGTTCAAACTTCCTGTTTGGGAAAAATCAGAAAGTTTGAACTTTCTGCACCGTGTGTGAAAAATAAATTTTATAGAGTTAGGAAGTTTTTTTAATCACAATTTTAATGTTTAGAAGGACAATAATTGATGCATTTATCGCAACGTATTCAAAGTTTTTGCGCGCACGCGGAGATCAAAAGTTTTTGCGCACACGCGGAGTACCTAGGTTTGCGCGCACGCGGGATAATTTAGTTTGCGCGTACGCGGAACACCTAAGTTGCGCGTACGCGCAAATTTTTGTTTGAAAGGGTAAGTTTGCGCCTACGCGGAGACTCCTCCGCGTACGCGCACGAGTACATACATGAATACATACATGAATATATTTGGATGATAATTACAAAATAAAAAAAAAAATAAATAAATAAGGATTTAAAGTTTAACAAGAATTTTTTAAATAAAATTTTACAATTTATTAAAAAGAAAAAATTACTCCATTATAAATTTAATTTTTCTGAAAATAAAATCTTTTTTTCATTTTTTTTAAATTTAAAACTTGGATTTTTCTAATTAATCTTATAATGAAATTTTTTAAAATTAATGAATTCAAATTTTAAAATTTTATATAGTTTAATCATACCATTAAAAAAGAATTAATAAATTAAGAAAATATACAAAACTTGTAACAAAACATTAAAAATGGGGGGCGGGGAAAAAAAAGGGCGGTCGGGGGGCGTGATTGGAAAATTATAGGACAATTCAAAACTCATAGAAATAAGCATATTTCGGTACACTTGTACGGTTAGTTAAGCACTTTTTTGAGAGGCCTGTGGGGGGCGGGGGGAGGGCGGGCGAGGGGCGTGGGGGGGCGTGAGAGAGGAAAAACAACTTTATAATATAGTAAGATATAAATATGTGTTTATAGTATCTAATAAGGCCGAGAATATAGCATCCTTTCTAATATAGATACGTATACAGGGTGAGTCATTTTAATCTATAGGCTCCAAAATCTCGAAACTGAAGCCCCGGACCAAAAAATTTTTCGTATAAAAGTTTTATGATTTGGAAGGGGAAAGAAAATGGTTACCTTGGATTTGGGCCCGGGGCCTTATTTTAGGGCCTACGGACCCAAAGTCCGTTTTTTTAAATGGGAACCCCTATTTTTGACCCCGGATTCGGAAAGAGCAGAAAATTCTACGATTTATAAGTATTTTTCGAAAAATTTTTTGGGCCCCCTGAGGCCCTGCAGGGACTTATAAAGCTTTTATAAGGCCCATTTCTTTTTAACTCGAATTAACTCTGAAATAACGCATTTTTTGTATAGCACATGCATAGGAAAAGTTTTTTGGTTGGAAATTTCTAACAAAATGGGCCAGAAAAAATTGGGCCCGAGGCCTTATTTTGGGCCTTACGGACCCAAAGTCCGTTTTTTAAAATGGGAACCCCTATTTTTGACCCCGGATTCGGAAAGAGCAGAAAATTTTACGATTTTTAAGTATTTTTCGACAAATGTTTTATTTTGGTTATTTGTAAAAAGATATTTAGCATTAACTTTTTTTGGTGATACAGAGTATTTAGGACTTTGTAAATTTGGCAGCCTCAATTTTTTTTTAACTATCCATTCAGATTTGGCTCAAAGTGTCCTCCATTAGCTGTGATACATAAATTTATTCTTTTTTGAAAGTTAACTATAGTTTTTAGTAGTACTTCACGTGGAATACCATCACACGCTCTTTGGATACGGTTAATCATATCTTGCCGAGTCGTTGAAACTGTTGCGTAGACAATATTTTTCAAAAAACCCCACAGATAAAAGTCCGGCGAAGTCAAATCTGGTGAGCGTGGTGGCCATGCAACAGGTCCACCATGTCCAATCCATTTGTTTGGATACTGATCATTCAAAAAAGCTCGTACTTCCACTTTATAGTGTGGAGGTGCTCCATCTTGTTGGAACCACATTCTTTGCCTGGTTTCTAAATCAACGTTTTCAAATAAATTTGGAAGATGATCTCTGAGAAACTCTAGATACTTGTTACCATTTACAGTCCCATCGAAACAGTAAGGACCTATTAAATAACCATTAATGATGCCGCACCAAACAGTAACACTCCATCGGTTTTGATTATCCACAGCTCTGGTCCAATGAGGATTTGTTGTAGACCAGTAATGGCAATTGTGACGATTTAACTGTCCATTGTTTTTAAAGGTGGCCTCATCAGAAAACATCACGTGATGAAAAAAATTGGGATTTTGTTGAATTTTTTGAAGAACCCAATTGCAAAAATTTATTCGACTTATAAAATCAGCAGGCGTTAACGCCTGAGTCAAATTTATATGGAATGGGTGATATTTAAGGTGCGTTCGATTTAGATGGAACGGTCGGTCGGTCGGTCGATCGGTCGGTCGATTCGTTCAGTCCAGGAGCGTTCCGGTCGTTCATATGTATTAAGGCCTTAAGGTTTAAATTTAATAATTTTTCAATTCTTGATAGTTAGTTTCAGTTGTTTTAAGACTTTTTGAACAATTGAGAATTCTTGTAAATTCTGGTAAAGAAAATTTTGCGAAAATGGAAAAAGATTATATCAAGGTAATTGAGGCTTATATTTTTACAAATTAATTCTAATAAGTATTGAAAAAATTTTAATAATTAAATATTTTAAAGCACCCACAGTAAATATTTAAAATTGATTTATTTTGAGGTTAATTTATAAAGTTGTGGCATGATTTTTTAGTTACATTATTTTTTTTTTAACTAGATGTTTCAATGCAAAGTTTGTAAAGAGATTTTACCAAGCGATTTTCTGGATATTCATGAATGTTTTGTGAGCAACAAAACTACGTCCAAAAAAGAAAATGAACATCCTAATATGATTAAAAGTAAATTGGAAAATACAGTTATAGTAGGCAAAAATGATACATGCAACAAAAAAGGTTCACAAAAAGTGTATAAATATGGAAGTAAGTTATTGTTCTCGGTAAAAAAAAAAAAATTCAATATCATTTTAAAATAAATTATTGTATTCATTTTTCTTGAACACAACACTTGTTATTTGTTTCCACAGCTGTCGGTGATCTTTTTAAAGATAATGATCCAGAAGAAACAGATCAAGGGTTAGTATATCTAAAAGAATTGATAACAAAAGATAATTCCGACTGTGCTAGATCTGATTCTACCAAAAGTGATGAATATGACTATTGTAAAAATTCAGATGATTGGCAGAATGATTTTAATGATGCTTTTGATGACATAGATAATCAACTCAAAGATGAAACTGAATATGATGATGCTATTTTGGAAAGTGAAGATGAGGAAAGTAGTTTTATGGACAGAGTAAAAAGTAGCAATTTCCAAATGTATGAAGAAGCAGGAAATTATGAAGATGATGTTTTAACAGAAGCTAAAGAAGCAAATAAAGAATTTGAAAAGCTTATTAAGGAAGTAAATGGGCCCAAACAAAGAAAACCAATTCCAAACTCAGTTTGGACTCATCAAACTACTTTAGATTTATTATTTGAGTATAAGAAGTTGATTGCCGAAAAAAGTGGTACTCAAAAAAATGTATACCCTAAAATAACAGAAGGTCTTAAAGCCAAAGGGTAAGATTATTCTATATTTCTACTTCTATTATTTGTTCTAAATATTTTCTTCTCTTATGTGTTTCTCTTTTACAAAGTTCTTTTTTATTTTTTTTCTTAAAGAATGCTAATTATTTTTTTGGTTTTAAATATTATTTTAGGAGAAAATATAATGATCTAGTATTTTTTATATTAACAGTTAAAATTATAAAGAGACTCAAGTAAAAAGGAAGTTGTTTGCTCTAATGAAAAAATACAAAGAAATAAAAAAAAAAAACAACTCGTCAGGGCATGAAGCCAAAGATTTTCCTTATTTTGAAATCATTGACAGCTTACACTCAAAAGATGCCAATGTTATACCGGTTTGTCCGGTATCATCAATTAATCCTATACCTGCAAAACCAGCTTGTCCGGAGTCATCGAGTCTTAGTTCATCAAATCTTCAATCTTTAGATGAAAGTGCTACCTCTGCTAACACTTTGCAAAACGTCTCCAGACCTAGTACAAGTGGAAGTACCGGTTTAAAAAGATCTATGGAAGAGTTAGAAGTTAAGAAACCTAAAGTTAAAAAAAGTAAAACTGTTCATCATGAATTAATTGAAACTATGCACAACTCAACCCAAACAATGAAGGACACTTTGGTTGAGAGTCAGCAAATGTTAGTAAATGCTTTTTCCAGTTTATTCCGTGAAGGTATAGGTCAGTTTTGCAAAGCTGTTGAGAAATCAGATAAGTAAACTAAACTTTTGAAAAGTTTAAAAACTTTATTTTTCAAAATTTAAATATAATAGAAAAGTTGATCATAATGATAATAATTTTAATTATTTAAAAATGTTTAATGAAAATTGTTGATAGTATCTTGCTTTCAATTTTAGTATTTTCAGTTTTTACGATTCCAAGCTTAGAAAAAAAATTCATGTATATCATACTTTATTTAAAGTTCCAAGGTTGAAATAAAGTATTTTTTATTTTATTATTTATCGATTAAAATAATATTGATATAGAAAATAATATGTAATAATTTGCCTTTCCTGAGTAATGTTCTGAAGCTATGAGTTATACATAGCATGTGTTAATGAAAAGAATGATATTATAGATTTGATACTACGTTTCATGATAAGCTTACAAGTTTTCAGTAATAATTTTTCAAAAATTTATTTCAGTACTTCTAATAAACCAAACATTTTTTTATGTAAAATTTAAATGTAATTTTACCTTTAAATATTATATTTTAAGAAAACTTTAATCAATATGTAAGTCCTAAATTAATTGTTTTTTTGAGTTGTATTATCTACATATACCTTAAGTCAAGATAAAATGTGATGTTAACTTAAGATTAATCTTTAAAAAACTTATCGATTAAATATTATGTTTAGAGTAGTTAATAAAATACACGAGATGTAATTCTAGTTTCTCCGTGGTTTGTATTTATCGAAGCTCTTGAAATTGCATACAATGCTTATGTTTGTTTCATTGTTGTAATACATTGTTAAAAAAAAGCACACAAAAAATTATTCTAGACATATTTTTTATATTGTTTCAGCTGACCTATATTAAAGCAACATTAATTTTTATTAAATATAGTTAAACAAATTTTTTTGTGTGTTTATTTTATCAGGGTAAACTATTTTAATAAAGTTAATGGGCACAGCTTTACTTAATATAAGTGAATTAAAATATAATTAAAGTTTTTTGTGATTCTTTATATATTTTATACTTAGATAAATTAAAAAGTGTTGGTACTTCATTAGTTTAAACTATTAGTCAAACCGTATTGTGTAAAGTAATAAATGTAATGACCAAGTGTTCAAAGATATGTAAAAATATTTTTTACACACAAGACTGACTAGACTGATCTAAAAAATATTACCTGCACTTGAAATTGTGTCAAGTACAAATACGATGTAGAATTTAATATAATGTTCTGTAAAACTTCAAATTTTATATTAAAAAAAAATAATAACAAATTAAAAACTTTTTTTCAGTGTTTTTATTAAATAATTAATATACACAAGCCTTTTTTTCACTTATTTAAATAAGTATATTTTATAATAAACAAAATGTTTTTATAAATAGAAATTTTTCATACATTAATTATAAAAATTCAATTATAATAGTTATTCTAAAAAATTTACAACTTAAATAGCTTTTATTTTGTGTTCAGAATATTATCACTTCATGCAAAAAAAAAATTTTGAAAAAAAAAAAAATTTGCAACATTAAAACTTAGAACTAGTGGTAAATGTCCCAAATCTCATTTGTTATTCGCTGCCTTTTTGCATTAGCACTCTCAGGAATATGAACTTGCAGATCATTAACTTCATCGTGGTATTCATTGTTTTCATTTCCAAATATTAACTCCCTAGCGTACTCTTCGCTTGCCAAGCAAATGTTATGAAGGATACAACAAGCTAAAATAGTTGACACAGTATCTTCCATGTGCACTCTATGAAGGTAAAATAATCTCCTCCACTTATTTTTTAAAAAACCAAAAGCTCTCTCGATAACTTGCCTTGTTTTACTCAACACTTTGTTGAAGACTTTCTGTCTAATATTGAGGCGATGTGTCCTTCGATAAGGTCTAAGGAGGTAGGTACTAAGAGGGTATGCAGCGTCACCAATAAAATGATACTCATTTCCACAAATCTGATTACATAGAGGGTATAGATCTGATGTAGTAAAAGCTCTTGCATCATGCACACTTCCAGGCCACCTTATATCAACATTTATAAAAAAACAGTTGGCATCGCATAGTCCTTGAAGTAACACAGAGTATTTTTTTTCTATCAAAAAATGTATGTTTGTCTGGTCTGGCAGGTGCTTTTACTTGAATTTGACATCCATCGATGGCACCAAGAACTCCTTGAAAACCTGCTATTTCCTCAAATTCTTCTACCACAGCTATTTTGGCATTTTCTGAACTTGGAAGGCGTATGGCATTTCTGCAAACATCATTCAATAATGCAGAAACTACTCGTCGAGTACACTCCACTACAGTTGACTTGGAAACCGCAAATCTTCTTGCTATGCTCCTGTAGGAATCTGGATTAGCTAGAACCCAAAGAGCGATACATAAACATTTTTCTGAATCCACTGGTGGCTTTCCTGAAGAAGTACAAAGAAAAGATGCAGTAGTAGAAAGTTTCTGATGTAGAAGTTCAAAGTGTCCTTTTGGCATCCGAAAGTCTTCAAAAAATTGTCTATCAGACATCAATTCCACACTCTCAAAGTAATCATGAAAAATTTTGACTGTATCATTTTCTAATCTAAAATATAAAATATTTTTTAGAAAAGCAGTTTATACCTGCACATAAAAGTTTATTATAAATTTATAAAATTTACCTTAACAATCCCAATGGACCAATAAGAGATATCTGATGACAAAGACTTAGTATTGCAATATTGTTTATATTCAGATATGCTGTCAACAACATTATGCTAAGGGCACTTAAATATAACCCAAAAGCTGGGAGAAGATTAGCCATGATTCTACAATATTCTTTCAACCTGTTAATGTAAAAAAACGTTTAACTCTTGAAAAAGCTATGAAATTGTTAATTAGTAAAATAAGATGAATGGCATACTTTTTTTTAGCTATTGAGTGCTCAAAAATTATGGATTAGCCGCAATAAACACGAATTTTCAGTCATAACACATCTATTTTAAATTAAACAAAATCATTCTTTCTTATCATTAAAAACTTATAAAGATCCTAAAACCTGTTCAAATGCCACTTTAAAGTTTGTCGATAAATTTCAAAACAAACTTTGGACCAAAACAAACTTAAGGCCTTAATACATATGAACGACCGGAACGCTCCTGGACTGAACGAATCGACCGACCGATCGACCGACCGACCGACCGTTCCATCTAAATCGAACGCACCAAATATCCGTATTACTATCTTCTGGGGTATACCATGTTCTCTTTTGATTTGTCTGCTGCTCGTGTGAGGATTTAAATGCCTTACCGCTAAAATTAATACAGCTCGAACATCGTCAGCGCCATATTCTCGATGTCGTCGTTGCCGACATAAATGCCCAGCCCGAGCTCTTGCAGTAATATCCCTAATCGTAACTTGTGATGGATGTCTTATACCTGGAAATCGCTGTGCATATAGCTCAGCAGCTTGAGCAAAATTCTCTCTGCATTCCCCAAGCACCATGATCATATTAACTATTTCGTCGGGCGTATAATCTGCCATTTCAAGGTTTTTAATAAAACGAAATAATTCGTTGAAATGAATTTTAACGTAAAAAATATTTTCACTACTTCTTGTTTATAGATGAGTTTTAGTAAGATGAACTACGTATAAAAATAGCCAAAACCGAATCATACGTGAAACTAAAACTAACCAGTTTTTTAACTAAAACTTTATCAAACTTATTTTTAGAGTGATTGGCCAATACATTGATAAAATCATAAAAAATCTGCGAATAAGAATATGTATGTATCAAATGTCTTATTTGACAATAAAAATTTCAACAAAAAACAATAGAACGCAATCAGGTTAACTTTATAAAAAACAATAAGATGTTGGATAGCAATTTATTATTTGTAGTTATTCAATTATTTTGGACAGTTTTAATGATAAGATCAGATTTATTTCTAAATTCAATTGATTATTATAGTTAACAACAGCTCATTTAAAAAAATAGTAAACTCCTTCTTAACTCTGATAACACTTACGATAAAGAAAGTAAACACGAACACGTGGTAATGGTTCTCGCGCTTTAAGGCTATATCACGCAAAGACCATGAACACACGCAGGACGTACCCAACGAAAAGCTAGAAACGCATAGCGTACTGTGTATCTTAGGTATGCGTGCGAGGTGTATACAACACGTAGTGATACTTCTAACGCTAAAGCTATGTAGGGAAAAATTTGACGACCCAATACACTGGACATTCAAGTAATTTTATGAATAAATAAATAAATAAATAAATAAATAAATAAATAAATAAATAAATAAATAAATAAATAAATAAATAAATGAATAAATAAATAAATAAATAAATAAATAAGTAAAGAAGACCTTAAACTTTTCCAATGCATGTGCTATACAAAAAATGCGTTGTTTCAGAGTTAATTCGAGTTAAAAAGAAATGGGCCTTATAAAAGCTTTACAAGCCCCTGCAGGGCCTCAGGGGGCCCAAAAAAAATTTCGGAAAGTACTTAAAAATCGTAAAATTTTCTGCTCTTTCCGAATCCGGGGTCAAAAATAGGGGTTCCCATTTAAAAAAACGGACTTTGGGTCTCTAGGGCCCAAAATAAGGCCCCGGGCCAAAATCCAAGGTAACCATTTTCTTTCCCCCTCCAAATCATAAAACTTTTATACGAAAAATTTTTTGGCCCGGGGCTTCAGTTTCGAGATTTTGGAGCCTATAGATTAAAATGACTCACCCTGACTCTAATGACATATTAGACATTAGATATATACATAGATCTGTGTATGTATAATATATACACATCTAAATGTCAATATATAGCCGGTTTTAGCAATAAAAAAATATGAATATCACCTATTTCGACGACTTTTTCCGGTTTTGACAATAATTGTCGTTATGTAAATGGACTAAAGTATGATTTCGACGACGTCGTCGAAATAGGAATAGACCTATCTATCACTTCAACGACTTTTTTTCAACTTAAAATTTTAATTCAAAATAACCCCACTGCAAAGATCACCGATGATATCACCGATGATATCATCGGTTATAGGGGAATTCACTCGCACCAGGTCGACTGCCAGGTTACCGAAACGACTTCTTCAGGAAGTTTTCTTCGCGAACGACTCCCGGGGGGTTATTAAGGAATTCGCTCGCAACAGGTCGACGGCCAGGTTATCGAAACGACTTCTCCAGGAAGTTCTCCTCGCGAACGACTTCCGGAGGGTTATTAAGGAATTCGCTCGCACCAGGTCGACTGCCAGGTTACCAAAACGACTTCTCCAGGAAGTTTTCCTCGCGAACGACTTCCAGGGGGGTTATAGAGGAATTCGCTCGCACCAGGTCGACTGCCAGGTTACCAAAACGACTTCTACTGGAAGCTTTCCTCGCAAACGACTTCCGGGGGGTTATAGAGGAATTCGCTCGCACCAGGTCGACTGCCAGGTTACCAAAACGGATTCTACAGGAAGTTTTCCTCGCAATTGACTCCCGGGGGGTTATAGAGGAATTCGCTCGCACCAGGTGGACTGCCAGGTTACCGAATCGACTTCTCCAGGAAGTTTTCCTCGCGAACGACTTCCGGGGAGTTATGGAGGAATTCGCTCACACCAGGTCGTCTACCAGGTTACCAAAACGACTTCTCCAGGAAGTTCTCCTCGCGAACGACTTCCGGAGGGTTATTAAGGAATTCGCTCGCACCAGGTCGACTGCCAGGTTACCAAAACGACTTCTCCAGGAAGTTTTCCTCGCGAACGACTTCCAGGGGGGTTATAGAGGAATTCGCTCGCACCAGGTCGACTGCCAGGTTACCAAAACGACTTCTACTGGAAGTTTTCCTCGCAAACGACTTCCGGGGGGTTATAGAGGAATTCGCTCGCACCAGGTCGACTGCCAGGTTACCAAAACGGATTCTACAGGAAGTTTTCCTCGCAATTGACTCCCGGGGGGTTATAGAGGAATTCGCTCGCACCAGGTCGACTGCCAGGTTACCAAAACGACTTCTCCAGGAAGTTTTCCTCGCGAACGACTTCCGGGGGGTTATAGAGGAATTCGCTCGCACCAGGTCGACTGCCAGGTTACCAAAACGGATTCTACAGGAAGTTTTCCTCGCAATTGACTCCCGGGGGGTTATAGAGGAATTCGCTCGCACCAGGTGGACTGCCAGGTTACCGAATCGACTTCTCCAGGAAGTTTTCCTCGCGAACGACTTCCGGGGAGTTATGGAGGAATTCGCTCACACCAGGTCGTCTACCAGGTTACCGAAATGACTTCTCCAGGAAGTTTTCCTCGCAAATGACTCGCAGGGGGTTTTCGCTCGCACCTTAATTTTGACAAAATCCAATTAATCATTCCATGTGTCTAGTCAATGAAATAAAAAAAGTCGCTGAAATGGGAGAATCACGTCTTATAGTCAACGATATTAACATGCAAACGACAAGTCTTTCTAAATCTTTCAACTTTTCGTTCAATCTTTTGCTAGAGTCCTGACTTCCGAAGAGTTCATTCAAGTATATACTGTTCGTGGACTTCAAAAATTAGGATCTAAACATGTAAACAGAAAGATCTGATTCAGAGTATGAGAATCATGTCACCGAAACATCAGACAAATGTCTTATACTCTTAAACTAACAAAGTGCTGGACTCAATAAAGCTGCATTTTTCTCAACGAATTACAAAAATTTTGCAAAAATTTGAATTAAACAAGAAATTTATTTAATCAGACCGGTATATACCGACATTTTTTCTGATCGCGACATTCCATAAGTCTTGTCAAGGTAATAAAAAAAGTCGCCGAAATGGCAAAATCACCTCTTATAGCCAAGAATATTAATATGCATACTTTTTTTTTTTTTTTTTTTTGATTGATTGAGCCTCTACTTGATGAAGATTGATATACATTTTTATAAATAAATAATACACTCTGTATATAAAATGGTTAAAATCTTCACTTTATTAAAATATTTTCATTATTTTTACATTAATCAAAAACCGTGACAACTGTTTCGGACGATTTTAACGACTTTATATACAGAGTGTATTATTTATTTATAAAAATAATATGCATACGACAAGTCTTCCTCAAACTTTCCACTTTTCGTTCAATCTTTAACTTGAGTCCTCAATCCCGAAGAGTTCATTAAAGTATACACTGTTCGCAGACATCAAAAAAGAACATCTAAACATTTAAACAAAACGATCTGATTCACAGGATGAGAATCATGTCGCAGAAACATCAGACAAGTGTCTTATACTCTTAAACTAACAGAGTGCTGGACTCAATAAAGCTGCATTTTTCTCGTCAAATTACGAAAATTTTGAAAAAATTTGAATTAAACAAGAGTTTTATTTAATCAGAACAGTATACAACGAGATTTTTCCGATCGCTACATTCCATGAGTTTAGTCAAGGTAATAAAAAAGTCGCCTGAATGGCAAAATCACCTCTTATAGCCAACAATATTAATATGCATACGACAAGTCTTCCTCAAACTTTCGACTTTTCGTTCAATCTTTAACTTGAGTCCTCAATTCCGAAGAGTTCATTAAAGTATACACAGTTCCAGACTTCAAAAATGAGCATCTAAACATTTAAGCAGAACGATCTGATTCACAGGATGAGAATCATGTCGCAGAAACATCAGACAAGTGTCTTATACTCTTGAAATTAACAGAGTTCTGGACTCGATAAAGCTGCATTTTTCTCGTCGAATTATGAAGATGACTCAACAGACCTTTTCTCTATAATGATTGAACTCGTTATTGATCCTGACGTGAAGAGAACTTATTCTTTAATTGTTAAAAAAATCTATTGAATTATAAATTATTGTAGGCTTTGACGAAAATGAAGTTCAACTCAGACAATACATTAATTAATTTTATCCAAAGATGAGTTTTCTAACAAGAAACACGGCATAGTCTGAGATGACTCTAGATATCTGTAAGACATGAGTTTAAACAATGTCACACAAAAAATCGCTAAAATTACAGATTCACTTTTTAAGCTCAACAAATCTAACTTTGATACGATAAATCTTCCTCAAATTTTAAACCGTTGATTCGGTCATTAACTTGAGTCCTGACTTTAGAATGTTTCATCAAAGTATATTCTTTTTTCTAACTCGGAAATTTTTCATCTTAACATACAAAAAGAGCAATCTTTAATACTGGTATAGGATAAAGTCGCTTAAACAAGAGTCAAATATCTATTATGTAAAAATGATTAAAGTGTTGAACTCAACAATTTGTAGTTTTTTTGACAATATATAAAGATCACGAAGCAGACCATCTGTGTGCATGAGTTAAAATAATTTTTCATTCTGAAATGAAGAGATCTAATTTTTTCAATTTTACCAAAATCCAATTAATCATAAATAAGTGCAGTCTATTTCGAAAATGAAGTTGAACTTCAAAAATTTTGAAAAAACTTGAATAAACAAGAGATTTCTTTCAATCAGAACGAAATAATCCAAGATTACTTCTGATCGCTTTATTCCATGTGTCTAGTCAATGAAATAAAAAAAGACGCTGAAATAGTGGAATTACCTCTTATAAACAACTATATTAACATGCAAACGACAAAACTTCCTCAAACTTTCAACTTTTCGATCAATCTTTTGCTTGAGCCCTGACTTCCGAAGAGTCAGCGTTAACGACTTTATATACACAGTGTATTATTTACTTATAAAAATAATATGCATACGACAAGTCTTCCTCAAACTTTCCACTTTTCGTTCAATCTTTAACTTGAGTCCTCAATCCCGAAGAGTTCATTAAAGTATACACTGTTCGCAGACTTCAAAAAAGAACATCTAAACATTTAAACAGAACGATCTGATTTACAGGATGAGAATCATGTCACCAAAACAACAGACAAGTGTCTTATACTCTTCAACTAACAGAGTGCTGGACTCAATAAAGCTGCATTTTTCTGGTCAAATTACAAAAATTTTGAAAAAATTTGAATTAAACAAGAGTTTTATTTAATCAGAATGGTATACAACGGGATTTTTTCCGATCGCTACATTCCATGAGTTTAGTCAAGGTAATAAAAAAGTCGCCTGAATGGCAAAATCACCTCTTATAGCCAATAATATTAATATGCATACTACAAGTCTTCCTCAAACTGGTAACAGCCCGTGTTAGCTGTCTCCTCTTCGTCCTTGAATCCTGAAAGGGTAAGGAAGGGCGAAGGAGGATTTATTCAAAATAAGCTAAAAAGATTGATTAGATTAAAAACTCAACAAAAATATACTTTCGATAAATTACAATAATGGGCGCCAGCTCAGAGAGCATGAGTTTATATTAATTATTAATTAACCTAATCAAACCTAATTATGATCCTAATTTATCAGGGTACGCGGGTAATTATAATTAAAGTCCAACGCAGGGGAGGGAGCTTACAAGGACTTACGATTTATCCGCAAGGTCAGGTAGTCCTGGACGAAACGGCTGACGACAATAATGAGGTGCGGGCCGGGCCGATGGTGAAGGTGTAACAATAAAAGAAAAATTCATTCGTACCCTGTTTTTTTTTTTTTTTTTTTTTACTAACTAACTATCTTATGACTAAGCTAACTAAAATACAATATGGATTACACATCCTAATTCTAACAAATAGCGCAGCTATTTCATGTCGATTCTATTTTCAAGTAATAAAAAAAATTCAATTTCGCTAATTACTTTTTTATCTTATCCATATTATTTTTATCATCGACTTTTATTGATGTGTAACCATTTCGCACACAATTTTCCAATACAAAATTTCGAGTAATATAAATCGCTTCCCTTTCACATTTTTGGTCGGCCTTGATACACATACTGATTTCACTAGATAATAAGAAAAACAAAAAAAAATAATGTTCGCCTGCAGAGTATACAATCCAAAAATTGCACAAGATTTTTTTTGTGTTTCCCCCCCAAAAAAACGATCAAGCTCAAAATTTCACTTGAACTAACGATGTATGTATACTTTTTTCTTAGGCTAGGTATATAATATACCCCGAAATTTGACTAAAACATGAATAAAATAATTAAAAAAAACTAACCTATATCTATATTTTTTATTTTCGTTTTTATAGTCTCTTTTCTTTTTATTTTCTAATCCCATTGTTTTTTTTTTTCATTTTCGATTTTATTATTCTTTTCCATATTTTCTAATTTTCTCAACTTCCTCTTTTCTAAAACTAGTAACTAAAAAATACCAAAAAAAAATTTTTAATCTAGGGAAAAACTTTTCATCAATTACTAAGCAAACTTCAACCATCAACTGGCAAAGAAAAATCTTGAATCGACTCAAAATTAACTATACTACAAAAACTAAAATTAACTGTATTTAAACAAAATCAAAATGAATTCAAAATAACTATATATTTGCAAAAAGGGAGAAAATTATTATTTTCTGCTATGTACGTCACTAATAGCTTACGTGGTGCGGGAAGTAGGAAAGGAGAGTAAATGAGATCACACTGACTTTGGTAATTATGGTACTCTTTATTGTGTAACACGTTTGATCTATTCACGCGCTCGACACGAAGTGTCGTACATACGCTCGCGAGAGGCGGCGAGCCGCGCTCACAACCACACCCGCACTCCTCGGCTTTGTGTACTCGCAGGTACGCCTTACACGCACGCGCGTTTCCATACTGATGGCACATACACCACAATCCTCCCTTGTTTTAAATAGGCTGTCTCCGGGCGATACGATCGGAGCGTCGCACAGGTTTTATAATTTGTCTGGTATGACGTTTCGCAACCTTGCCCGACTCGGTTCGCACTCGGTAAGTCGACGGAGACAACTGCTCGACAATTTCGGCCTGTACGCGCTTCCCGCCTGTCCGACCATGATTGTCTATCAGGACCGCGTCGCCCTCCTGCAGGTCAACCTTTCGAGAGTGGCTGCGAGCCGTGATCTGTGCCTCCTGTTTCTTCTCGACCCTCGATCTCAAGTTAGGACGCAGCAGATCGAAACGCGTTCGAATTTCGCGCCCATACAATAATCCCGCCGGCGACTTCCCGGTCGTGCTGTGCGGCGTGCTGCGATAGTCAAACAAGAACTGGTGTACCGCGGTCTCCACCCTTTTCCCCCCTTTAACAATTTTCGACACTTTGTCTTTGAACGTTTCGACGAAATTTTCCGCAGCACCGTTTGTCGCTGGATAGTACGGTGGTGAAAAACTGTGCGCGACCCCGTTTGTCCTCAAATACTCCTCGAACTCGGCACTTGCGAGCTGCTTGCCATTGTCCGACACGAAATGCTCGCTCAATCCGTGACTCGCAAATAGCATCTCGAATACCTGAATTAACTTACACGCTCTAGTGTCCCGCTTGAAGTTAATAACCTCTGGCCACTTTGAGAAAGAGTCGACCACTACCAGGTACATGTCTCCATAAAAAGGGCCCAAAAAGTCACAGTGAACTCTTTGCCAAGCTCTTTCTGGCCATGGCCACGGCGTGAGTGGCGCATGTGGAGGCGTTTTTCTGTTCTCGACACATGTATTACAGAAATTCGCGATGCCTTCGATATCCGCGTCAATCCCGGGCACGTACGAACGCGCCATTGCCTTCATTTTGACTATACCCAAGTGCGACAAGTGGAGGTCTTTCAGAAGTCTATCACGCAAACTTTCCGGAACTACTACTCGACAACCCCAGAACAGTGCTCCTCAACCGACAATTCGCTTTTCCTGTTCGCGAATTTTCTCTCAATCTCGGAGAGATCCTTGTTATCCGCAGGCCAGCCAAAAATACAAAACCTGATTATACGCGACAAAACTTGGTCTCGCTTCGTCTCCTTTACAATGGTCTCGTAATTCACAATCTTCGCTTCCTCTGTTACATAATGCAAGCGTGACACCGTATCATCAAACACTTCTGTTTCGTCGTCTATCGGTAGTCGCGACAATGCATCGCAGTTTGCGTTCTTACTCGACTCTATCCATTCGATTCTGTACTCAAACCCCGAAAGAAAAACCGCCCAACGCTGGAGCCGCGCGGCCGCTGTTTGCGGTATGCCTTTCTCCGGACTAAAAATAAACTCCAACGGCTTATGATCCGTGCGTAACGTCACCTTTCGGCCGAACACAAAACTGTGAAATTTCGTAAACCCGAACACTATGGCCGCCGCCTCCTTGTCGATGATGGCTCTACTCAGTTCCTTGTCTGGAATTTTCTTCGACGCGAACGCGATTGGCCTTTCGGTGCCATCTTTGTACCGGTGCGACAAAATCGCGGATAGTCCGTAGTAACATGCGTCGCACGCCCAAACCAGCTCTTCGCTCGGGCTATAGTGCGCCAAAACTCTCGAAGAAATCATTTCGTTCTTAACCCACTAGAAAGCGTCGTCGCATTCCTTGGTCCATTCGAATTTATCTTTCTTAGTGCAATCATACAATGGCTTCAACCTTGCGGATCTGTCCTTCAAAAACCTCTCATAGAACCCTATCAAATCAAGGAATGACTCGAGCTGTTTGGTGTTTACAGGAACCGGCGCTTCGTACATTGCCACGACTTTAGATTTCGATTTATGCAGGCCATCCTTATCTATCACGAATCCCAAAATTTCGATGCGATCCTTCATAAAATCGCACTTTTTCTCATTCAGCCGAAGCCCGCGCTCCGTCAGTCTCTGGCACACCATTCGCAAGTTTTCGAGGTGTTTTTCCTCAGTCTCGCCCGTTACATAAACATTGTCCATATAATTAATAACGTTCGGAATGCCCTGTAAACATTCGGCCATAATCTGTATAAACTCACCTGGAGCAATGCTGATGCCTTCCACCATACGCGTGAAACGAAAAAGTCCCACATGCGTAGTTATCGTCAAAAATTTTCGCGATTTTTTCCCCACGGCACACTGCATGTAAGCGTGAGGCATATCCAGCTGCGTAAAGGTCAACCCGTTTTGCATCACAGCAAAAATGTCGTCGATTTTAGGTGGGGTGCGTTTAGTCACTTGTAAGTGCGGGTTCAAAGTCACCTTAAAATCCCCGCATATTCTAATTTTACCGTCCGACTTCTGTATCGGAACTATGGGCGTTGCCCATTCGCTAGCCTCAACCTTCTCCAAATTACCCGATTCCACTAACCGATCTATCTCCCGCTCGACCTTTGGTCGCAACGCGAAAGGCATATGCCTTTCTCCAAGCGCCACAGGCTCGCGCTTATTGTAGACCCCTGGCGTATCGCTAAATAAAGTTTTAAATTCCCCGAGTATTCTTTCACGCACACTTTCACTCCGCATGTTATACATTCCATATACACTCTTAGCCGTGATGTCTGAATGTATGAATTTATCCAATGGCCAAAGGCCGAAAACAGCGAGCCACTGCCTCCCGATCAGTGGAATCTTATCACCTTTCAAAATCAAACAACTCAAAGTCTCTGTTTTATTATTTAAAGTTACCGTTAAGTTTCTCAACTTTCCTCGCGATTCCATCGCTTTGTTCTCATACGAAACTAAATTTAATCTCGACTTACTAATTTCCAAATCACCGAAAGTTTTATTTACAAAGCCTTCAAACATCACGCTAAAATATGTTCCCGAATCAAATTCCATCGCGACGATTTTACCATTAATCTCAACATCAAAATATACTGGTTCCGCGTTAATCGCGCAATTCTCACTTACATTTCTCGTGGTGTTTACATTATGAAAGTTGATCAAATTGTTGTCGCTCCGTGTTGAGTCGCTCTCGCTGCCGTCGTCGTTGCTGGTGTCACTCTCGATGTTGTTGTCGGACTCGCTGCTCGCCTCCTCCAAAAACTTGTTTGAAAGTTTTTTCTTATTTATACACGCACGTTCGAGATGCCCTTTCTTGTGACAAAAATCACACTTTTTATTGCGAAATTTACACGAATTTGTTTCATGTCCCGTTTTGCCGCAACAAAAACACTTAAGCTCCAACGATGACTGCTCCTTCGATTTTTCCGTCCGAGCCGAGTTTTGTTTACGATAGTTTATGGCAAAATTATCTTGTTTCTCCGCTTTGGTAGCTAGTGTTTGCGCCGCTCCTATGGAGTTTTTCATGGCTTCTTCTCGGGCTAACGCCTCCTCGAGCGCTGTCTTGAACGTGATGTCTTTATTTCTAAAAAACTCGAATCTCGTCTGTACATCTCGGATGCCCATGGTGAACTGGACCTGCATTGATTTTTCCCAAGTGCTGCCGAAATTACAATTGCTACTCAATTGTCGGAGTCTTGTGGCAAAATTCGCAACTGACTCATTTGCCTCCTGCTTTGCGCGATTAAACTTGCAACGCTCCATGAGTTCCGACGGTCCTGGTTTCAAATGCTCTTTTAGGATTTTAACGAGTTGGTCGTACGTTTTTCAGAAGGCTTAGCTGGTGCGCATAACGCCTTCACAAGTTTATATGTTGCCTCGTCGACGTGCGTCAATAACTCAGCTCTTTTCATATCGGCCTCGGTAATCTTCTTGGTGAAGAAAAAAAATTCGAGTCGCTCCATGAACGCCTCCCAGTCGTCCGACTCCTTGAAAAATAATTTCGCGTCCGACGCCATTTCTGCTTCGTCGCTGTAGCTATAATTGTCGGTTGGATTTCCGTCGGTTACTTCCTGGGAACTTCCTTTAATTGGTTTTACCTGCGAACTTTCTTTAGGCTCGTGTCGCTCTGCTTTTATTAGGTCTACGAGCTGTTTTCTTAGGACGTCTCTGGCGGCTGTCTCGTCGACCTTGATGCCGCGTTTCTTTAGTTGCTCGATGATTTGATCCTTGCGCAGGTTGTATGCCCCGGAAACTGTTATTTGTTCCGATTCTGCTTTGGACTTAGCATTTTCGTCCCCCATTAGCTGGCATTTCTCACTTTTACACGATTTTTGACTCCTGAACTGTTTTTTCGCTCACTCGGCACTCGTCGCGACTATTTTATCGAGTAACCTTATTTACCCTCTTGAGCACGCCACGAAACCCGAATTTGCACTCACGGTTTCCATGCGAGCTCCCGACCCGTCCTTCACACGCACACCTTGCTGCCACGTGCCTGCGACTTTGTCGGTTCGTCCTAACCTCACAACTCACCACTGAATTCTTCCTGAACCCGCTGTTCGTCCTCGTCGCCAGTTGCTATGTACGTCACTAATAGCTTACGTGGTGCGGGAAGTAGGAAAGGAGAGTAAATGAGATCACACTGACTTTGGTAATTATGGTACTCTTTATTGTGTAACACGTTTGATCTATTCACGCACTCGACACGAAGTGTCGTACATACGCTCGCGAGAGGCGGCGAGCCGCGCTCACAACCACACCCGCACTCCTCGGCTTTGTGTACTCGCAGGTACGCCTTACCCACACGCGCGTTTCCATACTGATGGCACATACACCACATTTTCCATTAGGGGCTTATTTACAAGGGCATTTTTTCCAGGTGGAGTTCGATTTTTTTTCTTAAGGGGAGGGTGTGGCTTTTACTAAAGGGAGGTAAAATATTTTCCTAAGGGCAGGGGCATCAGTTTTTCTAAAGGAAAACTGATGTTCGTTTTTTTTTCAAAAGGGAGGGCTAATCTTTTTCCTAGGGGGAAAAATTTTCCTAAGAGTGCAGCAAAAAAAAATTTATTCGTTCACGGGGGGGTCAATCATCTTCCAACTGCTGTGGGCAGATGATGAAGTTTTGTTGTTCCTATTTAATCTTTCTTTCTTCTTTCTCTCTGAGTACGCGCTGGTGTCGAGCGCCACGTACTTTTCCCTTGCTCGGCAGACCTCGCAGTGGTGGTACTTTACGCCCGGTTGCCCACATCCATGACACACAAGTATCTTCGGCTGCGGGCACTCTGCGCGCAAATGACCCTCCACGCCGCAGTTCCAACAACCCTCCGGCCCTCTAAAGGACCGGCTGGTTGAAGTACTGCTACAGGAGAGGTCAAGCTGGTCTTTCGCTTTGACCCTCCTGCTTTCCAGCCAAGGGAACCCTAAGTCCATCAGCCTGGGGATCTGATTCACCACGGCTACTGGGTGACTCTGCTCCCCAGGTTGATTCCTAACCGACAATGGGCAAACCGGAGTTGCCAGGGCCCCTGCCAGAGCGGGAACTCGGCTCCGACCCACCCTATTGTTTCCTTGGTCGCCCCCTACCCCGCTTGGGAGGGATGACCCCGGTTGATTGCGGTTGATATTGCTGTCGTTGCTGCTGCTGTTGTTGCTGCGCTGGCTGGTGGTCCCGACTCCTGAGGGAATACCCCCCGGGTGAGGTTTTAGTGGGCGAATCTCTCGTGGACGAGTGCGCCCCCCCCCCCCCCCGCGACCTCTTCCTCTCGACATCTCCATCGTTCTGGCGTGAAAGGAAAGGTAAATTCTCATTATTTGTTTTCAGAGGTTTTAAATCTGAAACGTGTACTCTGCTAACTTTATTACTATCCACGTCTTGCACGTCATATATGACTGGTGATACTACTTTTATGATCCTAGTCGGACCCACGAATTTCGAAGCTAACTTCACACTAAAATCGTCAATCCTCTTAGATAATGCCCTATTCTTCCTCAATACTAAATCATTCTCTCTAAAAACTAATTCTCTACGACCTTTATTGTAATATCTGGCCTGTCTTTCATTAGCTTTATCTAAATTTTTCCTAACCAAGTCATATATGGCGGGCAGACGTTTCAGTCTATCTTTCCATGAGTCAAGATCAAGGGAATCAAAAGGAATAGGATTATCGGTGCATTGCCGATAGGTATTAATCGATCTAGGATTTCTACCGAAATTCAGGAAGCTGGGACTAACTAAGGTTGAACTATGTATCGAACTATTAATCGCGAACGCGAATTCATGTAAATGAATATCCCAATCTTTCTGATCTTTACTTGTAAAAATCGTTATCATAGGTTTCAATGTTCTATTCGTACGTTTAGTAGGGTTGGCTTGTGCGTGATACACTGCCGTTGGAGTTTAAATGATATCTAATTCTTCCATTCTAGCTGTCACTACCTTATTATAAAATTCTGTACCGTTGTCAGTTACGAGGGTATGTTGACAGCCCCATCGGAATACTATCAATTCTTCAAACGCCTTCAATACCGACTGAGCGTTAGCTTTCCTAAGAGGTCTAATTTCCACCCATTTAGTAAATAAATCTTGGAAGACTATGATATATTTAAAACCACTTCTTGTCGAAGTATACGATCCCATTATATCACCCGAAACGGTGGTCCACGGACCGGAAATTTCACGCTTTCCCATCAGTCCCACCGGTCCTTTTTGCGAAGGTTTGTGTAGTTGACACTCCAAACATTCATTAACGTAAAGGGTCGTGTCTTTACGCATTCCTGGCCAATAATACAATAACGAAAGCCTATGGTAAGTTTTCTCGACTCCCAGGTGCCCTGCGTGAGGTGTATTGTGACATTCGAATAATACCCTTTCGCGGTCTCCCTCTGGGATTACTAGTTTCCACCTATCCAGATCCGTAATGAGTGGATCTGTTACCGTGTTTGGACTATGTTTATATAATAGATTGCCCTCTAATCTGTAGTCAGGAAATTTTTCAGGCGATTTGTTGATTTCGCGTCTACGTTTCCGATACCAATCATCAGGTTGAACCAAGTTCAGCGATGCTACGCAATGCTCATCCGGCTCGTACGCTCTAGATAACGCGTCAGGAACCTGATGAAGAGACCCCTTACGGTGAACAATGTCCATACTATAGGCTTGCAAAGCCATCAACCACCTAGATACTTTACTGCAATGATCTTTAAAATTATACAACCAAGTTAAACTAGAATGGTCAGTGATCACCGTAAAGTGCTCTCCTAACAAATATCCCCTAAATTTATCTACTGCCCAACGGACCGCGAGACATTCTTTTTCGGTTACCGTAAAATTACGCTCAGATTTACGAATGGCTCTACTAGCATAGGCTATCGGGTGTTCTTCGCCATCAAAATTTTGACAAAGTACCGCGCCTAGACTATAATCTGACGCGTCCGTCTGTAGTATAAACGGGCGACTGGGGTCAGGTCTTGCCAACACCGGTGCTTCCGTGAGTAACACTAACAAACGCTCGAATGCTTTTTGTTGCCTAATCGACCAGAACCAACGTACCCCCTTTTTTAAAAGTTCCGTTAAGGGTGCGCAGGTTTCTGCTAAATTCGGTATAAATTTGGAGTACCAGTTCAACAACCCTAAGAAACTTCTAAGTTGTTTCAGTTTCTTGGGAACTGGGTAGTTTAAGATAGCCGAGACTTTCTCAGGATCTGTCCTTAAACCCTCCTTATCTACTATAAAACCTAAAAATTTCAATTGACTACTGCCGAATTCACATTTATCTCGATTAATTTGTAGGTTAGCTTCTTGTAATCTTTCCAAAACTTTACCTACCATTTCTACGTGTTTTTCGAACGTGTCTGTGGCTATAATTATGTCGTCTAAGTACACAAACACATAGGGGTGCCATTCCGGTCCGAAGAGGTTATCCATCGCTCTTTGAAAACTACCCGGGGCGTTGGTCAAACCGTAGGGCATCCTAGTGTATTGGAAAAGACCCTTTCCCGATACCGAAAATGCCGTAATTTCCTTGCTTTTCCTGTCGAGCGGTATTTGGAGAAAAGCTTGGCTCATATCGATCTTCGACATAAATCCCGTATAGGCGAGATTATCTAGAAGGCTTTCCATGTGAAGCATGGGGTACGCATCTTTACGGGTCACGAGATGAACCTCTCTAAAATCTATACAAAATCTAATTTTACCGTCTTTTTTCGGAACAATGACGGGACAACTACTCCAAGCTGATTGCGATTTTTCTATAATGCCTTCAGCTAGAAGTCTATCAATTTCCGCGAAAACCGTTTTATATAATTTATCCGGTATCCGACGGAGTTTTTGTTTAATGGGAGGGTGACCCTGCACATCGATTACGTGAGGTGTCACCTTCGCCACTTCTATGGTTTTTCTATCTACTACTATCGAATCTACTAATTCCTTCAGAATTCTTTTCTGTTCTGAAGAAATTTCTTTTATGCCGCTACCGATAGCAGCTGTTGCAATTAAAGAACCTGGATCACCCTGCGTTGGTCTAAAACGTCTAACTATACCCGCAACTGAGTGCCAAGTCTTTTGTTCGAAATCTATTTTTATATCCAATTTTCTTAAAAGATCCATACCGATTATTATATCGTAATCTAAAATTTTGGATACTTTAAAGCGAACCGGGATTTGTCTACCCTCGAATGTCAAAAACAAATCAACGTTGCCATCATTCTTAATTGATGCACCGTCGGCCAAGACCAAAAACGTGTTATCCTCTATGATCGAGGACTCTAAAAGTTTGGCTGGCCCTTTACCGATAAATGAAAGGGTTGCGCCCGAATCTATCAAAGCTGGGAAAACTTTACCCGCTATTTCTATATTAAGGAACAAGCGTGGATCTGTGAATCCAATCGATGCCGATGTGCACGATTTCTCGATTGGGGGGTTAAGATCCGCGAAAACTAAGGGAGGATCGTGTTCTGTATCCGGTGGGGTCACGTTTTTATCAAAGGGAAAAGATACAGTTTGGTTAAGTTTTTCCGAGGGGGGTGTAACTATCTTTACTCTAGAGGGTTGCTTTTGATTCTTCTCCGGAGAAAGGTCGTTATCTGTTTGGGTTGAATTTTCTCTAAAGGGTGATTTGAATTCGTTATCTCCTAGGGGTTGGGTTTCGTTTTCACTGAGGGGCTCGTATCTGTTCGGAGAAACAAAATTTGGAGTTTCGGGACGTATATTTTTCCTAATAGGGGCTACATTGGTTCGTTTCGTATTCTGGACCTCTAAATTTCGAGAGGAACTTTTGGTCCGGTTTAATCCCCCCCGTTTTGGTTTTCCGGTACCGTATTGCACTTCGGGCATCGTTGTACCGTAAAGCCTGGTTCTCTACACCTATAACAAAAAATACCACCGTTCATTTTATCAGGACACCGTTTCGCTAAGTGACCCTGTTTATTGCATCTATAACAGGTTCTTGTTTCCTGTTTTTGTTTCGTGTCGCCACCCGATACCCTGGATTGATCTTCAACCTTCTGCACCGGTGTTAGCAACCCTCTATTCTTATCCCCATTGTTGACAAAATTTTTATTCGAATGGGAAGTATTAGGTTTCTTTTGCTGTGTTTCAGCTACGATTTTCCCATCTTTAAATTTTCCACTAGATGTCGTGGCAGCTACCTTTAATTTATTTTTATTATTCTGCTCATAAGCCGCTTCTGGAAACCAAGAATTTTCAGGTGCTGGGGGTGGCCTGTAACGGCGTTTTCGCTCTTGTGCCATTTCATACAATTCACCCAACCTCTGTAATTCCTGAAACGTCCCAAATTGCGATCTAGAAATTCTTTCAGCGTAAACTAGATGTAAATTCAGGTACGCCCGATCTAATTGTTCGCTATAACTATATCTATCCGGGACTCGATTCATTAGTCTTTGAAGTTTCGATAAATAAAGTCAAATTGGTTCATCCGGCCCCTGCGTTCGAGACCGAATTTCCTCTTCTAACCTAAAACCTAAATCGGGAACGCCATACCTTTCTTTCAACGCATCGGTAAATTCTCCCACTGATTGCCATCTATAAAAATACGGTCGGCCCCATTCTTTAGCATCTTTCATTAAAATATTACTTAAATTATTTATAATTTCTCTATCCGTTATGCCAAAGCAACTCTGACAATCTTTCAGATTTAAAATAAAAGTTTCGACATCGTCCTTCCCTTCACCGAAAAATTTTATTTTACAATCATTCAGCCACTAAAAACTCTATGTTGTCGCTGAATGTCAAAGTTCGCGAAGGATTGATTACTATTAAACATATCAAACGAATCAAAATTTAATCTATGACGTGTACCTAAATTTTCTTCCGAGGGGGGGAACGCGTCTAATCGCTGGGCTTGCGCTCTTTCATAGGGAGGGATCGCATTATCCGAAAGGGGATTATTTTTATTCAATTTTAAATTATCTAATTCGCCTTTCAAATCACACATCATCTTCTTCAATGAAGTTAATGTTTGATTCATCTCATCTTTCTCCCTAGACATAAAATCTATTCGTTTTTTCAGTGACTCATTCTCAGAAGTCAATTGAGAATTGTCTTTATCTGAACTGGGAAGCGTATCCAAAATACGTGTCCTACTCTCTACATTACCTAAATTATAATTCGAATGTTCCCATAGCGCGTTTCGATTATAACGATCTTCGGTCAGCATACCAAATCCCGTCGAAGAACCCAACGGTAATCCCAAATTTTGAGTTTTCCTCAAAGGCGTTTCAGAAAATTTACCACGCCCCGTATCTACCGTCGCCGTATTAGGTATTGCTGAAGCCGGATTTACTACCTCCCTCGAATGGGATTTTTCCAAATTCAACTCCTCGGACAATTCGTCAATTGTCGGTAATTTATCCATACTCGTTAAATCCACGAGTCTATCCGTTGAATTTAATTCAACATTTACCGTGTTATTCACCGAGGACGCTACACCATTATCCTGCCCTTCTGGCTTGGATAGTGTTACATTATCAGAATCTGGGCCATCTCTGATAATGTCCCAATTTGCCGCCGATGAACCGAATTTTCCCCTAAGGGATATCCTAATAATCCTATCGATTAAGTCGGGTTTAACACCAGTACTCTCAATATTCATAGCCAAACATTCTTTTTTTAGTGTTTGTAGATCCATGGTATCTAATTTGTCAAAATATTTCCTCCTTAATGCTACGATTCGTTCCTGCCGATCTTGATACTCCATTTAAAAAAAAAAATAATTTTTATTAATGAATTCCAAAAAAAAATATTATTAACCTATAATTAATTATATTACCCTGCAAGGAACTAATGGGTAAAGCAGAAAGAAAAAAAAAATTAGGTTATTTTCTAAAATTTAAAAAAAAATTATCATTCATAATTAATTTAAAAAAAACTCTTATCAATTAAAAATAATTTATATTGGATAACTGAATTTTATTAACCAAATAACAACAAAACAAAAGAAATTTTAATTATAAACCAACAACAATAAAAAAAAATTTTGGGTTATTGGGTTATCCTATTGTTCACTAAAAATTCCTAAATTCCGACCTAAAACAATTTTTGAACTTAATTACAATTACCAAAACACTAGAAAAAGAAAAAAAAATTTTTAATTTGGGAGAAAAAGAAAAAAAAATGTTAGGTTATAATTTAATTTCCTAGATTTCCCAAAAATTTCTAAGTTTCAACCTATTACGACAGTTGAAATCAATCGCTATGATAACGGGTGGGGTAAAAAAAAATTTATTTGGGAGAATAAAATAAAAAAAAATTCTTTTATTTCGCTATGGTAGGAGAGAATTGATTTTTCAGAAGGAGTGGGGGTGAGATCTTTTCCTCAAGGACAAGTTGCAAATATACAGTTCCATATTAATATTCATATATACATCATGCAAAATCAATAAATCAATATAGACATAAATTAAATATTCGAGCTGTTCAATATACAAATTCAATTCAAAATCAAAATCAAAAATTTGAACGATCAGAATATTCGATCACTAAAATAAAATTCAGAAACTCTAAATTCAAAATTTCGAAAGTATACACAAATCGGTTCATGTGAGTGTAAACAACTTGTTTAATAAACTCCCGATTACTCTGCAGCCGTGTAACTGCTGCTTGCTGCTGCTCTGCCAACAAGTATACAGCTACTCAATACACGCTCAATACTAACATCATCCATACCGTTTGTATAGATGATTTGCAAATTCCCGATGATCAAAGAAAATCTCAAAAATTCAAAATGGCCGCCGAAAAACCCTTGCGTTGGCTCTTTGTTACGAGTATTTAAATTATGCGCACTAAAAAGGGGGAAAAAAAACTAAACTAAACTAGGCTAAAAAAAAAATTGGGAACCACGTTGGGCGCCAGTTGTAACAGCCCGTGTTGGCTGTCTCCTCTTCGTCCTTGAATCCTGAAAGGGTAAGGAAGGGCAAAAGAGGATTTATTTAAAATAAGCTAAAAAGATTGATTAGATTAAAAACTCAACAAAAATATATTTTCGATAAATTACAATAATGGGCGCCAGCTCAGAGAGCATGAGTTTATATTAATTATTAATTAACTTAATCAAACCAAATTATGATCCTAATTTATCAGGGTACGCGGGTAATTATAATTAAAGTCCAGCGCAGGGGAGGGAGCTTACAAGGACTTACGATTTATCCGCAAGGTCAGGTAGTCCTGGACGAAACGGCTGACGACAATAACGATGAGGTGCGGGCCGGGCCGATGGTGAAGGTGTTCGGGCCGCGCCGATGACGATGGTGTGCAGGCCGCGCCGATGAAAATGGTGCGCGTGCCGTGCCGATGGTGACAATACTGCTGTGCAGGTCGTGCCGATGACGAAAACTAGGTTGATGTGCGGGTTAAATACACAACACTAGTTCTAATGTTTTTTGTTAGTTTTAATAGCGCGGTGCACTCGTGCGTTGAGACAAAAAGCAAAGACGAAGAGCAACGAACGAAAAAACGTGCGTTCGCGTGTAACTCTCTCGATCGAATTTTTGTGCTCTTCCCCTAACACCGGCCAGCATGCCCTATCCAAGGTGTAAGCATGGTGGGCGGGGGAAGAGACACGATTAGGGCAGTGTTGCCGCGTCTAATTACTGTATTAGCATCTTAAATACATGGGCGTTGTTGGCGCGCCATCAAAACAAATCTCGAGTAATCAGACTTGGAGCTGCTTACTCGAGTGTTTCGCTGTCGTTTGATTTAACGCAGCGAAACATAAAATGAAATATTTAACTGTGGCTGCGCACGGTTATTAACTTTAAACTTTTCGTTCAATCTTTTGCTTGAGTCCTGACTCCCGAAGAGTTCATTAAAGTATACACTGTTCGCAGACTTCAAAAATGAGCATCTAAACATTTAAACAGAACGATCCGGTTGACAGGATGAGAATCATGTCACCGAAGATTCACACAAGTGACTTATACTCTTTATCTAACAGAGTGCTGGACTCAATAAGGCAGCATTTTTCTCGTCGAATTACAAAAATTTTGCAAAAATTTGAATTGAACAAGAGATTCATTTAATCAGAACGGTATAAACTGAGATTACTTCCGATCGCTATATTCCATGAGTCTAGTCAAGGAAATAAAAAAAGTCGCCGAAATGGCAAAATCGCCTCTTATAGCCTACCATATTAACATGCAAACGACAAGTCTTCCTTAAACTTTCAACTTTTCGTTCAATCTTTTGCTTGAGTCCTCAATTCCGAAGAGTTCATTAAAGTATACACTGTTCTCAGACTTCAAAAATTAGCATCCAAACATTTAACAGAACGATCTGATTTACAGGATGAGAATCTTGACGCCAAAACATCAGACAAGTGTCTTATACTCTTAAACTAACAGAGTGCTGGACTCTATAAAGCTGCATTTTTCTCAACGAATTACAAAAATTTTGCAAAAATTTTAATTAAACAAGAGATTTATTTAATCAGAACGGTGTATACCGTAATTTTTTCCGATCGCGACATTCCATGAGTCTTGTCAAGGAAATAAAAAAAGTCGCCGAAATGGCCAAATCGCCACTTATAGCCAACAATATTAACATGCAAACGACAAGTCTTCCTTAAACTTACAACTTTTCGTTCAATCTTTTGCTTGAGCCCTGACTTCCGAAGAGTTCACTAAAGTATACACTACTCGCAGACTTCAAAAATGAGCATCTAAACATTTCAACAGAACGATCTGATTCACAGGATGAGAATCTTGTCGCCGAAACATCAGACAAGTGTCTTATACTCTTAAACTAACAGAGTGCTGGACTCTATAAAGCTGCATTTTTCTCAACGAATTGCAAAAATTTTGCAAAAATTTTAATTAAACAAGAGATTTATTTAATCAGAACGGTATATACCGTAATTTTTTCCGATCGCGACATTCCATGAGTCTTGTCAAGGAAATAAAAAAAGTCGCCGAAATGGCCAAATCGCCTCTTATAGCCAACAATATTAACATGCAAACGATAAGTCTTCCTCAAACTTTCCACTTTTTGTCCAATCTTTTGCTTGAGTCCTGACTTCCGAAGAGTTCATTTAAGTATACACTGTTCTCAGACTTCAAAAATTAGCATCCAAACATTTAAACAGAACGATCTAACTGACAGGAATAGAATAAGGTTACCGAAGCATCAGACAATTGTCTTTGACGAAAACGAAGTTAAACTCAGACAATATTTTAATTAGTTCTATCCAAAGATGAGTTTTCTTACAAGAAACACGGCATAGTCCTAGATTACTCTAGATTTCCGTAAGACATGAGTTTAAACAATGTCACACAAAAAATCGTTATAATTACAGATTCACTTTTTACGCTGAACAAATCTATCTTTGATACGATAAATCTTCCTTAAATTTTAAACCGTTGATTCGGTCATTAACTTGAGTCCTGACTTCAGAATGTTTCATCAAATTATATTCTATTTTCTAACTCGAAAATTTTTAGTCTAAACATACAATTAGAACAATCTTTTATACTGGTATGGGATGAAGTCGCTTAAACAAGAGTCAAGTATCTAATATGTAAAAATGATTAGAGTGTTAAACTCAACAATTTGCAGTTTTTTTGTCAATATATAAATATTACGAAACAGACCGTCTGTGTGCAAGAGTTAAAAAATTTTTCATTCTGAAATTAAGAGATCTAATTTTTTCAATTTTACCAAAATCCAATTAATCATAAATAAGTGGAGTCTGTTTCGAAAATGAAGTTAAACTTCAAAAATTTTGAAAAAACTTGAATTAAATAAGAAATTTCTTTCAATCAGAACGGTATATACCGAGATTTTTTTCGATAGCTAAGTTCCATGAGTATAGTCAAGGAAATAAAAAAAGTCGCCGAAATGGAAAAATCACCTCTTATAGCCAACTTTTGCCTGAGTTCTGACTTCCGAAAAGTTCATTAAAGTATACACTGATCGGAGACTTCAAAAATCGGCATCAAAACTTTTAAAACAGAACGATCTAATTGACAGGAATGGAATAAGGTCACCGAAGCATCAGACAATTGTCTTATATTCTTGAATTAAAAGATTTCTGGATTCAATCAGTTGCATTTTTCACGTCGAATTACAAAAATTTTGAAAAATTTGAATCAAATAAGAGATTTCTTTTAATTAGAACGATATGGACGGAGATTTTTTCCGATCGCTACATTCCATGTGTCTAGTCAATGAAATTAAAAAAGATGCTGAAATGCTAGAATCACCTCTTATAAACAACTATATTAACATGCAAACGACAAAACTTCCTCAAACTTTCAACTTTTTGATCAATCTTTTGCTTGAGTCCTGACTTCCGAAGAGTTAATTCAAGTATACACTGTTCTCAGACTTCAAAAATAAGGATCTAAACATATAAACAGAACGATCTAATTCACAGGATGAGAATCATGTCGCCGAAACATCAGACAAGTGTCTTTGTACTCTTAAACTAACAGAGTGCTGGAATCAATAAAGCTGCATTTTTCTCGTCAAATTACAAAAAATTTGAAAAAATTTGAAGTAAACAAGAGATTTAATTAATCAGTACGGTATATACCGAGATTTTTTCCGATCGCTACATTCCATGAGTCTAGTCAGGGAAATAAAAAAAGTCGCCGAAATGGAAAAATCACCTATTATAGCCAAAAATATTAACATGCAAACGACAAGTCTTTCTCAAACTTTCAACTTTTCGTTCAATCTATTGCCTGAGTTCTGACTTCCGAAGAGTTCATCGAAGTATACACTGTTCTCAGACTTCAAAAATTAGAATCCAAACATTTAAACAGAACGATCTAACTGACAGGAATAGAATAAGGTTACCGAAGCATCAGACAATTGTCTTATATTCTTGAATTAATAGAGTTCTGGATTCAATAAGTTGCATTTTTCACGTCGAATTACTAAAATTTTGAAAAAATTTGAATCAAACAAGAGATTTCTTTTAATTAGAACGGTATGAACTGAGATTACTTCCGATCGCTGTATTCCATGTATCTAGTCAATGAAATAAAAAAATCGCCGAAACAGCAGCATCACCTCTTATAGTCAACGATATTAACATGCAAAAGACTAGTCTTCCTCGATTTTTCCACTTTTCGTTCAATCTTTTGCCTGAGTCCTGACTTCCGAAGAGTTCATTAAAATATACACTGTTCTCAGACTTCAAAAATAAGCATTCAAACATTTAAACAGAATGATCTGATTTATAGGATAAGAATAAAGTCGTCGAAACATCAGACAAGTATCTTTTACTCTTGAAATTAACAAAGTTCTAGACTCAATAAAGCTGCATTTTTCTCGTCGAATGATAAAGATGACTGATCAGACCTTCTCTCTACAATTATCATACTTGTTATTGATCCTGACGTGAAGAGAACTTATTCTTTAATTGTTAACAAACCCGAATGAATTATAAATAATTGTAGTCTTTTACGAAAATGAAGTTGAATTCAGACAAAAAATCGCTAAAATTACAGATTCACTTTTTAAGCTCAACAAATCTATCTTTGATACGATAAATCTTCCCCAAATTTTAAACCGTTGATTCGGTCATTAACTTGAGTCCTGACTTCAGATTGTTTCATCAAAGTATACACTATTTTCTAACTCGGAAATTTTAAATCTTAACATTCAAACAGAACAATCTTTTATACTGCTATGGGATAAAGTCGCTTAAACAAGAGTCAAGTATCTTATATGTTAAAAGGATCAGAGTGTTTTATTCAAAAACTTGCAGTTTTTTCGTCAATTAATAAAGATTACGAAACAGGCCATCTGTGTGCAATAATAAAAAAAAATTTTTATTATGAAATTAAGATGTAATTTTTTCATTTTGACCAAAATCTAATGAATCATAAATTCGTGCACTCTTTTCGAAAATAAAGTTAAACTTTAAAAATTTTGAAAAAATTTCAATCGAACAAGAGATCTCTATTAAATATATTTCTACAGTATCAACCGAGATTACTCTCGACCGCTTTATTCCATGTGTCTAGTCAATGAAATAAAAAAAAGTTGCAAAAATTACAGATTCACTTTTTATAGACAACGATATTAACATGCAAACGACAAGTCTTCCTCAAACTTTCAACTTTTCCTTCAATCATTTCCCTGAGTCCTGATTTCCGAAGAGTTCATTAAAGTATACACTGCTCTCAGACTTCAAAAATTAGCATCTAAACATTCAAACAAAACGATCTGATTCACAGGAAAAGAATGAAGTCGCCAAGACAACGGACAATTGTTTTATACTGTCGAAACGGACAGAATGCTTAACTCAATAAAGCTGCATTTTTCTCGTCGAATGATAATGATGACTACCCAGACCTTCTCTCTACAATAATTGAACTCATTATGGATTCTGAAGTGAAGAAATCTTATTTTTCAATACTCAAATCGATTCAATTATAAATCATTGTAAACTTTTTTGAAAATCAAGCAAAACTCCAACCAAGCAAAAAAATTTTTTAGCAAAAATGAGTTTTCTTTTTATAAACACAGTATGAACTGTGATTGTCTTCGATCGCTGTATTCTATGTAACGATTTGATATTGAAAAAAATTGCCAGTATCACAGATTCGCCTCTTATACTTTACAAAATTATTTTTGCTACAAGTCGTCTTCAATCTTTCCACCTTTATTGCGATCATTAAGTTGGGTCCTGATTTCAGTATAAATCATTAAAGTATTTACTGTTTCTTGACTTGGTAATTTTGCATTTTAACATTCAAACAGAACAATCTTTAATATTGGTATTGGACAAAAACTAATTAAGTTCAGAAAAGTACAGAATAATGAACATTAAAGTATTGACAGTTTCTTGCAGAATCTGACAGATCGAGAGTCAAAAATTATAAATGATGAAGTGTTTCAAATCAAATGCCCTGTAATGATGTCAAAGAAATCTATCCAAATATCAATCGTGTACACAGCAAATTGCTCTTGAAGTAATCTCTTTGTCATGGTGGTTAGAGGAGAGTTTTAGTGACAGCAAGAGGTTCATTTGAATAAAATTAAAAAGTCGTCAAAAGGTTGAACTTGTATCTTATTCATAATAAAATCTTGAAGTCACTTGCGACGATAATTTTTTTCATTATCGCTTAATATGGAACTTCACGGTTATTCATAAGAAACTATTTAGAAAAATCATGATTCTACTAAACTGAAACTGAAAACGAGATTTCGTGATTCAAGTTTGGCATTAAGTCGTTGTTATGGTATTTTGATATCTCATACCTTCAATAGTTTGATCCAAGAGGATGGTTGTCGAAAAAGAATTTTTACTTCAATAGTCTTTTAAAATGAAAAAAAATCTAATTAAGTTCAGAAAGGTACAGAATAATGAAATACAGAATAACATTAAGGTATACACAGTTTTTTGCCGAATCCAAGAAATCGAGAGTCAAACATTTTAAATTCTGAAAAGTATCATATCAAACGCCCTGTGATGATGTGAAAGAAATCTATCCAAAAATCAATCGTGTCTACAGCAAACTTCTTTTGAAGTTTTCTCTTTGTCATGGTTGTCAGAAGAGTGTTGTAGTAACAACAAGAGGTTCGTTTGACTAAAACTAAAAAGTCGTTGAAAGGTTGAACTTGTATCTTTTTCAGAATAAAATCTTTAAGGCACTTGCAACGACGATTTTATTTCATTCTCGCTTTATATGTAACTTTACGGTTATTCCGAAGTCATTATTTGGAAAAATAACGATTCCATAAAACTGAAACTGGAATGACATTACGTGATTCAAATTTGGCATTAAGTCGTCGTAATGGTATTTAGACATCTCAAATCTACAATAGTATGATCCAAGAGGATGGTTGTCGTAAGAGAATTTTAACTTCAATAGTCATTCTAAATGAAAAAAAAAATCTAATTAAGTTCAGAAAAGTACAAAATAATGAACATTAAGGTATACACAGTTTTTTGCCGAATCCGAAAAATCGAGAGTCAAACATTTTTAATTCTGAAAAGTATCATATCAAACGCCCTGTGATGATGTGACAGAAAGCTATCCAAAAATCAATCGTGTTTATAGAAAATTTCTTTTAAATGATTCTCTTTGTCATGGTGGTCAGAGGAGAGTTTTAGTGACAGCAAGAGATTCATTTGACTAAAATTGAAAAGTCGTCGAAAGGTTGAACTTGTATCTTTTTCAGAATAAAATCTTTAAGGCACTTGCAACGATGAGTTCTATCATTTTCGGATAATATTCAACTTTTAGGTTATTCCGAAGTCATTATTTGGAAAAATCACAATTCTACAAAACTGAAACTGAAAACGAGATTTCGTGATTCAAGTTTGGCATTAAGTCGTCGTTATGGTATTTTGATATCTCATACCTTCAATAGTATGATCCAAGAGGATGGTTGTCGTAAGAGAATTTTAACTGCAATAATCATTCTTAATGAAAAAAAAAAATCTAATTAAGTTCAGAAAAGTATAGAATTATGAACATTAAGGTATGAAAAGTTTCTCACAGAATCTGCGAGATCAAGAGTCAAACATTATAAATTATGAAGTGTATTATATCAAATGCCTTGAAATGATGTGACAGGTAATATCCAAAATAAATTTTCTGTAAACACGATTGATTTTCGGATAGTTTTCTGTCACATCATTTCAGGGCATCTGATATGATACACTTCATAATTTGTAATGTTAGACTTTTTTTTTTTATTTTGATCTCTCAGATTCTGTGAGAAACTTTTCATACCTTTATGTTCATTATTCTGTACTATTCTGAACAGTTTCAATTTTGTAGAATTGTGATTTTTCCAAATAATTTCTTAGGAATAACCTTAAAGTTACATATTAAGCGAGAATGAAATAAAATCGTCGTTGCAAGTGCCTTTAAGATTTAATTCTGAATAAGATACAAGTTCAACCTTTGAACGACTTTTTATTTTTAGTCAAATGAACCTCTTGTTGTCACTGAAACTCTCTTCTGACCACCATGACAAAGAGAATCATTCAAAAGAAATTTTCTGTTAACACGATCGATTTTTGGATAGTTTTCTGTAACATCATTTCAGGGCATTTGATATGATACACTTCATAATTTATAATGTTTGACTCTCGATCTCTAAGATTCTGCAAGAAACTGTGAATACCTTAATGTTCATTATTCTGTTCTTTTCTGAACTTAGTTAGATTTTTTTTTTCATTGAGAATGACTATTGAAGTTAAAATTCTTTTACGACAACCATCCTCATGGATCAAACTATTGAAGGTATGAGATATCAAAATACCATAACGACGACTTAATGCCAAACTTGAATCACGAAATCTCGTTTCCAGTTTCAGTTTTGTAGACTTGTGATTTTTCCAAATAATTTCTTAGGAATAACCTTAAAGTTACATATTAAGCGAGAATGAAATAAAATCGTCGTTGCAAGTGCCTTTAAGATATAGTTCTGGATAAGATACAAGTTCAACCTTTAAACGACTTTTTAATTCTAGTCAAATGAACCTCTTGTTGTCACTGAAACTCTCTTCTGACCACCATGATAAAGAGAATTATTCAAAATAAATTTGCTGTAAACACGATCGATTTTTGGATAGATTTCTGTTGTTTGAATTTTATTAGTTTTAATACATTTTTTCATCGACACTTTACACATTGTAGCAATATTATCTTTTTGTCTTCGTTTTATTATTTTAGGTACCTTTACGTTCGAATTTCATCATAATTTTTTTTTTTTTTTTTATATATTAAAGAAGTATAGATCGAAATTGGTCTTTTCAATATAAAAGTCGTCAAAATGATAGGTTCGTCCATTAAAAGTCGTCAAAATCAACTATTTAATATACTTTCTTCAAAAATTGATACCTTGGTTTGATTTTAGTGGATTTCGTTATGTTTAGTTTTTTTTTTTGTAGGTTTCTACTTTTCAAACGGAAGTATCGAAGGTATCGAATATTGCCAAAACCGGCTATATATAGACATATATATATCTAATATATACATTTATGTGTACTGTCATTTTTATATTGTCAAAATTTCAAATTAAAATTTTCAATTAAAAAATAACTATGCTTCGCTTCTAATAGGCGTCCAAGACACCTTTTTTTTGCAGGAATTGGTGAATGCCATTGCATTTATGTAAGGGGTTTTTTTTACTTCCTAACGTCATTTTTCGACTAGTTTGACCAATCCTTGCAATAAAAATTGCACGAAAGTCAAAATCTAGTAATTGAAAATTTTCCGAAAAACTCACCTCTGACTTAGAGGATAAACGAGTCTCTGGATTTTTTCGAAAAAATCCCTACCGTCACTTTTTGACAAGTTTAACTTATTCCTGCAATAAAAATTATAGGAAAGTCGGGATCGAGCGATTGAAAATTTTCCGATAATTTTTGATTGAGCACTACTACAATCCTGGTGCTGGGGCTACTTCAGATTCATTGGCACGATTTCGAACGGACTCAAAGTAACAACTCAAAACGATGTCTTCGTGAACATACACAATACATAATCATTCGATTATATTCAGGTGCAGCTATAAAGCAACTTGATAAACTTGTTAACTTGTTGAAAGAATTTTTACAGATTCTACGATAATTTGACCTTACTTTGAATATCCTAGGCTTATGACATTTACTCCTGAAAAAACTGTAAATAACAAAATTGGTAGTTTCAAAAGTTATTTTTGTACATTTTACCTTTTCAATAATAATTAATTTAGAATTTAAAGGCGTGCTTATCTTGGTAGCATTTAATTTTAACCTGTCATGTTAACAAGAAGTAGGTTTTAATGTGATGTCTGGGGCTAAATTTTATTATTTAATTTAAAGCAAAATATACTATGGTTCGGATCTAGGGTATAATTCTACCTTTTTAGGCCTTTTGGCCTGGGAAATAGTGAATTTTAAAAATTTACTCTATTGAGAACCTGACCTATCTTGGGAGGATAGGTAAACCCCGACTGTTTTTACAGCCAACGAGTACCTTTGAGGAAAGGAGATTTTATTAATTTTCTTAAAGGGACTACAGCACTATTATCCAAACAGGATAATTGACTCAATTTTACAAGTTCTCAACTGTATAGCATCAGAAAAAACTTATTGTTTTCACAGCGAGTTCAGGTTCAATTGAGGTGAAAGAAGAGAAATTAAAATGAAAGTTATAGAAAAAAAAACTATGTCTTGACTGTTTATTCAAGCTCAATAGCTTCTCTGATCGGGGTAAGGTGATGGTTGGTGGTGACTGTCAACCTGGAGGTTGCTCTGTGCAGAACTGACCAAGACTTGTGAATGACCAACTGATGAAGTGTACAGGACCAAACCAGCGAACAGGACCAACCATGACTCTTGAGTGTTGACGACGTTCTGCCACGAGCTCCTCCAGGGTGCCCAATTTATGATGGCCCAAAAACTAAAGTCGCGTTTTCACGGGCACAAAATACAGCGCCCAATTGGAAAACGCTTTTCCGGACAAATTTTCCCACCGCCACACGGAGGCTCGAATGTGATACCCAGTTTTAAAAATTCGGAGCTTTTTTTACTTCAAGTTTGGGGAGCCGATCGTAGAATAACTATTCTCATTGAATGCTTAACTTTCGATTTGTTCGCCGATTTTGATAAAATTTTTGAAGGAATCGGTGAAATAATTAAAAAGAAAAAAAGTTTTTCTAACCTAATACGGTAAAGTTTGTTTTAATTCGAATTTTTTGTTCGGAACTTGAAAAAATGTTTATAATGATAAATTTCAAAGATTTTAAAGTGCCTGCACGTTTAATAGTTATTTAAAAAAGCTGAAAAAGTTATTTTTAATTTTTGATTGCTAAATAATACAAAAAAATGGTAAAAATTTTACTATAACAGGTCGAATTATCATGAAAAAGTTGTTTTTTTCATTGTTTTTTAAAATAAAATTGTAATTTCGGAAATTTTTATTCATTTTCTCGTAAAGGACCAAAATATTCAATCGATCTCAAAATTGAAATTGAAAATATTTGAGTACTTGACATTTACAAGTAGTTGCTCATTTTCGAAGTTTAATTATTTTCTCCGATATTGTAATATTATCGAATTTAATATTATTAAGTTTTATTCTTCGATAGAGAAGCGAGTGTAGTTAATACAATAAAATCAGTACTTGGAACACTTTATTTAAGTTGTGTAAATCGTTTTTTATGCAATAAGTAATTTAGGATTTTTGCAAAGTACTTAACATTTCAGAAATTATTTGTTTCATAAAATTATGAGGCTTTTAATATACGTGTATTTTCGTACTTTTGACGAGAATATTTCAGTTGTGTAGCAATCAAACTCAAAATAATGTTTATTTTGTAGTTACATAAATTGAAAGTAATACCACTAATATTCTTTCAATGAAGTTTATAATATACTTAGCTCAGATTTTTGTTCTTATTTTGTCTTTGATTACTACAACGATAAAAAAAGATTATTAAAGTTTTGGAAATACTGTAAACTGAAAAAGAAATTTTTCTTGATTAGATAGTTTTAATTTTTCTAAATTACAAAGTATTTTATTTAGAAAATCTATGTGCAAATTAAATGATTTATAAGGAACTTATGTGGGATGATCAAATCATTCTATTTCATAAACTTAATTATAGTATAAGTACTCAAAAAGTTACAGGAAGTTTGTAATGTATTTTTTATAAATTTGTTGTAATTACTTATGAGTTCAAAATTTGAGACTTGAAACTCGTACCGAAAAGTGTCTGATTCTTGAAACTCGTATCTTAGAGTCATGAGTCTGAAAGTTTATTCTCAAAATTCTAAATGAAACATTTTCTTTCATTTCAATAAAGTTAAATTATTAAATTTTTTTTTTCAAACTTTTTTGAAACGACTTGGGCTCTATATTTTTAAACCCCGATTCGTTCAAATGTCTGAGCCAGAGTTTTAAGACTTGATATTTGGACTAATAAAGTTACAGAATCGCGACTTTAAAGATTAAAAAATCTTTACAATAATTACTATTAAATAAATAAAATATTTTCTATAGTGTAGTGATAAGGGATCTAATACAAAATTAACACAAAATGATTGATATTTATTCAATTATTTTTATACATTATTCATTTTACCATTTATAAAAATCAGGGTGTCTACTGATCCTGGAAATCCTGGAAATTTCCTTGAATTATTTTTTGTCCTTGAGATCCTTGATAAAGAGTAATTTTTGATACTTTCTCAGAATTTTCTTTGTAATCCTTGAAATATAACAATTTGAGTCGAAAACTTTTGATGAAGCAATCAAAAAGGGTTTAACAAAAATTTACGACCAAAAATCTACGGAAAAATTTATCATCAAAATAAGGAATTAATGAAAAAAAATTAAAAATTCTTCTCTCTTGATCGAAACTTTAATAATATGATTTTTTCGTAGTTTTTCTCGTCGGAAATTTCTTCAAATTAACTGTCAAAACTTTCAATCAGATAATTTTAAGATTGAAAAATAACTGAATTTGTTCGAAAAGCTTATGAGATAATTAACTAATCATCTCCTGACCTTGGAGCCCAGGTTTTTGGGTTTCAAGATTTAGGGTAATATTTTATTTATTGAACTTGACACCCAGGAATAGGGAGCTTAAATCTTGGGAATAACTATTAAACTATTTAAGAATCCTGGTGCTTGTTGCTTACTGCTAAAAGCTTCAAAGATTATTAATTAATAAACGGTGCATCCAGGGTTCTAGGGGTTCAAGGCTTAGAGGAAGATAAAGAGAAGAATATCTGATCTATAAAACTTTACGCTCAAAGTTTTTAAAGAATAAGGTTTTGGGGATTCAACAGAAAGGATCATTTATACAAAAATGAGTTGAGTCTACTGGACATTTTATTTTGTGAAGAATTAAAATGTATTCTTGAGGAAATCCTTGAAAAACTTTTTTTTTAGAAGTTTATAATATACTTAGCTCAGATTTTTGTTCTCATTTTGTCTTTGATTACTACAACGATAAAAAAAGATTATTAAAGTTTTGGAAATACTGTAAACTGAAAAAGAATTTTTTCTTCATAGGATAGTTTTAATTTTTCTAAGTTACAAAGTATTTTATTTAGAAAATCTATGTGCAAATTAAATGATTTATAAGGAACTTATGTGGGATGATCAAATCATTCTATTTCATAAACTTAATTATAATAGATGTAAAGGAAAAATTATACGAAAAAATAGCGTGATAAAAATTTATGTATTCGTTTATGAACCATCAAATATTGAAGAAAAAAAAAAATTTGAGTTCAAATTTTGTATGTCCTACATTTTATTAATCACTGCACTGAATTTGATATGACTTATGTTATTTAAGAAGTAGAAGTCAGCAAATTATTAAAATAAAAAATTTTGATACTAAAGTTTTCATAACTCTACTCATATTTCAACCCCTTTATAGCCTGTTATTTTGCTAGTTAAAGAGACTAAAATGGTTAAAACTGCGTAAATAATTCAGGGTTAATCCAGGGTTCTAGGGGTTCAAGGCTTAGAGGAAGATGAAGAGAAGAATATCTGATCTATAAAACTTTACGCTCAAAGTTTTTAAAGAATAAGGTTTTGGGGATTCAACAGAAAGGATCATTTATACAAAAATGAGTTGAGTCTACTGGACATTTTATTTTGTGAAGAATTAAAATGTATTCTTGGGGAAATCCTTGAAAAACTTTTTTTTTATCCTGGAAATTCTGGAAAAATCCTTGAATTTTTTTCTTTTTTACAGTATACACCTTGAGAATTAACCAGAGTTATAATAAATAAGGCTAAAATTTTACAAATTAAAAATTAATTTAGTTCAACTAAATTAGCTTATGTTTTATTTACAATATATTACATATAATATAAATGATGAAATGTTCTCTGAAAGTAGCAAATTGACAAAATTAGAAAAAAAAGAGGAGTACAAATTAGAATTAACTGTTATCTTCAGGAACATTTTCTTCGTCATCTGAATTTTCTTCAACTTCTTGAATAAGAACTTTTTCCATGTCTTTGGTTAGCTCGAATTTGCGTTTTGGTTCGAGTCTCATTGAGGTAATGACTGGATCCGAATTAATATACAAGGCGTGTGCCAAGTCTGTATTTGTATAAATTCTGAAAGTAAATTTATTAAATGTAATACAATCAATTATAAAAAATTTTTTTTAACTTATACCGGTTCATTTTTCGTGTATGCCTATCTCGTGCTTGTTTAATGACTTTCATGTGAGTTTCTTGTGCCTCTTCTGATAAGTCGCCCAATGATAGCAACATCAGTTGCATTGATTCTAACATTTTCCAGCCGTGCATCAATACAACGTGAACTGAGGTAGCCAAATAATACCATGGGTATAGACTTGTATACAATTTTGTCGTTTCATAACAGAATATTTTAAATTGTATAGGATCGATCCTTCTACTGCAAGATGTAACCCCTATTAAAGTTTTAAATCTTTGCAACAAGTCTATATTAAAGCCTGTCATGGGTAAGAAAAATTAATAAAATATTAAAATAAAACTTTATTTTACGTCAGTTTACATTTAAAAAGTGATATGAAGAATTCATTGTCTAAGCAATCATCACCTGTAATCTCCGAAATAATGTCAATATTTTCAAAAAATCGTCTCGAAGTGTTGCCACTATTTGTGTTTCCAGCTCCTTGAGTTACAAAATCAATCCATAAACCGAGCCTCCCTTTTATTTCTTCTTGTAACATTCGCTTACGTTCTTCTATAGAAGCTTTCAATTCTGCTGGAACCTTTAAAAATTTTAATTAATGAATATAAAACTTGATTTACTGTAGATTTTATTTGAAAAATGATTGTTCTCGTCATTAAATAAGTGAATTTACTGAATATTAAATTAAATAAATAAGAAATGAAAAAAATAAAAATTATTCTTACTTACTCTATACTTTCCCACAAGTAATTTTATACTAATGTGAAAAACCAGCTCCATTAGTCTAATCCGAAAGTGTAGGACGGGAAATCCCCGCTCTAAAATTTCATCGGGCACTTCCGTATTCATCATTTCGAGTATTGCATCATCGACGCTGACATTTTTATTTTTTTGACCGTTAAAAAAAGAAATCGTCTTATGGCAGTATCCACACGTGGATGAATGTACATTGTTCAAAGCGTTCTGAGCCTAAATTTTATTAAAATGTTTGAGTATCAACAATCGATAATTTAAGGTTTATAAAACATGAGTCGAAAGTTTACAACGTTGCTAGAAACGAAATGAGCAACCTATAATAAAAATTATTATTTCTAATTATAAGTTGAAAATTTTTTAAAAATAAATTCTGTTTAGAGTTGCCCAGTATTTTTCCCAGTCACAGTGAATAATTTTGCAATAAAAAATAATCTGCAATCAAAAATTTGCAACACAATACTTGGCCTGAAAAGAATTTTTTTCAAGTTTTCGAGGCACTATAACCCGTCAACGGGGTAGTTTCCCGAAGTTTATGGGTGACGAATTTTTTTCCCAGTTAAAGTGAGTCATTTCAAACCGGAATCTGCATTAAAAAATTCACAACACAATATTTGGCTTGGGAAGGATTTTTTGAGCATTTTTCAATTTTAAAAAGTGCGAGATATCCAACTCCGTCAAAGGGGTAGTTTCCCGAAGTTTAGGGGTGACGAATTTTTTTCCAAGTTAAAGTGATTTTTCGAGGCACTAAATTCCGTCAAAGAGGTAGTTTCCCGAAGTCTAAGGAGGCTAAATTATTTTTTCTACTTAAAGTGAGTCATTTCAAACAAGAATCAGCAATAAAAAAAATTGCAACACAATAGTTGGCTTGGGGAGGATTTTTTAAAAAGTGCGAGATATCCACCTCCGTCAAAGGAGCAGTTTTCCGAGGTGTAAGGCTCTGCCATTATTAGGCTGGTAAAAAGATGTTTGTTATTTGACAGAATTTCTATTTAAAAAATTTCCTTTAGACTCATTTTTCTTACAAGTTACTACAGAATTAAAATAGGCGATATAAGATTAGCAACAAAATCAATTAAATTAAAAATTTAGTTTGAATTTTTTTAGAGATACATATTTTTAATTAGGATTATTAGTTAAGTGCATCTATTTGAAAATACACTGCTTTATAAGAATTGCAGTCAAAGACGCGGGTACCTGCTAGTGTTTAGTAAAAAAAAAAATAATAATAATAATATTATATAACAATTTCATAACGAACTTTGCCGTCTAGCATTGTCAAGGGTACACAGTATTTGATCGTTTTCCCGTTTATTTCCAAATCTTTAAGTGAGTTGACTTCTTCTTTTAGCGCTTCTGCTTCGTATCTCGATGCATCGTCTGTTTCTTTTACGTGTTCAAGTTTTTTTAACCTGACTTGCTGACTAGAATTAGATCTATCATTTTTCCATGCAGTATCACTTTTATTTTTTTCAGAAACAATTTTCAGAGGTACAGTCGTTGTAACGAGTGCGTGCTGAAAGTCTATACTATCATCACTCGTTTTTTGGCGGTAAATATCCATATTTGTTCCATCAAATCCTATTTTGTAATACATTAACAAAGTGTTTTGTAATATAGCCTGGTCAATAGTTAAAAAGAGTCTTTGAGTAGTGAAGTCAAGTAAATTCTGTAGGGGTATTGAAATTTTACCCTCAGTTACTTCGGTACCTGGTGGGTAGCACTTTTTTTTTTCTTGATCAATCTAGAGTTAAAAGAGATTATAGTAATTACATTCGACAAAATAAATATTGTTTATTAAGCGTTAGCTTGGAATCTAATTTTTCATAATTTTTCAGATAATTGTTAAATAAAAATGATTTTTAGGATCATGTTCAAGAATTATGAGATTATCCTTGAAATAATCATAAGGAGCAAGTTTTAGGATAATAAATAATAATGATAATAAACGGGTTATTCCAAATGACATCACCCAGACCACTCAGGTTAACTTCTCGGATCATCTTGAAACTATTTTTTTCGTAATCTACAGTTAATTTTGAGCGGAAATCTAACATTTTAAATTAGTTTTTACCACTTTTTTATCACTTTCAGGCTGGTTAAAGAATTTTTTTTTTTTTTTTTTTTTCAAATTAAAGTTTTTTTTTCTGCTGAAAATCGAAATGATTTTTCATGATTGAAAGTATGTGTCTGTAAAATTTTGCGCTAAACCGAAAAAACTATTCCCGAAAATATTTGAGCTCTTTGTGCTGAAAAATAACTTCTTAGAATTGGCTAAAAAAATTCTGAAAGTATCTACATAAGGTAAAACACCCGATTGTGGTCCCCTCTCGGACCGTATTATTGAGATTTTTCTTCAAAGGTACCCCTATTGTGGTCCATGCAAAACGCATGTAAAAGGCGTAAGTACTCCAGTTAATGGTCCCATCAGTCATTTTTTTTTTATTTACGGACCATTAACTGGAGTACTTACGCATTTTACATGCGTTTTGCATGGACCACAATAGGGGTACCTTTGAAGAAAAATCTCAATAATACGGTCCGACAGGGGACCACAATCGGGTGTTTTACCTTAACATGTACTTTTTGATTATAAATAGTTTCCTTGATCATCGGAACTTTAAAGTACTTTAAAAATTCAAAAGCTGATTTTTAAGCAGCTCTAGTTAAAAAAAGTTTTTAGGTCCTTTCTGCCGCAAAGATAACGACTTGTTCTTAAAATATTCCTAACTAAAGCTCCTTAAAAATCAGCTTTTGAATTTTTAAAGTACTTTAAAGTTCTGATGATCAAGGAAACTATTTATAATCCAAAAGTAGATGTTATGAAGATACTTTCAGATTTTTTTTAGTGAATTCTAAGTGGGTGTTTTTCAGCACAAAGAGCTTTCTCTTCGGGAATAGTTTTTTCGGATTTAGCGCAAAATTTTACAAGCGACACATATTTTCAATTATGAAAAAATATAAATATTTCGATTTTCATCAGAAAAAACGAATTTCTAGGTAAAAAAAAAAAAAAAAAAATTCTTTAACCAGCCTGAAAGTAATAAACAAGTGGTAAAAAATTCCGAAAAATGGTTTTTCCGCTCATAATTAACCGTAGATTATGAAAAAAATAATTTTAAGATGATCTGAGAAGTCAACCTGAGTGGTCTGGGTGGTGTTATGGAATTACCCAAACGTAATTTTATAAAATAAAATTTTTAATACCATGTAATAAGTTGGCAATGGTAGGTTTTTTTTTTTTAAAGCTGTTCGAATTGTCGTATAAGAGTCTTTAGTTAAATGTGCTGCTGTGTACATAGCTAGTGCTTCTATTGGAGTCATAATTTGTTTTTTTTCGTTTTCTAAAAGCTCAACAATTTTATCAGCCTTTTCGGGGTGTTTTATTTGATCAATTAATTTAGCTCCGCTAGGATTGTCCACCTTGAATTTTTTTTTTGCCATCAGTAGCGTTTGATCAGTACTAAGACTTTTATTGAACGAGTCGATTCTTCTTCGAACAGTCGATTGCGAAATAGTATCTTTGTTTGTTAAAGACCCTACCGGTCTACCAACACTGGGGCTTTCATTCAAAGAATCATCTATTTCATATTAAACAAATTGATTATATTAATATTAAATTATTAGAATAATTTAATATTTTTTTTAATTTCCTTTGACGGCGAAGTTTACTATGAAAATTTTAAACTACAATTTTTTAGACCTCAATTTCTCTACAAATAATTGTAGATATGATAATTAATTCAAAGTTTTTTAATTTTTGTTAGAGGCTATAAAAATCATGATGTATTTTTATAGCCAGAAACTAATTCATTAAATTTTTTTCAGATATTTAAATAAAATTTTAAAAACGTTGAATTAAAAATGCAAATGGTATTTACAATTAATCCTTTGAGGGGCAGAGCCATTAAAATGGCACCGTATTTTTTTTTAAATTTATTGATTGATTCTGAAGTGTATTAGAGTATAAATAGAGCAAAATATTAAAGTTAATTCAATAAATTCATTTTAGTTTTTGCAAATTCATTTTGAAGCCGATATATGGCAGCTGTCAATTCATGAATGTCAAAGTTTGAGTTTGAAAACAATACCATCGTATTCTACATTCAATTTTGTGACGAAAGTATTTGAATGACTTTTAGCGTAGCCCGCTTACTCTTCGAGTAAAAAATTCACAACTATACGGGTGTTATCAAAACATCATCAACGCTGTAAGTTCCGGTGATGAAGTTATAAATTAGTCAATGAGTTCATCAAAAGCACCTGGCAGTAGTCAGAATAAAATCAATGATTTTTGGTTAAAAAATATTTTACCGTTGAAGGATTTACCTTTCGTGGAAAACTTCGGTACTAAAAATATACCGAATAATGTAAAAATACCCAGGGATTTTTTTTTACTTCTCTTTACGAATGACAATTTGGGCCTAATAGTTGAATAAACTAATATTAAAAAAAAAAAAAAAATAGAAAAAAAGGAGATTAAATAACAGCAGAGGAACTGAAAGTGTTTATCGTCCTTAATATTTTGATGGTAGTAAAAAAATCACCCTCTTAACTATAAAAGGGTGATCTTTTTATAATACTTCGCCCTTTCAGTAAAATGCCAAGGAACAGGAATTTTGAAAATCAGACTGCGAATTTGAGTTTTGTGGACTTCAAAATATAATTATCAACCATTGATTTCTTTCGAATTTGGTCTAGATTTAATGTGCCCCTCAAAAGGTTAAGCATAAATTTGAAGAGTTTGGTCATTAGAATATTTGAATTTTCTGCATAATAAAAAAAATTTCTAATTAATCTTTAAATATGAGAAAAAATCTTAATTACAAACAAGTCATTTCAGAGTTTCAGGTGAGACATTTGTATAAATTTAGAGTGAATTTCAAAAGATCAAAATAAATTAATTTGAGATTTTTATTATTACCAAAGGGTTTTTCTACTTTTACTTTACAACTCCAGACTTTAATTAAATATCATATTTTATTCAACAAGATCATGTAATATGTATACTTTGAGAAAAATGCGGTCGAAAAAGTACCTATTATTCAATGCTACGATGAAAAGAAATCAAGATATAAGAATATTATTTCTATTGCTTACTTTAATCGTCAATAAGTACCTATTAAATAACCGAGTTGAATAAAGTACTTTTCCGTAATTCTGCTGGCATTATGAAGTAATTTATCGGTGTAAACCAAGTAAGGGTTTATTTTAAAGCTTTTATTTTAGCTTTACTAAGGCTTTACTTATCAAAAAGTACTGTATAGACAAAGCCCAGCAACGGTTTTGCTTAGGGTACCCGTATTGGGCACAGTTACCTTACAAAAACATTTTTGCGTTTAAATAACACCAATATCTGATTGAAGGTACATTCATTGCAAATTAAAGAAATTATAATTATAACTCGTATTTTATTATTTGATCCAATCTCTCAGTTAGATATAATTAATTCATTAAAGTATATATTAGCTTACGAAGTATCAAATAAGAAAGATTGTATAATTTTAAGTAAATCAGGTAATGACTGCAATGAAAGATTCAAAATTAAGGACTATGCAAAATACTTATAAGTTATGTAGAATAAGAAGAAGAAGGAGATGATGAAGAAAAAAAAACAGCGATGAACATTGTACATGAAGATAGCCGTATGAATGTGTCATATATAAGGTATTTGCCACTATGACGTCATGAGTAAAAAAATTGACGAACACTGGAGTCAAAACAAATTACATATAGATATACATGTAATGAGCGCTAAAACTTAGCTTCCATGTAGAGTATATCTATGTATAGTTTGTTTAAAAAAAATAACCACTAATCTTACTTGATGATTCTGAAGTATTTTCATCAATTTTTTCGTTTATGACAAACTTAATGCACTTTGAAAACCAACTTTCAAAAATTAATTCGGAGGTGGCCTTTTTCTTTTTTCTAAACGCTTTTAATTTAGTTTCATAATGATTATAAAAATTACTTCTAAGAGTAAGTTTGATTTGTTTTTTGATGTGAGGGCTGTTCGTTAATCTAAACTTATCTAATAAAAAGTCTGCAACATCATCTTTACATTCCTCAATAGAATCATTATACGATTTTCTGTCTTCGTAAAACTGGGCAACTATTCTTCGAGAAACTGTATACTCGCGCATTTTAAATGATTTCATCTAATTCACTATAACAACTAAATGACATCTTTAACCTTTTGCAACTCATTGCTAGAAATTGTATTCATATACATATATTTTATACAATTTTAAAGTGTCAATCATAAAAATCTTTTTTCTACATTAAATTTTACAACAAATTCATAAAAACAAAAAATATTACATACTTGTTATGTTGCATGATTCTATAGAAACATTATTTTATGAAAATAAAATTATGTGTACATTTCGCTCAGTTTATCTGAGTGTGACAATTTTAATTACCGCGTATCAAATGCATATTATTTACGCAGTTTTAACCATTTTAGTCTCTTTAACTAGCAAAATAACGGGCTATAAAGGGGTTGAAATATGAGTAGAGTTATGAAAACTTTAGTATCAAAATTTTTTATTTTAATAATTTGCTGACTTCTGCTTCTTAAATAACATACATAAGTCATATCAAATTCAGTGCAGTGATTAATAAAATGTAGGACATACAAAATTTGAACTCAAATTTTTTTTTTTCTTCAATATTTGATGGTTCATAAACGAATACATAAATTTTTATCACGCTATTTTTTCGTATAATTTTTCCTTTACATCTATTATAATTAAGTTTATGAAATAGAATGATTTGATCATCCCACATAAGTTCCTTATAAATCATTTAATTTGCACATAGATTTTCTAAATAAAATACTTTGTAACTTAGAAAAATTAAAACTATCCAATGAAGAAAAAATTCTTTTTCAGTTTACAGTATTTCCAAAACTTTAATAATCTTTTTTTATCGTTGTAGTAATCAAAGACAAAATGAGAACAAAAATCTGAGCTAAGTATATTATAAACTTCTAAAAAAAAAGTTTTTCAAGGATTTCCCCAAGAATACATTTTAATTCTTCACAAAATAAAATGTCCAGTAGACTCAACTCATTTTTGTATAAATGATCCTTTCTGTTGAATCCCCAAAACCTTATTCTTTAAAAACTTTGAGCGTAAAGTTTTATAGATCAGATATTCTTCTCTTTATCTTCCTCTAAGCCTTGAACCCCTAGAACCCTGGATGCACCGTTTATTAATTAATAATCTTTGAAGCTTTTAGCAGTAAGCAACAAGCACCAGGATTCTTAAATAGTTTAATAGTTATTCCCAAGATTTAAGCTCCCTATTCCTGGGTGTCAAGTTCAATAAATAAAATATTACCCTAAATCTTGAAACCCAAAAACCTGGGCTCCAAGGTCAGGAGATGATTAGTTAATTATCTCATAAGCTTTTCGAACAAATTCAGTTATTTTTCAATCTTAAAATTATCTGATTGAAAGTTTTGACAGTTAATTTGAAGAAATTTGCGACGAGAAAAACTATGAAAAAATCATATTATTAAAGTTTTGATCAAGAGAGAAGAATTTTTAATTTTTTTTCATTAATTCCTTATTTTGATGATAAATTTTTCCGTAGATTTTTGGTCGTAAATTTTTGTTAAACCCTTTTTGATTGCTTCATCAAAAGTTTTCGACTCAAATTGTTATATTTCAAGGATTACAAAGAAAATTCTGAGAAAGTATCAAAAATTACTCTTTTTCAAGGATCTCAAGGACAAAAAATAATTCAAGGAAATTTCCAGGATTTCCAGGATCAGTAGACACCCTGATTTTTATAAATGGTAAAATGAATAATGTATAAAAATAATTGAATAAATATCAATCATTTTGTGTTAATTTTGTATTAGATCCCTTATCACTACACTATAGAAAATATTTTATTTATTTAATAGTCATTATTGTAAAGATTTTTAAATCTTTAAAGTCGCGATTCTGTAACTTTATTAGTCCAAATATCAAGTCTTAAAACTCTGGCTCAGACATTTGAACGAATCGGGGTTTAAAAATAGAGAGCCCAAGTCGTTTCAAAAAAGTTTGAAAAAAAAAATTTAATAATTTAACTTTATTGAAATGAAAGAAAATGTTTCATTTAGAATTTTGAGAATAAACTTTCAGACTCATGACTCTAAGATACGAGTTTCAAGAATCAGACACTTTTCGGTACGAGTTTCAAGTCTCAAATTTTGAACTCATAAGTAATTACAACAAATTTATAAAAAATACATTACAAACTTCCTGTAACTTTTTGAGTACTTATACTATAATTAAGTTTATGAAATAGAATGATTTGATCATCCCACATAAGTTCCTTATAAATCATTTAATTTGCACATAGATTTTCTAAATAAAATACTTTGTAATTTGGAAAAATTAAAACTATCTAATCAAGAAAAACTTCTTTTTCAGTTTACAGTATTTCCAAAACTTTAATAATCTTTTTTTATCGTTGTAGTAATCAAAGACAAAATAAGAACAAAAATCTGAGCTAAGTATATTATAAACTTCATTGAAAGAATATTAGTTGTATTACTTTCAATTTATGTAACTACAAAATAAACATTATTTTGAGTTTGATTGCTACACAACTGAAATATTCTCGTCAAAAGTACGAAAATACACGTATATTAAAAGCCTCATAATTTTATGAAACAAATAATTTCGTAAATGTTAAGTACTTTGCAAAAATCCTAAATTACTTATTGCATAAAAAACGATTTACACAACTTAAATAAAGTGTTCCAAGTACTGATTTTATTGTATTAACTACACTCGCTTTTCTATCGAAGAATAAAACTTAATAATATTAAATTCGATAATATTACAATATCGGAGAAAATAATTAAACTTCGAAAATGAGCAACTACTTGTAAATGTCAAGTACTCAAATATTTTCAATTTCAATTTTGAGATCGATTGAATATTTTGGTCCTTTACGAGAAAATGAATAAAAATTTCCGAAATTACAATTTTATTTTAAAAAACAATGAAAAAAACAACTTTTTCATGATAATTCGACCTGTTATAGTAAAATTTTTACCATTTTTTTGTATTATTTAGCAATCAAAAATTAAAAATAACTTTTTCAGCTTTTTTAAATAACTATTAAACGTGCAGGCACTTTAAAATCTTTGAAATTTATCATTATAAACATTTTTTCAAGTTCCGAACAAAAAATTCGAATTAAAACAAACTTTACCGTATTAGGTTAGAAAAACTTTTTTTCTTTTTAATTATTTCACCGATTCCTTCAAAAATTTTATCAAAATCGGCGAACAAATCGAAAGTTAAGCATTCAATGAGAATAGTTATTCTACGATCGGCTCCCCAAACTTGAAGTAAAAAAAGCTCCGAATTTTTGAAACTTGGTATCACATTCGAGCCTCCGCGCGCGCCAATCAGAGGGAAGCTTACGGAGTGGGGGTAGGTCCCTCTTCATGGTACTCAGTCCATGTGACAAAAATCTTAATTATATAAATATTACGGTGTTAAATTTTAAATTAATATATCCTCACTCGTTTTTAAATTTTCTACAAAATAAGTGGTCGAACGACGCAATTCGACCCATAATTAGCAATTATAATATTTGAACTTATAGTAATAACTTATAAAAAAAAGTTACAATAATTAACTTTTATATTGGTTTGAATTCAAACTAAATGTATCATGATCTATCTATCCGATGTAAATTATCTCTTAATAATCTTTTTTTTTTATTTTATTTTATTTTTTTATTTATTTATTATCATCAACTGACACTAGGTATCCTTTTACAAACATAACTTAACATAATTAAAGTATGGTGATTCAACAGAAATATTACTTATAATTAGTTAATTTAAATTCGAGTCATCTACAATTTGATGGTTAAGTATATCTATAAACGAAGGATTTACAATTCATTTTATATTGACTTATATTTTCACAATTTCTCAATTCAATCGGTGAAGTATTCCACCCTCTTCTCATTCTATTTATCACAGCAAAAAATTCAAAATCTGTAGATGATTTTCTTTTCACTAAGGATCTAAGGTTTCTGATATCAACATACACAGAGCGATACACAAATAGGTCATTAATAGCATCAATATTAACAAAACCTCTCAAGATCTTAAAAGTGAGAAATAAATCATTATATAATTGCTGGGATTTGATAGAACAAACATCAAATCTCTTCGCAATAAAACTATAATCATGATTAAAAAAATTCATAGGAGTCCCTGCTTTGAAAGACAAGTAACGAAGAAATTTATGATTCACTTTCTCAAGCTTATTAATATTGCTTTCATAGCAAGGAGACCAAATTTGAGAACAATAGAGCAGGTGGGGCAAAACTATAGTTCTATAAAGATACAAAAATGTTTCAGGCTTTTTGAACTGCGTAGTAGATCTAATAATAAAGTTCAACATTTTCATGGCTTTAGAAACTACTGATTCAAGTTGCAAATCAAATTTCAATTTAGAATCAAAAATAACTCCTAGATCAACAATAGAATCAACATTTTCCAGCAAAACATCATTTAGATAGTAATTATTGTTAAATTTAAGTTTAGTCTTACAAAAAGAGATGCATTTACATTTAAATAGATTCAATTTAAGTTTGTTGGTATTAGACCAAGTATAAATAGAGTTCAGGTCACTTTGTAATTTATTGTAGTCACCAATAGAGTTAATACAATAAAATAACTTCACATCATCAGCAAATATCACTAAATTAGCATATCTCAAAACATGCACTAGGTCATTTATAAACAAAAGAAATAAAAATGGCCCCAAATGGGACCCCTGAGGGACACCAGAAGTGACCTCAATAGGATCAGACAAATGACCTTTCACTTTAACTTGCTGAGTTCTTCCAGTAAGATAAGAAGATAGCCATAATAGAAGGTTATCAGGTGTACCTAAAAGATGAAGTTTATTCAATAAAATATTCTTATCCACACTATCGAAGGCCTTACTGAATTCTAGATAAATAGAATCTACTTGAGATCCTTTCGAGATATTACTAAAAATGTAATCACTGTACTCTAGCAAATTCGTCAAAGTAGATTTCCCTTTCATGAATCCATGTTGTTTCGATGTTATGTGATGACCAAGTAATGTATTCAATTTATCAGCCATAATTGCATCAAAGAGCTTAGCAACAGAGCCCATTATAGAAATGGGTCTGTAATTGACGATGTCCCGTTTATCACCAGCCTTAAATACCGGGGTTACGTAGGAAAGTTTCCAGAGAGAAGGTACAATGCCAGACGTTAACGATTTGTTAAATAATAATTTTAAAGGTTCAACCAACGAAGTATTACATCCCTTTAGAAAGTTAGTCGGCAGGTTGTCCGACGTAATGGTGCAGCTATCATTCAGGTTTTTAAGTGCTGAGATTATATCTTCATTATCGATTAAAATAGATTTAGCCGGATCACTAGTTGAATTAACCAAGTTTATATTTTGAAAACTGCTGTCGTTACACTCCGTATAGACTGATTTAAAATGCTTTGCAAAGAGATTACTAATATCAGCAGGAACAGATGCATTATCACTTTGAAGAAACATGTCATTTGGTATTTCATTAGATTTGCTTAAACTATTTATGTGATTCCAAAAATGTTTAACATTCTTAGAAGATCTTCTTTCAATATTATCTCTATGTTTTTCTTTATCAATCCTAGATTGACGGATGCACTGTGCTCTAAGTTTTTTAAAAGTTATTTCATCATCTAAACAACCCGATTGAAGCATAATCTTGTGACTCTTCTTTTTACTAATAATTAATCCAATAAGTTTTTTAGAATACCATGTTGGATATGAAGTGTTTACTTTCCTCTTCCTAGGCACATATTTTCTACATATAGTATCTAAAGTTTCATAAAATTTAGTTACGGCAGAGTTTATATCTAAATTACCAAGAGTTATTCTCCAGTTAATTCTATCTATCTCACTTATTATAGCAGCATAATTTGCTTGATTAAAATCATAGTAATATATTTCAGATTTAATGTTGATACTGGTTAAATTTTTAAATTGGAAAAACAATGGATAGTGATTGAGTTTTTCAATTTTAGTTAAAGAATCAGGTGATTGTATAATATTCAAAATAAGTGATTGTGAAGCAAATAGCAAATCTAACGTATAACCTTTCTCTTCATGAATAGGATAATGTTGTAGGAGACCAGCATTAGCATAACACTTCTCAGTAGTAATTACATTTTTCAAAATATTGGCACAATCACCATAATATTTGGCTTGCAAATATTCCCCATTTAACCAAATAGTATTAGGTAGATTTAAATCACCCACTACAACAAAGTCACAGTCAGAAAATTTGGTTTTCAGTCTTTTCACAGTCTTCTTATGAGTTATACAATAACTATTATCACTGTTAGGTGGAATGTAAACGCCACCAACAATTAAACTAAGATTATTAAGCTTAATTTTAATAAATAACTGTTCGCAATTTGAAATATTGTAATTTACTAACTTGAATAGGTCCAATTGACTACACTGAAGAGAGCTATCAACAGCAATAAGTATACCTCCCCCGGGTGGAGGGTTAGAATAATTATGTCTATCTCTCCTGAAAATAGTGTAACCGGTAAGACCAATTTCACCATCTAATATATCAGGATGTAGAGAAGTTTCAGTCAGTATAATAATCTGTGGTTTAGGAGTAATAATGTTAATATTTTTTCCAATATCACTAAGTTTAGTATGTAGACCATTAAAATTTTGGTAATAAAAAGTGGGTGTCGTTGATTATAATGAACTCTATGATGAATTTAGTAAATTTGAGTTTAACTCAGCTGCAGAATTTACCTTTCTTTTAACTTTAGTAGGAAAACCCTTTCGAAAAACAACAGTTTGTTGATCATCAGCTGGATGTGATTGGTTATATTCATTAACTTTAAATTTAAGTTTATTATATTGTTCTCTCTGTATTTTGGTATGATCTTCATTCACTTTAATACCACTAGGAAGTTTTCTCCAATTTTTGAGAATTTCAATAACATCAGATCTGTCCCTTAATACCAATTTTATACTTCTATTAACACCAGCTGCTTTCACACTGAGTCTAAAAAATTGTGCTACATTAAGATCAGTATTTATTTTAATTTGCTTTAGAGTATCAATAATCCTCAGACAGTCAGTAGAATACCCATCTTGATCTTCAGACTCAATGATATTATGAATGATAATATTATTCCTATTCTGATTTCTTAAGTTAATTTCTCTGTAAAGATTTTGAAAATTTTCAAGAGCAGGTAAGTTATTAACATTACTAACTACAGGCAAAGTAGCCGAGTGATTTGAGTCTTTCAACAAAGTTAGTTCAGTATCAACAGTTTCCAACCTATTCTGAATATCAGTAAATTTAGCAGTAGAAGATTTTAACACAGAGATTTCATCCTGAAAATTAGTAATTTGCTTGTCGATGTTCAAACTCAGTTGTCTTAGATCATTATCAAACTTTTTTGTGAAAGAATCAAAATCAGCTTTTGAGGTATATTTCTCATGAATTTCAGCCTTCATAGTTGCAAATTCACTATTAATCTCAGATTTAATTTCACACTTAAAAAAATCTAACTTAGTATCCAATTCATTCAATAGCTCAGATTTATTTTTATCCAATTTTTTAAGAATTTCATCAAATTTAGAATAAGTTTTATTTAAGCATTCATTAGAAGATAGATCATTAACCTTACTTTCCAGATCAGTCAAAGTATTTCTTAATTCAAGAAGTTCAGCCGGATTATTATTGTATACACAATATTTGCACTTGAAATATAATGATTTAGAATTTTTAAGCTCCAAACACCTTATCTCAGTAGAGGTTACTTCAGTACAAATTGTAGTTGCATGAAATAGGTTATTGCATGCTTTGCAACAAGCAATAGCAACCTTAGGATCAGTAAAGGGCTTCTGGCAAGAGAAACAAGAACTCATCTTGAGAATAAAAACACCTATTATTTCAACAATAAAATAATTCCACTAAATTGATTAATATTATAAAATACTTAAATAACTTCACGGGAGCAAAAAGATTTCGTGTACACTCAACGATTATTAAAGTTTTTTTTGAATTTTACCTTTTTTTTTAAAAAAAGGAGTAATGTTTATTCTATTGTAAAATCAATAGTAATTTATTGTAAAATTATTCTTAACTTACTTTGAAATAAAAAATAAAATCTTAACCATGGATTTCTACTCTCTCAATTAATTATAATTATTTTTAATTCATTGCTAAATTGGATTTTTTCTATAATAGTGCTGTTTTATTGTAGTAAAACCAAATTTATTTTGTCTTGCAATGAATTAATTAATACATACAATAACTTAATCCGAAGTAAAATTTAATTACTCTACCTGAGTCAATAAATGGTTTGATTAAAGTGTTAATTAGACAATCCATCGTCGTCATTTGACGGGCTTCGTTAAATCCATTTATTTTCTCAAGAGAATCAATTAAACTGTTTTAAAATATAAACAATCTTAATTATAAAATTTCCACATAATTATTTCCTAACTTATCAATGACTTATATATTAATTTTTATAATTTTGTTCCAAATCGAGAGTCCGAGAGCTGCTGCCCCAGTACGGCAAACGCTCTAACTTCAGATCAAAATTCATTCCTCCAAATTAACTTTACGCTTATTTAAAACACATGAAAAATATTATCATGACTAATATCGGTTTAAAATTAACTATTCTACCCATCACCAACTTTTAATGTAAAAATTACTGAAAATTAATATTTTATTTACAAATAATCGCACAAAACAAAATCTATAAATTGTGTTTCCAATCCCACCAAAATTTATTGGTGAAATTCGGTTTTATTTAGAATTCCATCTCTCTAGCTGTCAAACTGTTAATTAGTTAATGTTTATTAATCAAACTTATCCTCAAACAAATTTTACCGAATAATTCTTAATAGAATTTTCTGAAATAAAAGCTACGAGAGCTAAACGGTTTTACCAGTAATAATATAGAATAAAGTTGCGTAAACATCATTCAATAATGCATTTTTTTAATTTATAAAAAGGTTACAATATCATGGAAAAATCAGGGAGGATGTTTGGAAAAAAAAGGACAGATGGCACCGAGAAGGCCCTTGAGTCATTCAGGGAACGTAGTAGTAAACGACATCTGCATTTAACAATATCATAACATTTTTTTATATAGGTAAAGACGCCACGACAATCTTTACGACCATCTGGGCCCTTGCGAGTCTTTATACTCGAGGAGCACGTCCGGCCACGCGGTGGGTCGTAGGCGCTTTATCGCCCAAAAGGCTTTGCAGCTTTCCCGAAAACTTCGAGGAAAGAAAAAAAAAAAAAAAAAAGAAATCTCTGGGAAACAAAAAAAAAGGTTTTCCCTGAATAGTTATTTAAGGAGGGAAAAAAAAATTCGGTCGAATGGGCCCGACATCACACCCTCACTCTAAAGGAGATACCACATATAAAAGAAAATATGTAGTAGCTACTGAGAGAAAATTATCTCATTTTTGGAAGCAGATTATATGCTGGAATCTGCTTTGAGTTTCAAGAAGGGTTCTTCAGATGGGTCAGTAACAGTGACCTGTTGCAAATGAGGATATAATGGTTGTTTAGGTTCCAACGGGATATTTTCGGTTGGTAACGGTTGAGTATGCGAATTTGATTGTTCTTGATTTGAGGTTTGTGCTGAATATATTAGGCAATGCCTGATGGAACTCCAAAGGGCTGCTAACGGATGAAAAGACCATCCGAAGATCGAATAGAGGGTGATTCCCCTCATGATAACGTCCATGACGCTTTTGAAAATATAAAAAATAAAAATGATGGCACCGATTCCAGCACTTACTCTTCCGAATTTCATGAATTTTTCCCAGGTTTTATCCCAAAGGGACAATCCAATTCTCTCTACCGCTTCTTCATTTAAGAGCTTGAAGACCCTTCGTGATTCGCAATAGGGTTTCCACGCATTTCTCGGGCTACATCATTTAAAATGGCAGATCTTTCAACAGGGAACATAATACGATCGCGTAGATCTCTTATGTCCTTTTTCAGTGTAAATTCCACTGGTAGCTAAGTTTTCGGGATTGATGTACTTCCATGTGGGTTTAGTCATAGGTTTCATGACAGCAGGGTTTTTGGCTTCAGTTGGACGGGGCATAATTTTTAGCCAAGTCTCTCCAACGAGGTAATAAGCAGGAATGAGAGCATTACAGTTGATCTGATTCCCCTTTGTTTTCAGGATATGAGTCCTGGGACTTAGGAAATAGGTGTTATTATTTCTGGTGACTTGCAACTCAGAGTAACAAAAATCATCGTGTTGAAGGGCTACCTCAACGGGTACACATTTTATTATATGCACTACTTCTCCTGCTGCAACATCCATGTATTCAGGCCCCTTCATCAGATGGTAAGCAAATTCATCAGGATTCGGAATCAGGATGGTAAGCTAATTCATTAGGAACCGGTACTGGTGCCCAAAAGGTTTCTCCCCCTTCCATATGAGGCGTTGGGTGCTTTTTCGTGATCAGAAAACCTTAATTAGTCAGTCTACCACTCAAAAGTTGTGTCAAGAACATTAATCTTCACTGGATAAACAAAATAACACTGAAAAACGTGTGAAAAAAGGTTGCGCTGTTGGATTTTGCTCCACGCACTCAATCAGCTGATCGGTAGTAATCACTTCAAAACTTTTATGATTTGTCGATTTGATTAAACTATAAATGAAAAAATTTATAAATAATTGTTTTCAAAAATCCCTAGTTGGCAGTTCATGTAGTTAAATTTAACTTCATAATAATAATTCAAAAGTTTGTTACAAAAAAAATGCCGAAAATGACTAAAAAGAGAGTTTTGAAGAAAAAATGACAGATAATTGATAATTTTTATGATACTTGTGTTAAAATTAAGTGTTCTTAACAAGTAGAACTATAAAACTTATATTTTTATCTAAAAAAAATATAAAAAATAATACTCGATCTACGCAAAAACAACCTAACCCGTTTTATGTATTTTGTGTTAATTAATTGTGTTAATGATGAAAAAAGTGACATTATTTATGGGAATTCTATTCTGAGGTAGTGATACTTTATGTGTATAAACGGATTTTTTTTTAAATGGAACTTTAGGTTGTTAAATATTGGTTTTAAATCTTTGAGTCGATTTATCTCAAAACTAAAAATTCAGGGTTAGGTTGGTTTTGAGACCCAGGTTCCATTCTCCACGCTGGCACCTCTGTAGTTATTTACATGTGCTTTATACTGCGGGGCAGTTGGGTGGCAACGGCTCAGTTGGTAATACCAGCCTGAAACGTTGTCCCCCGAGAGGCCTATGACTTATAGGGCTCTCTAGGACACCGCGCTAGCAGCTGAAAGGCCTCGGTGATCCTCGGTTCAGGTTTTTCGTCCCTACGATGTGGGTTTTTCCTGAACCTAAGCAGTGCTAAGCACCAAGGCAAATGCGAGGAGACTGGGAACCTAAAGGGGGGAGGGGGTCCAGCCCCGGGATAAAAGAGACTAGCCCTGGACTAGACCACCTACCGGGGGGATAGGGGTGCAAAGGCATTCGCTAAGTGCCCCTGAGCCTAACAAGCACCTCGGTCTCAAATCAAATCTAATCTAAATCTAATCTAATCTAGGTTGTTTTTGCACCCAACGCCTCGTATACATACATGAACCTTCGTTCAGCGCGCATACGGTACCCTAACTTAAATGTACTCTATTATTATTATTTAACATTACTCGAGAAACTTGTTGTCCAAGAGTAATTCTCACTGTCCCTATTACAACTACATTTTCCCATGTACCGTAAGGATCGGAGTAGTCCACCCCGTCGCATTTGCCCTCATTATTAACACTACCAGCGAACGTTACGCTGTGACCCGGGTTTAAGTGATATACGCCCGAGCGATGCATCTCGCGACATACTTCTATACTGACTTCCTGGATATATTCTCCCACCCCATTTTTTGTTATGGAGCATTGGGAAAACATCTCACAATGGAATATATTTTGCGATATCCCTACCTTACATTGCACAGCAAGGGTTTCAGTATAGTCGTTCAATTGAAGTAATTGAAGATATGTTTCTTCAACCGCAACATTATCATTGGGAATTTCGCAGTCATCTACATTGAGTAGTGACAAGTTCGTTACATTCAGAGAAAGTGAACCACAGTCGTAGCCTATGAATCTTTGCCCTCGCACAAAGGTAGCGGCAAAGATTAGCACTAAGATAATCTTAAAATTAACCATGTTTAAGATTTTATAAATAAAGCAGTTATCAATCATCCGTTTAAATTCCGTGAATCTGTAACAGAAAAGAGAAATGTTACCTTTTTGTATTAAGAACGACGTAAAACTAAGGACTAATCATCTTGAGTGATTTTATTTTTCTTTCTACCTTCCTTAAGATTAGGTTTCGTTATGTGAGAGATCTTTAGTCGGTTTGCATTAACTATTTTACTGGATTTTCTAACTTGAATATGAATATTATTACGGTTTATCACCTCTATTATCTCATGTGGCCCAGAGTACTGATTACCAAGCTTCCATTGTTTTGCCCCGGCCAACAAAAACACAAAATCTCCCACCCTAAAATTACATGCATTCAGTTTCCTATTGTAATATCTCTTAGATTTAAATTTTGACTCTTCAAGATTATCCTGAGCCATCCTCTGCAGACCATTAAGCCTAGTAATTAGATCTAGCAAATAACATTTATAAGTAGGTAGTAGGTCCCCTTTGCATAAAGGATCACTTGGGGGGAGTCGCGGCAATCGATCGAATACTAACTCGTACGGTGTATACTTAGTGCTCTCATGAACACTTGAATTATAATTCAACATCGCGAGATCGACCCACTGATCCCAGTTCTCGTCAATGTCCATGTACTGTTTTAAAAATTCTCCCAACATTGCGTGTGAACGTTCTAAACTCGTGTTTGATTTGGAATGATATGTGGCTGTTCTAATCTTTTTAATTTTAAACCGTTTACAAATCCGTTTGATCGATGTGCTCATAAAATTAGCTCCCTGATCGGTCAAACTCACTCGCGGACTTCCAAAATAGCAAATAAACCTCTTGATAAACATATCCGCTATTGTTGTGGCAGAAGTTTCAAACAATGGCATAGCCATACAAAATTTGGAAAATTGATCCTGCAAAGTTAGTATATACTCATTACCGTTATTTGTCTTGGGAAGGGGACCAACTATATCTAGTGCTAACTTATCAAAAGGTATTCCCAGGGTGTCTGTAATTACCATTGGTTGTCTAGTCTTAAGCCTCACAAGCTTTCTAACTTGGCAATTTAAGTATTTCTGGATACGACGTTGAATGTCATCCTTAAGATTCTCCCAGTAATACTTTTGTCTAACGCGATTATAAGTTTTAGATACCCCGCGATGCCCACCGATAGGCGAATCATGCAATTCTTTGAAAACCTCATCACGCTTTTCTAAAGGTGCGTATTCTAGCTCCCCAGAACAAATCACAAACTTGACTTCCCCATCCATAAAGACCATATCCACGATACTAAGAAATTCATCAAAGGAAAATCCACAAATCTTTTTACTCCTAGCTATACATATGTCCTTCATTTGCTGTCTGAGCAACAACTCTCGCAATACCTTCAAAGCCTGATAAATCTCAACACGCTTTATCTGCAATGAATGATTCTCACCTTCCGTTTGGATTCATACGCAAAAATATTTTTTATTACTTTGTCTCTTAAGTTCTTGAATCTCGGTCAATAACATATCAGCTACCTTTGGTATTCTACCCTGTAGTTGCAGTATCTTAGTTCCCTCATCTAGAGGTGCGCCTGTACTAGAAACAAAGTAAGCAATATTACCGGAATAGGCTTGAATATGATCCTTCGTATCGACCATATATTCCCGTAATGACAAAAATGACCAATTATCATCTGGGTTTTCAATGACAGCTATTGGGCCTATAGAACCCAAGCCATCTTGACTGAATTCTCCCTGACTTCTAATCAGGGTATTTGTTTGATGATCAGGTGGGAAAGGTCGTGCACTCCCATATTCTTCATCATCATCTGGCTTTATCTCACTCTCCACGTAATCGCGACGTGCCTGAATGCGAGTTCGACCATTCTCGCCCTCGTCAGAAGAAGATCCGGATTCAGAGTCAGGAACCAAACCCTTCCGAACCTTTGGGGGCCTTCCCTATTTCCGAATTGTCACAGGTTTCTTAGTGACGATATCACTATCAGGCTCAGACTCACTCTCGCTTCCTCTAACCTCACCAGAATCTATCCCTCGCGTATCTGCATGCCTATCTACCACATCAGACTGTCGTCTAGAGACTGGCTCAATCTCACTCTCACTCGATGAAGATACCTTGCTTACTTTCGGTATCTTGCGCGGATGACCGCGTTTCTCAACCTCTACAGGTTTCCGATCGAACTCATGTTCAATCTCTATCTCAGGAATTGTCTTCCGAGGGCGACCTCGGTTTTTCCTAACCAGCTCTATCACTGGCTCGACAGGAAGAGTAGGAAGGGAATCTTACTTCCTGGCTCCTTTTCCCTGTGCGCGAGTCACTATATTCACATTGGGACAGTTAGGTGGATTACGTGATAAAGCATCGGCATTGCAATTGAGTTTTCCGGGTTTAAAAATGATCTCGTAATCATATTCGGAAAGTTTAAAACGCCATTTAAACACTCGAGTATTGAGATCGGCGGTCTTAAACCATACTAAAGCTTGATGATCTGTAATTATTGTTGTTTTGCGTCCGTACTCGTAAGCTCTAAATTTCTTAACGCTGTGCAAAATGGCTAACGTCTCTTTCTCGTACACTTCGTATCTTAATTCAGGACCTCTCAATACTCTGGATGTGTACGCTATAGGACGATCTTTCCCAATTGGTCCCTGAGAAAGTACTTCACCAACGGTGAATCCTGATGCATCAGTTGTTATATTATAAGGCTCACTCAAATTTGGAAAACTTAACATTGGTGCTTCGCATGATGCGTCTTTCAGAGTCTGAAAAGCATGTTCAGACTCGTCGTTCCATTCGAAATTGAAGTCTTTCTGAGTAGGGTGGTTAATGGTTTGGAAATTCTCGCGAAATCCTTTATGAACCTACGATAATACCCTCCCAAACCCAAGGATTGTCTTACATTCTTCACACTAGTAGGCTGAGGGAATTCCCTAATAGCCTTCAATTTCTTAGGATCTGGACTAAGTCCTTCTTCGCTCAGAACATGCCCGAGATAAGAGACTTTACGTTTCAAGAACTCGCATTTGGCGGTCTGAAGTTTCAACTCAGCTTTCCTCAGTCTCTCAAAAATGACCCTTACTTTCTCCAAGTGTTCTTTCAAATCCTTGGCGAAAATCATGTATCGTCCATATAGCAGAACATTATTAACCCCTGTAACCCTTTGAACAATTCGTCCATTAGACGCTGCTAAGTGGGTAGGGCATTATTCAGTCCGAACGCCATTCGAATGAATTCAAAGTGGCCGAACGGTGTGCTAAAAGCGGTTTTATGAGTTTCTTTGGGGTTCATCTTAATTTGATGAAACCCAGCCAAATCTAAGACCGTATAATATTAAGCTCCTCCAATTTGATCAAATATCTCTCTAATATTTGGAATAGGATAATTATTTGGCGCTGTAATAGAATTTAATTCGCGAAAATCTAAAACTAACCTCCACCTTGGTTTCTCATCAGGTCCAGGCTTTTTTGGCACGCACCATACAGGACTGTTATAACTTGATTTTGATTTCTGAATGATACCCGCATCGAGTAACTCTTTCATCTGCCTGTTGATCTCTTCTTTAAGAGCATGGAGTTGACTATACTGTCGCGCTTTGACAGGTTCGTCGGTGACAGTTGGTATCTCATGCATTACCATATCTGTCCCGGGTAGCTTTTGCTCTGCCAAGTGAAATAAATCATCGAAGCCCTCTAGAATCCTTTTCACGTGCTCTCTCTCTTCGCAAATGATCGAGCTTTATATGATTGAGTGGAGTATCATCTGGTGCCGCCAGAACAGTGGCTGGCTCTAACTCATATGTATGACTGGTTAAACTCGAGGCTATACTTTTACCGTCCACCCCGAGTGTTTCTTCCAATCCCTCGCTCTCAGAGCAAACTTATGAATAATGGATTGGTAAATCCAAATTCAGATCTTCCCACACTTTTTCTTCACATGGATCAGTCAAATCTTGATTGATATCACAATCAGGTTGGAGAGAAGAAGGAGTATGCCTATCAGACGATTCGGATTTTCCCCATGGTGTCACATCGCTAGAATATAATTCAAACACATATTCCCGCCCATTTAACTTAATGAGGTTTGTCTCGAAATCAATCCTAGCCTTGGATTTACTAAGGAAATCAGAACCTATGATTCCCCTTTCGGGAATTTGGAATTTTTCCGGAACGATATGAAAATTACACCCTGTCCCCAGCACATTTATTCTCCCTGTACCGAGGGTATCTGTTCCGCCTGACCCGATTCCCCTAATTTTTGTCTTTCTACCGGAATCAATACCTTGTGGGTTGGGCATCATATTTTTTAAAATACTCACTTCTGCGCCAGAATCAATTAAAAGCTTGATTGGCCCGTACTCATCCTCTTCCACATTTGAATAGATCAATTTACAACCACCTACAACAGATTTGACATTGATTTGACTAAAATCGTCCTTCTCTCGGACTCCCTGACAAAAAGAAATCTTACTATCGAATATGGTAAACAACCGGCTCTCATAATCTACCTTAGCGCGTCCCTGAACACAGTAATCGATCCCAATGATACCCGAGGCTGTAATGGGAAACTCCCTTGGAATTATCGAGAAATCAAACCCTTCCTTGTTGAGGGTGAACTTAATATTCTCCGAACTCTCTACCAAATCACTACCGATACCCTTAATCGTAAATTTATTATTTTGATCAACCTTGGACCCTTTTGGAACCATATGTTCCTTAATCAAATTCACCTCTGACCCTGTGTCAATCATGAACATACAACCTACCCCACTACACAACCTAACTTTCGCATAAAGAACTTCCCGACTTATTCTCCGACTCCCATCGGTAACAGCTGCAGTAGCAACTCGTCTAACGTCTTCTCCTGAGCAAAGTTGATCGAGCGCTTTTTTGTGGCAGTGTTTCCCGGGGCGCGCACACCTGCGGGCTACTTTTTGAGTTTCTTGACTCATTAAATAAACGTTTCAAACATTCGGCAACGATATGGCCTGGTTTTTTACAATAATTGCAAATTTTTGTGAATTAGGGTTACTTGCCGCCCCTTGATCTTTGTTCTTTAGGGTATAACAATTGCTTGCCACGTGACCTAGTTTGTTACAAATTTGGCAAAACTGTGGCAGCGTTGCGTTTAAAACACTGCTTGGCTGCGTATCCAGGTTGATTACACAGCTGACATATTTCAATCGTACCACATTGTCTAGCGGAATGACCTGGTTGATAACAGAACTGACAAGTACCTTTCGCAACAGTTAGTGGTATCGCAGTGGCATGGCAGCTAGTAAAATATTAAAAATTAGTGCCAGGCCTACTGTAACGAATTGAATGCCATAGAATTATTAATAGCAGCAATCGATAAGAAAATAAGACAAATGTTAAAATGTCAAAGAGTTGCATAATACAAAAACAACTAAAAAAAAAGACTCGAATATAAAAATTAAATTTGATAAAAAAGAATGTATTGGTTGGGGAAATTAAGTGTGCGCTTAATCTTTTTCTGCGCATTGTGTTGAGGAACTTCTACTAGAGGATTACTCGCACATGTGTATTAAGTTAAGCACAGACAATTGGGTGTCAAAAAATTTGATGAAAAAATTATATATTACATAATTAAAACTCATTGTTGCATCGTACAGACACGCGAAAAAGAAGAATATGCTCAAAAACGTGTGTAGGCAGCCTCGAGCAAAAATATCTAAGAAAAAAAAAAGTATGGTGAATTATAAAAAGTGATTATAATTTTGATTGTATGTTTCTAAAATGTACAGTTGTATATTATGCATCTCCACGGGAAATATCTTGATATACAACGCATCTGAATGCATGATTTATCGTAATTGTCAATGCGTCATATGGCGTTGGATTGAAAAAAATCAAGTTGCATAAGATTACAGTCGATCGCATTTAACACCGTAGAATTATTTTTTTATTGCATTGCATAAAAATATATCTGACTTAATCGCAGCGTATTACATTTTAAAAAATGACATTGTAGAGGATCATTTTGGATCATGATGTGTCGAACTAGACTGCTTTGTATTATTATTTTGGATTGAATTTGATTACCTAAATACTGTTGAATCGGATTGGGCTTCAATTCATCACTTTTTATTCATTGCATTGAATTTGATGCACTTGAATCGCATTCAGCTTGAGAATCACTTTTTTTAATTGTATTTGACTGAATGTTGACTTTAGATTATAATGAATCGTATTCGACCATGCCATACCATTTTGAATTGTATTGAATCTGTATTGAATCATTTTGGTATTTTTATATTTATATCAATTGTATTCATCCCTCTATAATTTTGATGTTATTTTTTATTCTTTTTTCAACTTTTAACATGTTTGACCCGCCGATTGCCTTGAATTAATTTTGAAAATTGTGTTCGCTGCCGTGCCACTGTGAAGGCACTATAAATCGAATTGAATCGCATTGGATCGCATTGGATCGGATTGGATTGGATCGCATCGCATTGGATCGAATCGCATCGCCTCGGATCGCATTGCATCGAATGGGGTCGCATCGCATCGCATCGGATCGGATTGGATTGGATCGCATCGCGTCGCATTGGATTGGATTGAATCACATCGGATCGCATTGGATTGGGATCGGATCGCATTGGATTGAATCGCATTGGGATCAGATCGCATCGGATCGCATTGGATTGGATTGGATGGGATCGCATCGGATTGGATTGTATTGAATCACATTGGATCGGATTGGATTAGATCGCATCACATTAGATTGGGTTGGATCGGATCGGGTTGCATCGCATCGCATCGGATCGCATTGGATCGGATCGGGTCGCATCGCATCGCATCGGATCGGATTAGATTGAATCGCATCGCATCGGATCGGATTAAATCGCATCGGATCGCATTGGATTGGGATCGTGTCGCATTGGATTGAATCGCATTGGGATTGGATCGCATCGGATCGCATTGGATTGGATTGGATTGGGATCGGACCGGATTCGTATTAAATTAATTAACTTTCAACTGGAAAATAATAAGGGGTCGAAGAGGGAAAGTAACCCCGCCTCCTTCCTCCTCGCCCCCAGCAGCAAAAGAAATAAAAGACAAATCTGAGATTAACACCAGCTGTGTATCGATATTGAAAGTACCTAAAAAAAAAACTTTCAATTATTGTAGCAGTGAGGTATTAAGATATTTTCTGTACCTGAAAAATGAAGTACCAAGACTATGAGTACTTTCGCATTAACGACTTTATGATAAAATTATTCAGTAATTGGGACTACTAGTTCTAAGTCATGTAACCGTTAGAATCTATAAGTCATTTTTCATGGTTTAATTCGAATTTTAGGGATTGACATTGAAAAAGGAACAATCAAATCATCGAATAATTTCAAAAAACCTGAAACGTTTATATATTTATATAAAACTTAAGTACTCCCTAAATTGTTATACTGTTCACCTATATGGACACCAAATTATAATGTTGATATTTATAAACTTGAAAAGGTGAATCATAAGTTTTTGAGGTATTTGGTTTTTAAGGATGGGAATCCAATAAATAAAATATCACACGATTATGGAAGCATAGCTAGGAAGTATTCAGTTGCATCTATAAAATCATTGCATGAAATAAATGATCATGTTTTTACTTTCAAAGCTGTTAGAAACTTGTACTCTACTCAGGCTGATAGGATTGATTTATTTCCGATTAGAAATATTTGATTCAATATAAGAAATCCTAGGGAATTGGTTGAATCAAATTGTAAAACAAATTTATTATATTATTTTGTTACGAACAGATTGAAGAGAGGTTGGAATGGTTTATCCGTTGATACAAGAAATTGTAATTATATTAGTTTATTTAAGAAAGATATTAAATCTAAATTTTTGAAATTTGAATGAGAAAGTTGTTATTGTTATTGATGAAATGTATATAATTAATTATGTATTAAAGAACATTTATGTCCGTTGATGATGAAAATAAATAAAAAAATAAATTAATTTATTAATTTTATTGATAATTATATTGTTTAAGAATATATAAATTCTAAAATATGTTTATTAATAAATGGATCTATATAGCGTGAATAAAATTAACAGATTATTCAATCTAAAATTATTCTGACTGACTGATTGCTGCCTGACCCTTACTCACTCACACAATGTTTAAACAACCAAACTTAAGTGCGAAGCACACAAGCAAGTAGAGCGCGCAATCGATTCCTGTCCCTCTACAACTCCTGTGCCCTAAGCGGCAACTCTGACTCGAGTGGCGACCACGGTCGTAAATACAGGTCCGGAAACTCTAGCGGAGGGAGTGAGGCTGTTAAAGTCGCAGATCTGTGCTTCGAAAATCGGCCACTCTGAGGTGCTGCGGGCGGTGTGAGCACGGGAGGATTGTTCTGATTGGTCGAACTTAGCGTTGTCGTAATGTGGTTATCAACGGCCAGACACGATTAAAACAAACCCTTAAAGTGTATTTTTGTATTTATGTAAAGATTTTTAGTTAGAATTTTAATTCTTAAACACAAAAGAAATTTATAACACAAAATTTGTACAGTAAGCGAGAATTTTTTTTATGCAAATTTTTGACATGATACCTGAAAAGAAATAATAATTAGTAAAACCAACGATGAATTAATAAATGATTGTAATAAATGTGAAATATACCAACTATCAGAAATCAAATCTTAAAAATAACGCCGTGGGAATACATTCTTATTTTGTGGAATTTAACTTATTGCCGTTATGTAATTTATAAATAAATTTCACTTTTAACAGTGAGCGACAACTGTTTAAAAAAAATTTGTGTGAAAAAACATAATAAATTATCGAGTAAACAAATGTTGGCATAATTAAATTTAATTCAATATTTCTATTAATAATCTATTAATAACCGTCTATTTAACCGAAACCAAAATAAACAACCATCATAACTAAGTTTTTATGGTTAAGCCCCGAAGGGGCACAATTTAAATATAAGCTTAAATACATCGATTTTAAATAAGTAGCGTGGTCTAGTGGACTGACTCAATGCGTCATCTTTTGCTGGTGCCGGGTTCGAATGCCGGTCGGGATTTTTTTTTTAACAAAAAATTGAAAATAGTGTGAAAATTTACGTTCAAGTAGAACAAATATTTATACACGATTTTATAATATCAGTTGTGAGAAAATATAATTTTATTTTTACCATCTTTGAATTAAAAATGGAGTTGGATCATTTTAAACTTATAGGCGCGAACGATTTTAATACAATAAATAACAACTAAATAGATGACCAGCATAATTAAGCTTTTATGGTTAAGCCCCGAAGGAGCACAATTTAATTATAAGCTGAAGCACATCAATTATAAATAAGTAGCGTGGTCTGGTGGATTAAGTCATTGCGTCATCTTTTGCTGGTGCCGGGTTCGATTCCCGGTCGAATTTTTTTTTTTTTTTTCATTCTTCGAACCAAAATGATGGGATAATTAAAGTAACTAAGAGTTTAGTTAGAGGAGGTTTTTATAAATATCTTCAAACAACATCGTACTTAAAATTGATAAAATAAAAACGAGTTAACTTCATTTTTTTTAATTCAATGTGATATAATAAAAATCGTTTTCGGAGATGACAAAAGTTTGAAAATCGTGTATGAATATTTACCTTCAAGTTTAAAAAATATTTATACATGATTTTTTTATTTCAGTTGAACGAAAATGTAATTTTAATTTTACCACTTTTGAATGGAAAATAAACTTGGGTTAATTTTAACTTTTTATAAGGTGCGATCGATTTCAATAAAATTAAAAACAAAACAATAAACAACCGACATAATAAAGTATTTATGGTCGCACTGAAGTTGTATGGTCTGCTGGTTTATGAAAAACCAATTTATATATTGCTGCTCCCAGATTATATTTTCGGTTGGATTAACTATCTTTTTTTTAAATATGTATTTTTTTTGTATAATTTTTTGTTTGTTAGTTGAATTAAAATGATCAATTAATTGCGGTCGCAGTTTAACGAGCTTCGTGATACTTGAAATTTTAACTTTTTAAGTTTGCTAAACTGCAACCCAAATTATTTTATCATTTATCAAACAATACATTAAACAAAAAAAAAAGTTTTAATCATGGATATAAATTTGGAATAAAATTTTTGTTTTTTCTATTTTTTTTTTTTTTTTTTTTTTTTTTCAAACGGAAATTGTAACTGGGAACGGCAAAATATAAATTGGTGCCCTAAACCACCAAGTTTGGTATTGTTTGTAATTTGAACTAAAATGATAAAATAATTTCGATCGCAGTTTAGCAAACTTAAAAAGTTAAAATTTCAAGTATCTCGAAGCGCGTTAAACTGCGACCGCAATTAATTGATCATCTTAATTCAACTAATAAACAAAAAATTATATAAAAAAAAATACATATTTAAGAAAAAGATAGTTAATCTAACCGAAAATATAACCTGGGAACAGCAATATATAAATTGGTTCTTTATAAACCAGCAGACCATACAACTTCAGTGCTTGCGACCATAAATACTTTATTATGTCGGTTGTTTATTTTGTTGTTTTTAATTTTATTGAAATCGATCGCACCTTATAAAAAGTTAAAATTAACCCAAGTTTATTTTCCATTCAAAAGTGGTAAAATTAAAATTACATTTTCGTTCAACTGAAATAAAAAAATCATGTAAAAATATTTTTTAAACTTGAAGGTAAATATTCATACACGATTTTCAAACTTTTGTCATATCCGAAAACGATTTTTATTATATCACATTGAATTAAAAAAAATGAAGTTAACTCGTTTTTATTTTATCAATTTTAAGTACGATGTTGTTTGAAGATATTTATAAAAATCTTCTCTAACTAAACTCTTAATTACTTTAATCATCCCATCATTTTGGTTCAAAGAATGAAAAAAAAAAAAAAAAAATTTGACTGGGAATCAAACCCGGCACCAGCAAAAGATGACGCAATGACTTAATCCACCATACCACGCTACTTATTTATAATTGATGTGCTTAAGCTTAAAATTAAATTGTGCTCCTTCGGGGCTTAACCATAAAAGCTTAATTATGCTGGTTGTCTATTTAGTTGTTATTTATTGTATTAAAATCGTTCGCGCCTATAAGTTTAAAATGATCCAACTCCATTTTTAATTCAAAGATGGTAAAAATAAAATTATATTTTCTCACAACTGATATTATAAAATCGTGTTTAAATATTTGTTCTACTTGAACGTAAATTTTCACACTATTTTCAATTTTTTGTTAAAAAAAAAAAATCCCGACTGGGATTCGAACCCGGCACCAGCAAAAGATGACGCTAGGAGTTAGTCCACTAGACCACGCTACTTATTTAAAATCGATGTATTTAAGCTTATATTTAAATTGGGTCCCTTCGGGGCTTAACCATAAAAACTTAATTATGATGGTTGTTTATTTCGGTTTCGGTTACTTTAATTACGCCAATATTTGTTTACTCGATAAATTATTATGTTATTTCACACATTTTTTTTTAAAACAGTTGTCACTCACTGTTAAAAGTGATCAAATTTATTCATAAATTACATGTCAGGAGTAAATTTTTATAAAATATGAGTAAATGAGACTTTATTTTGATAGTTTAATTATTATTTTTCAAGGATTTACATATTTTTTTCATTACTATTATCAAGTCATCATCAACATTTTTGCTATTGTTGTTTAAAAAAAGAATCCGTTATAATAAATTTTCATCATGAAATATTTCAAATTCGTAAACAAAAATAAATTAACTAAAACCTTAGGTCCAAAAAAAAAAAAAAAAAACACTTCTTGAGGGTTTGTTTTTGTCGGCTGAGGTTAGAGACAAAGACGGAGCGCGTCAACTGTCAATAGACGACGACGTCAGGCTCAGCCAATAAGAGCGATTCAATTCGATCTCACACCGCCCGCGGCGCCTCCAAGTGGTGAGAGTTCGAAACTTTTTTCGGTTCATAAGAGCCTTACCCCCTCCACTAGAGTTGCCGGACCTGTATGTACGACCGTGGTTACCTGAATGACAACAACCTTCCTTGAGTAAAGAATTAAATAATTAATCAACGATGATGAACACACAATCCACGCAGTAAGAATTTACGCTAGGCAATGAATGTATCTAAACTGGTTACGAGTGTCCTACCTTCAAGAAGCAAATGTTGTGTCAAACATAAAAGGAGTGAGGAAGATTAAAAAAAATTTGTCTAGTTAAATGCTCCTAGTAAAAAAAATGAAAAAAAAATAATAATAACCCCAAAACTACTAAATCCAAGTGTCAATGATTAATTAAGATTCTAAATTTAATTCAATCAGTCCAACAAACAATGTGATAATTAAACCTTAACCGCAAAAATAAAAATAAAAATAATTTAAAAATATATATATTATTAAACATGAAACTAAAAAGAAACTAAACAGACCTGATCCTTTGTAAATACTAAATTAGTCATACTGATTTCTTGAATTAAATTGCTTAGATTGCATTTTAAGTTAACAAAAGTGTGATAGTATCTTCCTAGCTTGCTTGCTTCTTTAAAAAAAACAACAACCCATACAGGAATCCTAAATTTATCAATTAACTCAAATAAGAGAATAAAATTACTAACTTGGCAGATCCAACGCCTTCCTTCGTCTAGCTATAACAAGATCTACAAAACTCTACCCAAAAATTTTAATCTATGAGTCTAAACTCAATGGTGTAAACAGATTTCCTGGATCCCTGCAAGGGTCTTACACCCTCGAGGTTTTAATTAAACTTGGTATTTTCACAATCCACAAGTAAAAAATATCAAAGTAAAAATTATAATGTTACACCCCAAGTCTAACGCCTTTCACTGCTGTATCCGGACTTGAAGTTAAATTGATCAAAAAGCTAACTTGTGCTTTTCCAATATAAAAGGTTTGTTTTGAAAAAAAAACTAACAAATATAATGCATTCTCTCTCCTGCTATACCAAAATCTGTAGTATAAATTAAGAAAAAACTAGTACAGATTTAACGCATTTTGAGGCTTTGACAAAATCTAAAAAAAAAAAATAAAAGGATTCTAGTCCCACTGTGATTGAGCAATTCCCAAAAAAAACTAGTAGGTCTAACGCTTTTCAGCTTTAACAAGACCTACAGAAATTATCCTTACAAGGATAAAAAAAAATATTTTCAAGCTAACAATTCAACGCTTTCTTATAACAAACTTATACAGAGTGTTTTTATAAATTAAATTATAAATCAGCAGATTTAACGCCTTTCTGGCTTTAACAAAATCTACCCTAAAAACTGAAACTATGTCAATAAAATTTAAAACCTCTGGTGAGTTTAACGCCTTTCAATCAGCTTTAACAAAATTAACACAGTAATTTATAAAAAAAAACTGAATAGCAGATTTAACGCATTTCCCTTGCTATAACAAAATCTACCATTAAAATTCTTACAAAATTTTCTATAACGCTCTTGGCTATATCAAGACCTAAACTTGAAATTGACTTATAAAAAAAATTCACAAATTTTATAAACTCTAACTGAAAATTGTAACCTACTCTCTACAAAACCAAATTTTTTCTTGACTCTCTATCAAACTGATCCCACCCAATGCAAGACTGACTAAAGATTTTGTAAAGAATGGGTAGAGAATGCTGTTCGATTAATCAGGGGCTTCCCTATTCAGGTTCTCTTAAAAAAAAACATTCACTACAAGGTAATCCCGGTTGAACCCCCACTTTTTATATGACGTCTGGGGCTAAATTTTATTATTTAATTTAAAGCAAAATATACTATGGTTCGGATCTAGGGTATAATTTTACCTTTTTAGGCCTTTTGGCCTGGGAAATAGTGAATTTCAAAATTTTACTCTCTATTGAGAACCTGACCGATCTTGGGAGGATAGAAAAACCCCGACTGTTTTCACAGCCAACGAGTACCTTTGAGGAAAGGAGATTTTATTGATTTTCTCAAAGGGACTACAGCATTTTTATCCAAACAGGATAATTGACTCAATTTAACAAGTCCTCAACTGTACGGAGTACAGCATCAGAAAAAACTTACTGTTTTCACAGCTAATTCAGGTTAAATTGAGGTGAAAGAAGAGTAATTGTGCAAATATTATTTAAGTTACTAAATTATTACTTTTTAAAACAATATTTCGCCTTCTGGATGGTTTGGGTAAGACAAGAAGAAAATTTATGTTTTGGAAGAGTCATTCTTATAAAATATTTCCAGGTGTGAAGAAATTTTTATAAAAATACCCCTGTCCTAGACTAAAGTTCGGTAAAATGTGTTTACTCCTACGATAAGACGCGAAAAAATGATCATTTTTTATGTTATATAAAATTTGAAACCACTTTACAAGTCTATCAAGTCGTTTTTTAGCAAAACCATCATCGAATGACCATACTGAGTAAATTCATCAAGAAATACTTACCTGAATCAATAAAAAGTTATTTGTTTGACAAGTCTGAAATCTTAGAATTGTCTCCATGATAATGAAGTTCGATGAAAAACTATGCAAAGTAAAAAAGTTCCTAAAATCAAGGAATTAGATTTTTTTTTAAATCACTTGATAGTTGAGAAAATTTTATAAATAACTTTTGTCGTGAAAACACCATCAATGCATAAGTTTTTGGGGTGCAGAGATCTTTTCAAAAACCCCTTGTCCCAAATACAGCTTTGTGTCATACTGCAACCAGATTCAAATTTTTTTTTTTTTTTTTTTTTTTTTTTTTTTAATCCTGGCAACCTTGCTTGTAGGTAAAGACCCATTACAAGGGGAGTATCAACCACATATGTGTGAGGCACCCACGCCACCTACTCTAAGTTGTTTTATACAGTTGTCACTGTTTTGCCTTTCTCATGCTTTTTAACGTGGTTTCTGCCCAATTCTCGTTTTTGTGTCCCTACTCTAATAACCCCCTTAAGAAACCCCGATTGAGCGAATCTCTCTAGCGAGTCTTGCATTTTGGTTTTCGGGGACTCAGTCGACCCTACTAGCTGAGAGCGCATCGGGATACTCTAGCTCAACCCGGTTAAGTAGTCAGCCTTACACACTTTTTTCGGTTGGGCATCGGTCGACTTTATTCCTGCGATTCAGACTCGCAGCTGGTCAATGTTTTCGGAGAGAATTTAGTCGGTCATTAGGATGTCCGAGTTGGAACAAGTGATGTAGGGCATCCTACCTCACCTAAGCTACAGTGGACTTAATCCCGACAATTTTAACGCGTGGACGAACCCACGACCCCAAGATTGGAAGGCGCGTGCTCTAGCTCGGAGCCACTGCGGCTCTTTTTTAACCAGATTTAAAATAATAAATTATTATTTAATAATGATTCGAGTGCTTGCTTTCAACATATTTCTTTTGCGCACAACAGATTCAAGTTAATCACTACAAGAATCCGTGATTCCCACTTCGAGGCTCAATTTTTATTTAAATTGAAAAAAAATTTCAAATCTGCCGAATACTAATTGCTTTTGATTTTCTCGAAAGCAACAAAATTTTCCTATGACTCAAGAGATTTGGTAAAGACATCATAATCACTACATAAACTTTTTAACACAAATATGAATATACCAAGCTTATTTTTGGCTACACCTTAACTATCGAACAATCATACTGTAGTTAATAGTGAAAACATATCTCGGTCCAATAAAAATGTTTGTTTATCAAGTTTAATCACCGAGAGAAAAAAAGAGTGTCTGCTGACTTATAGGTTATACCTGCTGCGCTAACCAGAGAGTGTCATCTGCTCTCGCAAAAAAGAGTATCTGCTACTATCGGAGTAGTAAGGGACACACTTGTGGGTATCACCTGACACGCTTGGCGAGAAGGACAGCTTTATTCATCTGCCGTACCACGAAAAATTTTCTGCATGCGTCGTGGAGTGCATAATGTTATATTAACATGTTTTAAGAGTGCTGCGTACGTTATTCGTATTTAATAAATATATAGTTTTAGTGTGCTACTGTAGAAAATTATCTAAATAGATCAGTTTTAAATATATATACACGATACTTCCGTCGTAGTTTCGGCCTAAAAATTATTTTTTTTATTTATATATAATGTTTATGTCGATTGGATTTTTTATTATTTTACTACTGAAATGATAACTTCTCATCTTCAATTTTTATTACTTTAATCGATATTATATTTTATTTCATAATCAACTATGAATAATTTTAAATTTCAATGAAAAATTAGTTTTTATGATGAATAATTTATGATTACTAATTTTTCTTGTAATTAAAGTTTTTTTTTTCAACAATAAATAAAATTAATTTTTCATAAGAAAAAGAAAAAGTATTATAGGTCACAACTATATGATAAATCCCATACAATTGTTTAGGTTATGTTCATTAGGCAGTCACTCACGTTTTTTTCAAGCGTATGCAACCACCTCCTACTCAAGTGCGGCTGTTAATCTAAAAAGGAGTATCTGATGCTATCGGTGACGAGAGCAATCGCTGACCCACCGATTTTTTCATAGGGGGTGTCGGCTGATAATTTTTTCTCTCTACTTTTCTCTACTCGCTTCTTTTGCTCTCAGCAATTTCTAAACTATAGTTTAGAAATTGCCAACCTGTTTAAGCTTAGCTTGAGTTTTGCTGCCATAAATAATTTTATGGATGTAGAAGGGGAGTGAGTAATGAAACAAGACACATTATTACCATTATATACAATTTGATAATTTATTTACAATATTTACAGACCTTTTGTAGTGAGTATTACAGTAATGAGTTATTCCAGTTGAGTAAAAACATTAACAAACAACCTTGATAACAAACAATAAGTTGAGTTAAAGTACCCCTTGATGAATGAGCTTGTTGTGATGATAAAACCTCTTTTTTGTTGAGCAGCGTCCTGGGATGATTGTTTATGATGAGTAGATCCTTTAAAGAGTAAACCAGTTGAGCGTTGCTGTGAGATTTGTAAGTACATCTTTGATGAAGAGCCAAGCAAAAGTAGCAAGTGCACCATGTGGCGGGGACGAGGTTATGGTTGCTGGCTAGCAACCAAACGATGAGTTGATGAATATTTTCCACCCTTACTGAGCTTCAAGTAATTTGCAGGTGCTCAATAATATTTGTTGTTTACTCACTTATCACTTTTCCACTGAGTTTGACCAGAATATTTCGAGAACTTTGATTTTACTTGCTTGACCGAGGCGTGGTCGAGCTAACCAAAACATGAGTAGAAGCTTGAGAAATGCCGTAGAGATTCACGTTTATTATGATAAAAAGTGATGCAGAAGTGCCCAATAATATTTATTATGCGTTCACACATTACTACTTTGTTGAGTTTGTCAGCCGATTATTATTGAATCCGTCATGAAGGTCGCTGTCACGAGGCGTGAAAGCGGGCCAAGAAAACATGAAGTGAGAAAATGTACTTAGCAGTTGAGCTAACACGTTTTGAGCTTTACATAACGTGCAAGCACTCATTAATTACTCACGCACTCATACATTACATTTTTGGTTGAGGATTACTGCAAATTATTATTGAATTTGCTTGAGTATTTTTTAGCACGAGGTGCAACATGAGCCGACATGAGTTAACCTACATCGAGGGCCCGAGCACGAGGCTACCACAGAGGAGGCGCTCGTTCGGTGAGCCAGCCGATAAGTGACTGACGCGAGATAATTGAGGCGGCCGATTTAAATATTCAATTAATACTCAACATTCCGCCCGCCATCAACCTTGATGTTGATTTGATGATTTTTGCTAACTTTGAGACGTACCTGGAGAAGGTTGACGTAGCCGTTTGACCTTAACCAGCCTGGTGAGTCCATTTTTCTGGAATTTGATTCGATGACTCTCACCATTGAGCATTTGTTTGATGTTGAGAATTCGTTCGTGAGTAGTATTAAAGAACTAACCTTAAGTAGGTGAGAAAGGCGAAACCGTTCTTAGATGACTGAAGATGGTGTAAGTATCCTGCAGCCCACCGATTCCAAAGTAGTTGAACTTGGCGTTGTATTAACTGCCACCTTGAGAATCTTGAAATTGAGAGCTCCCAAAGCTAAGGTTTAGGAACGGTGTTGAGCGCTGAGCCAACCAAGAAATATCTAAGTTTGAACACATCCAAAATCTTGCGAGTCATTCTTGAGTTGTTTCAATGGACGAGAAATGAGAATATATTCAATTTGAGCAAGAAGAGTCGTAAATTCCTCTTACGTTGATTGAATAAGTGTCTAATAGATTGAGTACCATTTAATTTGAACTAGAAGAGTCGTAAGCTCTTCGTCTTTGTGATTCCATAAATTGAGTGACGCACGTAAAATTTTATTAATTTTACTTATGCCTTTCATTTCCTACCCATGAGATAGGTAGAGAGAGAGTTGAAACTTCATTCACTTCCACCTTGAGTAACGAGCTTGTAGAATTTATTATTCTCCAGCTGAGCGTGGTTGAGAATTTTGAGTAGAGCTTCGTTAGCTCCTTGAAGATTTGTATCGTAAGTTGAGTATAACGTGCTGGCAAACCTCTTCTTGATGTTAACCTTCTGTATGCTGCCATAAATCCGACTGTCAAATGATCAGTTACTGCATCCAAATGTACCGCTGATGATGAAAAATATACAAAGTGTGATTCTAATCTTCGTTAATTTGAATCCTCAACCTTTCTAAAACTTATCGCAGAGCGGCCCAGCCAATAAGTCGACCCCAGTATGAGTGAAAGGGTGAGAGAGGGTTACTCTAGCTAGTAGTAACTCCCCCAGGAGTTGTCGAGCATGATCCGCCTTCTGACTTGTACTAACCACACTGCGCGCGAGATGTGTGATTTGACAATCGCTCGACTACGATGATCCAATACTTTTGACGAATTTTGGCAAAAGTGAGTTGAGTACCACAGAGATGAGCGTCTTTGTGAGCTTGATCCAAGTGGAGCCTCGTAATTGGTTAATCATGAGATATAATTGCTGGATGCTTTAAGGAAGTTGCAAATCTCGCCTGGTAAAGACGACCTCCTACTTGTATAATTTCTTCCGCATCCTTGTAAACCGTGAGCTGATTGAAAATATGAGCTTGAAACTTTCGAGTTTGGCAGTAACTTGAGTTTTCTGAGCAGTACGCTTGCTGAGTTGCTTTTTCTCATACAGAAGAGATTTGCCTGGTTGAGTTGATCTGCAATTAGATGGCTTGGCTATGACGAAATGGATATTTTGAAAATATCTCGGGCAATCAAGCACCAAACCAAGAGCCTATGCAAGGTGATGAACGATGAGTGACATTAGATGCGCTCTCACGTCTGGTGAGGATCCACGTTGACTTTGAGTACGACCTGAGTGAGAATTGATCCAAGCCAATACCACCTTTGAGCTTGGACCATAAATTGATAAAGTTGAGTTTAGATAATGAATCTCTTACATCGTGGTTTTTGAGCTTTACCAACAAGTGAAAAGCCTACAATTCCAGCCCTGATTTGGTGATTTACCTAGGTTGGGCCACCTTGGTTTTTGAGCATACAAAAAAGATTGATATCCCCGTAGTTGATGATCGAACTCTGAGAAAAATAACCGCAGCCATGGCGTCTTGAGATGCATCAGAGAATCTCTGAAGATAAACTGTTGAGCTTTTCATTGTCCCATGAGAATTTGAGCAGCTATGGCTCTTAAAGGAGGATTTTGATTTGATAACTACAGGTGAGATGATGCTGATGGGGTCTGAGATTGGAGCCACTTGTGATCTTTTCTGCAATTGTAGGTATTTCAGTGAGAGTGCGAATACGTTTCGACGTGGGAGCCACTTCGTGCTGATGATTTGCAGATTTGTTATTAAAATCTACCTTAAGTTTGATGGTATGCATGATACCACCTTTTGAGAAATTTGAGTGACTCGGATTCCATGTTGTAATTGAGGAATCCGCCCGCCATGCGTAATTGTTCCAGTTGCTCTGTCTTTTCTTCTAATTGAGTATCCCAGCTCAACCACAAATGTCGTCTGCGGCGACTTTGAGTAAACACTTCACTGAGGTGGGTGGTTTTGATCTTCATTTTGAGCTAATTGGAGCAAGCCTTGATTGATAAAGATTGCGCAGCTGGAGAGTCATGAAACCCATGAGGGACTGTGTTGAGCTTGCAGTGAGCCTCTTAAAGATTTTCACCTACTCAGATGATTCACTGCATTTCTCGATCTTGCAGATGACCGAAAATTTGCCAATACCTTTTTTGTGATGTCCGTCAAACACGTGCTTGTGTAAGCGAACCCAAGTGAGTAAATTCACGATGTTGAGCCATAATGCGAAACCTGGGTGCGTTATGTCATTGAGTGAGTCCAGAAGTTGTGACCGCTGACCCGTTGAAAACCCAGCGAAGCTTTGTCATGAAACTGTCCAGGCAAAGGAGTCCATGGTGAAGAGGGTAACACAAGTTTTTTGTTGAGTCATACCTTCACCACTGGCCACATGTGGTTGAGTTCGACAATGGATTTGAGTTTTTTGAAGCAACCTCTGCCGTTTTGAATCCTGCAGTGAGTTTCGAGTAAATGCAGTTTGCAGAGGTCGTCCTTCGGCTTGAGAACTGTGTGATGATCAGAGGTTGGTACCTCTCCTTCAGTCCAAAACTTGGAAATTGCTTCCAGCAGCAATTCAACAGTGACCGTTCTTGCGTAATTAGAACTCTAGGAGCTTCTAAAGAGTTTTGAGCTGGTCCAAATAACAAGCCAGCCAAAATTGATGATTGAGCTCCAGGTTCGTCAGGAGCACCTCTGATGATGTTTGGCTTGATTTTTTTGCCGTAATGATCCGCGCGAATGATGATAAAGAAGTCACGAGGCTGACCACAAGCTGGATCAGCTGATGTAACTCGTTGAGATATAACCAGGAATGTACACTGTACGAAACCGAAGGAAATGATGACGACAACTGCTTGAGTGAGTGTGCAGTGATTTTATACTTGAGTGGTTCGATGAACGGAGCTGATCGTGAAGAGAACCATGCCGTGAGTGTGTCCGGGTGACGTGCCACTGAAGCCCAGAATTGGTACGTTTGATATTTTTGTGGTCGAGCTAACCAAAACATGAGTAGAAGCTTGAGAAATGCCGTAGAGATTCACGTTTATTATGATAAAAAGTGATGCAGAAGCGCCCAATAATATTTATTACGCGTTCACACATTACTACTTTGTTGAGTTTGTCAGCCGATTATTATTGAATCCGTGATGAAGGTCGCTGTCACGAGGCGTGAAAGTGGGCCGAGAAAACACCAAGTGAGAAAATGTACTTAGCAGTTGAGCTAACACGTTTTGAGCTTTACATAACGTGCAAGCACTCATTAATTACTCACGCACTCACACATTACATTTTTGGTTGAGGACTACTGCAAATTATTATTGAATTTGCTGGAGTATTTTTTGGCACGAGGCGCAACATGAGCCGACATGAGTTAACCTACATCGAGGGCCCGAGCACGAGGCAACCGCGGAGGAAGCGCTCGTTCGGTGAGCCGACCGATAAGTGACCGACGCGAGATAATTGAGGCAGCCGATTTAAAAATTCAATTAATACTCAACACAACCTGATATTAAAAATCTGTAAATAACGTTAATAAGCTTTCAAACAATCCTTGAAAAAAAAATCGAATTCTACAACAGGCTAACTTGACGGTTCGAGAAATTTGATAAAAAATTTTTGTCATGAAAGAAATTTCTCGATTTTTTCGGAAGTAATAATCATTATCATGCCAAGCAGATTGTAATATTTTTGAGCACCTCAAATTTTCTTATGACTACAGAAATATGATCAAATTATCCGACTCTCGATGAAAACCTTTAAACTATCTAATAACTTTTTCTAGCAGATTCCTGGTTACTTATTTGCATTTTCAAAAGATTGTACTAAGTATGTTCGTGAAGACGTAGCAGGGTCGTGAAACGATTGTTAGTCAGATTCTACAACTGATTAACTTGAAGGTTAAAAGAACTTGATTCATTATTTCTGAGGTATAAAATAAACTTCATTATAAATCAAGCGTCTCAGATTTAAGAATGATGTTTAAATATGCCACTGTCCAGCATGAAAAGAAGTAGGTTATCTCATAAAGTTAAATTGTCAATATCACCATTCACATTTTTTAACATTTTATTAGTTCGTCAAACTGCAATTTAGTTACACTTTTATAGTATCGACTAATCGTTTGAAATATTCTTAAAAAGCCGAAGCTTGCACATTCAATCTTTTCAGTGTTTAAAAATTTCGTAAAGCTGCATTTTAGTTGCGCGTTGAAGTATCGACTAATCGTACTAAGTAGTCTTGAAAAAACGTAGCTCCATCAAGCTACGATTTTTCAAGAATACTGACAGCAGTTATCGATAATTTGAAAACTTAAGTAGAATGAAGCTTGACAAATTTTTCAAATAGCGAATAGATTTGACAAGCAAGCTTCGTCTTTTCATGAATTCTAATAACAATAACCTCATAAACCTATGATTTTAAAGTGCAGCTTAATGAACTAAGAAATTAAATGAAAAATCAAGTAGTAGTTATGGCTTTTATACTTTCGCCATGATGTCAAGAGAATAGTTTTTCGCCCCCAAGTATTGGAAAACCTACTCAACTCATTCTGGGAAAGTGGCATTTTCGAAACATCATCTGGAAATCGGAATCTTTTGATTATAGATATGGCTTAACCAAAAAAACTTGCATCAAATTCTTTTGATCTTCAAACTAACCAGCTTGAAGACCCAAATTTCATCATTCAGTTAACCTATCGAGACTAGGCAAAAATGTTCATCGAATTAAAATATCACCTAGGCGATTTCAAAACTATTAAGCATAACAACAAACAATTTATTAATGATTAAGCTACGATTTTTCAATAATACTTACCAGCAGTTATCGATAGTTTGAAAACTTAACTAGAATGAAGCTTGACAAGCTTTTCAAATATCTCATAGATTTGACAAGCAAGCTTCGTCTTTTCATGAATTCTAAGAACAATAACCTCATTAACCTTAGAGCCGCAGTGGCTCCGAGCTAGAGTGCGCGCCTTCCAATCTTGGGGTCGTGGGTTCGAGCCCGGGTCTCGGCGATTTTTTCGAGTGTTTTTTCACGCGTTAAAATTGTCGGGATTAAGTCCACTGTAGCTTAGGTGAGGTAAGGATGCCCTACATCACTTGTTCCAACTCGGACATCCTAATGGCCGACTAAATTCTCTCCGAAAACATTGACCAGCCGCGAGTCCGAATCGGAGGAATAAAGTCGACCGATGCCCGACCGGAAAAAGTGTGTAAGGCTGACTACTTAACCGGGTTGAGCTTGAGTATCCCGATGCGCTTGCGGCTAGTAGGGTCGACTGAGTCCCCGAAAACCAAAATGCAAGCATCGCTCGAGAGATTCGTTCAATCGGGGTTTCTTAAGGGGGTTATTAGAGTAGGGACACAAAAACGAGAATTGGGCAGAAACCACGTTAAAAAGCATGAGAAAGGCAAAACAGAGACAACTGTATAAAACAACTTAGAGTAGGTGGCGTGGGTCCCTCACACATATGTGGTTGACACCCCCCTTGTAATGGGTCTTTACCCACAAGCGAGGTTGCCAGGAATACAACAACAACAACCTCATTAACCTAAGATTTTAAAGTGCAGCTTAATAATCTAAGAAATTAAATGAAAAATCAAGTAGTAGTTATGGCATTTAAACCTTCGCCATGATGTCAAGAAAAAAGTTATTCACTCCCAAGTATTTTTAAACCTACTCAACTCAATCTGGGAAAGTAGCATTTTCAAAACATCATCTGGAAATCGGAATCTTTTGATTATAGATAAGGCTTTAACGAAAAAAATTTTGCTGAGACTTCTTTTCATCTTCGAATAAACCATTTAAAAGACCTAAATTTTATGATTCAGTTAACCTAGGCTACGATGTTCATCGAATTAAAATATCACCTAGGCAATTTTAAAACTATCAAGCATAACAACAAACAAACGGTTAATGATTGAGCTACGATTTTTCAATAATACTTACCAGCAGTTATCGATAGTTTGAAAACTTAACTAGAATGAAGCTTGACAAACTTTTCAAATATCTAATAGATTTGACAAGCAAGCTTCGTCTTTTCATGAATTCTAATAACAATAACCTCATAACCCAAGTTTTCAAAGTGCAGCTTAATCAACTAAGAAAATAAATGAAAAATAAAGTAGTTGTTATGACTTTTATACTTTCGCCATGATGTCAAGAGAATAGTTTTTCGCCCCCAAGTATTGGAAAACCTACTCAACTCAATCTGGGAAAGTGGCATTTTCGAAACATCATCTGGAAATCGGAATCTTTTGATTATAGATATGACTTAACCAAAAAAATTTGCATCAAATTCTTTTCGACGCTTGAGTTCAAGAAGGTGTCAACTCAAAATTTTTTTTAATAACATGACAACTCAGAATTTTTTTTATTAACATGACAACTCAGAATTTTTCTTATTAACATGACAACTCAGAATTTTTTTTATTAACGTGATAACTCAAAATTTTTTTTATAAACATGACAACTCGAAGGAAATTTTCTTTTAGAAAATTTTTTTCCGAAAGTAATAGTTCAATGAGATCGCTTAACACTGATTTGAGATTATTTTTTTATTTTTTCCTCTACTGATTTAATCCTTTTAGTAAAACCATTAAAAAAACAAATTTTGTCTGTAAGCTTAAAAATATATAATATTATTAGGTATTTTCCTCGTTAACATGACAACTCAGAATTTTTTATATTAACATGACAACTCAAAATTTTTTTTATAAACATGACAACTGGAAGGGAAATTTTCTTTTCGAAAATTTTTTACTAAAAGCAGGGGCGCAACAACTCATTCCAGCTAGAGGGTGTCCTGAGGTTACAGATGAAAAAGCATGACAAATAAAAGAAATTTTTATACTCTCGCTTATTATAATATAGAACCATAGAAATCATGATGTTCCTGAGGAATTAGTCCAGTTTGCATCATTTCGAGTATATCTTTTTTTTTCTCTGAACTGAGCTCTATTTTTTTGTCATAGGCAACTTCTATAGGTTCTTGACATAATTTGAATTTTATACTCTTTTCTATTGGATTATATTCTTGACAATACGTCACTACGCCATCTGAACTGACGTTCAGCATGGACACCTTTGACACTGGGATTTTTTTCCATAATTTTTTGTCAACCAACGGGTGGAAATTAAAAATTTGCTCTTGCGAAAGATTATGAATCCTGTAAAATGGCTCAGTCACTTTAGCTGTTTTCATGATATCGCACCATCGATCTTGCGTAAATATATCTAAACCTTTTGAAGCTCTTTCGATTGCGGCGTGCATCGAATCTCCGTCAGTCTGCGTATGCCCTTTTACGAGGTATCTGTAAGAATATAATTCATCCAAAACTAATAATGATGAGGAGTGTAAAGATATTTGCCTTAAACTTTTCTGAATTTACAATCTTTTACATTAGGTTAAATCGACCATAAAATTAAAAAAAAATAAATTTAACATTAATTAATTTCAATTAAATTTAAAGAACATTTTTTTTAGCTAAATCGATTTGAAATTATTATTAAATATTATTTTTATCATTATTAAATTAGTAATTTTTATTTAGTCTTTCGGGAAAACCGTCGTTCGGGAATCTTGATTCGGGGAAAGTGTCGGTAATCGAATTTTTTGAACGAAATCTCGCTGTTAAATCCTTACGTGACGGAACCTTTACTTACAACTAACTCGGCTATAAATTAAATTTGGATTTTTTTCGCGTCTCTAGATAAAAATTAATTTACAATTAATTTATTTCATAATAAACGTTTTTCAATTTTAACCAGTTAACGAAAAATAACTGGTAAAAATCCTCTATGATATTAAAATGTTTGGGGTTATTTTTCCGTCGCCGATGGCACAAAAATTCACTCTCATTCCATTTCTTTAAGATTAGTTTTGTCATACCGGGTTTTTTAGGTCGCTGATTTCGAATTTGACATTCATTTTTTGTTCGACTTACAGGTGGAGGCGCATCCTGCAGGTAGAGGCCAAAAAATTTTTTTTCATTTCTTTGTATCTAGTTTTGGGATATGGGAGTTTTTTTATATTTTTTATTCAGTTTTTTAATAATACTAGGAGTCGAGTGGGCGCGCGTACGTGCGCCGCGCAGAATTTGACAAAATTACAACCTCCAAAATTTATTGTTGATTAATAACCAAGTTCACGATGAAGAACTTGATAGATGATGAAAAGCTTAACCAATAGGATCAAAAATAAAAGTCTTAAACTCAAAAATCGATATCGCTTACTCAATTTTAAGAGTGGATCTCTTTATAAATATCAAATAAAAGAATTTTTTTCAATTCAATGATGAAAATTTGTGCGGTTGATGAAAGCGAGCGAACAGTTAAATTAAAAATTTAATCTCAAAAGTTATATACCTGTGTGTGATGGTGATTTTTAATTCATAAGCTGCTTTTAAGTACATAGAGAACAAGATAGCGTTTCTGTTTTGTCCTCCACAATTATCAGAAAAAAAACGAAAATCTGTGATTCCAAGTTCCGCTTTAGATTTAATAAAATTCCACAGACAGCTGGATACTTCATTTGCCCCTCGCTTTCCAATAGTCTCGTTCCACACGTAGCACTCTCCTGAAAATTAAACAGACAATATTTATACTCATCTGGTAATATTATTGATGAAAATTTTATTTAATTTTAAAAATGATTGTTACCTTGCGTAGTAGCCAAGTCAAATATTGTGAAATTATACAGAGATATTTTCCTTTTGTAATAAAAAGAAGAGGCTTCACAGCGGGGAATTATTAAAAACTTTTGTAGGTCAAATGAAGCACAACAAACAGTTGTGCTTAATTTTGCTGTGGCTTTGTCATTTTTCATAAAATTGCGTGCGTAATCCTTATTTTTTCGATGAACTTCGTAATTTTCTGCGGCCTTCTGCTTACTTTCAGCAGGCAAATTTTTAAAAATAGTGCATGTATCACATTGGTCTTTTTTTGGTTTATGAAAAGATATATTATATTCCATAGTAAAAATCTTTCGATATAAATGCTGAGAAGCAATTTTACTTGGAATAGTTCCCTTTTCAATTTCTTTTTCTTTGTACAACCTGTACATCTTACATATATTAAGATCTGCTGGTAAGTACACCCGAGATGTCGAAGATCTACAGTAATGAGATTCTACTGGGTCAAACGATTCTATGTGGACCCTCACAGAATTGAGGACTTCATAAGGAGTAGTCTTCCGTTTGGTTTTGATAGATCCTCTTCTATCTGGAGAAATTATGGTACCAGTAGCTGATTTTTTTTTCTTTTTTTCAATGGTTTCTAAACATGCATAAGAGATTCCTGCAAATTAAAATGGTATTATTTTCCGATTTTAATTTGAGTCCGCCTATTTGCCCACAGATGCAAATAGGCTGACTCAATAATAAACAAACTAGATTAAGTGAAAGGTTTCTAATTTTGATGAGTTTGAGATTAGTACACAGATTATGTTTAGAATCGATTATTAAATAGAAAGTACGTATTATAACTAAAAGTTATTTGAACCCGAGATGACTATAAATGAATAAGACTAGCGCGCCCTCTGGCCTTTTCGCTTCGCTCCAGAAACCAAGGCGTACCTGATCCGGTGTTTTTGGCAAAAAATTTTGTCAAAAACACCTCCACACTTGCATCGCGCACAACGCAACGTTGAAAAGGCCGACCGACCGAAACTCGCGCTTCGCGCTCGACAGTATCACGTTGGAATTAGAACGATCATTATGGGACACAAAAACCAACATTTTTCCGCTTACCACGATCAATTTGGTTTATTGGTTCTCGAGATATCCTCATACAATTTTGTTGTTTCTGGATAAAATAATACTCAAATAAAATAATACTCAAAAACAGGTCTTAAAAGTACCTTTTAAAGCGGTTTTTTTGTGGGAATTTTTTTTAAATGATCTGATCTGTTGAAAATACCTTAGATGGCTCACTTTACCCCGGGAAAGTGTTTAATTTTTGTCTTGTGACTTAATCTTTAAGTTACGGTAGGGTAACACTTCGCATTCGAGTTGCTCCCAAAAATGTAAGGTCGACCGACCCCTTAGGGGTTGATCGGTCTAATAAAATGATTTCTTGTAATAATTAAAATCAAAATTTATAATGATTACCGAATTAACATGTATTGTTTCATGTCTACTTTAAAAATTTTTTTATCAAAATACTAGTGCGATTTTAAAATCTTGTAAATTTTTTTTTTTTCATAAAAAGTTTTTTTAATATTTAAAAAAAAATTGAAGATCTTCATTTTAATTTTAAAAAGATTTATAATAAAAAATTTGAATGATTATTACAAACCATATGTATGTAGAAACATCGTACGGCAAACTTTTATTTTTTTATTATTGATAACCAAAAAAAAACTGCGGTAAATGGTTCGTGTATTCGTATTGTTATTATCTACTTGTGTCTTTTTCGTCTCAATGCATCGATCTAAATACTCCCATTTCTGATGAGTGTCTTTTAGTTTCCAAAACTCTTGGAAAAGAATGAAACGATCGCTGTATGAAATTTTTTCTTGACACGTGAATCTGCAGTTAAGGCAACCCATGCCCATTTCACGTGGAAAAATGGTTTCACCACTATTAGTACACAGCGAGGTTCCATTAGTAGTATAGTAACACTATGGCGAATGTAAACAAAGATGATTCACCGCAGCGAGCAGTCTCGCGCGGTGGGGGCGGCCGGTTACGCGGTTGAGGCGGCTGCTCGCGGGTGCTGCGGGAGGGGGTGCTCGGGGCCGTTCGGCAAGGAGGAGGGCTTCCTGGCGCTGCGAGCGGCCTCGCGCGGTGGCGGGGGCCGGTGCCGCGGTCGAGGCTGCTGCTCGCGGGTGCTGCGGGAGGTGGTGCTCGGGGCCGCTCGGGGAGCAGGAGGAGGGCTTCCTGGCGCTGCGAGCGGCCTCGCGCGGTGGCGGGGGCCGGTGACGCGGTCGAGGCGGCTGCTGCGGGAGGTGGTGCTCGGGGCCGCTCGGGGAGCAGGAAGCCCTCTGGCGACGGTGACGAGACAGACTCCGCGGAAGCGAAGGTCGCTGAGGCGGCTGCGCTCGGACGTCGCGGCTGCTGCGGGGGGGGGTCTGACCGGCTTTGCTGCTGCCTCTGCAGGAGCTGCTGCTGCGTCTGTATCTTGTTCGAAGGTCGCTGAGGCGGCTCCTGACGCCGACGACGGTGCTGACTCCACAGAAGTGAAGGTTGTTGCAACTGCGTTTAGATTACGTATTCTTCAAGAGATTATTTTATTCTGGATCGGGATTTTTTTTTTTTTTTTTTTTTTTTTTTTAAATTAATAAAATAGTTTAAGAAATCAAAAAAATTAGAAATTAATGATAATAATTTTTAATCCATTGAAAAAATACTTTGATACTAATTAATTTTACTTTAATACTAACTAATTTTACTTTTTTTTTTTTTTTTTTTTTTTTTTTTTAAAAGAAAATATGATTTGAGTGAAGAGGAGGAGGTGGATATTTAAAAAACAATCCAAGTATATATTTATTTTAAATTTTATTTTTAATTTTTTAAAGTTTTACATACACAAAACTTTTTACAATTAAGCATCGAAAGTAAACGCAAATTGAAAATTACCAATATACGTGGCATAAAATTTATTTTCATCAATTTTCTCCAATACTTTTTCCCAAAAGGACTCATGTTTCGTCAGAGCATCCGAAATTTTTTGAGGCAGATAAATAGCAAATTCGTTATCAAAGGTAGCCAAAACTTTGCGTCCATATTTTGTTGTCGTCTTGTTTACAGATGTCACTTTGTATTTGTGATTTATGTCTAGCTGCTTTAAGTTTTTACGGGGTAAATCAGGTGCTTGAGATATACCGTTGAGCCAGTCGATGCCTACTTCTTCTGCAGACATATTTTCAAGCCTGGAACAAATTTTTTGATTAATTCAAGAAAATTAATAAATAAAGTGTAAAAATAATAGAGATCGACAAATCTACTTACAAGTATTTCAAGGAAGATGACTTTCAAAAATCCGAGAGCTCGTTTATTGGCTTTTGTTCGGCTGGTAAAGAGTAGGGGGCCAGTTAAGTCGAAGGCTGTACACTTTGTGACTGATGGAAAGACTGACTTTCGTCGTACAATTTATAGGTATAAATATTGTAAGCCCCGCAAATGCAGCATTGGCGTTTTACAAAGTCCTGACAACGTGATTTTACAATAAAGACATTTTTGCACTACTACTTTGTAAACAATGTATGACACAGCCGCCGTTACCCGTAAATTGATAATTATCACGTGATTTGTGTTTAATAAAAGATCTTGCAATACAATCATTTTTTTTCAAGTCATCAGAAAAATTATTTAGAAAAGCTTCGAAACCCAATCCGTTAGTCATATAATGTAAAAACATTAAACAATATTGACCACATACGTCGGATGTCTCACTTTGAAATTGTTTAACATTCCATTTTAAATGCTTACAATTTTTGCGCAAAGTTTTAATATGATTGGGTATGAACGGGGGTATACCGTAGCTATCTAGATAATGCCCAAAACCGTGTGAATCTACATGTATAGCAACCCAATGCATACCAGGTTGAGTGTGATTATCAGTGTTAAATACAAAGGCCGTCGGTTTCATCCACACCCATGGAATCCGATCCGCAGGGAACACACCGATAGTATGTGAGGGCATCAGCGACAACTTGTTTAGAATCTGCAGGCTGTTCATTGTAAAATATTACAGGTGAACTTAAAGGGAAATCGTTATTTAAGCTTTGAGATTTAGATAACAAGTATGCTTTAATTCGATAGACGTTATTTAAAGCACAAGCAAATTTTAAATAATTATTTTTTACAGCGTGATTTATACAGTACTTATCGCTCCACGGTAGGTTATTAAATGACGGACAGTTCGTATCGTACTCTAAATTAATAACTTCTCTAGTAGTCATTTTATGAAACATTAACCACTTTTCTTTACCCCTAACATAAGTTTTATCGACACTTTTAAAAATATCGCTGAGCGTACGATTGAGCGTTTTCAAAGTCACACTCCCTTCTAAATAATCTATACCGTGTTGATTTCTTGTCAACCAATTATTCTCTTTACGAACTTCACAAGGTAGCGAATCTACTCGGTGCACAGCGCTAACAATCCAATGCGCGACAAATTCATTTTTTAAAGATAACAAAGCTATTTCTTTAGGCACCAACTTGTTATTTTTATCTTTGAAAAATTGAACATCTGCAATGAGCTCCATTGTAGGACTCTATTTCGTTAACTAACTCATTTTTTTAACGAGACTAACTTTATATACTTAAAAAGCGACCTCTAGTGATTCATCCGCTAAAGTCTACAAGCACCTGCCTCGACGCGTCAATTTCTAAAATATTTTCATATTCCGAATAAACTATACAATTTACTGTTTCGGTCAGAGGATCGTCAAATCTAACATCTATTCTAACGCTACCGTGTTTAATTAAATTCCAATGAGTACACTCATTTGCAGATAAGTCAGGTGTTAAATCGAAAGCAAAAAGGCAGTAGCCATCAGGGTAAGACTCGCGAGGTATGTTATTACCCTCGTTAAGAAAATGAACACCAGTACCCGAAAATAGAGAGTGATAACAATCTATATAAGCGCCGTTTTTTTTGAAATCAGGCTGTAAAGGTTTCGATGGTACCTGTACACCGTCAACATACAGACATAGAAAATTAATGTTAAAATTTTTAAAGTTGAAGGGATTAAGGTGACGATCACCGTTGAAAGCTTTATTATTAACAAAACCTAAAATTATTCTTTTTGGAAGTTGCCCTAAAATTACGTTATCTAAGGTTTCACCGTGAATACCGCTGTGCATCGTGATAGATTTTGTTTCTACGCGCGTGAGGGGATACTTACTAGTTGACTTTGAAAGCGCTCTAGCATGAGCTAACAAAACACTAGGACTGATTTTTACACGTCGCACTAATAAAGACGCTTCTTCGATATGAACAGAGTAGCATCCTACAGGATCCATAAGACTAAAAGAATCTCTCGATTTTACTAAGCGAACTCTCACTTCGACGCCATTTATTAATAATTTTTCTTGATTGAAGACATCTCCGTGTAAATGGCCAATTAGATCCACAGATTTTTTGTAGTTGAAAAGTTTTCTACGAGCTTCGAGGCCACTGTTTGCTGTTCCTAGGTCATCCATATTTTTAGCTGTATCGTCGTACCAAAGAACGCTTGTCAAATGAGATTTTTTCGCAGCGGGACCGTAGTTGAGTAAAGTTTCTATGTACGCTCTATAAGCGTAAGCATGATTGGGTGGCGAAACAGCTTTTTGATTGAAAAAGACATCCACTTGGTTAAACAGGGAGTGCATAAAATTGTTAACAGGTCCAACTTTTTTTGCTTCTTCCTCTGAAGATTCTTTTGGAATTGTACCTCTTAAAGCTACTCTCAAACTCAACATCGTGTGGGTTAAATCGAGATATTCGTCTCCTGTACCAGTGATAACAAACTCTATAGGTGAATCGTCAGTGAGCGAAGATATTGGTTTATATTGAACGTACTTTGAACTTTCTATAGCTGTTAAGGTTGGAGGAATATCGAATAACAAGAGCTCCGATTTTAAACACTCGCACGATTGAGTATGTAGAAACGCCATTTTGCTGATTAATCAAAAATATCTCTTGCACTTCTTTTCACAATTTTTTTCTTTTTTTTCTTTGTTTTATTTTTTTTTTTTGTACTTCTCTTAAGTATTTTATTTATTTTTTTTTTTGATTTTCTCTTGCGCTTGCAAACAGTCTCAGAGTCGGCTAACAACTGCAAAGCGCTCATGCCGCGAGGCCTTTTATAACCTGATCCTTCCATCATCATCATTGCATCCAATTTATCTTCGGCTTTACGCTTCAAGTTCATTCCCGACTCACGTATGCGATTGCGCAGTGACTCTTTTACCGGAGTATTTTGAGTTACGTCGGTCACAACGTTCATACCAGCACGAAAAGCTTCTTTGCCAACGGCTCGAGCACCACTCGATAGTAAAGGCAGAACTCGCCGAAAGATGCCCGCAAGAAAAGAGCCTATGCCTCCATGACCTCTTTGATAGGGAGAGCCGATAAAAATATGACCAACACCTTTTCCAGCACCTCCACCATTTTGAAGGATAAAAAATTCGTCGTAGCGCTCCATATCCATTTTGTTTTTTTTTTTTTTTCAATAGTTTAATCCGTACGCTTGAAATGTAGTGTCACTGCCAACGTACCAAAATCAAATGGTATTGGTTCACCATTTTCATCTCTTATATCGATTTCGATAGTCTCGAAAGAATTAAAAAGTAGATCTAAATACATGGGTGGGGAGAAACTTTTGATTCGAAGACCCCCGTAAGTGTATTCATCGGTACCCAGAGAGACAACGCGTAGCAATCGAGTTTGCACGTCACCTGTAAAATACGGCTCACAAATGTCTGTGTAAACCATCAACATCGATGGTAGACAATTTGAAAGATTAACAGGGCGAATTCCAACAATCGCCTCGTTTGATTCAAATATATTAACACTGTTGAGGTCTAAACCAAGAATAGTTTTTATTCGCGCAGAGAGATTGACTTTATGGTTGAAACCTGCACACTCAGCTTCAGTGCACAGACGTTTAACAGATACATAATCACCGCGTTCAATGCCAAACTCTAGATGATTTTTTGTACAGGCCAAATTATTGAGTTCGTGAATAAAAGTTTTTATATCTTTATAAACACCCGGCGGTACAGTTGAAGTCGAAGAAGTTGTTTCTTGATCTTCTTCACCCGTGTCAGAGGTTAAATTAGTTTCATAAACAGCAGTCAAAGCCTGTGTTTTTTCTGCGCCGAGTAACAAGTAATCTATCGTCGGTTTCTTTCGGTATCGTATTACAGAAACTAATCTCTCATCGCGCTCAAGTGGAATGTGTTGAAAGGTCAATGGAATCCTTATCTCTGTTAAAGCGACTGCCCAGGCACCGTGTAAGCGTATCTGCTGAGGTAGCTGCGTGACGAAGCGAGTTGTAGTATTGTCAGGGTAATAATGCATGCTACTGTTACTGGGAAGAACAATATAAAATTGATCCTTCATTTTAGATTTTTCAATTGACTTGCTTTGATCCAAGAGCAAAATTTTTCTGGATAACCACGCCACCGAACAAAAAATTCTTTCGAGCGACCACTGGTTCTAGTTTTTAAAATTTTTTCGACGTCAGAAAAAACCTTTTTTAAATCTTTTTTTACGCGACTAAGCTCTTCCTCGTAGAAAAATCCATCGATTTCTTCATCGGCTAAATCTTGTAGGTGATAAACAGGAGGATAACTAGTCAAGGATATCCGAGAAATCTTGAATAACTCCAAGGTCCAGCCACTCTCGTAACCTTTCGCAAAAACGTTTCGAGCTCGACTGACGCGCACCAGGTCGTTCACGTTATATTTAGGAACTCTGACGATGGGGCGTTCGTAACGATGCTTGATGTTTCTACGAGCTTCGGCAGCGTTATCAAGGGTAACGGACGCCGGTGTCATTTTTGTAGCTGTGTGTTTAGTATGATTATAGGCTTCTACAATGTTAGACAAAACATCTAAATATCTATGCGTGTTTTTATGCGTTAAATATCTGTAAATTCGCTCTTTTATTGATCTTATAAATCTCTCTACGATCGCGGCTTTAACATCGGGACTACGGACAACGCGGTACAATATATTTTTGTTTTTCAGGTAAAGTTGAAACTCGCGATTTACAAACTCTTTACCTTTGTCGAATTGCATGGAAACGGGAACTCGGTTGTTAGACTTTTTGAATATATTATCGAAAGCAAGAATTACGCTTTTTGCAGATTTGTTTTTTATCGGCTCAACCCATGAATATTTACTCACAACGTCTATAACGGTAAGAAGATAAGCGTAATTATTGTTGTAAGATTTTAGGGACCTCATGTCCATCAAATCAATTTCCCATACATCATCCATGTTACGAACGTTGTAATGGCGTCGAGGAAACCGTCTTCTCACCTGCTTATGTAAGTTATAGGTATCTTGACCTTCGAGCCAGCTTAAAACCTTCGGTTTACTATATTGCTTTCTTGTAGAGTGTAAAAGATTGTTTGCACCCGCGTATGCCGTGTCGCGAGGTAGGCCGTAATACAAGCTTTGCAGTCGTCTATGCATTTTTTTTATCACTATTTTTATTATTATTATTCTTCTTCTTCTTCTTCTTCTGCAAAGGTTGGCAGTTTACTGACTTTGTCTTCTTCTTGTCCTTCCTCTTGATGGCTTTTTTTATTCGATTGAAAAATTTTTCAAATGTAATCTTGCTGACCATGCAGCAGGCCGTCATCATTGCAACTGTTCTTTCATCGGGAGGAGTCTCACCGGCTAACAAACGAGAAAATGCTTTTTCGGCAAGCACGCGATCAGCTTGACGGCGGTTGGCCTTTTTATCAGCGTATGCTATATCGTGTTCACGACACGCTTCGTCTAGAGGATTGATGCCTACGTCACCACGATTCAAACGCTCGGACAATTTTGTACCGGGACCGCAAAACTTATAACCTGGTACATGCATTTCAAAAGGCATCAGGTCTACTATAGCATCCAAAGCACTTTTTTCTTTCTCTTCGCTCTCAGGGAGAGTAGCGTTTTCTACAGAAACTTCCATCTTCCCTGGTTATTTAATTTTTGTTTTTTCGGAGTTCCGGTAGCGATTGAATTTTTTTCCAAAGCCTTTTTAGCGTTTCTCTTTTGCCGTCTCGACAAACTTTTTTCAAAATTGTCACTTTTTTCGAAAGCACTACTTCGGTCTTCGGTAATATCAGCTGGTGAAATCAAATGAGGTCTTTCACCTCCTGAGTTGTAGCCATGAGCCAAAATATCCGAGGAAGGAGAAGAAGTAGCACTGGATGACTGACTATGAGCACTGGAAACGATTTGCTCCCACAGTTGATTATTTCCGATAAACTCGCGCGGTGTGTTCGCCTCTCGAAGAGCAGCAGCAAACTGTTTACGACCTGTAGGTGGAGAGCGTTTTCTGTGTCTCAGAGCATCGCCAACCAAGTCGACGATATTAGCCCCCGCCACCGAATTTCCGTTTATAGTTACAGCGCCACTCGGGGACCATTTCACGTTACCGGCCCGTTTCAAATGACGCACAAGGTTAGTAGCAGCGCTTTTAAAAGTTTTGGGTACTCCTGCGATGATGAAGCTGTCTTCCAAAAAAGTTTTTCTTTTTTTCTCTTCACTTTCATCGGTCGAGGCATCTTGAGGTAAATTATCAGGGGCTGAGACATTTTTTTTTTCCGTCTTGTCGTTAAAAAGAAGAAATCTCTGCAGCGCACGACTGTAATCGAGCCACTTTTCTCGATCGTCCTTTCCTCTTTCGGCGGAGTTTAAAATATCGTTCATATGCGCGTCGAGCCTTTCGCTTGGTGTGCCAGGAGTCTGGACTGTTTTGAGGAGACCATCTTTGCCTACTAGCTGTTGTATTCGCTGAAGACTGTCGTACGGTAGTAGAACTAATTTTCGGGCGTGGTCCATTATTTAGCTATGAGAGTTGATAAAACGGTACCGAGAAGCGGTGCCAACAGCGCTGGTAAAAATCCGCCTCCCCGCTGAACGATTAGTTTTTTTTTTTGAGCCAAACTAACCTTGGGCTTGGATAGCGTTCGTAAAGTAGAGGCGTGTTGCCGAAGACGCGTCTTGTGTTTTTTACCCAGTGGTACGTTCCCCACTAAGATATTCAAGGCGCACTCGCAAATACGCTTAATCAATGAAGGATCAGCTTTGCGCAAAACTGCTTTTTTCTGCTCCTCGTTGAGGTGATACAAGGCTCGCAAAATATGTTTTTCTTTTTCGGAAAACGGCGCTCTACGTTTACGAGCCATCACAGTGACGCGACTGGTACGAGATTTGCTTTGTCACCACCTTTTATATTTTTACGCGGCACGTAAACGTACTGCCACTCGTCGTCGGGGAAAATAGATGTCCGAAATCTGCAGTTTTCCGGAGTATTTTGTTTCAAATCCAGTAGCAGATAGCCGTAGGGCTCAGAAGTAGCGTCCCAGTATGCTTCCTGCAAAAAACGCGGATCTTCAGGACACAGTTGACGCGAGAGATGCGTAATCTGAGCGCGATCGCGGAGATTTCTAAAAACAACGATATACTGCGCATTCAGCGATATGTCGCGTTGACCTCGGGCTTGATGAAAAATATTCTGAGTGATGAATATTACCGACAAGTTATTGTGGTGACTCCCTTTTGTAAATAAATCGACAACTGCGCCCCCTGTGCTCGATTCGCGCATCAGGTCGTCAACAATTACGAGTTTTGGCCTAGGGTCGCTTGCGTAATCCCCGCTTTGAGGCAACCCCTCGCGAAATTCAATCTCTTCACCGAGTTCGCGATAGCCGTTTTGCCACTCGGCGTAATGCAATATTATTCGTTGAAAGCGAGTGTCGCACATACGATCGATGAATTTTAAAAATTTTTTCACAAACACAGTTTTTCCACAACCTGTGGGACCACTCAGAATTGACGTAAACGGGTGCTCCCACTGTAAGGTCATCGTTACAACTGCCGCGATTTACTCGATTGTCTAAATTTTACCGCCCCGCCGGAGAGGGAGACGCCTGCTCGCCAACAGAGCGCCAGCGCCTGATACTCTTTTTGCTTGAGCTTGAGCTAGAGCTAGAGCTAGAGCTTGAGCTAGAGCTTGAGCTAGAGCTTGAGCTAGAGCTAGAGCTTGAGCTAGAGCTTGAGCTAGAGCTAGAGCTTAAGCTGGAGCATTAGCTTTTGCTTGAGCTAAAAAAAAAAAAAAAAAAAAGCAAGTGTTGGTTTGCACTTTTTCAACGTACAAAGTCTTCAGCTGACGCTCGCGAGCGGGCGTATTGTGAAAATCGGGATCTGTTCAAATAAATGAAAAAAAAAAAGTTAAGCAAGGTTATGGATTTATTTATTTACTTTATTTTATTCTCTTACAGGTTTTATTTTAAATGCAGTTTTTAATAACAATACTTAAATTCAAACGTTAATTATACTTTTCCAGAGATATGCCTTTCGACTTTAATCATGTACACTTTTCGAAACATCGAGGATACAATATTTTTAGAGGCTCACATTTTAGCTGCGAGTAGCAGCGATGTGCGGTCGCAGAGTTCTATGACCGCGAGCTCTTTGATACTCTCGTATCACAACTGTATGACAGCGCGCGTAATCGACCTAGTAAAAAACGCTGACGAGCAACTCCGCGGGGCGCTTACATTTTAAAACCGTAAGGATAACTCTCTTCTACGGATTTAAAATATCTCTTATTGTACACCGTCTTGCAAATCTTGGTTTCGCTTTGTGTTATTACTTCGTGAAAAGCTGTTCTGCGTATGTTAGAAGATTCTACAACGACATTTTCAATTTTTTCTGTTACCATGTCGTGTATGGACTCGAAATTAATTTTTTGTTTGTTTGCGAAATTAAGTCTGATGCCTTTTACTTTACATACATAATCCTTGCTACCGTCGGGTTTCACGTACTCAAAAGCGTAAAATTTAGCCCCTCCTGATAAAAATTTGCTCACATATGTACCGACACCTTTGTCAGCTAACTCGTCCGTCAGTTCTCCCAACATGGAACCAGTAGGTAAGTCGTTCATACCCGGTTTGCTGATGTAAATCACTGAATCTGTGTCAAAATAAAGGGCTCTGGGCCCCAAAAAGTGTAGACACTCAAAAAGTTTCAATCGTGCTTGCGCTGTAGTAAATGCGGCTACTACAATTTAAAACTGATTAAATATTTTATTATTCCTCCTAGGTGAAAATCAAAATTGTCGGAGTACTCTGCAGATGCTGAAACGAAAAAAATTAATTGATAGTGTCGAATTAGTATCTCAAGCAGTACATGAGGAATTAGTGCGTCATCTGATGCAGAAACATCGAGATCCTCAAGAAATTCAAGATCTCTTCGATCTCGAAGCCTCGGACTCTGATGAAGAAGAGGACCTGCCTAACCTTGATCGAGATGAAGAATTTATTAGTCGAAGTGCCTACTCCATACCACAGCTACAACAGCTTTATCGTGACACGATCGTGTTTGGTATACCCGAACCGAACGAGAGTTTGGAACAAGGAAATGAAACCATGATGACGAAAAATTTTCTCCAGCCTTTGATAATAAGTTGTGTGATGCTTAGTGTTATTGAAGAGTTACTAAAACGTTCTTTATTAATATTAGATCTCGAAACTTTACAAAGTTTGATTCGTAACGAATCAGAACGCCTAGTGATGTTTTACAAGAGGCATTTACCAGAGACAAGACAGAGACTTTTGAAGAAGTACGTGAACCAGCTGAAAAAATCTTTGATATGCGCGATCCATGTTGTATCCAGGACAACTCCTCAACCTCGCAAGGTGTTGTTAAAAAAAATAATTTTGGCTTTAAGTGATTATATGAAACCGTTTTCAACACTATGTGAGCTCTCGGATTTTTGAAAGTCATCTTCCTTGAAATACTTGTAAGTAGATTTGTCGATCTCTATTATTTTTACACTTTATTTATTAATTTTCTTGAATTAATCAAAAAATTTGTTCCAGGCTTGAAAATATGGCTGCAGAATAAGTAGGCATCGACTGGCTCAACGGTATATCTCAAGCACCTGATTTACCCCGTAAAAACTTAAAGCAGCTAGACATAAATCACAAATACAAAGTGACATCTGTAAACAAGACGACAACAAAATATGGACGCAAAGTTTTGGCTACCTTTGATAACGAATTTGCTATTTATCTGCCTCAAAAAATTTCGGATGCTCTGACGAAACATGAGTCCTTTTGGGAAAAAGTATTGGAGAAAATTGATGAAAATAAATTTTATGCCACGTATATTGGTAATTTTCAATTTGCGTTTACTTTCGATGCTTAATTGTAAAAAGTTTTGTGTATGTAAAACTTTAAAAAATTAAAAATAAAATTTAAAATAAATATATACTTGGATTGTTTTTTAAATATCCACCTCCTCCTCTTCACTCAAATCATATTTTCTTTTAAAAAAAAAAAAAAAAAAAAAAAAAAAGTAAAATTAGTTAGTATTAAAGTAAAATTAATTAGTATCAAAGTATTTTTTCAATGGATTAAAAATTATTATCATTAATTTCTAATTTTTTTGATTTCTTAAACTATTTTATTAATTTAAAAAAAAAAAAAAAAAAAAAATCCCGATCCAGAATAAAATAATCTCTTGAAGAATACGTAATCTAAACGCAGTTGCAACAACCTTCACTTCTGTGGAGTCAGCACCGTCGTCGGCGTCAGGAGCCGCCTCAGCGACCTTCGAACAAGATACAGACGCAGCAGCAGCTCCTGCAGAGGCAGCAGCAAAGCCGGTCAGACCCCCCCCCCCCCCGCAGCAGCCGCGACGTCCGAGCGCAGCCGCCTCAGCGACCTTCGCTTCCGCGGAGTCTGTCTCGGCACCGTCGCCAGAGGGCTTCCTGCTCCCCGAGCGGCCCCGAGCACCACCTCCCGCAGCAGCCGCCTCGACCGCGTCACCGGCCCCCGCCACCGCGCGAGGCCGCTCGCAGCGCCAGGAAGCCCTCCTCCTGCTCCCCGAGCGGCCCCGAGCACCACCTCCCGCAGCACCCGCGAGCAGCAGCCTCGACCGCGGCACCGGCCCCCGCCACCGCGCGAGGCCGCTCGCAGCGCCAGGAAGCCCTCCTCCTTGCCGAACGGCCCCGAGCACCCCCTCCCGCAGCACCCGCGAGCAGCCGCCTCAACCGCGTAACCGGCCGCCCCCACCGCGCGAGACTGCTCGCTGCGGTGAATCATCTTTGTTTACATTCGCCATAGTGTTACTATACTACTTCCATTATTTCGGGCTTTTTTAAATTGATTTTTCTTCCATGAGCTTTCGTTTCTTTTTCTTTTTCTTGTTAGGATACTTGAAGAAGTTTGCGAATGCTCTGGTTTTTAAAAATTGAAAACAAAATTTATTATTATGAAATTTTAGTAAAATCAAATTTTTCATGTTAAATAATATTTTGTTTATTCGAAATAAAAAAAATTACCAAGCAACTCTGACGTGGATGACAATTCCAATGATGCATCAGCCATGTCTTGATTATTTGCCAATGAATCAAAATTTTTTGTGACGTCTTTAGACTGAATTTCCGATGGTAGACGAGCTCCTGGTTCATTATTAATATAAGTTGAGCCATCTAATTTTTTATATTGAACAATGTGTATATTTTTATACTTGTATTCAAAATTGATTTAAAAGAATTTGACTTGTTAAATTATATATGATCGATTCCTCGAGAAGTCAGAAACTTGAAAAATAGATTTTGCTGATAATTTTTCTACATGCTTCAGTAAATGTCTTCTGTTAAAATCTTAGAGCTTTTGCATAAGATTTGCTCAAATGACTTTGGTTTAAATTTTCTCCAGGTAGTACTTTTTCCACTTTTTTGCGATTGTAGAACTCTTATTTGACGATTTTATGACTCCTTTTTTCTATAGAGATGTAAAGTTATTTTTTCTTACAAATTGATCGAAATTTCAGACAAAAATCGTATTCAAAATTAAAAAAATAGTTAAATGTGAAAGGAAAGCGTCAAAATATTCATAAAAACTTGTAATTATATAAATAATTTAGTTGAAAAAGATTGGAAGTAAGTTGGAATTATTCATAAACAAAATTATCGTAGTACGCGCTGGTGTGTCTCGACTACTCATTAACAATAGACTAACTCGATTCAACTTTGTGATCAGCTACCTTGTGTACTCACGTTAGCGTAAGCAACTCAAATGCGAATCGAACGCGCGTTCGTTTCGATATTTTTCGCTTGGGTTTACTCACGGGAGCGCTCTTGGGTTTGATCCAAGCGAAAAATATCGAAACGAACGTGCGTACGATTCGCATTCGAGTTGCTCACGCTAACGTGAGTACACACGGTAGCTGCTCACAAAGTTGAATCGAATTAGTCTAATATATTCTTTAATTTTTCAAATTAAATTCACAAGCCATCGTTGTATGAGTTCGCCATTTTGAAAAAATACTTAATGTTTAAACCCGAAATTTTGAAATTTCGGTAAATTTTGAAAAAAGTTGAGCCTCAAAATCACGAAAAAGTGAAAAAAGTTCTTATTAGAGCAACCTTAAATCACCACCATTTCAACAAATCTTATCGATGCTTTTTAAAAATTTAACAGGACACTCGTACCAGGTAATAGAGCATGTAAAAATCTATTTTTTTATTTGTTGATTGCCGTAGGAATCTTTCATCTCAATAAATTATTATAAATAATACTATATTGATTACTTAAAATAATAAGATACCTGAAGAAATGTCATCGGATGACGTATTCATAACGTATTGACTTAAAATGGAAGAATCTGAAGAGTATTCTGGATCAGAAAATGATTCATTAAAATTAGTCTTTCCAATACTTCGTGTAGCATTGAGAAAATTTGTCCTACTTGCATTGACATCAGCGGGTGTTTCAAGCTTATCTGTCAAAATTAGAATAAAAAATTAGAATTGTAAACTGAGACAAAAATTTTTTGGTTATTTACCAAAGTTTATTTTTTAGCATTGAAAAATAATAAAAGTAGAAATATTGTACCGGTGAAATAAAACATGTAAAATTAAATTTAAGATGTTAGTTACAAAAATTGATCTTTTCAATTTAATTATGGTTAGCTACAAAATTTTGATATTATTTTAATTACCAAAGTTATCATAACGTTCGTTTTCAAAACAAGAGTTACCTTGGAAAAAATAATTACTGCTGCAATTGGGTTCGTTGATTGAGACATCTGTAGTTATTTTACATTCATTGTTAAAAAGTGAAGCTTCAGACGAGAAACTTTCTTCGAACCTGCAGTTATAACCCACAGCACTGTTAGAAGGAACATTTAAATTTATGTACGAGCCTGTCTCTGTAACATTGAAAATCATAAATCTTTGAATAAAGGGATATTTTTACTACGTTAAAACAATTTTTCCCTATATGATCTTTATATCAAACGGGCGACGCAGCTCACCTGAGAATAACTATAATATCCTAGAGTAAATATTTGATTCGAAATAACTTCTTAAAAGATAGTTAGAAAATTTTTATTATTCTTTATGATCAAAAAATCTCATTTTCATTGAAAAATACATTTCAGTTATTGTTTTTGTCGGAAATGATACTATTTTATTTAATAATGACTTTGACATGTTTAATTTAGTGAAGTCACTATTATTATTATTATTATTATTATTATTATTATTATTATTATTATTATTATTATTATTATTATTATTATTTTAAACACGTAAATATATAATCGGACGTATTATCGGATCAAATCTTTTCACTATGGTTCAACAAAAACTCTGAAATGGAAAAAAACTCTCCGCGTGCTAAATCTTGATTTTTCATCCTTCAATAGACAAAATTCATTGTAACTAGAATCTCCCTGTTAAATTAAAGAACCGTATTTAAATGTCCTCGCAATAAACTGAATCTGATTGGTCGAAGGCGTAAAATTCAAAATTTGAATTTGATGTTACGGTCTGACTAGACGGAGGTATATAACGTGCGCTCGAGCATACGCTCAAGTTTTCCGAGTGTACGATTTTGCTCGAAATTTTTGAAATTTTCCGAGCCCATAGTTGAATCTAAATATTTAATAGTTAATTCACTATATGATTAATATAATGAATAGATTATGATTTTTTTTTATACAATTTTTATTTTGGAAGTTTTAATTTTTATTTTTTATTAGTCATTAATTTTGACGAAAATTTAAAAAAAGTAATATCTAATTAACAAAAGCCATAAAATTTGTCAATTTTCTAAAAAAAAAAGAAATTTTTTTCAGTTTGCGAGAAACTACCTATTCACTCAAATTTTACCTTGGTTTAAAAATTTCAGAAAAATCTTATCAATCAAAGAAAGATTAAAATTTTAATTTAGAATGAAAATCTTTCATTCAAAAGTTATTAAGTACAACAGTGTCAAGCACTTACGGAATCAACTGAGAATTTTTTTACCCATGGTAAATCAGAGAATTCTTAGGAAATTTTTTCAGTGCTCGGGAGGCCGAGGTAGTATATAGATAAACATGTGATCTAGGGCTTTCTTATTTATTGGCCATGTGTTTTACACGACTTTTTTCGTCGACGGCACCGGAAAACGAAAACTTCGGGCCGCGCACCTACCCAAGAGTTCACGCTTTCAGGCCGGAGGCAAGAAAATAATTTTATTTTTAAAACTCGTTACTCAGCGGGAAAAATCGTAGAGATATGATTTTGAATGAAAATGAATACACATAAAATTATATAAAATGAAACCTTGAAAAATTCAATCGCGTGAAACTGAAACTTCATATAAATGTAAATATTTAAATATTTGTCAAACATGCATTTTACTAATTGAAAATTAAACTTTTCCAATATTTAACTGTAAAATTTGAAGTAATATTTGAGTGCGTTCTTTAACTCTGGTTAAGTGTTAAAAATAAACCAATAATAAGTACAGTACCTTGAGTTGTATCCGATAAAATCGACGTAGTCACAGACGAACGAGTCTCATCAGTCTCAGCTGCATTTTGGTTAAAGCGAATGTGTGACATTAACTTGAATGCATCTGATGAATATAGCTCATTTGGTTGCGAATCCCAGTATTCCGGATCTTTTAAAATTTCACTTACCAATTCACTTGGTTCTAATAAGTAGAAAAAAAAATTTGAATCAATTCTTTGTATAGTTTAATAAATTCTCTTTACCTGTAATCAACTATTCAAATACTTACCTGAATTATTTCTCACTAAGTCACTTTCAATTAAAGAGTCATCCATTCTAGTATCATAAAAGGCGAGAGAAAATAGCGAACACAGTATATAGTTGTTAATAATAAATTTCTTTAATAACTATAATTAATTAAGGGTTTCGTGTAATATAACGGCTATTGCTGCGGAAGTTAAGACACGAGTGGACTGTCACCAAGCTTCTAGCAGACTAAAGGTTGTATTAAAGCATGCACGTGGAGTCCAAAATTTTTCATTCTTGAAATACCTCCCTTTGTTTATATTTATGAAGAGCTCGCTGCATCATCAACATAACATTTTGAAAACCCGCTGTATGACCTCTAGCTCGTTCAAACACATGGACGATGAGCCATCGTGTAGTACACATGCGCCTAAGTTTATCTACAGACGTCTGACCACGGCTGCGGACGACCGCGTGTCGCGCGCGCTACTTTTTGTTCTTGATGCGTACTTGGTATACAATTTTTAAATCAACACTATTGGGAATGGCGAAAGAACGCTCGCTCGAAAACTGCAGTCGGAAAAAATGTACAAAATTCCTTTATTTATAGGATCATTCAAATTTAGAAAATCTGAGGAACCTGGTAGCATCAATCGATTCTTCTATTATTTTTTTTTTTCTCGCTAATTTAGGTTTACTAGCATAATTATTAAAAAGAAAACGGATTGTCGTTTTATTTTTCAAGCAAATGAGTTGAAAAAGTTATAACTTTTGAGGTATTTCTTTTAATTTTAAAGATTGGTTAACATAATAACGGTAGATCCGTGTTCATGGAGAAAAATACCTAATAATATTGTATATTTTTCAGCTTACAGACAAAATTTGTTTTTTTAATGGTTTTACTAAAAGGATTTAATCAGTAGAGGAAAAAATAAAAAAATAATCTCAAATCAGTGTTAAGCGATCTCATTGAACTATTACTTTCGGAAAAAAATTTTCTAAAAGAAAATTTCCTTCGAGTTGTCATGTTTATAAAAAAAATTTTGAGTTATCATGTTAATAAAAAAAATTCTGAGTTGTCATGTTAATAAGAAAAATTCTGAGTTGTCATGTTAATAAAAAAAATTCTGAGTTGTCATGTTATTAAAAAAAATTTTGAGTTGACACCTTCTTGAACTCAAGCGTCGTTTTCATCTTGAAATTAACCAACTCGACGATAAAAATTTTATGATTCAGATAATTTATCGAGACTAGCCAAAAATTTTCATGGAATTAAAATATCACCTTGGCAATATCAAACCAATTAAGCATAACAATAAACAATCGATTAATGATCGCACTACGATTTTTCAAGAATACTGACAGCAGTTATCGATAATTTGAAAACTTAAGTGGAATAAAGCTTGCCAAATTTTTCAATCATCTAATAAATTTGACAAGCAAGCTACGTTTTTTTATGAATAACTAAGAACAATAACCTCATAACCCAAGTTTTTAAAGTGCAGCTTAATCAACTAAGAAAATAAATGAAAAATAAAGTAGTTGTTATGACTTTTATACTTTCGCCATGATGTCAAGAGAATAGTTTTTCGCCCCCAAGTATTGGAAAACCTACTCAACTCATTCTGGGAAAGTGGCATTTTCGAAACATCATCTGGAAATCGGAATCTTTTGATTATAGATATGGCTTAACCAAAAAAACTTGCATCAAATTCTTTTGATCTTCAAATTAACCAGCTTGAAGACCCGAATTTCATCATTCAGTTAACCTATCGAGACTAGGCAAAAATGTTCATCGAATTAAAATATCACCTAGGCGATTTCCAAACTATTAAGCATAACAACAAGCAATTGATTAATGCTTGAGCTACGATTTTTCAAGAATACTTAACAGCAGTTATCGATAATTGGAAAACTTAACTAGAATAAAGCTAGACAAATTTTTCAAATAACTAATAGATTTGACAAGCAAGCTTCGTCTTTTCATGAATTCTAAGAACAAAGCGTGTGGGTCTCGGGACCCTCGGAAGAAGTGGAACTTCTAACTACGGTATTATGAAAACATTTTTAACGTACTAAATAAGTTCAAGGAAAAATTCAATGAAATGAGTTTATTTTTATTTATTTATATTATTTTTAAAGAATCACAATTAACTCCAAAATTAAATCAATGTAAAGGTTTTATTTGTTCATTTTTTATTTCTTGATTTTGTTAAACGCTTAGAGTTTATGAATAACTTATCTGATAGTCGTCACACGGCGCTCTACAAATTAGCAGAAGCAACTGGGTATAGGCCTTGCACCCCGCGTGGTTCCGAGTCTTGGGAGCTTTGAGCCCGCTAACTTGCAGCGCGCAGTCGCTGTAGTTTACTTATTTGTTACCTATCATCTTAGCTGTACGCATAGTCTGGTCGCTGTAGGGGTTTTCGTGTGCCGACGAGCGGTATGCGATCCACTCAGGTTCAAAAGATGTATTTTGACTCCCTGAATAAAAATTTCGAGGGTGGATACTCGAAAAATTTATGTGAAATTGTTTAAACAAATAACAAATTAGAAAAATCACTATTTCGGTAAAAAAAAAAAAAATTTTTTTATTTTTTTGCCCAAAATAAATCGAAAATATACCTAAACTTTTTTTTGTAAAGTCAATATTTTCCGAGTAAAAAATCATTTAAGTTAAAAAAAAAACTTATATGGGCAAATCTCACGAGAATGTCAAGTTTTACAAATTTTCTTTAAAAAATAGTAAAAATTGAAGCACACTCACGAAATTTTAACAGCAGTTACTTATAATGATTTCTAACGCTGATCCGCAAGGAAATTGAATTCTGAATTTCGCTAAAATTGTTATTGCAAAATTAAACTGTTTATTAACAAATTGAAAAAATTTTTGTTGCAATCGATTCAGAAGAAAAAATTAAGATGAAAATTACCTATTCATTTTTTGATCCGACGCATAGTTTTATTGTTAAAAATGTTTAAACATTTAAAAATTACCGGAATCCTAGATTTTCAAAGTTTTACGATTTTTCTTGCTTTATGTACCTAACATATTAAATCAAAAATTTAATCACAAGACATTTAAAAAAATATTTGCTTTATTTTATTATTCATGTTTTATTAAACCTTGTTCAAACAAATTAAAAAAAAAAAAAAAAAACAAAATCAAAAGCGTTTAAAAATCTTTTTGACTGTTTTTATAATTTTAATAAAAACATTCGATTCGTAAACTCAACTAGTAAATGATATATTCTCAGAGACTTCATTAGATTTATAAATTTAGAAGTAGTTTGAAAGTTATTATGAATTTCCAAACTATTATTGTTTACAATTTTGAAGCAGTGTAATTGTAGCCGAATTTCAAATTAATTTTTCATAGACGTAAGCGTTGTGATGATCGGGACTTTTCAAAAGTACCAATATGGGTGAGCTAACTATGCATTCATAATTTGATTTGATTTTTATTCAAATGAAAAAGAACAAAACTAAGATGAATACTTATTTTTATATAAAAATTATAAACAAAAAAATTGGTAAACATTTTTTCAACAGACCTGAATGCAGATTTGAATGTCTTGAAAACAAAGGTAAAACATTGAAAAAAAAGGTAAAAAAAAAAAAAAAAAAAAAAAAAAAATCAAAGCCAAAAAAGTAAATAATTTATTAATTTATTATTATTATTATATGTTAAATTCCATATTTTTTTTAACCTTTCATTAATTTGTTTCAATAAATAAATTTTAATTATTTACAAAATATAGTTTGTGTTGCGTTTAAATTTTTGATTGAACGTGGTAGATACAAAGCATAGCAACAAAAATCATAAAACTTTGAAAATCTAGGATTTTGGTAATTTTTAAATGTTTAAAAATTTTTAAAAATAAAACTATGCGTCGGATCAAAAAAATGAAATCTTTTTTTTTCAATTGTTTGAGTTAGAAATGATTGTAAAAAGCTGCTGTTAAAGTTTCGTGAGTGTGCTTTAATTTTTACTATTTTTTTAAGAATATTTATGAAAATTGGCATTCTCATGAGATTCGCCCATATCCCACTGTTGCCCCCTGTCGCTCGTTTTTTAAACTTTAATGATTTTTTACTCAGTAAATATTAATTTTACAAAAAAAAGTTTAAGTATATTTTCTATTTATTTTGGGCGAGAAAATATTAAAAAAATTTTTATTTACCGAAATAGTGATTTTTGTAATTTTTTATTTGTTTAAACAATTTCACATAAATTTTTCGAGTGTCCACCCTCGAAATTTTTATTCAGGGAGTCAAAATACATCTTTTGAACCTGGGTGGATCGCTTACCGCTCGTCGGCACACGAAAACCCCTACAGCGACCGGACTAGCACGCACACACCAATCTTAAGTCGCAACGGCTGCGAAGCTGATATCAGTTTACACGTGAGACGCCGGGGGTCTTATCTTTTTCTTCCTCTGCTTCTCCTTCTGCTCATTTATTTCTCTATTACGCGGCGGGGAAACGAGGGGAAGTTCTGGTGGTTTGATGGTTTTACTCCTCAAGCGTCGAACGCTTTTTTTGCGTACCTTCGTTAAAGAAGTTTCACTTCAAAAGTAATCTCATAAACCCAAGATTTGAAAGAGCAGCTTAATAAACTAATAAAATAAATGAAAAGTAATCAAATGATCGCATTGTTACTCTTTTCCTGAACTCAGGTTCATTGGTTTATTCAGTGGTTTTTTATTTATCATAAGAAAAAAAAATTGAGAAATTGCTTAAATCCCTGCGTTTTAAGTATTTATTTATAAAATTTTTCTTTGAATCTAAGTTTATACAGTATCTTAACCAATATGTCCCCTATTCATGCCTCTGTTTTAAACTATCTGTCTCTTTGCTAATATTTTTCAATCTTATAATTTTTTTTTTTTAAAGTTCATTGACATCACATTCTCAATGGAATTTAAAAGAGATATTATCTCCTCAAAGTGCCTTTCCAAAAATGTATCATTTTATAATGATACATTTTACGTTATCTCTTCATATATCAATCAAAGTCATACATTTTTTTTCATATATTACTATATTTTTGCTATATATGAACTTTGCTTTTCTCGTCAAAATGCCTATTTGCTACACACACGCGCGCACACACACACACACACACACGCGCGCGCGCGCGCGCATGCACACGCACACACATTCATTCATATGGTACTTGGTGAGGTGCTAATGCTTGTACTCTTTTAAACTTATACAAAAGCTTATACGATCACCTATAGACTATGGTATTTTCATATACTGGCAATCATGGAAAAAACTTTGCAATTACACTGGCATTTGGATATCGACAAACGTCGCTCAAGAACATCATTTTGTAAGAGACTAAATTTATTGCTCTACGTGACAGAGCTAAAGAGCAAGATAACAATTTCCTATCTAAGGTATTGCCATGCAGGAATAGTTTCTGCTTTATTTCCATCAGCGAATATTTAGAGAAGTACACAAAATGAAAAATAAAAAAGAGATTATTTGAGAAGTCCATCTTTTGTATTTTAAATTTCGACAAATCTATAGTTTACCAATCAAATAAGGCCATTGCCTTTCATGTGACTACGATAATCATTTTTCCTGTACTCAAATTGATCATGAAATCTGCAAACAGTTGATTGATTCCCCTTTGGTTAATACTGAATTCAATAGACTATTTGGTCAATTTAATTCAACGCACATTTTCAAAGATGCCAGCAAGGATCAGGACCAACCTGTTAGCTGGGCGTTCCATGTATATCTGAACTTCAATTTAACAAAGCAGGCTCTTAGTCCAGTTTTGCCTCAATTTTTACGGAAGAAGCGGTTGCTCAAAACTCTGCTCTTGATTGAATAATTTCGAAACCTGACAAAAGATACAAAATATTCTCTGATTCCGAAAATGTTTTAATATCCTTAGAATCAGTTAAGCCTAGTAAGAATCCATACATCACAGAAATAAAAAATAAATTTACCATAATTAAAAAAAGAAGTCAACTTTCAGATCCTGTTACTTTGACTTGGGTGCCTTCACACATTGGTATCGAGGAAAATAAATTTAATGATTCAAAAGTTAAAAAAGCTTCCCTTATCCCTGGTATAGTTAGTGGTATCCCTTACTTGGATTTTGGAGCCTTATGGCAGAGAGAAGCCAGGGAAAAAACAACACCGAGAAATATTGGTGAAGGGGACTTCAAGGGTTGATTCTACTTCGGCAACTATCTCTTATTCAGGTGTAAAACGTGGTTTCATAAATCAGGATTCAATAGAAGACAAATCATCATAATCAATTGTTTAGGAGCTGACCATTACAATGCAGCTGCATCCTTAGCTAGAAAAAACATCATCTCTTCTTTAGAACGACAGTGCGGCCTTCCAAATCAAGATGCTTATCTTCTATTTTGGCAATGCAGTGAGTTCAGTGAGTTTCAATGTGATTTTACTTAGTGATTTAAGCAAGACAAAAACTAGAACACCATATATGATGGAAAACATTCTAACAGAAATAAACTTCGACACTATGAAGATGTTATTAAAGTTTTATAAATCTTGTGATTTGTACTTGTGATATTGTTAAACTTCTATTTATTATATGAAAATTTAAAAATTGTTATGGTTGTTCGTTGAGTTTTGATAAATAGAGTCTGGTTGATTGGTCTTAACGAACTTTATTAAAAATTACGGGGTTATAATAAACTGTTAACGTTTCGCCATCGTTATTGAGATAGCCTCTTCAGATCTATAAAAATTTTTTTATAAACAAAATGAATTTAGCAACAAGTTACAATAAAAAATCCAAGTTCAATATAAGAAATCCTAGGGAATTAGTTGAATCAAATTGTTAAACAAATTCATTATATATCATTCTGTTACGAACAGATTGAACAGAGGTTGGAAAAGTTGATCCATTGATACAAGAAATCGTAATTATATTAGTTTTTTTTAAGAAAGATATTAAATCTAACTTTTTGAAATTTGAATAAGAAAGTTGTTATAGATGAAATGTATATAATTAATTATGTATTAAAGGACATTTATGTTCGTTGATGATGAAAATAAATAAATAAATAACATGTAGATTACATCTATATATGTATATCTTACTATATTATATAGTTGTTTTTCCACTCCCACGCCCCCCCCCCCCACGCCCCCCACAGGTCCCTCGAAAATGTGCTTAACTAACCGTAAAAATGTACCGAAATATGCTTATTTCTATGTGTTTTAATTTTTCCTATAATTGACTAATCACGCCCCCCACACGCCCTTTTTTTACCCACGCCATCCATTTTTGATATATGTTATTACTTATGTAATTATAGAAATTTAAAAAGTTACTATTGAAATACTAAAAAAAACTTATACTTCATAAAATAAAAATAACAAAATAATAGCTGTAATCAAAATATAGAAAACAGTTTAAAAAATATATTTTTATAATTTTTTCAAGTCAGTAAAAATTTACTATTATTGCACAATACTGAAGAAGTGCATTCAATACGTCACTCCTGCAGTAGGCACAATGATACGTACAAAGGTATGCACTAATGTGAGTACACGGATACGCACATGGGTTGATACAAGTTTAGGCAAGAGGGTCAGCACATGAGTGGACATGAGAGTAGGTACGGATTTGGTACAAAATCTTATATAGTAGTTTTTCTTCACTCCTGCAGTAGGCACAATGATACGTACAAAGGTATGCACTAATGTAAGTACACGGATACGCACACGAGTTGATACAAGTTTAGGCAAGAGGGTAAGCACAGGAGTGAACGCGAGAGTAGGTACGGATTTAGTACAAGAGAGGTAGAGATAGTACTTACAAGAATAGGCACAGCAGTAGAAATAAGGCTAGGTACACGGATATACACAAGGGTGAGGAAGAAAGTAGGTACAAGGGTATGCGCAGGAGTAGACACAAAATAAAGCACGTTGATAGGTTCAGGATTAGAACTTTGAGTAGAAAAAAAGTTAAGAACAGAGTAAGCACAGTAGTACAAAAAATAAAAGAACAATAAAAAATGAATCAGTAGAAAATTAAGTAGAAAAAAAGGGAAGTTATAAGGATAGAAACCAGTGCATCTATAGAAGGTTCAACAGTATGAACAAGTATAAGATAAGCACAAGTATAAGAAAAATAGTTATAGTACCAGAATTTATACATCTCTGTTCTCTCATTCTCCCATTCAAAGTTTAATAAAAATCGGTGCGTTAGTTTTAACGCCAACCTCTTGACGAAAATTACTGAAAATCTGCCAAAAAGGGTTTTGTACTACTAGGCTAAGTACAAGGATATGAGTAATTGTATGCACGTGAGTAGGTACACGGAGAAAATAAAACCGACGCATGCATCGGTAAATTAGCGACGTGGGCATCGTGGACCACCGAGACGGTTCCGTCACAGAGATTACGACGCAAGCGTCGCTAACTCAGCTACGGAACGTCGCAAGCCAGGCAGTGGAGTACTTGCCCCGGCGGCCGCTCGCAGTCGCTCATTTGTTTATTCAGGCTTTTGATTGACAATGTTGGAAACTAGAAGTTTTCCGGTATACTGTGTAAAAATTTGAAAGAGTTTCGTCAATTAAGTCTGGAGCGTTCACTAGTTGAAAAAAAAAATAATTTTATCAAGCGGCCTGGGACACGAAGCGCGCGCCACCACCAAGAAATCCACCTCCTGGCTTGGCGAATTTCCGTCACTGAATTAGCGACGCTTGCGTCGTAAACTCTGTGACGGAACCGTCGTAGTGGTCCGCGATGCCCACGTCGCCACTTCAGCGATGCATGCGTTGGTTTTATTTTTTCCGTGTTCAGTGGTAGTCATAGAGTTACGAGGGTATGTACACGAGTTTAGCAAACATAAAAACAAAGATATGCACAAGAGTAAATACAAGGATAACTACAAAAGCACAAAACAATAGTAGCTACGAGGGTAGCCACAATTGTAGACACAATGGTAAGCACTAGCATAAAAATCTGGGGGAGGGGGGTTGGCGAGCGGAGCGAGCAGGGGGCACCCTCCCTACTCTTCTCCCACGCTCTCCCCACGCCCCCCAAAAAAGTGCTTAGCCGACCGTAAAAGTGTACCGAAATATGCTTATTTCTGTGTTTCAATTTTTCCTATAATTTTCTAATAGGAAGTATTAAAATGCATGGGAAATAAAATCATTTGCACGGGATGTGGGTCGCACAGAAAAATAAATACTGTTCTACGGTTTAATCCAAACGTGTTTACCTATCAAGCCTAGAAACAAAAGACCACGTGCTCTTTCTCTAAGCATCTCTCCACCCATTTTATTATTGAGCTCAGTTTAACTGACAGTGTCGCCTCAGTCGACGAGTAAAGCAAAGAGCCAAAAGATGGCTGGTGAGTCAACGTATTTTAAAACCTCTGAGGACTCATCTGAAGAAGAAAATTCATCTGAAGTGATCCTGTTGGGATTTTCGTATCAGAGGATTAATAATTCGTATATCGTTATACTAACTATTATTTATTAATAAGTATAATTGTTGTTTAGTTTACACATTAATAACATGCGTCTCGATGCACGCTGTGTCTCTTACGGACTACTCTTTGCGACTGCTTCAAGCAGCGCCGTTCACGCATACTCGTACTGCACACACACACACACATACGTACGTGCCGCTCTCCCGTTGAAGCGGAGATTTACCTTATTTCTCAACACACCTCCTTAAATTTGCGCTTCAACAATTTTAAACAATTTCATTATTTTATTCGTTCATTCACAGTATCATTATAATTATTATCTCACTTCGCACATATTGATATTTTATTCGTATACAATAATAATTTTCTTTTCAATCTTACATTAAACAATTCGCAAATTTTCACGAAATTAATTATTCCCTTTTCGTAATATTCATTCACAAAATGATAATGTACTTCAATGTACTTAGAGTTTTTTGTCATATTCCCATATTTCGCAATAGCAATAGCTCCCAAATTATCTTCGTAAAGGGTATAGCCGGGTAAGATAGTCGAATCGGCCCCCAGCGCGAACCCCTACAATATATATATCATTCAAAAGGGCATGAAAAAAGAAAATTTTTGGCGCGAACCAGAATTTTTTATACCCACTACTGCGCATGCGCGGTCCAAAATAGTGATTTTTCAACTTTGATTTTTATCTCGAAATCTAAGAGTGTTAGAAAAACGCGGTTTGCGGCAAAATTTTGTTTACAAAAAATGTAGTTCAATTATATTTTTATAAATCATTTTTGGCGCCAAATTCAAATTGTTAAGGCTGTTTTTCGAATTTTTTTCCCTAAAAAATGCGATTAAAAAAAAACGGTGATACATACCTCTCTGGAAAAAAAATATGTCATGTATTTTTGGAAAAAATAGCTTTACAAATTTTTTCAAAATTTTTGAAGTGGTGGAAGACACTTTTTAGGCCAAATTATTGAAATTTTTTATCTAAATCGCCACCTAGCGGCTGCATACTGCGTTAAAATATAACAACATTTATATCGCTGAACTACATTTTTTGTAAACCAAATTTTGCCGCAAACCGCGTTTTTCTAGCCCTCTTAGATTTCGAGATAAAAATTATCGTTGAAAAATCACTATTTCGACCCGCGCATGCGCAGTTAAGGGAACAAAAAATTGCAGTTTGCGCCAAAAGCTTCCTTTTTTTAAGACCTTTCAAATGATATGTATATTGTAGGGGTTTCTGCAAAAAAAATTTTTAATACCTCTAACGAGATCAGTTCAACCATGTCCATCACTAAAAAATTGTATAAATTAGTTATTTTCAATCTAGGTCAGGTAGGCCAAATTTTTTTATGCAGAAACCCCTACAATATACATATCATTTGAAAGGTCTTGAAAAAAGGAAGCTTTTGGCGCAAACCGCAATTTTTTATTCCCCAAACTGGGCATGCGCGGGGCGAAATAGTGATTTTTCAACTATAATTTTTATCTAGAAATCTATGAGGGCTAGAAAAACGCGGTTTGCGGCAAAATTTTGTTTACAAAAAATGTAGTTTAGCGATATAAATGTTGTTATATTTTAACGCAGTATGCAGCCGCTAGGTGGCGATTTAGATAAAAAATTTCAATAATTTGGCCTAAAAAGTGTCTTCTACCACTTCAAAAATTTTGAAAAAATTTGCAAAGCTATTTTTTCCTAAAATACATGACATATTTTTTTTCCAGAGAGGTATGTATCACCGTTGTTTTTTAATCGCATTTTTTAGGGAAAAAAATTCGAAAAACAGCCTTAACAATTTGAATTTGGCACCAAAAATGATTTATAAAAATATAATTGAACTACATTTTTTGTAAACAAAATTTTGCCGCAAACCGCGTTTTTCTAACCCTCTTAGATTTCGAGATAAAAATCAAAGTTGAAAAATCACTATTTTGGACCGCGCATGCGCAGTAGTGGATATAAAAAATTCTTTTTCGCGCCAAAAATTTTCTTTTTTCATGCCCTTTCGAATGATATATATATTGTAGGGGTTCGCACTGGGGGCCGATTCGACTATGTTACCCGGCTATACCCTTTTCACTGAATTTTTCACTTTAATTCTGAAATCTTTCAACAAATTCAGAACCACTTTCACTTCACTTACAGAATCAGATAAGGCTGCATATTCATCAGCTGTCGAATATTTAGTTACACTACCCAGTTTTCTCAATTTCTAATAAATAACATTTCTAAAATTTCTTATAACATATCCAGTTGTAGATTTTCTATCTACTTTATCACCTGCCCAATCAGCATCAACGAAATTAACAATCAATCAAATCAGCACTAAAATCTCTACAAAAAGTCAATTTCAAATCTTTAGTCAAGTATAAATATTTCAAAATTCTCAACGCATACTTATAGTGTGTTTCATCATAACAATTCTGAAAACGACTAAGGTAATTCACACTATAGCTTATATCCAATCTAGTACTCGAACTAATATATAACAAAGCACCAATTAAATTTCTATATCTCAAATCTATTGAAGCTGGTTGTGCGGGTTGTAAACTCAAGTTCTGCTCCATAGGCGTTCGAAATAATTTCGCATTGTTTACATTGTATTTTTTCGCTAACGAATTTATATAATCAGTCTGATCTAAAGTCATCTTACCGTTTTTATGACTATAATTTATATTTATACCTAAATATGTATTCACTTTACCCATATCTTTTATACTAAATTTATCAGACATTTTATTTTGTATTTCTCTAGCATTTCAATATTTTGACAACAAATCAATAAATCATCCACAATCAAAATTATGTACATATCGTAATTTCCTTCGCCTTTAGTGTATAAACAATAATCACTCTCGCTTCTTTCGAATCCTAATTTTGTTAAATAATCATCGAGAAATTCATACCAATCTCTTGGACTTTCTCTCAGACAGTATAGTGACTTTATCAATTTTCCTACCCTACCTGTATTATCATCAAATACTTTTCTGTCTTAACCTCACCATTTAGAAAAGCTGTCTCAACATCTAATTGATGAATAAATAAGCCTTTCTGGCAACAAAAGGACAACAATAATTTCAACATCTGCACCCGAGCTACTGGTGCGTATATGTCCTCAAGCACTTCTCTCTGCTGAAAACCTCTCACCACTAATCTCGCCTTTTTCCGATTATCAGATTTATTTGTGAAAACCCATTTTAAGTCCAAGACTTTCGCGTTTTTTGGTTTTTCTACTAATTTCCACGTTTCATTTTTCAACAAACAATCCATTTCTTTTTCCATCGCTTCCTTCCACAAATCACGTTCATCGCATTCAATAGTCTCGTAATAACTTGATGGACTTTCCGCGTTAACTAAATTTACATAAATTACTTTCGTATCAGCGAAATTCTCGCTATAAAAATCTGGTCTCTTTCTGTCTCTAGTAGACCTTCTCAAAATATTCGGGGGTGATTTCTTACTTTTAATTTCCGGACTTTTATTTTGTTTATCGATTAATTTTTCACTTCCAGATTCTTTCATGAAAACATCGGATTCAGAGTTTTTACTCGAAATGCTCTCACAAGAATCATTATCATCACTAAAATCACTTTCTTCCTCCTCCCCATTACTAACCGACTAAACCATCTTTATTTTCGATTACCTCAACATGTCGTGCAACATAAATTCTACCGTTAATTAAAACTTTGTATCCTACGTTATCATAACCTACCAAAATACCCACGTCGGCTTGTCCACCCCATTTAGAATTTCTTTTTAGGTCCGGTACTCTAACAAAGACTTTACTACCGTAAAATTTTATGCTACTCAAATTCGGCCTTTTACCAAAAAATATCTCAAAAGGTGTTTTAGTCTCTATCGTACTTCTCGTAAAAGTTCTATTCTTTAAATAAACAGCTGTTTTTACAACTTCTGGCCAATATCTATTATTCACATCAGCCTCATACATCAAACATCTCGTGGAGTTCATGATCGTTTGATCAAATTTCTCATCCACACCATTTAATTCGTGCACGTTCGGTGGGCATGGTTCAATAGATATGCCATTCTCACTAGCCAAAGCATAAATATGTTTATTTAAATATTCTCGCCCGTTATCACATCTGAATTTCTTAATCTTTTTACCGGTTAAATTTTGTACTTTATTCATATAACTCTCAAAACACTCATAAAGTTCATTTTTAGATAAATCTAGTGTAGTTGCCTTTACTTGGTGAGAATCCATTTAAATAATTTAATAAAATAGGAAAACTAATTGTAAGACAAAGTTTTCGATTTTCACAGTTAAAAACCTTTATTAAAATTATTAAAATTCGTTACATGTTTCAACATACAGTGTCATCTTCAGACGAGAAAAATACTTATAAACTCAAACAATACAATTTTCCTTATTATATACGGTACTAACTACTTACAGTAAATAGATAAAGGATTGCGGAGTCATTCAAGTCTATCTGATCATTCAAAAGCAAACCCGTATTCCTCAAACGGTTTATCTCCAAAGTCTCAAGCAAATTCAATCTTGAAGATTTATTCTGTATGTGCAGAATTTTTGTCTCATGATTAAAATTGTAATCTTGCTCAATCAAATGCTCAGCATAATTCGATCTAGGTATCTTACTCAAAAAATAACTTTCACGTTCTTTCACTCTAGCCTTGAATGACCTACCAGTCTGACCTATATATATATTTTGTAATTCATTTTTAGATTTAATAGTATAAATTACTGCAAGTTTACTATAATCATCTATCAAACTAAAAAAGTATTTTGATCCATCAAAACCAATTGACCTGTGAGGACCATTTAAATCTGAATGTACCAACTCTCAAATTTCACTGGCTCTAGATCTTTTATTTTTAAATGGCAAATTATTCATTTTCTCTCTCAAACATGTACCGCATTATAAATAGGTTGATTCTAACTTCTCGGGTAAACCGTCAACTAATTTATTTTTGCACATGTAATTCAAATATTTAAAATTCAAGTGACCAAGCATTTGGTGAAGCTTTTCTTTCGTAGTCATGCTACTCAAATTTGTTTGAGTATTATAATTTTCTCCGTCAAAATTAAAACTACTCATTTTGTATAAACCATTTTCTTTGTAAGCAACTCCTAACAATCTATAGTTCTTATCATAAACTTTCGCAGTATCACCGATTGAAAAAATTTTATTCTTATTTTAACGCGCGCAAAACTAATTAAATTTCTACCCATATTTTTTACATAGAATACATTGAATGAATTGATTTCCATTTGTTTATTGACAACAATAAAATATGTTGTGATTTTACGGACTTTAGCTCCCTCCAAAATTCTACCATCACCGACTTTGACTTGAATCGGATTTTTCAAAAAAACAGACTCAGAAAAATACGAATCATCATTCACGATATGATCCGAGCATCCGCTATCTAATATTCAATCTATTTTATTTACATTACAATTATAAACATTCGCTTTTACATCATTATTATGACGCATTACTTACGCCAAAAATGAACCTGGAAACTCTCGTTCATTGTTGTGGTTGTGGCTCTCGTCGTTTCGCTGCTGCCCCGCTCCGCGGCCTGCTCCGTCTGCTCTGCTATTATCTTGCTGTGAGCTGCCTCTGCCGCGGCCGTGGCTGTGTTGACCGCGCGTCGTCTGCTGCTGCTGTTGGCCTTGCAGACCTCGTGCACCTCCTTTGTTGCATGCGCCAGCTCCTTTTTGACCACCTCGACCTGGTCCTTTCAACCAAGGAATTTTGCAGTCCATTTTCTTGTGGCCCGGCTCGCCACAACCATAACAAATTAAATTTTTCCGTTCAACTTTGAAAATACTTGCATACTTTTAACTTGAATCACTATTATACTTAGTTTCCCACATCACTATTTTTCTTTTTATAAAGTCACAATTTCTGTCTTCTTCTTCAAGCACATCAATTAAATCGCCAATATAATTCAAAGAGTCAGGTAGAGTCTTGAGCATATAATTTAATTTTTCTGGCTCACTCACATTTCCACCAGCACTTTTTAATTCGTTCACTGTTTTTTCAAAATCTAAAAAGAATGTACTCGAGTCTTCGTAATCTTTCAATCTTATTTTATCTAGTTTATTTCGTATACAAATCTGTAGTGCTGTCGATTCTTTAAAATACATTTTATCAAACACTTTCATTATTTTAAAAGCTGAATCTTCTTCTCTAATGAATTGAAATTGATCGTTCAAAATGTTATTGTAGATGTAACTCATGGCTTTATCACTCTTTTAGTTCATCAGTAACGGCTCTATCTCTTTTTGCTGGTTCATCACATTTTTTAATTTTCAATGCCAGCAGGAGTCGTTTTTTCCAAATGCTGTAGTCGTGACCGTCAAAAATTGGCATTTTCACCTCCTCGGTTTTTAGACATTTTCATTATTTTTATTTTCTGTACTTATTTAGGTTTATTTACCACTTGGTCGAGAACCAAAACTCTTTTTAAACCTTTCAGGAAAATTTTCCGTAAATAATTTGTATCCTCTAATTTTAACTAAAAATTTGAATTATTCCCAATTTCGTTTGGTTCGTGTTCGTTAAATTTTTCTTTATTTAACTCGTTGCCCATTTAACAATTTACAGTACTCAATTTTAATTCAGACATCTGCTCACTTAACCTCACTTTGACCATGCGTTCGTTTAGCTACATAACCCACCGCGCACTTGCTAGATTTTAACTCCACGTGCATCCGATAATCGCATGGAGTTTTCCTCAAATTCTTTTTGCCTTTTCAACACTTCGTTTTCAAACTTGGCCGGAGTAATATTATTTTCTGTGCCCCTGAGACAGCAGACACAGAAAAGGTAAAAGATTTTTAGAGCACATTTTTTTTTCTTCACCACACGTTCCAACTACACTTACTTATTGTTCGTTCAAAAGCAACTACTGGCCTGCTACCATCGTGGGATTTTCGTATCAAAGGATTAATAATTCGTAGATCGTTATATTAACTATTATTTATTAATAAGTATAATTGTAGTTTATTTTACACATTAAAAACGTGCGTCCCGATGCACGTGGTGTCTATTACGGACGACTCTTTGCAACTGCTACAAGCAGCGCCGTTCACGCATAATAATTTTAATAAAGAGGCTGAAATGCATTTTTCTAATCTGTATGTAAAATATTTGGGTTATGAAAGGATCAAATTTATTAATAAAAACACAAATTTACTATAACTAAATGACTTTTTATTTCTAATACCTTACTAATTATTTTATTCTGAATAGCTATATAAAATAAATAATCATACAAAATTACTTGTTATTCAAAATTAATTATTATTAAAAATTACTTGATTAAAGTTTACAAATCATTTTATTCAGAATTATTTTATACTTGATTAAAGTTTACAAATCATTTTTATCTATCCAACTATTATGCTTTTTATCAAATCCTAACCATTTGACTAGAACTTTGTCACCACGTCTCCGAAGAACTTTTTCTACGAGGTAGACGTCTGGATATTCGGCCTTGAGGAGTTCCTGCTCGTAGAAGCCACCTTTGATTGGTTTATCCTGGTAATCCTTCAAGTGGTAGGTGACTGGATTGGTTAAAGCTACTCTTCTTACTGTAAATACTTCTACAGTCCAATTAGGCATGTATCCTTTTTCAAACACGTGTTTAGCCTTGCTTACACGTACTTTATCGCCAACTTTGAATTTCGGTTTTTTCTTTTTCACAATACTCTTGAATCGATCGATGATTTGATCTCGGCTGATGACGTCTTTGGGTTTCATCCCGATAGTTCGATGCTTTGTATTATTGTAAGTATCAATTAGTTCAGGTAACATGTCCAACCATCTAAAGCTTCCATTCAAGCTGAATCTTTTCCACATTTTGGTTTTCAATGTCCGATTGAACCGTTCGACGATTGAAGCTTTTAGGTTGCTGTAGGTTGAGTAGAGTTTGATCTTGTATTTCTTCATAAGCCCTTTAAATATTGAATTGTAAAATTCTTTACCTTTGTCTGTTTGTAATTTTTTTGGAATTCTTCCTCGCTGAAGTATACTCTCCATTGCTACACTCACATCTTGACCACTTTCCGTTTTTACCGGTTGAGCCCAAGCGAACTTGAAAAAGACGTCTATGACTGTTAACAAGTACCTATAACCATTGTTTTCCCGAGAGTATGGCTGCATCTCTACAAGATCAGCTTGCCAAGTCTCGTCAATATCTCGCATGTCAAACTTTCGACGTGTATAGTTACGTCTAGCTGGTTTGTGGAGCTCGGCCACGACTACGCGTCGTTTGTCTTCCATGATGATGTTTCCTGAACCCTGTCGAGCTGGACTTTTATACTAATAATCTGCTGGCCAATCTCATCTCTATGGGCTTCCATTATAGTAGTCAAACTATCGACATCACTTCGCAATTTCGAAGTTATTTCAATCAAATGACGCTCTTCATTGTGAATGATTTGCCTTAGAGTTTCCAACTTGACTGCGTCTTTTTCCTGAGTTGGCGCAGCTAAGTTGCACAATCGTTTGTTTTCAACATCAAATTGTCCATCCGTGGTTAACTTGTATCCGATTCCAGATGGTCCACGAGTATTTTGTTTGGAACTCAGTGAATGACCAAATACGTTGACACTCATCTTGACAATGATAAGCGTTGAGCTAAAACCTCAATATATATACCCAGCTTCACGAAGCTCTTCGATTATAGAGAGGATCTCGTTGTTATGAGCTGAGTTACCAGCATTTCTTTCAGCTACTAGCAATCGTAAGCGATCGACCAACTCATTTGGATCATCCCAGTATCTGTAGTCGGTAAAAGTATTTTTCTTTACTATTTTGAATTTTGGTAAAACTCCAGATCCCCTGGCTTCAAACAATGGCTTTATAACATTCACGTATTTACTGCTCTCGTGAGTTCGAATCGGTTGATTTGGATCAAATCTGAGTCTATGGACACTAGTTGTCTCTAAGATTTTTTTATATGTTTTTCTGTCATCAGCGCTCACTTTGTTTAAATCAGGATGAATATGTAAAATTAATTCCATCAAAACATTAGTTTTTGGATATTTTTCATGACCAATTTCAATATGATTACTTTTGAAACTGATCGGAGTATTTCCAAGTAAGTACCGATCACCTTCCTTTCTTAAACCGTAAATAAGGTCTAAATCTTGTTGATTTTGGATGTCAAATTTATCTTCGGCCAGTGTTTTATTCGACGAAGTATCTTCTATAATTGTTTTATTAAGTGAGGAATCTTCTATAATTGTTTCATTCAAATCTTCATCACTTTCAGCAGCAGTTTCATAATCGATTTCATCATCATCATCTTCGAGATCGCTTCCAAGTTTTCTCTTTTTTAGTTTTATTTTATTTTTGACAATTATAGGTTGATTAGTTTGCAGGGCAATCTTTTGAAAAGGATCGATGAGTGGTTAGAAGGTATCCGTAAGTTTTTTCTCGGCGTTAGCTTTGTTATACTTCAATAAACTATATTTACGTCTGATCGCATCGCGAGCTTTCACGAGTCTGCGAAGAACATCTCTTTCTTTTAGAAGATCAGCCATGTTGACTGTTCAAAGGGTTACTTTGAATAGAAAAATTTAGCTTAAATCTGAAGTACTTATAGCAAAACAGTCAAAACCTCTGCGGTACCTGCCGTTGTTCAGAGTTCTATCTTTACCGATGACGAGAAACTCGTACTTTCCATTATTCCAACAAGTTGAGCATAATTTTTGAAACTGATTGTAGGTCATATCTGTGTTTACGTGATCATCGTAGATATGTTTTATGTTCGTTTCATCCTGACGGAATATTGCTAATAAGTTCACATTATCTCGAACTAGATGTTTTGGAATTCGAGCGTACGATTGGCAGAGATAAAAAGAGTCTACATTTTTATGTCTTCCCATGCAGAAAAATGCCCTCACGTTGTCTTGCTTTTCAGTAGCAATGTCATCGAAAATTATAATGGAGTTTGGAAGAGCGTCATCAGGAGACACGACTTCATCGTGCTCTCCAAATGGAAAGTATTGAATACCCTCTAGGGGTTCCAAAAGAGTTTTGAGAAATTTATACTTGGGTTGATACAAGGACTTTGAATACACGTAAACGTTTTCAAATCGCAATCCATTCGGATGGGTTACGAGTGTCAGAAGAGTGTTCGTTTTACCGCAGTTCGAAGGTCCGCAGAAAACTGCACGTATACTATCCGGTAGCAAATTTCCATGTCGTTTGCTTTTTTTCTCCTCGATAAATTCAAAGTTTTCTACGGGAAGCTTTGAAGGCTGTTCAACAAAGTCCATGTTTACTGATTGAGATCAGCGAGTTTACTGAATACCCGAGTATAAATAGGGGCTTTTATACCTTTTGAGATTAGTTCAACTTTGACCTTCAGGATGATCATATATAAGAAGCGCACCGGCAGAGGTGTGGTTAATTCGCTGATAAACAAGTTACCGTTCGAACTTCATATTCCTGGATACCAGTATTGCGGCCCTGGTACTAAGCTGAAGAAACGTATTGCTCGAGGAGATCCAGGTATTAATCCACTAGACGCTGCTTGTAAAGAACACGACATTGCTTATTCGAAGAATCGAAACAACATCGAAGCGAGAAACGCTGCTGACAGAGTGCTCGCCGACAAAGCTTGGGAACGAGTCAAGGCAACAGACGCTAGTTTGGGTGAAAGAGCATCAGCCTACGCAGTCACCAACACCATGAAACTCAAGAACAAACTTGGGATGGGTTTGAAAAAGCGAAAAGTAACTTTAAAAAAAGTTACCAAGGCTGCATCCATCTCAGGAATCAAGGATAAAAAAGCTAAAGAGGTTATTCGGCAAGCTTTAAAAAAAGCTCGAGAAGCAGTTAAAAATGCCAGTGGCAAAAAGAAAATTCAAGTCTCGCGAGTTTTACCGATTCCTTCTAAAATGGGAGGATACCTTCCGTTTTTGATTCCCCTTTTTGCTGGTTTGAGTGCCACTGGAGCGTTGGCTGGAGGGGCTGCTGGAGTCGCTAAAGCTATCAATAGTGCGAAAGCTGCTCAACGACAACTCGAAGAGTCCCAAAGACACAACAAGACTATGGAAGCCATAGCCATGGGAAAAGGACTCAACCTCAGACCGTATAAAAAAGGACTAGGATTGTACCTGAAACCAGGGAGAGGATTAAAAAAAAGTTCGAGGAGTTGCCGAAAAAAGCACTAACCAACTTTGACATATTAAGATTTGCCAAAGAACTTCAAATTCCACATTTTCGAGGAGTATTCATGAGAGATAAATTACCTAAAAGACCGTATCATACCGAAAGAGCTGTAGTGAATTTAGACGATGACGCTGGATCTGGAACTCATTGGGTAGCATACAAAAAGTGTGGTAATGATGTGACCTACTTTGATAGTTTCGGAGACTTACAACCACCCATAGAGCTTATGATTTATCTTGGAGTTGACAGCGTCAAGTACAATTACGAGAGATACCAAGATTTCAACAGCTTTAACTGCGGTCATCTTTGTTTGAAATTTCTCTGTGATGCTATATAAGCATTTAAAATCAACTTATTTCTTCATTCTTTCATTGGCAAGCATGGATAACTCATTAACTCTTACTTTGTCGGGCAATTCATCGGTTCTAGAAACCCATTTTTTCCCACCAATTGAACTATCTTCTTCAAAAAACTACGCTCTAGGCTTAATCGAGCTTTTGACTTTCAATTCAATTCCAAACATTGACACAGGTCACAATAAATTTTACGTTGGTGAAAAAGAAATTACTTTACCTACCGGTAGCTACGAAATTGAGGATATCGAAAAGTATTTACAGGAAGCTCTAAATCCAAAAGAAATAACTTTAAGTCTAACCCCTAATAACAACACTCTTCGCAGTCAGATCAAGTGTACTCATCAAATCAATTTTGAACCTCAAGATTCTATTGCCTCATTATTGGGTTTCACTCACCGAATTCTTCCTCCAGATACTCTTCATAGTTCAGACTTGCACGTGTCAATTCTCAAAGTTAACGCATTGAGAATTGAGTGTAGTATTACATCTGGAGCATATATAAACGGCCAAAAGGTTCACACGATTCACGAATTTTTTCCTGCTGTACCACCAGGTTATAAAATCATTGAAGTTCCTTCACAAGTAATTTACTTGCCTCTCACGGTCAATAGTATCGATCACTTGGAACTGCGTATAGTCGATCAAGACGGACGATTAGTTAATTTTAGAGGTGAAGTTATCACAATCAGACTTCATATAAAATCTTTGTCATAATGGGTATTGTCTTCAATACAAAAACATATATAAGTAAACCGGTATGGAAACCAGTCATCAATCATCAACGAACCGTTCAACGGTCAAGTCGACAGCGAAAATTAACAAAGCAAAACGAGCAGTTTTTGAAAAGCCTAGGGCTACAGGTTTTAAAAAAATAGTCTGTTTCTTCTTCTGTTGTTGCAATGGACGAGATTCTTAGTATTCAGTCACCGATTGTCTTCGACGAGAGCATATCTCATTACAAGATCCACGCTCATCAACCGTACATCTCGAGCAACTTCAACAATAGCGATGAAATTAGGATCTCAATTCAACACCAAGACTTGTGTCTTTTACCGTCTCAAAGTTCTTTACACATCTCTGGCAAATTGACACTAGCTAATGGAAATGCTCTTATACACACGAGATTGGTCAACAACGGTATTTGCTTCCTTTTCGAAGATGCTCGCTACGAACTAAATTCCATAGAGATTGACAAGTGCAAAAATGTTGGATTGACAAGTTTGATAAAAGGATGGGCATCTTTTACTCCAAATCAGAGCTCGATGATGGAAAACGCTGGTTGGATGAGCGTAGAGGCCGAAGATGCAGTTACTAATCCTCAGAGAATAACAAATGGAACTGGTCACTTTGACGTAAACATCCCTTTGAGTATGATTTTTGGTTTTGCTGAGGACTATCGTAAAATTGTAGTCAATGCCAAACACGAATTAATACTCAATCGATCCAGAAACGATCTCAACGCGATACTTCAAAGAAATCAAGGAGATGCTGCTAATCCAAATTTTGAAAACTACATGGTTACTCTAACCAAAATTGAGTGGCTCATGCCCTACGTGACAGTTTCAGATAGATTCAAGATAAGTCTTTTGAATCAATTGAAAAATAATATTATCATGACTTTCCGTACTTGGGAGCTCTATGAGTATCCCATGATCCCGGCAACGTCTCGACATGTATGGACAGTCAAAACATCCAATCAATTGGAAAAGCCTCGTTTTATTTTTCTCGTTTTTCAAACAGCTCGGAAAGGACTAAGCAATGTTAACGCAAGTCGTTTCGATCACTGCAATATCAGAAATGTAAAGTTATTCTTGAACTCACAGTACTATCCCTACGGTGATTTAAACTTAAATGTCACTGAAAACCAGTACTCTGTACTATACACAATGTTTTCAAAATTTCAAGCATCGTACTACAACAAAGACTCTGAGCCCATTGTGAAGAAAAATACATTCATCAACCATCTGCCCATCATTATAATCGATTGCTCAAAGCAAAACGAATCACTGAAAAGTGCTCCAGTAGACGTACGAGTGGAATTTGACGCCAGAGAAAATTTTCCAGCTGAAACTTCTGCATATTGTTTGATACTGCACGATCGGATGGTGGAATACAATCCTCTCAATGGAGATGTAAAAAAATTATAAGAAAAAAATTTAGTATAAAAGGAACATTAATTTTTAAAATTGATCATTCTCAACTCATCATGGGACAAAAGCAGAGCCTCAATGGCTACGAGCGTCTTGAAGACGACAAAACTTCTGCTTGGAAAAGTTATTCCGAGCAAAAAAGCTCCAAGGAAAAAAATAACTATGAAAATAAAGCTTTTAAAAGAGACGAGGAAAAGAAGAAAAAAGAAAAGAAAAAAGATGATAAAAATTTGATAGAGCTTTAACCGTACTCAGCAACATCCGATTGTAATCAAGATTTTAAATCAAGCTTAACATTTTTTTCTAGAAAATAATAATAAATATATTCTACTGTAATTGCATAATTATGATTTACTGTACCCATCGCAAAATAAATTTAATCAAATAAATTTCATATTGTTTTTATTTCAGACTCCTTATCGTTCAATCAATAAGTTTCAAAGGGTTTCAAATAGTATCAAAAGGGTTTCAAATAGTTTCGAAAGGGTATCAAATAGTATCAAAAGGGTTTCAAATAGTTTCAATAAACTGCTTTACCGACTGATGGTAAATAGATTAGACAGTCGGCAAAGCAGATTCAAAAAAAACCAAGCCAATAACCCTGATCTGAATTACCGACCGTCGGTAATGTAGAACTCAGCATTATCGGGGTCATTTGGCACAACTCAATTGATCGGTAAAGTAGGAATCTGCCTTACCGACTTAGCACGGACACTCGGTCGGTAACTTAGCACGGACACGAACCCACGGTCGGTAAGGTAGGGATCTGCCAGGTGTGCAAGGACAACTTAGCACGGACACGAACCCTCGGTCGGTAACTTAGCACGGACACGAACCCACGGTCGGTAAGGTAGGGATCTGCCAGGTGTGCAAGGACAACTTAGCACGGACACGAACCCTCGGTCGGTAACTTAGCACGGACACGAACCCACGGTCGGTAAGGTAGGGATCTGCCAGGTGTGCAAGGACAACTTAGCACGGACACGAACCCTCGGTCGGTAACTTAGCACGGACACGAACCCACGGTCGGTAAGGTAGGGATATGCCAGGTGTGCAAGGACAACTTAGCACGGACACGAACCCTCGGTCGGTAACTTAGCACGGACACGAACCCACGGTCGGTAAGGTAGGGATCTGCCAGGTGTGCCAAAACCGGTGTGTCTATACTACTTTTAACGTTTCGTAGTTACTTTTTAAATTTCTATAGTCACGTAGCTGATAACTTTTATCAAAAATTGGCGTTTTGAGCAGCTCAATAATAAAATGGGTGGAGAGATTCTTAGTGAAAGAGCACGTGGTCTTTTGTTTCTAGGCTTGATAGGTAAACACGTTTTAATTAAACCGTGCAAAAGTATTTATTTTCCTGTGCGACCCACATCCCGTGCATTTTAATGATAACAATGATTTTATTTCCCATGCATTTTAATACTTCCTATTAGAAAATTATAGGAAAAATTGAAACACATGGAAATAAGCATATTTCGATACACTTTTACGGTTAGTTAAGCACTTATTTGGGAGGCGTGGGGAGAGCGTGGGAGAAGAGTAGTGGGTACCCCTTCTGCTCGCTCCACTCGCCACCCCCCCCCAGATTTTTATGCTAGTGCTTACCTTTGTGTCTACAATTGTGGCTACCCTCGTAGCTACTATTGTTTTGTGCTTTTGTAGTTATCCTTGTATTTACTCTTGTGCATATATTTGTTTTTATGTTTGTTAAGCTTGTATACGTACCCTCGTAACTCTATGACTACCACTGTACCTACTCACGTGCATACAATTACTCATAGGGCCGGGACAGAGATAAATGCACAGAATCCTGTGCGCCTGTCCGCCTACACAGAGCTCTTGTGCAGCTGCACAGACAGCACCTGAGCAGAAGCAAAGGAGCAATGAAACAAAGTAACTTAAATGAATAAATTTGAAATTAATTAATGAACCTTCAGTTTTATGGTCAGGCCGAACACCTGGTGCACTTGCTGATAGTGACGCCACGGAGATGATTTCCCCAGGAAGTTTTGATTCCGGAGGGGTCAGGAAAGGCACCTAGTGCCCTTAGTGATAGTTGCACCCTGGAGATGATTTTCTCGGGAAGTTTTAGCTCCGGAAGGGTCAGAGTGGACATCTGGTGCACTTGGTGATAGTTACGCCATGGAGATGATTTCCCTAGGAAGTTTTGACTCCGGAAGAGTCAGGGTGGACACCTCGCTCACTCGGTGATAGTTACGCCCTGGAGATGATTTCCTCAGAAAATTTTTACTCCGGAGAACTCAGGGTAGGCACCTAGTGCACTTGGTGATAGTTACGCCTTGGAGTTGACCTCTCCGGAGTCAAAACTTCTTGGGGAAATCATCTCCAAAACGTTACTCGTATCAAGCGCACTAGGTGCCTTTCCTGACTCTTCCAGAGTCAAAACTTCCTGAGGAAATCATCTCCAAGGCGTAACTATCAACAAGTGCACGAGGTGCCTTTTCTGAGCCCTCCAGAGTCAAAACTTCCTGAGGAAATCATCTTCAAGGCGTAACTATCACCAAGTGCACCAGATGTCCACCCTGACCCTTCCGGAGTCAAAACTTCCCGAGAAAATCATCTCCAGGGCGCAACTACTACTAAGGGCACTAGGTGCCTATTCTTGTAAGTACTATCTCTACCCCTCTTGTACCAAATCCGTACCTACTCTCACGTCCGATCCTGTGATTACCCTCTTGCCTCAACTTGTATCAACCCGTGTGCGTATCCGTGTACTTACATTAGTGCATACCTTTGTCAGTATCATTGCGCCTACTGCAGGAGTGACGTATTGAATGCACTTCTTAAGTATTGTGCAATAATAGTAAATTTTTACTGACTTGAAAAAATTATAAAAATATTTTTTTTAAACTGTTTTATGTATTTTGATTTCTGCTATTATTTTGTTATTTTTATTTTATGAAATATAAGTTTTTTTTAGTATTTCAATAGTAACTTTTCAAATTTCTATAATTACATAAGTAATAACATATATAAAAAATAAGAGGTATAGGTAAAAGTGATAACAAATATCAAAAATGGGGGGCGTGGGTAAAAAAAGGGCGTGTGGGGGGGGGCGTGGGGGGCATGATAAGACAATTATAGGAAAAATTAAAATACGTAGAATTGCGAAAAATCAATACTATCAACAAATAATTGGTAATGAAGTGCGCAAGCAACAACTTCGACATCTTCTAGTTTAAATAGCTTTGTTGACTTCCGCAAGGACAAGTTACGTCGATTTAAAAAATTACTAGCCCAGTGCTCTGATTCTTTGAACTTTTCTAAAGGAATGTACAGCTTGGCAGCTAGGAAAATAGCCATTTTTTAAATGTCAGATCTTTGCACAACATATTTTTGTAGTCTTCTATCAAGAATACATTTTCAAGCTCAGGATGCTCCGCAACTCTGCCGGATCCACAACTTCGCTTTTTTTCATGACCATATTCTTCTGATATGCAATATTTTTCATATTCAAGTTTTCATTTACGGAAAATTCGTTCATTTAGATTATTTTCCTTGCAAAAAGACAATAACTTTTTACCTCGTGATTCTTCAATCTTTCTTTTTTTGTACTCAATACGCAAGACTTCCGAGTTGTACTCATTATTTCTTTTTCTACCTAATAACTTTCAAAAACGTCAAAATACAATCACGAGGTAAACAGGATTTTAAGAGTTCATATGCCAAGAAAAATAAACAATCCTACTCTTATGACGTTAACTTCGAGACTGATTAGTAAATAAGATTTTAGACCGAGGCTCGGGAGCGGGGAGCGGCTTATTTTCGGAGTGGCCTTATTTCAACCAAACCTTGAAAAATTTCACCCAGCCTTATTTTCGGGAAAACACGGTACTCATGACAAAAAATTGAATAGAAATTTCTTAAGTGTAAAAATTCATTAAATTAAATTTTATGATAATAAGAAGTACTGCTTACGCACTTCGTACATAATAACAAAAGAGTTTTAATGGTAAAACTCAAGTCTTGTTACTGTATAGCATTTGATACAAAACCTTTTTTTTTCTTTTCATCCATATTAAAACGTTACATTTCTCATACATCATCAAAAAAAAATCTGCTAGAATTGCAAGCATAACTTGAATTAAAAAAAAAAAACCTTTGCAGAGTGAAGATTGGGAAACCAGATCATTTTATGTCGATGGTTGGTTAAAAACTCCTGAAGCACATAGATTTATGACACCGGAAGAAGGAATGGCATCAGTATTAAATGGAGGATTTGCATATCACACGCACCCCGAAATGAGCTATCCTTATGTTGAACGCCACTTTGATGATCGAAAAATTTGTGAATTACAAGAAGTTCACTTAGTTGGTCCATTGCAACTGTCGATATTTGTTCAAATGAATAGTTCTTTTTCAGAGATGCTAAAATCTGGGTAAATTGATTAATAGTAAACTGTTTTTTTAATTAAAAAAAAAATCATACTTTTTTTCTATTTTCAATTAATGATTTCCTTAACAGAGAATATACAACAAATGAATGCAAGCATCTTTCTTGTTTTAGATTTTTGAGACTTTCAGAAGTTGGTATACGCTATCGACAAGTAGAGCTATGGACAGCAAGAAAACCGATATGTCGAACAGATGTTTTAACAGCAGACAGTGTGACTATAAATGAAGTAGCACCAGCAATAATATTTTTATTGTTCAGTATCTTTGTTTCATTCACTTTTTTGATTATGGAATTTATTTTCTCTTTTTATTCTAATGGGTAAGTTGAAACAGATTTTGCTATTACCGCTATTTGGGTCTTTTTATAGTTGTTATGTCGGAAATGTAGAGTTTTTTTCACGGGTTATACTGTTATAGTGCACAAGCTAGCAACTGCGGACTCTGGAATACAACCCACGACGGTCTGTTGCTTAGCCGTTTGGCTTCTATAATCTATCACTGCAGTTGGCTTCACGCCGACAATCTTCCTGAAATAGGGAAAAAAGTCCGTCCAAGGTAATAAATCCCTACACTATTTATCTCAGCTTCGACGGCGTGCTACTCCCGAAAAGTACGATAATCCGTCGAACCGAGACGAGTTGATTTTCATGTACGTGTTAACGGACGGACACGAAAATCACGAGTGCCTTCCCGATTCCCGCCCTACCGCCTAAGAGGTGGTGCTCCGATCTGCGTTCTACAGTCACGTGACTCGCGCCAAATTCTAAATCGCAACCGACGATTTAATTACTCACTGGACTGTCACAGTGCATGAATAAATTTGTATTTGAAATAAGAAGTTTCGTTGTATAAAAATTTTCCATGGACCTACGTGTTCTTACAGTGCAAGCATGTTTTTTTTTCGAACATTTTTTAGATACTTATAAAATCCACTTATGGTGGAAGTTTACTTGTGTTCTATATGAAATATAAGACAACTAAAGAAGTACTGAACCATAAAATGAGCTCAGGCATCTTCACCCGCTTTTACAAAATCCGTCTCTCTTCATCTATTCGAAATATTGTCTTTAAATTTTGAGTCTTTCTAACCGCCCGATGGAACATATTCAGTATAAAATGTGTAAAATTAAAAATATATTCAGTGTAAAATATATTCAGTATAAAAAATGAACGTAAGCTCAAATTCAAACTTACGTTGTAACAGTTATTTGACCTGCTACTGCTCTTTCGGAGGTTTTTCCCTTTAGTTATAAGTAATTTATGTACCTGAGAATAATCAAGCCAATTTATAGCTTGAAGGAGCAGGCACACAAGAGCGAGAGAATTGAGCCCCGATGGAGCAAGAAGCAAAGGGACTTAACGTGCGAGACACCTGACTGGCTGCCGCACGTGGGCCTGTCAGTGTCGTTTGGGCAACCGCTACGCTTAGACCTTCGTCGACGTCGTTCACGTTGGTCAGCGCTGCCACAGCGACCTGATTTTCCACAGCTATTTCGTTTTTGAAATGTCGCTTATTGTTGATAATTATTATGTCGTAAGTATCTTTGCTTTTCGTTGGGCTATGAGCCTCGCCTGCTGCTTAAGAACGCGTGTTTGTTATTTTAATAAAGAATTGTCTTTACAAAGAGCAACTTAATTGTTGTAATTTTGGTTCCTCTAGAACCCTCCACTTTTTCTTAATAATAAACGAAACTAGCGAGTTTTGATAAAAGGGTAATCAACCCTCACAACGTTCAACATGTAAAATATATGTATATTCACATGAACGTTCAATCGAGATGAAGAATGATTTTGAATGAACAGGGAAAATCAGGTTATTTGATTTAAGGTTCAACTTAGTATCCACGCGAGCCTAGGAGGGTTCTTTGGAATATGTTACTAGATTTCAGGTTGAAACAAGTATGCATGCAAACAAAGCAGGGTTATTAAGGATGGATTACAGGATTAAAGATTAAACCTAGCATCTACGCGAACCTAGGAGGGTCATTTCAAATGGGTTACTGAATAAAAGTTTAAACCTGGTATTCACGCAAACGAAAAAGATTTATTTGGGATTAGGTTAAAGGGTAAAACTTGTATCTTCACGATCCTACGAGAATTATTTGGTATGAGTTATTAGATGAAGGTTAAACTTAGTTTTAGGTTAATCTAGGATTGTTTGTTCAATGACTTGGATTTTCTGAGTTCTTATGCTTTATTGGGCATGTTTTTATTTTATTTTATTTATTCATAAATATCGAGTATAGGACATGCCCTATCATACTTGTATAGTTACAACAAGATATAATCTAACCTAATATAATACAATACATGGCAAATGTAACACTAGAATTGTGCATAATAGAGTTACAATTTTTATCATTAATAGTAGAATATTTTTGGTATGATTGGTGTAGTTATACAGTTGAGATTGCTGGTTATGGTTATTTATGTTTATCTTTCTTTTTTCTCCTTTCTATTTTATTGAATGGTTGTGGATGTAAGTCCGACAATTGTGGAGAGGTTAGAGTCACCGAGTTAGTGTACTTTTCTGTAATTATCACCCAAGATATTAGTCAGATTAGTGGGCAAGAGTTAACGATTGTAAGCTAACAGGGAGATGTCAGAGATGAAGTAGTTGACATAGAGCCCCGCGAGTTGAAGAAGGCATTAGTTCGAGGCCTTGGATCTGGGCTCTTGCAATCCATTCGTCACAATCTCGTGTGAAAAGTATGTACTTAAGAGCAGATTTGAAAGCTTTGGTCCTGTCATTATTGGTGAAAGCCGGTGCCAAGCTATTAATAGCAAATGAGGTCTGGATGATGAACGAGTCTTTGTAAATGTTCTTCGTAAAGGTTGGAAAGACTAATGGTGAGCGCGGAAATTGGGGTGAATGCCAGTGAACTTCCGGACCTGGGTCGAGAGTGAATTTATCGAAATGATAAGATGGAGGCTAGTTTTTAAGACAGCTGCTGCGAGAGTAATAGTGAGATATTCTCTGCGTGTGTGAGTGGCGAGCCAGCCCAAGGCTAGTCTGTAAGGCGTGACAGTCGACCTACGAGGAATACTACCATGGGCAAGCCTTACGCAGGCGTTGTGCAGGCGGCCGTTTTTTGGAAAATCGGAAAACTCAATTTTCTCAAAAATGGAAATTTTTTTTTCGATGAAATTTTTTTTGTATATAAAACAACTCAAGAGCAATGTTTTTAAAGGATCCGGTTAACGCTAAAAGCCTGTGGAGGCCGTAGGAATTTTTTTTCTAAAAAATTTTTTGTCATTTTTTCGTGTCAGCGTGAAAATTGTTCGGGAGCGTTAAAAACTCATTTTGTAACTTTTATCAACATTTTAATAAAAAAAAAAAATTATTCTTTCGTAAATAATACAGAAATCATGTCGATGATAGTAATAAAAATTATAATTTTTCAATTTAAAATAGCGTAAATCACAATTTCTTATCCTAAACCACGGTATAAGCCAGTCGTACTACGATATGTGTTGGAAAAAATTCCTTACAGCAATTTCATGATTGAAAGGGGAAGGAAATATGGTAAGAAATGAAAAAATATCGAAGCGAACCGCGCTCGAGTTTTTGGGGTGGAAGGGGGTTGATTTTTAGGGGTGCGTAACTGTTTTTTACGATTTCCGGCGAAACTAGACATCTTATCAAAAAAAATTGAACGTTAAAGTTGTAGATAGTTAAAAAATCTACAACTTTTGTTATATAAATTTTTTACATAACCTCAAAATTTCCGAGATAAACGCAAAAAACGAGTTTTTTGTTTTTTATTTTTCCTGGCCACAAAAATAGATGTATCTAAATGAAACTTGGTCAAAGTAAAGTTTTTTTTATGTTAAATAAGCCATAATTTTTTTGAATAAAAATATTGAACTGTTTAAAAAATACAGGTGGCTAAAGTGAAAAAGGTGTCGACTTTACGAGAAAAGTTTCTTAGTTTGAAACGCTCTACGATTTTCATTTGGGTCTCATTTTTTTTGTTATTACGTGTAGATTTGAAAGAAATAAAAAAAATAATATACTTGTAGTAGAAAAAGGCGAAAAAAATGAAAAAAACCCAAAAAATCACTTTTTTTTACCAATTTTTTTTGTATTTGTTGTAAATTTTGTACTTATTGTTTAAATTTTCAATTAAATTTTTATTTTAATGTTAAGCACACCAATAACTGAAAACTAAGATTAATTTTTATCATCAACAATACGAAAATTAGTAATTGACAATGTAATTGCTTCCAATAAACGTTTTTGGCATATTTTAAAAAATGTTAAAATCATGCAATTTTGTTTAAAAAAAATTTTTTTAACTTTTATAATCGACACTTAACGTTACAAAAACTTTTTTTTTTATATATTTATTTTTTTTTTACAAAAACTGTTTTCAATTGAATTTTCAGCTTCACAAACTTTTTTAAAAAGACCGACAAGATTTATTAATTAATTATAAAATATTTTATTTACATTCATGTTTTATTCTTTAAATACAAGATTCTTAATCTTAGCTATTCTTACAAATATTGAAAAAAAATTGTTAATTGTAACAGATACTTTCAGTTTTCATTTAGCTGTGCTCTTTTATGCGGTAAAACTGGAGTATCTTCATCATCTTCTTCTTCTTCTGAATCTTCTGAATCTTCTGAATTTTCAGTTGCCGACTGTACGCCTACTTCCAATTCTCTTTCAGCTTCTTCAAAATCACAGGTGAAGTTTATTGATTCCTGTTCACAATTTGCACAATTCCCCAAACTTTGACAGTTGATACATAGATTGGAACATTTTAGACCATGCTTTCTGCAGCCGCATCTGCCTTTGTCACACCCTTTCTCGCAGCTGCAACTAATTGTTTTCAACAAATAGTATGGGATCAAACTTTCCTCTGTATAAGTCGGCATGATCAATCCTTCCGAATTTTTTTTCCATCCCCATTCAGTCGCATTTAGACTATCGTTTCCAAGCCACAACTGCAACTGGTTGTATGCTCTAAACGAATGTTGACGAGCTGCTCCGGACGTAGGGGGCAAATTTTCTAATTTGAACGATTTTTTAATTATACAAGTTTCATACATTTCAAATCGTAAATCCTTCAAAGTAACAGTGCTTTTTTTTGCTGTACATCGATGCGATTAACTTACCACAATCTTCAGCTATCAAATCTTTATCCGGATTTTTTTCATAAAAAACAGCTGCAAGACTCGCAAGCTCATCGTTGGCGATCAATTTTTTTACTGATGTTACTTTACCTTTACCTGTAAAACCAGAGGCTGTATCACAACCAGTAAAGCAATGCAAGAATGCAACGATTTCCCGGTTTAATGGATAATTAAAACTGTTCGATGAAAAAAAAGTATCTTTAACATTTCCTGAACCTTGCTTATGAAAGTATATACTCAAACCAGAGTTATTTAGCTGATTTAAAAGCCTAGAAGATCGATATCTTGACCAATAACTATTACGCTTTTATTGTTTTTGGCTGCGATGATCGCTGTATTAATGATCAAAGCATCAGCATCTTTGGTGGCCTGTTTACAGAAAAAATCAGCCGCATCGAAAGCTTCCATCAAGTGCTTAATTAATTTGTTTTTATTTTTCTCATTTGATAAAAACTTTTCTTGTGTGTATGAAATCACCGTGTGGTCATGAATCTCATTAAAATCGGGAACCGCGGTAGATTTTTTTCTTCTTAAACGTTCGACAGCTTTAGTTGAAGAAGTAGTAGATGAATTCGCATCTGGGTAGCCATCAAAGATAATCCAGCTGTTTGCCTCATAATTTTTTTTTACATAATTTAAATATTTAGCTGTAATGTCTTGAACATTTTCATTTTTTTGCCAAAGAACTTTATGTAACAAGAAACCTCCGTCAACGACATGAACTGTATTAATAGCTTTTGGCAACGTATCAATGCTTGTAAATAGTTTATACAACTCAGATTTAGTACCTTTTTTCAATCCGTTTTCATTGAAAAGAGATAAAGGAAAAGGTGACAACTCATACTCCAAATGCTTTTTCATGTCACTTGCTTTTGAAATTTGCATTTTTATTCGTTGAAATAATAATAAAGGGTTGATTGAAATTTTTTCACCATTTACTTTAATCGAGGATTGTACTGATTTTAATGTTAAAACTGTATTTTTTCGTGGAAGTTTTACGCTGCCAAAGTTTTGACCGATAACAGACTGTAAAATTTTTTTACCAACCTCGTATGCATCCTGACAATTGACTGAGTCGCCTCCAATAACACCAGAAAAATAGACATAATATGTTCTGAGTGAGGAAACGGATCATATTTTTCAAAAAAGTTTTCAAGTATCTTTACATCACTGACATCTCTTGCTATACGAGATTCTCTTGCGTCCACGTGCTGCTCCGAAGAAACAGCTGCAGTATTGCAAAATTCTTCGACTTCGTTGCAAACGTCTACTAATGCAACCATTGTTAATGTAAATTTTGTCAGTACACTATCCGAAATTCCGCGACCACGCGTCATTCCACCTTGAGATTTTATTGAACGCATAAGAACCTGTTCAATGGTCATGTCTGACCATATACCTGACCAAAACTTATTAGTTCTTCTAATCGTAAAAAATCCATTTGACGTGAAACGTTCAAATTCATACGGATTCATTGTTTCCTGCAGGCTCATTAACTCTTGAAGGTACAAGTGCGCGCTCTTGGCATACAGGTAATGACCAGTGGCATGGAAGTAGGGAATCATTTTCTTAATACAATACACATGCAAATCAAAGTTACCTGATCTTTCAGCTCTTATGTAATCTTTTATTAGTTGAATAAGTTCAATGTAGTTAACCATTAACTTTGCTGTTGGTCCTCTTTTTTTAAAAGCTTCCAGCTGCTGCATAAATTTGTTTTTCAAAGCCACAATCTCTTCATCTTGAATATCATTAAGAAAACTTTCTTCTTCAACATTTTTTAACAGCATATTCAATTGAACTTTCTCTAATTCAGAAAATTCCATTGATGATAAAACAATATTTGTTAAGGCCTCCTGAACAAAAAAATGACCCCTAACAGCTCGCGCATATACATGGCCTGTCATAATTTTTTCAGCAGAATTTTCGGCGTATACAGTTGTCAATGCCTCTTTGGGGCCACTGCCATCCATTATTTTACCAGCCGAACCAAATATTGACAAAAGAAGATGAAAACCACTGAGACGTAGTCTGACTCCTTTTACGAGTTCGGGGTCATAATCTTGAAGGCAAAGCCAGATTTCAAAAGCCTTTCAAAATAAAGGCTGATCGCAGGTAATAAAAACATGGCTCTGATTATGTAACTGTCGGTTTTCTTCTGCAACTTTAGCTAAAACAGTAAAAATCATATTATAATCGCTAGGTGGATTATTCACAAAAGGAACCGTCATAACTTTTGAAGTTTGGTACAGGAGATGTGAATGGATTTTCTCCATGAAACCGTTCCATCCTTTAGTCGTTTTGTTTATGAATTTTGAATATTGCCACATAAAATCAGGCATTGAAATATCGAAACTGTCGTCGAAGTTATTGTCAAAATAATTCTCAATTAATACTTTTTTCAAACCCTCTGAACCTTTTCTATCAAACGTCTGAAGCTCGACAAAGCCAATACTAGCTATATCTGCAGCGCTAGGGGCTTTCAATAATCTCGGTATTTTGTTTCTAGTCATAACTTCAGAAGAAGGAGTCGCAGTCTTCACTCCTCCCATTGCATGCCAGCTGCTTCTTCCATCCAAAGTACACGTGATGTGATCAGCATTGTCAAATATATACTGAACATAAGCACCTTCTTTTATAATGTGATTTTTAGGATAGCTTAGCATCGATGCTTCAAACAAACTAGTTTCCCCATAAGTTGAACATAATCCTATGTACGAAAGAGAGTCGATTAAATCTCTAGACCCATACTTTTTATGGATCATAGCCGATAATCCTAATAAAATTGGGGATAAAAATGATCGTGGCCTTGCCGATGCAATTAAACAATGCGCCATCAATGCTACTCTGCGATTCCACTTCAAATCATTGCATTCACCTTTCTCTTTATGAGACATAATCAAAATTTTTAGAAAGCTGTATAAAGTACCAGAAATATCTTTACATTCAGTTTCTTCAGCTGCGTTCAACAATTTATAGTGTGACTTATCGTAGGTTTCTGATCTTATATCATCTAAAATAATGTTAGCAGCCATTTTAACAATTCTCATTCTTTCTTCGACTACTTTAGAGGGTCTTTTTTCGTACCATTCTTTATTTAAATTTTTACTCAAACTTTTTTTGAATATAATTACTAAATCATTGTTTTTAGTAGTGTACAAAATATCATTATTAAAATAGTTATTCAGTTTGTTTTTTATTGTCTTGATATTCGGAATTTCACCACTGTATCCATTTTTTAACTCCTCGAGCGAAAATTGACTTTCGCTTGCATTATTTTCGATGATATTAACTATGTGTTGAATGAAATCTTTTGTAATTGCGCTGGTAGGACGGCCAACTGATGAGGTGAAAGAAAGCGTATAAAAATTAATCATACATTTTGCATGATAGCGACCATTCAATTCACCTTCAGTGTTTAATTTATTTAACCTACTTAACAAGGCTTTATTAAAATCTTCGGAAATATCCCTTTTATTCAATTCGTCAAAAATCTTTGTTCTAGTACTATCTTTTTTAATTACGCGAAACTCTTCTGCTTGTAAGCATTCATTGCAGCAAAAAATACGTAAAGAATTAAAATCAAAATTGGATGTTTCTTTTGAAATTTTTTTACAGTCAGATCTTCTTTTTACAGTTGTTTTGACAGAAGCATCTATCGAAGCAGTTCGATTGTAAATAATGCGGCAACTATCGTGTACGTGAGCTTCGCTGTGTTTTTCAAAAGTTTTGTATCTTTGATCCTTTCTGATTGATGAATTTGATCCCCCGGACACACACACTCACAATCATTGTTTTATACAGAACAAAACTCACTCTAAACCGCCGCAGGTGCACCTGTTCTAAGTCGCAAGGCTGGTAACAAAGCCGCTCAGCTGTGTGTAGCTCTCCAAGCTACGATGGCTCCCGACCGGCGTCTGGCTCAGCGTCGTCGTCTTAGTCTTGAGAATACCAAGTCATCAGGTGATGACAATCTTCCTGCTGACTTGGTTTGCCTTGTTGGATTTCTCACCGACACGCACGACACTGCAACCGTTCTCTTTTAAGCGAATTTCCACGATATCAGTGAAGTTTTTAATACGCGAGTTTACGAACGATACGTGTTCGTTCAAGCGTTGACTCCGGAATCACTTAATTGTAAATCGCGATATACTTTGTTTTCTTATCTTTTCTCGCGCGCGCGTAAGCTACCGATAGCAGCAGGTTGTTGTGTGCGCGCCGCTCGATTTAAAGAGCAACGATAATTCTTTGTTGTTAGTTTGAAAACTCGATTACACGAGTATTTATTTGGAAAGAATTACCACGTTAGATATTAATTTTGTATTAGTTTTTTAAGTTAATTTTTTTTCATTAAATATTAAAAATTAACTTTCTGAATTATAATTATTTATTCTAACCGGTGTTCCTTGCGCTCGAATCCACTAGCCCACGCCCACCTACCGAATTTAACGAGCTGTCGCGCCCTCCCCGATTCCTAGATCACTTGAGTGTTTATTATCGCGGTCGGGTTTTTCTCCTTTTTCAGGAAGTTTGTCGGCGGGTAGCCGACTGCGACAGAGATTATAGCGGCTGCAAGGCGAGCTCGGCAAATCAACGTGGGTTGTATTCTCGAGTCTGCCTCATTAATTTGAGCCCTATAACATGGCGCCCAACGTGGGGCGCCATGTTATAGTGCTGCAATTCAAAGGTGGACTCGGGAATACAACCCTCGAAGGCCCATTGTCCTTGATGCCAGCGACTATAATTTCCTGTCACAGTCGGCTCCGTGCCAACAAACTTCCTGAAATAGGGAAAAATACCGTCCGCGTTTATAAATCCCTTCACGATTTATTAAAACGGGGAGGGCGCAACAGCTCGCTATTTCGGTAGGTTGGCGCGGGCTATGGGATCGAGTACGAGGAACACTGGTTTAGAAATAAGTAGTTTCGCACAAGTTAATTTTCAATATTTAATAAAAAAAAGAAATTAACTTAAAAACTAATACAATATTACTAATTAACACAGTAACGAATTATCAATTGCTTGCAACCGAGCATTTAAACTGATAACAAACAAAATAGTCGATGTTCTCTAAATTCAACTGCGCGCGCACACAATAACCTGCTGCTATCGGCAGCTTACGCACGCGTGAGAAAAACAACGATTATTACAATAACAGTGTACTAAATACACTCACACGCGTTCATACTCACTCACACAGATACAATGAACTTACAGAATCGCTAAAGTGCACCTCATACCAAGCCGTCAGTTTAAACAAAATGCCAGGCTACGATGCCTACCAGCCGCAATAGATGCCACACTCGAGTCGCCGTACAGCCGTCGTGAAGCGGTCCAGGAGTTGACGTGAAATGACAACTTCACGAATAAACACCACACTCTCACACTACGGCTTTACAACAACGCGCGACGCGAATGACGATAATTGCTTCGATTCCCGTTCCTGAGTAGCTCCTTCAAGATCTGCCGTAAATCGATCTCCAGATCTTCGCGCGTCTGCCGGACGTCGGTTTAGCTCCCCGTCGTCCTTGGCTTCCAAAAGCCGGTTGACTCGCCTTGACAAAAGAATGCTTCCCGGGTGATGACAATCGATCCCGCACCTTCTGTCACTTACAACACTCTCTTCGACGGCGTGTAACTCCCGAAAAGTACAATCATACGTCGAACCGAGACGAGTTGAATTTCATGTACGTCTTCACGCACGGACACGAAAATTACGAGTGGCTTCCCGATTCCCGCTCTACCACCTCAGAGGTTCGCTCTGAGCTGCGTTCGACAGTCACGTGACTCGCGCCAAATCCTAAATCGTTACCGACGATTTAATTACGATCACTGACTGTTACACTCCCCTCCCAGAGGTGACGTATCCGAAAAATACGTCGCTTTGAAAAACTTGAACGCAGTTCGGGTTAATCAGGAACGCCCGCTACCTGAAGCTCGCTGTCTTCAGGATTTTCGCTTGCATCCCTCGCTGGCTGATTTCCTTCGTTTGAAGATTCCGGTTCCACTCTTGTGATCCAATCTTCTAACCAATGAAAATTCCCCAGCCAGTGCAAGCTGTCATTACTTCCGACTGTCCTACCAGTCGTCAGCCAGCTTGTTCAGTATCTTAAGTCCAGCTGAACAAGCTCGAGTGCCATCTCCGAGTGATGGCTTGGCCACAATTTCGGCGGAGTAGAGGTTATGTTTTCCACTCTACCAGTTGATTGTTTTTCAGCCTTTCAGGGCACTTAGACCTTATGTGTCCTTTTTGCCTGCACCTGTAGCATCTAACTGGGCTACTTCTGTCAGGACTTTTTTCGCCTCCATCACTCTCACTTGATCTCGAAGATGGGCTCCCAGTACTTGATCTCGAAGAACTACCAGTACTTTCATCGCTCATATTCGATCTCGGAGAAGGACTCCTAGACTTCCCTCCGTCTTCCGACCTACGTCTTAGGTTGCCTTGCCTGGCCTTTCTTGAATTCTGGGACCTCGGGCTCGATGGCTTACCAGAGTTCCTACTTTTAGCCTGGATTTGAGACATCAAATTCAACAGGCGGCTCATAACCGTGGCGTCGTCAGACTTGCCATTCATAGTCGTTGCGGCTATGTTTATTTTCGGTTTTTCGTTTGCCTTACTTTCTTTATAAGCCAGATTTGGCCATAATGACGTTGACGGTGACGGTGGTGGTCTATAAAATGTCTCACTAACTGCTGTCTTTTCTACCTCGACCGCTTGACTTAGTAAGCCTATAACTGACTTCACTTCGTCTCGCCTAATTTGTTTTCGCAAATTTGGCCGCATATTCGTCAACATGAAGTCGACTCTTTCCATCTCGGTCGGTACAGGTCTCATCTTTAACAAAAGTGACTGTAGACATGTAATATAGTCTCGTACCGGTTCTTCTACACCTTGCGTTCGGTTGATAGCCTCCACACGTAAGCTCTGCTGGTAATCACCAATACCATACCACTCACGGGCTTTCTGACAGAACTTTGTCCAGGTGTCGATGTTAATTTTGTTGTCCCGGTACCATGTTGACGCTAAACCTGTCAACAATATAGGCAGTGCATCTAACAACTGTTTCTCTGTCAAGCCAGCTAATTCATTAGCCTCTTCGACTTGAATTAGAAACTGCTTGATGCTTGACTCGCTGCTACCATCGAACTTGATATTCCATCTTTGTATGATCGAGCCAATGTCAGTAGGCTTTTCTAACCTCTGTGGGTTCTGACTAGCCTGTCGCGGCATACGTAATCCAGCCTGTCGTAGGCCCTGTAGCCGCTCCAACTCTGCCATCAAGACCTTTATTTGGTCTTGAATTTTCTGAATGGTACTCGCCGTTGTCGTACCACCAATCGGAATAAAACCATTCCGATTTTGCATCAACGGATCGCCAAAATTCACCCTGGCTCCATGGACTTGATGAGAATTCTCCGTAGATATACTACACTCGTCCGTAGAGTGTTGCAAAATGCCTGGCCTTATTGTACTCGACACAGGCCCCCTGAGTTGTTGATTGTCCGTGACGAAATGCTGCCGACTGACTCTGTCTTCTATGGCGTCCATCCTTGCCGTTGTCCTTGCCAGAGTCTCTCGCACTTGCCTGAACTCCCCCACGAACTCGTGCATGGTCCGTCGAAGTTCTTCCATCACGTCGCCATCTTGACTGGCTGTGTCACTGTCCCCAGCCTGACTGGCCTTTCCTTGACTCCTGCCGTTCGCATCGTTCGACTGAAGCCGGGTCGCTGCCTTCATCACCTGTTGGTCGATCAGGCAGGCTAGCGGGTGTTCCCCGCTCGTGGTAAAGTCTGGGTTTAAAATTGTTGAACCCGACTTTTCCCACAAAGTCATGGCTATAAACTCAGTCCGGAGACCCTCGCGTTTAATCTTTACCACTTCCTGGTCATCGGACTCGTCCACGACAAAATCTTCAGCTGAGTAGTTGCCCACAAGCCACCTAATCAGCCTTTCATGTCTCTCACGAGTCGAGCCATCAGGCTTGAGTTGTAAATCTCTCATAGCCTCCTCGAATATCTCCTCGTCCTCTGCGAACAGCCAGGAATACACCAGGTGCTCCTTCGCCCTCTTCTCTGACTCGTCCATCCTAAACTGACAAAAAGGAGACCCTAAACTCTCGTGACAGTAACTAGCACACTCTAACTTAATTTTAATTGACAAACGCAATACTATATTTTTTCGATCTTCAACAGTCCTGAAAAAAAAAAAAAAAAAAAAAAAATCCACCCGAAGGTTCAACAAAAAGAAAAACTAAATAGGCTTAATAGCCTGCCGACTCGCTCCCGGTTTTGACAAAAACCCGAAGTCGGCTCGAAAGCCAAAAAAAAATAAAAAAAAATAAAAAAAATAAATAAATAAAAAGATCCAGCTGTTTTAACCCATGTCAAAACCCTGGTTTTCTCTCTAACTCAGATACATAATTTACAGTTGTTACTGAACACTAGTCAGTAACACGCTGTATTTAAATAAACAAATTACAAGTATTACAGATTTCACAAATTAAGTCAGTATTTATTCCGCTAGACGCACAACTCACACTACTGTCACGAATTCCGGGTACTTTACAAAGTGGGAAATATAAGAAATCAAAACAAGCAAAATCTAAAATTCTCCACTTTGTAAACATAGCCTGAGAATTTATATTCTCACACACACATACACTCGTTATGCTAGTCTAAGCGGTAACGAGCTCTTTGTTTTTCTCAAATTCGTCGCGACTAACCTTGAACCCGTCGGCTGCAGTACCTCGCTACTGTGCTCGTCCCAATAGACTTACATACATCTACAAATGTCTAAGGCGCTATGCTATAGGCACTCAATGGTATCAAAAGTGGACTCGGGAATACAACCCTCGAAGGCCCATTGTCCTTGATGCCAGCGACTATAATTTCCTGTCACAGTCGGCTCCGTGCCGACAAACTTCCTGAAATAGGGAAAAATACCGTCCGCGTTTATAAATCCCTTCACGATTTATTAAAACGGGGAGGGCGCAACAGCTCGTTATTTCGGTAGGTTGGCGCGGGCTATGGGATCGAGTACGAGGAACACTGGTTTAGAAATAAGTAGTTTCGCACAAGTTAATTTTCAATATTTAATAAAAAAAAGAAATTAACTTAAAAACTAATACAATATTACTAATTAACACAGTAACGAATTATCAATTGCTTGCAACCGAGCATTTAAACTGATAACAAACAAAATAGTCGATGTTCTCTAAATCAGACTGCGCGCGTATACAACAACCTGCTGCTATCGGCAGCTTACGCGTGCGTGAGAAAAACAAAGATTATTACAATAACAGTGCACTTAATACACTCACACGCATTCTTACTCACTCACATATATACAATGAACTTACAGAATCGCTCAGGTGCACCTCATACCAAGCCATCAGGCTAAACAAAATGCCAGGCTACGATGCCTACCAGCCGCAATAGATGCCACACTCGAGCCGCCGTACAGCTGTTGTAAAGCGGTCCAGGAGTTGACGTGAAATGACAACTTCACGAATAAACACCATTTTCTCACACTACGGCTCTACAACAACACGCGACGCGAATGACGATAATTGCTTCGATTCCCGTTCACGAGTAGCTTCTTCAAGATCTGCCATAAATCGATCTCCAGATCTTCGCGCGGCTGCCGGACGTCGGTTTAGCTCCCCGTCGTCCTTGGCTTCCAAAAGCCGGTTGACTCGCCTTGACAAAAGAATGCTTCCCGGGTGATGACAATCGATCCCGCACCTTCAGTCACTTACAACACTCTCTTCGACGGCGTGTAACTCCCGAAAAGTACAATCATACGTCAAACCGAGACGAGTTGAATTTCATGTACGTCTTCACGCACGGACACGAAAATTACGAGTGGCTTCCCGATTCCCACTCTACCACCTCAGAGGTCCGCTCTGAGCTGCGTTCGACAGTCACGTTACTTGCACCAAATCCTAAATCGTTACCGACGATTTAATTACGATCACTGACTGTCACAGTATATGTATAAAAAAAAAAAAAAAAAAAAAACAGTACGATTGTGTTACTTTTTTGTAAGATTGGTTCCATCAACAGATAATATAATCCCAAACGCTGAAAAAAAAGTTTTAATCATGAATTATTTCTGGGGAACCTTTTGCATGACATACGATGGATCAATATTTTATTGCCATAGATAAATGTAGCACCTGCTTCTAAAATACAACATCATTGTTTTATGAGAAATACATAAAATATCTTGTTTTTTGTTTTTATAATAAGAAAAAAAAAAAAAAAAAAAAAAAAAAAAAAAAAAAAAAAAAAAAACAAGGCACAGTCATAAAATTAAACAAAATTGAAAGAGTTGTAATCAGGTTTATTTTTATAAGCTTCACTCACACAAAGTTTATTATTGCTATAAATTCTTTAAGATTTACTTGGCTGACAATAAAGCTGAACTATGATTGTTTTTGTGTAAAGTCAACCATGCCTGTGAACATTGTCATTTGCTCTTGCTGGGAGACCTCTCACTTTAGCCTACTTGATAACTAAAAATTGGAACAGTAGCTGCAATTACTCATGCAATCAGAACTTTGAGATTTTATCAAATGAATTGACTTGACGCTTTGGAACAGTTCAAATGTAAAGTAAGTTGTAGGTCTCCCAGCAAGAGCAAATGTCAATGCTCACAGGCATGGTTTCCTTGCACAAAAAAAATCATAGTACACCATTATTGTCAGCCAAGAAAATCTTAAGATTTTATGACAATAATAAACTTTGTATGTAGCTCATAAAAATGAACCAGATTAAATTTTTTCAAGATCTGTTTGATTTTGTCTCTATAAGTCATATACAAGAATCAAAAGTTTAGAATCTTCAAAGCAAGTAAGACAAGTTTTTAATAGTTATAAGTCATTTTTAAAACCATAAAAGATTCTTGAAGATAAATCAACTAAAAAAAGTATAAAGCTAATATTTTTTCATCATTTGTAAAATTTAAATTTTCAAAAATGTATAAAAGCTATTAAAAACTTGGCTTGCTTTAAAAATTTTAAGGTCTTGAGTTTAACATACCCTCAGTGACTATGTTAATGACAAACTTTATCACCTCTAATGTAACGGCTTAGGGTCAACAAATTTCAAAAACTACCAAAAATTATTGACAACTTGTCCCTCTTGCTTTGAAGTCCTTGAATCTCATATAATCACAGAGACAAAATTAAATCAATTTAGAATAAGATGTGATTGGGTTTATTTCCCTAAGCTCTACTAACAGTTACAAAGTTTTTTACCACTTTTTTAAGATTTACTTGGGTGACTATCAATGCAATTACCTTTGGAGGCAAGTGTAATATAATGACAACCAAACTATGCCCATGGTCATTGACATCTGAACTTTTCCAAAGTTTGAAGTCAATTCATTTGATAAAATTTCATTAGTTCAAGAGAGTTTTAACTGCAGCTACTTTTTCAATTTTTAGTCATCAAGTAGGATAAAGTAAGTCTTAGGTCTCCCAACAAGAGCAAATGATGTTTACAGGCATGGTTCACTTTACACAAAAAAAAATTATGTTTTACCTTTTCTGTCAGCCGAGTAAATTTAAAAGATTTTATGGCAATAATAAACTTTGTGCGATTGGAGTTCTTTAAAATAAATTTAATTATAAACCTTTCAAGATCTGTTTAATTTAGTCTCTGTGCTAAGAGTCAAAAGATTAAAATCTTCAAGCGAGTAAGACTAATTTTCAATAGTTATAAGTATTGAAGTAAAACAAGTATTCAATAGTTATAAAATTTTAAAACTAAAAAAGAATTCTTGATAAATAAATCATTTGAAAAAGTAGAAAAAAAATATTTTCAAACTATTTATAAAATTTAGAATTTCTAAAATGACCAAAAATTGTTTAAAACTTGCTACTTGCTTTGAAGTTTCTAAGATCTTGACTCTAATATACCCTCAGAGACTGTGTCAATAAAAAACTTTATCAGTGTTTATCACCTCAAGTATGTAATTTGCTGGCTTAGTTCATACATTTCAAACCTGACTAAGGATTATTGAAATCTTGTCCTACCAGCTTTGAAGATTCTAAGCTCTTGGCTCTCACTTTGCAACTGTTTGAAATTACTTATAAAAACATAAACACAACAAAAACGTGGGTTACAACAAATTTGTTACTCTTAGATTGCATGATTAGAAATTTGTTGGTTAGAATTACGTACGCGCGGTCTCACGCACAGCAACGCACTGTAGCAGCAGTGGCGTCTGCTGTCATGGCTGATGCGGCCGACGAAAAAAAATACCAAATTACCGTTCTGCGTTTTTCTCGGCCAATTTTCAACGAATTTTGATGCAATTTTTTTTTAAATGTAGCTTTTCAATGTCGCTACCCTGGTACAGAGCCCTTTTTTGAATTCACCCCCTCGATTTTTTTTTTTTTTAATTTTAACTAACTACCATTGGACCCTTGCCTGACTTCCCCTTAAACGAAACATTTCAGCTTTCATCTCTTGACGTAGAACCGATTTATTTAAATGGAACTCAATTTCCTTATGGTCATCGTCAATTTGCAAATTCTCAACATCCATGTCGATTTCAGGTTGATAAAATTCATGTAAAAATTGAAGCTCAAAATCATTTTCAAAAACTTGTTGCTCAATTTCTTGATTAGATTACACTTCAAACATTGAAGCGAAAGGTGACGTCAATTCGGACACTGGGCTGATGAGAGGACTCCTACAATTCCGCAGATCGGACATTTGTCCCTGGGTCTTAGGAGCCCCTCTTCGGTCCTCTTCTCGTACCTCTGTTTTTGGATTTTCACGAAGACGAGGGCGGCTACTAGGCGCTCTACCTTCCTCTGCGCCCACGCCTTCTCTCCTTCATCTTCGGTCCTGTTTTTGGTGCGTCTGGCTTCTTTGGCTCAGTGTTTTAATTTCATCTCTCCTCTTTTGGCGTCGTCCAGGACTTTGGCTTTGTCCATGGCCAGGGCTTGCTCGCGGTTTCTCGCGTCTTCTTCCGCCTGTTGACGTTCCAGTGCAGTCCGGAGCTCTTCGTCCTCGCGCGTTCTTTGCGCTGCCTAGGCTGCACGCCGTTGCTCGGCGTTGGCGCGTGCTCTGGCCTCGTCCTGATACCGCCAGAAGGGAGAGTCTCCTGCCAACCACTCTCGTCATCGCTCGTATCGCATAAGCTGTTCGCGATCTCGGACGGCTGCTAGCTCACGCCTGTTTTCTGCGTCTTGCTCCTCGCGTAGCCCTGCCAGCACCAGCATGTGTTGTAGTTTTCTTTTGCGGTCCTTGGCTTTCCTCTGGAGCTCGTGCTGCTTCTCAATGTGGCCGAGGGTCCACTCCATCACCATCGGGACAACAAACTTTGGTTTTCTTTCTGCCATCTCCTGTGAGGAACACAAAATTTTTGGATGTCAGTATTAGGAAGAAAAGAAAGAATAAAGGATAATTAGTCTAGGATCGTGCATTCTGTGAGCTTAGCAGAAGCTTAATAAACCAAAAAAAAATCTTTAACAAAAAAAAAAACAAAAAAAATTTCCTAAGATAAAGTTTTTCAAACTCGTTTATTCTAATCTTTACAATAATATCTCACACATACACTATCGCAATTTCCATATTTTTAACACCTGTCAGTAGTTTCGCTCGCGCTCTCGTCCGCCGTGGGGACAAGGATACTGGACTGGGTTTCCTCTTCACCGATCTCTTCGGACGACCGAGCTTCCATCGTACCACCCAATTTTTCCGGCTGTAAGCTCGCTCAAGTTCACACTCCTTCGTGGTGTTTGCTTTCTGCCTGTCTTTGCGTAAGCTGGCCGTTTCTTACAACCGCTGTCTTTCTCGGCCTAACACGCTTTCTGCCGGTCTTCTGTGTTCTGGGTGCCTCCCGGATGGCCATCTCGGGGTTTCCAAGTTCTCCTAGGGTGTCGTTTTTACCTCCACCCTCGTGTGGTTCACGTTTTCACGTTCGCTCTCACCTTCCTCCACCGGGGGCTCGAACCTCAAATTTTCCTCATGCTAGGGTTTTAAATACTCTACGTACTCGGGCCCAACGTTTTTGCCCTCTTCGTCATACAGTACGTAGATGTATGGACTCGTCTTCTTTAGGACAATGAATGGCTCGTTGTATTTCGGGGCCAACTAGGCAGCGACTCCCTCAGACGCTCTTGGCAATATCCGGTTTTTCCGCCAGACCTTTTCGCCTACCTTAAAAGTAATATCGCGCCGTGTCTTATTAAAGTATTTGGCCTGTCTTTCTTGGGCGGACTCGCAATTCGCTTTTGCATGCTCGTAGAGATCGGGTAGTTTTTTCATACGTTCCAACCATTCTCTGATGGCTTCTACCTCAATCTCTTCTTCAAGCTCGTTCTCAACTTTTCTACGCAATGTATTGACTTGCGTTGGCTGACGCCCAAAGTTGAGAGCAGCCGGAGAGAATTTTAACGTCTCCTGACTTGCAGTATTTATGCAAAATGCAAATTCTGCGATACGTTCGTCCCATTCACTGTGGTGTTCTTCAATAAAGGAAACAATCATGGTTTTGATAGTTTGGTTTATTCTCTCCACAGTGTTGGGACGAGGGTGTTTTGGTGGGGTGTGAGTATGATATATCCCACTGTTTTCGAAAAACCCATCGAGCTGAGCGTTATCAAACTCGCTCCCATTGTCGCTGTTGAGTATTAATACAATATTTAAATTCAACCGCCATAATTCTCACGCGCCGGTAAGTTACCGGCCACTGCACCGGCCGAGCTTCTGCTTGGAGGCGGCCTCATGGTCGTCATTGTTCGGTTTTTGGTTAGCTTGGCAACGCCTCGCGCCATTTTCTAGCGACAAAAAATTAAGCTCAAATTTTACAAGTGCAAAGTAAAAAATCATTGTGGGTCATTGGAGTAGAAATATTCACTGCCCTACATCCTGGCAATCACCATGGCGAGAAGAACACGATTGATCACCGAGTTCATCGACGCCTCAAACTTAACCTCCCGTCCACCGCGTGGGTACGGATTTCAAGACAAAGGACTTTTTGCTCATCTCTTCAGCTGAGCTGAAGCCCGGCTGCAAGGTGGGAAAATCTTCCAGTTCAAGGTATTTAATTAATACTAAAGAGTACAAGGAGTTTTACGCTATTGCTCCCTATTGGCAAACAACAGAGATTTACCCACATTTATTGTTCAGTTAAAATTAGCTCAAGCTCAACCTTTGTAAATAGTGTAAATAAATTAAGTTACACCTAAGGTCTGAGCTCAAGATTTGTGTTCAATTATTCACTCCCCTTTTACATCCATAAAATTTATTTTATGCCAGTGAGCTCAACTCAATATTTAACATTGATGCTTCGAGCCAGATGTAGTAGGTGGCTGTGAGTAATTTTTCACTTAAAAATCAATCTGAGTCTACATTGCTCAAAATCAAGTAAGCGATAACCCCCTTATCTTGATTCAAACAAGCTGAAGTCCTGCGCTTGGCCAAAAAAGGCTTGTTGCATCTGCTGGAGGACAATATTCTGGTTCTGGTGGTTACTCCAAGTCATCGCATACCTCTACCAAGTTCTGGCAGCTCTTCAAAGCCCTGCATCTGGTGTTGGTGGTCCACCCAAGGTATTCGCTTACCACAAAGGGGCTCAACTGGTCCTTCGAAGACCTGCTACAAGGTTCTGGCAGCTCATCGAAGCCTTGCATCTGGTGCTGGCACTCAACACAAACTCGGTGGGAGTTTCAACTTAGATTTTGCTCTCACTCATCATGGCTGACAAGGTAGTTAAATCATCCAAGTCTGGTGACCTCCTGCAAAACCTATCAGAGGTTTACCCAGCTCTCCTGGAACTTGAATAACAGGATAAGGAACTACTCAAACAGCAAAAGGCTCAAATGAAGCAAGAGGCCTTGCTCAAGCAGCAGCAGGCTCAGCTCACAGAGAAGATGCTCAAGGACCTGCCCACCGAGACTGTAAGATCACACAACTCAAAATCTGAGACAGATCTTTCAGATCTGCTTTCTCGTGGTGCCACCGATGGGTTTGGCCTTCCAACAGAGAACCAACCAGAGGAGATGAAGGCAACTCAGAATGCGCCTATCCACTCAAGAGTACCTCAGGTGACCATTACTACCTCTCCCTCGGGCTTAGTGGATGCCGGAGCGAAAATGACCAGGTCGAAATCACCTTCTGCCAAACCAGCTGACTTGGTAGTGAAAATCTCATCGCAATGATGCAGACTTGAGTCTATGAAGCATCTCCTAGACATGGTTGGTAAGTTCAAGGACAGAGCTAAGGCTGCCCTTGTCAAGCAGTGGAGCAGGGAGGCCAATCAACTCAACGATGTCTTCATCAGAGAACACTCAATTCTGAAAAGCTCATGTCCCGCGTCCTTGGTAACGGATCCGTACTTCACAGACGCAGTGGCGCTGCAAATGGCTAGAAGTTACTCAAACGTGATGCTGGGGATCATCCTGTTAGAACAAGAACTCGTTCCTGAATCGGTCAACAACTCACAGTCTGCCTCATCGTCCGATCACTGCCGCTCAAAATAGCCCGAATTAAAGATATAAAGATCCCGCACTTTTCGGGAGCATACTGGAATGGCCTAGGTTCAAGGACACCTTTACCACCCTGGTACTCAACGACGATCGGCTCAGCGAGTTAGAGCGGCTCCACTATCTGGTCGGCTAACTGGGTGGCAAGCCGAAGGAGCTCATCTCCGGGTTCCCACTCATAGGGACCTCACTTCAACTATCATGAGATGCGCTCACCGCAAGATATGACAACAAGAGGTACATCATGGGGACGTACCTCGAACAGTTATACACGCTGGCTCCAGCGCAGCCAAAAAATGCGGAGTCTCACTAAGCTGACTGACACCGTTGGAAAAATTTGGTCGGTCTTGCTCAACATGTGCACCCCATAGCAGCTGGGTGACTGTTTTTTGACTCACCACATCACAAGGTTACTGGATCGGCTATCACGGGAAGCTTGGGAGACGTCAATCAGCAACTTTCAGGACTTTCCCGCTTTTGAGCAGATCAGCTCATTTCTGTCCGCTTGAGCACGAGCTTTGGAGCACGTAGGTGGTCCCTCGCAAGAAAAGGACTCAACAAAATCCGCTAAACCACTGCAGCGTGCAGCAAAAGTGAATCGCAGTTGTGGACAACCAGCTGCTGGTTTCACTCAATCTAGCTCAACCAGGACGGACCCGGCATCCACGGGAACAACATCAAAGAAGACATTCTCACCTGCGATCTCTCAACACCCCTGCTCGATGTGTCAAGAGCTTCACTTCATAGTAGCCTGTCCTCAATTCTTCAGACTCTCGCCCTTTGAGAGAAAAAAATGTGGTTTGAGATAAGGGATTGTGCTTCAATTGTCTAGGAAAACATTCTGTCAGAAGTTGCCAATCCTCGATCAAGTGCAAAAGGTGTGGAAAATCTCATCACCCCATGATTCGTCAAGACGAGGCGGCTGTGATCGCATCTAACGCGACAACGAGCCAAACTCAACAGGTACTTAACTCACAATAACTCGACGCATTCACTTTTCTCATCAACCGACCTGCACGCAGGATAATCAACTCACTCACTTGGAATTGGATCACTCGCAGGCTAACGTATTATTGGCGACTGCATTGGCATGGTTCGACTCATCCTCAACTCGGCACAGATTTAGATTACTCATCGACTCTGGCTCAGAGCTATCTTTCATCACAGAAAACGCGGTCAAACTCACTGGATTATCCAAGGTAAAATCAAACATTCCTATTCTTGGCATCAGCGGCACGTCATCTGGATACACTCATGGCAAGGTTCTCATCACGCTCAAGTCCACGCACCAGAACATCAAAGTTACAATCACTGCACATATACTCAAAAAATTATCGTCCTACTTACCTTTGTTTTCGTGCAGTGAGAAGTTATGGCCTCATCTCAACAAGTTACGGTTAGCTGACTCAGCCTTTGGTCATCCCCGTGGCATCGACATTATCATTGGTGCGGGTCATTATGGTGAAATAATCAAGCCAAACATCGTCAGAAGGGTGCCCAACGAACCTGTAGCTCAATTATCAATATTCGGTTGGCTTGTAATCGGACCTTCTCAAAAATCGGTCGAAGCTCATAGAGTTTCAAATCAAGCGAGACCCACTGCCAACGATGCGCTGCTGGAAGCAATTGCCAAGTTCTGGACTCAAGAAGAGATACCAGCCTCGGATCATCTCCCCATGCTCAAACCTGATGAAGCTTTTTGCGAGCAACATTTCACCGAAACTCACTGCAGGACTCAGGACGGCAGGTACATGGTTCGGCTGCCGTTCAAGGACCCACCTTCATTGTTGGGCTGCTCACTAAAGAAAGTTTGAGCTTGCTTGCAGAGCATGCTAAAAAAACTCAACTCCAATAACGAACTCAAAAAAATGTACTTCGATTTCATGCTGGAGTACTTGGAGCTAAATCACATGGAACTAGTACCGAAGGAGGAACTCAACAAGAGACCTGTATTTTACCTGCCTTATCATGGAGTCCTTCGCATGGACAGTCTCACCACAAAGCTCTGAGTGGTTTTCAACGGGTCAGTGGTGACCAGTTCCGGTTATTCACTTAATGACATTCTGCACCCAGGACCGAACCTAATGCTCAACATCGTGGATGTACTTCTATGGCTCCAGTCACATAAATTTGTTTTCACCACGGATGTGACGAAGATGTATTGGCAAATCCTGGTTCACCCGGATGATCGAGAGCTGCAACGCATCCTTTGGTTAGATGAAAATTTACAAGAAGTTCACCTCAGGCTCAACACCATCACGTATGGCACTCGAGCCGCTCAGTTTTTGGCAATCTTTTCATTGCTCCAATTAATCAAGGATAATGGGAAGGACTACCCGGATCCTTAACTCAAGGTCGTTACGCCGACGACATTTATGGTGGAGCTGAGACACTCAATCAATTGGAACAAAAGGCTGAGCAGCTGGAATAGTTGTGCATGGCGCGTCGCTCAGCTTCATGTCACAGCACCGCCTTTAAATCTGTATTTACACCAAAATGTCTTCTGGCTGCCATGGCAAAGTGCGTATAAGTAGGCCACTCGTGTCGGTGCTGGCGTGTCACCGCCACCCCTTCCATTAACTCACAGAGAGCGGCCAGCACATCCTAATCACTGAGTCGATCCAACAGACGACACTCTTCCACCCTTTGCAGAAAGTCGTCAATATTATCTGTAGGGGTTCCAGAGAATTTAAATCTCCACCCACCCACCGTTTTGCCCACACCGATACTTGCAGGCAAAAAGATGAGTGTGACTTGCCTGGGAACTGATGACCATCGGTCGTTGGAAAAAAATCCGTTCCCCGGGGTCCCAGCCCCCACCCGGCGAAAGGCTGTGTGTACGCACCTTGCGCACCATGCATTGCATGCTCCCCTCCTCCAGGCCTGGCATATTCCTCCCGCTCTGGAGGCACTGTGCGTGGATATTCTCTGTGTGTGTCAATTCAGCTTGCATCGGCATCATTTTGCACGCCCGCATGCAACTTTGTACTTTGCGGTACGGCTAAATGCCGATGACTTACGTCAACCCTGAATTTATGTCGGTTGCGTCCTGCAACCGCTGGGTCATCACCTCGCTGAATGTCACCCTCTGATTACGTACTGTCACGCCCACACTTTAGGCTCGAGTACCTGCATTCGGGGTCAGTCTTGGGATTTCACTTTCAGTCCTCGTGTCCATGCGTGATGTATCAACGCACGTTCTTCTTGCAGACTCATCTGACTTCGTTGCCATCGACTGCATTGATTGCATAAATGCTTTCAATACATTACTCGGGGCAGTGTATCTCACTCCGTCAATGGTAAACTTGATTTTCCCCGTCTCAGTCTGCTCTCTGGATGCATGACCGTCCTTCAGGTTGCTGCAAACCTGCCCATGCATACTCAAATTGTAATAAGGATTTACAAACAAATCCTTCAGCGGCTGTCGTTTCGTGTCCGCATCTCCCTGCCGTGTGCCTGTCGACCCACCATGGGCCATACTTCCATCCGTGTTGTCTGCCAGTGAGCTATTCGCGTTTAGCGTCGGACCCGCCGTTAAATCCATCGACTGTTCCTGTCGATCGGTTCCAGCTCAATCCTGCGGCGTGGTAAATTGCTTCTCCATAAAATGGTGACGCAATATTATCCTGTGCCGGAGGAGAGCTATCTCATCCTCCACCATCGGGTTCGGGAGAAAATCATTTTCTGTGTATTCTCCCCCCGAGGCACCTGTATAATCGACCCCTCTGGTCGAATTCATCCCCCGTCGCCAACAGGTCCAGACTATTTAGAAAAACGCCCAAATCCCTGAGGTCGATTGTTGTGGACTACTTGTACAGAGTGGCTTTGTCCTCGATCGCCTCTTGGCCAATACCAGGATCATCGTAATCAGCATCACGTGGCCACAACACTCGGTCCATCGCACTAGGATCCGTCATTACGTACTACCGATCATTCACACATGCACTCTATTATCATGAAATTCGCTATACGTGCGCTTCGCACAAGTGGTGTTAAAAAAAAATTTATCGATTTCCACCGACGCAGTCATGGAAGAAGAGGAAAAGAAAAAGATACGGAGAAGAAGGAAGTAAAAAAAACAAAAATTCCCCCGTTGAATTCCAACGATGATCTCCACCTAAAAAAAAATAATCACGAAAAGAAAAATAGGGCAGAGAACAAAGAGAAAACTACACGCGCGTAAGCTCTACACCACTTGCCAGCACACTCATGCAGTGGTAGGCCCGACCCCTTTTTTACTGGCCACTGTTGCGTGGGGTGGGATAACGAGAGAATTATTGTCAACGACAATCAACAACAAAAGCAAGCAAAGAAAAAAAATTCTCTCGTTATTCTGCAATTTTTTTGCAGTGCCACCACTAACACACACTCAGCATAGTCACACACGGGCTTACAAAAAACAATTTCAAGTTGGTAAAATATTCAACTTGAATTTATTCAAGTTGCTCGAGAATCAAAAAAAAAAACCAGAGAAAAATCTCACTGACTTCAATTCAGTTTGCAACAATGCTTGAAATTCTTATTTGTAAACACTAACTTTCATGCATAAACTCACTTCTCACTAGCTCACGATACTATGAAAGCGAGAGAGACAGAGATATTCACCTTTGCGGTGCGAAACCAAAACAAAGACGATCGCGGTCGTCTCTCTCTATCTCTGTCACTCGGCAGCTTTCACACTACATGCACACATACAGCCGCGCACACGTACATGAAGCCTAACCGATCTTCGGTTGAGAGAGAAGAGGCGCGCTATCAAAACAAAGACCGATCAACGGTCGTTACACCCTCTCTCTCTCTCTCTCTCTCTCCCTCTCTCTCTCTCTCTTGCCCGCGCAAGACAAGCCAGCTTACTGACTCAAGGACACCTTGTCCTTACCGCACTATGCACGTCCTAAGCCGTCCACCACTGACTGGAGGACTTTTTACTCCGTGCTTCCGGCACTAATAAACACACTGTGTAACCGTGTAGGGATCTGCACGATCGACTCGTGCTAACTCGATCCCGCGTGACTGCTGCGCCAGTCAGTACCGCTCGATCCGCCTCGATGGTCGGATGCTCCGTGTGTGTATCCACAGCAGCCAATAAAGAAATCTTGAAATTATACTGAGTGCCTTCGATTCATTTAATCTTCCTCAGCAACACGAAAAGCAGGAGATAGCCCTGCGGTCTACTTGGACCCCAAACGCTACACTGGTGACCCCGGAATTTCCCAACTCGCGAAGTCAGGAAATCTTCAAGATTGTTCGAGCCATCAACAACGGCCGAACAACAAGACACGGAGCGGGAGAGTCGTATACTCTCTTCGAGCGAGGCAGCACGTCAAAAGACGTTTTGCTCTAGCGACAAAAAAAAATTAATCTTGAAAATTGCGAAGTTGTGCAGGCACGCTGGCAACTTCGCACGGAAAATTCAAAAACAAACCTCGGCCCACGAGCCCCCGAGAGACCTTGGCATCGTTGGAGGAGCAGCGGTTGAAGCCGGCGCGAAGCCACTTCACGAAGAGTGCATTCTCGGCGCGAAGTCGATGCACGAAGAGGGTCACCTGGACGCGAAGTCGGTACCCAGGTCAGGCTGACGGAGATCACTTCCACGTCGAACTCTGCAAGCTCGTTGCTACGCCCCACGCCACCCAGGCTATCCTCCAGGACGTCAGCGAACATCATCTCCAGGACGACAACGCACCAACCCTTCAAAAACATTGTGTGTGTGTGAATTGTGTGTCCAGTGTGAGTACGGATCTAGTGTGCAGAGTGCAAAGTAAGCCGCTCGTGCGTGCTTGCTTTACCGCGTATTCCCCCAGTTCCGCGAATCGACGACGGTTACGCGCGCTCACACTGGAATTGCTTGTTCGGTGTTTACAAACATTGGGGCGTATCTTATACGAAACGTCGCGAACAGTTTCACATTTCCTAGGTAGTATAAACAACTTCTTGCAGTCAGGTAAAACTGAAGAATTGTCTTTTCTATTTTTCACCGATATCTGTCACGCGACTATTTTCTCGCCGGGCATAAATTCACTCGCGTACGCGGCGGCGTGTGCTGGACAAAAACAGTTAGTTGCTTTATATTAGGGCCTTGGAGCCATCGGCGTTTTAGCTCGTGGGTCCACTGCCTGACTCCCCGGACCATTCCCCTCGGTAGGGTTTTCATTTTTTCTCGTCATGGTGATCGAGACCGACGAGGAGCGGCACGCGCGTGAGTTGGCGGAGGTCCAGCGGAGGCTGGAGACCGCTCAAGCCCAGATCGAGAGCTTGCGCCAAGCTCAGGCGACCACGACTGCCGGACCGACGGACACCGCGAATACATCGGCGACAACTACCGCGGTGGTTACAGACTCGGGCCCGCTTCCTACGCAGCCCACGGTCGGCGCGATCTATCGCCAGCCCAAGATCCCACCGTTTTTGCGTGACAACCCTAGGGTTTGGCTGGGCCAGGCGGAGATTACTTTTCGCAACGCCGGTATCACGGCTTATATCAAAGTTCAAAGAAAAACAGGTCCAAAATTTAGATTTTTAGGTAGACGAGTAATTTTAGTAGGTTATAAATCAACAGGTTATATTTTCTTAAAGCCAGAAGATGTTAAATTTTATGAAAGTAGAGATGTGAGATTTAATGAGAAATTAGTTTATGGTGATAAATATGGAAAAGGTAGTATTAATGATCATTTGGAAGTTCTTGAAAAAGTATCTAAAGGAGACTGGTTTATTAATTTTGAGAAAGATAGTTCTGAGGAAATTTTGAGAACAGAGGGAGAAATTCCTAAAAAAAGAGGCAGACCTAGAAAGAGAAAAGTTGATGAAAATGATCAAAATAAACGAACCAACGTAAAGAAAACTAAATTGATAAATGATTCAAGTTTTGATGATTTTACTGATATTGCAGAGAAAAATAATGATTTGATTATAACTGATAAATTAGATGAAGAAATAGACGAGAATTCAGGAAAAATAGATGAGGTGTACCGTGCATTGCATGTTCAAGTAATTAAAAAACAAGAAAAAGTTGATGAGTTGTATCATGCATTGTTAGCTAAAATAAATAAAGATCCTGTTCTTATAAAGAAGCTATGCAAACAGTTGAAAAAGAAAAATGGCAAGATGCGATAAATGATGAGATAAATTCTATGATGAAAAATAATGTGTGGACTTTAGTTGATAGACCAATGAAAGATAAAAATTATAAGCCTAATATACTCGATTCTAAATGGGTACTTAAGAAAAAGATTGATAAAGAAGGTAATGTTAAGTTTAAAGCAAGATTAGTAATAAGAGGTTGCTACGCCTTAGTTTGTATACTAAGCGTGCTACTATTACTTCGTACTTTGAGCAACGTTCTAGTTCTGTTTTCTGCCAAGTCGCATGCACCGGAGCTAATTGTTTACTTTAATTTTACCTTGCGGTCCCAATCGGCTCACAGGACGAGACTTAGCATCCGACCAGATCTCTGGTAAACAGTTTCACCTGTGTTGCTCCAAGTACGAAGCTTAAATCTGTTTAACAATCTATTTTGCTCAATTTGAGCACAGGCTCTCACCAAAACAATTCATTCAACACCATTGAGATTCTCACGTAGGCTCCACTCAATATTACCCAAATCTCAATGGCAAATATTTTGAATAATGATCTTATTAATATTTATGTGACAAGGGAATGGGTGATCAAATGAAAACTCCAATTGTTTACGATACAATTTAATGGCTGGGCTATGGACTTTTATTACCTGGCTGCTGACTACAAACTAAGCTCTATAAAAATAACTAAATATTTATACTTGTAGTGGATAAAGTACATCAAAGAAATATTCAAATAATAATGTATGTTTTCAAACAACTTCAACTAATAACTCCAGATAAAAAACGCAAATAACTTCAATTAACATTTAAAACTTTCAATCAATCTAATTGTCAAACAACCAGGCCTGCCAGATTTTGTTTAATGCAATTACAACTTTTAATCAATAATAAAACGTACTTAAACGCCCGAGTTTCTTGTTAATCTTCCTTACGTTGCACTGGTTCATGATTCAAGAGCTTCCTTATGTTAGGATACTGCAACACACATATCAATTGCCGGCTTTAAATTTACTCCACGTTATTTAAACGTTAACAAAAAAAAAAAAAAACTAAATGTTAGTGAGCTGATTCTCTTCAGAATTTTAATTTTTATAAACGGGTAAGATTAGTTTTTTGTTTTTTTGTTTTTTTTTTTTTAAAGAAAAATAGTAACTCCGGTTAATGTAAATTTAGTGATGGTAGTCTGAATGCAACCTAGATAAATAATGATACCTTGTTTGAATAAGCAAAGCTGTAACCGGAGCAAATGTCACAGAATGTGCGACGGCCAGTACTTCCAGGGTACCACAGGACCAAGCCGCCCGTACTCGTACTCAAACCCACACGACTCCCCTGAGATTACCCGTGGACCAGGGCTGAGACGCTTGACCCTCGTTGACGCGAGCTTGTCCTTCACTCGTGGCTCCTAGACGTACCCACGATTGGTTGTTGGTCGATCAGGGTTGCAAGTGTGTGTGTCCGCACGACCAACGTCTCCAACGACTTGTTTGTGTGTGTGTGTGTGTATGTGTGTGGTTCGGTGATTGCACGCCTGTCGCTACTTTCCTGTAAGTTTACTCTAAACCAATATCCATTGCTCTTTAAAAGCAATATGTTAATCAGGAGTGTATGATTGGCCCTGAGCAAGTAACCGATTCAGATTAATCGTAAACAATATTGATAAAACTCAGATAAAATAGATTTGTTTATTTTATTTTATTTTTTTTTTTTTTTTATATTCACTGTTATTAAAGTGAAACGAACCTGTTGTCTCGAAACATTTACCAAAAAAATTTATTAATTACAAAGGTTCCTTTTATCTCTTAGAACCGCGTGCTATCACGGTCGGTCCAAAATAAAAGCACAACCTATTAATTTTATTAAGAGAATTTATATACTTTCGGCTTATTTAGGAAAAAAAAAAAAATTTTAAATCCACCAAAGACCTAAGTATTTTTCTTTTATTAATATCGATGAAAAAGTTTGCTACTCTCTCTAAGCGCGTATTTATTTCTATTCAGTATACTAATTAACCTCTTTACAAACAAAATTAAATAGAGAAATAAAATTTTAACTTACGTCCGTGCATTTAAATAATACCTTTATTTTATTTATTAAAAGAGTACTGCTGCGATGCGATGTAGACGTTTTGGTGGTCAGGGAAAGAAAAAAGAGCCCTGGCCGACCACGAGACGGGCGACGCGAGACCGAAGAAGTCGCGCAGGAGTGGGGATGTTCAGCGGCGCATGTCACGCGAGTCTCACCATGCGACCTCCCTGCTCTCCCCGCCGCTGCGACCGTTTTCTCGGACCGGGAATCTCACCTTTCATTTGTAATTTTAAAATTCAAATTTTCCGAGACAAAATACGGTCAGCTGTAATTTTGGACTCTAACAAGGTTTTAAAGATAAAAATGAATATGATTTAAGAGAAACATATGCTCCGGTATCAAGATTGTCTTTAGTTAGATCAGTTCTTGCTGTTATAAATAAATACAATTTAGATGTGTGTCAATTAGATGTGAAAACTGCATTCTTAAAAGGATTTATAGAGGAGGAAATATTTATGGAAATTCCAGAAGGAACTCATTATCCTGCAAATATAATACAAAAGAAAATATGTAAAATTGAAAGAGCATTGTATGGTTTGAAAATTAGTCCTAAAAAAATGGAATCAAAGATTTACAACAGTTGCCGAAAAGATTGGTTTTAAAGCGCAAGATAATGAACCATGTTTATTTATTTTGAAAGATGGAGATAAAATTGTAATTTTACTGTTGTATGTTGATGATATGTTAATTGCTAGCAATGATAAATTAAAATTAGATGAGATAAAATTAAAATTACAAAATGAATTTGAAATGACTGATCTAGGCGAGCCAAAAAGTTTTCTAGGTTTAAATATTAGACGAGACAGAAAGAATAAAATATTAACTTTGACTCAGGAAAACTATGTTAAAAAAATGCTACTGAGATTTGGTTTTGATGAGTCACATTCACAAAATACTCCTATGGTAACTAATCAAGTTGCGAATAAGATGTGAAAATTGAGAGAAGAGGAGAGTGATGAGGATAAATTAATGAAAACAATTAACGATCAAAATGTACCATACAGAGAAGCTGTAGGTAGTTTACTATATTTTGCAAATGCAACCCGACCTGATATTTCCGATGCTGTGAATGTATTGAGAAGACATCAAATAAATCCGACAATAGAAGATTGGAGATGTGTTGAAAGAGTGTTTAGGTATTTGAAAGGGACGAGTGAAAAAGGTTTAATTTACAAAGCGAGAAAAGACAATCTTCAAGCATTTTCGGACGCGAGTTTTGCAGATTGTAAAAATTCATTAACTACAAGTGGATTTGTTATTCAATTATATGGTGATTCGGTAATATGGAAAACTCATAAACAAAACTATGTAGCATTATCAACATGTATATTTCGATGAGTGAAGCGTGTCAGGAACTTGTTGCAACTAATAATTCTTTGAAAATGATTTTAAATAAAACTTTTGCTCCAATGAAACTATGGTGTGATAATAGAGCTGCTATTGTTTGTGCGAAAACTGGTGGGAATAATAAATTGATACGTATGTGTGAAACTAAAAACCATTACGTCAGAGAGTGTGAGACGCGAGGTTTGATTAAAATTGAATGGGTATCTTCACAAAAACAATAAGCTGATATATTTACCAAATCTCTTGCTTATGAAACTCATAATGATTTGACTAATTTAATTTTGAATGAACCAGAATAGATGTGCTTAAATGAGATGAATTAAACAAAATTTTGATTTAAATTTACTAATCCTGAATTTCCCTTTTTAATTTACAGACAAAATAATGGTGATGTTGATGAGACGTGGGACTAGGTTGAACTTCTATGATGTTTGAAATAGAGGGAGAGCTCCTGTATCACTCCAGAAAAAGAACATAATATTTGAAGCTTGACGTTTTGATTTAAATTGATTATTTAATTTATTATAATTGTTAATAAATATGTAGCGTGGATGAGAGGGAGTGTTGGATTTAGAACGCCCGCGCTATTCATATTTATTCTAGTTTAAATATTTGACAACGTTCAGTTTGTTAATTTTATGTTACTATGGTTTGTTTTTTTAAACAGTGAACAGTTAATCGTGGTTTAGCCTCGATACAGAATAGAAGTGTCTCTTATAATTTATTTAATTAATTATAATTAAATCTAATATTAATAAATAAAATCTGTGTTTTTATTTATTGTAATTCTAATAATCTTATTTAAAGAAAACGGAGAACTGAAAAAAAAATCGACAAAATCTCAATTGGTAACGGAATTGGAAAGTCGATATGGAATTGACGAAAAATTGAATCCCACAACAAACTGTGCTGTCTTAGTCGATGTCATGCTACATCTTCGCAGTTTACACGATTGGGGCAATACGAAAACTTTCAGAGAATTTTCCGAACGTTTTTGTCATAAAATAAAAAGTTATTCAAAACAAGTACCCTCTTGAATTGATTTTATTTTTGATTATACTTCAATAAATCATTAAAATCAAGTGAAAGATTATTGAGATATGGAAAGTCTTTTAGAGAATTAGATGGAATCAACGAGGATACACCTTTGCCAAATCAGGAAAAATTGTTTTGGGCTTCTTCGAGAAATAAAATTTTACTTCAAGACTTTCTCCATGAATACATACTTAAGAACGCTTAAACAACTTGACCAGGCACTGAAATAATTTGCAGTCAAACGAACAATAAGAACTGTCAATCTTCTAGTTCTTCTATTGACTGTAGCACACTGCAAAAAGACAATATTGAAGAGGCTGATTCCCGTATTATTTTACACTTAAATCATATGGTACTTTCAAAAATGAAAAACGTCTTGATTTTTTACTTGTATAAAATTACTTTTATACTTGGCATATACAGATGCCGTTGTACTGGCATTGCATTACTGTAATAAATTTAAAAGCTTAAATCTTGAAGTAAGTAATAAATATTCTATGAAAGTAAGTTGTTTTTATTAAGTTTTTATGAAACCTTTTTTTTTTAATTTGGGAATTATGGATGAAAATTGGTTCTGGAAAATCGAAAAGAGATTTGCCGATTCATGTTTTGAGTGAAAATTTGGGAGTGGATAAATGCGATGCCCTTATTGCAACTCACCATTTGACTGGTACTGACTATACCAGTAAACTTGGTACAAAAAAAGTGCATTAAATTCAAATCCTGAAAAATTTCTGTATAATTTTGCAAGAGGTAAGTTTTTTAATTTTAATATAAAAATAATCGTACAGAAAGTTTTTGATTTATTTGTTTTGCTTATTAACATGACATGAATTTCTTCGCAGCTACTACTGATGACGCTATAGAAAATTCCATTTCTGCAGCAGAAAAGTATTTACTAGAAGTTCATCCAAAAAAAAATACATGTTTATCATTCGATGAATTACGTTATGTTGTATATCTCGAAGGAAAAAAGACTTCTTATGCTGAATTACCTCCAACAAGCGACTCTATAAGACTGCATATTCTTCGAGCATTATCAATTACATACAAGCAAAGAAATATTTTGGAGAATCAACTAGAACTAGATCCAACATTGTTCGGGTTTGAAGAAGATGGGGACTTTTTAATCCCGAAGAAATCTGAAAATATCTTTCCTTTGCCAGAAGACTTAATTCCTGGTTGTACTTGTAAAATATGCTCACGCAAGTCTTGTCATTGTCACGCTTTGTCAATAGAGTGTTGTTACTCTTGTGTATGCCACATTAGTAACACGTGTAAAAATCTTGTAAATTCCCAATAAAAAATTTTTTTAAACATTGCTCTTTTTCCAATGTTTGCAAAAAAAAAAAAATTATTGCTTTTTTTGAAAAAAGCGGAAATTTCCCAATTTTTCAATAAAAATATGTAAAATATAAATACTCATAAGCTACATTGACATTTTTTTCAAACACAAGAACATGGAGCATGCGCAAACGCGTGGCGCACGATGAGCGCCAGTTGATTTCGCGCTGCCTCGCGTTTCTAACTTCATGCGCTGTTTACGGCTTTGTTTTAACTCGTAGAAAAAAACGTATGGAATATTTTTTGTAGAAAATTTAATTATCTTTAAAAACGGTTTCTTGTAAATTTTCGTGAAACTGCTTAATTTCGAAGATATCATTAAAAAACCAAAAAAAAGTGCATTTTTGCATCTAAAATTGTTTATAAAAAAAAATCTGACCATATTTGGCTGGCACACCAAGTTTTTCTTAAATTATACATAAAAATGAACCAAAAAAACCAGAGTTTGCCTTTGGACCCCACAAAAATGCTCAACGCTCTTGTGGCCCACGAATTGTCAAAACTGAAGTTTATATTCGAGAACCGGAAGGTTACAAGTTAGGAAAAAGCAAAGTTTACAAATTATACAAATCTCTTTACGGTCTTAGAGAAAGTTCAAGAGACTGGTATGATTGTTTTAATAAATTCATTGAAGAATTGAATTTTGTAAGAAGTAAATATGATTATTGTTTATACGTAAATTCGACAAGCAAAGATCCAGTATATATATTAGTTTTTGTAGACGATTTTTTAATTTGTGGTAAAGATTCCAATAGAATAAAGGAAATTAAAAATAAATTGAAGCAAAGATTCGCAATAAAAGATTTAGAAAAATTAAGTAGTTATATAGGGATTGATATTGATTACAACAAAGAAAGAAATAGAATGACCTTAAGTCAAACTTAATAGATTGAGTCTTTGGCTGTAAAATATAATTTAGAAAATTCAAAATTGTATGAAACTCCAATGGAGAGTAATTTAAAATTAGATCAAGCGAGAGAGATTGACGAAAGAATAAAATATCGCAATTTAATTGGAGAACTATTATATATTAGTGCAGGTACTAGACCTGATATAGCTTGTAGTGTAAATTATTTAAGCAGATTTCAGAGTTATTATGATAAAACACATTTTAAATATGCTATGCGAATTTTAAGATATTTATTTATAACAAAAAATTTAAAATTAACTTATACTGATGAAAAACGTGATAAATTAGATTGTATGGTTGACTCCGATTATGTAGGAGATAATATTGATAGGAAATCAACGACTGGTTATATAATCAGATTGTATGGAAATTTAACCTATTGGAAAACACGAAAGCAAAATACTGTAACAAAATGTTCAACTTTTGCTGAGTATACTGCATTATCTGAAGCGGTGACTGAAATTTTATTTATTAGGAATTTGTTGAATGAATCATTTAAGTTAAGAATTAAAAAACCGATTAAAATATATGAATATAATTCCGGTGCAGTGTCGATTGCAAAATTTGGAAATTTTACTAAAAACTCGAAGCACATCGAAGTGCAATACCATTATGGAAACGAGAACTACGAAAAAGGTATAATTGACAATGTAAAAGTTGATTCAGAGCGAAATTTAGCTGATTTATTGTTTAAAAGTTTATAGAAAACAAAATTTCCTAAATTAAGAAAAGCGTTAAAATTAATTTAAATTGTTTAGAACTCTATTTGAAATAAATTTGAGAAATTGGTAAGATTTAAGATATTATGAAATTTATTTTGTGAATTGATTGAATTTAAATATTGTGGTGATAACTCAAGGAGGCGTGTTGAAATGTGCGAGTTACCGAACACAATAACAAGAGTGTGTGTGAGCCGAGCGAGCTCAAGCCTGCGAGATGCTCAAGGTGCTTGCGCGTGCTTACTACTCTGTTGCTGTTGCTTGTCGGCAACGCATGCTGTGGGCATGCAGTATATTTACAATATTAGCTCTTTATTATTAAATAATTATATATAAAATAAACCAACACTTATTATTCATGATCCACTAAACATCTCTCCAACAGGAACATCTATAGGGAGTTAGATAATTTTGATTTTAATTTATTTATCTACTTCTTTTGCCTTTTTTTTCTTTTTTTTTCTCTTTCTCTTTCATGTGTGCACCCTGGGAGTTTTCCGATCCATGTCGGAAATTACCTATGGGAAAAAGAATAATTCTTCCCCATACGCAGCGTCTTTGCGCAATTTCTGTGCTGCAGTACTCTCTGTGAACTTAATAGGTTTAAAATGGGTTGTTTGACTGTCTAAGAAATCAGAGTAAAAAAACATCAAAATAATTATCAATTTAAAGGTAATATTTAAATAAAGTAAACGGTTTATTTAATACGTAAATTCATGCCGAGTACGGCTACATAGTTCGCGCTTTCTAGCTTCGTTTCCAGCATTGATAATTTAGTAATTCTAACTTACAGTGAAGAAAAATGGAAAGAAAAGAGCAGTGAGCCGCAATAAACTGATAAAAAAAATAGTGTCAGTAATATCAGGTAATTAATCCAGACCAGTATATTCAGTCTAGTCGCGGACCGTGATTATATAATAATATCGAGCCAGCTTTGTTGATGCTGGGAGAACAAAGGGCACTTACGGGTTCTCCTGGTGTCGTAAATTTGGGTGGTTGACCGGTGGACGTCAGTGCGGACTGTGTTCATGCGGTGCAGATAGGCTGGCGTAGTCCACACGGGTTTCCAACTTGGACAGCAACAATCGTCAGGGCGGTGGCGTTATGGGAACCAAGATCCAAGGTACACCAGGTCACCGATTCACGTCGTAGTCGTCCGAGCTTGTCTTTACCGAACGAACTTAATTTAAAGTGCACGATGACACTGTTGATTCTTTCTATGCACGGTGGCACAATCGCACGTAATCACTAATAAAAAGGACTGCTCCACACTCAACAAATATTTAAGGTATAATGTTGAGTAAGAGCAAAGGTAGACAATAGATTGCCGATCCCATCGCATACATTATGTGTGTTAAATTGTTAAATAGTATCTTTGTAAATGTTTTATTATTATTTTTGTTTTTTTATTGAGAATTCATATTGAATGACATGCCTAGCCAAAACCTGACTGTGATCCCCAACTGTGATCACTATAAACTATACAAAGAAAGAAAACCTTTGTACATTAGCAACTGTTAAACGTTTTTTTGTTTTTATAGACACTGACACACATACACAGAATGATGATTATGACTAAGCTAATGATTGACGAAACAATGCTGTGATAAAGAAAAATGTGATATGTTATACTGAAATGATTATTAAGCTAGAGCTAGTGTTAATGTAATTACATAGACGTTAAGTACTCAAAATCGACACACACATACAATGTAACCCCCCCTCCCTCGGGGGGGGTTCTTTTTTTTCACTAAAAAATATTCAGTTCTATTTGTCAAGTTTATTTATAATCATAGGGATGATTATAATATTCTTAATGTCTTTACATATACATTTACTTTGTGCAAAAATTTTTTTATTGATGAATAAGAGTAGAAAAGATATTTTTTTCATTATTCTCTGAATTATTTATGTCATTATGGATAGTAGTATTATTGTGTAAAGTTTTGTTAGTACGAATTTTTATGTATTTTTTAATATAGTTATTCGGATATCCATTTTTCAGTAAGATATTGTGTATTTCTTTCAAATTATTATTGTGAAATTTTTTGTGGGATAGTAATCAAGCTTGATCAACCAAATTATAGATAATGTTAATTTTTTAATTTTCTGGATGATTAGAAAGAAAATGTAATATCCTGTCTGATGAAGAAGGTTAATTGTACCAGTTGGAAATGATAATGTTATTTTCCATGATGAGTTGTAAATCCAAAAAATGTATACTGTCGTTTAGATGTGTCTCGTGTGTAAATTTTAAGGATGGATTGTAGTTATTAAAAACATCGAGCCCTTAAAGAAAGAGCCCTTATAGAAAGAATTGCTGAGCATCACAGTAAAAAAGCTGAAAACGGTTTCTCACCATATGGCTCTGATGATCATAATTTTGATTGGACAATGTTCAAATTTTAGATAGAGAATGCAACCTATATAAAAGAAGAATCTCGGAAATGGTATACACAAAGCTCACAGATAATAAAATAAATAAGATGAAAGATGTGCAAGGATTGAGCAATGTTTACAATTCTATTATTCGAAAAATCAAAAATTATAATTATTAAAAAATTTATGCTGACAGTATATATACAGAGTGTACAAAAAGTAGCGGAACCCCTGATTTACTCGAAAAAAATGCATTTTTTGTATAGCACATGTAATGTAAAAGTTTCCTTAAATAAAATTTTCGATTTAATGGGCCCTAAGAAAAAGGGCTCGGGCCCTTATCTTGGGCCCTACCGTCCCAAACTTCAATTTTTCAAATAGGAACCCCTTTTTTGACCCCAGATTTAAAAAGAATAGAAAATTTTACGATTTTTAGGTATTTTTTGAAAATTTTTTTGGTCCTTATTAGGACGCTACAGAGCCCCTTTACCCTTTAACCCCTATTATCTCCGAAAATACGCAAATTTTGTATAGAACATTTGGCCCGGGCTCTTTTTCATAGGGCCCACTAAATAGTAAATTTTATTTTAGGAAACTTTTACATTACATGTGCTATACGAAAATTGCGTACTTTCGGAAATAATAGGGGCTTAAGAGAAAGGGTCCAGCAGGGCCCCAATAAGGGCCAAAAAATTTTTCAAAAAATAATTAAAAATCGTAAAATTTTCCGTTCTTTTCGAATCCGGGGTCAAAAATGAGGGTTCCCTATTGAAAAAATGAATTTGGGTCCGTAGAGCCCAAGATAAGGGCTCGGGCCTTTTTTCATAGGGCCCACTAAATAGTAAATTTTATTTCAGGAAACTTTTACATTGCATGTGCTATACAAAAAATGCATTGTTTTCGAGTAAATCAGGGGTTCTGCTACTTTTTCTACACCCTGTATATAAAAATTTTTTTGTAAGAATAGAAAGCAATGTTGGTTTCTTTTTAACTGTGATTTGAATTTAGCCTATATTCATTATGATTTCCGAACACTATTGTGATATTGATTTTTACTTTATTTTTAATCTAGTCAGAAAAAGGAGAAAGAATTTTTATTGTCATTTTATTTTACACATTACAGATTGTTCTATATTCTTTGTTTACATATTTATTAATATTAACTGGGCAGTATTATGTAAAGACTAATGAATGCACCTAAATACTTGTAAAAACAAAATTGTGAACACACCTTAACCCTTAACTTTTATGAACATGTCTAAACCCTTGACTCTTAATGAAAACAAACTAGTCTGACTCATGTTAATCAACCGTACACATGTACTTATATATGACAAACAATAATTAATCATTGTAAGATATTATTTGTGAGGAAATCACTTTTTAATTGATTAGAATGTGATTCATGTATGAAAGTCTAAATTTACCATATTATATTAAATTTCTTTCAGTCACCTGATGAGGTGTTAAAAATGACGAAACGTTGTGCTCAAACAATAAAAATTATAAAATAATTTCGTTAGTCAGATAAATTAGACAGATTTAAAAAAAGTGACAGTGACAGGACCAAGAAGATAAATTTAATGAGTGATAAATTAAGATTCTTTTTTTCAGTATCTCCTCTGAAGTAGAGTAAACTTAGTATGATTTTGTGTTAATTAATCATGTAATTTAGGCTTAATTTTGAAAAGAATAAATTTAGTATTTTCTTATTAAATTCTAAGATATTCATTTAAATAATTTCGCCTTATTACAAAGTACACTTCATCTGAATGTATCAAATACAATTATTTTCTGATATTATAATTTTCATTTTACATTGAAATTCTAATAAAGATATAGCATGACGCTATTAAATATATAGGGCTTCGCTTTCGGTTTTCACCGGGAGTGGTTGTTTTCTCGGTCGCTCCATGTTTTCCTCTCGAGTACCTTGGATTTAAGCTGCGTCAAGCCTTGAAATTCGGCCACTGGCCTGATCCTAGTGCTAGTGCGTGTACATCTCCGTCTCTTGCTCTTTTAGGCAAAAGGCGTCTGTCTACTACTGGTTATTTGCTGGGCTGGTTGTTAGACCACCCGCACTTTCAACCTAAAAATGGATCCTGCTGCTATGACGGGAGTTATTGGCCTGAATGGTGAAAATTTAGTTTCTGATAACCGTGTCAACAGTGAAATTTCTGAAGTTTGACCTAAAAGTAATCAAGCCATAATACTGGTATTTTTAAAAAACAAGGATTTGCCAAATGAGAAGTATATCGACGCTTTGCGTAAAGTTATTAGTGCTGAAGAAATCACACACATATGAAGGATTTCCAAGAATCGCTTGTGTGTTTACCTCACTTCTGCCAGAAAAGCCAACACCCTCGTCGACGTAATCAAACATTTAATCGTGGAAAACGAGAAAATCGAAATCAGTCATCTGGTGACAAAATCCACTAAAGTGATCATCTCAAACGCTGACGCCTCCATATCAAACACTGCAATCAAGAGATTCCTGACTCAAGTATGTAAAATCAGAACAGCGTCAAGTGTTTCTGAACTCAAGACGAGTGCTAGCAATGAACGACTCAAAAATGTACTCAGCTTCGGAAAGCATATTTACATTCATCCTGAAGATGTAAACAAACTCCCAAGCCGTCAAAAATTCAAAGGCGATGGTTTGACGTGCAATTTTTTCTTCAATACTGGCAATCCCAAATGCTTTGTATGTGGTTCTGAAGATCAGTTTGCCAAAAAGTGCAACGTAACGAAGGAACCTACTGGAAAAAAGAAGTCACAAGAAGCAGATGCATCGTTGAAACATGGGAATGAAGAGGAAGCAGTGGACAACCTTGAGAGATTTGCGATTCCAGAGGAGATGGCAACAAGTCTTCCGCTAACACCATTGGCAGCTGGTGAAGTGCAGCGACACATGACTAGTCAAACAGAGGCAAGCGATAATCCTACCACTAGAATCCTATGTTTTTAAAATTCCAGTCACGGTAGTGGGAGTGCAGTCGATGACGACGGCTTCACTCTGGTCAATGCACAAGCAGGGAATCTGCCAATAGGCAAGTCATGAAGCCAGCTACTAAAAAACATAAGAAGAATGATGAAGAGGACTCAGAAGAAGTTGAGAACAACATAGCTGTGCAGCTGGAGCCAGCAAGAGCTCAGATTGAAATGAGCTCATGCACTCACATGCTGAGCTTTGACGAAGTAGTCCAATTGTTTGTTTTAACGTCTAGTGTTAGTGCTGAATTGAAGAGGAAAAATGCATCGTTCATCATTAAAAGTGGTAAAAGTTTTGAAACTCTGAAGATGCTCATATCTATTTACAGTGCCGTCTCCGGGAAGAACATCAAGGGACCGAATCCATCTCATTTTTCCAAAATCTACAGGTGGGGTCTCCGATTTTCCTACAAACGTAATATTATACTCAGAATAAGACATAAAAACACCTATGCAAGGTTATTTTGTTAAAAAAATTTCTTTTTCAGATTTATGCTAATATAAAGTTTTAGGGTTAAAACGGTAATCTTTACAAAACTGGGAAATTTTTTTTTTCAAAACGCCGTCATTTTGTTAAAAATAAATATTTTTTTACTCTGTTTTTTTATTTGAATAGCAAATCAGTTGTTCTTTAAAACCTTGATTAAATTTTTCCGAAATTTTGAAAATTAACAAAATGGCGGCCGTTTTTCGAAAAAACAAAAAACCTAATTTTCTCGGAAACATAATTTTCTTTTTTCACAAAAATTTTTTTACAAATTGGTGAACTCAAAAGCAATGTTTTCTATGTAATCTGGTTGATGCTAAAAGTCTAAGAGGCCCACGGGAATTTTTTTATTCTTTCGGTTAAAAATCGTTTTTACATTGACGCCATTTTGTCGGTATAAAAAGCGCCACCTATTTTTTTAATGTGTATCAAACGATAGCTTAAATCCAGACCTTTTCATCAATATATGATTTTATATGAAAATATTAATTAGCGATGAAGCTACAAACGTCTGAAGATAAATTTTTGATTTTTTCGGTCCGAAAGAGCCATCGGTAAAAGTTGAAAAGTGGCAGAACGCTGTATGACGTATTCAGAGTACCAAAATAATCAAAAATTTATCTTTAGACGTTTTTAACTTCATCGCTAATGAATATCTTCATATAAAATCATATATCGTTGGAAAGGTCTAGATTTAAGCTATCGTTTGATGTATATTAAAAAAATAGGTGACGCTTTTTACACCGACAAAATGGCGTCAATGTAAAAACGATTTTTAAGCGAAAGAATAAAAAAGTTCCTGTGGGCCTCTCAGGCTTTAAGCGCCAACCAGATTACATAGAAAACATTGCTTTTAAGTTCACCAATTTGTAAAAAAATTTTTGTGAAAATAAATTACGTTTCCGAGAAAATTAAGTTTTTTGTTTTTTCGAAAAACGGCCGCCATTTTGTTAATTTTCAAAATTTCGGAAAAATTTAATCGAGGTTTTAAAGAACAACTGATTTGCCATTCAAATAAAAAAAAACAGAGTAAAAAAATATTTATTTTTAACAAAATGTCGACGTTTTGAAAAAAAAATTTTCCCAGTTTTGTAAAGATTACCGTTTTAACCCTAAAACTTTATATCAGCATAAGTCTGAAAAAGAAATTTTTTTTACAAAATAACCTTGCATGGGTGTTTCTATGTCTTATTCTGAGTATCATATTACTTTTGTAGGAAAATCGAGACCCCACCTGCAGATTTTGAAAAAATGAGATGGACTCGGTCAAGTGTAGAATCACGCGACTGATCAATGCTCTAGAGGGTGGGAAGCCTTTCACAGAGTTTGAATACTCTGAGGATGATTCCTCTGGTGTAGACGACAATTTTACCTCTAATATTTAAATATGCAGCCCTATATTGAGCACATAGACGAAAGAAGTTATAACATCCCTCAGGGGGTCATGTCCCCTTTGAGGATCTTATATTGGAACGAAGTTACAACACAAGTGATAAGGAACTTGAAAGCTGTTGTCACCTCTTTGAAGTGATTGTTTGGGTAGAATCTTGGCTCAACTCTAAACACAACGACCCTCTTCATCCTCATCATCCACATCTTCCTGGGTTCAACGTCCACAGACAAGACAGGAGCAACGACAGGCGAGGAGGTGGTGTCTTTTTTTCATCCGTACTAAGCTTACGTTTGTTGAAATAACCAATATTGCCATTCCTCATCCTTCTGTAGAAATATGCGGTCTTAGTTTTACTGAGGTTACCCCGACTTTAAAATTAATAGCGTGCTACAGAGCCCCAGGCCCTGTCCTTTCTCAAGATCAATGGGACTCGATGTTTCGTGAATCTGTTCGTGGGAATTGCATTTTTGTGGGTGATTATAATACCCATAATGTTGTTTGGAATTGTCGTAAGACTGATAGGAACGGGGAGAGACTTGTATCTTCATAACACCAATACTTACTCTCGTATTGACATTGAAACCAGTCGGAAGTCCAACATTGACTTGATTTTGTCGTCTGGCAACCTTTCTGGACTCATTGATGTTGAAGTTTGCTATGAGACCTTGGGCTCTGATCATTACCCCATGTTTGTTAGTATCGACGTCAGTAAGAACTCTTATTTGAGGGAGTCCTTTAAGCTTAGATCAGTCCGCATAGACTGGGGTAAGTTTGATCAGCTTCTTGAGACTTCTTACACCAACTTCTTTACCAACTCTTACGATGAGTCCTCGCGAACGGGAAAGTATGCATTTTTTACCAATGTTGTTTCTGATGCTGTGAAAAGCAGCACTCCTTGGAGGTCTTTTTCCCATCTCACCGTCGTGTTAGGAACCTGGTACGGTGGTGGAATGCTGACTGTGACCAAGAACAAAAGGCAGCGCTCAGCCGCCTATAAGATTTGAGCGGACACTGGTGTACTCGAGCATCTGATTGAATACAAAAAGGCCTGCGCCCTTGACAAGAGAACTTTTGGGGCCAAAAAGAGGGAGTGCTTTAGGAAGTTTGCTAGTGGTGTTAGTTTTCAAACCGACCCATCATATGTTTGGAGAACCTGCAGAGTTCTGAAGAATAAATTTACGAAGATTCCTTCTTCTTGCAGGAGTGACTCGAAATTATAGGAAGCTAGGGCGATCGTTGAGAGGATTGCTTCTCCCGGTGAGCAGAGGGACACTCCAAATCTTCCTGAACATGAGTCAAATAAGTTCTTCAATGCTCCCTTTAGTTTTCCTGAATTTAATGCTGCGCTCGATCCTAAGAGGACTAAGTCTGCTGCTGGCATGGATGGCATCGACTATGAAGTCATTAAAAGACTTAAGTATAGGTAGGACCTTTTGAATATTTTTAATGACATCCATGTTAGTAGAGCATACCCAGAAAGCTGGAAGAATTCATTCGTATTTTTAATCTGTAAGCCCGGTGGCTCTGGTTTCAGGCCCATTGCTCTTACCTCGTGTCTATGCAAGCTTTTTAAAATCCTTGTTAAAAACAGGCTTGAGTACTTTATTCAGGTAAACGATCTGATTCCGAAAACTCAACGGTGTTTCCGTAAGGGTATGTCATGTGCGGATAGTTTGTCCGATTTGACTCTCAGGGTTGAAGAGGCTTTTCTGGATGGGAAGAGGCTTTCCTGGATTCAACGTTGGCATTCTTCTCACTAAACTTGCGGGTATTGGCTGCTCGGGCAGTGTCTTAAGATTCGTGCAATTTATTACTTTTGGTAGGTTTGTGTATGCTGCTTGCCCAGACGGTGATGCTCGGAGGGCCTATAAGGGTGTTGCTTAGGGAGGTGTTATGAGCCTTATTTTGTATCACATCTACGCTGGTATCGATGCCTCTCAGTACGCGGATGACATTGTTGTTAAATGTAAAAGCGTGGCGTGGGGTACACGCACCCTTCAGAAAGCTGTCGCTGGCGTTGACTCCAAATTTTCAGATATTGGGTTGGATCTTTCTCCTTCTAAGACCGTTTTTGTGTATTTTAATAGGAATGGGGTTTTAAGTCTAGGGATCGTGAAATTACTGTCCAGGATAAGGTCATAAAGTCCAGTGATTCTGTGAGGTATCTAGGCGTAATTTTTCACTACAAACTGGATTTTGGTTGGCAGGTTGATGCTATACGTAAGAAGTTCTTTAGGGCAATTAGTATCATGAAGTTCCTCTGTGGCACCTGGTGAGGCTCCGATCCTGACACGCTGCTCACTCTGTACAAAAGCTTCGTGGGATTAATCGTGGACTTTGGATGTTTTATCTGCTTTCCTAGACGCAGTGAGCTTTTCAGGATCGAGAGAATTCAGTACGCAGCTGTTCGAACAGCCCTAGGTTATCGTATAAGTACGCCGACTAACATCCTGCTTGCGGAGGCAGGTCTGACTCCCTTCAAGGAGAGAGCTTCCAATTTGTGAAATTGTTACTTGGCTAAAATGCTGTCTAACACTGGCCCTGCCACCTATTCGAGTACGATGCGATACCTACTAAGTCTCAAAAAGAGGAGGAGAGGATTGCCCACCTGGGCTAGTATTTTATGTCAAAGTCTGTCTGTCCACAGAGTACTTGGGAACTCTGTGGTTGCTGGACCCCACTTTGGTTATTTTTTTCAGGATTACCGGGCACTTTTTCCCCCTGTTACCGTGGACCTAGACTTTTGCATGAACATTAGAGACAGTCCAGACCCCAATCAGCCACTGTGTGAGTATGAGGCAAACAGCGGCTCGTGTTCTATCTTCACTGATGATAGCAAGAGCGTCGAATCGAGTCTTATTGGGTTCTCTGTCTATTGTGATGGGATTAATGCGAGCATTAGGGGCGCACTCCTTACGACGGCCTCAGTTTTTTCGGCTGAATATTCCGCCATCAGCGAAGCGATTAATATTATTTTATCTTTTGAAGGCGGTAGCCTTCTTGTTCTCTCTGACTCTCACAGTACTTTGCAGTCCCTTCTGTCCTCCAGGCTTGCTGTTAAAACTAACCCTTTCGTGCTTGGCATTAAGCGTAAATACTTTGACTTTGTTTGTCGAGATACTGTTAACAAGAGCATTCTCTTTTTATGGGTTCCTTACACGTTAAAATTAGAGGAAAAGAGATCGCTGACACCTTTCAAGGAGAGGCTGTCAGTATGGATCTTCCTACCATTGAAAGATTCCCATTCATGGACTTTAGTGAGAGTTTTTGAAAATGTATCTGGATCGAAGCCAACCGCATATTTCATGGAGAGGGCTCTTTCAAAGGAGTCTACTACTTTGAGAACTACTGTTTGCGACGCTCTATTCCCTAGCCTACGGGTAGGAATCTCACCAGCGAGTTTATTGTTACCATTAATCGATGTAGGGCAAATCATTGTAATCTGGCAGCTTCTCTTGCCAAGTTAACTTTATTCATGATCCTTCTTTTACATGTGGATGTGAGGCACAAAACCTGAATAATTCCCTGTGGCAATGTCCAATCAATATGAGGGTAAGAGAGCTGGTCTCCTGACTGGTTTGAAACAGCTGGGCTTCTGCACTCCCTTATGTTTTTGGCAGGGCCTAACATCCCAGCTTGCCAACGAATCCATTCATTTCTTAAAGAATGTAAATTGCGCATTTGTACTCATTTACCAAAGTAATAAAGGCAATATAAATTCTACTTACTAATTAGAGATGATGCCACACGCAACATGGATATGGCCTCCGCTCTGAGAGACCACGCTAGAGTGAGAGAGAGAACGAATGAGAGAGTGAGAGAGAATTATCATCGTGGCCTACCACTAGCTGCGTTGAGCCTAGTCTGCAGACCCGCCAGTGTGTGCCACTGAACGTCACAGATCTACGCTGCTTGCACCTCGTGCTGCAGCTTGTACTTGAAGCACTTAATAAACTAGATTAAACTTAAACCAATTTTATTTACTGAAACTCTTAGACCTGCACCAGGAGAATAGGGCCTCCTGTCAATTAGATACTTCAAACCCTACATTGTGACAATCTAGTGAGTAATTAAATCATCGGTCACGATTTAGAATTTGGCGTGAGTCACGTGACTGCAGAATGCAGATAGGATTGGACCTCTGAGGCTGTAGAGCGGACATCGGAAAGGCACTCGTGATTTTCGTGTCCATCCGTTAACACGTACGTGAAAATCCACTCGTCTCAGCTCGACGGATTATCATACTTTTCGTGTGGTGAAAAAGGGTAACGCGCCGTCGAAGAGAGTGTTGTATGTGACTGGAAGTGCGGGATCGATTGTCATCAACCGGGAAGCATTCTTTTGTCAAAACAAGTTAACTGGCTTTTGGAAGCCAAGGACGACGGAGAACTAGACCAACGTCCGGCAGACTCGCGAAGATTTGGGAATCGATTTGTAGCAGATCTTGAGGAAGCTTACTTGTTTACGGAAGTCGAAGCAATCATTGTCATTTGTGTCGTGCGTTGTTGTAGAGTCGTAGTGGAAGAGTGTGGTTTTATTTGTGAAGTTGTCATTTCACGCCAACGCCCGGACTGCTTTGCGACGGTTACATGGCGACTCGAGTATGGAAGCTATTGCGGCTGGTTGGCATTGTAGCCTGTCATTTTGTTTTGCCTGACGGCTGGGTATGAGGTGCACCTTAGCTATCCTGTAATTTAATTGTATATGTGCGAGTGAGTGTGGATGCATGTGAGTGTATTTAGTACACTGTTATTGTCATAGTCTTTGTTTCTCTCGCACGCGCAAGCTGCTGACGGCAGATGAGTGTTTGTGTGCGCGAACAACTCAAACCAGAAAAAATCAATACTTTTTTGTGTTATTGATTTTGGATCGCAGCCGTTTGAGAGTATCTTTAATCTTTATCATCGCGTTACTTATTGATTTTGTTTCTTTTAAGGAATTGTTTTCTTTTATTTCATTGTTAAAATAAAACCTAAGAAGTTGTTATTCCATATCCAGTGTTCCTACGCACGATCCTCTAGTTCGCACCCATCACCGAAATTATTGAGCAGTCGCGCCCTCCAGAGTGAGATAAATCGTGTAGGGATTTATTACCGCAGATGGCCTTTTTCCCTATTTCAGGAAGATTGTTGGCGTGAATCCGACTGCAGTAACAGATTATAGAAGCTGAACGGCTAAGCAACAGACCATCGTAGGTTGTATTCCAGTGCCCGCATTTGCTAGTTCGTGCACTATTAGAACACATAAAGATGTACATATTTTGACTTTAACCAGTGATGAGTGACTTGATAGTTTTTGCATTGTTCAAAAATTTTTATAGAGAAAAATTAAAAAAATAATAGTAATAAGAAAATAAAATAAATGAATGATTTTTTCTCTACCTATATTGTTATTCCGTTTCCATTGATAAAAAAAAAATTTAACTCTTGAAGTCAAGTCCTCAATTTCGAAAAAACGAGATGCAGTCCAATAACTGTAAGAAAACCCTACTTTTCATCCTGAAAATCGTGTTTCCTACGAAAAACTTAGGACCTCAAAATGTAGTCTTTCTTTCAAATATTAACACTTTTCATAAATGAAAATGACTTTGAAAGAAGTTGTCTGTAACATTCCTTATGAGAATGTATCTCTTAAAAAGTATTAAACTATTAACCATGTAACGAGTACGTAGCTCATTTTTGTTGATTACCTTTTATGTACTCTATCTATTAACTATCTTATCATTCAATGAAGACGAAAGTGAACCTCAGAAAAAAAATGATTATTTGTGATATCTTTATTAATTTTGAAATTTTATCAAAGTTCTCAATCGTGAATGAGAGTTACTAGTAGCAATAGGTACTACTTTATGACTTCAAATTCGTTTAAAAATTTTTTTTTTCCGATGTATGTAATTTTCAGTTTTATCCCTTCAAATTAGAGCAAAAATACTGATAATCTCTTTTCTTCAAGATGAATAAAATTTTACAAATTTTACTGTTTATTCAGAACTAATTATTGTCAAAGAGAGTTGAAGAGTCATACTGGATGCTGCTTCGGTCCGATTGGGATAAAAACTTTTTTTTTCAAACTATTAGCTGTTGTCGTACATGTCCCACCGTTCAAACTAGTTTTTTATTTTTAAAACTATTATTTTATTTTCATCTCAAAAATTAGTATTATCATAGAGATTAATGCCTATACTTTTTTAGTATGACATAATTTTTTTCTAAATCTTTTACTCAGTACAATTCACAGAGGTTTTTGATAATTGAGAGGAAAAAAAGCCACTTTCGTTTTATCGTCATACTCGTCATGGCTGTATTTTTCTAAATCTATACTACCATGAAATTTACGTTGAGTTTTCAATATCAAATTTTTTGAACATCCTAAAAAGCTTTAAACACGTTTTGAGCTATTGTTAACAAAGTTTAATCCTAAAAATTAATTTTAGAACATTTTTTCTATGTGTTTTACTAAAAAGAATTTTAATTGATAGATACAACACACAAGAAAGTACTTTGCTTTGAACTTTTTATTATTTCATGGATATTGAGTAAAAGTTTACCCGGAATGGAGCTACAGATTGAAACAGATATCATAGCGCACGGAGTGTCCGTATTTGATACACCAATTGTTAGTGTCTCAAAAAAGCATATTTCTGAAAACCTACTAGCATTTAAAATCGACTCAGTGTATTCGTACAGGTTTCATTTAAAAGTTATTAATGTAAGCTTTAAAATAAGACCTTATGTTAAAAATGTTTATTTCCCGCAAACTAACCGTTAAATCGGAAGTTTGTTTCTTTTTTTCGGTTATCATACGTGAAAATACATTACTACCCTCGTGCACTTCGTTAAAATTTCAACGCATAACACTATCAATAAACACAGTCAATAAATACATATAATTTTACCGGATAACACAATCGTTCGTTAAACTGATCATTTGGAATTCGTTAAATCTCAGATCTACCCGAATTTTATAGTACTACTGCTGCAGCACTTTTGATGAGCTATCAGCCTAAACCATGTAGTTCAATTATTATATTTTACAAATTTAAAAATATGAGTCATTCCAACGAATTTCAAACTTGTACTATCGCAGCGCGGTTGATAAATCTAATAGCCAATTTTTTTGCTGAAAATGCTATCAAATAAAAGCCTTTTCGCGGAAACTGGATGTCTTTATCTTATTTCTACTTAGCATTATATTATTTTCAAGGTCAAAAAAGCCCATTTTCCTTTTTTTTTTTCAAAAAATTCTAATTTGTTTTTGGAATAAGCTCGAGATAGGGTAATTGGGGGCGCGTGTGCGAATTGGAGTTGTACCTATGACTTTGACAGCTAGTAAATAAAAAACTATATTAAAAATTTAATCTTTTTTTTTTTTAAACAAATGTTTGAACTATTTAGAAATACCCCTGAAATTTCCTAGTACAATAAAAACATTTTTTGATAAAATAATTAAATTTGAAAAAAAAAAATAAAGTCAGGGTGATTGTGCGAACGCAAGGCCGTTAATGCGAGGCTGTTTGTGCGAGGGCGATCGTGCGAGTTATAAAATTGAATGTACAGGTTAGGTTGGTTGAAGTAAATAAAGAATTGGTAGCAAAAGTATTATATGAACCCATATACAAAATTAAATAAAATGGGCAAGCTTAACAACTCTCATAGAATTATTATAATTTTAATATTATTTTTGCAATACTAAATTGCAGGTTAGGTAGCTCGCTCAAGCACCCTGAATGACGTCACAAACGCCAAGTTCGGACAGTAGTGCGAATTTTGAACATGTTAATGATTTTTAGTTTAATTGTTTTAATTTTAAATCAAAAACTGAGATGACAAATTTACTTATTTAAAAATTAGCTATTTGAAAATATTTTTTTTAAATATGCCACATTTTATTTGACTCTAAATCCATTCTTATCATTTCTATTCGCACACACGCCCCCACCTACCCTACCTGGTTAATGGTAAAATTTTGTCTAAAGCTTGTACTTATTAAAAAAAAAGATAAAATAGGTCTTCTCTAATAAACGTTCATTTGAATACTTATACACTGTTTTTATCGTATTTTTCGTTATCTTTTGGCAACTGCAGCTCCCTTTAGATGGGTTTTTTCTACGTATCAAAAAATTGTCGAATAATTAAGATGGAAAAACAAAAATTTAGCAACCCATCAGAACTCTGTTCGACTTTTTGACTCCGAGATAATATTGTTTCAAAGTTTCCAATTCGGTCGAAATATGATGGTTTAGTAGAGTAATATTCTTAATTTTTTAGGAAAAATTAGCTTTTGTATTGTTGAAAAAGACCCTTAAATTATTACACCCAAGCGCAAAAGCACTTGTGCACAGCGTGTGCTTCCCTCACCACGCTCGAGTCGACGGCCGCCGCTCCGCCAAGCTTATATAAGAAAGATTTGGGCCAGTTGGTGTTAGCTCTTTGAGCGGGCACCACCTTCTCCCGCGGAAATCTCGTGAGTCCCCGGCTTGAGCCAGCTGTACTGCAGGCACAGCCTAAACACCCCCCCCCACTCTTATACTACGTAGCTGACGCTACTTAAGGAGCGCACCGCTCCGAACTATGCCATTTAAGCTCCGACAGGCTCCAACTGCGGAACCAAGCACTCCTCTTGAGGTTTGCTGGGCTCTGCTCTCGGGAGCCTGACCCTACCCAACCAAGACTACGATGCAGGGCACTTGGACGTCCTAGCGCAAAACCACCGAACCAGACGACACTCATCCCACCCGGTGCACGCTACCTTATTTTCGTAGCTCCTGAAAAAGACACCCTGGTCCTTCCAGGGCCAAGCTCATATATCTTGACATCTATCTGATCTGAGGTGTGGTAGGAAAGAGAACCAAAACGTGCAATCTAAATACCAATTAAATTAAAAATTGATGGATTAAACTTTGACACAATACCATTGTAAATTCTACTTCTGTTGGATACAGAATGTTCAATATATTGGTCAGGCAGGTTATTACCCCTCCAACTAAAGGCTTGTTTTTTTAAGGCATTATTTGCACCAGAATTAGCAAATAAAATTGCAGCAGTCCTCTTTGAGCCATGTTCAGTGCAACGTTCAGGTTCTTCAAGATTCAAAAATATAGAAAGCCCGCGCCTCGTCCAAGGCTTCCATGCCTTTCGTAGGAACAGCCTCGGGCCATCGCATGAAACGGTAAACCATTGTCAGACAATAATGAAAGCCCTCGCTTGGACGCATAATGATAATTTCGATATGTACATGCTCGAAGCGCCTGTCTGGCGTGGTAAACGCAGCAGGTAGAAGCTTGTTATGTCGCGATACTTTTACATCTGACAATCAAGACAGGTCTTGCATCAAAGCGAGACGTCGCGGTGCATGTTAGGCCAAACGTATCGTATTCTGATCAAACGGTCGGTGACTCTAGCATTAGGATGCGGAGCAGAGTAAAGGAGATCGAATATATACCTGCGCAGCGGAGCTGGAATGTATGAGTGGATTAATCACAGTAGATCTCGGTATGGTCTGGGCCCCATGTCAAACGTTGAAGTTTTAAACTATAGTTGTTGCCCTTGGAAAGTAGCTGGATCAACTCTTCATCCCTCGCCTGCTCATCTGCAAGCTCAACCACATCGAACTGGGTCGGTATACGAAAAGCATCAATGCAGTTCAGCCCAGGCAAGTCGTAACTCTTGCATGCAAACTGGGCTGTGTAGGAAAGTTGCCATCCATGCCGTGGTGATGCTTTTCCCGGTTTTCGCATCAATGCGTGAATCAGGGGCTTATGGTCCGTCAAGACCGAAAATTGACGACCTTCTAGGTAGTACATGAAATGCTTTATTGACTCAAAGACAGCGTTAAGCTCTTGGTCATACGTGCTGTAACGAGTCTGGGCACCAGAGAATTTGCGCGAGAAGAAGGCGAACGGCTGCCTACAGTCGTCTTCTAGCTGCTTTTGTGCTGCACCCATGGAATAATCTGACGCATCCGTGCACAGCCGAATCTCCGCGTTGGGTGCAGAGTGAATCAACAGGGCTGCATTAGCTAGACTCTGCCTGCAGCTTTTAATGCGGCTCGCGCTTCTGGGGTCAAATCAACAAGACTCTTGTCCTTCTTACGCGCACCATGCAGGTACGCATTCAGGGGAGCTCGTATCGCGACCGCATGCCAAATCAAGCTCCGACCAAAGTTGAGGACTTCACTATACACTAAAGTTGAGGATTTCAATGTAATTTTCTCGAGCGGGAATCTGATGCCCAGGACACTGACGCGATGACCCAGAAAGACCAGCTCAGGTACAAAGAATTCGCTTTTTTCCAGGTTCAACCGAAGGTAGAATTTATCGAACCACTCGAACACTGCTCCCAGATAAACCTCATGCTCTTCAGGCCTTAAAGAAGCTACCAGGATGTCATCAATAAAAGGGAACAAGAATGGAAGGTCACCTAGTGCTCGATCGATGTAGCGCTAAAAGGTCTGCGAGGCGAATTCAATAACTAAGTATTCAAAAGATCCAAGTGGCGTGATGACAGCCGTCTTTGTAATGTTCTCGGGAGCATAGGGAATTTAGTGGAAGGCTTTGTGCAAGTTAAGGGCCGAGAAAATTGTTTCGCCATGGGGATTTGTCGTAAAGTTCTGCAGGCGCGGTACTGGGTACCTGTCTAATTCAGTGACAAAATTGAGACCGCCGTAGTCTCTGACTACACGCCAGTCACCGTTTTTCTTGCCGAAGTAGTGAATAGGGCTAGCCCATGGACTACTCTTCGCCCGCCTACATATACAGCGCAAAGATGTCCAAACTCAGCCTTGTCAACGTTATACTTATCCCGTGGGAGACATCGTATGGGCTGTGCCATGGGTTGACCTTTGGTGATCATGTGGTGAAAGACACCTCGCTGCTCAAGAGAAACATGAGACTCTGCACCTTTAATCCGAGGGAACTCAGATAGTATAACCACTTGTATTTACACGAAGCTAATTTGAGAGTCGGGTACGAAAATCAAGTCAGCTCTGATGGAGACCTAAGTCGTCTTATCGAAAAGAGCATGACTCCTGAGGTCAACCGCGCGATCATAATGATAAAGGAGACCGGCTCCGATAATTTGGTGGAGAAAGTTTTGACCAGTTCACGAATTCTTACTCGATGGACTTGCGCAAGCCCAGATCAAGCGCGCGACTTACGGTACAATAGGTGGAAATGCACGTGTCATTCGCGGCAGAAAGCATCAGCGACTGGGCCTTGCTCTGGTGACCGTCTGGCTTGGGGATCAACGAGGTATCGGCACCGGTGTCAATGAGGTACCGAGCTTTCGTGACCTTCTCGGTGATGTGTAGGCGACGAGATGTCTTGACCGTCGACTCGCTAGCCACCATAGCTACAAGGCATACTAGTTTTTTGGCTCACCAGCAGGTGCTGGTCCGTCCCACGAGCACGGTTTATAGCATTTGTACGCTTTCTCGCCGTTCTTCGCGTGAATACGGCAGAGACCTGCAGGATCCTTGCTGCGCAACCGCGCACGTTTCTCGTCGTTCTCGCTATTATTCTTCCGTGAACGCTACAGACGTCTCTTCCTGCCACCTTGGATGAATGCCCTGAGCTCGCGAAGTTCTCGGGTGAAATCCTCCATTGCTGTTGGCAAGGTTGCAGCCGACTGCACTATGGAGGCTGCACTGCGTCAACAAAAGTGTCTTGTCTTCCTGTTCAGCGAGCTTCATAAGATCCGTGCCCTGCTTGTTCACCAGCTGGAGACAGTTATTTGGCTTCAGGCTGTCAAGGAAAATTGTCCTTACCACCACTGGATTATAGTTTGGCCTTTCGTCAGCCAGCAGTCAGGCACACACGTGCAAGAGGCGCCGGCCCATATCGGTTCCCCTCTTGAGCAGGCGATGGAGCTGGTCAAGTTGCCGCTGCAGCTCCTACTCCCGTTTGCGCGGGTAAGCCTGCTCAGTCTCTGCCTGAGCAGTGGCCTGAGCTAACTGGGCCGTCAGATCGCCAATCTGGAAGTGCGCAAGCTACCCGATCAGCGGGTGCTACCAACGGATATTTTATCAATATAAGATTTCACGAGAGTAAAAATCTCGCACGTAATTTGTGACCGATAGCGAAATATTGCTGTGAGGGAAAGTTAAAAAAAACTGAACCTGAATGCCGCGTCAGAAACTCATAGTGCATACAGCACTGTAAGCGAGCGTACGGATTTGCAGCAGCAGAGCGGCCGAGTAGTGCCTGTCCGTAAGCTATACCTATAGACACTACATCGCAGGGAAGAGTATACCTATATACACGCTGCGTGTGCGTGATCGAACTGTGTTTACGACGGACGGCAATACGTGTGTCGAACAACCTAGCCGTGTGCGGCCCTCCTGGGTTTTTCGGAGGTTGTAAACAACTTTCATAACATTTACAAAACCTTCACGAATACCATTGAAGCCAGGAACTATACGAGTAAAAAACCGTCGAGAGAAACACGTTCAGACTTACAGAAATTCCAACGAAAAAAGCTAAGTCGCATCATACTTCAACATTCAATGCTTACGACTATGATTCTATGCAAAAATTGCACACGAGCATACTGTCTGCACTGCACTTTTATCACTCAAATACTTTCGCTTTCAAATTTTAAAGAACAGGCAGAGAGACATGGTGATGTTGCTGCTGGTGAAACTGTGGCGATGCCGTCGTTCCGGAAGTTGAAATACTTCACTGGACTTAGTGCTGAGTGTCTCTTGGTTCCAGCAAGGAGGAGTGCACTCACTGCTCGAGCCAGTGAATCAAGTCGTTGTAGTTTGTTGCCTCATCCAAGCGTCCAGGTGGATCCCGTCTATTTTTCAAACAAGCAATTTTTTATTCAAAAAAACATAAAATCAAGAGTGTTTGCGAGTTGACCGTCTTGTAGAACCGATGGGTCGAGCGCGGCTTTCTCTGTAGTGCGAGTGATTTTGAAAAGAGTGTGCGATGAATGAATGGTGAGTCCGAAAAGTTGAGCTATGCTCGATAAAACGGATCGCTTGGTCGGTTTACATTTTTGAAAATCACTCATGTTTATTTTCAGCGAAAAAGCATCACTTTGGAGTTTCAAACTAAGCCCAAAGTAGTGATTGAATTGGTTGGAAATTGCTTGACCTCGCTATCTGCGTTCAGGTAGAGATCAAGATCATTCGAACCCCACTTGCTTAATTCAAAACTTCCAGATTTCAAAATCACAATCAGCTGATTTTTTGCAAAATCTGGGTCTGCTAGCTGTAGTCCAGTAACATGACTCAATTATTTTGTGAAAGGGGTGCCTGGAATCAGGCCAGTTAGTTTTGAAAGGACAAGTGCATGTATATTTATTAAAAACTTCGAATCCTTGAGTGAATTCAAGGTTGATGCAAATTCATAACTCGAAGAGCCAGAAGAGCACGCCTGAACGCCCTGAATATTTACATTTACAATCTTACGTGGCAAGTTCAGGGTACGGGCTGCATTTTCCGAAATCAAAGTTGTTTCTGCTCCGGGATCTAGCAACGCACGAACTATTACAAAATGACCGTTTTTGTCGCAAATTCGAACCTGCACAGTTTGATTTGCGACCGATGAAAGAGTGCAGCATAAAACATTTTTCGTCTGCTGTTTGCATTTGCTGTCAAAGTTTTTAAATAAGTCAATTTTGGCATTGGAATTGATGTGAATCATGGAATGATGATTGCGATTGCAAGTGCAACATCGATGTGTCGAACGGCAGTCTGAAAGCGAGTGTCCAGAACGTAAGCAATTAAGACACAAATTTAAACATTAAACTTTTTCAAGTTAGAGTTCTGGTTGCATATTTACAAAGCTAGGACAAGAGGTTAAAATGTGTTCTCCACACCAAAGCTGACATGAAACAAGTGGAGTTTTTTTTTAACCATTGCTTTGTTAGAGCTACTGAAGTTGTTTGCGGGCTGTGTACCGGTTTCTCGAACTTCAGTAGCGTTCAAAGCCGATTTATTGATCGGTTGACTGCGATTGCTGGCTTGAGCACCCTTATAATTCTGACTAATTGGTTTTTGCGGTTTCGTGCTCAGAATACTGTCAGAATTATTCGAGGTTAATTCCAACGCATGAATACGGTTTTCAAGGAAGTCAGTTAGCGCCTGGATAGTTGGGACTTCTTTGCTGTTGAAGAGCGATGTTTCCCATGAGTATCGAGTTGACCGATCTAACTTCTGAATCAAAATGTAAACAAAAAAACTCATCCCAGTGCTGCACGGATTTTCTGAGCGTCCAAAAGGCGCTAATCAACTGATGGAATGCATCGAGCAATCGCTTGACTTTAATCGGAGATGAGTTGACAATCTCATCAATTTCGAATAAGTTTTTCATGTGAAAAGCCGACAAGATTCGTGGATTACCGTAACGCGAATTCAAATCGTCACAATCACCGTCTAATGCGTTTGATGTTATCTGCGTGTTACAAACCAGCGACGCTGCTTCACCTCTGAGCCGTGACTTCAAATGAATGAGTTTTTGGACGTTCGTTAATCCGGGCACCTGAATAATTATTGTGTCGAAAAAATCATGAAAACTTTCCATAGAACCGTTTCCATAAAAGTTACCATAGAATAATGGCAATTCGATCTGTGGAAAGTGAATTTGCCGTACAACTGTTTCAGCTGCTGTTGAAGCTGTGCGTTGAAATGTCGAGGCAGACTGAGAAGGGTCAACAGTAATCGATACGGGGTTGGAGCTTTTCGATCTTAGACTACAACTGAGAAATATGTTCAATGTAAAGGAGTTCTGTGGTGCTGTACAGATCATCTTTACTATATTCCGAATCATCAAACTCAAGGGAAAGTGTGAGCGCTTGATGATTTTTCCAAAATGAACCCCAATAACCGACAAGAAGGTCTATCCGCTTACCTAGAAAGCCAGCTGTTACATCCGCTTGTTTAGTTTTACTCGTATTAAAAATGAAATTAGCAATCCACTTCGCGGTAGTTTTCTGTTCACCGCGAAGCTGTTTAAAAGTTACAGCCATTTTTATTAATTTATCTCACGGTGTAAATGAAGAATAAATTGCGACTAAAGTGTTAGGTTAAATATCGCTATTGTTAATTGCCGAATTGAATAACGCGAGTAAAATGAAATTTTAAAAAATATAAAATTTTAAAAGTAACTAGAAAAATAAATCATGCAAATGCTAAGTTTAAACTTATATTTTGGATGACTAGCACTTGATATATATATTTTTTTTTCTCGTTAATGATGACGGCTTGTTGACTAACAGTGTCAGGACATCTTCGAAGATTTCGTTGATTCGTAGCAATGACGAAAGATCTCTCCAAATTGTCGGACAGAAGGATCGAGGTCAGCGTGTAAATTTCAGTCAAACTAGTGCCATGAAAAATTGTCCAAACCAGCGATAATGTGGCAATTGTGTTGGTTATTATTTTTTTTTATTCAAGACGAATACCAGCGTGCCTGCGTATTCGAATCGAATAGATTTTGCAGCCACAGCAGGAGCAAAGTACCGGCGTGCCTGCGTACAATGACTCCGTGCGTTTTGCATGCAATTGTAATCAATGCAAAACTTGAGTTTTAGTTCACGAGACGCCGGCGTGCCTGCACGTCTCGTGTCGCTGTTTCCAAGAAAAGGTTAAACGACAAGGTTGCGGTCTTCAAACATAAAGTTGCTGCTTTTTGATTGCGCTTTTTTTCAAATAGCGATCCACGTCACGCTTAGTGACGGTGCCGCTTTGAAAATGTGCGATTATATCATTCAATTACTCACGCAGCACTTACTTTTTGCCAGTTTCTTGATATTCAAATTCAAAGAAGCAATGTTTGCGAGTTGACCGTCTCGTAGAACCGATGGGTTGAGCGCAGCTTTCTCTGTAGTGCGTGTGATTTTGAATGAGTGTGCGATGAATAAATGTTATTCGAATGATTTTTGAACAAATAGTTTTATTAGCAATATTTACAATTAAGAGTTGTACAAAAAATACGGGTAACCAACTTGACACTTGGACGGTGAAGGCAGTTGCTTCGCAAGTAGTTAGCATAACATAACAAAGGCTCACATCCGACGAAAATCAAACCTGCTCGCTCGTCGCAATAACATTAAGTGCGTTCACTCTGTCTCTCTCTGCCTTTGTACATCATAATGTACAATTAATAAATATATCAATTCAATTCAATTCAATTCACTCGCTTGTTATGGGGAGAAAGATAGAGTGGAACCCTTTTGAAAAACTAGTACAAATAGTTGAAAAATATAATAGTGGTTCGGGCATTTCACGGACAAAGAGTTTGTAGACCATTTTTCTCTTTTAATGTAAAAATTCAAAAGATACTTGGATCCTCTTTTATCCCCAAAATAGGGTTGGCAACTTTTAAAAATTTGTAATATTTTACTCACTTTTATACTTCACTGCACTGACGCTCGAGGTCCAATCATAAATTAAAGTTATTTTTCAAAATTTATTAAAAACTACAAAATTTAATCTATGATTAAATTTAAAACCATTATTTCAAACTCTATCAAGTCAACTTTTTTACTTATTTAAGATAGATATTTTGTAACAAAATCCAGACATCAATGGTATTTTGTTTCACTGGTGAGGTTCTGTGGGACATTGCCCAAGCGAGCCGCATAATAGTTTGTAGGTTGAGGCGTATGGGTCGAAAAACGTAGCCTACGAAACCCCGCAGCCGAGACCTACAAACTATTATTCGGCGATCAGGGCAATTTTTCACAGAGCCGACAGAGTGATACACTATATTTTATTTCACGATTGACGTGCAATCTACACGTTCACCCTCTTCACAAAATCTATTTCGATTTAATTAAAATGATTTATAAAATCCTTTGAGCTATGCTTTACGCTGGTTGGCAACTTTTTATTGTAAATTTCAGGTTTGTAAGTGCGAATATTAGGATGCTCAAATAAAATTGGTCGGTCCAGGTGTAGCTTCTTTATTGGCCAGGTAGCAGAAAAACGCTTGAAGTGAATTTTCGAATTTTTAAAATAAAATGCTGTTAGAATTTTTGTTGAGGTTGAACAAATAAGTGATGTACTTTATTGTTTATAAATAATATTTATTTCAAGTTTAATATTGTTAAGTTACAAATCGTCCGCATGCGAGCATCATGCTCCGCACCGGTCAGCAGCTAGATACAGAGAAAGCGCGACTAGTCTGGTCGCGTCACGTCGCGTCATCGCGTTGCGTGCAGCGCTCTCACTCACACATACAAACATTCCATTCGTGTTCACCGTCGGGCGTTGAGACAAGAGATGGCGACACGATTCTAATATTATAATATTTACTAATATTCCAACACGCCTCCTTAAATTTATAATATTTATTTTCTTTTCACATTTATTTCATTATTCTATAATAATTCAAACTTAATTGATTTTAGAAGATTGACAATGTATTGAATTTAACAAATCTCTATTTTTTAAAAACTTTTGTTTACTAAGACTCTTCGTCAAAATATCTGCTATATTGTTTTCGGAATCAATCTTCAAAATATCAATGATTCTATTTTCATAATTTTAATTTACATAATGGTATTGCACCTCAATATGTTTCGAATTTTTTGTAAAATTCCCGTATTTACCTATCGCTATTGCACCTGAGTTATCTCCGTACATTTTTATTAGTGCTTTAATTTCTAAATTAAATGATTCGTTCAACATTTTTCTCAAAAATACAATTTCACTCACTGCCTCGGACATTGCAGTGTATTCTGCGAACGTCGAGCATTTCGTAACATTTTTCTGCTTATGCGATTTCCAGAAGACAGTATTATTAAATAGTCGAATTACAAATCCCGTTGTCGATTTTCTTCGACATTATCTCCAGCATAATCAGAGTCGACCATACAGTCTAACTTTTCAATTTTATTATCACCAGAATATGTTAACTTTAAATCTTTCATTCTTACTAAATATTTTAAAACTCGCATCGCATATTTAAAATGCGTTTCATTGTAACAGCTCTGAAATCGACTAAGATAATTAACACTGAAAGAAATGTCTGGCCTGGTGCCTGTACTCATGTATAATAGCTCATCAATCAAGTTACGATATTTAATTCTTTCGTCGATTTCAAAGGCTTGTTCTAACTTTAAATTACTCTCCATAGGAGTATCAAACAACTTTGCATTATCTAAATTATATTTTTCACATAAAGATTCTATATACTTGGTTTGACTTAAATGCATCTTATTTCGCTCATCGTTATACTCAGTATCAATCCCAATATAGTTTTTTACTTTTCCTAAATCTTTCATCACAAATTGTTTCATCAAGTCAGCCTTTATTTCATTCATTTTTGATCTATCTTTACTGCAAATTAACAAGTCATCTACAAATACAAGTATGTATATAGGATCTTTATCTGAATTATTTACATACAAACAGTAATCACAATTACTCCGCTTCAAATTTAATTTCTTAACGTATTCATCGAAACAATCGTACCAAGTTCTTGAACTTTCTCTAAGACCATAGAGTGCTTTTATCAAAAGACAAACTTTACTTTTATTTGTTTTAAAACCTTGCGGTTCATACACGTAAACTTTGGACTTAATATTGCCGTTCAAAAAGGCTGTCTCTACGTCCATTTGATCGATATAAAGATTATTCGCGCAGCTATAACTCAAAAGTATTTTTAATGTTTGCATTTTACCTACCGGTGAATAAACATTTTCAATATAATCTTTCTGTTGAAAACCCCTTACTACCAATCTAGCTTTATAAGTGTTATTATTTTTCTTTCTATATACCCATTTAACATCGAGTATTTCTTATCTTTAGGTTTGTCAACTACCACCCATGTGTTATTTTTATTTAAACAATATATCTCAGCTTTCATAGCTTTTTTCCAATTTAAGGATTTTTTGGAGTTTACCGCCTCCTCAAACGTATTCGGTACGTTTGCATTAACATAATTAACATAAATAAAATGGGAAACTGGATTTCCGTATCGTTCTATCGTACTTTTCTTTCGGCTCGATTTTCTTACTGGCAACGCATTACCATTTCCCTGTAAATTATTTTGATTATTATTGTCGTTCATTTCATTATCATTTTCAAAAACTTCATCCTCAATATTTTCTATCTCAACATTTTCACTATCATCATCATTTTCATTATAATTATCATCATCATTATTTTCATTGCTATTACTATTTAAATTTATATTGGCAAATTCATCATCACTATATACATCTGTGCCTCTCTTTTCAAGACAAATTAATTTAGTTTTATCTTCGATTATTTGTACGTGTCTAACACTATATATTCTATCTTTCGATAAGACTCTGTAGCTATTTTCATTATAGCCTACTAATACGCCAACTTGACCTTTATCGGCCCATTTATTTTTGCATAGTGCTTCCGTTACTCTAAAAAATACTCTACTTCCGTAGATTTTCAAATGTTTAACAATTGGTCTTACACCAAAAAGTATTTCGTACGGAGTTTTATTTTCTTGCGTATTGGCTAGTGGTCGGTTTTTTAAATAAGCTTTCGCTCCCATCATTTCTGGCCAATACCTTAAATTAACTTTTGCTTCCCGCATTAAGCATCTTCCTATATCCATAGCCGATCTATTATACCTTTCCGCGACACCGTTCAATTCGTGGACGTAGGGTGGACAAGGTGATAATTTAATTCCTTTATAACTTATAAAATCATAGATTTCGCGATTGAGATATTCAGTTCCGTTATCTCAACGAAATTCTTTACTTTTTTTTTTAAATTGATTTTCTACTAAATTTACATGATCAATATAACATCCAGCCGTGTCAGCTTTACTTTTAATGCAATAAATTTTAGCACATTTGCTATAATCATCAATGAAGGTTAAAAAATATTTTTCGCCTTTAGGGCCTAAAGTATTATGAGGGCCGTTTAAATCGGTATGTATCAATTCAAGTGTGCCGTTGGACATGGTCCTCTCATTTTCAAACGGAACATTAGCCATTTTGCTTTGTATGCAATTCGCACACTTCATGATATTATTTTCTAACTTTTCCGGTAGACCATCTAACAATTTATCTTTCACTAATTTATTTAAATACTGAAAATTCACGTGTCCTAAGGCTCTATGCCATTTTTCTTTGTCAGCTAGCTTTAAAGCATTTGTATGAATATCTTTCTTATCAAAATATTAGAAACTTTCCAAAAAATATAAATTATTTTTATTTTCTGCCACAGCAATTAATTTTTTATTCAAATCATAAATTTTAGAATATTCCCCCTTTGAAATTATGGTGCATTTTCTAGCAATTTTACCGAAACTTTAAATATTTTTCTTAATTCCCTCAGCATAGAAAACCTTATTTATTTTTATCTCTCTTTCCCCATAAAAGGTTTTAAAAGAAGCTTTAATTTGACCTATCTTTTTTTTTTTATTAATTAGCATTTATTAACCTTTCTAGATTTTTATGCAAATTTGACCTATCTTAGTGGCATATAACTTTCTACCATTTGGTAAATTTACATCTATCGGATTTTTTAAAGCCACACTTTTAGAAAAATATTCGACATTATTTATTACATGGTCTGTACAACCGCTATCGAGTAACCAATTTATTTTTGTACAATTATTTTCAATATTTTCGCTATACTCACTACCTGTTATTGCGTTGACGTCAAGATGTCGAAGATCGATTGAACAAGCACACGATCCATCTTGTTGTGGTTGATCGTCTCTTTGTTGGTTGTCGCTTCTTCCTCGACCATTACCTCTTTGGGAGTTGCCCCTGTAGTTACCTCGATTCGAACTACGTTGTGACTGTTGTCCTCGCTGTTGCTGTTGCTGGTAGGCACCTCTACCTCTGTTTGGGTAGGCTCCTCTACCGCGTTGACCAGGTTGACTTTGTTGTCCATTTTGACCACTGCCTTGACCATTCCGGCAGTCCCTTGCATAGTGACCAGTTTTAATGCAATTATAGCAGGTTCCTTTCGTTATGACACTGAATGTGCTCACACTTTGTTTAGTTTCATTTTCACCAGATTTTAAACATTTTAATTTGATTTTTTGTTTTACGTACACTACTGTTTTTTCTGCAGCAGGTACGAAGTCTATGCAATCAGCTATATAGCTATGACCTGGTAGTAGGGCATTTATCATTATTCTCAACTTTTCATCTTCGTCTAGTGTACCACCAGCTGATTGAAATTCGTGACATGCTTCATCAAAAGCCACAAAGAATTCTTCAGGTGCATTGAAATTTTTTGATTTCACTTGTCCCAGGCTGTTACGCGTTATCAGCTATAATGCCGTTGATTTATTCTCGTACATGTTATCAAATTTAGTTATAATTTGAAATGTAGTTTTACATTCACTCACAAATTCAAATTGTTTAGTGTCAGTATCAAATTAATTCGTATCAGAAAGCTCGATTCTCGGTGCTTTGAGATTATCTGACAGTGCCCTAGTGTCTAGCTTCCGATGGACAGGACCAAGAATACCCTCGACTCCTCACCAGGAAGCTGATACAACAGGCAGCCCGAAGATCGTCTTATCTTATGACAAAACCGCCAGGGCGGCCAAGTGGAGGGGAGTTTTACCGCCGGCTCGTGGGAAATCTAAACCTGCTCCGGAATCAATCAAAAGCTTCGGGATTTCCTTGTTGTAGAAGGAGGCCACCAGGTGTAGCGGCATGTGGCCGTCGTTCTGCTTCTCGGTGATGTTCGCTCCGGCGTTTATCAGCATCTTCACGGCCTTTATGGAGCCATGGTGACTTGCGAGATGCAGAAGAGTCCTCTCGTTGCCCTTGTCGTCGACACTCACTCCAACTTTGAATAGGAGTCGCATGATCTTTATCGGAGAAAGCGGCGATCGCTTTTCCCGGTCAGCAGCATGAGGACCCTCGAAACTACGTATGTTAGCTCCCTCCCCTTGCGCTAACCAACGCTATATAGACCCCTAACAAGGAGGGCGCCACCACTCCCAGCCCGCTCTCAGACCCATCGGCAGCGGCTCCAGCCAGAGGACCGGACATTCACGGCAACGAGCACACTGCCTGGCCGTGCGACCGAGTCCAATGCCTGCCCACCAAGCACAAGCAGACGGTCAAAGTACTCGGATAAAAAAATTGTAAAAAAATTGTATATTTCTATCTCGAATTCATCATTTTTTTTTAAATTGCGCTGCATGTATTGGCTTGTCACAACGCATTAGCAGCTATGTAAGCGTTGAGTACAGCTATATACACAGTTCATGTATACAGATATACATCAAACGTTACCGTGAGTTAAACCTTATAATCTTTGTTGATCTTACAGTTTGCAATTAATATGTACAATAAACATATTGATAACTTCTTGCCAAATCAATGAATGAAATTAAAAACATATCACAATGATTTTTGGACGATAAATCTCATATTTTTCATTATAATTTTCGAGGTGAATGAAGCGTCGGTAAAACAGTGCGTAGCAGACGCAAGCAAAGTGTGGTGTCTCTTTTGTTGCTTCTTATATATTCCTCAAAACTAACGAAGGACCACGATTCTTCGTTGCTTCAATTCTGTATTTCTTAAAACTAACAGTTTTGTGAGTTTCATTTTTCGTTCAGAGCCAACGAAAACAGAGGTGGTTCTCGTATAAAAAACAACATTGGAATCGGGTAGGTTCACGTATCAGATTCGAGAAAATAAAGTAAACTTGGATCGAACAAGCCAAATAAACGCTGACGTCAACTACTGCAGATGAGCTCGAGGTTGATGGTGCCATCGACCGCTGATGCGCAGAATGGCCCGCGCGCGACTTGTTGCGTGCGCTCTGTGTGTCTAAGCTGGTACGGTACGGCTGTGCTGTCGTGATGATCCTTATAAGTTTGTCCGAAGCTGGTCCAGAGGGTATGTCATTGGAGTCCTCGAGGCTGATTTTGTACACCAAGCGGGACGATGCAATTACTGCTCCGCTTGTCGGCTCCTCGCGTCGCCTGATTGCTACCGTGATTTGATTTGATTTTGATAAGTTTATTGTTTGTACATTATGTTGTACAAAATACAAAGTTGATCAACAAGTAAACCATCAAAGGTTAACAATAGTAAATAATAAATAATAAAATAATAAAATGAAATAAAATAAACATAATAATAAAATAATGAAAATAATAAAAATAAAAATAAAAATAAAGGTATACATCAAGATATAACAATATTTGGTAATCTACTTCAACTAAATTTAAATTTAATTTTAATTTAATTCAGTCTAACCAGTGCCTGCAAAATGTCACTAGTAGCACAACAAATCCTCACATAGTTTAAGCACAGGTTGTTCAGCGGCACAGCGTACTCAACCTTCTCCCTCGGTAGTAAAGATGCGTGATTTAATGAGATGTTTAAAGGTTGTAAATGATGATGCCTGGCGAATATGAAGGGGTAAACTATTCCAGATGTAGGCAGATGATACATGAAAGGAGCGTTTCAAGCACTCTGTGTGGCAAGAGGGAATAATCAGCGCATCCCAAGCGTGCTGATTCACCACCCTCTTCGGACGCGAGCTGTGCTTTTCAATAAAAAAAATCGCCAAATAAGACGGAATTCCTGAGTTCAGTATTTTATAGAGCAAACAGGCTGCAAAGTAGTCTCTACGACCCGACACTCTCAGCCAGCCAAGCTTACGTCTGAAAGGAGTGACGTGATCGCTCTTCCTAACCCCTAATATGTATCTGATCCCACGATTGAGCACACGCTGCAGCATCAGGTCCTGTTCATCTGAGATATTCCGATAAACAAGACAGCAATAGTCAACGATAGGAAAAAGGAGGGTTTGAATGAGGTGCTTCCGCAGTTCAAAGGTGGTGCTGCGTCTGAAGTGGTTAAGACGGTACATGAGAGAATTAGCTCTGCGACAGACATACCGAACATGATCTTTCCAGGTCAGCTTGGAATCCAGCACCACCCCCAGACTACGTGTAGACGAGACAAACGGGACAGTGCACTCCCTAAATTGTAGGGTGTGAATACCCAATCTGTCCAAGTCATTGACATAGGATGCGGTACCCAAAATCATGGCCTTAGTCCTGCCAGCATTCAAAATCAGCCCATTCGCGGCAGCCCAGTCCGCAACATGCACAGCACCTTGGCTCAGTCTGTCCAGAATGGTACGTATGTCCTCGACTCAGCCTCGCATGTAAATCTGAAGGTCGTCCGCATAAATTATATGACAAACACCAGGACCAAGACCCAGGGCAATGTCAGCGACAAACAGAGAAAAAAGCAGGGGACCCAACACAGAGCCCTGGGGCACACCCTTATTGAGGGGACGAAAAGTGGTGAAACTCCGGTCCTCAGTCTTCATCGCTTGCGAGAGGCCTGATAAATAGGAAGCAATCCATTGCAAAACCCTGCGCGAAAATCCAAGTGACTGTAGTTTCTCGAGTAGCAATGCGTGAGAGACCGAGTCGAAGGCTTTGCTGAAATCAAACAGCAACAGTGCAGTCACCTGTCTCCTGTCCATGCCCTCTCGGATGTCGTCTGTAAGTTTCAGTAGTGCAGTCTTAGTACTGTGCCCTGCTCTAAAACCTGCTTGATGCCCATCCATCAGTTCCTGCGATTCAACAAAAGAAGAAATCCAGTCATGGACCAGCCTCTCAAGTACTTTCGACAAAAAACAAAGCAGGGAGATCGGACGGAAATCATTCAGGCAAGATGGAGAAGGAATTTTGTTGAGAGCAATAAGAATAGACTCTTTCCACCGCTCAGGAAATGTTGATGTGGATAAGGAAGTATTGAAAATATTTTGGATAATAGGGCAAATGGATGGGAATGCTGTTTGAATCAAGCTCTGCAGAAGAGAGTCAACACCCACCGCTTGAGATGCCGACTGGCTAACAGCAGTAGCGATTGCGTCCATTGTCACAGCAGAGAAATCCAAGACACTATCATCTCTCTCATTTTCCAAGTTATTTAGAAAATGAGAGAGATCCGGTGCTGAGGTGTCAAACGAAACAGAGGCAAAGTGAGCGTTGAGGTCCTCCACAGAGAAACCACCCAAGTTGGAATCAGGACAAGGAGAGATGCCAAGGTGTCTAAGTTCCTTCCAGAGCTGTTGAGGGTCAGAGATGTCCTTGAGTCTGTGGTAGTAAAAGTTGAGTCTTGCAGACTCAATCTGCTCATGAGCAAAATCACGTGCCTGTCTATATAAGAGTTTTTCAATATCAAGTCTTGAGCGTCTGTAGCGTCTGTAGAGTCTATCTCTCTCGGATATCAGTGAGCGATGATAGGTGGTGAACCACGGATGGCGATTCTTCCTATGTTTGAGTGTTTTCAGTGGAGCAAATACGTCAAGAGCAGCATACAGATTAGCATATAAACAATCCAACCTCGCACTAAGAGAGCTCGTCCCATCCGTGACAACCAACCAATCACATTTAAGCAAATAATCGTTCAAAGCCTCAGCATTAACGGATTTGAAGTCGCGGTAGGTGAAATCATTAGTTGTCAGTTGTGGCGTTTGAATGTCAAGAGAAGCAGTCAGTAAGTCATGCCCCGCAATAAATGGAGTATCGGTCTTCCAGTATTCAGTCACAGTATCAAGAGCATCGACAAGACACAGGTCAAGCCAGGTATCCAAGTGAGAGGTGTGGTGTGTAGCCCCATATGGCACAGAGAATAATGAGTTCTCCTCAATAAATTTACGCACAAAAACCGCATCTGCATCTGAGCTGATAGCTGGTCAGCTCAGATGCAGATTAAAGTCACCGAGGATAACTTTGGAGCCATACTCGTGCATAGTATCACGCAGATCAGACACAAAATTGGTACCAGCAACAAAGGGGGCCTTAGGGGGTCTATACACCACAGCAGCAAACACAGGGTCACTCCCCTTAGTGGAAACTTCAGCAAACAAATATTCAGGATGACCCAGTTTACCGTCCCATTCCGTAGTTGACGAGCAGAGGTGCTTTACCGAAAGCGTCTCATGCACAATGAGTGCAACCCCACCCCCCTGAGTATTGCGGTCCTGCCTAAGGATGACATAACCATCGAGTGCAACAAGCGTGTCCTCATTCGAAGGGCTCAGCCAGGTCTCAGCAACAGCTATCAGATGTATCAAGGGCTGCGTCAATAGAAAAAGCCTGACCTGCTCAATATGGCCGTGCAGAGAGTCCGCATTAAAATAACAGACACGAAGTCTGCCCCCCTGCTTCCGCACAGAATACTGAGAGGTGTGAGGTGAGATTGAAGGTGAACAGGGGAGTATTTAGCTTGAAGAGGGATAAAAGGGTGAAGGATGAATAAAATTGTAATGATATATTGAGAATGTGATATTACCGCGAGAGAGAAGATGTATCAGTATACCTGTTATGCTAAAAACCGCATGAGATCCTCTTCAGAAGTGATGAGTGTAGGGACATCTCCCTTTTTTCTCCTGACAAAGACTTGACTATTGCGTACAAAAGTAACGAAGCCAGAGTTCGGAGCATGTGATTTCTGGTACACAGTGCGGCGAAGATCAAAGATGTCCTTAGGTAAAAACTCATTGATGTTAATGAGAGCAGGTACGAGGGACGTACCTGTGATGCCTGCAGGAAGGTTGGATGTAAAAACCGCTGTATATCAACTACCTCAACTTGGTCATTGACATTTGCTGCATTTAGATGTGATGGTGATCAATTTAATCAAAGACCCCCCCATGTCCCATGGGGTTATTCAAATTGTCAGACAAGTAAATACATTTAAATCATCACTAGAATTTATAAATTCTGAGTCAATACACTAACACGGATAAGGTTGATTGTTCTCAGTCTATTTTCCAAGATGAATTTCACTGACTATCAAGTTTAATTTTAGTTTTATCCGCTGTATACCAACTACCTCAACTGGGACATTGACATTTGCTGCATTTAAATGTGATGGTGATCAATGTCTTATGGGGTTATTAAAATTGTCAGACATGTTGCAAAAATTGTTAATTGTTACGGAGTGGACCACGATTCGTTCGTAAATATCTCAGCTCATTCGCTCAACTTTAAATTGATAGACTACATGGCTCCATCTATGAGTCTAGGCGGGGACTTTAGTCCCAATTCTCACTCCCGCGCGCCGTAGTGCTGGGCTGTACCGCTGTCGCCGTTGCTGCTGCCACAGGCCTCGCGTGCTGGCTTCTGGTTTTGGTGCTCAAGTGTGTGTGTGTGCAGCAGAGAGTTCTCCCGGCTTTTTCATGGTTCTTCTCAACGGCTCTTCTCATCGCCTTTTTCACCAGGTAGTTCCAGAACCTGCCTTTTCACCGTGCACCAGCTCATCCGGACGATCACAGACAGTAATTCTGTGATCATCAACAACCTCGGAGCCGCGCCATTACCACGTGTATCAGCTACTTTTCACCGGTGGTCTACGGAGAGTTTGTCTGGTTCAAGGACAATCCTCACTCATCGAACATCTCCAGGTATTCAGGTGCAAGGAACAGTCATTTCCTTGCCCCTTCTCACTTTTCATTTTCTCTAGCACAGAATTTACGACTCTGTGCTGATTTCGTCTATCTCAATGTGCACAAGCACGTAGCCATTTTGGCCATTTTCTCTCTCTCTCTCTCTCTATCGGGCTATCTCTCTCTATTTTCAAGGCCACTCTCTGCTGCTACTCAACCAACGCTCACACCTTTTAATGTAAATAAGAAAACTCTCATAATTTAAGTTCAAATCGATATCGGTGTTTACATTTACTTATGACGTGACTGTTACGCTCCGGCCTCTCTCTCTCTTCAAGACAACGCTCGTGAATAGACGGTTTCACTCGCCATTTTGTGAAACTTCTCGGGTTTCTCTTGGTTCTTTCTCGTGACTCTTTCTCATCATCCTTAACGTAGTCATCTCATCAGTACAGTCAACTCGACGAATCAGCTACTTGGTGTTGGCTCAACTCGGGAGACATGTGATCTTCAATTAACTCAAACGGCTCGGCTCAATTCAATTCTTGGGTTAATTGCTCAGCAAGGAGTGAAGGCATCTTCAGGTATTTCGCTTAGAACCGGTAACAATAATTTACCGGTGCTTTTACATTGTCCTTCTCACAGCCAGAAAATCAATAAAATTACTGTGCATTCTCTTGCTCTCTCTCTCTTTTCTTTGTGCTGTCTTACACGCAGCCATTTTCTTTTCTACTCTTTTTAAGGTCATTCTCTGTTGCTTTGTTTACCTCAACTGTACTCAAGCAAAATTCGTATTTATGGTTTGAATAAATATATTCAAATTCGTCAAGAGTTTTGACTAGGCGGTTTCTCAAATTAGTTAAGTTTCTTTACACGGAAATTAATGCTGGCAATTCTCAATTCAACATATTCTCATATCTCAGTTTCTCTCTTGAATCAGTTATTATTCTCTCTCTCAAGCTCATTCTCAGCTCATTTGCATTAATTCATTAAATTCAACTTAACCTTCTGGATAGTTCTCTTAAGTATACTACACTGATTTATTTTATCTCATTTTACATTTCAACTGGACCTGGCTCAATAGTGATTCTCCATAATTTATAGTTAAATTATTTTATACTTTGATGATTTGTCTTATTCTATTTTATAGTAATGAGCTCAAGTTATCTACATCAAACTTATTAATCTGTCAATACACTTTAACTACTTAAATTTCATACTTGTTGATTAATTATTAAGAGATTTAATAAAAGTTTTTAAACTTGAACCTTTTTTTGTAAATAATAATATATTCTTAGAGAATAAAATTCAAATAAACTTAATTAATGTTCTACTCAATTTATTTGATAACCCTCCCCTACCAGCTTTTAATCCGGCCAATAAAAATAGAATTAAAAATTAATAATTGCTGAGCAATTAACCCAAGAATTGAATTGAGCCGAGCCGTTTGAGTAAATTGAAGATCACATGTCTTTCGAGTTGAGCCAACACCAAGTAGCTGATTCGTTGAGTTGACTGTACTGATGAGATAACTACGTTGAGGATGATGAGAAAGAGTCACGAGAAAGAACCAAGAGGAACCCGAGAAGTTTCACAAAATGGCGAGTGAAACCGTCTATTCACGAGCGTTGTCTTGAAGAGAGAGAGAGGCCGGAGCGTAACAGTCACGTCATAAGTAAATGTAAACACCGATATCGATTTGAACTTAAATTATGAGAGTTTTCTTATTTACATTAAAAGGTGTGAGCGTTGGTCGAGTAGCAGCAGAGAGTGGCCTTGTAAATAGAGAGAGATAGCCCGATAGAGAGAGAGAGAGAGAAAATGGCCAAAATGGCTACGTGCTTGTGCACATTGAGATAGACGAATCAGCACAGAGTCGTAAATTCTGTGCTAGAGAAAATGAAAAGTGAGAAGGGGCAAGGAAATGACTGTTCCTTGCACCTGAATACCTGGAGATGTTCGATGAGTGAGGATTGTCCTTGAACCAGACAAACTCTCCGTAGACCACCGGTGAAGAGTAGCTGATACACGTGGTAATGGCGCGGCTCCGAGGTTGTTGATGATCACAGAATTACTGTCTGTGATCGTCCGGATGAGCTGGTGCACGGTGAAAAGGCAGGTTCTGGAACTACCTGGTGAAAAAGGCGATGAGAAGAGCCGTTGAGAAGAACCATGAAAAAGCCGGGAGAACTCTCTGCTGCACACACACACACTTGAGCACCAAAACCAGAAGCCAGCACGCGAGGCCTGTGGCAGCAGCAACGGCGACAGCGGTACTGCCCAGCACTACGGCGCGCGGGAGTGAGAATTGGGACTAAAGTCCCCGCCTAGACTCATAGATGGAGCCATGTAGTCTATCAATTTAAAGTTGAGCGAATGAGTAACCAGGATGAGCATCACCACGAGGGTGAATCCAATGACTCCAGGAGGACGTTTCAGCAGTCACGAGGAAATCACCAATTGTTCGCACCGTACACTATCCGAGTGTGGTGTAACGGGTGAGTTAAATTGCCAAGGAGCTTTGTCGTTTACCAGTAACGACACCAGGGTTGAGCTGTTCTTTCGAGTTTAAGACCAGAGCTTTTCGAGCGCCCGTGAGCTCGTAAGACCATGTTAAATTTTGTACCTATGCCTGAGTATAAAAGAGTCCACCCCAAGTTGTAAGATGCCAGCGCGCTGAGCTGAGACCAGTTTAGTTGAGACCGACTGTTCCCAAGTGAACAGTCAATGATTGAATTGCCAAAACACACATCCTGACCTTTATGAGTTGTAAATCTCGTCCTTTCCAGAAGTTGTTGTGGCGTGGACCACCACCATTGAGTTTTGAGCTTGTGAGAAGACCAAGGACGAGTGGGAGTTACCCTAGCTATAGGTAGTTATCCCGTGAGTAGGCGAGCCCGAGTACCCCGTTGTCAAGCCCTAACCACATCTGATCACAATGTGAGACTTGACAAGAGCTCGACCACCGAGAATCCAGATTCTTGTCTACTTTCAGCAAGATTGAGTTGAATGACACCGTGGAGTGTGTCCCGATGAGACCAACCAAAGTGAGATCCGAGAGTAGTGCGTTTGGCGTGAGAGTCACCAGCTGATTGATTGACATCCAAGCAATCAATCAGCTGGTGACCCAAACAATCTACGCTGAAGTGATTACCTGAAATTTTACCATCAACTTGCGGTCCATGCAGGCAATTTAGAGAAATCCGGATGATTGATATGACCAATGACAAACCGCCCGCCGTGCACAAACCTTCCAGATGATTAGTTTTGAGAGTGCCTAGCTGATGGAGGCCCAAGTGTGATTTAAAAAGGTGAAAGTTTCTTCTGAACTTCAAACCTTATCGGATTTCTTGAAGAGAAAAGTCGTCGTGAGCTTCTGCCAGGTGAGTTTGTCTTGATTAGTGATTTGCAGGTGAGAAGATTTAGCCACTTTGACGCCAACGCAGTCAATAGCACTCCAGCGGTGTATAGACAAGTTGAGTGAAGCCGAGAAATCAGTTAAGTTTCTGCATTGTTATTGAATGCAGTCAAGCAGATGAGATGTGCTAAGGTGACTTCGTGATTGTGAAGAGTAACCAACCAAAGTGAAAAGAGCCAATGATAGTAGCCTTTTTTTCTATTTGAGAATGTGTGGCCTGATAATTATGTGTTTAACCAAATTGAGCGTTTACCAACTTGAATCCGCAGCAAGTTGCATGTTGAGCGATGCGATGGATAAAGTGAAGTGTAACGACGACCTTCGTGAGCAGACTGTAATCCACCAGTACCAATACTGGATGACGATGAGTGAGTGAGAAACTGGAATGTTTCTCCGATGACAGATGAGAAAAATGGCAATTCCATGCTTTGAACGATGAGAATTTGCACCAAGTGAGATGCAAACATGGTGAAGAGAAATGCTACAGCAGTAGCTAGAAGTGAGCCGAGCATTTGATGAAACGTACCAGCTGTTTAAACTTGTCTTCCATTAAGAGTTTGAGTTGACATTGTTTTGAAAAGGAGTCCCAGGATCGACTTCTGTCTCAAAGTGAATTATGGTGTAGTGAGCTTACCTTACACAGTGTTTGGAACTGGCGATTCCTGGCTGAGTAATTTCCCAATGAACTGAAACAGAGCGCTTACTCCACAACAAGCGCCTGTGTGTTACTGATGAGAGGTACCAAGTCCAAGGCAGAAGGCAATGTGTTATACGCCGTCACAAAGGAGCGAGGGTAATAAGCTATTCTTGTAGGTTGAGTTTGTCTGGTCACGGCGGCAGAATAGGTTCCAGTAGAACCAACATGTGCCGTTGCAGCCTTGACCATGAATTGAGTTAAGCATTGAGGTTGTCCACCAGAGGTTGACCGTAGTCGTCGCGTATTACCACCGACGACGTTGAGTTTAGTTGGCCAGAGTTGTTCGCAGGGCCCGTTACCAGGAAACAAGGTACGGGTTGAGAGTCACTGCCTAAGCTTGTAGAGTTATCCTAAGTGTACTCAAGTCCATTAACCTGGACTGTAGGCCCAGAGGAGTGAGTGTGTTCTGCAGCGCCAGTTGAATTGTCCGGGGTATCATCTCTCACCAGAGGGTTCACCAACCGCTTCTGAGTGAGATTTGACGTTGCGCTACGCCTGAAAGCCGGCATAGAGCCAGCGTCCTCCATCCTATCCTGCAGTGAGCGGTCCATGACAAATTCAGCCGTAGATGTTGAGAGTACTTGGAGATGTGAAGAGCTGACGAGCTGTACAATGATTAAGGCTGCAGAACTAAGAGATAATCAGCCAGAAAATTAGTTGAGCACTAAAATAAAATAGAATGAGCGAATCTGAGGTTATTTACAAAAAACTTACACCAGCTCAAAAGGAGTATATTGATGAATATCTCATTAAAATAAAAGCTCCACACGTCTTAGGTAAACTATCGAAACCTTTATCTAAACGTCATTTTTGGAAAGCGTCCGACTGGGAGTGTTGGCTTTTGCACTACAGTCTGATAGTTTTTGATGAAGTTATAAAAGATAAAAAAATTGTTCAACACTGGGCACTATTAGTTGACAGTTTTCACACTTTATTGAGCATGGAAATTACCGACTCAGACCTTGACTAAGTTGACAAAAATTTACATAAATTTGTTAAACATTTACAGTATGAACATTACGATTTCTACTCCTTTAACAATTTAACATATAATATGCACCAACTGTTGCATGTAGTAGACAGTGTTAGAAACTGGGGCCCCTTGTGGGCCCACTCGACTTTTCCATTTGAATCTACTAATAATAAGTTGGTCAAAGCAATTCATTGCAGCAAAGGTGTACTGTTGCAGATATTGAAATTTTTAAATATTCAACGGAAAATTCAAGTATTAGAGAAAAAAGTTTATAAACACAGTTCAAACGATGCGCTTGATTTTTATGAGAATCTGTTACATAAAAGAAATATAAAGGCTCTTAAATTAACTTCAATAACTTATTTTGGAAGAGGAAAACAAGTGAAAAGAACCACTAGAAAAGAATTTGTGAAAAGAAGTTAACCAGTGTAATAACCTTGACCTGTGGAGTAGTGCCAGCATCACCTGGTTCCTTGCTGAGACTTGGTGAGTTGCTCCTGGAGGACTTCTTGGTGTCTGCACTCTGCTTCTCATCCATGTTGAACCACCAGCGAGCACCAAATTAGCAGGAAAGTTGAGAGTACCTGGAGATGCCCCGAATAAATAAGCAAAGTGACTCCTTTCATCCAGAGCTGACCAAGAGAAAAAACAGAGAAGAGCAAAGAAGAGCAGAGAAGACAAGAAAAACCCAGCCACCTACCAGCAATCCGGCTCGAAGGACCAAATGTTGCGGATTTACTGTTTCATTAATTTTATTATTATTATTATTATTTTTTTTTATTATTTTTTTTTTAATTGACAACCCTCCCCTACCAGATTTTAATCCGGCAAATAAAAATAAAATTAATGAAACAGTAAATCCGCAACATTAATATATTAAATTTTATCACCAAAAACTTCATTGGTACAGTATCTGTTATATAACTACAAATCACAATATTTTTGTGAAACCTTCAAATTGTATGGGATTTAAGTCAGTTTAGTCATAGTGATGTGTTATAAGCTATTTTTTTTTTTTTTTTTTTTTACAAATAGATAATATTTTGAATGAAACTATTATGCTTCAAGCCTGAAAAGTTAAGATTTAGAGTAAATAAAATGATGAAATAAATATAAAACAATCTAGTAAGATCAGAGATTTGAGAAAATATTTTTGACTGCTATAATTAAAAAAAAAAATCTCAAAAAATTAATTTAAGCATAGGCCAAAACTCCTTTTGCAGAGCAACAACAACACATAACGTGAAAAAAAAAATCTTTTCAATTTATTTTACCCTCATTTTAATTGAGAACTGAAAAATAAACTAATCAAAATAAACTTAAGTTAATAGTTACTAAATAGTTTGAAAAATAAAAAATTAATAGTTATTAAAATATCATTTTTTTTTTAAAGCCTGGAGATGAATAAAATTAAAAAAAAAAAAACATTTAAAAATGAAAGATACCAACGGCAACTTGGGTTTTTACTGCTATAGTTGCTATTACAGAATTATCAAAATAAAAATTTTTTTTTATACTTGATGTTTAAAAATCAGTAAAAAAGTATACAATAAAATTAATTCATTTTAATTGTCCTTCAATATCGATAAAATCATTCATCTCAATGGAGTCATAAGTTGTTTGTTCTACTTAGGTATCAATTGGTAAATTTTACCATTTTTTTTTTAGTTTCACCTTATACCTAGCGAAAGAAATGAAATCTTTAAAACAAAAGACCTTTAAAAAGGTAAGAATTTACGGCGAGTGGTTTTTTTTGAATAAAATAAAAAAAATAAATAAAAAACCATCTTTCAGTAGAGTTACAGTGAATTCTGTTTATTTTTTTTAACTTTAATTATAAATTAATTCGAGTATCTACTCTGATTTTGATATTATGTTTTCGGGGATACGAACAGATAAATGAAATGAAATCAAAAATCATTTTCCGGACGAGTTTTTAATAAATTTTTTTCAGTTTTATTTCTTTAATTAATTTTTACTCAAATTATTTCAAATTCCTACTCTGATTCTGCTGATATTTTTTTGGAATATGAACAGATGAAGGAGATGAAATCAAAGAATCATCTTCCGGACGAGTTTTAAGTAAATTTTTCTTTTCTTTTTTCTTTTTTTTTTTTAAACTTGAATTCAATTATTTTTTAGTAAAAGTTTACTATCAATTTATTCAATTTAGGTGTCTTTCAATATCGTTAAGATCATTCGGACTCGACGGAGCCGCAGATTTATTAATTAGAATAATATTACTTTTTAAAGGATCAATTAAAAAAAAAAAGCTCTTAGATTTCTAAGTCTGTTTATTTTTAGTTGCCCTAATACAGTTTCTGCTTTTCGGTGATGCATGAATATCTTTGGTCGACTGTTAATCGTTAATCTGCGGCTCCGTCGAGTTCGAATGATTTTAACGATATTGAACGACACCTAAATTGAATAAATTGATAGTAAACTTTTACTAAAAAATAATTGAATTCAAGTTTAAAAAAAAAAAAAAAAGAAAAAAGATGCGTAAAAAAGAAAAGAAAAATTTACTTAAAACTCGTCCGGAAGATGATTCTTTGATTTCATCTCCTTCATCTGTTCATATTCCAAAAAAATATCAGCAGAATCAGAGTAGGAATTTTAAATAATTTGAGTAAAAATTAATTAAAGAAATAAAACTGAAAAAAATTTATTAAAAACTCGTCCGGAAAATGATTTTTGATTTCATTTCATTTATCTGATCGTATCCCCGAAAACATAATATCAAAATCAGAGTAGATACTCGAATTAATTTATAATTAAAGTTAAAAAAAATAAACAGAATTCACTGTAACTCTACTGAAAGATGGTTTTTTATTTATTTTTTTTATTTTATTCATCTGTTCGTATCTTTCGGGATAAATTGATTAATATTAACATAGATCTGAAAGTAACAACATATATACTTTTGTTTTAGTTCTGTCCAAAAAAATCCACTCGCCGTAATAATTATTTACAACAGATTCACATTAAAATTAAAGTAAATAAAATGATATAATAAATAAATAGTAACAATGAAGATAATAATGAAAAAATTTGAATTTGAAGGTGTACATTAGCAATATAACAATGTAGGTAACATAGCCCACACTTGTTGGTGGAGATTAATACATTCTTAATCACTAAACAAACAAAACAGTAGATAAACAGTTCAGTCAGAGCGTATGAAACTCAGAAACTTAATCTTCTCCCTCGGCATTAAAGATGTGTAATTTGATGAGGTGTTTGAAAAGGAAAAGGGATGATAATTGGCGAATATGAGGTGGTAGATTATCCCAGGCATAGGAAGCCGATACATCAAAGGAGCATTTCAGAGACTCCGTGCGAAAAGGGGGGACAATAAGCACGTTAAGCGCATCCAGGTTTGCCAACCTCAAGGGACGTGACCTGAGCTTCTTAATAAAAAAACCCGCCAAATAAGACGGGGTACCCGTATGGAGGATCCTGCAGAGCAAGCAGGCAGCAAAATAATCCCTGCGGCTGGTTACTTGGAGCCAGCTAAGCTCACGTGTATAAGGTGTAACGTGGTCACTCTTTTTAATCCCAAAAATGTACCTGATCCCACGATTGAGCAAACGCTGAAATATGAGATTCTGCTAACCTGATATATTACAGTACACAAGCGAACAATAGTCAATGACAGAAAAGAGCAAGGTTCGCACAAGGTACTTACGTAGTTCAAAGATAGTGCTGTGCCTCAGGTGGTTAAGATGATACAAAAGAGCCTTGCGACAAACATACACAACATGGTCCTTCCAGTTCAGCTAAGAGTCCTGCACAACCCCTCAACTACGAGCAAAGGGAACAAACGGAACAGTGCACCCACCAAACTGCAGGTCATAAATACCCAGATAGATAGATAGATAGATAGATAGATGCCCAGAAAGATAGATGGATAGATACGTTTTATTAAATGTAAATTATGTTGTACAAAATATTAATTTTACACAGAAAGTTTCAATAATTATTATAAGTAAAGTAAATGAATAATCAAATTTAAATCAAGTTAATTAAATTAATCAACTAAGGTAAGTAAAATCTAAACAGTTTATATACAGTGATGCTGTCACTATATCAAATAATTAATTAACAAACAGAATAACCGGGCAATTTTATCGTGAGAAAATGAAATTAATGAGACATGTGCATCATATATCTATATATGCCAGAATATCACAATATAATAAAGTCTTGAGTTCAAATGTCACACATTACTAGGTAATCTATTTGATTATCATTATCATCACAGCACATCAAGTAAATATTGGTATCTGCTCACTGCTCTCCTTCTAACTGAAAAATGAATGAATGAATTCATGAGACGTTTAAATGATGCTACGGTGTGAACATTATGGATATTGAGAGGGATAGAATTCCAAAGGACAGAGGAAGAGACATGAAATGACCATCTCAAAGCTTTTGTTCAAAACCCAGGAACTTACAGAGCGGCCAGGGCATTTTCTCTAGGAAAGTGTCTAAGTCTTGCCAAGAAGATGTCTGCCAGATAAGTGGGGGCTCTGTTCTGGAGGATCTTGTAAAGGAGGCAAACTGCATAATAGTTCCTATGACCCTGGGCTCGTAACCAACCTAGCTCTGTTCTATGGGGTGTGATGTGCGCGCTCTTTTTAATACCGCAGATGTACCTAATACCTGTGTTGAGGATTCGTTGTATGGTGAAGTTTTATTCAGCCGTGATATCTCAATAAACCAGACAGCAATAATCGACAATGTGAGATAAAAGGGATTATATAAGGTGCTTTCTCAGCTCAAAGGTGGTACTTCTTCTAAAGTGGTAGAGCCTGTACATCAGTGAGTTCGCTCTTTTGGAAATATAGTTCACTTGCTCTTTTCAATCTAGTTCTGCATCTCAAATGACCCCAAAACTGCGAGTTGAGGATGAGAGAGTCACGTAGTTGCAGAGTACCTGTACTCAGTTCTTTTAACTTGGCAACAAAATATGAGCCACCTAACACCATAGCCTTAGTCTTTTTGATGTTCAGTTTCAATCCCTTCGCATCAGCCCAATCTGCTATGAGACTCGCGTTTTTACTTAGTTTCTCCAACATCTTTTGAATGTCATTAATACGACCTTGTAGATATATCTGCAGATCATCAACTAACATGATATAGTAGACTCCTGTATCCAGACCCCAAGCTATATCCATGACGTAAAGCAAAAAAAGTAGAGAACCAAGCACTGAACCTTGCGGTACTCCCTTGTTTAAGGGCCAAAGAGATGACTGCAAGTTACCCATTTTGACAAATTTCGAACGGTTACCGAGATATGATCCTAACCACCTTAACACTCGTTGTGAAAACCCAAGAGATTGAAGTTTTCTTAATAGAGTAACATGACAGACTGTATCAAAGGCCGTGTTCATTTCAAACACGACCATTGCCGTCAGAAGTTTGCGATCCTTTCCGCGACATATATCATCCATGAGCTTAAGCAGTGCCGTCTGAGTACTGTGCCCTGCCCTGTAACCTGCTTGACAAGAGAGACTGCTGTCGGCGGAGATAGGCAGCTGGGACCGAGCGTGGCGTCTGTCGCTCAGCTGACCAAAGTAGTGGCTCAATGAGGTGCGAAATCTAGAACAAAGTAGCATCATAAAAAAGTCATTTATTGATAGAATTTTTAACCATATTTAAAAAAATATATGATCTTGATAAAAATAAAAGTTAAATTTTATTTATATTTGTAATATATATTTTATAATTAAAATTGAGTTCACCTCACCGATTTCAATTTTTGTTTCAACTTTATTTATAATTTATACTCTTTTGAAAAAAGGCATATTTTGCTTACACAATATTTATTTTTTAATTAAAAATTTACATCTATTTTAAGTCCAAAATACTGCTGAAAATGAGATCAAATTACATAACTCTCAATATATCAATAAACTAATAAGCTTAACGTAGCTTACTAACCTATATAATTTATTGTTTGCAATTTTAAGGCTTTACTATTTATATAAACTATTGTCTGTAATAAAATCAGACGATAATAACGACAAGTTTTTCTTGGCACCTGTATTGATTAGATTAATTAATTAAGCCTAATGCAATTTATCAAGTTTTATAATATAATATACTAGGGGGGAGGGGGTACCCCCCTGCTCGCTCCGCTCACCAGCCCCCCAGAATTTTAAGCTTGAATCTACACTTGTACCTACACTTATACACATACCCTTGTGTCTACTTCTGTGCCTACTCTGATACATACCATTGTTTCTACTCTTATTGCTTGTGACGACACCTGCACCTTATTTTATGCCTACCTTTGTTCCTACTTCTCATCTTACTCCAAACCCTTGTAACTACCCTTGTTCTTACCGTTGCTCATACTGCTTTTTGAAATTAGGCTCTAACCCAAGAATATGCTCATGTTTATATATTTGTTTCTAGCATGCTGATAACTATAGTTTGAATTTGTTTCATGCTTTAATTTCTAACTCTAAGACTACTTTGTTCTTATCGTTGAGCATACTTTCATTTCCATCCATAGTTAAACATCAGTTTCTATTCTTTTTCCGACTTATTTTCGTCTTTTTATTTATTAACCTTCCCTGCTTCATAATCTTGCTACTATCCACGTCTCTTGAGTCTTTTTTTCCAACTGTCTTTACTACGTCTGTTGACTTTTTCTTCTTCCTACATATGTTAATAATCTTGTGCTTACCACCAATTTTGTACTTAAGCTTCTAACGCTAAACCTTCTACACATGCATTTGTTTCTACATCTGTTTTTACTCCTATGCTAACTCTATTTCTTTATTTTTTTTTATTTAATTTTTTAACACTGAATCTAGCCTTGTGCATAATCTTTTTTTATCCTCTTGTGCTTACTACTGTACATACCCTTATGACAAACCTTGTTCATAACAATGTTTCAAACTTGATTATTTTTCTTCAAGCTATATTGTACCTACTCCCGTGCCTACACTTGTCATTACGTTTGTAACTTTAAACTTACGCTCATATGTACACTTTTGCTTAATATTGTTGCTATGCTGATTGTGACAATTGTAGATAACAATATTTTACCTAGTCTCCTTCACATGAATCTGTTGTTTTTTCTTTTTTTCATGCTTTGGTTTCTAACTCTGAACCTTTGTTCTCATCTTTGTGAATACTGTCGTTTCTATTGTTCTTCTTAAATCTTTTTGTAATTAAAATCGTGAAACTAGTCTTCTTCATACTTTTGCCCACATAGTTCTTTAACTTTTTTGACAAATATTTCCTACATCCGTTTACATTTCTTATCAACATTTGTTCTACCTAGGTTTCTCCCAATTAACCTACCCTGATCGATATCGAAGTTTACCTTACGACACCAGTTTCCAGCAATGCGCAGCTTCTTTTACTTTGTTATTAATTTTATGCTTCAATTTGTAACTTTGAACGTATGTTGTTCTTATTCTTGTGCCTACTTTCGTTTCTACCATTATTTCAGTTTCTTTCTTTTTTGTCTTCCTAGACCTGTTTCAAGCCTTGGAACTAACATCATTTCTATCTTTTGTTCTTACAATAGATACGCAACCCTCTACCTACAATTATGCCTACCCTTCTGCCAACAATTATGCATTTTTGAATAATTTCTCTTGTTCATAGAATTATTTATACCTTTAAACATACTCTTGTGGATACCCTTTTATGGTGTCTCCTGACAACTCTTAGGGTTATATTTGTTTCTAACACTGTGATAACCTTGCAAATTTGAACCCATCCCTGTAACAATTATCGTACCTATCATTGTTCATGTCATAGTTCTTACCATTGTAAAAATCTTGTTTGTTCACTAGCCTCCTACTCATGCACCTACTTTAGTTTCTATTATAATATTTTTTATATGCTATTGACCTCTGCTGTTACTTCACCTTTTAATTCTTTTTTTTAAGTACTGCTGACTAACCCTGTTTACTCCTAGTTACTTTTTACATTTCTGTAGTTACATAGCTGATAACATATATCAAAAATGGGGGGCGTGGGTAAAAAAGGGCGTGGGGGGGGGCATGGAGGCGTGATTAGAAAATTATAGGAAAAATTAAAACACATAGAAATAAGCATATTTCGGTACAATTTTACGGTTAGTTAAGCACTTTTGGAGGGAGAGCGGGGGGGGGGGGAGAAGAAAAACAACTGTATTATATAGTAGGATAATTCTTTACAATTTTATTTTTTGTAATATAAACTATTGTCTGAAGTTAAATCAGGAAATAATAACGACGAGTTTCACTGCGTTCGTGAATGAATTGAAATATTTATATAAAGCTTTAAAAGGTTGTTTAGCAATTTTTATTCGCTTTTCAAAAACTATAACTCTTTCCAATGAATACATCGATCAATTTCGAAATAATCATCAAATGATACCTCAACGACTGAACTCTATTCATGATCTGAATAAATTTTTTTTAAAAATATTTAAGTATTATTTTTGCCTTGATAAAATTTTTAACATTGAAGCAGTCAAATCTCTTATTTATTGTTAAAGTATCAGAATTTATCTAAACGGACTCTGAAATACAACCCACGAAGTTTTATGCAATATTAATTCGAGCCAATTAGCTCTCGCAGCAATCGACCTCTCGCCGACAATCATCCTAAAAAAGGAGAAAAATCCCGATCACTTCAATAAATACCTAGTCAATTGATTCGATTCTAGGGAGCACAGCTGCTCAGTTATTTCGATAGTAGGCGCGAGCTCAGAGGATCAAGCGCAGGGAACACTGATCACTGAAAAATAATAAAAAATATCAAGTTCTATTTCAATAATTTTAATAACAAAAAGAATCTTAAAAACTAATACATACTATATCTCAAAGTTAAATGTTGTGACAAAAAGAAAAGAAACGAGATCGAATATAAAATAAATTAACTCGGTTCACGACGTAAACAAATCACACAGCTTCGTGCCAAGTATTGATTTTTTTATATCTACATTGTGCATGCACATCAACACAATTATTTGCTAGAAGCGCGCGCCCGAGAAAAACAAAGTATTATTTTCACACTGACAACAAAATTAGCGCAATCATCCTCGTTCTCTCACGTAATCAACAACTACTCATAAAACTGTAGCTGGTGCACTTGTTTCGCTAGCCGCACGGGTGTACAAAAGTCGATCGGCTTGATGACTCCTCGTCGACGGTCGCCTTCGTGTAGCCCTATCGTCGTTGATACTCTTTGTGGCTGCCCACTTCTTTGCTTGCAGTAACACTCCACCCAACTGGATATCCACGCGCAACACGATAATAGGCTTTTAACTGTAGTTGAATTTAACGAACGTATACAACTCCTTACGAGTCTACCGGTATCTAACTTGGATTCTCGTTCTACCCAGCACAATATTTCATGAGTTTTGGCGCGTTTTGACGGACCAAATGAAGTTCCACGCTAATATTGAAATTTATTTGTCCATCACATTATATTTAAAAACGTTTTACCCAATTTAGTTTTGAGGATCTGCCTAATTTATTCATAAAAAAAAAGAATTTTCTATATCGATAAAACCATTTTGATCGATGGACCCATTTCTTTACCGTTTTTAGGTTAGCAATTTTATACAAAATCTAATTTTTAAACGTTCAAATCGACACTAGTTTTGAGAGATAGATTGATCATGTTCTCATTCTTTATGAGTCATCAAATTCTATATCAATCCAGTTGGAAATTCAAAATGACCAGACGAATTATCTATGAATGCAATATGTTGATGTAATTGTTTCGTTTACTTCAAAAATCGTGTTGAAAAAACAGAAGTACATACAGACTTTTAATTTATTGGTTGTCGGTAAAAAGCGCAGAGAGTATCTGATGGCCTCCTTAGCCCTACAAATCGTGAGAAACAGAGCTCCCTGCTATCTTGTTGAACGTTTCAAGCCTCGTGAACAACTCCCACCGCCCAGATATGACTTACGAGGTCCTAGAGAATTCTTCTACTACCCAACCTCTCGTACTACAACCGCATTTAATTCGTTTGTCATTCTTGCCTCCAGGATAGTTAACGAGCTCTCTCACCTATTCCTTGAAACCATTTCACTTGAGCAATTCAAGCGTGAGCTTTTTGGAAGACTTTTTAAGCATGACAAAGCAGATGGGTCTAACGTGCTTTGTCGAATGGATTTATTCTTATTCCCGAAATACTGGCAGATCATCTACGACTAGACTGACTCCAGGATTTTACTTTCAGCTGATGTCTAGGCATGGTACCTACACTTATTTGAAACCATACAGCTTTTGCAGCTCTTAAACCTACTTAAGTCTCAATTCTATGTAATGCTACCTATGTAATACTATTTCTTGTTACTATTATTACTTTTTATAAAATATATACTTTGTAACACCACAATTACTATCAAGGGGTTATAGCTCATAGTCTCTTTTAATAAATAAATACAAATAAAAATATTTGAAAAACACTGCCCATATTAACAATTTCAGTTTTGCTCTATCATAAGGAAATTGTTATCTTTCTGAACTCTGTTAATGATCTGAATAAATTTATTTATATTCACCTTGATAACATTTTTCACATTCAAGCAGTTGAATGTATTACTTACATTTAAAAAAGTTTCACCCAATTCAATTTTTTTCGGTCACCAACCAATTATTGGTGCGTTATTCGTGCTGTTTTCTGACCAAATAACAGGTGTATATGGTCTGTTTTCCGATCTTTAGTCTATTTTTCAGTCACCACCTATCAGATCGTCAAAAACTTACTCAATGATGAAAACGACCAAGGGGCCAGGCTTTGAGGTTAGAAAGCGGCAACACAGTTTATTATTGAACATGCTGTCATTTGTTCATAAAACAATACTCATAACGCACCTAAACATAGGATCAAATATTTGGGAAATGTGAGACAAGATCAGCCTGTGGGTGTACGCGTTATGGAGCGCAGAATAGCCTACATCAAACTAGAAACGAATCTTTAAGGTAAAGTTAAACTTTTTGGTTAGACAACAGCCGCAGCAGCATCTTCCGTAAATCTCAGGAGGATTCTCATCGCCTCGGGCGACTTCGCAATGAAGCCCATGTCATCTGCATAGTCGAGGTCTGTGAAAACCTCTCCCGCAAGTTCGTAGTCCCCACCTGAAGCCACAACTATCCTAATAACAGGCTCCAGAGTGAGGTTAAAAACTATCGGGCTCATGGGACAACCTTCCTTCACGCTCGAGTCAATAGAGATGGGCTTGGTGATGCCGTCCGCTGTTCTGACGCAGGTGGTCGGCTGCTCGAGGGCACTAAAGATGAAAAGCGTGGGGGACCGAGCCAAAATGCATTGGTAAAGTCCAGCCACGAAATCACAACTTCCCTCCCTTTGGACTTCGCGTCGCGCAGAATTTCATGCAAGACAAAATTGTGTTCATGTAATCCCTCAAACGGGAAGAAGCCTTTCTGGAACGCACTTATTCTCTTGTTAGCCATGGCCTAGCAGGTGAGATGGTCGGCGACAAGTGAGAAGAGGAGTTAAAGAGGTAGTATCCCCCATCGCAATGGGCTGCCAGTTCCTGATTTGGTCTCTCTCGCCTTTGTTAGAAAGCAACACAGTGTCGGAGTTTTTCCAGCACTGTGGTACTGCACCCAATCTAAGGCAAGCATTGAAAAGAGCCGTTAGTACGTGACAGCCCGGGTCAGCTTTTCTTAGATCCACGTACGCCGTTAGGCCCCGTTACTCATCTGCGGAGCATTTTTGCGACTTCGTTGGATCCAAATGGGCGACACAGGCTGGTACAGCTTTCGGCACTGGGCTCGCCGGCGTTGAACAGAGGGGGTAATTCGTTGCCAGGTTCTCTCGCAGAATGTATCTGCTGGAAGGGCTCTTCAACTTCCTGCACTGGTATTTCACAGTGCCAGGAAGGAACACCTAGCACTTCCTGGACCGCTTTCTTGCGGTTAGAACGGTAGAGAGCCTGGATGCGCTTAGACCCCTCAACCCACGCCATCCTGTCATGACCTGGGATTTCCCCGGGAGCGGGCCTTGTGTAGCTGGCGGTACATCGCACCCATCGCCACGGTATCCAGATCTCCTTAGCCCCCATCGGCGACCACCACGACTGCAGACGAGGCGTCTTCGGTGGCGGTTATGTCGCCCCTGCAGACTAGTCATCCTAGATAGAAATACAGCAGCTTGAAGGGAAGCCTCCTCCAGCTGTAGGGCATTCCACGCTAGATTTGCCAGTTCAACGAACGCTCTCTGGTCCTCTGATGGATTATGATTACGACCCCTGCGCCGGCTACGATGGCGAGGGGCATTCTGGGTCCGAATTGAGCGTTCAACTGGGTCCTCCAGAGTTAATGCGGTGAGAGAGTCAGGAGGAGCGAGGCTCTCGCCTCGTGGGGCATGAGAAAAAAAGTTAGAGGTGGGACTCCGTCCACAAGGAGTTCTGGTCTAAGAGCAGTACCCGGTGCAGGAACCGGTTCTCTTCCTGTGCCACTCTCCACGTCAGGAGAGCCAGTAGGGGGTCTCCCGGAACATAAACGCTAGATTGTGGCACGTCCATGAAATGGTAAGAAATATCAGAGTCACGGTCACAGACTCTGAGACAGTCAAAAATATTATGTGACAAAAATTGGGAGATATGGCGTTGCTGATGTATTTGCTACTTCCTCCCCTGCTAGATCGCCTCGACGTCGTGCTCCATTTCAGTGATGATGGTGGGCTACCAGGAGTATTCTTTCTTGTGCCCCTGGTCACCAATGTGCCCTCAGGTGTTGCCGGCTGTGAAGGTGATGGTAGCTTGGCGGCGAACTGCGGTGTCGGTGGCAAGTAGAGGGTTGCTGACATCACCGGGCTCGTGTTGGTAGTCGTCGTCGTCGTGCACGTCGTGACCGTGTTGGTGGTGGCCGTCGACGGCAGTGTGAGACACCAAAGGGATGGCGATGCAGTGTGGCTGGTCTAAGTGTCCGGCCCCACCCCCACAGGTGTTGTGGGGAGTCTCAAGGTGGCGCTAGCTGAGCTGTCGGCTGCGGGCTTCGATGACGACGACTTCTGCAGCGTTAGTGGTGGTAGTTGCCACTTTCCGGTGACGCGTGTCTCCATGTCCCGGAGAATCGTCCTCCGCGCCCTCTGCTGACCCCTGGATGGTGGTAGAGCCTTCCTTATGGGCTGACGAACCTTGGACCTGGTGGCCTCTTGTCTGAGACGCTCGGCCCTCGTCAGTCGTACCAGTGGAGTTGGCAATTGGGCAGAGGACGGAGTCCAGGCGGCAAAGCTAGTCTCGCTGCTACTGGGGCTGCTGTCGATGACGGGGACTCCTCTGCAATCAACGGGTCTGAGCCTTGGCGCTGATGTTGTTGCTGCTGCCATAAGTGTTGTTGTGTAGTGACTTGTATTGCTACCCTTGGAGGCTCTGATCCATGACCAGATTATTGGCACGGGGGGGCCCAGCTCGCAGCTTATTTCTGCACCTTTGTGGCATTGGCGGTGTAGTTCAAGCACTCAGCGCTTGACCGAATCCAGGTATTTTGAACACCTGCTTGTGATCGGTGAGCGGGCAGTGGACTCGGTTGCTATCTGGGCTGGCCTGATGTTGCTGATGCCCGGTCGTTTGGTGAGTGAAGCCACAGCCGATGGATCTGGGGACGCGTCGGTGGTGGTGGCGCTCCCTTCGTTGCGGATAAACATCGTGACGATGAACGTGGGGGAAGAGAGGCATCGCGCGTGGTCTCAGTCATCAATGTAGCTGGGCAGATGAGTGCATCTTTGGGTTGAATAAATCTTTCCCGAAATCAGTTTGACGACATCTCCAAGTCGTTTTACGACGACCCCATGTCGGCTAATCAGAAATATTTTGAATTAGTTTACATTGAAGTAATAATAACAATGTTTAGGTCACACTAGTTAAGTCACAATATTCAGGTCGAAATTATTTAAATAACAATGTTTAGGTCACACTAGTTAAGTCACAATACTGAGGTTAAAATATTTAAGTAATGATACTTTCTAACTTATAAAACTCAAGGGAGTAATTAAATTAATTTAAGCTGCTGCGCGATATGTGCTAATTATAATTCAAATTCTACCTTCCTTTGCGGCACCCGCTCCTCGCGGAGCCTCGCTGTCCCCTCCACCTTGACCTTTTTTTCGTCAAGACGCTGATTTGGCAGCCAGGCTCCATGGGAACAGGTGCTGATGATGCACTTTCATACATTTCATACTTTCATACAATTTACACTCACTCAAAATCTTAACTTGGTTAAGCTAATTTGTATGTGTCTTATATCTGTCACATAACAGCACCCCCTTCCCAAAGTGTTCATCGTCCCTGGTGAACTTAGGTATAATGTAGGGATAGGTTCTTTGGGAGGGAGGGTGGGTATAAGAACAGGTTCATATTGTGTGTTAAGGTATAAGTGTATAAATGAAGTTGGCGTTGTTTAGTCATGAAGATTATTAGGTCATTAAGTGTCAGATATGCTTCAAGCAATCAATATTATTTAAAGAATCCTGTCCCCTCTTTTTTTTTCTAGCAGAGAAGGTTTGTTATCTCGACAAACGTACCAGAGGTAGAGGTTCTTTCATTCAGTCAGATTAAGGCGCTACGTCTTATCCATTGGACTTTGATCTAATGAGTAAGGCTACTGCAAGGTCCCAGGCTAACCCACTCGTACCTTAACCGCAGGACACTGGGTGCCTGTGACTAGGGCTACGATAAGTCGCAAGTCGCAGTCTTGAGTGCATTTTGACCAAATTCTCCTATTGAGGGTTTGGTTTACGATTGAAACAGATCAAGCTTCAAAAATAGCAGTCTATCTGGGTTACTTTTGGGTCTCTCCCATCTCTGTATTTTCCAATGACCTTTTTTTTTTTCAGTAACAACGAGAGCTATATTAGTTGTTGTATGTTTTCGTTTTAGGTGTAGTTTTGCTTAGTTAGCAGTGAAACAGAAGAAAAAAAATATTTAGGGAGTTATCTAGGTACGGATTTGATAGGTAACCAGGGTTGGTGAATACCTTTCTGACTAGATGCCTTCATTCTCGGGCCTTGCAAGTAATGGTTGCATGGTAAAAAAAATTAATTAACGCATCATTTTACATTTTCACAAAAATATAAATTCATCCACTTAATTAAAGATTCTTTTACACCTTATGTGTACGCGTTACTGCACTATCAGTTATCCTGTTCGATTTCAGGATCTTTTGCAATAGAAGATAATAGGTCCAACTAGGTCTCACTCATTTGCGAGTCACGGTGTTATATGTTATAACACTCATTTTTCCATTCTAACTGTCCTTCATATACAAAATACAACTCAAAATCAAGCACACATCCATGCACACCTATTAGATTTTTACAGTTTCTCGCACAAATTATCTGAATCTATCTTTCGTAGTTGGTTCAAGATTACACTCTAACATTTACTCACACAGTATATAATATAAATTGATTTATAACTCCTAGATGATTTTCACTCTTTTCACAACTTAGGGCTCTCTTTTCTTTAAATACCTAACAGTCTCTAAAATAGTTCTAACTTGAATTAAACTTGTACGCTAGAGTAAATTCTTCTCGTTTGTCTGGAAATGATTGACTTCGTTTCGGTCCTAAGTTGTTCCTTTTTTTTCATTTCCGATTTGAGATTGTAGACTCCTTCTGATTTATTTGGGTCGTTTATTCGGTCATTTATTTCTTGGTCCAACCCTTTCAGGGTCTCGTAAGTATTGGCAAAAAAATTTTAGGTCAACTACCCCTTCACAAGGTTGGTCTCCTCCATGGTCACGGCACCTTTGTGTGAGGGTCACATACTTCAAGGTCCTGAAGCAGTATTTTGTGGTCTCCACGGCGACGATCAACTTCCAGTCGGTCCTTTGAAGATGAAATACTCCACCTCTCGTAGTATAGGCCTGTAATAGGGTTGGCAACTTTTTGAAATTTATAATATTTTTTGCCTATTTAGTGAAAATATCGAAAAATAATCGACACGTATTTTTTTCTTTTTAAAAAAAAACTAAAAGTTATTTTTTTTTTTTTTTTTTTTTTTTTTTTTATTCAATATATAGATAGATTTACTTCTAATGGGATTAAGGATCAATGAAGTCATTAACCCGTAGTTTTAAAAACTTTTCTAAATTTTTTTTCTAGCTCAATTTGGATTTAAAGAATTCTAAAAAAAAAATTTTAAATTCCTTCAAAATCAAGTACTTTAAAAAAAATATATTTTTAAAGTACTGGTTGCCAACCCTATTGGGTAAAGTTATAGGTCCGTTCCCCAGATTCTGGAGTAATTTCCAACTTATAGGTAAATTTCTGCATTCCTGTAAACATACAAAAGAGTATTAGTTTTTTTCGCTGGTTCCTGCGGGGTCGGACGGTACGTCATTAAGTTGCCCCTGTGATTTCTGATTTTTCTACCATAAGGTAATTCCTGCATCACCTTATCTCATCTCACTATCTCGACAATCTTCAACGACTGTTCATGGTCATCCACTCTGGGATGCGGGACTTGGACAAAACTTAAACGTATCCGTTCGGCCTACCAAAATTTCTACTTGGAATTTAAGTCATGTATGTTTTTGGTCTCTCCCCATCAAAAAAGATAGGTTGTTTGGAAATCGAAGAGTTGTAAGGCTCATGGTCAGGTCTTTTGCGTGCAGATCACCGTGCAGATTAATCTGCACTTGGTTGAGGAAATAGGTATATGCATGCGCAGGAACAGTCCGTGCTATAGAGTCTATGGCCTAGAGGCCTTGGCATATTCTCGGAAGTTCATATTATAGCCATCATACCAGGGTATTTCAGAAACCAGGTTATGGGTGGGAACCCCGTTATAATAATGACCTTGCGGTGGCCAGTAGTTTGGTCTAGAGTGTAATTTGAAAGGACCTGGTGAGGGACATATGTTACTTTGGCTGTTGATAGCTGGATAATCGTCTCGATCTGAATCATAGGTTAAATTATTTATAGGTCTGGTTTCAACATATCCGTTTAAATTTACATCGTCATATGCATAACTTGGTCCTATGTATCCGACGTTCAGCCTTGGCTCGCTCCAGTCGTGTTGGGACGAGCTCCTTGGTAGTTTAAAGTCTCAGTATATGGAGTGAGTTGTATGTCTTGAAATGTTCCCTAATATCTCCTATTGTCGGGGATAATGCCGACATCTATCCGTGTTTCCAAACGAACCGCTTCTTCGTATGATTCCTCAAGAGGGTTAGGTTTAATACGGTCTACAAGTTGGCTAAGATTTCCTGTCAGACCTCTAATAAAAATGTCAATCGCTTCTTCCGTCAGCGTGGTCATCATGTCTTCTCGGAAAGCTTCACCCTTCTCCTCTTCCAACGCCTCACGTGAGGAGCTGAGAAGAATTTTTATCTGATCCTTAAAACACCCGACCGAATCGCCTGGTCTCGGATAAAGGGTGCGCAACGTATTGCTATAATAAGCGAATCCTCTACCTGGTGCAAATCTCTTTCGTTGATGCGCACAAAGCTCGTTAATGGTATTAAATGTTTCTCCATACGTGCAGTCCTTTGCTGGGCCCCTAAGTTTGCCCCGTACAGCTTGTACATAGGTTTTCTGTTATTCAGGTCGTACGCATGCCGCCCCATTTTTGATGTCTTGCAGAAAGTCCTTTAGGGGAATCTTACTCCCATCATAGGTGCTTATTCCGGCGACCGAATTCTGCAGGCTTAGGCTATTAGCCAAGGCTGTGGGTTGTGCCCATTGTTCGGGTCAGATCGAACTGATCCTGCTCAGTCTCTGGCATCTTGTCTATCGTTCCCTGTGGCTCCAATAGAGCCAGCCTAGCTCCCACTCCATGGTCCACGGGTTTGTAGGAGGCTCTGCGGGGAAACCACCCTTAACGTGCCTTGGGCCACGCCCGTGACAACAAGGCCCTGAGAGAGAGAGAGAGAGGGGGGGGGGGGATCAATACCCCAGAATAATATTCTGAGTTTGGTCAGAATCTATCTTCGGTAGATTATTAGGTCATCCGTATAAAGAGTCAATTCAACCTTGATAATTGGTTATTGCTCGGCTCGGTGCAGGAATATCAAAAAAGCAATTGCCAGACCCTCTTGGCTATAACTCAGCAGCGCTCTTGACTGCATCAGTTTTTTTTTCAGGGTCTCTTTCAATCAAGGTCGAATAAGAGATATTTTCTTTCTCCGTCGGTCTAAGACTAGGTACAATTCGATGAAAAAGGGAGGGGATAATAATAATAATAATGATAAAAAAGGTATATAAAGAGGAGAAAAAAAAAGTACCTGGGGCTAGGCACTTAAATTTAAAGTCTGGTCGAGCCAGGTAAACAAGTGGTCTAGTTCGGACTTTTAGTCAGCCGCGGAAAGCGGGTGGGTAGAGGAAATAATTATAATGTCAGGTGTTTAAAGCAAGTAAATAGAATGCATACATGTTTACTTATACCTATACGCACGCAATATATCTTACTATATTATATATTTGTTTTTCCTCTTTCACGCCCCCCCCCCCCACGCCCCTCGCCCGCCCCCCACAGGCCTCTCAAAAAAGTGCTTAACTAACCGTAAAAGTGTACCGAAATATGCTTATTTCTATGAGTTTTGAATTGTCCTATAATTTTCCAATCACGCCCTCCGCCCGCCCTTCCCACGCCCCCCCCCCGCCCTTTTTTTTCCCCGCCCCCCATTTTTAATGTTTTGTTACAAGTTTTGTATATTTTCTTAATTTATTAATTCTTTTTTAATGGTATGATTAAACTATATAAAGTTTTAAAATTTGAATTCATTAATTTTAAAAAATTTCATTATAAGATTAATTAGAAAAATTCAAGTTTTTGATTTAAAAAAAATGAAAAAAGATTTTATTTTCAGAAAAATTAAATTTATAATGGAGTAATTTTTTCTTTTTAATAAATTGTAAAATTTTATTTAAAAAATTCTTGTTAAACTTTAAATCCTTATTTTTTTATTTTTTATTTTTTTTATTTTGTAATTATCATCCAAATATATTCATGTATGTATTCATGTATGTACTCGTGCGCGTACGCGGAGGAGTCTCCGCGTAGGCGCAAACTTACCCTTTCAAACAAAAATTTGCGCGTACGCGCAACTTAGGTGTTCCGCGTACGTGCAAACTAAATTATCCCACGTGCGCGCAAACCTAGGTACTCCGCGTGTGCGCAAAAACTTTAGATCTCCGCGTGCGCGCAAAACTCTAGATCTCCGCGTGCGCGCAAAAACTTTGAATACGTTGCGATAAATGCATCAATTATTGTCCTCCTAAACATTAAAATTGTGATTAAAAAAACTTCCTAACTCTATAAAATTTATTTTTCACACACGGTGCTGAAAGTTCAAACTTTCTGATTTTTCCCAAACAAGAAGTTTGAACTCCTTGCTTTGAGTTGAAAAAAACATTACACTCGACGCTGGAAAAGTATGAGCTAACCCTTAGCAAACCCTTGACACTCTCGCCTTTGGCTCAAGTTTTGAACACAAATTGTTTGAAAATTAGCTAAAAACCCAAAGAAGTAACTCAAATGTCTAGTCCTAGCGGGTCCTCCTCTCAGGGTTGGATAACTTTTTTTGGATCATCGATTGCAGAAATTTTGGAAATCGCTTTCTGGTACCGAATGATGAGCAAAATCATCAATAATTTTTCTAAATGGTCCTTGAATTTAAATTGGTTGAGATCTTCTTTATATTGAATATTGAATCAATTGGGATGTGTCTTGACCGAACAAATTATAGTATAGATTTGTAAAAGTATCTTTGATGGATTTTTGGAAAAACCTCGGCCAGGATTATTTTAGTCAATGTCCTCATTACAGGCATCACGATTACTGTTACTGCTTCAATAAGGTATGTTCAACAACGAATATTAATACCTAATAACAAAGTGGATTGTTGAAAAAAAATAAGATAAAAATTTCAAACGAAATTTACTGTGTGCTACATTTAGATCAATGAGATAAATATTGACTACGTTGTGCATTAATATTCGTTGTTGAACATGCCTTATTGAAGCAGTAATAGTAAAATCGTGATGCCTGTAAAAAAAACATTGACCAAAATAATCGTGGCCGAGGTTTTTCCAAAAATACTTTAAAAAATCTATAATATAATTTGTTCGGTCGAAAATATCTTTCCTAGTCGACAGGTTAGATCAATAAGGTATATCCGTATATTATTGCACAGCATAGACGAGATTTATCTTATTGATCTAACCTGTCGACTTATCGTTTCTTCAAAAGTTCTTTGTTAAAATAAAAAAAATTAATAAAACTCAAGACAGATCCCAATCGATTCAATATTCAACATAAAGAAGATCTCAACCAACTTAAATTCAAATCCAAACTCAAAAAATTGAACAGGAATATATTGTTACTAGAAGTACTTTTTAGCATTTTCTGAGGTTTGAAATATAAATTGTTCAGATTTATACTTTTTGAGTTAAGATTTGAAAATATTTTTCTCTTAAAGTTCATAAAGAGACAAAAACATGCAAGGATACACATGTCTAGGAGTGCAATGGGCTTTAAACACAAATTGTTTAAAAATTATTTAAAAAACAAAAATAATTCAAACATTTTGTGTGGATAATCGAAAAAAGGACCATTTAGAAAAATTATTGATGATTTTGCTCATCATTCGGTACCAGAAAGCAATTTCCAAAGTTTCTGCAATCGATGATCCAAAAAAACTTATCCAACCCTGACTGACTGACTATATAAGGTTTTTATTTCGGCCTTGGGGTATAACCCTATTTGGTCGCTTGACAAGTACATCGAGTGATACAAATATATGGTAACACGTTCGCATAAATAGATAATTAAATGCACTTAAAACTAGATTACAACGAAGTCAATAACAAAGATATAATATATAATAGCATGTTCTCGTAGGTAGAATAATAAATGCACTTAAAATAGTATATTATAGTACAGGTGCAGCATCGTCACCGGGGTGGTTTTAAGGACCCAAGTACGTAGCGAAGCACAGCACGAGGTTCTTAATAAGCCCTGTTGACGTACTGCACTCGTACTATATACTATTTTATAGTACGAGTCACCGAAAACACGCATCAAAGATTTGATTTTGTGGTTAGAGTGACCAGGGGTACTATAAATTAACTTACAACAAAGTGACTTATAGGGCAGGAAACAAAATTTATTAACTGGGTAAGTGTGGCAGGTGCAATAGTAAATCGAATCGAATCGTGGGATAATCCATTCACTAGAAAATATATGACGTTTTCCCGTGCGAGATCAATTCTATTGCCGTTTAATACAATTTTTTCCCGCGCAATGTTAATTCTACTCCTATTCAATATATTTTTTTTCCCGTTTAATACATTTAACTTCCGCTCAAGTATTTTTTTCCCGTGCATTTATTTTCTTTCCCGTTGAATCACTTATTTTTCCGTGCAAATGTCTTTTTTCCCGTGAATTTGACCTAAAATTTCTCGTGCGTTTGCTTTTTTTCCCCGTGCTAATAAATTAAACCTTTTCTAATAACCCCCCCATGCCCTTTTTTACTCACGCCCCCCATTTTTGATATATGTTATCAGTTTCTACCCACATCGCCAATTTTTGATACAAGTTATCAGCTATGTATCTATAGAAGAAATTTAAAAAGTAATTACGAAGCATTAAAAAAATTAACTAATATCCAAAGATAAAAGAGAGAACCCAAGAAGAATGTCAGCATTTTATTCGTGATGTGATTGGTTGAAGAACAAAATTTAAAATTTGAATTTTTATTTTTAATTTTTATTTTACAATTCAATTAAAACATCAAGAAAATAGATTTAATGAAAAAATAATTATGTAATCAAGTGTTCGAAATTATCCGATTATAATCATGAAAATAATAATTATTAGTATACAAACTGAAACAAAACCAATGAATCTATAACCACAAAAGCTTAAATGAATATGAACTCTGAACGTAGCGCAAAGGTAAAGGGTATATACACCACCCAATTTAACATCAGAAATTCAGCCAATGGACCAAGGAATTATCAGAGCTGTGAAAGCACGTTACAGATCGAAAATGTTAAGATTTTTAATTGCTATTGCTGAAAAAGATGGCTCAAGAGCAGAATTTCAAAAATCCATTACTGTTTTACACGCAATAAGATGGATGTATGCTTCTTGGAAAGAAGTTCAACAGTCAACTTTTGAGAAGTGTTTTCGTCGTGCTTCCCTGTGTCATCTGAACAATCTCAGACCGTTGATGATGAAGCGCCTCTAGCAGAAGTTTTACAAATTCTTCCAAATGATTTTCTTTCAATCAATAAAATCGAACAGCGAGATGAAGGAAAGCTTGTTCATGAGCCGTTCCCGGTTACCATTGATGAAGCCGTTGAAGAAGTATTAAAATCTTTCCTCGAACCTCAAAAGAATCATGATGAAGAAATTGACGAAGACGAGGAAGAGGACACAAATCAAACGATAAACAAATATTTATCTTACGATGAAGCTTTAAAGAGCGTTATCGATATTATTCGATTTTGAGAAAAAGTTGAAATTAATGTTGAACATTTATATGATTTATATATTGAGATTGAAGCAAAGTGGATTTCCTCAGCTTGTGCTGCTAAGCAAACGAAGATCACAGATTATTTCAATTAGAAAATTAAACTATAATACATTTCTAAAAATTTGAAACTTTTTTTTTAGCCCACCCCTTCACTTTCCCTTGTACATTGGCCACCTGCATACAATGGCCACTTTTCCTTGGAACGGGAGGTGGTCAATGTACACAGGTTCTACTGTATAACTTATTGTCGATTAATTTAAATGAAGCTTCGACAAAACTTGTTTTAGATAATATAATACAATGTTGCGTGCGCTTCGCTTAGAGAGCTTCAAGGTTTGGCAAATATATATATATAGTATGTATGTATATATATAGTATGTATGTATGTATATATATATATATATATATATATATATATACATATACGGTCAGCCGTCACACGTGGGAGGGGCGTAGCAGTACCGCGTGAGGTCGAAGGAGTAAATTAGAATGAGTTTTTAAAAGTAATAAAAAAGATGCTCGGCCGTACGTCTTGCGCTTATTCAGTCAGCTCGGCGCTCGGAAGAAGAGAATGAAGTGAAACGCCGATAAGCGGACAACGGCGCAAAGAAGAGACGGCTTAGAGCTGCTGCGGCTCTGCAGTGGGGACTGCATGTCGGGGGAATACGAACAAGGAGAGAATGAAGTGAAACGGCGATTACTTGCGCGCACTCCATCTCTCGGTCATTTGGGTCTCCTCAATTTCAGCTTCTTTATTAATTCTTCTTTTTTTTTTTTTCTTTAAATTTAAAATTGGAAATAGCTGAAAAAAAATTCCATCTGGAAGAATTCCAACTTGAAAAATTAAAACTACCAAAAAATATAAAACCTTTCGGAAATTGAAACTAACTTAAAAATTAAGAAGTTCTCAAAAATTATAACTATTCGGAAAATCGAAAATTTAAAACTTTGGGAAAGTTGGAAATTTTGAAAGCTGAAAATTTTGAAAAAAAATTAATCAATTGGAAAAATTGAAATTTTGAAGATCTTAAAAAAAATTGAAAAGGTTGAAGAAATTAAAATTTGAAAAATTTTACTCTGAACACTGAAATTTTACTCTTAAAATTGAAACCTTTTTGAAAATTTAAACTTTTGAGAAATTGACAGTTTAAAATTGAGAAAAAAAATTGAAGCTCTCGAAAGTTGACAAATTTTGAAAAATTAAAAGCTGGGAAAATTACAACTTCAAAAAAAAGTTGAAAACTCAAAATTAATAATTTGGAAAATTTTAGTACTTTGTGTGAGCCGCTGCGTCAGCAGTGGTTCCCACAGACTAAAATACAACCCCGCGTTGCAAACGGATACCACCCCAGTTCTCTCTCCTTCCAATTTTATATTTTTATTTCTACGCTATGTATTTTACAACTACTCAAACACACTCGATATTTTGCAAAAATTTACTATAAGTTTACGTTAAGTTAACTATAATAGTTCTAACTAACATTAAATTTGAAACTCATGTAAGTTATAATAATATAGTGCTTTAATGATGAAAAAAAAAAATCTTTTATTCCATCCCTGTTTTTTTTTTTTTTATCAATTTCTAAAACCTTTTTATGCTTTTCGGAAAATTTGTAGAAAAAAAATTCTTCAATAACGGACTCAATAATTGCTTGACAACAAAAAATTAATAAATAATTGGAAAAAACCTGTTAAATAATCACTGTCTCCCTTATCATTTGTTATTAACAATGACCAAGAGAGACTATGTGTTAAATTTTATATTCACTGTGACTTGGTAACCCAATTCTCTCCTGCACTTAAAATCTTTTGTACAAATAAATAAAACAAAATTTTGTAATAAAAAGAATGGTTGGTGATTGTTCGTAGTAAAATTAATTAAATGATCCAAGTGTTTGGTCTTAACGAACAAAGTATAAATTTATTTAAAAATTACATATACTGACGTTTCATTGTCATTAACAGGACAACCTTCTCAAAGCTACAAACATTCAAAAAGATGTATTATTAATAACAATCTAAAAAAATTACGAATAATGTTGAATATAAAATAGATTCTCACAGGTAAATAAATATAGATATAAGCAGACATATATATGACTGTAGTCATCACAGATAAGTTACTTAAAAATTATAAACATTGTACACTTAATATTGTTTTTTATTTAATTTTAATTTTGTTCTAAAGTGCACTGGTGTAAGTGCAAGTCGATCGAAAACTAACTATGAGACAGTTGCAAAGTGATGAGAGAACTCAAGCTGTAAAATTTTGTAAGTAAATGATATAAGCAATGAGTATAATTAAAATAATAATAATGATAATGATAACCGTGTTGGGGGGGGGGGTCTCGGATTACCATTTGGTGACTGAAAGTATTTTCTTATCTACGGACAGTGTAACACATGCGGTTTTTGTGCAGTTTTAGAGACTAAGTAATTTTTATTCACGCTGTCTTTTTCAAAAAGTTTTTCAAACGAGTTATTTTATTTGGGGGGGGGGGGGGGGGGGGGTAAACCCTGGAGGGCAAAAAAAAGCAAATTTTTCATGATTTTTCTCGAGCAAACGGCATAAGTTATTGAATTTATCAATAATGTACATAATAAAGTAACATTTAAACTACTTTTTGTAATTTTTTTGAATAAAAATATTAAAAAACAAGCCGATGCCAGAGCTTTTTCGGAGACGCCTTCGCTCGACGATTTTTTCCCGTGGTAAACGCCATTTCGTCCATAAACATCTGAAACGAAAATTTCAGGAAGATTCTGTTGGAAGATAAGTTTTTCCTGGTAATAACATGAGGATTTTTTTTTTCACTTTTTGACGATTTGGCAAGTGACATTTTTAGTCGAAAAAACGACCTTTGACTTCAAAGAGCCACCAAATCGTCAAAAAGTGAAAAAAAAAATCTTCGTGTTGTTAAAAGGAAAAACTTATCTTCTAACACAATCTTCCTGAAATTTTTGTTTCAGATGTCTATGGACAACGTGGCGTTTACCACGGGAAAAAGTCGTCGAGCGAAGGCGTCTCCGAAAAAGCACTGGCATCGGCTTATTTTTTAATATTTTTATTCAAAAAAATTACAAAAAGTAGTTTAAATGTTACTTTATTATGTACATTATTGATAAATTTAATAACTTATGCCGTTTGCTCGAGAAAAATCATGAAAAATTTGCTTTTTTTGCCCTCCAGGGTTTACCCCCCCCCCCCCCAAATAAAATAACTCGTTTGAAAAACTTTTTGAAAAAGACAGCGTGAATAAAAATTACTTAGTCTCTAAAACTGCACAAAAACCGCATGTGTTACACTGTCCGTAGATAAGAAAATACTTTCAGTCACCAAATGGTAATCCGAGACTTTTCATGCTTTGGAAGATTTACGTCCCTTTCTTTTTCTCGCGTATGGTCTGCGCACTAAATTCTTTACCCTTTTTTATTCTTAACTACTAAATTGTCTTATTTTTATCTAGCTTCTAAAACTTAGACTACAGGACAGTAGCCTACGCACTGTCCTGGCAGAATTCAAAAATTAAAACTTAATTTCTAACTTTAATTCGCGTTCCGTGGGGGCCTAAGTACGCAATTGCTACCATTTCTTAAGAGCTGTCACGACACTTAAGGCACTCTTAATTGTGCAGACCAGGGTAAGAGCAAAAACCGGGGGCAGACGGCGCCCCTCGTACGGTGACGCGAAAACGTAACTATTTTTATATTAATCTTATGTTAAGAAGGTGCTCCTTACCTTGCTTCCTGTAACCGCTGGGGGAGGGGGGAGTACGTTCAGTGTTGAGTCACTACTCCAGGTATTTCCTCTAGGCTGATTTATTCAAATAAGAATGTTTAGGTCACATTAGTTAAGTCACAATATTTAGGTCGAAATTATTTAAATAACAATGTTTAGGTCACATTAGTTAAGTCACAACACTGAGGTCAAAATATTTAAATAATGATTCTTTCTAACTTATAAAACTCAAGGGAGTAATTAAATTAATTTAAGCTGCTGCGTGATGTGTGCTAATTATAATTCAAATTCTTACTACTTTCCCCTCCGACACCCGCTCCTCGCGGAGCCTAGCTGTCCCCTCCACCTTGACCTTTTTTTCGTCAAGATGCTGATTTGGCAGCCAGGCTCCGTGGGAACAGGTGCTGATAATGCACTTTCATACATTTCATACTTTCATACAATTTACACTCACTCATAGTCTGAACTTGGTTAAACTAATTTAGGTACTATTATGTGCATTATATTTTTCATATAACAGCGTTCTACTTGGATTGTGCTGTCAGTAGCGACAGGACTCAGCCGCTAACTCTTGGTGGGTTGTATTAGTTCCTGGTGACGACTCAAGGATGTTCTTGGTCCTCTCCGTCGGGGAGCTAGACACCAGGGCACTGTCAGATAACCTTGAAGCTCCGAGAATCGAGCTATCTCACACGACACGCCCACTACTTGTGCTGTTGACAAACACGTCCTACTGGGACGAAAGTTCGAACAAGATAGTATATTATATAATAAGTGCGTAAAATGCGACATGCACGCACGCGTGCCGACGCCAATAGCACAAGTGTGTGAACAATGCAATTTACGCACGTATTATGTGTACTATTTTATATTACAAGTGCCCCAAAATGCTTAAAAAACTAAAATTTATTGATCAACTGTGCTAGATTTTTATAATGTAGGCAATAATTGACTTTAATAAATTTTACCATTTTTAAAATAAAAATTTACAAAAATTTGCTTTTTTATTGCCCTCAAGGGTGGACCCCCCCCCACCCCCCTTAAAGACTGTCTGTTCAACTCTTTTGACTCTAAGCATAAGCTTAACGAGAAATCTAAGGCAGAGAGCTGTTATGCGAATAAGTTTCGAAAAACATGAATATCTTTCTATCAAATCCCTTAATTTGGGCTTCTGTACCAAAGACTACTCAGTAACTTCAACCAGTAAAAATGATTTCAAAGATTCAGTCCTATCAGGAATATTCATATGACTCTCACCATTGATAGGCCTAGCAGCTGAATTATTACTTAGCCACTCAGGACCATTACACCACAATTCACAATTTGCATACTGAGATGCGTAATGCTTCGTAAGATGATGTCAGCAAGGTTTTGTTTTGATTAAACATAATGCCAATTAGCACTAGGCTCAGATGTCAAGATGTTAAGGCCTCCACATGAATATTTGGCACTCTGCCTTAAAAAGCTTAAGGCAAGCACTAAGGCAAATAATTCCAGCATTAAAGCAAACTTCTGCATTCAACCAAAAAAAAGTTTTTTTGAAATTTAGCAGAGGGTCTAGGTTTAGATGACAGTACAATAATGAGTTGTCATTTATGAACCTAGACATCCAGGTCGCCGATAACGGGGGTAACCCGGGTACCTGGGGGTCATCTTCAGGAGTTCGTGTTGATTTACAGGATTTACAGGTCCAAACTGATTCTTTGAATACTCCATGATACTTCTTGAAGTCATCCACGAAGAATTCGACCCGAACTCCTGAAGATGACCCCCAGGTACTCGGGTTACTTCCGTTATCGGTGACCTGGGTGTCTAGGTTCACAAATAACAACTGTTTATTGTATTGTCATCCAAACCTAGACCCTCTGCAAAATTTCAGATTAAAAAAAAAACCTTTTTTTTGGCCGAATGCAGTAGGGCTGCTTTAATGCTGGCATCATCTGCCTTAATGCTTGCCTTAAGCTTCTTAAGGCAGAGTGCCAAATATTCATGTGGAGGCCTTTAGAGCACTTATAAGCGATAAAAGTTTGCCAACGTGAAGGTTGGTCTTTAACAAATACAGTACATCCATTCAATCAGTCCAAAGATGAACTGAATTAATCTTAATTCTAATAATCATACTAAAATGACTGACAAATTTAGCGAGTAACTCTGCAGCAAGTAACTCAAGCCGAGGAATGCTAGTTATTTTCAATGGGGCAACACTCAACTTTGCTAACTGTAATCAAACAGTTGCTAAGTCCGATTTTACTACCCTCAAATAAATAATTGCACCGTTAGAAAATTTAGATGCATCTGAAAAGCCATGACATTCAATCGTGCTGGAATTTAAAGAAAAATGGGAGTAAACGGTTTACACCCCGACTCCTATGGAGTCAAAACTTCCTGGGAAAATCATCTCCAAGGCGTTACTATTACCAAGTGCACCAGGTGTCCATCTTGACCCCTCTGGGGTCAAAACTTCCTAGGGAAATCATCTCCTAGGCGTAACTTCTTCCAAGTTCACCAGGTGTATGTCCTGACACCTCTGAAGTCAAAACTACCTGGTAAAATCATCTCCAACGCGTTACTATTACCAAGTGCACCAGGTGTCCGTCTTGACCCCTTTGGAGTCAAAACTTCCTAGGGAAATCATCTCCTAGGCGTAACTTCTACCAAGTTCTCCAGGTGTCTGTTCTGACTCCTATAGAGTCAAAACATCCTGGGAAAATCATCTCCAAGGCATTACTATTAACACGGACTCCAGGTGTCTATTCTGACTTCTCCGGAGTCAAAACTTTCTAGGGAAATCATCTCCAAGGCGTAACTACTAACAAGTTCTCCAGGTGTCTGTTCTGACTCCTATAGAGTCAAAACATCCTGGGAAAATCATCTCCAAGGCATTACTATTAACATGGACTCCAGGTGTCTATTCTGACTTCTCCGGAGTCTAAACTTCCTGGGAAAATATCTTTTCGATATTTTAATTTGATGTAATAACAAAAAGAAACTATATGTGGAACATTTTGCCAGTAGCCGTATAAACCACATACAATTCATTTTTAAAAACTATTCTTGATAATAATTTTCATTTCTGTTGTCCTAAAAAAAATAAATATTCACAATGATCTACCGTGAAAATTTTTTTTCAATAATATCTTCATTATCAAATAAAATATATAAACAGGGGGGTTGGCGAGCGAGCGAGCAGGGGGGTACCCCCTAGCACACACACACACACACACACACACACACACACACACACAGAGCCAGACTGGCCGTCGAGAATTTGGGAGAATTCCTGATGGGCCGCGCGGCCGCCGGTGTACCAGAAAAAATTTTTTTTGGATAATTTGATCAGCAGGGAGAAACTGATCAGCTATACCCCAAGCTCTGAACCCCCAAAACCCTGGGCGCCCGAGCTCAACAAAAAAACTGATTAGCTATCCCCCAAGCTCTAAACCCCCAAAACCCTGGGCACCTGAGTTCAACAAAAAAATTGATCAGCCATCCCCCAAGCTCTAAACCCTCAAATACCCTAGGCGTCCGAGATCAATAAAAAAAAACTGATCAGCTATCCCCAAGCTCTAAACCCCCAAATACCCTGGACGTCCGAGATCAATAAAAAAAAACTGATCAGTTATCTCCCAAGTTTTAAACCCCCAAAACCTTAGGCACCCGAGTTCAACAAAAAAACTGATCAGCTATCCCCCAAACTCTGAACCCTTAAATATCCTAGGCGTCCGAGATCAATAAAAAAAAACTGATCAGCTATCCCCCAAGCTCTGCATCCCCAAATACATTAGGCATCCGAGATATACAAAAAAACTGATCAGCTATCCCCTAAGCTCTGAACCCTCAAATACCCTAGGCGTCTGAGATCAATAAAAAAACTGATCAGCTATCCCCCAAGCTCTGAACCCCCAAATACCCTGGGCGTCCGAGATCAATAAAAAAACTGAACGGCTCTCCTTCAAGCACTAAACCTCCCAAAACTATCGATAGCCGATAAGTTTTTTTTTTTTTTTTAACTGGGAACCCAGGGTTTGGGGGATAGCTGATCAGTTTTTTTGTTGAACTCGGGCGCCCAGGGTATTTGGATGTTTAGAGCCTGGGGGATAGCTGATCAATTTTAGTAGAATAAACAGAAGGGGTTCAAATACAGAAAGGGTTCAAACACAGAAGGGGTTCACGGCCTAGAGGGATTGACAGCCACTAGGGATTCCAAGCCAACCCTTTCCAAGCCACCATTTTCTGAGTCCGACAAGATCGCGGCTATCGGATAATGTGATTATAAAACTTATCTCCTCTTTACTGCTTATCTACTAGTTTTTTAATTTAACCTTTGAAAGTTCTATATCCATCAGAGTTTGGAAATTTTTTTGTGTTGGATGTGAATTTATGTGTTCATTCTTTTAACTTTGTTTTTTTTTTCTTCTTTTTTATCCTCAAGACGCGTATAACCGCGAGAAGACGTCTGTTCTTTTTGCGAGTATCCTCTCCACGATGATTGCTTTTCATCTTTCTTTTTTTCTACGAGACGAGATTTATCGTCGGAGGAGCTCTGTTGTTGACCCATGCTAAATGAGTAATGAGTAAAAAATGAGGAAAAGTAATTATTTATACCCATTCCATAGGCTCCTCTTGGTCAAGTGCTTCGCTTTGTGTGATAAACTTTTTTACGTTGTGAAGCGCACAGCATGTTTTAAACGCACCATTGTGATTTTCACAGATAGTAACCATCTTGATTTTATCCAACGGTGGGTAAATATATTCGGCAACATTTTTAACATTAAATTTGAACCGCTCCAACCATTTTTTCTGAATTGAACCAACAACGTAGACCATACTGGCATCTTTGAGTGAATCATTTAATAGAGATCCGATTGAAGTATAAGGTAAAATTCCTGATTTCCATTGCAGTCCATGATAGTGACGTCGAAGGTAAGTATTAATATCTTTATAATTTTTTGTTAAACGACTCCAAGGGTATGGCTCTTTGAAATGTAGAACTATAGGATCTGAATTACTATCTAGTGGAACAATAGCGAGTTCCTTTAAAATGTAATCATGATCTCTTCTAATATTACGACCTTCTTTAATAGTACCCCAGGCTGCACAAAACCAAGCATGTTCACCACGTAACGCATTTTGAAATCAAATGAGAGATTTTACGTCGATTTTTTATTTCATACCAACTTCTTCACATCCCCACTAACCGAATTATATTGAACAATTCGATCGTGGAAGATCATACAATAGGCAGCTGTTTGAGCAGGAAAATTATCACGTGACTCCAACTCCAATCGAACATCGACAGGTGCACTTTTTAAAGACTCGTTTTGTTTTGAGCAATCGATGACTATCAAAGGAATTTTCGTGATGAATTCGGATTTTGTAAGCGTTGGCTCAGCATCTTTACTATAATATGAGATTTGAAAATAAGCATACATATCGTATAGAATTGCATACTCGTTTTGATTAATATTAATATTTGAATTGTTGTAAGGATAATATTGTGAATTTAAAAAAAGTTTAAAATTTAAGTTGCTTAAATTGCAGTGATCAAATAAACTAGCGTTCGCAGTGTCTAATGATTTTCTGTTTGTTTGTAAACCAATGATTACGAAGCGCGGTTTTTCCAATTGATTAGAGATTTTTACCGTCCAAACGTGTTTTGTAGTAGTTGGGAGCAATGGATACTCAAAAAATTCTTTTGAACAGGAACAAATAGTTATAGGGCGATCTTTTTCAAGAAATTTAAGTTAACCCAACTTGTGAGGATCTGATACCACGATGTATGGCATGAGCACTCGATTTTTGTGAGTTTGATTGAGATTGGCTCAAATGTATTATCGGTATCATTTACATTTGTTTGAATGATTGCGTTCAAGTTACTACTAGATCGAATGATGATTAATTCAAGCTTCACGTTAACTACAATTTTACGATAATCTTCAGCGAAGCCTAAAATCATACTTAAAGGAATGAATACATCAAAGTATCCATCATCATTAAAAAATTTCTTTTTGTTCTCGTCTTCTGAAAGACCAAACCACCCATAATTTTCGGCAATCAAACTTTGATTAGGATTGAATGATAACCAATTTTTCATCAAAGTTGATAGACCAACATTTTTACAACGATCAATTTCAATTCCGTTTAATTCCAAACGGATATCATCAAATAAATGACAAAGACCATTATTAGCAAAAAATATTTTTTTTGGAGCTTTGTTAGTAGTACTATCAGTAAGCTGACCACAAATGTGAATAATGCTGCGTGATGGTAAAGGGCACAAATCTTGATGTTGAATTGCGATTCGAATTTCATCGCTATTTCCATAATTTGCAGCTGTGTACGGTTGATGAGCATGAATCTCGTAATGAGAAATACTTTCATCGAACGCGACTGGATTTTGAATGCTTAGTATGTCTTCCATTATTCCAACAACAAAAGCATATACAAGTTACTTTCCACCAGGAACTATTCTTAAGCCTAGACTTTTGGGAAACTGGATGTTCTGCCGTGTTAACGCTTTGAGAGCTCGATGACGATTGATTGAAGAATTGCATGACTCTTTGCTTTTATATTCTCTAGTTTGAAATGTTCTGGTGGGAAATCCCTTTCCGTGATAGATAATATTCATTATGAGGATTTGATATGTAATCGGATGGTTAAAATCTCACCTCTAAAATTAACTAAATGACCGTCTTCATCAACGATACGTAACTGAATGTGATCGATACACTTTACTGTAACAGGCAACTAAATTACTTGAGATGGGACTTCAATGATTTTAAAACCAGGGTCAGCAGTTAGAAAAAATACGTGAATAGTATGAACTTTTTGATTATTTATGTAGGCTCCAGATGTGATTTTACAGTCGACTCTTATTGAATTTATTTTAAGTATATTGACTGGTGAGTCTGATGTATGATGATTATTTGCGGAAAGCAGCCGATGCTTGAATCCTAATAAATTTGCAATAGAATCTCGAGGACGAAAATCAATTCGTGCAGTACTGGTAATCTCACTTCGTAAAGTGTTTTCGTTTGGTTTTATAAATATTTCAGTATTTATCTTTCTTTGTCATAAAATACTTTGAGTATACTTTTCGATATCGTTGATTTCGTAACAACTGGTTGGTAATGTTATGACTTGATCACCAATATAAAATTGATTGCTCCCAATATCAATATTAGGAATTGAATGGAATTGAATTGAATGTCAAAAGTTCAACCTAACCCAAAGTATAGTTTTTGTGTAACGATAGTTCAATCGGAGGAAAATATTGAGCTTGTAAAACGGAGGAGGTTCCGGATAAAGTTAGAGTTATTGACTCCATAATAGTTCGGAATGAAATGAGATAAATATGATTAAGCTACTCTTTATATACCTTTTAGTTGACCGCTTAAAAATTTCAAACATTAATGACCGCAATTAAAGGTATAATAAGTTTGATATTTTTCTGGATTATATTTTACATCAACATTTAAATAAATCTTAGTTCTACTGGAGGTTGTAAATTACCAAATCTGTCAAAGTAAGCGACATCCTTACCACTTTTTTTGTAAGCCACCCAATGAGTTCCGGGTCCAGTATCGTTATCAAGATTCACGATTGCGGATTCATTGTAATACGGACCCGATGATGGTAATTTATTTTTCATAAATACTCCCTGAAAATGTGGAATTTTTAATTTTTCACCAATCAAGTCAAAGTTTGATAGTGCACGATCGGGTAAACTTATTTTGGGCTTTTTTTTTTTAAAACCCTTACCATGTTTCAATTATAAACCAAGACCTGTCTTGTATCGTTTGAGATAGAGCCCTTTACCTAAAGCTATTGCCTCCATTGTTTTGTTATGTCTCTTACTCTCATCTAGTTGCTTACGAGCTGAACTTGCGTCATTCAGAGCCTTGTAAATTCCCGCTGCACCACCCGCGAGCGCTCCTGTAGCACTTAGGCCAGCAAATAAAGTAATGAGAGGTAGAACTCCGCCAATTTTTGATGAAACTGGTAAAATTCTTGGAACTTTAATTTTATTTTTATCACCAGCTTGTTTAATAGCACTCTTAGCAGCTTTAAGAGATGTACTAATGATACTTTGGGCTGACTGTCCTGGAGATGGAGTCTGTGAAGTTGCTTTTATTATTGTTTTTAATGTAGTCCTTTTTTTACATTTTTTTTTTAACTTTCTCCTACCAGTTTTTTTCAATCTTTTTTTACCAGTTTTTTTTATTCGTATCGTACTGGTTTTTTTCAACTTTCTGCTTTTTTTCTTAGGTCTTTTTCTTTTAAGACCCATCCCTAATTTAGACTTTAATTTCATAGCGTTCGTAACTGCGTGAGCAGCAGTTTTTTCAGCAATATTTGCGTCTCTAGCTAAAACTCTTTCCCAAGCTTTATCAGCTAATACCTTATCAGCTGAGTTTCTGGCAGAAATATTTTGTCTGTTTTGTGAGTATGCTATATCGTGTTCTTTACACGCTGAATCAAGTTGATTAATTGGTTGGTCACCGCGAGCCAATCGTGCTGCTAACTTTGTACCAGGACCACAGTAATTATAATATTATAATTATAGGTATGTGCAATTCAATAGGTAACTTATTGATGATTTTGTTTACCAATCCGTAACCTTTTTCCTTTTTTTTTTTGTTGTAAATGATCATCTCTCTTCGGAGGTTCGTTTACGACTGAACTTTGGTGTATAAAAGCGATGTAGTTATACTAAAAACGATTATTCTCATTTGTGTTCTCGAGCAACCAACATGGAATTCACACGAAACCCAGTTAAACTTCCTGTAACAAATTTTGACGTCATTGTTGAAGAGGATAAAGAGCTAAAACGTCATGGAGACTTACTTCCAAGCAGCATTAGAGCAGTTATATCGGGCCCCTCTAATTGTGGAAAAACAAACACCTTACTGGCTCTATTAACACATCCTAATGGCTTACGTTTTGAAAACGTTTACGTTTACTCTAAATCACTTTACCAGCCCAAATATAAGTATCTGAAGCAACTATTGGATCCAATCGATGGAATTAATTATCTAGCTTTTAATGACAGAGATGAAGTGATAGCTCCAGATGACGCTCTACCAAATACCATAATGATTTTCGATGATTTTATGACCGAAAAACAAGACAACGTTAGAGCATTTTACTGTATGGGTAGACACAAAGCCGTAGATTGTTTCTACTTATGTCAATCATATGCAGCTGTACCGAAACACCTTGTAAGAGACAACGTTTATTTATTAATTTTATTTCGACAAGATGAAATCAACTTGAAACATATTTATGATGATCATGTTAATACTGATATGTCGTATAATAATTTCAAAGATTTATGTTCCAAATGTTGGCAAGAAGGAAAACATAATTTTTTAGTTATAGATAAAGATAGAGGCATCAACGAAGGTAGATATCGAAAAGGTTTCGATTGTTTTGCTATAAATATAGTATAAAGTTGAACCATATCGTTAGTCTTCAATAAGACATTGCAGCATGAACATGGCTGACTTTACTAGGCGGAAAAAAATTCTTGAAGAGCTTAATAAAGCTCGAATGGCCGTCAAACGAAAATATAATTTAATCAAATTTCAAAAAGATAATACCGATCGAATATTAAAAGAAACTTTTAAACCCTTAATCGATCCTCTCGAGCAAAAAAAAAAAAAACAAAAAACCTAGAACAATAAAAATATCCGAAGAGAAAAAAGAACTAGATGAAAAAGATATGAATGAATTGAGAGATTTTCAAACAGCACATAGTAGTGTCGTAAATAATTTTGAGTTATCGTCTATGGAACAAAATAATGAAGATGAATCGTATATTGTGGTTGAAAATCCAATCATAAACCAAAACGAATTAGAAAGCGAGATAGAAGAATCTTATTTAGATCTAGATAAGATTTATGGAATTGTTAAAACAGAAGATGGATATAAACTTGGTAAAGCATCTGTTAAATTTGAAAGAGATAATATCATTGTTAATAATGTATCTTTTCCTCGAACTAAAGGACTTTTTGAACTCATTGTTCATAGAAATCCACAAAATTATGAAATTAAAGATTTAAATCCGTATAAAGAAATTCTAGAAATTTCAAGCGTTCACAGAAAAAGTTTCAAACCCAACGGACAAATAAAAAAGCACAGTTTCAGTAATAAGTATAATAATATTATTGCACCACTATTTGGAGCAGAATCCTTAACTTCTAGATCTAAAACTCCTTCAAAAACATTAAAAAAAGCCATTTTCAACAGAAAAAACTTTGAAACATCTAAGAAACAAGGAAAAGGATTGATTTCTAGATTCAAAATTGCCAAGCGTAGTACTAATATGGATTATATTTATTGGGACGACCCGAACGAGTTAGTTGAGCGCTTACAGCTCTTGATAGCCGAACAAGCAGCAGGTTATTTGAGTTATACAAATGAAATTCATTCCATCATTGAAGAACTTCGAGAGGGTGGGTATATATACTAAACAACACGGAATTTATTCTCATTATCATCATGTCTGTCGACGTGTTTGGACGCAGACGCGAAAAAACTGAAAGCAGTCGCGGTCTCCCAGGAATTAGTTACAAATTAACTCAAGACGGTCAATACGATATAGAAAACAAAAGAATTTGTAATTTAGCTTCTCCGCTTGATTTGAACGACGCGGTAAATTATAATACATTACAGCTAGTTATTAAAGAAGAACAAAAAGCATTTCATTACTTTAAAAAGGAAGTATCAGATTGGTTGGAAAATATTAAATTTGAAGTATCGGATACAATTAGTAAAATTTCAAAAAATGGAAAAAGTAGCAGAGGAGATACATAAACCAGCTCGTAGAAATTTTCCTCGAAGAAAAGTACAGATTAGAGCTCCTTTAGAAACCCTCCAAGCCGATCTTGTGGAGGTTCAGGATTTTTCTAGAGAAAATAATGGTTTCAGATAGTTGCTCACTATAATCGATATTTTTTCTAAATATGCGTGGGCGGTTCCAGTGAAAACTAAATCTGGAAAAGATGTTACAGCTGCGATGAATTCTGTTTTGGAACAAATGAAACCTCCCCGCAATCTTCATGTTGATCAAGGTAAAGAGTTTTATAACAAAGACTTTCAAGGTCTAATGAAAAAATATGAATTAATATGTATACTACGTATAGCGGTCTCAAAGCTTCAATTTGTGAACGATTTAATCGAACCTTGAAAAACAGTATGTGGAAAAAATTTAGTGTACGCGGATCATATAAATGGTTAGATATTTTACCAGATTTAATCAACTCCTACAATAATCGAAAGCATCGAACCATCGGAATGAAGCCCAAGGACGTTACTGTCAATCGTATTTCAGAAATTTTACAACGAATCAATAAACAAAAGATCATTTTAAAAAAACCAAAACTTAAAATAAACGATAAGGTTAGAATTAGTAAAGTTAAAGGTATTTTTGACAAAGGTTACACTCCCAATTGGTCAACTGAAGTATTTACGGTGACTCATATAAACAAGACCAACCCCATTACTTATAAATTAAAAGATTGTGTCGATAAGCCTGTAACTGGCTGTTTTTATGAGCAAGAGCTTTTAAAGACTAAACATCCAGATATTTATTTAATGGAAAAAGTTATTAGAAAAAAAGATGATAAATTGTATGTTAAATCGCTAGGGTTTGATTCATCTTATAATAGTTGGATTGATAAAAGCGATTTATAACTTTTAAAAAATTTATAATAAATTACTAATTAAATGTATTATTTCTAATTGAATATTTTTTTTAATGTTTTTTTTAAATAAAAAGGCAATTTACTTTAATTTACGTGTGTATTTATTTAACACTAGTTACTAATTACATGAATAAACATTATTTTCTTATTACCTAAGTACTTTATGTATAAATTACCGCTAATTACATTATCTTGTAACTGAGTATACAAAGAATTATCTTGCTCAAAAAGATTTTGAAATCAGAATGAAGGAATATTTATTTCTAAGTCAACATCGATTGTTGCTTCGATTACAGAGCCGAACATGGTTTTTCTACGATTTAATGATAATTTTTTTCTTTTGTTAATACTATTGACTTATTATATTTAGTATTTATAAAATAAGCATTAACTGCTAACTTATTAATTAATGATAAATCCATTATTAACTCACGACTCGTTACAAAATTCCGTTTTTTCTTCACCCATGTATTTTAAAAACAGCTCTGAAGATTGCGATGCAACTTTCATGTCTTGAAACAGTTTGGGTTCTTGATCGAAGAGTTTTTGAAAACGAGGAGGGAGAAAGACTTGAAATTCTTTGTCCAATGTGAGAACGGTTCTCGCGCCATACATCGTCTTTACCTGTCGCAAGGTAGTCACCTCGTAACTTTTCGATGAGGACAGATCAGTCAATTTTTTCTTTGGTAGAAACGAGTTTGTTGATAGCTGATAAATGGCTGAGAAATTCATTTTCTGTAACAGAAAAAATAAAAAAATTATAAATATAAATATAAAAAATAATTTAGCTAATATTTGATAAGCAAGTATTAGATTATCTAATTATTTGATTATTCAAATATGCAATATGCTTACTTTTAGTGGATGCGTTTGGGTTCAGCAATATCTTCGTCTTTTGGGTGGAGGTGATTCTTGAAGCTCATCCACGGAATGAATGTGAGGTGTTGATTGAACCTGCTCCTTATGTAGGGTTACTCCCACATTTCCAACATTCTCGAAAACTTCTAGATAGTTCTCTTCTGAACCATTCTCTGAGCTTCTCGAACTTTCTGTGTTGATTTCTTGAAAGAATCCACTAGAATGTTCTTCAGTGAACTCATCCAAAAGATCCTCTTCGATAATCGACCAGTGTCCCCAAGCAAGCGTGTTTGTATAGTTAGGTATCAGATGGCGCTTGTCGTCATGGGGGCTCAACGCAATTTTCTCTTGTTTTTCCGTTCTTACTCCGTGTAACCTTGATCTTATGGTGTTTTGATGAAATTTTTTTATTGTTTGATTGAACAATCTTCATAGTCTTCGTAAGATATTTTGTTCTTCACAACTCGTGTCTTGACCCCCTTTGCTTTTTGAATTGGATCTTCTCCTTGAATTTTTACGCTGTACATCTTGCTGCGAAGCCCAATGTAGGATTCGATGATCTTTGAACAAGCTTCGTCCTTAAACAACCCCATTACCTTCTTGTTTTTTCTAGGTATTCCAAATTGATTGTCCTCGGGATAATCGGATGTATCAAATTGATCGATGTTTTCTTTTATAACATCATAGATATTTATACCTCTTATGTGATAGAGGAAACTGTCGGTGTCTATGTACATCATCCTACATCTATTACCAAAGCGTTCCCTCATAAATGAGTAGTGAAACTTGTACATCAAAGTTTTACTTATGTCCAATACGCAGAGACCAATATAAATAGGTTTTCGGATGGTGATTTCCGTATGTGAGAGCTGAATCGCAACGAGATTTTCATCAAAAATAGCTCTACTGTGAAAATTTGGCTTTGAAATTAAGGTTTCAGCACTGTAACGTCCAAACCATTTGAATACTAGCTTCACATCAAGTCTTTTTCTTTCGTTTTCCATGCATTTTCCGTAAATGGCGTTATTGAACAGCTTCCATAGCAATTTCTCGAACTCATTCTTAGATATTTTCCTTTTTGCAGTGTTCAAGTCGACGTAACTTTTAAAAAAATCACTTTGTCGAAACTCGAGTGCTCTGTGTACTTTTTTAAGAATAAGCCCATGCTTTAATGCTTGTTTCAATGCTCTGTAAAAGATTATGTATCGATTTTTGTCGTAGAAGTTGTTAGAAGTTTTTTCTGCTTTGAGCCTGGAGCACACATATGCTCGGGACAGAAAGGAAGGTCATTGTGTGCATCGTGCAAACTTCAGGTTAAATCAATTTCTGGTGTAGTGTAAATCAATTTCTAGAATGTAACCTAGAGGGGAGTCATCTGGAACATCCCAAAACTTAGGCTCGTCAACGTCTTTAATCCACTTGAAGCCACCTGTTGGTAAAAACTGACTCATGCTCCACCTAAAACAAAAAAAAATTTTTATAATTTTTAAATTTTTAGTTTTTTAGAATAAACAGATGTAAACTCACCCGTATAAATTATTGGCGTCTACGTAGGTAATGTAGCTCTTCTTTACCGACATCATATTTTTCACCCATATATTTGTTGTTGGCCTCCGCAAATCGATGAGAACATTGACAAATACCACCTCTGATACCTCTTTCGATAAACAGCAACATGTCAACATCGGTTAACAGCTCAAGAGTGACGTTAGTATGTTTCAACATAGCGTCAAACGAGAGCACAGGCGTTGTGTAGTAATGTACTGGGTCGAGACCGTACGCTTGCAGACAGGTTGTTCTGAAGTTTTCAAATATATCAGCGAGTAGTAATATGTCTTGCTTTAGATAAAGATCGGAGTATGACCCTAAAGTGTCAATATTGAATGGGCTCCACACATTCTGAGCATGTTGATAGTCTTCGTCGGTAACGTGAGAGTCATTAAGTTGGTTATAAAACTCCTCTTTACTGGGAAGTTGTTTTACTTGAAGTTTTTCAAAGCTCGAAGTAAAATCGTAGGGATATATTCCCTTTCTCAGTAGCAAATTAATTTGTTCAATTGAGTACCCATTCTTTAAAAACTCACGAGTTGCAGTAGTTTTTTCTTCCAAGTACGAGGCTAATTTTTCCAAAGATGTGAGTAAGAAGCGGAAAGAATCAATGAATCGAAAATTAATGTCACTCCCTTTGACATATTTTGTGAACGATATGTATTTCTCTTTGTTCTCCGCTAGTAATTTTACTCGTCCTTCAAGTACTGTAGAGGTGGCTAGTTCCTTGATCAAGAAGTGTAAGTCGTAAGCCAAATTGTGATAAATGATTGGGATGCTTCTAGATTCTCTATATAACATATTACATTTTTGATGGGCTGCATTTCTATATCTAAAAGAATAAATAAAAAAAATTAAAAAACGAAAAAATTATGTGTAATTCATTTTTTAGTAATCTTACCATCCAGTCATGTGACAATGATCTCGCACTTTGACATCTGAGTCAGTGAATCCTTATTTGCAGATGTGACATACTTTAGCCTTGTTAAGACTTTCCTCTTCTGCAGGTGTGAGATTCATTGGTTTGATATTCTTGTAGGATTCCTCTATTTCATCGCATATTTTACGAAGTTTACCAATTAGCCAAGCCGCTGGAGTCTGCTCTGATTCGTTAGTTTGACGATAAGACTCATATCTCGAGAGGGAATCGTCATGATTACATTTGAGGTAAAAGCCAACACTGTGCGCTTGATGTTGTTGAAAAGCTCTGTCTTTTTCTTCGGTAACAGGTACAAGCAGTAATTCAAAATCAGAATAAATCACCCAAGGAATTTTTTCACAGTGGTTAAAATTGGAAAACTTTAAAAATTTATCTTTTTCACTAGGCATTTTAATTTTACATTTGTTTATTTGTGAGCAATCGATCACGTGCAGGTGTAGCTGTTGCTCAGTCATAAAAAGCACATGCACCTGTCGCAAATATGACACTTCTGTTTCCGTGAAGTTAATTGGCTTCGAACTAACCTTGATAAATTACGTATAAGTACATAATGGTAACTGATATTTTCTTCAATAGTCTCAGACTCTTCGTTTTCCCTCTTTCATCCTCATAAAAATTTTGAATCAGCAACAGATTGATGTGTTTTTTTTTACTGTCAGTGAGGTGGACTTCATACTTTATACTGTATTTTTTCAACATATATACATTTACAGAAATATAATTTTGCTTCTCGAATTTATTAATATCTTTAAGTGAAACTGGGAAATCAATATTTTCAAATTCTTTTTCATACTCTTTATAGTTGGATACTCGGTCAGGATTTGTCGACACAGGGTGCAGTCCAGCCAAAATTGACCACTTGAAGCAGGCTTTATCATTATTTTTCACATTAACACAAGCCCTCTTGCTAATTATTTCCGGAGGTAGTGGTTATACGAAGATGCTCGTAACTGATTGAGCTTGTTGGAATTTACAACCTGTCGTAAAATTCGAACCATTGACCAACCAGATCCCCTCGAAAGATTCGATTTGGTTTTGTAAAGGTTGACTGATGGTGATTTCGAACCAATCATCGAGATCTGTTGATTTGTACACTGAATTATTTTCTGTGTTGAAAAATTATACCTCTAATTCCTCAGCACCATCTTTTAAAATCATATATTCAGATGCAAACTCCGTATTTATTTTGAGCGATGAGTGGTCATTCAACAAATCAGTAACTTTCGACATAAATACAGCTTTGGCATCTTGCAAAAATGATAAAATATCCAAATGAGCCAGATTAACGATGATCCCCGACTTGATCCTATTTTCAAATGCAGATTCAAAATCTTGCCAAGAAACTTTGGGTAAATCATCAGAAGTCACACCTTGAAGCTCACCACCACGGAATTCCAATAAGCTTTGAAGTTGACAGCGCATGCTCATGAACTGCACCATACATGTTTGAAGTTTCTGTTTTTCCGGTCTGGACAGGTTATGTTGTTGCATCCCATTTTCCAGCTGCGTAATGGCCTCCGAAGTACTTTCCAACCACCTTGAAAAATCTTCACGGTCTGCTGTAGATGAATACTTCCGAAGAGAGTCCTGTAGAGTGTCAGCTACCAGCTTAAAATACTTTAAATCCATCTTGGAGTAGGTTTGAAAGCCACCAAAGCGATCCAAAGAATAAAAAAGGTTGATAGGTGTCGTCTTTTATAACCAAAGTAAGTTGTTCTAGAAGTTTCTTCCCTCTCCAAGAGGTTTCAGCGGTTCCAGAAGTTTCTTTCTCGCTCTTAGAGGTTAGAGTCGTTCCAGAAGTTTCTTCCCCCCTCCCAGAAAGTTCCAGAAATTTCTTTCTCACTCTTAGAGGTTAGAGTCGTTCCAGAAGTTTCTTGTCCCACTCCAGATTTAAGTCGTTCTAGAAGGTTCTTGGTTTAGGATATAAAAGGGCGGAGTAACTCAACGTCAAGCACAGTCGATTGTCAACAAGCAGCAGATCACTTGGACAGAAGAGATCATCTCGAGAAGATAAAACTCTTGACAAAATGGAGTATTCACTGGATTTCCAAGCGTTCTGCCGCAGCTGTAATCTTTTGGTCATCAAGGAATTATCGATTGTTCCGGTTCTCGAATCTAATGTTCCACCATTTACCTGTCTCTTCAAAGCTCCATGCAAATTCAACCGCTTGAGTTCTGAAGAAAAACGAGTCAACGAATGGCTCCAACGCAGGTTTCACAAGATCAGTTGGGAATCTGGAACTACTCCTGCTAAGGACTTGATCAAAATTCTCAATAAGCATTTAAAAAATTCTACGAAAATCTATGTTGAGGGTCTACAAAAAAAGCAATATCTCGAGGAGCTGTTACCTGAAAAGTAAGTAATTGATTTTTTTTTTTTAAAGTTTGTATTTTTAAGTGTATATATAAAAATTTTTTTTTAATGTAAAACAAGCTTAAATAAGCTCTAAGTGAGCTTTAAGTAATCTTAAAGAAAGCTTAAGTAAGCTTCAAGCAAGCTTTAAATAAGCTTAAGTAAGCTTTAAGCAAGCTTGAGTAAGCTTTAAGTAAACTTTAAGTAAAGTAAAAAAAATTTCACTAATCTGTTTCTGGCTGATTTGTAATATCGAAGAAGAAAGTGCTCCGGTCATAAAGCAACTTATTAAAGATGTTCACACCGAATGCAACAATCACAATTCAGAGATCGCGGTGTGTGCGAAAAGGAACTGTTTGGCCATCAAAAAGTTTGTTTTGCTCGAAAAACGCATGCGACTTCTCTCACCGATCCCGTTGGACATGTTTATGAGTCGAGACGAGGTCGACGCATTTGATCAATCGACACAGTCAGCGTATGATGAGTATATTATTCACTCGATGTATACATAATGTATTACAAATAATTAAATCATAAATAAAATATTCTCTTTTCGTTAAAAAACTTGATGATTTTTTTCCAGATACCTTATTATCAATTTAAATTAAATTTTTTTTAAACTAACATAAAAATATTAAATAAACTATTTCAATTCACAATAAAATAAAAAATGTAGTGATAAGGCTAATTATTTTAATTTAGAGATTTATTTTAAAAAGTTGTTAGTACTTTCATTAAAACCTTGATTTTTTAAAAGTATTTTGTGAAGAATTAATTTTTTTATGGTTGATTTAATTTGATTATTTTTCAACTCATACTTTCATTAAAATTGAAAATTTTTAAACACTAAGTATAATATTTTAGTTAAAAAATTTAAAATTTTTTTTTTTTTTTGGTAAACAAAGTTTAAATAAAGAAATTTTTATTCGCTTTTGATAAAATAAATAAAACTTCTGAATTTTTTCTCTCTACATAACTTTTTCACAAATCAAATTAAAGATTCTTAAAAAGGTTAGCAATGTAATATTTGAGTATAAAAATAGCTAACTTTAAATAATTTAGTTCTATAGCTGTATAAAAGTCATAATTTTGTAAACTGTAAGAGAAAAATTGAAATATTTTATCATATAAAGTAAAATTAAAATTGAGATTTTTTAATAATAAATTTTATTTAATTTTACAGCTAGATTAAAAAACTTTTTCAAAATAATTTAAAAAAATATTCTAAATAAAGCTTTTGTAAAAAAATTTTTAAATTAAGCTGATAGAAAGAGAGAACAAAGCCCCAACCGCCGCTTCGATCTGTGGAGATCTCTGAAAAACCTAAATCTCCTCCATTTTCTCTTTTATCAGCTTTTTATTATTTTATTTCTTTTTTTTTACAAAAAAAACTAAAAGTTTAAATTAATATCAGCAAAAAAATTTGAGTAACACTTTAAAAAATAAATTTTATAAAAAACTAGTGGAACATCATGTGAACGAATAATTCATCACTCAAATTTTTTTGTTGATATTCAAAGTAAATATTTGCGGCATCTTGAATATACCGAGCAGCAGAGATTTTATCCAGAAATGCTTCGGAGTGATAGTGTATGTAGTCTAGGAGCATCGCAAGTACATATGTTGGTTACTCTGTCAGTAAAGGCTTAGCAATGGGTGATACATTTATAAAGGTAGATGCGTCGTCGTCGGAAAGCTGCGGATCGTTGACAGAGAGCTTCTGGTCGTCGTCGGAAAGCTGCTGGTCATCGTCGAAAGCTGCGGGTCGTTGATAGAGAGCTGCGGGTCGTCGTCGTTGGTTACAATTTCTATCTGGTCGGCCATTTTGTTTACATCCGAACCGTTGTATAGAAGTTGTGGTATGCGGTCGGTGGAGGTTTCCCAGGGGAAGATAAGCATAGGCTCCTTACGATTGTCCACCCAAAAGTCGTCCGGGAGCATGTCATCTTGATCCGCAACAACCACAGCTTCGAGACCACCATCCTGAGCCACCAACATGCTAGCATGTTCCTGCTCCAATGCGACGAGACCACCAACATCCTGGTCCATTTCACTGTCGTCGATTGTGATAAACTCGTAAGTGATTGTCACCTCCATCTCGAGTTCAAGTGTGCTTGGACCTCCAAGCAGTCGGCTTTTTATACTTTTTAAGTTCTAGAATATTTGGTACCATTTTTTTTAACCACAACTACAAGCTGCTTCTAGAACATAAAAAGAATAAAATCGAGTAATCTAGAACGTTGCTTATAGAACATTCCGTTTGAAGGTTAGTGAGGTTACGTAACCGCGATCAGTTTCATTGTGAGCGTCACCGAGTGCAACACATAACGATGCGTGTGCTAGTAAATGATAAAATGAGCACTCAACAAACTTCAAACGTACTCGAAGAGCTACTCAGAAACGCTGGTTATGATATGGACACACGTAAGTACAATTTTTTATAAGTGAATCATAAAGTGTAAGTAAAATTTTAGTCTAGGTGTTTTGTTTACATATATTTTTATACACTTTCACTAAACGGTCTCTTTAAAATCTTCTTTTTACACGTTTTGCTTCAAAACTAGAGGTTAGGTTTTTGTATATATATGGTTTTATACATTTTTTAAAACTTTTTCGTTTTATAAACGATTTTTAAACAACCTCATAAAAAATTGTATCTTAATCTTATCAAGTAAACGTTTCAAGTTAAATTATTTCTTTTACGTTTTACAGTAGACTATGAAGTCGATTTCCAGTTGGAAACTGATTGCTCAGTTTTTAATGCTGAAGACATTTTTCTCCTCGAAGATGGTACACAATCTGATATCACAGGCAACCAGCTAAACGTCGGCGGAGGTGAGGTGCAAATCACCGGGAAGCAGCAGCACGGCGACCTGCAAGACATCAGCGGTGGTGAGGTGCGAGTCGTTGGTAAGCAGCAGCACGGCAACCTGCAAGACATCGGCGGTGGTGAGGTGCGAGTCGATGGTAAGCAGCAGCACGGCAACCTGCAAGACATCAGCGGTGGTGAGGTGCGAGTCGTTGGTAAGCAGCAGCACGGCAACCTGCAAGACATCGGCGGTGGTGAGGTGCGAGTTGTTGGCAAGCAGCAGCGGGGCGACCAGCTAAACGTCGGCGGTGGTGAGGTGCGAGTCGATGGTAAGCAGCAGCACGGCAACCTGCAAGACATCGGCGGCGGTGAGGTGCGAGTTGTTCGCAAGCAGCAGCACGGCGACCAGCTAAACGTCGGCGGTGGTGAGGTGCGAGTCGATGGTAAGCAGCAGCACGGCAACCTGCAAGAAATCGGCGGCGGTGAGGTGCGAGTTGTTGGCAAGCAGCAGCAGCAGCACGGTGACCTGCAGACCCCCCGCAAGGGTAATACTTTTCATCTAGCCAATAGCAAACTGCTTCAGCAAGCTATGTGTGGGGTTGACTTTTTGCTGAGTCACATTGAAGATGCTAAAAAGTTTTGGGCCTTACGAGAACAAGAAAAATTTTTAATCTACATGGAGGTATGAATAATTTATTGTATTTAATTAATTATTGACATTTCATTTAAAACTGTTTTTTCAAATTCCAGCTGGCTTCATTTTTAATAAAATGCAGTGACGAGGAATGGGCCAAAGTCTCCAAATTTTTGGAAGACATACAAAATTAGCGACGGACACAGATTCAACACCAGCAAGTACTCTTAAAGGACGGCGCGGAAGTCAACATAAGAAACTACCATGGAGCTTCATCGGAAGATGATTTTGAGCCCTCCGACAATCCACTCAACCCACAGCAGGTGCACGGCAAGCAGCAGCAAGATTCTCAACCTAACGTTGTGCAGCAAACCAAGCAGTTGGTTCCAGCTGTCGGTTCACCACAACAAAATCATCAAATTGAGAAAAAGCAGGCACTCGCATCCAACGAGCAGCAGTCTGTTCAAGTAGTTGACTCAGGTGAGAGAAACCAGGTATCTCACGATCGATTTCAACGATCATCTCGGCCACGTAAAATTGTAACCCATGGGTCGCGCGAAAGAAGTTGCGAGTCGCATGTACCTCACGATCGATTTCAACGATCATCATGGCCACGTAAAATTGTAACCCGTGGGTCGCGCGAAAGAAGTTGCGAGTCGCATGTACCTCACAATCGATCTCGACGATCATCACAGCCACGTAAAATTGTTAGCCATCGCTCACGTGAAAGAAGATGCGAGTCGCGTGTATCTCACAATCGATCTCGACGATCATCATGGCCACGTAAAATTGTAAGCCATCGCTCGCGTGAAAGAAGTTGCGAGTCGCGTGTATCTCACAATATCGACGATCATCACAACCACGTAAAATTGTAAGCTGTCGTTCGCATGAAAGAAGTTATGATTCGCACAAATTTCATGAACGATCTCGTTAGAATTTTGTAAGCTAGACTAAAAAACTATTTTCTTTTAAAATTTTTCCAATTTTTTTACATTGTAATTTTTTACCTTTTTGTCTGCCTTAAAAGCATTTTAAATTTAATCTAAAACTTTTTATGATGTAAGTTCATTTTTTAAATATTTTTGTTTTGAAAAAGTTACTAGTTATTGAATAGTTTATGCACGTAAAACTTTAAAAATATAGATCCTAAACCGCGGTTGAACGGCGATCATGAATACTTTTATATTTAAGGATAGGAGACAAACTAATTTCAACTAAATCATGAATCTATCATAGTTTTTATAATCGTACATACAATCTAATTTTGTAATAATCATTTATACTTTGAAAATAATTTAAAAATGAGAAAAAAATATCATAGTGATTGATATAAAATTATATTAGTGATTTGAAAAGTAATTTTAATATGTATAATCTAAACAGAATTTTTATGTAAGTTTTTGTAGCATTTTATGTTCAATACCTTTTTAGTATTTTGTCGAAAAAAATGTGAGCGATTCGTATACTCCTATGTAATAATCATCACTGAGAGTTCAAAAATAAATTTTGTAAAAAAATTTTAAAGATGAAATTTTGGTTGGATATTTAAAAAAAAAAATAAGAGAGATTTTAGAAATAAGAAGAATAAGATATGAGAAATACGAGATTTCTTAAATTCAATTTAATATATATATATATTTCATATATTTGAATATTCAATCAAATTTTTTAAAATTCATTTCTAAAAAAATATCTGAAAAAAACTATTTTAAATAGTTTTCCAAATTTCAAAAATCAATTTTTACTTTATTATAGTTTTGCTAAATTGTTATGTAGAATACAGGTTTAACCAATTTAATTTTTAGAATCTTAAAATTCAACTTACACATTATCCGATACCCGCGATCTTGTCGGACTCAGAAAATGGTGGCTTAGAAAGGGTTGGCTTAGAATCCCTAGTGACTGTCAATCCCTCTAGGCCGTAAACCCCTTCTGTGTTTGAACCCCTTCTGTTTATTCTACTAATTTTTTTTATTGATCTCGGACGTCCAGGGTACTTGGGGGTTTAGAGCTTGGGAGATAGCCGATAAGTTTTTTTGTTGATCTCGGGCGCAAGGGTATTCAGGGGTTTAGAGCTTGGGGTGTAGTCGATAAGTTTTTTTGTTGAACTCGGGCTGACGCCCGAGCTGCCTGGGTGCATTGCACCCCCTCGACCCCCCCCCCTCCCCCCTCGAGCCGGTACTGGGTGTTTCAAAAAATGTTGTTGTATCAAAGTTTTGCTGATATTCACAAATAAAGCGTTCCTTTCATAATTTTCACAAAAAGTGTGTTTTTTTTTTTTTTTTTTTTGCTGTTTTGCACACGCACACACACACACACGCGCGCGCGCACAAGTTATATATCTTACTATATTATATAGTTGTTTTTCTTCTCCCACGCCTCCCGCACGCCCTTTTTTTTACCCCCGCCCCCCATTTTTGATATATGTTATTACTTATGTAATTAAAGAAATTCAAAAAGTAACTATTGAAATTCTAAAAAAACTTATATTTCATAAAATAAAAATAACAAAATAATAGCAGTAATCAAAATGAATAAAACAGTTGAAAAAAATATTCTTATAATTTTTTCCAAGTAAGTAAAAATTCACTATTATTGCACAATACTGAAAAAATGCATTCAATACTTCACTCCTGTAGTAGGCCGAGTAGGAGGCACAATGATACGTACAAAGGTATGCACTAATGTAAGTACACGGATACGCACACGGGTTGATACAAGTTTAGGCAAGAGGGTAAGCACAGGAGTAGACACGAGAGTAGTTTAGCAAGAGGGTAGGTGCATGGGTAGATTCAAAAGTGGGCAAGTGCTTACGTACAAAGGTTTGTACTACAGGATCAAAAACAAAAGTATAAAAGATGATTGTTTCAGGGTTACATGTTGAGAAAAAAAAAAAAAAAAATTAGCAACAGAGTAAGCATAAAAGTCAAACAAATGAAAAAAAAAGTAAATCAGTATTAACATAAGTAGAAAAAATGGAAAGTACAAAAATAGAAATCAAGGAGGTCACAGATGTAGTTACAAAAAAATAGAAAAACTAAGGGAATATAGTCCAATAAGAAACTATGCTGAACCTAAAATTTTTTGGGGAAAGCACAAAACCAGTATGTATTCATGTATTTGACCCTCAGGAATCCGAATTTGATATTATTTTTTGCCAAAAACCCCGGCGTCAGGTAAAAAAATCGAAAAGAATTTTTTTTTTCAATTTTCTCGAAAACTACGATAGCTAGTGCGAAAATAATACCACCAGCAAGTTCCCCGTGAAATTTTACATAAACCTATGTATTTAGTTCAATCCGTAACGAATAAATAATAATTCAGCAAATAAAAGTTTAACATTTGAGTATATATAGGTATACAGCCGCTTGTAGCACAGACTATACCAAATGCAGACCCCAGAGAAGTAAACAGCTGCTGCTGCTTCAGCCAGCTCTAACTTGCAGATCGCAGATCCAACCGGTGGATCGGAAATTCAGGGCGATCAGTTAAGAGTTTGATGCTAAATATTTTGTTTTGTTTTTTGTTTTTTATTTTAATAATTGTCGATTTGTTCGGGTTTTTTATCAAAATAAATGCAGTGGTTGCGGCTTGACCAACCTAAAAAACATTATTTTTGAGTGTGTAAACAAAAAATTAAACAGTGAAAATTATATTGAAATATTCCACCAACAATATTTCAATAATTTAGTGTATTATTTCAATAATTTAGTGTATTATTTCAATAATTTAGTGTATACAAGAATTTAGTGAATGCATTTCAGTGACAATTTATTTATTTTTTATGTGAATAATAGTTCAGTGTTTAATGTTCAAGAATTTGAAAATTTGATTATCAGAATCAAAATGAAACTGTGCTCAAAACTTAAACATTTTTATTTATCTCAGCAAATACCCTTTGTATGTATTCATGAGGTCTGGATTGTAATCGCCTAGTCATGGGACTTATTTTTTACTTAACCATAAGATAGAAAGGGATTAAGTTATTCAGTGATGGAAGACGCAGTAAAGTAAAAACCCTTAAGACCATGCATAAGGTTTCTTACAGCTGAAAAATTTGATTTTCACAATGTATTGAACCTACCAGTGTCCAAACTTTTGCCCCAGTTTATTTTTCTCCTTCTTTAACTGACTGTCTGTAAATTGCTTGACTTTAGCGGAGTGGTATATTATAGAAAATGTACATAATATGTAAAATTAACTAGCACAAACATATAAAAAATACTTATTTATTTGAGTCGAACTCTATGATATGAACCGCTTAGCTTAAATTAGCAGTAATAAACTGGAATAAAAGTTTGGTAACTAGGAGGTTATTGTGAAAATCAAATTTTTCAGCTGTAAAAAACCTTATGCATGGACTTAAGGATTTTTATGTTAATGCGTCTTGCATTCCTGGATTACTTACTTCCTTTTAATCTCATTTTTGAGTATAAAATAAATCCCATGACCATCTGGACCACATTATAAATAAGTGTAGCAACTTATGATCATACTTTAATTTTGATTGTGGGAAGTGATCTGCAAAATTTATTCAAATATAAAGGTCCTAATAAATTGTGCTCCGCTTGAAGAAGTTTTGAAACAAATTTTATCTGAAAAATTCTGTAGTGATTTTTTTTATTTTAAATAAATTCGACCCAACAGTGTTCTTTAAAATAAAATATCAAAAATAATTTTGTTATGATCATACTAAAGGCTCCAGCCAAAACCACATAATATTTTGGATTCAAGTTTTTCACTTCCCAGAATTTAACATCAACACCAAAAAATAGCACAATTGTAAAGCTTCCATTGGGAAAAAAAAAAGAAAAGAATAAATTATACCTGTATTATAAAAACTCAGTGAAAATTTTAATATTATAATTATTATTGTCATGTAAGAGAAAATATTTCAAATTATAATAAATAATTATAAAAAAAAAAATTATTTTTGTTTAATTTATTTACAGGTTCACTCTTTAAGGTTACCTACAGTTTTAGTGTTTCTTAAAAAAGTTTTCTAACTCTGCACAGAGTTAGTTTTTGCGTGCTTTACACGTTGGTATTTTTCAAATACCCCCAAGCGGGGCTAAATTTTGAGATATTAAGCTCAGAAGTTTCAACTTTTTACACGTGATTCCTATGCTGAGCGCATAAAATCGTACAAATTTGGAGGTTATTAGTGGATTGCGAATTTAATTTTCTTCAAATATTTTAAAAAATCAGGTTTTTCTGTAGGAAAACATTAAAGGAATTGTGAGGTGCAAAGAATAATATAGGAAGCGGTATTAACTTCTGAGATAAATAACCAAAAAGAATAAAAAATGCATGATTTTGGTAGGTTTTAGAGCAGTGGTGGCGGCGGTGGCACGTGGCGTCGGAGTGGGGGCAACGGAGCGTCTATAACTACATTTTTGATAGTTATATGCGCTATAGGTAACTACCTTAATTCTATCAAAATAGAATTGTTCTTCCTTAAAAATTTTTTTAATTTCTTGTATCCTTCAGAGTAAGTAGAAATATAAATTGTTCAAAAAATTAAAATGAAAAAAATTTTTGTAAAATAAACTTTTTGATTTTTTTTTATACTGTATAAAAGATTTATTGAATTAAATCTTTCGTAGTCAATTTTATTTCTGAAGAAAAAAATTTACAAAACAGCTTGAATCGCAGAAACATTAAAGGAGAAAATTTTTTTTGTAAGTGATTAAAAATTGTAAAAAAAAAATTACCAAACTATTTTTTTTTTATACATACGTCATCCCGTTATGACTAAAAAGGCATGTGTTCACTTTTTAAATATATTTATACCAAGAAAAAAAATTAAGTTCCAATACTCGTATGACAATTATTAATCTATAGGTAGAGCGCTGATGAGTTTTGACTATTGATATTTATAATTGTTCCATATTTTCAATTTTTAAAGAAAATCGGACCGTGACTGGTGCGACGCAAAGTGAAACCGATTTTCATTGTGCTTTTAGCTAAACCTTCAAAGATAAAAATTAAAAAAGATAGAATGTCATAGCCTGAATCCTACACTTTGATTTTCATTTTTTACAATTTTTCATAAATTTTAAGAACGCTTTATGTATAAAAGTTTCATCATGTAACTGAACACAGAAAATATCTTTAAAAACATTGACCTTAATCATAATTTAAGTACAGACAAAATTTATTCCAATTTGAAGAAAAAATACATATTTTATCGAATCAAGTTTTTTAAATTTATGAACTTTATGAATTTTTTAATCGTATCTTATAGCCTACCATACTTTTGAAGGAAATAAACAAATAAAAAAATAAAATGGCAAAAATCGCATGAAAAAATAAGCGTTTGTTTAAAAATTATTCAAAATTGAAGAAATAAAAATTTCTAAAATCAATTTTTTCAAATGTTGCGAACTCTTTTATGAATCTTTTTACGGTATCTTAGTAGCAGGGTTGAGTACTTTAGAAAAGTTTTCGACTTTACTCAAGTAAAGTGTAAAGTAAAGTAAAGTAAAGTGAGCACAGCAGCTGCACACATCCGCACATCGAGCACACGGCTGAACAAATGCCACGGCTCCCAGCTGTATAGCCACCAAAGGAGTCAGGGCGGACACGTGGTGCCAAGGGCGATGATGACGCCCTGTAGATGATTTTCCCAGGAAGTCGTGACTTCGGAGGCCAGGGTCGACACCTGGTGTCAAGGACGACGATGACGCCCTGTAGATGGTTTCCCCAGGAAGTTTTGACACCAGAGGGATCAGCGTGGACACCTGGACGCTTAGGAGATGATTTTCCCAGGAAGTCTTGACCCCGAAGGAGTCAGGGCGGACACCTGGTGCACCTGGTAATACTTACGCCTTAGAAAGGATTTCCCCAGGAAGTTTTGACATCGGTGGGATAAGGGCGGACACCTGGTGCTCTTGAAGATAGTTGCACCTCGGAGATGATTTCTCTAGGAAGTTTCGAATCCGAAGGGGTCAAGGTGGACACCTTGACCATTTGGCAGCACCTGGTGCATTTGGCGATAGCTACGACTTCGAGAGGATTTCCCCAGGAAGTTTCGAATCCGAAGGGGTCAGGGTGGATACCTGGTACATTTGGCAATAGTTACGACTTGGAGATGATTTCCCTAGGAAGTTTTGACCCCGAAAAAGTAAGGGCGGACACCTGGTGCATATGGCGACAGCTACGACTTGGAGATGATTTCCCTAGGAAGTTTTGGCCCCGAAGAAGTCAGGGTGGACACCTTGCGCATATGGCGATAGCTACGAATTGGAGATGATTTCCCCAGGAAGTTTCGACTCCGGAGGAGTCAGGGCGGACACCTGGTGCACCTGGTGATACTTACGACTTGGAGAAGATTCCCCCAAGAACTTTCGACTCCGGATGGGTCAGGGTGTATACCTGAACCACCTGGTGATAATTACACCTTGGAAATGAGTTTCCCAAAAAGTATTGACTCCGAAGAGCTCCAGACGGATAGCTAGTGCACTTGGAGGTAGTTACACTTTAGAGATGATTTCCGCAGGAAGTATTGACTTCGGGGGGGTCCGATTGGACACCTAGTGCACCTAGAGATAATGATGCCTTGGAGACGATTTTCCCAGGAAGTTATGAATATGAAGAAAATTACTTGATGCGCCTGGCAATAACTACACTCTGGAGATTCTATTCTAATAGTAAACCAAATAATTCAAACCAACTGGGGTTAAAACTTCTTTGAGAAAACATTTCTGGAGTGCACTAACCACCAGGTGCACATCGTGTCCACTACGACCCATGCAGAGTCGAAACTTCCTAGGGAAATCATCTCCAAGTCGTAACTATCACCAAATGCACCAGGTGTCCACCTTGACGTCTTTGGATTCGAAACTTCCTGGAGAAATCATCTCCGAGTTGCAACCGTCTCCAAGTGAACCAGATGTCTGCCCGGATCCCTCCAATGTCAAAACTTCCTAAGGAAATCCTTTCTAAGGCTTAAGTATTACCAGGTGCACTATGTGTCCGCCCTGACTCCTCCGGAGTCGAAACTTCCTGGGGAAATCATTTCTAAGTCGTAACTATCACCAAATGCACCAGACGTCCAATCTGACCATTCCGGGGTCAGAACTTTCTGGGGAAATCCTCTCCAAGTCGTAGCTATCGCCATAAGCACCAGGTGTCCGCCCTGATTTCTTCGGGGTCAAAACTTCCTGGGGAAATCATCTCGAAGTCGTAGCTATCGCCGAATGCACCAGGTGTCCACTCTGACTCTTCCATTGGACTAAATAGTAGTTATATTACAAAGCTAAACACAAGGAATGCGAGCAGAGCGAGCAGGGGGGCACCCTGAAAAGAGCTCCTCCTGGATATGACTTTATAATATAGAAATATAGTAACCTAAAACATTTAAAAAATATATTTATATATTTAAAAAAAATAATTTTACAATGTTTTCAAGTAAAAATAAAAATTATGTTCACTATATATATTTTACTATAGAGGCGTTCTTCGTGAGATCGAAAGCGATCTGACGTGACATCTCCGATCTTGATGAAAATTAGCATAAAGTTAGTGTTTGGCATATACATGAACGTGGTAAAATGATTTTTCATAAATCCGCTTATTTTCAAAATGGCGGCCATTTGAAAATTTGGCAAAGAAAAAAAGCTTGTTTTTTGAAATCTCATAACTTCTCGGGGTTTTAATCGATTTTGATGAAATTTGGTGGGTGATCGGAAAAAAACCTTAAGTTTCTGAAAAAATTATAAAAAAAAAATTCCCATTATGTATGCCAAAAAAAAGGAATTTTTTTTTTCAGCCAAAATTTGACCCCTGGGCACCCTTTTTATTTTTTTTGAAATATTTTTAATTAAAAGTAAATTTAATTAAAAAAATTTTAAGACCTTCCAAATGATGGTATGTCTTTTAGTTTCTGAGATATAATTTTTTGAAGTTGAGGTTACCGAGAATGGAGCTCGCGTGCGCTGCTGCTGCCAAGAGCACCATACTCGGTTTCGTGTTTTGTTTATATTTATTTCTTCTGTATTATGCAACCGATAGGGGGCCTTTACTAAAATAGGTGATGATAAACAAAACCTTGCGATTAACCTTGAGTACTAAAACGTTTGCGCGTGCAAATCTTTGAATTTTAAGTTTAACAGTGAATTTTTCAGTTTTTGAAATGAGTTCGCAAGCTTGTAAAAAAAGTCGTACGTGCTGTAGTAACCCTTTTAACATGAAGAATCATAAAAAATATGGCGTTACTCTTCGATTGGTTAAAAATGGTGTGAATAATATTTTAGTTTGTAATACTTGTAGAATATATCTCACGAACGGCAAGCGTGGTGTTTCTTTAAGTTTTTCAAGTTTGACGAACTTACCAAACCCTGACGACAATAGCGAAAATTTAGAAATGCAAACGACTCAGTATGATTTAGAAAACGAAAATGAAGTTCCTGAACCAGTCACGGATGATGAGCTTTTTGAAAAAGAAATGGTGTCTGAAACTTTAATTTTAGAAATAAATAAGATTCTTGAGCTTTTAAAAGTTACTCCAATTTGCGCAAATGATCGTAAAACAAAAAAAAATCAACTGTCTAAAGAGCGTGAAATTCAAAATGCATTAAACGAAAAATTGAAAGAAATTTTTGAATTTCAAACTGATGATCCACAAGATTTACAATCACTTGTTAATGAAATCGAATCTAAAATTAGTCAAACAAATAAATCATCAGAAAAAATTAAATATTTGACTATGGCACCAATTACTTGGAGTCCTTCTGAGTTAAAATCACGCTTCTCAGTAAGCTATCACATGGCGGTAAAAGCAAAAAAATTACATGAAGAAGAGGGCATTGGTACCACTTCAAATCCGAGACCCGGTAAAAAGCTCGACACTGCTGCTGATAATTTGATAAAGCAATTTTATTATAATGATGACTACAGCCATGTGATGCCTGGTCAGAAAGATTATGTGTCGGTAAAAAAAGATGGAGTTCGAGTGCACTTGCAGAAGCGTTTATTATTAGGAAATTTGAAAGAACTGTGTTATGCTTTTAAACAAAATAACTCTGATATTAAAATAAGTTTTTCTAAATTTGCTGAACTTCGACCATCGGAATGTATTTTAGCTGGAGGCAAAGGCACTCATTCTGTTTGTGTTTGCAAAATTCACCAGAATGTGAAACTTATGATTGCATCTCTTTTTTACAAGATTATAAATCAATTCTTCCAAAAATTGTATGCAATCCTGCCACTCTTTCTTGTTACTCAAATGAGTGTTCAAATTGCCCCGGAGTAACTTGCATAAAAAATGTTTTAAGGGAGTTATTTGATAAAAATTTTATTGACACTGTGACCTACAAAAAGTGGACGTCAACAGACCGTTCTAATTAAGAAACGCAAATAGATAGTATTGATAAATTTATTGAAAAATTTTGTGTTGAATTATTAAAACTTTTACTACACGACTTCGTTACAAAGTCACAAAGCCAATACTTGGGTGAACTTAAAGCGAATTTGGAACCAGGAGAATTTTTGGTACTTGGTGATTTTGCGGAAAACTTTACATTTGTTATTCAAGATGCAATCCAAAGTTATCATTGGAATAATGCTCAAGCAACGCTTCATCTCATAGTGGTTTATTATAAAAAAGATGACCAGTTACTTCACGAATCATACGTCGTGATTTCTGATCGCTTGCAACATGATGCTATCACTGTAAATTTATTTATAAAAAAGTTTATTGAACAGCTCAAGTTAAAACATACACTCATTAACAAAATTAAATATTTTAGTGATGGAGCGGGTTCACAGTATAAGAACAAATCAAATTTCATTAATCTTACTCATCATTATAAAGACTTCAAAATTAAAGCTGAGTGGCATTTTTTTGCAACTTCACATGGCAAAAGTCCATGTGACGGAATCGGTGGTACAGTTAAGAGATCAGCTACCAAAGCTAGCCTACAACGTCCTGTTGGTGATCAGTTAACTACTCTGTTATCTCTTTACGAATGGGCCAAAGAAGCGCTACCTAATATGACTTTTATCTATGGTACTGAAGCCGAGTATGAAAATCACACAAAATATTTGAAACCACGTTTTGACAAAGCCAAACCTTTGCCTGGATCAAGAAGCTTCCACTGCTTTATTCCTATGAATGAAACGAGAATTTCTTGTAAATCTGTTTCAATCTCAGATCAATCTCAAGAATTTGAAATTCAGAAAAAAAAGAAAAAAAAGGTGACCCCTCGATTGAAAACAAAAGCTTTTAATGGAAAACGTGGGCGAAAATCCGCCGCGTCTCAAAAAACCGCAGCAGGCAACGGAAAAAAACGATCAAGACGCACTCAACCCTAATTTTATTTAACATGTGAAGCCATTTTTGTATTATAAATGTTGATGGAAGCCTGACGAATGAACTCTGTAAACAAAATTTGACATAAATTATAAAAACTTACTTTAGCAACAGATTTTTCATTTCACTTTGTATAAAAACTGCAGAAACTAAAAATGTTCAAAATACTGTAAATTTGAACATTTTAATTAACAAAGTCGTATATTTCAACAATTTTAAAACACAAAAATTAATATTTTTTGAGATACAATGGTTAAACTCTATGCCGGAAAGGCTTTAGTAGTATGGTGCTCTTGGCAGCAGCAGCGCGCGCGAGCTCCATTCTCGGTAACCTCAACTTCAAAAAATTATATCTCAGAAACTAAAAGACATACCATCATTTGGAAGGTCTTAAAATTTTCTTAATTAAATTTACTTTTAATTAAAAATATTTCAAAAAAAATAAAAAGGGTGCCCGGGGGTCGGATCGCTTTCGATCTCACGAAGAACGCCTCTATACTATATAGTTGTTTTTCTTCTCCCACGCCCTGCTAGCCCCCCAAAGTGCTTAACTAACCGTAAAAGTATACCGGAATATGCTTATTTCTATGTGTTTTAATTTTTCCTATAATTTTCTAATCACGCTTTCACGCGCACTTTTTTTACCCACGCTGCCCTCCATTTTTGATGTATGTAATCAGCTATGTAACTATAGAAATGTAAAAAGTAACTAGGAGTAAACATGGTTAGTCGGCAGTTTTTAAAAAAAGGAATTAATAGGTGAAGTAGGGCAATGGCATATAAAAAATATTATAATAGAAACAAGAGTAGATGCATGAGTAAGAGGCTTGTTAACGAAAAAGATTTTTACAATGGTAATAACTAAGACATGAACAATGATAGACACGATTATTGTTACAGGGATGGATTCAAAGTTACAAGGTAATAACAGTGTTAGAAACAAACATAACCCTAAGAGTAGTCCGGAGACACCATAAAAGGGTATCCACAAGAGTATATTCAAAGGTATAAAAAATTTTATGAACAAGAGAAAGTATTCAAAAATGCACAATAGTAGGCAGAAGGGTAGGCACAATTGTAAGTAGAGGGTTGCGTATGTATTATGTAAGAACAAAGGGTAGAAATCATATTAGTTTCAGGGCTTAAAACAGTTCTAGGAAGATAAAAAAGAAAAACCCGAACTAATGGTAGAAACGAAAGTAGGCATAAGAATAAGGACAACATACGTTCAAAGTTACAAATTGAAGTATAAAAATAAAAACAAAGTAAAAGAGGCTGCACATGGCTGGAAACTGGTGTCGTAAAGTAAACTTCGATATTAATCAGGATAGGTTAATTGGGAGAAACCTAGGTAGAAAAATTGTTGATAACAAATGTAAAAAGATGTAGGAAATATTTGTCAAAAAAGTTAAAGAGCTGTGTGGGCAAAAGTGTATGAAGAAGACTAGAAGAAGATTTTTACGATTGTAATGACAAAAAGATTTGAGAAGAACAATAGAAACGATCGTTTTCACAAAGATGAGAACAAAGATTCAGGGTTAGAGACCAAAGCATGAAAAAAAAAAAAAAAAAACAACAGCAAACACCATAATTGAAGCAAGTAGATTCATGTGAAAGAGATAGGAACAATCTTAAGCAAAAATGTACATGTAAGTGTAGGTTCAAAGTTACAAACGTAATGACAAGTCCAGGTACGGAAGTAGGTACAATGTAGTTACAAGAGTAGTTATCAAGTCTGAAACAATGTTATGAACAAGGTTCGTTATAAGGTTATTTACAATAGTAAGCACAAGAGTGTAGTCACAAGCTTTAAGAGTAGAAACAATGGTATATATCACAGTAGATTCAAGCATAAAATTCTGGGGGGTTGGCGAGCGGAGCGAGCTAAATCTAATTTTATCAAAGGGTTGGCAACTTTTCGAAATTTATAATTTTTTTTTGCTTATTTAGTCAAAATATCGAAAAATAATCGACACGTATTTTTTGTTTTTAAAAAAAAACTAAAATTAAAGGAACTACAAGTGTTTAAATTTTTTATAATTTATATTTTTTAATATATATAGATATACTTCTTATAGGATTTTGGGTCAATGACGTCATAAGCCCGTAGTTTCAAAAACTTTTCTTAATTTTTTTCTAGCTCAATTTTGATTTAATAATTCTAAAAAAAATGTTAAAATTCATTAAAAATCAAGTACTTTTAAAAAAATATATTTCAAAAATACTGGTTGCCAACCGTATTGTGGCTCAACCCCGGAGAAATTTCGCTTTCTCTGCATCTTTTTACGATGCATGTGGATTTACGCTTAGTAGCGATGGAATTTGGTTAGGACCTCAACGATTTTGTGCTGACCATCTTACTAACAAGGAGATGGTTTGTTCTTTGGGACTTGGATTTTCATGAAACTTTGCACACAGTTTTTATTCATCATAAAAACAAGCCCTCCAGTGTTCTTTTTCCAGAATGGGCCTTCTTTCACCCACTTCCCATACAATCCCTGTGTTAAAAATTAGGCTGTTTCCTATAAAAAGCCGTTTTTGGCCTCATTTTCAAAAAATTCCTCCTTGGACCGGATTGCACTTAGAAATATCTGGAACCTCGCATTTTTTTGTTTTCCTAAGTAATTTTGAAAAAAAAATATTAAAAATTTTTTTTGAATTGTCCATGTATATTGTAACCCAAATATTCTAAAAATTGACTTTAAAAACCTTAATTTTTTCTAGTTAAAACCATTCAAAAAAATTTTTAAATAATTTTTATTGAAAAGTACTTGGAAAAACGAAAAAAATACGAGGTTCTAGATATTTCTAAGTGCAATATGGTCCAAGGAGGAATTTTTTGAAAATGAGGCCAAAAACGGCTTTTTATAGGAAACAGCCTAATTTTTAACCCAGGGGTTATATGGGAAGTAGGTGAAAACAGGCCCATTACGGAAAAAGAACACTGAAGGGCTTGTTTTTATGATGAATGAAAACTGTGTGCAAAGTTTCATGAAAATCCAGGTCCCAAAGGACAAACCATCTCCTTGTTAGTAAGATGGTCAGCACAACATCGTTGAGGTTCTAACCAAATTCCATCGCTTCTAAGCGTAAATCCACATGCATCGTAAAAAGATGCAGAGAAAGCGAAATTTCTCCGGGGTTGAGCCACAATAGGGTTGGCAACCAGTACTTTAAAAATATATTTTTTTAAAAGTACTTGATTTTTTATGAATTTTAACATTTTTTTTAGAGTTATTGAATCAAAATTGAGCTAGAAAAAAATTAAGAAAAGTTTTTGAAACTACGGGCTTATGACGTCATTGACCCAAAATCCTATAAGAAGTATCTCCCTATATTATATTTCCGTTTTTTATTCTTATCCCCTAAATTGGATCTTCGAAAATCTGAAATTCTTAAAAACACAGTCAAAACACAGTTAAATATCGCACTTTTCTGATCCCCTAAATTGGATCTTCGTCGAAAGTATTGGATCCCCTCAGTTGGATCCCCTTTTTTTCAAAAATCCCCTTTTCAAAGATCCCTTTTAATTCTTCGTTGAAATTATAATATAATTTAAAATCCAATAATTAATTATATATATTTATATACCGATTTAAGATCAACGAACGATTGGATTTTAATTTATATTATATATATTAATTACTAATTTATATCATTTATATTAATTTATATAACCCATACCTAACTTAATACCAATGTTTACTTCTTGATAAAAAACATTTACTTAAGAGTAAAAATTTGTGCGGTACTAGAAATTTTTACGGGTAATCAAGGGACACTTAAGTGGGCAGATTTACGCCATCCCAAGCCTGCTGATTAGATAAGCGAGATACGTTAGTTTAGTGAGAGCTAATAATTTAAGTCGATTCAGGTTAGTAAGGTAGATAAGGTTGGTTAGGTAAAGGTTATGCGGGAGAAGGGTGGAAGGGGAGATGAGGTGAGGAAGGGTTTGTTATTTTACTTAAAAATATTAATAGAGCTTTTTCAAAATTTAACGTACTTCAACAAAACTTTAAAGTTAGTGACTGAGTTAATGAATACGGTGAGTATGATTCGTTGGTAGATTGGGTGAAATAAGTTTAAGAGATATCCCTACCCCTTAAATCTAGCTGGACAAAAAAAAATTTTTTGGTTAATATCGCTTAAAATCAAGTTATTGTTCATTTTTCAATTTGTCCAGCTGGATTTCTAGCTGGACAGATCCAGCTGGAAAATTAAAAAAAAAAAAACTAAGATAAATTTTTTCAAAATCATTGAAAAATGAATAATAACTTGATTTCAAGCAATATTGATTTTCACCAAAAAATTTCTTTTTTGAAATCCAGCTGGAAATCCAGCCGTCATATTGAAACCGAAATCCAGCTGGATAGCCAGCTGGAAATCCTGCTGGAAATTCAGCTGGATTTTAGGGGTAGGGATAAAATACGGTATTTGAAGTAAATTAAATTAGTGAGGTCAGTAATGTGGCTAAGATTAAACTAGGTCATGTAGTTGAAGATAAAAAAATTCGAAGTCTTAAGGGGAGTTGCAGAATTTGCGAAAAAAATCATTTAAAATTAAATGAAAACGAAAATAAAAAAACTTCCTAAAGATTTAATAAATATAGATGTATAGCAAATGCTATTAAGATACAAAAATTTACAAATCTGTTTCCCATATTCTGACGTTAATTTTGATCCGATTTTGATGGGGTTGGGCTTAAAAGATATATTAAGATAGTAGCTCCAGCGCTACGGAGCCCTTTTTTCATTTTCCTTTTTAATTTTACTGAATCTTCAATTTTTTGTTAAAATGACCCTTATGACTTCGCCTTAATACGGGTGAGAATAGTAAAGAGACTTCGATGGGGTGAGTGATGGTTGTGTGGTTGTGGGCTGGTATAGACATATTAAAATTATAACTTTGGCTCCAATGAAAATTTTTATATAAAATTATGTATGATAAAAAAGGTCTTGAGCTCAGCTTTCTAATTATGTTATTCAAATTTTTATTAATTAGTAGATTACTACAATTGGCTGCGCCTCGGCCGAAAATTACATGTGATCTGAGACATTTCTTATTTTCGTGGCCACGTGTGGTATAGGTACTACTATTTTTCTGCTTGACGCATTTTCTAGCCTCTGAGCGCACCAGTCTTTGCTACTTCCCGGCCGGAGTGCAGAAAATACTTTTGGTTGTCATGACTCTCATGAGAGGGTGCTGAACAAAGCCGTTTATCAATTAGTCGGTTCAAACGCAACTTCGCAAGCTCTTACTATAAAGGAAATACGTTCATCTTATGAAGAATCTGTAAAATAATTTTGAAGAAAATCAAGGTTCGTTTGTACGTGTTTGCAAAATTTGAAAAAAATCTTGATTTTTTTTCTCATTCGGCAAATTACTAGAGTAGTTTTCAGGATGGGGAGTATAAGCTAGAGATCTAAGATGAGTCAGATCAAGAATGAATAAGGTGAGTAGGGTTTGTTGGTAGAGTGAGTAAGAGATGAGTTGGGAATTATTTACGGTATTTGAAGTAAGTAAAATTAGTAAGGTCAGTAATGCGGCTAAGATTAAAATAGGTCAGGTGGTTAAAGATGAAAGATTAAGTAAGGTTAGTAGGGTTCTCCAAATGGGTGAGATAGTGAAGTAGGTTAGATAGTTAATGTGATTAGGTGAGTGACACTTGTGGGCCGGCAAATATAATAAAGTTTGTAATATCGATCTGAAATGAATCTATTTAATATGCCCGCCATAAGCAAAAGAAGCTCTAAAAAATATTTTTGTGTGTGTAAGATCTAATAAAATGGTTCAAAATACCAGTGGGCTTACTAAAATATTCCTTATGAGTCATCAAAAATTTATGTATGTACCTTACATGAACACTCTAACTATTTTAAAATTGATTTATATCTTCATTTGTCAATTTTAGATCTATTTTAGCCCTGGATAGATTTTGACTCAAAATTATTAAAAAAAGAAATAAAATTCTATACCTCATGATTTTGCCTAAATAATTAAAAACTTTTCTTTATAAGTCTGATTTTATGAATCAAGTTATGATGAGTAAGTAAAGTTTAAACTGAACTCTCGTGTCTAATTTTTATTGATTTTGAGCGCTTTAGTCTTTTGATTATTTTACCAAACATAGAGCTTACGTATTGTTTTGATTAATTTTTATATTCATCAATTATAATTAGGGGGTTGGCGAGCGGAGCGAGCAGGGGGATACCCCCCCCCCCTAGTATCTGTTTATATTGAAAAATATAAATTATAAAAAATTTAAACACTTGTAGTTCCTTTAATTTTAGTTTTTTTTTTAAAAGAAAAAATACGAGTCGATTATTTTTCGATATTTTGACTAAATAAGCAAAAAAAAATTATAAATTTCGAAAAGTTGCCAACCCTTTAATAAAATTAGATGCAAATAATAAAAATGAAATCAAGAAGATAACTGAAAGTTTAAAAAGAAAAAAATGTCAGAAACTAGATAAAACAGTCTATATTTTTTGACATTTGGTTTATTTTATTTTTGACTGAACAATCATTGTCAAAAATGCAATACCATTAAATAAAAACAGAAGTATTGAAACGTAATAAAAATGAAATGATGTTTGACATGAAAGTAAGAAATAGGCACTGCATTCTGAAACCTTCAGTTTGCCACAATATTTGTGTATTATTTTTGTACAGTTTTTTCAAACCACTCGCCGATCAACCGCTACCACGAGTAACCTGAATTATTAGTTAAGAGATTGATGCATAACTATTTGAACTATTTTTTGCTGGAATTGTCGCAATTTGCGTCGGTGCGCGGCGTTCGAAAGACGCGCTCCCGAAACTTCCCTGATGACAGCTCTTGTAATAACGTGCTGCATTTAGCAAGCCAGTTTTTTCAATGTTATCCAGCATCTACAGAAAAGTGGCAATATTATTTGCACCACTCGTGACAGTCATGGCCTGGACCTGTTCATCGAAGTGAGATGATAAACATCTTTTAATATAATCATCCACTTGTAGATTGTCAGGAGCTTTCACATCACTCATAAGTTTAATATCGTATTCTAATCAACTCATATTATTAAAAGCCCAATAATATCCTAATTCTAGACTCCATCGAATTTTTAATTAAACATCTGAGTTCCAAAAACGTTGAATGCTCAAATTCACAGAAATTTTCAAATTCATCGTCCGTGAAAACAAACCAGTCCAACCCTCAAGTGATTGCTCTATCGCGTGTTTGGATCTTTTGGGTCATTCCGTCAAAATAGGCCTTCAATAACTTCAGATATCTTATCAGCTGATTATGCACCTGGACTTAAAAAATCGGTAAATCATGCTAAAAATTGCCGTTATTATAATTAAAATGATTCAACAAACACTTTACGTTTTCATTCACTTGTGGTGCTGTATACTCTTGATATTTGATTTCCAAGGACCGTGTTGACGTATGAAGCCTCTCAAAGTGGCACTTCAATCTATGGCTTTACCTCGCGGAAGTGTATGACTGTTTGGATCCATGGGTGGGTTTGCACCTCTATTTACACTTCCCCCTTTAATTGAGCTTCGAACTGCTCTTGACGTGTTATTGATTCATTCTGCAGTTTAAGCATGTGATCGATGTGATTTCTATGAGTTATGACCTGTTAACGAAAATTATTAGTTGAGGCTTTCCCAACCACTTATAATTGCCTTACTTTAGCAATGTTTTCCTCCATCCTGTCAACTCGTGTTTTCATTCCCTTAGTATTCCTATCGGCTTGGTTACGGAATAACATTAAATGATCCACGTTACCCGCGACGACGCACTGCCGATCATTTTCTGCCCTCAGCTGATTTAGTTCTTGACGCATCTCGTCAAAAGTCATTTAGCGAGGACGCTGTGGATTTATCCGGGTAGGTTTTCATTCACGACTCATTATTCATAGTTGAGTTTGCAACCCGTGTGGTGGTGGAAAATTAAACAAAATATTCCCAGAAATAGCCCCTTTGCACCTTGGTGCTATTTACATAAAGTGCACGCGCCCTATCTTTCACTCCCTCTACCGCAGAAACTAAGGGTTGCGATGAACGACGGGTTGTACTCGCTGGAACCCGTGCCGCACTTGTAGCTTGATCGATGAAGTTCGGCGAATCGTCTCTGTAGGAACTACCCACGCCTTTTTTAGTCATGGTTGTTACCCTCCTTCGAGCTGTTATTTCAACAGATAAACGAAACCAAAAAAAAAAGGAAAAAAAAGAAAATAAGCTGTCTCTCGATCATGATTAATATTGAAAACAAATTTTAAATGAGAGGCCTCCATCGCTTTCAAGCGAAAAAACGAATAAGAAATGAGTAGCCGAGAAAAGTTATGGCAGTTTTACGCAGGCATCCCTAGTTGGGACCCGAAACCACAATTCCGATTTCTTAAATGACCAAGCGTCGAGACAATAATTGTTTTGACCTTGGTATGCCCTTATTATCCATGACCGTTCATTAGAATCTCCGTCGTCGTATTTTCTCGATTTCATTTTTCGGAACTGTTTTTTCTCTGCCCCCATTGGTAAAATGTTCAATCAATGTGGTAATTATCACATTAATCAGTCCTTAAACCGAGAATACCATAGGGAGATGTCTGTTTCGAAGATCTCACAAAATGTCCGGAAAGTAGAGTATTTTTTCACACACAATAGTAATTAAAAGAAAGATTATTGAGCAAATAATAATATTGGAATTAATCTATTACGCCTACTGTTGGGTAATGCCCGTCATGTGGCTTCATGTTTATTATAATTCAAAAATGAAAAAAAAATCGTTACATAAATTTTATGAAAGTAACAAAAAAATTATTTGAAGAATTGGTGGAATTTTTATGCTAAGTGCTTTATTTCAAAATTATAAGAATTTTTCAATCTATTAATTTCATGCCAAAATACTGCTAAAAATTCCTTTCATTCGATAAACGGTTTAGTCTATCAAAGCGATTGAAAAAAAAGAAAGGAGAATCGTTCTTCTGTAATTTCAATGATTGAGCAGTGAGCCGCGCGGAGTGATCGCGTAAGAAAATTGTTTTGTTACCAATACCGCGATTACATAGATGACTCAAATGAATTCCAATTTATCTATTTTACTCACAAAAATCTGGACACGGGCTTGAGTCTAGCTGGCGGACAAGTGAGTCTCTAGACGTAGCTGCGAGTACGTTCATGACACAGACGCTTGGTAGAAAAAAAATTGTACTACTCTTTGTACTTTGAATTTCAGTAGAAGAAGAACAGATTAAATTTTTAAGTCCTGCTCTGGGCCAGTACGCGGTCTTTTATACTTCAAGCTGATGTGGGCGATACGCGAAGAGCGCATTTTCAATGCGTAAATGCGTTTGCACGCTTTTTTACTTCAAAGACTACTGCAGAGGGAAAATTTACGATAACCACGCTCCTTGCTCAGTTTAATTCATAACAAACTATAACTAAATGATTGAAAAACTTCAAAGTTAATATTAATAAATTTTAGCAGAGCCTTTGCTAAGACAATTACCTTGCAAGTTACAACTTTTAATTACAAGCGTTTTCATAAACGGGGCCTTTTACCGTCAATGGTTGTTTTGAGTTTTGACTTTTACGAATCAATATCAAATTACCAATTATATAATTTTAATATTGAACGATTAAAAAAATGTGGCTTACTTTTTTCAGATCAATACGTTTTGGACTGCGTCCAGAAAAAGGAATGAAAACTCCAAACAAATCATTTGTGGAGGATAATTTAAGTTTCTCTAATCTAAAAAAACATAACTTCATTACAATGTTTTTGCGTGGATATAAGTCTTAAGCCACGTCTATTATTATCATTATTATCATAATTGGATTTGTTGTATTATATAATCATTTTTTGAATTTATTAAAAATTGTAAAGTTTAATTAATACTTTGACTCTCAAGTAAATAAGTTACAAATTTCTCTAAGATTTTTTTGCTTTAGGTGGCTAGTCTACTCAAGGTTATTAGTATTGCTACAAATGATGTGAATAATTTTTACGAAAATTGAGACAGTTTAATGACTTTTTGATAAAACTTGTCTTAAGAAAATCAAAAGGTGACGGTGATTTTGTAGCTTCATTCGTGACTAACAAAATTTCAACTTTTCCCATAGAAAAAAATACCTTATTTATAAAATAAGTATCAATTAACAGTTTTGTAGGCTGTTGAAGGTAATAAGTTTAACGCAAATATCAGGCCATCCACAAAAAATGTACGTAAAAAGATGTGAGCACTTTGTAGTTTCATATAAAATTAGTTCTATTTAATTTTTTTTTTGAAAATCAAAAAGGAGCGACTTCTTTTTGGACCAAAATGATGAAACGTAAGTGATTTTGAATTATTAACTAATTATTTAATTGAACTTGAACTATAACTTGAACTATAACTATAACTAACTATAACTATATCAAATGACTAACTTTTTTTATTCAAAACAACTTATCGATGCATATGAGAATGCACAAAAAATTTTTTAAAAGAATTTATCATAATTATTCATGCTTTCAATTTAGTGAAGCCACCGTAGGAGTTTTCGTGTGCAAGTCTGCACTACGACGGCCACCCAAGTTTAAAAGATGTATTTTGAACTCCTTTATCGAAATACCAAGGGTGGCCGTGATGAAAATAATTGCCACGATTAATAAACAATAATTAAACTATTTGGTATGCAATTAATATACAACCTCAAATCATAATAGTATTACTGCAGCTTGGTGCAGTAAAATTTAACAAAATCATGTTATTATTAATTCGTAAGATTTAGTTATTATAAGGCAAAAATCATGTAATTATTAATTCATAAAAAACAAAATCATGTAATTACCAATACATAAGATTTAGTTATTATAAGGCAAAAATGTCAAATTATAAGAATCTATTTTAGTTCAAACTAATTTATTAGATTAAGAATTTATAAGAAAAAAAAATTTTCGATTAGTTTATAAAAAAATTATGTATTTCCTTAATGTGTGTCCAAAAAAAAAAAAAAAACAAAAAAAAAAACAATAAACGTCTTAACTCCCTCAACAAAAAAAGCCCCTTACCAGTCCTCCGCACCTACTTCAAACCCAAATCCTAAATTCAAATTCAAAATCATTCACAATCCAAAACCCATTTTAAAAGACCCAATTTTCTTTTCCTTATTCACACATATATTTCCTTTTCAAACAACAATCATAAATTCTAAATTATTCAAACTAATCAATCAAAAAAAAAATTTGTAACAATGAATTAATTGCATACATCAAGTCCCTCTCCGCTCCATTACAAATATTAATTTTTAAAAGATGAAAGAACAGAGAAAAAAAAATTTTAATCTAATGAAATATTTATTCGTTAAGGAAAATCAAAATATTTGATTTAAAATTCGTATTATCAATTAATTTCTTTCTAAATTAACAAAAAAATTTCCCAAAATCAATTAAACTTATGTCAAAATTAACTTGAGGAAATAGTCAATCAAGAAAAATCACATTCTTATATTTACATCTCAACTTTATTATTCCTTCAACAAAATACAAATCTCAAATAATCAAAATAAATCCTCTAACATTCTTAAGCGTGATAATAGATATCGGTCCATACTGTAAAATATTTTTCTCTACCGCGTATGCGATCATGCAATCCTTGCAGCATGAAGTCAGCCTAACTACACCGTAAAACAATAATTTACACCTGCTACAAATTACCGCTGGTCTGTCATACGCAAATGTCAACGTGTGGTGTTTTTGGATTTTAACATCATCATCCCGCTATAAATCATAAATTCGCATACAGTTCCCTCATAAGATTTCAATTCCCTTTGAAAAATAAATTGTCGCCGTGTGATTCATCCCTTTTATCGCATTCCAAAAATCATTATTAAAGTCTACTCTATTAAAAAAAATATCTCGCAAAATTACATCATTCCTACCAGGTATAGGTGGCAAACGTATCAATTCCATATAAATGTTGTGTTTCATATAATAAAAAATTTCGCCTTTAAAATTAATAAGCTTTTAAATTCTATCGTCATTTCTTTCAATTCCAATCATGCGATCGATTTTATGAATAAAATAATCTATATTATAAAGTTCTATTTGCGTAGTCATTATACAAAAAAAAGTTATATAAAAAAATAAACTTAAAAAAAATTATTACTTAATCAGCTTATTATAAAAATTATATAAAGTCAGGTTAAAATTTATTCACTAATGTGAGAGAGAAAGAAAAAAAAAATTCCTCGGCGATTGTTAATTTGTACTAAAAAATTAACGAGAATATGAATTAAAAAGAAAAAAAAATTCGAACAAGTACGACCTTTGCTCTGCTGGTCTTGACTGAATGAACTAACCCGCCTGCCTTCTCGAATATATATATGGTTCGTATTGTTGATATAATAAGGAATTTAATCTTGGTTTTTGTTACAATTTAGTCATCAACCAAACTCTTTCTTTTAGTACTTAGATTACATAGCTTGAAATTATTTTGATACTTTAAAGAAGAGAAAAAAAAATAAATAAGAAAGAAAATTTTAGTCTCGGAGAGGCTTAATGGGTGTAAAAGCTATTTTTAATTTATCCTGATGAATCACTTTTTCCTTTCCATCCTCTAGCACAATGAATGTCGTATTATTCGGAAATACCTTTTTTACTAAAACCGGACCGGCCCACCAGTTTGAAAGTTTATTTTTGCTCGGTTCTACCAACACGTAAACCATATCGAGTTGCTTAAAAACTTTCACGTTAAGTCTTTTATCATACTTTCTTTTTGATTTTGCTTTCGCGATTTCAATTCTTTCTCGCGCTTTAGAAACCATTTCACTCATTCTATCTATAATGTCATTCAAAACGGAATCAAACGTTTTAATCTCACGTCCCTCATAAAAATCTGTAGGAAACCTCGGTTCCCGACTGAAAATTAGTGTAAATGGCGCAAATCCCGTACTCGAATGTGTTGTAACATTCATCGCGAAGGCACAATATGGAAGTTTTTTACAACAGTCGTTAGAAGTAATTATATATCTTAAAATCTCGATCAAAACAAAATGTGAACGTTCCCCGCATCCTAGACTCGCGGGGTGATAAGAAGTCGATCGAATCTTTTTTATTTTAAAAATATTAGCAAATTCTGCCATAATTTTCGATAAAAAATTGCAATATATCCATACACCCGTAATTACATATATATTTTTCCGCTAAAGCTTTCGCTATACTTTGCGACGACATTTCTTTCAAAGGTATACACCCGCTATTTTTACTTAAAATGTCTATCCACGAAAGTATATATTTATTCCCTAAACGCGACTCCCGAATTGGCCCACAAATATCTATCTGAATATGACTCAAAACGTTCTCCGGTACTGGAAATAAATACATTGGCTGCTTTGTTTTTCTTCTCACGTACTTAATCTTTTGACATCGCTCACATGATTTTATCGTCCATCATCATTAATTTTCTACTATTGCTAACTAACAAATTTGAGTCTGAAGGAGTAAGCTGATCAGACCCCTCCTCCGAGCTCTGGTTCTGAACTTTAGTGCCATCACCAAATTTTGGCTTAGGCGTAAGCTTTTTTTCAAAGTCATAGGATAAATCTCTACCCTTACTGTCTGCAGCGTTGCCCCCTGCATCGCAGCTGCAAACTACATAACGTTGGCCGTTGGCGTCTTGGTCTGAGGAATTCACCGTGGGCGGCTCGAACGATCGGGTGTCACTCCCTACCGGAAATTTGTTAGGTCGCGTGCCACATGGACTTCTCTTCTCTTCTCGCGCTTTTCCCTCTACCCCATTTTCGCCCTCCAGCCGCTTGGTTCCTCCCCACTCCTCAACGCTTCGTATGCACACAAGATCGTCTGCATACGGATGAAAGTCCAACACCTGATTTTCCTTTTTCAGATAACTTAAAATTTTCTCAAAAGAACACAAAAATACTTCATAATCATCCGTAAAATTTTCCCGTTCTAATTTACACTCGGTCAAATCTAAATCTTCATCTTCAATATTATTATTAATCTCAATGTCCCCCTCCTCTCCTTTTTTTATCTCTACCTTGAACGTTTCATTTTTGACTTCACATTTATCTAATTCAAACTCTGAACCTCCTCTTTTCATTGAATCATCATCCCGTTTAATATCACCCCCGCCTCGTGACTCTTATTCCTTGATCATTTTTATTCTGACTAAATCACCCGGATCAACCGGATTTCTACTAACAGTAAGTCCGTCCGAGTTCGCGTTACCCTTCCCTTTCCGATAAAAAAGTCTAAAATTAAAGTCCGACAATTTTAATTTCCAACGTAACAATTTCAAAGTAGGGTCTTTAAATTTATTCGTATAAATTATAGGCTTATGATCTGTAAAAATGTAAAATTCTGCATGATAAAGGTACGTTTTAAAATATAAAACTGCATATAAAATTGCAAGCATTTCCCGTTCGCACGTACTTTAGCGGCATTCAACTTTACTTAATACTCGCGACGCGTAAGCTACGGGGTGTTCAAAACCGTCGTCCTGTATTTGCGCGAGTACTCCCAATATCACGTACGCACTCGCGTCAGTCATTAAAATAAAACGTCTATTCAGATCCGGAAAACACAGACCTGGGCTATTAATGAGTTTATTTTTGAGCGTTTCGAATGCTTCTTGCTGTTGCGGGCCCCAAATAAATTCTACCTCTTTTCGTAATAGGTTTGTAATAGGTTTTGCGATTTTTGCGAATTGAAAAATGTACCGTCTGTAGTACAAGCAGACACCTAAAAATTCTTTACATGATTTAACCGTTTTTGGCACGGGGAACAATTTTAATGCTGAAAATTTACTATCGTCAATCTCGATTCCTTTTTTAGGTATTTGATGATTCAAGAATTTAACTTCCTCCTTTAAAAATACCGATTTTTCCGGTTGCAAAGATACTCCCATTCCTTAAGTCTTTCAAAAAAAGATTTAAGCAATTGAATAAGTTTTTCAATAGTTTCCGCGAATACAATTACATCGTCCATATAACTAAGTATACCCTCAAGCCCCTTCAGCAATTTCCTCAATGCTTTCATAAAACAACCCGGTGAATTTTTCAATCCCATTCCGAACGGACACAATTCGTTATGATTATCGTTTGAACTAAATGCTGATTTCCCCGCTGTTTTAGCCGCCAGCTTGATTTGATAAAACCCCTGCGCCAAATCGAAAACGCTATATACCTTACTACAATATAAACTGTCTAAAATAGCATTAATACTGGGTGTCAGTTGAATTTGCAATACCGTTACTGAATTTAACTTTCTGTAACCTAACACAAGACGTACATCACGCCCACCGTTCTCTTTAGGTTTTTTTGGCACACAAAAATTGGGAGAGTTATACGCACTATCGCTTTCGCGGATTATAACATTATCAAGCATCGTCCTGATTTTTTCCCTAATTTTTTCTCTAAGTGCATACGGCTGTTGAAATTATTTCACGTTAATTGGCTCTTCGGTCGTTGTTATTATTTCGTGTTCTATACCTTTTATGCATCCTAATTTATCGCCCAGTAAATAAAATTGAAAAGAAAATCTTGCTGTTAATTTAATAATCGCATTTTTATGACCTAGATATTTTTATGGCCTGATAAATTTTTCTAAATCGAACAATTCCAAAAGCTTGCGCAATCTCTCTCTGGATTCATCATCCATTGCTACATTTTCTATCACCTCGACCAGAGGTATTACTAACTTGATATTTTTATCACTGTCGTTCATCGCGTAAAACGTACACTGTTTATTTTTGACTGCCATAACCGATCCTCCTAACTTGACCCCTGGCCCTCCTTGTATTTTTTCCACGAAGCCTTTCTCTAAATTATAGTTCAAAGTATTTAGTGTGACCCATGTCTTTGTTTTTGCTGCCAGAAATACTTCGCGTGCCGCTGGTACATTATTAAAGTCGTATTTACTCATACCGATTTCAATGTTTCTTTTCATAAAATCAAGTTTACTCCCGTGAGTTTGCAAAAAACACGCGCCAATTATTGCACTCTGGTGGAGTGGAAAATTTTTATCTACTACGTGAAAAATGCATTTTATATTATTAATTTTAACTGATAAACAGCCTTTCGTTTTAACGGTATTTTCATTTATCCCCGTCAGTCTAACTATATACTTCTTATTTATACAAACGTTACTTTTTATTTTATCCTCTTTAATTAAATTTAACTCTGACCCAGTATCTAGAAGTGCATCTAAATTGTTTCCGACTATTTTTTCGTTACACAGAATATTTATTGTTGGACAATTGCATCCCCGATTCATCAATAAAACAACGCGTCTTTCCGTTTTTGGACGATATTTTACTTTACTCTCCTCATCACGTCCTGAAACGAGGTGCTCTATTCGTTTTTTGTTCCTAAGTATTTTTTGCGACTTTAGTTAAATAATCCGCCTTAATTGTGTCTCTCATGCAATATCTTTCTGTGTGCCCACGCACGTTGCACTCATTCAATTTTAATCTAAAAATCCTACAATCGGCTATCATGTGATTATTTTTTTTGACAAAAATCGCACTGACCTTACTCTCACCCTCCTTCGCTTCTCCCGAATTTGAATCTTTCTCGCTTTTAACTTCAACCCTTACTTCTTCTTTCTTTATTGTTTGATTACGTGGCTTTTCGCACCTTCGAGCTATGTGTTCCTCAAGTACGCAATTGTAACATTTGATACTTTTCCGTTTTCTACATCCCGTATCTTCTTTGATTTTTAAATAATTCTCTCGGCGCCGGCTTTTCTTCTAGCTGTCTGAAAACCATTTTATTTTCCGTAATGCATCTTTCAATAAATTGTGCTTTATCAATCGCGTCTTCAAAGTTACTCATTTTCTCTGTGATTAATTTGCCATTTATTTCCAGCTTTAAGGTGGAAGTTCCGCGATATATAGCAAATACATGGGAAAACACATGCAAAATGCAAACAACTCAAACACTATCTGAATTTTTAATATGTTGTCAATAAACATCTGATCTTTCAAAATATCACTTAAAAAATACAGGTATCCATGCTTTTTTTCGAGATAATTGGGTCCAAAAAATGTTAAATTTTACAGTTTAGGTATTACTACATATTGTGATTTGGTGAATTTCTATCTCAATTATCTCGGAAAAAAGCATGGATACCTGTATTTTTTAAGTGATATTTAGAAAGATCAAATGTTTTTTTACAACATATTCAAATTTCAGAATTAGTTTGAGTTGTGCACTGAGGCGGAACTACTACCTTAAGCCACGGATAAAACCCTCAATCGCTTGCCTATTTATGACGCTCGTCATAGTATGATTCTCCACCAGCGATTTTTTTGCACCCATAGTGAGCTTATTAATGTATCCTTTAACTCTAAGCCCCTAATTAAATGTAGTTTCGTTTTCGCCCTGATACAATGTTCCCAACTCTAAACTCACTGAAAAGTAATCACATTTTCTGTCATAAACCCTTGCAAGATCTGAAATAATTTCCTCCAAATTCAAATATTTTTTTTTCCCCAATTACCCAACGTCTCACCGTTCCCTTAAATGCTTATTTTGTATTATCAATAAAGTTGTTATTAAAAAAAAAATATCTTTATTTTTGAAACTATTAAACTTGATTCACCAAATTTTTAAATAGCTAACTTTTAGCTTATTCATTTATTTTTCAAGAGAGAAAAAAAATTTTCAAATGAATACTTGAATTTTTCACTTAATAATCATTCTTATTCGAAAGTAAAAGAAATTTATATTTATTATTTAATAATGAAAAATTATATTTTTAACTTACTTATTTTTCAAAGAAAAAAAATTTTTAAATTAATGTTTTAATTTTTGCCTTATCAATTATACTTATTTCAAAGTAAAAAAATTTAGATTTTTTTAATTAGTAATGAAAATAATGGTTTTATATGTATCAAAAAAAATTTTTACTTTATCCTGAAGCAAAATTTCTGAAATCGGACAGAAAAACAAAACTTTCGAAATTCGATAGCCTTTGTACGCAAAAGTCAAGTGTTATGCTTTAAAAAAAAGCCAGTTAAATTTTTTTTTTTAAATAATAATTTTTCTAAAAATTATAAACAATCAAACTTTTAGGTGACTATTTTTTTAAATCGCCATTTCTAGAGAACTATTTAATAAAAGTTTACAAAATTTTAACAACGACTTCACAAATAAGTAAAGAATTGAATGATAAATAAATTAAAAAAAAAAAATTTAATTTGTTTATAAAAAATTAATTTTTTAATAACCAAATAAAAATTTAATAAACTTCTCATATGGGTGGGCCAAAATTTTTTCAACGATATTTTTCTTTAAAGTGTTACCTATAAGTACGTGAAAAAAAATATTGGTAATATTCACAAGAACAAAAGTTGTGAATTTTTAAAGACCGCAAAACGAGCGCTGCGACGAGCGCGGCGAGGTGACGGAGCCACGGCGCACGACGCTACCGCTTCACGCGCGCTCGCATAACTATTTACATTTTCCGATTATTTTCAAAAATTGGGTTTCTTAATGACTGCGTTTTTACTTACCGTAAGTATGCTAATAAAAAATTTACTTTATATTTACATATAAATTTATATTCAAAAATATAAGTTTATTCATTACAAAATTATTTTTCGATTTCTAACTAATTTTGTTTTATTAAATACGAATTTATCACTACATTCTATGAACAAAAAATTGTTTGTGAGCTGAAATAACTTTACACTTTAATTTTTTAGTATTTACTGGTATGTAACAGTGGAATTGGCGTGTCCCTTTAATGGTTTTGGCTTTCGAGAAACGTGGCTCGAGTTTTTTTTTCATTTCTTCATACTCTTTCGTCATGACCATGCCAAAATTAATTTTTTTAAAAAAATTTTCAGCCCATTCAAAAAGAGTTTTTGTAGTTGTAATTTGGATGTTATTTTGTAAGCTTGCTCGATAAGCGTTTCTTTTTACGCATCCACCTATGCCATCACAGGCACCTTTTCCGTGTGAAGTAGCAAAGAAGTGCCATTCAGCTGAAATTTTGAAGTCCGCTCGGTGATGTAATAAATTTAAAAAATTAAATTTATTTTTATACTGCGACCCCGCGCCATCAGAAAAATAAAATAGTTTTTTAACGTTTTTGGTACCAAATTTTTTTTTCAAAAAAGAAATCATTTTTGCGTTGTACAAATATACTCCTGTAGCGTCATGATTTTCGACTTCTGACAAAACCACTTAATTGATGTTTCTCACAACATTATTATCTTTGCAATAAATTACATACACATGCAAAGAGGCTTGATCTTTGGACCAGTGTTGTGACTGTATAGCATCTTGTACATGAAATGAATAATTTTCTGAAAAATCCAGAGTAACCAAAAACTCTCCACTCTTCAGTGAATTTTTCAGCTTTTCAAGATACGCTGCTTGTGATTGGGCTATGTAATCATGTTTCAACACAATTGGGAGATCTTCTGCAAGACTTTCCGTAAAAATCTGTATATTTTCAGTTTTACTTAACAGTTGGCACCTTTTAAAAAAAAGAGACAGTATGAAAAAATAATAAAATTAAACAAAAAAATTATTTTTTAGAAATTATATAGTTTACGAAACCTGTCTGTTGTGACCCATTGATTATAAGTGATGCTGTCTATTTCACATTTTTGTAAATTTTCTGTTAAATCTTTGATAACTTGATTCGTTCCGGGACATTTTCGACAATCTACAATCTTGATCTTTTCCTTCATCGCCCTTATCAGTTTCTTTTTTTTCAAAGTTCTGTTTTTCGAATTGAATCGTTTCTTTTTTTTCATAAGCTTGGGTCTTACAGGAAGCACAAATGTAACAACCGAATAACTCTTTTAACTTTGGATCGCAATTTTCCGTTATAAACTTTAAATTTTTTCTGTAACAACTATGACCCTTTTTTTTCCACGGATTACAGCACTTTGGTGGAGGAGTCATAATAAAAACACACAAACTGAGAATAAACAACCGAAAACAACGCTAATCTTGCAGCAATGCAGGCTTCAGAGGCACACGTGTTTTTCTCATTGAACAAAAAAAAACAATCGAATAAAGCAATTGAGCTACTATTGTTTAAGCGCGCCATTTTTGCCGCTTAGCCAATGATTTCAAACTTTTAAATAAGGGAGTGAAAATGTGTTTTTTTCCAAAAAAATGTTTAAGATTTTGAAATGTTAATTGAAATATTTGCTTAAAAATATATAGTGATAAATTCGTATTTAATAAAACAAAATTAGTTAGAAATCGAAAAATAATTTTGTAATGAATAAACTTATATTTTTGAATATAAATTTATATGTAAATATAAAGTAAATTTTTTATTAGCATACTTACGGTAAGTAAAAACGCAGTCATTAAGAAACCCAATTTTTGAAAATAATCGGAAAATGTAAATAGTTATGCGAGCGCGCGTGAAGCGGTAGCGTCGTGCGCCGTGGCTTCGTCACCTCGCCGCGCTCGTCGCAGCGCTCGTTTTGCGGTCTTTAAAAATTCACAACTTTTGTTCTTGTGAATATTACCAAAATTTTTTTTCACGTACTTCTAGGTAACACTTTAAAGAAAAATATCGTTGAAAAAATTTTGGCCCACCCATATGAGAAGTTTATTAAATTTTCATTTGTTTATTAAAAAATTAATTTTTTATAAACAAATTAAATTTTTTTTTTTTAATTTATTTATCATTCAATTCTCTACTTATTTGTGAAGTCGTTGTTAAAATTTTGTAAACTTTTATTAAATAGTTCTCTAGAAATGGCGATTTAAAAAAATAGTCACCTAAAAGTTTGATTGTTTATAACTTTTAGAAAAATTATTATTTAAAAAAAAAACTTTACTGGCTTTTTTTTAAAGCATAACACTTGACTTTTGCGTACAAAGGCTATCGAATTTCGAAAGTTTTGTTTTTCTGTCCGATTTCAGAAATTTTGACTCCCTATTAGTATATAATACTTGTTTCTATTACTTAGCACTATTTTCTGCCTTCTGGAAGCTCGTTAAGTACGCCGCTTGTTGTCTGCGTTGACAAAAGTCCTCCTACGACTACCACTGCTTCGTGAGGCTGCTAACGATCTCGTCCTTGCTGACAAAGATTGTCCTTTTATGCGCACAGATGTGCGATCCAGCGGTGCACGATTGCCGTGATGCCAACGATGGCGCGAGGGTGCTAAACGTAAACTCGCACAATAAGAAAGTACTTTTATGGATTAAATTCTAGAATCCATACTTCCCTCCTTTTATTTTAATTAAAAAAAAGGGTACAAAAAATAATAGAATAAAGTTCACTCGCGTTCACTTGCCAGCTACCGATTATAAACCAGATTTTTTTTTATGGGGAAGTAAAAAAAAACTTTTTTTTTTTGAAATTTTGTTGAAAAAATTAAACCGCCACACGAATACCGCTACTAACACTGTTATAACCATAAATCAGGGGTCTAGTAATTCTAGTAACTCCGCGTAATTTACCTGGTCTAGTGAAGTTGTAGCACGCACACTGTGCTGCAGCTTGCTTGAAGCGGCTGAGCTTGAATGCCCGAGCCGATAATAAGGAACGATCAATGTTTTGGGAGCGATCGTAAATAGGGTAGCGTAATAAGTAATTGATGAACGTTTATAATTTTAAGTTAATAAGCTTGTGATTGATATTCAGGAATCGGAGATATAGGTAAGTCGTGTTAAGGGCGGTTAATTAATAAGAGCTCAATTAGGCTTTATAAGGTGATAATTTATGCCCCTGAGTCAGACTAAAATAAATCAAAACGCAAAAATATTTATGCACTCTTTCCGATTCAAAAGTTCCCACCTCGAATACGTAAAATACATCATGCACGCGTAAATTACTATCCACCTACTTCTCGGTCATAACACTATCGGCAGCTTACGCGCGCGCAAGAAAAACAAAGTAGTTAGCGATTTACAAAAAAAAGATGATCGTGGACGCATACTCGTTATTGTTATCATACACTAAGCAAAACTCACTCAAAGTCGCCGCAGGTGCACCTGTCCCAAACCGCTAGCTGTAAACAAAGCCACTCGGCTGTATGTAGCTCTCCAGGCTACGGTGGCTCCCAGCCGGCGTCTGGCTCAGCGTCGTCGTTTTATTATTGAGAATATCAAGTTGTCAGGCGATGACAACCTTCCTGTTGACTTGATCTTTCACGTGCGATAACTCACAAACACGTACGACACTGCAACCGATTTTTTCTATAGTGAATTCAAAGCGATCTAACGAAATTTAGCAACACTCGAGTTGAAAAAGAAGTGCACTCGAGACTATGCGTTTACTCTGGATACCGTTGGGCCCTCGTGCCACCCACCCCGATATTCTCTATCTTCTGGCTGATTTTGGACCCAAATGGCGCTCAGCGCCATAATCAAACTTGATTTCCCCGTCACACGGTAAACTGGATGAATAAATATTTGTAAGAAATGTCAAGAATTTATTGATGAACAATAACTATATCAAACAACTTTTAATATAATTATATAAAAGTCAAAAACTAAAGCAACTAAAAATTTTCTTGTGATTCTATTTAATTTGTTTACAAAAAATAGTTCGAACATTGATTCTTCTGATGAAAAGTCCCAGCTAGAATTATAGATCTATCGTCGTTTTTTTCAATTCTTTCAGTGCTAAATTTTTATAATATTTAATTATTTAACTTGTTCAAATAAAGTTAATGTTTGAAAAATTTTACGCATACTTTGTCAACGATGACCCTTGAAATGCTGACAAAAAAGTTACAAATGTTTTTTAAACAAATTTGAAATAACAAGTATTGTTAAAAATAAATACAATAATACAAAAAAAATTAAAGATAATAGAAAGAAAAAAAATGTATATATTTTCCCGAGTAATCGGACTCTGGCCTGCTATGGCTGAGCCTAAGACTCTGACCACTCCCGAGCAGACATTTTAATGCGGTGCGACTTCGGCCCGAGTTCGTATCCGAACTATCCGAAGCGATGCCGAATTTGGCTGCAGCTAGGCGGGGGCGTGGCGGGGACTTCGGCCCGAGCGCGTACTAGTGCATCTGGCCGAAGTTGCGGTATAAAGATGATTTCTACTAGAAATTAGAAATCCAGTGTAGTCAGGGTGTACACATAATGCTCCAGGAAATAGCTTTCCCAAGACGTTTTGACTTCAAGAGGGTGGACACCTTGAGCACCTGGTGATGGTTACGCCTTGGAGATAATTTCCCAGGAATTTTTGACTCCAGAAGAGTCAGGGTGGACACCTGGTGCACTTGGCGAAAGTTACGCCTCGGAGATGATTTCCCCAGGAAGTTTTGAGTCCGGAAGAGTCAGGGTGGATACCTGGTGCACTTGGTGATAGTTACGCTTTGGAGATGATTTCCCCAGGAAATTTTGAGTCTGGAAGAGTCAGGGAGGACACCTGGTGCACTTAGTAATAATTACGCCATGGAGGTCCACCCTGACCCTTGCGGAGTCAAAATTTCCTGGAGAAATTATCTCTAAGGCGTACCTATCGCCAAATGCACGGGTGCCCTTCCTGACCCTTCCGGACTCAAAATTTCCTGGGGAAATCATCTCCAAGGCCTAATTATCACCAGAAGGAGAAATCATCTTCGGGGATACTTACCACCAGGTGCTCCAGATGTCCACCCTCTTGAAGTCAAAACATCTTGGGGAAGCTATTTCCTGGAGCATTATGTGTACACCCTGACTACACTGGATTTCTAACCTCTAATAGGAATCATCTTTATACCGCAACTTTGGCTAGATGCACAAGTGCGCGCTCGGGCCGAAGTCCCAGCCGCGCCCCCAACCGAATTCGTACCGAGTTCGGAAGCTGAATTCGGCCCGACTTCGCGGGTTCGGCAGCCGCATTACAGTGTCTGCTCGGGCTGCACCAAGCTGCAGTATGACTATTGATGATTTGAGGTTATATATTAATTGCAACCCAAATAACTTAATTATTGTTTACTAAGCGTGGCAATTATTTTCATCACGGCCACCTTCGGTATTTCGATAAAGGAGTTCAAAATACATCTTATGAACTTGGGTGGCCGTCGTGGCGCGGTCTTGCACATGAATTTCCTACGGCAGCTAAACAAAACATTACTTCTTTTTATCACTTTTTCATTTTTTCTGCATAACTTTCTGCATTTATTTTCTCTTAACATTTAAAATATTTTTTCATCGAAGGTGATATTAAGAAATTTATTTGAGATATTTCTGATTTATAAACAAAAAGTCAGTATACTTGAAACATCAGGTAAAATCCATAGATGTACAAGTTGGTGCAACCATGCTACTGCATGCATTATCTACTCTAATGCAATTCTTCGGTAAATTAATGAGTGTTTGCTCATGAGGCTTGAAAAAAAAATGTTAATCAAATCACCCTTACAAATAATATATTATGGTGGCATGAATCTCATCACACATTGTTAGATAATGCATCACCCTGAAACCGTCGCAATGATGGCGGAGCTGAAAAAAATGCTTTTGTTAGAACTTCATAAAATCGCGTGTGTTACTTAGAAAAAAAGAAAGATCGAGAAAATATGGTGCGTCTGTACAAGTGCGTATGTGCGAAAAATTAACAAAAAATTGATTTTACTCGACTTAAGTCGTTTCTTCATCCGAGGCTTCATCTTTTTTAGTTTCATTGTGATGATAAAAAAAAAAAAAAAGAAACAAAAACAAATGTTTGTACCGAATTTTCTATTTTATTTTTTATTTTTTACATAGAGTTGATGAATGCGTTTACGCACCGTCAGGTGTCAGATGATGACCGGTGTATGAGGCTCAGAGTTTTTCTCTACTACCCAGTGCACCACGAAATCGTATGCATACTTTTTTGTGCAAGACTTTCTAAGGTGCGCGCGAGCTATAAAAAAAGTCGCGCCGGCCACCGAGCCCTGATGCATATGGCTGCTGCATGCGGTGCAACTCAAACCACGTTTTTGTACCAGAAAAGTGATCAAATGCAACAATAATGTAAACGTATTATTATTAATTAATCAATAAGAATTTTTTTTTTTACAATTTAATTAATCATTTTTATACCCCATCCCTGTAAGTCAATATAATATTGTTCATAAATGAATATTTCACCTTTCCTTTTCATTAAAGAATTTTTTTTTTATTTTTTCAAAAAACCAAATAAAATTTGTTTATTTATAAATTATATTGAAACAGATTATTTAAAAAAATAGCCATTAAATTAGCAGAAATATTCTGTATAAAATAGAAATAATAAAAACCGCAGAAATATTCTGATACGAGAGCCGCCGAGCCTCGCATTTAGCGACTTATATTATGGGTGCAGGCACCCGAAAATAAGGTGCACGCACCAGGGTTGAGTACTTTAGTAAAGTTTTCGACTTTACTAAAGTAAAGTGTAAAGTAAAGTAAAGTAAAGTGAGCACAGCAGCTGCAAACATCCGCACAGCGAGCACACAGCTGAACGAATGCCACGGCTCCCCAATGTATAGCCACCAAAGGAGTCAGGGCGTACACGTGGTGCCAAGGACGGCGATGACGCCCTGTAGATAATTTTCCCAGGAAGTCGTGATCCGGAGGCAAGGGTGGACAACTGGTGCACTTGGTGATAGTTACGCCTTGGAGATGATTTCCCCAGGAAATGAAATTTTGACTCCGGACGAGTCAGGGTGGACACCTGGTGCACTTGCTGATAGTTACGCCTTGGAGATGATTTCCCCAGGAAATTCTCTACTACCCAGTGCACCACGAAGTCGTATGCATACTTTTTTGTGCAAGACTTTCTAAGGTGCGCGTGAGCTATAAAAAAAGTCGCGCCGGCCACCGAGCCCTGATGCATATGGCTGCTGCATGCGGTGCAACTCAAACCACGTTTTTGTACCAGAAAAGTGATCAAATGCAACAATAATGTAAACGTATTATTATTAATTAATCAATAAGAATTTTTTTTTTTACAATTTAATTAATCATTTTTATACCCCATCCCTGTAAGTCAATATAATATTGTTCATAAATGAATATTTCACCTTTCCTTTTCATTAAAGAATTTTTTTTTTATTTTTTCAAAAAACCAAATAAAATTTGTTTATTTATAAATTATATTGAAACAGATTATTTAAAAAAATAGCCATTAAATTAGCAGAAATATTCTGTATAAAATAGAAATAATAAAAACCGCAGAAATATTCTGATACGAGAGCCGCCGAGCCTCGCATTTAGCGACTTATATTATGGGTGCAGGCACCCGAAAATAAGGTGCACGCACCAGGGTTGAGTACTTTAGTAAAGTTTTCGACTTTACTAAAGTAAAGTGTAAAGTAAAGTAAAGTAAAGTGAGCACAGCAGCTGCAAACATCCGCACAGCGAGCACACAGCTGAACGAATGCCACGGCTCCCCAATGTATAGCCACCAAAGGAGTCAGGGCGTACACGTGGTGCCAAGGACGGCGATGACGCCCTGTAGATAATTTTCCCAGGAAGTCGTGATCCGGAGGCAAGGGTGGACAACTGGTGCACTTGGTGATAGTTACGCCTTGGAGATGATTTCCCCAGGAAATGAAATTTTGACTCCGGACGAGTCAGGGTGGACACCTGGTGCACTTGCTGATAGTTACGCCTTGGAGATGATTTCCCCAGGAAATTCTCTACTACCCAGTGCACCACGAAGTCGTATGCATACTTTTTTGTGCAAGACTTTCTAAGGTGCGCGTGAGCTATAAAAAAAGTCGCGACGGCTGCCGAGCCCTAATGCATATGGCTGCTGCATGCGGTGCTACTCAAACCACGTTTTTGTACCAAAAAAGTGATCAAATGCAACAATAATGGAAACGTATTATTATTAATAAATCAATAAGACTTTTTTTTTTTACAATTTAATTAATCATTTTTATACCCCATCCCTGTAAGTCAATATAATATTGTTCATAAATAAATATTTCACCTTTCCTTTTTATTAAAGAATTTTTTTTTTATTTTTTCAAAAAACCAAATAAAATTTGTTTATTTATAAATTATATTGAAACAGATGATTAAAAAAAATAGCCATTTAATTAGCAGAAATATTTTGTATAAAATAGCAATAATAAAAACCGCAGAAATATTCTGATACGAGAGCCGCCGCACCGCGCGTTCAGCGACTTGTATGATTGGTGCACGCACCCGAAAATAAGGTGCACATACCAGGGTTGAGTACTTTACTAAAATTTTCGACTTTACTAAAATAGAGTGTAAATTAAAGTAAAGTAAAATGACCACAGCAGCTGCACACATCGGCACAGCGAGTACACAGCTGAACGAATGCCACGGCTCCCCGCTGTATAGCCACAAAAGGAGTCAGGGCGTACACGTGGTACCAAGGACGGCGATGACGACCTATAGATAATTTTCCCAGGAAGTCGTGACTCTGGAGGCCAGGGTTAACCCCTGGTGCCAAGAACAATGATGACCCCCTCTAGATGGTTTCCCCAGGAAGTTTTGACACCAAAGATGTCAGGGTGGACACCTGGTGCAGTTGGTGATAGCTACGACTTGGAGATGATTTCCGCAGGAAGTTTCAAATCCGAAGGGGTCAGGGTGGACACCTGGTGCATTTAACGATAGTTATGACTTGGAGATGATTTCCCCAGGAATTTACGAATCTAAAAAGAATCAGGGTTGACGTAAATCTCTTCATAGTCGTAACTTCCTGGGAAAGTCGTCTCCAAGGCAACATTATCTCTAGGTGCACAAGGTGTCCAATCAGCCCCCCCCCCCCCCCGATGTCAATACTTCCTGCGGAAATCATCTCCAAAGTGTTACTACCTACAAGTCCACAAGCTATTCGTCTAGACCCCAGCAGATTCAATACTTTTTGGGAAACTCATTTCCAAGGTGTAATTATCACCAGGTGGTTCAGATATACAACCGGCCTACTTCGAATTTGAAACTTACTGGGGAAATCATCTTCAAGTAGTAGCTATCGCCAAATGCGCCGAATGTCCACCCTAACCCCATTAGATTCGGAACTTCCTAAAGAAATCATCACCAAAGTGCAACTATTTCCAAGTGCACCAGGTATTCACCCTGACCCCTCCGGAGTCGAAAATTCCTAGGGAAATCATCTCCAAGTCGTAGCTATTGCTAAATGCACCGGTTGTCCACTCTGACCCCTTCGGACTCGAAACTTCCTGGAGAAATCCTCTGCAAGTCTTAGCTATCGCCATATACACCAGGTGTCTGCCCTGACCCCTTTGGATTCGAATCTTACTGGAGAAATCATCTCCAAGTAGTAGCTATCACCATTTACACCAGGTGAGCGCTCTGACTTCTCCGAAGTTAAAACTTCTTGGAACAATCCTCCTCAAGTCGAAGCTATCGCCATCTGCACCACGTGTCCACCCTGACCCCTTCGGATTTAAAACTTCCTGGGAGAATTATCTCTAAGTCGTAGCTATCGCAAAATGCACCAGGTGTCTACCCTGACCCTTCCGGAGTCAAAACTTCTTGGAGAAATCCTCTCGAAGTCATAGCTATCGTCATATGCACAAGGTGTCTACCCTGACCTCTTCGGATTCGGAACTTCCTAGAGAAATTATCTCCGAAGTGCAACCATCTACAAGTGCATCAGGTGTTCACCCTGATCCTTCTGGAGTCAAAACTTCTTGGAGAAATCCTCTGCAAGTCTTAGCTATCACCATATGCACCAGGTGTCCACTCCGACTTCTTCGGATTCGAAAATTCCTACGGAAATCATCTCCATGTCGTAGCCTCCGACATATGCGTGTCCGCCCTGACCCCTTTGGATTCGAAACTTCCTGGGGAAATCATCTACCAGTCGTAGCTATCGCAATGTGCACCGGTTGTCAACTCAGACTTCTTCGAATTCGGAACTTCCTAGAGAATTCATCTCCAAGGTGCAACTATCTCCAATTGCACTAGGTGTCCGCCCTGAACCCTTTGGATTTGAAATTTCATAGTAAAATCATCTCGAATTCGTAACTATCACAAAATGCCCCAGGCATCCACTGACTTTTTCGGGATCATAACTTCCTGAGGAAATCCTCCTGAAGTCGTAGCTTTCACCAAATGCACTGGGTGTTCAGCCTGACCCCTTTGGATTCGAATCCTCCTGGGGAAATCATCTCCAAGTCGTAGCTATCGCCAAATGCACCAGGTTACACCCTGACCCCTTTCGATTCAAATCTTCTTGAAGAAATCCTCTCCAAATCGTAGCTATCGCCATATGCACCAGATGTCCGCCCTGACTTCTTCGATGTCAAAATTTCCTGGGGGAATCATTTCCAAGTCGTAGCTATCACTAAATCACGAGTTGTTGATCCTGACCCCCTCGGATTCAAATCTTCCTGGGGAAATAATCTCCAAGTCATAGCTATTGCCAATTGGACCGGTTGTCCACCCTGACCCTTTTGGACTCGGAACTTCCCAGAGAAATCATCTCTGAATTGCAACTATCTTTAAGTGCACCAGGTGTCCGCCCTGACTTCTTCGGAGTCAAAACATTCTGGGGAAATTATTTCCAAAACGTAGCTATCGCCATATACACCAGGTGTCTGCCCCGACTCCTCCGGAGTTAAAATTTCCTGGGGAAATCATCTCCAAGTCGTAGCTATCGCCATATGCACCAGATGTCTACCCTGACCCTTCCGGAGTCAAAACTTCGTGGAGGAATCCTCTCGAAGTCGTAGCTATCACCAAGGCACCTGGTGTCCACCCTTACCCCTTCGAACTCAAAACTTCCTGGGGAAATCATATCCAAGTCGTAGCTACCGCCAAAAGCACCAGGTGTCCACCATGACTCATCCGAAATCAAAATTTCTTGGAGAAATCCGCTCCAAGTCATAGCTATCGCAATATGCACCAGTTGTCCGCCCTTACTCTTCCAGATTCGAAACTTCCTGGGGAAGTCAACCCCAAGTCGTCGCTATAACCAAATACACCAGGAGTCCGCCCTGACTCCTCCGGAAATAAAACTTTCTGGGGAAATCATCTCCATGTCCTAGCTATCGCCATACACACCAGGTGTCTGCCCTGACACCTCCAGAGTTGAAACTTCCTGGAGAAGTCCTCTCCAAGTCAAATCTATCACCATATGCACCAGGTGTCAACCCTGACTTTTTCGGGGTCAAAACAACCGGGGGAAATCATCTCCAAGGATCAACTATCTCCAAGTGCACCAGGTAACTGCCCTTACTTCTTTAGAGTCAAAACTTCCTAGAGAGATCCTCTCCAAGTCGTAGCTATCCCAATATGCACCAGGTGTCCACCCTGACTTCTTCGGAGTCAAAACTTCCCGGGGAAATCATCTCCAAGTCATCGCTGTAACCAAATACACCAGGAGTCCGCCCTGACTCCTCCAGGAATAAAACTTTCTGGGGAAATCATCTCCATGTCTTCGCTATCGCCATACACACCAGGTGTCTGCCCTGATACCTCCAGAGTTGAAACTTCCTGGAGAAATCCTCTCCAAGTCAAATCTATCACCATATGCACCAGGTGTCATCCCTGACTTCTTTGGGGTCAAAACAACCGGGGGAAATCATCTCCAAGGATAAACTATCTCCAAGTGCACCAGGTAACTGCCCTTACTTCTTCAGAGTCAAAACTTCCTAAAGAGATCCTCTCCAAGTCGTAGCTATCCCAATATGCACCAGGTGTCCACCCTGACTTCTTCGGAGTCAAAACTTCCCGGGGAAATCATCTCCAAGTCATCGCTATAACCAAATACACCAGGAGTCCGCCCTGACTCCTCCAGGAATAAAACTTTCTGGGGAAATCATCTCCATGTCTTCGCTATCGCCATACACACCAGGTGTCTGCCCTGATACCTCCAGAGTTGAAACTTCCTGGAGAAATCCTCTCCAAGTCAAATCTATCACCATATGCACCAGGTGTCATCCCTGACTTCTTCGGGGTCAAAACAACCGGGGGAAATCATCTCCAAGGATCAACTATCTCCAAGTGTACCAGGTAACTGCCCTTACTTCTTCAGAGTCAAAACTTCCTAGAGAGATCCTCTCCAAGTCGTAGCTATCGCCATATGCACCAAGTGTCCACCCGGACTTCTTCGGAGTCAAAACTTCCCGGGGAAATCATCTCCAAGTCGTAGCTATTGACGTATAGACCAGGTGGCCGCCCTGACTCCTTCGATTTCGAAACTTCCTAGAGAAATCCTTTCCAAGTCAAAGCTATTACCGAATGCACATGGAGTTCACTCTGACCCCTTCAAATCTGGAATATACTAGAGAAATCATCTCTAAGGTGCAACTATCTCCAATCGCACCAGATGTCCGCCCTGATCCGTTTGGATTTGATACTTCCTGGGGAAATCATCTACCAGTCTTAGCCAGCACCAAATGGACTGGGTGTCCGCCTCAACCCCTTTGGACTTGAAACTTCTTGGGGGAATTATCGCTAAGTCGGAGCTATCGCCAAATGCACCAGGTGTCAACCCTGACCCTTCCGGAGTCAAAACTTCTTGGAGAAATCCTCTCGAAGTCGTAGCTATCGCCATATGTACAAGGTGTCCACCCTGACCTCTTCAGATTCGGAACTTCCTAGAGAAATTATCTCCGAGAAGCAACTATCTCTAAGTGCTTCAGGTGTCTTCCCTGACTTTTTCAGAGTTAAAACTTCCTGGAGAGATCCTCTCCAAATCGTAGCTATCGCCATATGCACCAGGTGTCCACCCTGACCCTTTTGGATTCGAAACGTCCTGGGGAAATCATCTCCCAGTCGTAGCTGTCGCTATTTGCATCAGGTGTCCACCCTGACTTCTTCGGAGTCAAAACTTCCCAGGGAGATCATCTCCAAGTCGTAGCTATTAACGTATACAAAAGCTGGCCACCCTGACTCCTTCGATTTCGAAACTTCCTAGAGAAATCCTTTCCAAGTCGTTGCTATCACCAAATGCACATGGTGTTCACTCTGACCCCTTTAAATCTGGAATATACTAGAGAAATCATCTCTGAGGTGCAACTATCTCCGAGTGCAACATGGGTCTGCCCTGACTTCTTCAAAGTCAAAACTTCCTGGAAAAATCCTCTTCATGTCCTAGCTATGGCCACATACACCAGGTGTCCGCCCTGACTCCTCCAGAGTTGAAACATCCTGGAGAAATCCTCCCCAAGTCGAATCTTTCACCATATGCACCAGGTGTCAACCCTGACTTCTTCGGGGTCAAAACTTCCCGGGGAAATCATCTCCAAGTCATCGCTATAACCAAATACACCAGGAGTCCGCCCTGACTCCTCCAGGAATAAAACTTTCTGGGGAAATCATCTCCATGTCTTCGCTATCGCCATACACACCAGGTGTCTGCCCTGATACCTCCAGAGTTGAAACTTCCTGGAGAAATCCTCTCCAAGTCAAATCTATCACCATATGCACCAGGTGTCATCCCTGACTTCTTCGGGGTCAAAACAACCGGGGGAAATCATCTCCAAGGATCAACTATCTCCAAGTGTACCAGGTAACTGCCCTTACTTCTTCAGAGTCAAAACTTCCTAGAGAGATCCTCTCCAAGTCGTAGCTATCGCCATATGCACCAAGTGTCCACCCGGACTTCTTCGGAGTCAAAACTTCCCGGGGAAATCATCTCCAAGTCGTAGCTATTGACGTATAGACCAGGTGGCCGCCCTGACTCCTTCGATTTCGAAACTTCCTAGAGAAATCCTTTCCAAGTCAAAGCTATTACCGAATGCACATGGAGTTCACTCTGACCCCTTCAAATCTGGAATATACTAGAGAAATCATCTCTAAGGTGCAACTATCTCCAATCGCACCAGATGTCCGCCCTGATCCGTTTGGATTTGATACTTCCTGGGGAAATCATCTACCAGTCTTAGCCAGCACCAAATGGACTGGGTGTCCGCCTCAACCCCTTTGGACTTGAAACTTCTTGGGGGAATTATCGCTAAGTCGGAGCTATCGCCAAATGCACCAGGTGTCAACCCTGACCCTTCCGGAGTCAAAACTTCTTGGAGAAATCCTCTCGAAGTCGTAGCTATCGCCATATGTACAAGGTGTCCACCCTGACCTCTTCAGATTCGGAACTTCCTAGAGAAATTATCTCCGAGAAGCAACTATCTCTAAGTGCTTCAGGTGTCTTCCCTGACTTTTTCAGAGTTAAAACTTCCTGGAGAGATCCTCTCCAAATCGTAGCTATCGCCATATGCACCAGGTGTCCACCCTGACCCTTTTGGATTCGAAACGTCCTGGGGAAATCATCTCCCAGTCGTAGCTGTCGCTATTTGCATCAGGTGTCCACCCTGACTTCTTCGGAGTCAAAACTTCCCAGGGAGATCATCTCCAAGTCGTAGCTATTAACGTATACAAAAGCTGGCCACCCTGACTCCTTCGATTTCGAAACTTCCTAGAGAAATCCTTTCCAAGTCGTTGCTATCACCAAATGCACATGGTGTTCACTCTGACCCCTTTAAATCTGGAATATACTAGAGAAATCATCTCTGAGGTGCAACTATCTCCGAGTGCAACATGGGTCTGCCCTGACTTCTTCAAAGTCAAAACTTCCTGGAAAAATCCTCTTCATGTCCTAGCTATGGCCACATACACCAGGTGTCCGCCCTGACTCCTCCAGAGTTGAAACATCCTGGAGAAATCCTCCCCAAGTCGAATCTTTCACCATATGCACCAGGTGTCAACCCTGACTTCTTCGGGGTCAAAACTTCCTGGGGAAATCATCTCCCAGTCGTGGCTTTCGCCAAATGAACCAGGTATCCACCCTGACCCCTTCGGATTCGAAACTTCCTAGAGAAATCATCTACGAGATGCAACTATCTCCAATTGCACCAGGGGTCCGCCTTGACCCCTTTGGATTTGAAACTTCCTGGGGAAATCATCTACCAGTCGTAGCCAGCGCAATGTGGACTGCGTGTCCACCCTGATCCCTTTGGATTTGAAATTTCCTGGGGAAATCATGTACCAGTCGTAGCCAGCGCAAAATGCACTGGGTGTCCACCCTGACCCCTTCGGATTCGAAACTTCCCAGAGAAATCATCTCAAAGTCGTAGCTTACGCCATATGCACTAGGTTTCCACCCTGACACCTTCGGATCTGAAACTTCCTGGAAAATCATCTCCCAATCAAAGCTTACGCAAAATGCACTGGGTGTCCCGCTTGACCCCTCTGGATTTGGAACTTCATAGAGAAATCATCTCTGAGGTGCAACTATCTCCAAGTGCACCAGGTGTCCGCCCTAATTTCTTTAAAGTCAAAACTTCCTGGAGAAATCCCTTCCAAGTCGTAGCTATTGCCATATGCACGAGACGTCCACCCTTCAGATTCGAAACTTCCTGAATGAATCATTTCCAAGTCGAAGCCATCGCCATATGCACCAGGTGTCAACCCTGACCCTTCCGAAGTCGAAAATTCTTGAAGAATTCCTCTCCAAGTCGTAGCTATCACCATATGCCCCAGGTGTACACCCTGACTTCTTCGGGGTCAAAACATCCTGGGGAAATCCTCTCTAAGTCGTAGCTATCACTAAGACACCAGGTGTCTACCCTGACCCCTTTGAATTCGGAACTTCCTAGAGACATCATCTTCAAGGTGCAACTATCTCCGAGTGTACCATGTGTCCACCCTGACTTCTTCGATTTCGAAACTTCCTAAGGAAATCCTTTCCAAGTCGTAGCTATTGCCAAATGCACCGGGTGTCCACCCTGACCCCTTTGGATTCGAAACTTACTGGAGAAATCATCTCCAAGTCGTGGCTATCGCTATCTGCACCACGTGTCCACCCTGACCCCTTTGGACTTGAAACTTCCTGGGGGAATTATCTCTAAGTCGTAGCTATTGCCAAATGCACCAGGTGTCCACCCGGACCCTTCCGGAGACAAAACTTCTTGGAGAAATCCTCTCGAAGTCGTAGCTATCGTCATATGCACCAGGTGTCCGCTCGGACTTCTTCGGATTCGAAAATTCTTACTGAAATCATCTCCAAGTCGTAGCTACCACCATATGCACCAGGTGTCTACCCTGACCCCTTTGGATTCGAAACTTCCTGGGGAAGTCAACCCTAAGTCGTCGCTATCATTATATACACCAGGTGTCCACCCCGTCTTTTCCTGATTCGAAACTTCCTGGGGAAGTCAACCTCAAGTTATCACTATAACCATATACACCAGGAGTCCGTCCTGACTCCTCTAGAAATGAAACTTCCTGGAGAAATCCTCTTCAAGTCTAATCTATCGACATATGAACCAGGTTACCGTCCTGACTACTTCGGGGTCAAAATTTTCTGGGGGAATCATTTCCAAGTCGTAGCTATCACTAAATCACGAGGTGTTGATCCTGACCCCTTCGGATTCAAATCTACCTGGGGAAATCATCTCCAAGTCGTAGCTATTGCCAAATGCACCGGGTGTCCACCCTAACCCCTTCGGACTCGGAACTTCCCAGAGAAATCATCTCTGAAGTGCAACTATCTTTAAGTGTCCCTAGTGTCCACCCTGACTTCTTCGGAGTCAAAACATTCTGGGGAAATTATTTCCAAGTCGTAGCTATCGCCATATACACCAGGTGTCTGCCCTGACTCCTCCGGAGTTAAAATTTCCTAGGGAAATCATTTCCAAGTCGAAGCTTTTGCTAAATGCACCGGTTGTCCACCCTGACCTTTTCGGATTCAAAACTTCCTGGGGAAATCATCTCCAAGTCGTAGCTATCGCCATATGCACCAGATGTCTACCCTGACTCTTCCGGAGTCAAAACTTCGTGGAGAAATCCTCTCGAAGTCGTAGCTATCACCAAGGCACCTTGTGTCCACCCTGACCCCTTCGAACTCAAAACTTCCTGGGGAAATCATATCCAAGTCGTAGCTACCGCCAAAAGCACCAGGTGTCCACCATGACTCATCCGGAGTCAAAATTTCTTGAAGGAATCCTCCCCAAGCCGTAGCTATCGCCATATGCACCAGTTGTCCGCCCTGACTCTTCCGGATTCGAAACTTCCTGGGGAAGTCAATTCCAAGTCATCGCTATAACTAAATACACCAGAAGTCCGCCCTGACTCCTCCGGAAATGAAACTTTCTGGGGAAATCATCTCCATGTCCTAGCTATCACCATACACACCAGGTGTCTGCCCTGACTCCTCCAGAGTTGAAATTTCCTGGAGAAATCCTCTCCAAGTTAAATCTATCACCATATGCACCAGGTGTCAACCCTGACTTCTTCGGGGTCATAACTTCCTGGGAAAATCCTCTCCAAGTCGTAGTTATTGCCAAATTCACCGGGTGTCCACCCTGACCTCCTCGGATTTGAAACTTCCTGGGAAAATCATCTCCATGTCGTAGCTATCACCAAATGCACCAAGTGTCCACTCTGACCCTTTCGGAGTCAAAACTTCTTGGAAAAATCCTCTCGAAGTTGTAGCTATCACCAAGGCACCAGGTTTTCACCCTGACTTTTTCGGACTTGAAACTTCCTGGGGGAATCATTTCCAAGTCGTAACTATCGCCAAAAGCAACAGGTGTCCACCATGACCCATCCGGAGTCAATTTTCTTTGAGAATTCCTCTCCAAGTCGTAGCTATCGCCATATTCACCAGGTGTCCGCCCTGACTTCTTCGGGGTCAAAACTTCCTGGGGAAATCCTCTCATAGTCGTGGCTATCACTAAATCACGAGGTGTTGTCCCTGACCCCTTCGGATTCAAATCTTCCTGGGGAAATCATCTTCAGGTCGTAGCTATTGCCAAATGCACCGAGTGTCCACCCTGACCCCTTCGGACTCGGAACTTCCCAGAGAAATCATCTCTGAAGTGCAACTATCTTCAAGTGCACCAGGTGTCCGCCCTGACTTCTTCGGAGTCAAAACATTCTGGGTAAATCATTTCCAAGTCGTAGCTATCGCCATATACACCAGGTGTCGGCCCTGCCTCCTCCGGAGTTAAAATATCCTGTGAGAATCATTTCCAAGTCGTAGCTATTGCCAATTGCACTGGTTATCCACCTTGACCCCTTCGGATTCGAAACTTTCTGGGGAAATCATCTTCAAGTCGTAGCTATCGCCATATGCACCAGATGTCTACCCTGATTCTTCCTGAGTCAAAACTTCTTGGAGAAATTCTTTCGGAGTCGAAGCTATCACCAAGAAACCAGGTGCTCACCCTGACCCCTTCGAACTCGAAACTTCCTGGGGAAATCATATCCAAGTCGTAGCTATCGCAAAATGCCCCAGGTGTCCACCCTGACTCTGCCGGAGTCAAATTTTCTTCGAGAAATCCTCTCCAAGTCATAGCTATCGCCATTTGCTCCAGGTGTCCACCCTGACCCCTTCGGACTCGAATTTTCCTTAGGGAATCATCTCCAAGTCGTAGCTATCGCCATATGCACCAGATGTCCACCCTGACCCTTCCGGAGTCAAAACTTCTTGGAGTAACCCTCCAAGTCGTAGCTATCGCCATATGCACCAGGTTTCTGCCCTGACCCCTTCAAATTCCGAACTTTCTAAAGAAATCATCTTCAAAGTGCCACTATTTCCAAGTGTACCAAGTGTCCGGCCTGACTTCTTCGGAGTCAAAACTTTCTGGGGAAATCATCTCCAAGTTGTAGCTATTGCTAAATGCACCGGTTGTCCACCCTGACCTCTTCGGATTCGAAACTCCCTGGGGAAATCATCTTTAAGTCTTAGCTATCGCCATATGCACCAGATGTCTACCCTGACTCTTCCGGAGTCAAAACTTTTCGGAGAAATCCTCTCGAAGTCGTAGCTATCACCAAGGCACCAGGTGTCTACTCTGACCCCTTCGAACTCAAAACTTCCTGGGGAAATCATATCCAAGTCGTAGCTACCGCCAAAAGCACCAGGCGTCCACCATGACTCATCCGGAGTCAAAACTTCTTCGAGAAATCTTCTCCAAGTCGGAGCTATCGCCATATGCACCAGTTGTCCGCCCTGCCTCTTCCGGATTCGAAACTTCCTGGGAAAGTCAACCCCAAGTCGTCGCTATAACCAAATACACCAGGAGTCCGCCCTGACTTCTCCGGAAATGAAACTTTCTGGGGAAATTATCTCCATGTCCTAGCTATCGCCATACACACCAGGTGTCTGCCCTGACTCTTCCAGAGTTGAAACTTCCTTTAGAAATCCTCTCCAAGTCAAATCTATCACCATATGCACCAGGTGTCAACCCTGACTTCTTCGGGGTCAAAACTTCCTGGGACAATCCTCTCCAAGTCGTAGCTATTGCCAAATTCACCGGGTGTCCACCCTGACCTCCTCGGATTTGAAACTTCCTGGGGAAATCATCTCCATGTCGTAGCTATCGCCAAAAGTAACAGGTGTCCACCATGACCCATCCGGAGTCAAATTTCTTGGAGAAATATTATCTAAGTCGTAGCTATCGCCATATGCACCAAGTATCCACCCTGACTTCTTCGGGGTCAAAACTTCCTGGGGAAATCATCTCTTCAATTCAAATTTTTAAATGAAAATTTCAAATAGCTAGTTGTTTTAGCTAAGAGCTAAGCAGAAGTTTTTGTATTGCTTGCGCAAGCCAAGTAACAGGGATTTAGGCACAGTAAAATAATTATTGCTCTATATTGCGCGGTTATTGGGCGCTGGAGCAGAAAATTCTGTATGGATTGGTTAATATTTCGAGTGGGAAGTTGCATCGACGTATATAATTATTCATTAATTTCCAGGAGTGAGGGAAGTTCACAGTTTTTGCCGTGATTTTAAGTTCGCTAATTAGTTTAGTCAAAAGTATTTTTAACGTTCGATGAAAATTCTGTAATGTATATGATAGTCTTGAGCTGAACGGTTTTGAAGATACAATTTAAATTTTAGTTCTGCTTTTCGCAGTCACATTCAAAATTAAAAAAAAGTAAAATTACTTAATATTATCAAATAAAAAAAAATTATTCTTTAGGTTCCTAAACGATTTGAGTTTTAATTTGTCATTGTTTAGTTCGCTATGAAACTTCAAATTCAATATAAGTATTTTGTCTTAGTGTTTTTATAATTTTTAATATGTTTAAATTTTTGCGCTCAAAAACAAAAAATTTTTTCTCCTACCCTGGCTGAAAGTTCGTTGAAAATTCCCTCATATCGGGCTCGAAAAGGCCAAATTGGCCCCCGCAATATGGTGGCCTGTGTCGAGGAATTGAAGCGAGTTTGACTCCCGCGGTCCAACCAAAATAACCCATCACCCAATTCATGGAACTTGGTTTTGCCTGGAACTCGAATTCTTGGAATTAAAAAATTTTGTTACTATCATGACACGTCATAACAAAAAGTCAGGATAGTGACCACTATTTAGAAATATGTCACGACAGTGACCACTTATTGCAAGTGTGTGTGCGCGCGTGCGTGTATTATTATATATTTTTGTAGGTCATAGTAATTTTTGGTGTTTTTGGAGGACTGAAAATTAAAGACATGATGTTAGTAAAGAATGCTAATACAGCTCAAGTAGGTCAACTTTGGAAAGTATCAATAAATCAAGTTGATTGAAGGTCTGAATATCAGTTCACAGTTAATGAACAACAGCATAGTTTGATAAACAAGTATATTAATCTTCGCCCTCAGAATCCAAGAGTTACGAACTTTTTTTTGGAATTAAAATTCAACACATGTTTTAATAAGGTAATAATAAACAAAATAATTTTTTAATCAGTTAGAATTTCAATTAATTTTTCATTTCAGACTATAAACCAGGTTGACTTATATTCCACACCAAAGAAAGTTGCAAAATTTTTAAACTTACCAAACTTTCACCTATATAAACATGAGGCCTTTCGCAAGACTGCAGCTACATGGATGGCTAATTCGAATAGCTCAGTATCAGGTATACAAAAATAAGGAAACTGGGTTGTGAAAATATAATATTTAATTAATTATTTTGAAATGTTTAAATTGAACAAAGTGAATAAAAAAGTTTCATAAAGTGTAATTTTTAAAATTTATTTTTTCCAATTCGTACACCTTAAAACTTAAATGTAAAAAAAAGTTCTTAACTAATATTATTGATAGTAATTACTTTATTTTTTATCAGTTAAATAATTATTATGAATAGTTAATCCATTGACTGTACAAGCATGAAATTGAACAGATGATTGATTGGAACAATCTTCAACACAATTGTCTAACCGCATTCTTTTTACAGGTAAGTGTGCATTACTAGATTGATGAGCTGGCTTACTGTCATAATTATTCATGCGTGCAGGCAATTTGTCTGTAGTATCAATAGGAACCTCATCAACACTATCTTCATTTATTGGTACAATATTTGGCTCATCATTTGGATTGGCATATGAATTGAAATGGACATCCGTATCATCATGCTCATTTTCAGAAACTTCAGTAGAATGATTGTCAAGATGATTTATAGGTGATAACTGATGATTAGCTACACTGAGTTGATTATTAGTTTCTTCTGCTGAAACATTAGCACCAGGTAAGACACGCTTTTGATGAGCTGATATTTTTGCCACACTATAATTTTGATTATTAAAGTTAGGATAGTTGTTGATCTAACGAGAAAGATTAAGCTAACGTTTTTTAGTAAGCGTTTTTGCAAGTTGCCGTTTTTTTTTAAAAACAACTTTAAACTGAATAAATTCAGTCGATTTATTTTGAGTAAAAACTCAAAAAATTTTGACATTTTCAATCAAAATAAAAAAATATAAAATTAAAAAACTCAAAAATTTTTTGAGTTTTTACTCAGAATAAATCGACTGTAAAAAACGTAAGCTTAATCTCGATCGTTAGATCAACAACCATCCTAACTTTAATAATTTGAATTATTAATTACGAACAAAAACCAAAAATCATTGAATTATTTACTATAATTTTGATTTACCAATGGAGATTTAACTACATTAGAGACAACAATAGGCTTTTTAAATTTAAAACAAGAGACTCTTGGTATATTAAGAGTGTTATTTTTTGCTCCACTTGGTGAATTTACAGATGTGTTTTTTGATGTGCAGGCCAAACTAAAAAATTTTTTTTTTTACAAATAAATGTCCATTTTTAGATACAGTTGGTTCTGACAAATTATTAACTATAGTAGCATTACTAGAATCTTCTCTAGCTGCAGATAAAGCTGCTGATACAGTTCCAGTCACTATTCCTTTGTAGATTCTACTTCTGTTGGCAACTCAATGCTCAACATAACCATCAGCTACTGCACCAGAATTCCAACCAAAAGCTTGCTTCAATAGTGCTGTATTACGACCTGCATTTGAAAGTAAAGTAGCAGCAGTTCTTCGTAAGCAGTATCCAGTGTAACGCTCAATATTGTCAAGATTTAAAAACAAAGCAATTGTTTTGGGTTCAGAGCTGAAAGTATTCTTTCCAATTACTTATCTTTTACATTTCCCATTATTAAATTGGGCAAAAAACCTATTCGTTTCTGTATCAGCAGGTCTCAATAAAGTGTAATCTTTAACAATCTGATAAAAGTGTCGACTAATAAAAAAAGTTCTTGGATGATAGTTTTTATTTTCTTTAACATGGACTGAAAAAGTGGTCCCATTATCATCTACATCGTTGAGAGTCAATCGGGTAAATTCTTTGGTTCTCAACCCACCGCAAATGCCAAAAATCAAAATAACCTGAAAAGCACAGTATACATTGAAATTTATGGAAAATTTTTTCACACAATACTATAACTACTTACAAAATAAATAAAAAAATATACCTTATCAGCTAGATATAGATGATCACCAAATTTTAAAAACTGTCTGATTTGAGGTACAGTCAGAGCTGCTGCTTTAACAGGTTTGTAGCCTTTAATATTATAACTAAGTAATTTTTTCAATTTCTTGAAATTGTTTAAATTTACATTATCTTTTATATCTATTGTGCTTTTCAACATGCACCAAAGCGACCACAATATTGTTGGTTTCAACTTTTCTGAGAATTCACGAAAATATACTAACAAGACATTTTCGTCAACAGCTCTAGCTCCATTTTCTTTTTTCCACTTACAAAACTCATCATAAGCTAACAGTTACTGCTTCGAAGATTTTGCTGGTAATAGGTTATCCGAAATATCCTGAGCCTTTGCATCAAAGTTTTTGACAAACTGTTCTTCAAATTCATCATCAGAATTGGAACTGTCTGAATCAGACATGTTTCATAGTTGCAATTAATTAAAATGTACACTTGAAATTGCTGCAATTGAACCAAAACAAAGTGCACTTTACTGCGAGAGCAACCAAACAAGATAGATGACGTGAAGGCGTTCTACAATAACGATTATACCTACAATAAACGAAAAATGAAAATTCAATGGAAAAATTTATCCTTAATAAAATTATAGTTTTATGATTTTGTGGTTACGAACTTTCGGCCGGGTAGAAGAAAAAAATGTATGCACATCTCGGGGCAAGATCACGTTTTCGCCCGGCGGTGTGTAATATACTATTATAAATAAACAGGAAGTTTTGGTTAAATCACTGCTTACGACATTCCGTTTGACTGATTTAGACTGAGTTTTGCTTTAACTGGTCGAAAATAGTTAAATTAGTTTCCAAATTTATTTGATAAAATTTTTGAGTTTAGTGTATAGAATTAAATCATTCATTAATTGACGTAACTTAGATTTTCGCAATAAGTATTTTACATTATGCGTGTGACGGAGAAATTTACAAATAAAGCCTGCCTTGAATTTTGATTCGTAAAGTTTGTATAATAAATATTAAAAATTAATATTACAACAAATATAAAAATTTTAAAAAGTGATAATGTAGTTAAATTAGCTAGAGCCTAAGTTTTTACTCAATGTTAACAATATTTAAGTATCATATAAAAAAAAATAAATAAAAAATCATTGTTGAGTAGTCGAGAAAGTTTTGTTAAATCTATGATAATGTCCGAATATTAATTAGAATTTGAATTCTGGAAATACACTCAATTTAGTACACAAAAATTGTATGAGAAAAGTTTATATTTCACTGGTGAAGCTGCTTCTGTCCTTGATGCGAATGTTGCTGTATCGTTGTTTTTTGGAATCAGTTGTCAGCAGATCGCAGAGTATAGTGCAGGTTGGTGTAAACGGTGACGTTGCAGCGGTGCGCTCATCAAATTATATCATGCTATGTTGCTGGTTTTGATAAATGTGCTGTTACTGGTGCATTCAGTAGGTGCTCCAGTCGGTATTACGTCGATCGGAGAGGTAGTTGGATTCGCAATGTGGTTAGCTTACAAGGATTATTATCGCAATTCTTCAACTCATCGAGGTGTATTAAAAGGTAAATACTTTTACATTTGTTATCAATCAATCATTGTTTGTTCCTAAAAAAAAATTCAAACATCCATCTGATACCTGAGTGTCGACGGATAGTAAAAAAAAATTCTTTTCTTAGGACTTCGGCGTGTTTGTGAGTATAGTACTTTGATTGTTACTATTTTTATTAAATAATTGCCAGAGTTAAGTTGTCAACTGTCGTTATTTCATAAATTAATTGTTTGCAGGTTGTATTGAAAGATTCGTGGATGTGGCTGTATGGTTGGGTCGCGTGCTGCAGGTGCATTGCGGGTGCGTTGGCGGAAAAGTCGACCGTGGCTGGAGGTATAGCGGGTCTGCATGCGGCGGGCGCACTTAGCAGGCCAGTGGTCGCAAAGATTCATGGCTATAGTAGAGTCTTAAGCGTGTTTCCGGATAGACAGTTGATCAAATTTGGTTTGAAAATGAAGTGTTTCTTTTTATTTTTGTCTATCTATTTTGCTAAAATTATTATTATTTTCCGAAGATAGGATAGTATATTCATTCATTTAAAATTATTATTATCATTATTTTCAATTATTTAATTATTTATTTATGTTATTATAATTTTTTTTTGTTTTTTTTTTTTTATTTTACTTGTTCATTTATTCATTTATTTGTTTATATATATATATATATATATTCAAATTATTTGTTTTTCAACGTTTTGTTTTGTTTTTCACGGCTCTGCGACGTGAAGCGGTGGTTTTGTATTCGAGTCTGGTGCTTTTAGAGAGGTTGTGGGCATTGCCGAGATTTGTGGAGGTGAGTCCACGTCGATTACGATGTCTTCTGTCTTTTGAGTGGGAGGCAAGCTGTGAGTCTCATTAGGAGAAGTATCGACCTGATGATTTACTTTACATGTGCATGATTTTGGGATGTCTTCTTCTTCATTTGCTTTCATGTCCCGTTTATTTCCCTTCTTTCTGTTGCAGATAAAGAAGAAGGTCAAGATCTTTTCGATTTGAAGAAATCTATTTAACCAGATTTTTAGGACCAATGTTATCACGACCGAGGATCCCAAGCCGATGGCTACAAGCGAATGTGTTCGTTTTTGCTCCGTTCTTTGGACATGCATCGCCCGCAGTTTACTTTCGATTTCGTTTAGGGGAATCGGATTAAAATTTTGGAGTGATTCAGTGAGTTCTTTCTCCACCTCCATGGGGTATTTGATTGCGTATTCATGTATCTCGGGTTTTATTTTGTTCAATTCTACTGAAAGTTCTGGTTTATAATTGTACTTCGATGTGAATGAGATTTTCCGAAGACCGTGTAAGGGAAAGCTTGACGTGTGTGTGGTACATTCACCGCTTAGGTAAAGTGAACTTGTGCCATTCATGAGAAATTCATTTCGATGATTATGGCAGGTTATTGTGAGCTTAGTTGGTTTTAAAGTTGAATATAACCATAAATTCGATGCATGCAAGGATGTTAGAATTATGGGCATATTTGGTATAATAACTGTCGAGCAGGTTTTTAGAGAAGAGGTTGTCGGCTGATTGAACATTTAATATTCACACAATGGGTGTGTAACTCCGTCGATTAAGGGTAAGAAGTCTTCACATAGCTTAGGGTGATCATAAGTAAAAAAAGATTAAAGGAGTTAGTCATTTAAGAGAACATAAGTCTGGTTTTTCGATAAGACAATATAATTAACTGTTGGTTTTATTGCTGAATAGCCTATATTATCAAAGGGAAGGTTTATAGGGTTTGGAAAAGAGTGTATTTTGTACAAATCTAGGTCGTCGTCGATTACTAAAGGTAGTTTTATAGAAACGTGAAGCTTTCCATTAGCGATGAAAATAGTCGTTTTCGCTACGTTGAATAAGTAATGGGGTGTAATTACTTTTGCTGTGTTTGGTATCCAGAGATTCGGATTATTGTTAATTTTTAGGAGTAGATTGGACATCTGGGAAAAAAATAACAGGAGAAGGTGTAGATATCCTTTTGCGGTGGTTTGAATTACTTCCAACAAGGTTTCATAACCCCTTTGTAATTCGTCAAGTTCATATGAGTAATCGAACCATCATCTAGTAACGTTTGCTAATTGCAGGTCTCTGTTCATGGCCAAGTTTTGTTTGGAAATGTTTTCGAGACGACTGATTAAGCGTGAAATTTCTAGTGTTTGATTATTGATGGATTTATACAGATTTTCGAGCTCTGATTTGATTAGATGAGTTGATTCGAGTGAAACTTGGGATAAATTATTCTGACTGTCGTACAGTTTGTCAATGTCATTATTAATTTGTAACCCAACCGCCAACTTCGATTGGAGCTCCTCGAGTTTTTCGATTGTAAAGTCGGTTATTAGTTTCTTGCAAAACGAAAAAGCTTTTTATAGATTCGTGTAGATCATTTAATGCGAATAATTTACGGGTTATGTGAAGTCCCGAGAATCCTGGTGTTATTTGGTCAGGGTAGACTCGAGATAATTCATTCACTAAATGTTTGAAATTTTTGTGTTCCGTTTCAAAGTTTCTGTCTAGTGGGGGACAATTTACGAAAATATTAATGTGAATTTTTGTTCTGACTTAATTAATTTTCCCGACGTGTTCATAGAAAATACCCGGGTTACTGGGGATTGGTTGTATTTCATAAAAGGTTTGATTTTCCGTGTTAACGGTACTGACTAGAGCAAAGCTCATGCACCAAAGCAAAATGAAAAGCATTTTTCTGGAACAAAAATTAGGACAGATTTAAATTAGATGAGGCGATGATTTTTGAGAATAAAAAGGTTTTTAGTAAAATTTTTTCAGATGGTCTTTATGGACTAAAATTTTTTTCTTGTTTTGGCTTTGCAAGAGGGCCGTGCTATTTTCGCGTACTTCTAGGACGTTGAAAACTCCGTTGTAGAATTCATCTCATTTGTTTTTACGTGGTAGTTTGTTGACGTAAACTTTGTCTCCGAGTTTTATATTGAGGGGTTTAGTAGATTTGTCGTAATTTCTTTTGTTAATTTGTTTGGATGATTCTAAACTTTTCAATCCCATCTCTCGAATTTCAGCAACTCTCGTTGCTAAATCGTAAATGTAACCATTATATGTATCGTTATCGAAGTCGTCTAGACATCCTGAAGGGGTTCTAGGGTTTCGTCCCATGGCTATCTCGTAGGGGGTAAAGCCTGTGGAAGAGTGGACTGAGGAATTGTATTCTATCACGGCAAAGGGAACTAGCTCGTCCCAGTCTTGATACTTAGGGGTGTTAGTCCTCAAGTAGTCTTTCAAGACAGCATGACTTATTTCCAGCGATGCGTTCGACTGGGGGTGAAAAGATGTCATCGTTTTGAGACGACAGTCAAACATGCTTCCGAGATTTTTGAGGAGTCTATTCCTAAAGCTTTTACCTTGATCGCTCAAGATAATTTTAGGTACTCCATGAGCGGCTATAAGATGATTAGCTAGGACTTGTGCCACAGTTAGCACTTTAAGATTAGGTACGGGTACCGCTATACGAAATTTTGAAAATAAACATTGCATAGTGATTATGTAAGCATTGCCACTCACAGTTCGAGGCATAGGTCCGACCGTGTCGATAGCCATTTTAAAGAATGGTTCTGCGGGCGTATCGGTAATTACCATGGGTTCTTTGGTGCGATAACCTATGAGCTTAAACTCTTGGCATATTCGACATCGATGAATGTAATCGACTATATCTTTACGCAAACCAGGCCAAGTAAATTTTTCCCTCACTCTTCTGTAAGTTTTCTCTACTCCACGATGTCCTCCGAATAGGCTATCGTGGCATTCTTTTAGGATGGTGTTGCGGGATTCGGGTGGAGGTGTTATGCAGGCACCTAAACAGATCGCTAGCCTCAGGGGTATGTCTTTGAGAGCGTCTCGGACTTCTCGATATAGAGTTCCACGTGGTAGTGCGTGTGTTCGCCCTTTCATGACATACGGACCGATGTTATTTCTTACTCGAGCAGTAGATGATAAAGATTGTATAAGCATTCTTTCAAAGAAATTTGCTTAGTAGGATTTCTTTCCTTTTCTGTAACTACCAAAGAGAAGATACTTCAGCCTCGGGTTTTAGAGACAAGAACATTGCCAACCGTAGGGCTCAGATCTTTGAGTTTGCTTTTTGAAATTAGCTCTAACTCGGCACGAAGTTGGTTGTTAGGTGTGTTTGGGTTCAAATTCGCAGGGATAAAATGTATTATGTTATCTTTATGTCCCGTGAGGGCGTGTCGGGTGAGTCTCACTGCCAGTCGTTCAGGGTTTGATCGGGGCGCTAAAAGGATTTAGGATTGGGGGTATAAATCGCGAAATGGTTTTAACGCTTGCGAAAATATCATTGTTAATATTTGCCGTAGTAGTTTTCGAACTCTGAGGTATCAAATTAGAATTTGGTTGTTTTGTAGGAAATTCTAGCTGCGAGGATTGAAGGGTCGTTTTGGCGATATATTGAGGGCGAGTAACTTTCTCTTGATCTAGTGTAATAGTTTTTGCGGAATTTGTTGAAGAGTCGGAATCTTCGCTAGACATGATTTTGGTGTTTTCGAGATTAAAAGTGTCATCAAAAGTTGTTGTGGGTATTTTAGGTTTGATGAAAGTGGACAATAAGGGAGGATTTTTGAATTCTGAGTCATCGGTCAGTTGCCATTTATCTAAGTCTAACAAAGATTGTGCATTGTTCAAAATTTGTCTATTGTCTGCGTCAATAGGATCATTTTCCAAATAGCCTGTGATCACTGTGGACTACAGAGTGATCCGCTTCGTGATAGTTAGCTCCTAGGTCAAAATTTTCGAGGAGTTTTTCCCATTTTCCAGAGTCCCACCACAAAGAATTAAATCCTTCGATAAACTCTTCTTTCTCCTTAGGGTTGAAGTTGGAAGGTTTGAGCTGAGCTTGGAGTTCCAAATTTGATTTTTCAGGGGTACTCTCGTAGAGTTCTTCTTCATCAGAAGATGAGGAGTCATCATCATTTGCTGGAGGTTTCGCTCTTTTTGATGGAGAATCAAAGAGAGCCTTTCTTGATGCGGGTTTTTGGAAATGGGCGACTACATCTTCAAAACTATCTGACGGCGCCATGGTTTCATCGAACTCGCTTATCCCAGAAATCGCATCTTGTTCTTGGTTGCTGACTTCAGACTCGGTGGCAGGCGATGTGGTTGTTGTGTTGAGTGGTTCTACCAAACTAGGTATTAGGGATCGGCTTTGCAAGGGTACAGGCGCGTCGGAGGCACTTTCGGTTTCGTCTGAAGTTTCTATCTCTGAGGTAGAGCTTTCGGCGTTTGCTTGATCGATGGGTGTAGTATTTTTTAGCCTTACCTGTTGATTTCGTCTGAGTCTTAGACGAGAGGCGATGGTATTACCTGGAAGATTTCCCTGACCAGATACGTTCAGCGATACATGAGTTTTATTTTTGGACCCTTTTGCCTACCTCTTCGCGAAGGGGTAGGCCGGAAAAGCCGGGGCTTTTATTGTGTGCTTGTTGAGCAAGGGATGTTTTTGTTGGTATTGGTTTCTGAATAGGTAGTATGGTTTTTGTTTTGATTTTCTTCAAAGATTGAGAGGCTATGCTTGCCGACTTTTCGTTTTCTACCTCTTTCTGATCTATCGGATTTCTTGAAAGCCAATCGGCGTTACTGTTCAGCCTTCCAGGCTTGTAACGGAATATGTATCTGTAGCCACGCAGTCGGGCTCTCCAGTGGTTTCATCTTGACATTGTATCTTTGATTGAATCAATCCATTGTAAAGGTTCGTGGTTGGCGTATACATAGAAAGTGCGACCGTAAAGATAGTGTCTGAAGTGCATGATGCCTAGGACTACAGCTAAACACTCTCGCTCAGTGGCAGAGTAGTTTCTTTGATGTTTATTGAGCGTTTTTGACATATATGCAATAGGTTGATCATTATTTGGTTCGCCTTGACTCAAAACTGCCCCGACTGCATTTGCACTAGCATCGGTTGTTAGGATGAAAGGTTTAGAGAAGCTTGGCAAATTAGAACTGGTGCCGTGCACAGAGCTGTCTTTAGTTTTTCAAAACTGGCTTTTTGGCTCTCTTCCCAGCGGAATTTACAATTTTTCTTGAGAAGATCGTTCAGAGGTTTTGCAATTTTAGAGAAACGGTGGATGAATCGGCGATAATAAGAACAGAGCCCAAGAAAAGAACGGACGTCCGAAATACTCTTTCAGAAGGGAAAATCTTGAATATCTTTGATCTTTCCCCGGTCAGTTTGACTCCAAATTGATCGATATGGTGGCCCAGGTATTTTACTTCGGGGGTTAGAAATTCGCATTTTTCGATTCTTAATCTCAATCCGGCATTAAACAATCTTTGAAAAGCTTCTTTAACCTTTCTCTCGTGATCTTCAAGAAAGTTGGAGAAGATGATTAAGTCATCTAGGTAAATGAACAATTCGATTCCTTGTAATCCAGTCATGATGGAGTCCATCAATCTTTGGAATGTCGGAGGAGCACAGCAAAGTCCAAAGATTGAATTCAAAATGCCCGTAAGGCGTTGAGAAAGCGGTTTTAGCTCTGTCATCGGGGTGCATAGGTACTTGGTGGAATCCGTTAACGAGATCTATAACTGAAAAGTATTTGGACTTGCCTACACTGAAAGCAGTACCCATTGCTATCAGGCTGGCGCTTGCCACTTTCATGCGCGTGGTTTTGCCACACCGATTTCAGGTGGCGGCCACCTTGAATTCGGGTGGCGAGCGCCAGCAATAAAATTTCTGTCTCAAAGGATGCTGCCGACGCTTACAGGCAGGGATGATCTGGAGAAGTTATCCTAGGAATATGATCGCAAGTTCCATGACCTGGACAGCTAGGTTGCCTATGACGAGTTATAACTAAGGCATCATGCCCGAGGAATGGATTAAAACTTTCTAAAAATGTCTTTGGTGACTCTGTACATAATCGAGATCGACTTCCATGACCTGGCTATTTATGTCACCCTGGTATACTTGGAGCATTATCTCCGAGCAATCGAATGAAGTTTTTAGGAAATTTTTTGGTGATTATGTACATAGTTGAGGACGACTTCTCTATGATCTAGCCAACCAGGTCACCGATGACGAGGTATACCTGTAATCATCTTAAAGGAATTTGGTATATTTATAAAAAAATTTTCGTGAAATTAATTATAAATGATATTTTATGAAATTCTTCGAAGATGATGCTTTAGGTGTACCACGATGAAATAGTTTACCAGGTCACAGAAGTCACTCTCAACTCACCGAAGACAATCCTAGAAAGTTTTACTCGATTTCTTGGAGATGTCGCCTCAGGTATACCTTGTTATTGGTGACCTGGTTGTTCAGGTCATGGAACTTGCGATCATAGTCCTAGGATAAATACTCCCACATCATCTCTACCTGTAATCGTCGTCAGCGTCCTTTAAAGAAATTTAGAAAAAGTAGGAGCATTTTTACTGGCACTCACCTCCCAAATTCGAGATGGCCGCCACCTAAAATCGGAGTGAAAAAGCCATGCGCATAAAAGTTGCGAGTGCCAGCCTCATAGCAATGGGTACTGCTTTCAGTGTAGGGACTCCAGTATTTCTTGAACGTTATGGAGTGGATAGGCGTCTGGAATTGAAAATTCGTTGAGCTTTCTGTAATCAATAACAAGACGATGTTGATTTTTACCGTTAGGGCCAGGCCGTTTTTGAACCATTCATAGAGGCAAGTTCCAAGGGCTGGAGGAGGGTTGAATGATTCCTTTCTTCAACAAGTCGTCTACTTGCTTTCTAATTTCTTCCTGGAATATATTCCCCGGAGGGTGTGACCTCTCCTTGTCAGTTTCAATTTCAAAGTGAGCAGTATGGAAAACCCTTGGAATTGATTACCACCTACAGATGATTTCTCCAAAAAATTTTTATTCCATGAAGGTTGGAATAAACATTTGGTGAACCTGGAGACAATAACTTGCCCAGATTAGCAAGTGTTTAAACAAAGAACTTATTGATTACAATTAGTTAAGTTATTAATAACTTATTAATAAAAAACAAAACAAACGTTTAGTTTTTGTGAACTACACAAACTTTATTCATATGACAGCTGTTTCGACGTCTTAGCGTCTTCATCAGATTAAATACAAACTGTAACTTAAATGTAGGTTTACAAACGTTTATATAGTATAATTTTGTGGGTGTGGTAAGATCATTCTTCCAATAATACTTCTAACAATGTAAACATAAGAACTTGTAATCAAAACAGATTAAGCAAAGGTGAGTTATTTAGATCTAGCTGATTATTTAATAAACATCCTGAGTTTTTTAATCTATTAATTTCAAGAGACTCTAAAGCATTAAGTAAGCTTCCTTTCTGGCAAATATGCAATACTTCATATTCACCATCAAAAACATGGCTTTCCTCATTAAGGTGTTTCGCGTAATTCGAATTGTCTCCCCTAATATTAAATTCATACAAATGTTCTCTAATTCTCTTTTCAAATTTACGCCCCGTTTGTCCTACGTAAACTTTATTACAACTACCACAATTTAATTTATAAACACCAGATTTTGAATCAAATTTATTTATTCTATTAAGGTTTTTATTGTTTTTAACAAATGAACTCAGTTTTTTATCTGTTCTAAAAGACAAAAAGATATTCGGATTTAATTTTTTAATAATATCATAAATTACAGATGATTCTAAAAGACAAAAAGATATTCGGATTTAATTTTTTTCATCTGTAATTTATGATATTATTAAAAAATTAAATCCGAATATCTTTTTGTCTTTTAGAACAGATAAAAAACTGAGTTCATTTGTTAAAAACAATAAAAACCTTAATAGAATAAATAAATTTGATTCAAAATCTGGTGTTTATAAATTAAATTGTGGTAGTTGTAATAAAGTTTACGTAGGACAAACGGGGCGTAAATTTGAAAAGAGAATTAGAGAACATTTGTATGAATTTAATATTAGGGGAGACAATTCGAATTACGCGAAACACCTTAATGAGGAAAGCCATGTTTTTGATGGTGAATATGAAGTATTGCATATTTGCCAGAAAGGAAGCTTACTTAATGCTTTAGAGTCTCTTGAAATTAATAGATTAAAAAACTCAGGATGTTTATTAAATAATCAGCTAGATCTAAATAACTCACCTTTGCTTAATCTGTTTTGATTACAAGTTCTTATGTTTACATTGTTAGAAGTATTATTGGAAGAATGATCTTACCACACCCACAAAATTATACTATATAAACGTTTGTAAACCTACATTTAAGTTACAGTTTGTATTTAATCTGATGAAGACGCTAAGACGTCGAAACAGCTGTCATATGAATAAAGTTTGTGTAGTTCACAAAAACTAAACGTTTGTTTTGTTTTTTATTAATAAGTTATTATTATGGATCTACATCAAGTATCACAAAACACATTGAAATAGTTAAGTTATTACCTCCACATCTCGAGTGGGTAGTTTGTATACAGAATGTATCATTTGTATATTTTTTCACCAATGCTCGCTATTTTTTTACTTACGACGTCACACTGCAGAGTCAAAACTTCCTGGAGAAAAGTCATCTCCAGGTTGTTACTACCAATTTCGTCGTGAAATGTTCCCCCTGACATTTAAGAAGTAAAAACTTCCTAGTAATCTCCAGGATGTAGCTGCTTTCCCGACCGATCTCTTGTCACGTTCAGCAGACGCATTCAGCAGACGTATTGACGAAACTTTGGGGATCGTTTTCTTATGCCAAAAGATGAAGAAATCTACCAATCATCACGTCTAATAGGCCTTTCATACCTAGTTCCTACATAGCTTATATCGTATTTTTAGCTCTTTTTGGGTTTTTTTTGCGAATTTTCAAAAAAATTCCTGTTCAAAGCCTATTACACTTATAAAATTCTGCAACCCCGCATTCTCTTTATTTTTTTCATCTTCTTTTGAGAAAAATATTTTTAAATCTAATTTTGAAGAAATAGTCCATGTAATATTAAGGTAATCAAAAGCATTTTCTTACTGTTTTTTTGGTTTTATGAACTTAAACTGTACGTCGTCAGCCTTATCAAAATTATGTCTAAGAATATTTTTTCTAAAAAATTCATAAAAAAACAAAGAAAATGCTGGGTTGCAGAATTCTGTAAGTGCAATAGGCTTCGAGCAGGAGCTTTTTGAAAAATTGGCACAAATAACAACAAAAGTCGCACAAAAGTGTTAAAAGTGTCAAAACAAGCTAATTTTCCAAATGATGCCCAAAGTTTCGTCAAGATCAGGTACATTACGCTAGGAGAGCAACTTTAAAGCCGAAAATCCATACCTAATGGGTATTTTTTAGCTTTTTTGTAGCTAATTTGTGACGCCAAAATTAATTTTGCGTCAGGTGAGCATTCGGGATATCTTGGGCTAGGAAGGGAGTTAAGGGACCGAGTCGGTCGCAAAATTTTAAGCTATTTTGTGGCTGAAAGATGGCGCTGTTCCCGAGGGCGCGGCGCACTCCCTCCCACCCCTGCCTGCTACCCCTGGGGTGGGGGGGGGGAATAAAATCTTCGAGTTTAGGTCCCAACGATCAGGGTGAGATACCTTATTTTTTAGCTATTTTTTAGTTGTCATTTGCCACTATCTGCGCTTTTGTGGCCGCCTCTGATTCCGAGAAATCGTGGCTAACCCAGTGTAATATTGCGTCAGGTGAGCATTCGGGATATCTCTGGCTAGAAAAGGAGTTGAGGGACCGGGTGGTTTTTTAAAAATTTTAAGCTATTTTGTGGCTGAAAGATAGCGCTGTTCCCAAGGGCGCGGCGCACCCCCTCCCACCCCTACCTACTACCCCTGGGGTGGAGTGGGGGGAGGCTGAAAGCTTTGAGTTTCTATCTCAATGACAGGTCGCAAACCGTAGAACAGTCGCCAACGAACTAAAAAACCTATAAGGTGGTCCTGTACCCTCTAATGATAAAGTTTAAATGAAAGTTTGAGCCTTTAAACAGGTTTTTTTAAGTAAATAAAACTCTCCTGGATTCATTGGTAAAATAAAAAATGTGGGTATCCGAGCTACTTTTTGAGAAAAATTAACTTGAAATTTTCGATTTTTTCATGGATGTGAATGAAGTTTACGCATTTTTTACTCTTTGACTCTAAATTTCAATTACTTCCCAGAAACTGTACCCCCACAAACTTAGGTGAAAAATGATCTTTATACTTTTTACTTTCAATATTTAAAATAAGAACATAGGGTCACCCAGCATTTGATCAAGAAACTAAACAAACAACACTGAAAAACACCGATAAATGGCCATCATAACCTCAGACTGCGCGAGTCAACACACGAATTTTTTCTTCAAAAACGCTTACTGTAATTAAAAACAAACTAAAAAGTTGATGAAAAATCATTTTTTTGCCTAAAATTAATTATCGTAATCCATAAATTTTTCACAAAAATACTTAATCAAAATTAAATAAATTGAAGCACTTAATTGATCCCACGGGGTGTAGGACCACCTTAAACTATAAATTGAATAAATTATCATTTTGAAAAGCTGAAACTTTATAACATCTTTTTTACGAGTGAAAAATATCACTGGGTACGGATATTGTGCCTAAAAGACATTGTGCCTAATCGCATATATATGGGTGATTCTCAGTCAAGTCAACCAACCAAAAAATAAATTTCCAAAATAATTTGTCTACTTCTTTTAGACCACTATTTGGACTCCCTGGTAAATTTTTAGATTTTTTTGTTGCATATTACCCAAATGGCACTGGTCCAAACTTGACACTAACTAGTACTTTTGCATTTTTAGGCTATTTTTAGGGCTCAAATTACTGGAAAAGGAAGCATTTTTTCAGTATAAACATAAATGTAAAAAAAGTTGTAAATTTTATGTTTTTTCAGAAAAAAATTATTTTGGGACCATTCGAGTACTTTTTTTTTGACCAGTATTGATACCACCCTTCAAATTGAGAAATATTGATGTTCGCCACCTGGAAAAATTTTTTAAAAATGCTTAAAAATTGCATTTATTATCCCTAAAAACAGCCATGGAGTTTTTAGAGTGGGCCTGATAGATAATAAAGCACTACAAATGATTTTATTATATAAAATAAGCCAAAAATACTCTATATTTAACTTTTTTAAAGCATCCAATGCTTTAAGATTGTTTAAAGTTCCTAAATCTTCATATAACTCCTGGATGGGTAAAAATTGAAAAATTTACTATAATATACTATTGCAATAGTTAAAAAAACTATACCTACAGGTATAATCATTACCGGTATAGACATTTTCATAATTTTCAAACAAGCTTTTTTTAACACTGTAAGCTATACATACTTTTTACTGCTATCATATATCAGAACACAACATAACAGCTTGATGAATAATTAAATTTAGTTTTATTCAGACAGCCACCAATGAAAAATACCCAGTATCAATAAAATAAAACCATTTGAGTAAACCACTAAAAAGTTTACAAGTGAGTATCATTATTAAAACTTTTCTTTAACTTCATATCATAATCTTTACATACAAAGTTATAAACTTCAAGTAAACTGATTTTGATCGAAAAAATGAAATTATTATAACAACTATATAAAATTGATAATACTAAAACACTTGATGATAAGAAACTTAACACATTTTATGACAAATAACTTTTTTTCAAACTTGATGTAGCAGCTCCAGAATAAATAAAATAAAAACAATGAAATCTTTGATTTTCATTAAATAATTGAAAAAAGAAAGTCATTCAGTATTTTTTGTACTAGTCCACTGCGCATGCAATCAGATGTTTGTTTTGATTGATGAAGCTAATACAACACACTCTTAGGGTTGATTCACATTCGACGACCCAGGACTTTCGAGTTCAGAGTTTCAGAGTTCAGACGGTGTCATCATTGAAAAATTTCAAGTGGTTGACTACAGCGCCCTCTCATTCGGAAAGTTAACTTGTATATGTAGGGTCGACCAGGGGTCTTGATTGGATTAGGAGCCCTACACTCCAGGTAGTGTGAATGAAGGGTAGTCAGGTAAGTACAATTAATTTAGTCTTTATTGGTTTGATGTACAGAGCCGACAAGGCGTGGCGCGTAGCTCTTGTCGGAAGGCTCGAGGCATACTGGTCACGCGCTCAGCTTGACGCAGCAAGCAGCGCTGGCATACGTTCGCTCTCTCTCTCTTGCACACACTCTCCGATTCTCTCCGCCTCGCGCAGGCTCGTCGGAGAAGAGCCCACATATACAGCGCATGAGCGCAACCTGCCCGCGAGTCCAGTAACCAGTTTATAACAATTAAACTTTTACTTAGAAATTCGTATACACCGTGGTTATTCAAACTTACTAAAATCTTGCGTTTCATAAAATATTTTTAGAGTTAGTTTTGTTCAGTGAAAAATTATTTTAATCCTCGTCAGTTTTATTATTATTTTTATTTTTATTATTATTTTAAGTTCGAATAAATATTTATAATTATGTCAGATAATTACGAAGCTCCAGTTAAAAAAAAACCTCGACGTACCGTCAGCTATGATCGTTGTCGAAAATTAGTGCGCTGTATACAAGTTAACTTTCCGAATGAGAGGGCGCTGTAGTCAACCACTTGAAATTTTTCAATGATGACACCGTCTGAACTCTGAAACTCTGAACTCGGAAGTCCTGGGTCGTCGAATGTGAATCAACCCTAAGAGTGTGTAGTATTAGCTTCATCAATCAAAACAAACATCTGATTGCATGCGCAGTGGACTAGTACAAAAAAATACTGAATGACTTTTTTTTTCAATTGTTTAATGAAAATCAAAGATTTCATTGTTTTTATTTTATTTTTTCTGGAGCTGCTACATCAAGTTTGAAAAAAAGTTATTTGTCATAAAATGTGTTAAGTTTCTTATCATCAAGTGTTTTAGTATTATCAATTTTATAAAGTTGTTATAATAATTTCATTTTGTTGATCAAAATTAGTTTACTTGAAGTTTATAACTTTGTATGTAAAGATTATGATATGAAGTTAAAAAAAAGTTTTAATAATGATACTCACTTGTAAACTTTTTAGTGGTTTACTCAAATGGTTTTATTTTATTGATATTGGGTATTTTTCATTGGTGGCTGTCAGAATAAAACTAAATTTAATTATTCTTCAAGCTGTTATGTTGTGTTCTGATATATGATAGCAGTGAAAAGTATGTATAGCTTACAGTGTTAAAAAAGCTTGTTTGAAAATTATGAAAATGTCTATACCGGTAATGATTATACCTGTAGCTATAGTTTTTTAAACTATTGTAATAGTATATTATAGTAAATTTTTCAATTGTTACCTATCCAGGAGTTATATGAAGATTTAGGAACTTTAAACAATCTTAAAGCGTTGGATGCTTTAAAAAAGTTAAATATAGAGTATTTTTGGCTTATTTTTTATAATAAAATTATTTGTAGTGCTTTATTATCTATCAGGCCCACTCTAAAAACTCCATGGCTGTTTTTAGGGATAATAAATGCAATTTTTAAGCATTTTTAAAAAATTTTTCCAGGTGGCGAACATCAATATTTCTCAATTCGAAGGGTGGTATCAATACTGGTCAAAAAAAAAGTACTCGAATGGTCCCAATGTCGTGTATCAACCTTTAACACAAATAATAATACTAATAATAATCATAACCAATACCCATCACCCTCCTAAGTTGCGCTAACGACTTTTCGAATATTCTTAATTACTCCCGCCGAAAGAGTGAGGAAGGGGGCCCGTCGCGAGCCAAGCTAAAAGCTCGAGCTAATTGGATGCAGCTCCGATCCTTAAGTCCTAGGTGGGGATAATCGGCGACCTCCCGGCTCGCGCGAACCTCAAACTCTCTCTCTCGTTCCCGACACCAAGCGACCCGGAGGCCAGCGCAAGCCGAAGGTCGCAGAGGCACACCTGGACGGAAGGAGCCGGAGTTCCACGGGCTTCGACAGGCCACTGTATTCGACAGCCCTGACACGTGGGTCAACCATAGGGATCACCGGGCTAGAAACCCGGACCCCTCTCCGTCTAGCCTAGGTTCGCACCTAGTTACAAGTAAGATTTTTTATTGTTAATTTATAACTTCGTCGAAGGACGATAAACTTGATTCGTAAAAATTTCTATTTTATAATTATTAATAATAAAATTTACATTAACTTTAAAAATTACATTTATTTTTCCCCAAATAAATCCCACCCAAGACAAGCGAAAAGGGTGACGAGCAGATTACTGCGTAATCTGCTCATAGCGGGTAAGCTCCACTTAAATTAAATTAAACTCAAATATAATTAAATAATTATTGTCACGTTTGCACGCGACATAAATGGCATCCCTTGTGGGGAACCATACCTGCCTTTTCGCTTAAGCTCTTTGGTTGGATCTTGTTTTGGGAATTTAAATTTATTAAAATTAAAAATAAATTACTTAATTTAAAATCTGGTTTAATTAGTTCGTGAAAATCAGAGCTGAAATTTTATTTCATCATATTTTTCGTGTTCGAGATTTTCAAGGAGAAAGTTTAGCGACTTAATGCTGACGCGCACATTCTTTGTTTCTTTCATTCTTTTAATCACCGTTCATTTCTTTCAATTCGCTTTTACGAAGACTCCGAATAAAATTTGTTTCTTTTGTTTGACGTGTAAATTTTATTGTTCGATTCGAAAACTTTTGTTTGAAAATTTGCTACCCACTTTGTTTAGCTCATCGCCCCGAACAGTAAACTTTTCTTTCAACCTCCTCTCGGACTCTTGTCGTTCATTGATAAAACTTTATTAGGCCCTATTCGAAGATGGCAGGTGCAAATTTGACACTAGATGAAATAGAAGCCCTCACGGACGAAACCCTGAAAACCCGGGCTCGACTCGAGCACGGCCGCCGCATGGCTGAGAATATGTCGGTCATGGCCGCGACCCTGAACGAGTCTCGTGCCGCGTTCGCGAACTTGCAAGCTTCCGCCCTGATGCAAAGCGCCCTCGCATCCATCCCTTTTTATTCAGGTAATTCTCCCCTGCGAGTTTGGCTCCAGGATGTCGAGAATTATGATAATCGGTTAGCAGACCCAGAACTTAAAGGAGTGTTTTTGCAGGGAGTGATTTCACGCCTGACCGGCAAGGCGAAATCAAGCATTGAAGGCAAGACCTTTAATACCCTAGCGGACCTCCGCACACACCTCACAGATAGATTTAGCCAAAAGCGTTCTCTTTCGTACTACCTTAATTTAATATCGGAGTCGTATATGAAACAAGGCGAATCCGTGCTAAACTTCTTTGATCGCCTTTCATCCATAGTTCGCGCCGCCACAAAGTTGAAAAACGAAGGTGCGGCCAACGATCAAATTAAGGAACACAACAAGACCCTGTTTGAAGATTTGGCTAAAGAATACTTCATACGTGGTCTGCCCTCGGCTATTCGTAACCAAATGGCTACACACACCCCGGCAACGTTCAACGATGCCCTGGACGCCGCTGTTAGCGCAGAGGAGTGGGTAAACATTGGGACGACTAACCGTGCGGACATCGAGTACTCGCCCTCGCCACGACCACCCCGGTCGCGATCTCCGAGTCCGTACCAACGCCCTCAGACTCCGGATCGAGAAACTTCTTCGAGAAATAACGTACGTTTCTCAGATTTTGACGACCCCCGGAATTACCATCGCACCATCCCTTATTCTTATGACAGAGATGATACCCGAATGCCCAAAACTGTTATGTACACATCGGATGGTAAGCTAGACGCCCACCCGTCTCTTCGCTATGACCAGCCGACTGGCATACTTAAACCCCCCGAAAGGACTAGCAGACCCGGTCGCCCAGGTTCGCCGAACGATCGACCCAGACCCGAAAGCCCTGGGAACCGATATCAAAATTATGATAGACCGAGAGAACCTTCACCCTACCGAAGTCAAAACCCTTATTTCGCTCCGCCCTCGATGCATTACTACCCACCGCCACTACCTTATTACTATCCCCCAATGTCTATGCCACCGTATCAAATGCCCTACGCAAACCCTTATGCTTATGGGTACCCGCACGACTCGCGCGGTCCAAACCCATCACCCAGATATGCATCCCCTGGTCCATCAACATCTGCGAACAACCCGAATATCCCTCGCCCGGTTACGCCTACAAAGCCTGCGACTGTAGACTCTCCTGATAATTTAAACTGGGGAGCAGCTCGCCAGAACGGCGCCCAGGCGAGCTACCAACACCCGGAGCGCCGGTCAGTGAAAACATACAAGTCCGGGAAGTACGACGAATCGTCGGAACAAGGGGCGCACCATCAGTCAAATTAAACCACCCCTGGTTCAATAAGGGCAATATCACCTGCTCTGCAGCGCTTTCTAACGAGGTAAATTTGATAAAAACCTCAGTCCTTAAAGACTCCGCATACTATCTTGAAAATCCCCCTCTCACGATACAGAGTGAAGACGGAGATAAAACAGAGTCCACTGGCCGAGTACCCTTAAAATTTTACAAACAAAAACTTTTATTTTACCTTGTTGGTGACGACGCCCCTTTTTCTCAAGACGCCGTCATTAGCAGAAGATCTTTAAAAAAACTCCGAAAAGCAAGTTTATTAAAAACAAAATTAGCTGAAAAGATGCGGAAAGACTTCCCAGATTCCCTTTTTGAAAATCTCTCTTCCGAATCAGACTCCTGCTCCGATTCTGGATCAGAATCTGAAAACTCTACCCAAAAATCTTGTGACACCTCTGAGACTCCCTCTGACTTCAGCCCAAACTCTGAGTATCAATCCCCTCAAATATTAGATCCCAAAAACCCAGGAAATTTGTTTAAAAAGGGGAGGAAACGATCTTACGGTACCCCTAAAATGACTATTACAAACGAGATATTTCGAACCGGGAAAGGTAGAGTCCTTATCGACACGGGCGCAGACGTGAGCGTGATAAAAATTCAATCTCTAAACCCTACGTACCCTATTGACAGGTCACGAGTGTTGCAACTCACCGGGATCGGAACCCAGCCCGTCTACACACTCGGTATCGTCCTCTTTTGCGAAAGCGGGAGAACCCATCGAATGCACGTCCTCCCCGAACAATCCTCGTTAAAGGATGATGCCATTCTAGGATCCCGCTACTTGCATAATGAGAAAGGCCGCATCGATCTGGCTAATAATACTTTGATCACACAAGATAAAACCCGAACTATCTCTTTCTCAAGTGCATCAGATAGTAGCGACTCGGAATCCCAGAATTCTGACGACAGGCAGAGTACCCAAAATCATACACCTTCTACTACCTGTGATGCTCACCCCACATCTAGTAAAATTCCACCTACAGTTTTTCATTATAGGGCTCGTCGACTGAGAGGTAAAGCCCTTCGTACTAGATACGTCTTGCCAGCTCGCGCTAGAGTCGCGATCGAAGTCCCCGTTACGCAGAAATCTCCAAAAGGGGAGGCGTACCTACCCCGAATTCAGACCCCTACGGGAATTTTTATCGGAGAAGCCGCGGTGACTAACGAAAATGGCTCTTGTTACGTCTTAGCCGTGAACACTAAAGAAGAACCCCAAGAAGTTGAAATCCCAGTTCAGGATCTGTACCCTTTCGAATTTGATGACTCTGAAGACTTCTTCGAATCTGAAGGTGAAGGAACCCCTTGTCTTCCTGAAGAAAGAGTCCCCAAAATCATTGAACTTCTTAAAAGAGAACACCATGATTCCGAATCTTTGGCTCAACTTCAACGAGTAGTAGAGAAGTTCCCCTACCTCTTCATGCTACCTGGCGATGATCCACCTCGCACACACCTAGTGCAGCATAGTATCCCTTTAAAAAACGACACACCCATTTATACCCGTCAATACCGCTATCCTCCTATGCTACAAGAGGAAGTTAAGAAACAAATTAACGAGATGTTGGAGAAAGGAGTCATCCAACCATCTTCGAGCCCTTGGAATTCTCCCCTCTGGATAGTCCCTAAACGCCCTGGCCCAGACGGTCGAAAACAACATCGCCTTGTGATTGATTATCGTAGAATCAACTCTTTAACGATCCCAGATTCCTATCCACTCCCCAACATTCAGGAGATCTTGGAATCTCTGGGAAAATCAAAATACTTTTCAGTCTTCGATTTGGTAAACGGGTTTCATCAAATTCCCATGAACCCTGACGACAGAGCTAAAACTGCTTTTTCTACCCCTTACGGCCACTACGAATTCACAGCAATGCCCTTTGGGTTGTGCTCCACTCCACCTACTTTCCAACGACTCATGGATACAATTATGACAGGGCTTCAAGGAGTCAAACTATTCGTCTACTTGGACGACCTAATTATCTTTGCCGATTCCCTGGAGACTCACGAGCGCAAGGTTAATGAAGCTTTTCAAAGGCTGTTCAACGCCGGACTGAAGCTAAAAATAGAAAAATGCGAGTTTCTTACCCCTGAAGTCAAATACCTCGGTCACCACATCGACCAATTTGGAGTCAGACCCGACCCCGGAAAAATCGAGGACGTCAAAAACGCCGCTCCTTTAAAGAGCGCACATGACGTCAGATCTTTCCTTGGGCTCTGTAGCTATTACCGGCGATTCATCCATCACTTCGCTGATATTGCTAAGCCCCTTAACGACCTCCTTAAAAAGAACGTTAAATTTTATTGGGAGTCTGAACAACAAAACAGTTTTGAACGGCTCAAAGAAGCTCTATGCTCCGCACCCGTTCTAATTTGCCCCGATTTCTCCCAACCTTTCATTCTTACAACAGACGCAAGCGCTTACGCCATAGGCGCAGTTTTAAGCCAGGGAGAACCCAACAACGACCGCCCCATTGCGTATATGTCTCGAACTTTAAACAAACACCAGCAGAATTACTCTGCTACAGAACGAGAGTGCTTGGCCGTAGTCCTTGCCATAATGCACTTCAGACACTACCTTAACGGTCGAGTCTTTTACGTATACGGCGACCATGAGCCCTTAGAGTGGATTGACTCCATTAAAGACCCTATGTCTAGACTAAATCGCTGGCGAGCCAGACTCCGTGGTTACAGGTATATTTTTCGATACAAACCTGGTAAACAGAATACCAATGCGGACTGGCTGTCCCGAAATCCAATCGATAAAGAACATCCACCCGGAAAGGCCTCCACAATCACCCCCGGAACCAATCCACCCGCGAGCAAAATAAAATCCAAAACGATGCTGCCGATTCGGCACCCTAAACCCACCAAAACCTCTTTAGCTCGCGAAGCCCAGAACAAAAGCATGAGCGAAAAATCACCCACTAAGGCTGGTCCTCCAAGGAGAGGCAGACCAAAGGGGTCTAAAAACAAGTCACCGATACCTTTGAACGCTTCTGGTCAAGGCACCCTTCAAGGTGAAACCATAACCTCCCGTCTAAAACTCAGACGCAACCAATGACTCACAGAGACCAGGGAAAAGGCACGCTACACAGAGCCTGAAACAGAGAGCACGACTTCAGAAGCAGAAAACTCCGAAAGTACCGAGTCAGACGTCTCCGACGTGCCCGTTCCCTTACGTCATAGATCTCTGCTTCCCAGTCTAGTAGACCCTTCGCCCACACCGACAACATCTTCTGCCACCGAATTCGAAAATAACACCCCTGAGAAAGCCGCGCCAACCCTTGACGTGGACGAACTCGATGAGACAATGATACCGTCCGACGAATTCGAAGAGGTCGTCGCCCAATTTGATAAATCGCCCCAGAGAAAGGCTTTCTTCGACACTCCTTCAAAAAGAGTAAAACCCTCGGTTGACGACGACTCTTCGTCATCGGATGAAGAAGACCTCAGTCCACCAGAAACGCAAAGTCGGAAGCCGAAAACTCCATCGCCCTTGAAACCCACAAACTTTACCCCGGAACAAAGGAACGAATTCATCGAAGGGTTCAATTCCCTTTGGTGGGATTCAGGAAAATGGGAAGAACTTCTAAAAACCACCGAACTAGGACCAAATTATTTCGAAGCAGACCACTCCGTCGCTCACAGTGACCCTGGTTATTTAGAAAATGATCTAATCGACCCCCATGATCAGCCTACTCTTAACAAAACCCAATCTCTGCTTGATTTGTCAAAATGGCAGCTGGCCGACGAGTCTGAATTAAGAACACCCTTGCTCTCGTCCACCATGATAACACCAAGAATACCACCTATGAATCCAGATCTGCTTTCTCAATCTAACGCTTTGCCTTTAGACGACACAAAGATCATGTCGAGCGAGGAATCCGATTCATCTGCGAGTTCCACGTCTACTATCCTATCTAAACACGATACCAGAGAACCTCGTAAATCTATCATCACCACCAAAAACGTAATTCCTACGCCGGTTACCGTCCTCCAGAGAACTCATGCGTCTGCCGATCAACTGGAAATTACCGAAACGAGAACAACACTTGATAACCTTGAAAACTCGATTCACTCGCACCACGACTCAAATGGTTCTGTTGATAATTTGAACTCGTTTAATTTAAAACCCCATAGCAATCTTTTCGTAAAACCCGACAGCATTCCACCGATAATACTACCTGACTCCAGTATTTCTGGAATTCACCCTGATCCCAGGAAAACCATGGTGATCAGACCTGTCAGAGAGTCCCTGACCGGTCACAAAGATAATATAATTCATTTCATACCTGCAAATTTAAATCTGAACACACCCAACAATCAATTGCTAAACGAGTTGAAATTAATCTCAAAAATCGACCTCAGTGACGCGAACCCGACGGTGGGTGACGTGCTCGTCTCCACAAACAGGGGGAGAACCATCTTTTCGTTAGTCGTAACCGAAACGGAGAAAACACCGATTAGACAAAGCCCTTTGAGAGAATGTTTTTATAACCTTTATCATTTGCTACTTGAAAGAGAAATAACTTCAGCCAGGATAGCACGAAAAGGCGAGCTCACAGACGCATTGCCCCGCGGTACCCTTTATCGGAAAATTCGAGACCATTTGAAAAATGTTCCCATGACCCTTACAATCTGTCTAGGATCCTGCGTGATACCGCCGCCCGAGTTGCGTGATACCATCTTAAAAGAGCGTCACGACAGCTTGTTCGGAGGACATCGCGGAGTTGAAAAAACTTATCGTAGAGTTAGGGAAAATTTTACTTGGCCCGGTTTACGCAAAGACGTAGTCGACTACATACATCGCTGTCGAATATGCCAAGAGTTTAAACTCATCGGTTATCGCACCAAAGAACCTATGGTAATCAGCGATTCTCCTGCAGAACCCTTTTTCAAGGTTGCAATCGATGCCGTTGGACCTATGCCCAGAACAGTTAAGGGTAACGCCTACATCCTAACCATGCAATGTTTATTTTCAAAATTCTGTATCGCAGTCCCTATACCAAATTTGAAAGCCCTCACCGTAGCACAGACCTTAGCGATTCACCTCATAGCCACCCACGGAGTCCCAAAAATTATTCTAACCGATCAAGCAAAAAGCTTCAGAAACAGACTGCTCAAACACCTCGAAAGCATGTTTGACTGCAAGTTAAAAACCATGACATCCTGGCACCCGCAGTCCAATGCCTCGTTAGAACGAAGTCACTCTGTATTGAAAGACTATCTTCGAACTAACGCCCCCAAGTTTTAAGATTGGGATGAACTCGTCCCTCTCGCCATGATGGAATACAATTCATCCGTCCATTCTTCTACGGGATTCACTCCTTACGAGATCGCGATGGGTCGCAACCCCCGCACCCCTTCTGCATGCTTGGATGACTTCGAAAACGACACTTATAACGGCTATATTTACGACCTAGCTTCAAGAATAGCCGAAATTAGGGAAATCGCTCTGAAAAACTTAGAATCTTCAAAAATACACAATAAAATGTATTATGACAAGTCTGCTAAGCCCCTTAAAATACAACCTGGAGAAAAGGTTTACGTAAATAAATTACCACGGAAGAACAAGCTTGACAAGTTTTACAACGGAGTCTTCGACGTTCTTGAAGTTCGAGATAATAACACAGCTTTATTGCGCAGTCAAAACGGCAAAACCATTTTAGTACACAAAGATCGTTTAAAAAAATTTTATTAAAACACATAATCATCATCTCGACCTATCTTCGACGTTTACTATTTCTACCTATCTATAGCTTTCCTATCATCAACAATTACAGTAACAAGCCGTGCTGAACCTGTTCGAACGCCCGATCCGAGAAAATGCTTTGGTTTGTCTTGTTGTTTTTGAGCTCGACCTTAGTTGACGTTGAGTGCAAAGACGAAAACCCATTATTTGAATTGAAAGATATCCACAACAACCCCGGGATTTATTTTGAGCACGTGGGAAAGGTGAAATTAATTAGAACAAAAGTGCATTTTGATATTTTCATGAATTGTCCGCCAATAGAGAGAGATTTCGACGTGGAGTACAGAGATTTCAAAATTTTTATTGATAAAATAGTAGAAACCTTCCCCAAAGAAGTCGTCCCAAACTCCGTTAGAGAATTAAACTTAAGACGGAAACTAGGCGATATTAAAGACCTACATCAATCCATACGTACTTACTTTATCCTACCAAAACCGAATCGCGAACCATCGAGCCGACACGCACGCGGAGCACCCATCGAAATAGGTGGTTGGGCCGCTAAATGGGTTTTCGGGATCATGGACGCCAAAGATAGAGAAATCATGACTGCAAATATAGACCAACTGTATTACAATCAGAAAAATCTAACAAAATTAGCCCTCGACACAACCCATTATATGAAATCCGAACTTGAAAACTTACACAAAGTTGGTGAAAGCAATGCAAAAGAGATGAAATACCTACTCGCTGTAATTAAAGAAATCTCCAAAAATTATTCGCTCAAAGAATACAACATTGATTACCTGAATATTTCCACCTGGTGGAATAAGTACGAAATCGAAATTGACGAATTGAAACACAGCTATGAAACGCTGTTAGAAGTGCTGCAAACAACAGCCCGCGGTCACCTGCACCCCTTGATTTTATCCCACTCACAAATTACAGATTTGCTTACTAAAATTAACCACTTGAGCAATATTTATAAACTCCCGAATGCGACTGAAATCACTACTGCATCATATCTGTTCGAAATAGCAAAAACAAGTGTATTCATAACCGATGGAAAACTCCACGTCTCTCTAAAATTACCGCTTTTAAACAATGAAAATTTAGATCTTTACAAAATTCATAGCTTTCCGAACCCCATAGATCTGCCCCTTAATAATTCCGGCTATGTGGCAATTCAACCAAGATCGAAAAATATTATTATTTCGGAAAATTTGAAAATGTATGTCCTCGTGAATAATGAGTTTTTACGATCGTGTCTAGACCACGGAGATTCAAAATTATGTGATGAATCTCTGCCCCTAAGAGACGCAGGTCCAGACGCCCCCTGCGAGTATTCAATGTTCAAAAAGGCAACACCAACCTCAATCAAAACATGCCAGACAATTATAATTCCAAAAACCGACATTATTTTTACCCCATTACTTGCTTCCAACATATGGTTATACACCACCATAAAACCGACCACCCTCGCTATAACCTGCCACGGTCAACCCCGTAAGGAACTCGATATAAACGGCACAGGCTCCCTTTACCTATCCGGGAGTTGTACCGCACACGCCCTCAGTGTCACACTTAATGGCTTGCAAAAGATTTCTTTCCAATCTGAATATAAGTATGAACCCAACTTAACCGCAGAACTGAAAATCGTCAACCCGACTATCCACGAACTAGCAAAACAATACCCTTTAGAAGCAAAGCAAGAATTTACAGAATCACTCCAAAAATTTGACCCTACCCCGCTCAATGAAATAGAAAACAAACTCAAATTAATACATACAAAACGCATAGAACAGAGTGAATCGCATTCAATCCTAGCATTCGGCCTAGGATCGTCGATAATTATTACATTGATAATAAAATACGTTCTTGATAACTTCAATTTTCTGGAAAAGCTTTGGCCCATTCTCTTCTTCGCCTGCAAAAAAGAAAAACGTAATCAGAATCAAATAGAATCCTTTCAATTATTAAATCATAATATATGTGCAAACTGCCACCAGACCAATACTAATCCTGGTAGTCAAACCCAAAAATCCGAGAGTATAGATCCAACGGTGCCAAACGAACTGCCCAAAATCGAAAATCCCACAATGCAAGAATCAAGCACAAGCAACCAACCGTCTGTACCCACCAAAGGTAAAGAATCAGCGACCACGCCGCCCCGTGACGGATACAACGTCAACGAACACTGAAAAAAAAAAAAATAAATAAATAAATAAATAAATAAATAAATAAATAAATAAATAAATAAGAAAAAAAATAAATAAATAAATAAATAAAATAAAAAAAAATAAAAAAAATAAAAAAAAATAAATAAATAAATATATATATATATATATATACACACTTTTGATCGAATAAATACAAGCAAAACACTATACATAATTATCCTTCTTTTCTGCCCTTTCGGAATATTTTTTTTCTGGTTCATCCAGCAAGTTCACGCAGCCGCCAACCGTACTGTAGTTCTGCACTGCTGCACGATGGCCCCTGCAAAATGCGCACCCGCCACACACCACCCTAACTGCGTGCTGCACAACTTGAACTGCAAATAATTCAAAGATCAGTGAAACTGAACGTCAATTATTTATTACATACCTTGAACTTTAACGAAATTATTGTCTTCCAATCACGTCAGCAAACTCGTTAAACTACTTCAAAACCATCACCGGACAATTAATTCGTCTTAACAACAAATTACTTTTCACAATTTATTATTTATAATCACCTCATGTTAATTTCACCCAATTTCACGTATTTGTTTATTCGAAACTCTGATTACACGAAAATAACCTTAACAAATAATTCTAATTATTTTAACTATTTACTACTTGCTTAATTTTACTTTACCTTATATTACACGTTTTTTTTTTAAATAAAATAAAATTTAAATGAAATCTAAATCTGGGAATAATTTTAATATACGAATTATAGTTTGTTAATCCCTCGTCTAAGTTTGAATTACAATAACTGTCCTTGTAAACTAACCACGTGCCAAGCCAAAGCCTACTGCACTACTAAAGCAACGTCAACTAAAGTATCGCTTAATTACGACATGATAACTAAGCACTGCGTTGCCAGCCGCGACGCACACACCATGAAAGCAGCAGCCACATACACGTACGAGATAGCCGCCCGATACTGTTACACCTTCGTGCGATAATCACAATATTATCGCTACACGAGATTCTTCAACCGCAAGGAAATTAAAAGTGAACAGTGAATATATAGACTTTACAGACTACAGACTTTTATTTTAAATTTATTTTATTACATGACCTAAAATTTTTATGATTATTTAAGAATTATTTTTACTGCGAACGATTTTCACAACATGAAAATACCTATCTATATTATTTAACTTATTCTAATCAAATTTTAAAAATTGACTTTTCAATTAAAAATTATACTTGTTAATAATATCTTTCTTTTCTTTATGCGTATATTCGAAAATTTCATAACTATGTCTACATTTTTTTTTTATCGTTAAATAGCTAATAATCAAATAATTGAATGATTAAAATCGATTAATTTTTTTTATTTTTGCAATAATGTACTTACTCTGTTTTTTTTTTTTCTCTTTACGGCAACCTATTGATTGATAAAAATCTAAAGACTTGGGACCTGTCTACGTGATAATTGTGAACCTTTCTCACTCTTAGCATTTTATAATATCTGATATATTTTTTTTTTTTTATCAAAGCGCGAACGCAACAACTCCAACTCCAACTCCAACCCAAAACCAAAAAAAAAAAAAGAAGAAGAGAGGAACTTTGATTTTCTGTTACCTGACAGGCGCAAGTAATATGAAACTCAAATTACGAACGACCATCTTTGTCTCGATTAAAAAAAAAAAAAAAAAAAAAAAAAAAAAAAAAAAAAAAATTTCTCATTTATTCAGTCTTCAAAATGAAAACCGTCATTACCAGAATTCACCGCTGATGATTATTATATTGTTAACAATAACAACTATGATTTTTCAACAATAATTGATAAATCTAACCGATCAAATCAAGACCAATTATCGACCTTCTTTGTCATAAACCGATTTATTAATCGGTAGCACCACAAACAGTGCTCTGATTGATCATAGTGCAACACGAGCTGAATGCACCGTCGCTATAAACGCATAGGTCATTCAAACGCGTCATGCACACCCTCTAACACTAGCCGCTTCGATATTGTTTAAAATCACACTTTCAAAATAAGGTCGATACACCTTTCTATCTTCGATAAAGGACTGCACTTCCTTAGTTGCGCAGCCCTGCATTGTTGAGGACAACAATGGACTAAGAGGGGAGGCATGTCGTGTATCAACCTTTAACACCAATAATAATACTAATAATAATCATAACCAATACCCATCACCCTCCTAAGTTGCGCTAACGACTTTTCGAATATTCTTAATTACTCCCGCCGAAAGAGTGAGGAAGGGGGCCCGTCGCGAGCCAAGCTAAAAGCTCGAGCTAATTGGATGCAGCTCCGATCCTTAAGTCCTAGGTGGGGATAATCGGCGACCTCCCGGCTCGCGCGAACCTCAAACTCTCTCTCTCGTTCCCGACACCAAGCGACCCGGAGGCCAGCGCAAGCCGAAGGTCGCAGAGGCACACCTGGACGGAAGGAGCCGGAGTTCCACGGGCTTCGACAGGCCACTGTATTCGACAGCCCTGACACGTGGGTCAACCATAGGGATCACCGGGCTAGAAACCCGGACCCCTCTCCGTCTAGCCTAGGTTCGCACCTAGTTACAAGTAAGATTTTTTATTGTTAATTTATAACTTCGTCGAAGGACGATAAACTTGATTCGTAAAAATTTCTATTTTATAATTATTAATAATAAAATTTACATTAACTTTAAAAATTACATTTATTTTTCCCCAAATAAATCCCACCCAAGACAAGCGAAAAGGGTGACGAGCAGATTACTGCGTAATCTGCTCATAGCGGGTAAGTTCCACTTAAATTAAATTAAACTCAAATATAATTAAATAATTATTGTCACGTTTGCACGCGACACCAAAATAATTTTTTTCTGAAAAAACATAAAATTTACAACTTTTTTTACATTTATGTTTATACTGAAAAAATGCTTCCTTTTCCAGTAATTTGAGCCCTAAAAATAGCCTAAAAATGCAAAAGTACTAGTTAGTGTCAAGTTTGGACCAGTGCCATTTGGGTAATATGCAACAAAAAAATCTAAAAATTTACCAGGGAGTCCAAATAGTGGTCTAAAAGAAGTAGACAAATTATTTTGGAAATTTATCTTTTGGTTGGTTGACTTGACTGAGAATCACCCATATATATACTCGCATATATATACTATATATACCCCCTGCTCGCTCCGCTCGCAACCCCCTAATTATAATTGATGACTATAAAAATTAATCGAAACAATACGTAAGCTCTATGTTTGGTAAAATAATAAAAAGACTTAAGTGCTCAAAATCAATTAAATTAGTTCAGTTTCTTTACTTACTCATCATAATTTGATTCATAACCCTACCAACCCTACTTAATTTTTCATCTTTAGTAATATAACATATTTTAATCTTAGCCACATTACAGACCTTACTCATTTCACTTACTTCAAAAACCACACTTAAGCCCCAACTCATCTCTTACTCACTCTCCCAACAAACCCTACTCACCTTATTCATTCTGGACCTTCCTCATCTTGGATCACTAGCTTAAACTGCCCACCCTGAAAACTAATCTAGTGATTAGCAAAATAGTAAAAAAAATCACGATTATTTTCAAATTTCGCAATCTCGTATAAGCAAGCCTCGATTTTCAGTCGTAATACCCCTAGTGCTTCAAAATTGTCGATAATTTTCCGACTGTGTTTTGCTATACATGTGATTTTTTGTCAAACTTGCCCAGCAAGTTGCTGTGCAAAAAAACTGGAGGAAAATTATCTAAAATTTTGAAGTTCGAGGGGTATTTGGCTGGATTATTTTCCCCAGCTGAATTTCAACTCATAGAAATGCTGTATTTTACATTTTTGCGGTAATAGTTCTATTACTCTTTGTTTACTATGAATATACCCATGAATACTCATATATAGGTATACACCGCAGTGACTCGGGTTCAACCCAAAAGCTGATTCAAGTAAGTCTAACAATTCAAGTTGCTATACGACTCAAAACGTTCGAATTGGAAATAACCGAAAAATTATCGAAATAATTTTAGCCACACCCTTCCGCCAAATGTCAAATGCAGCGTTCCTATTGATTAGAATTCAGCTCGGGAAAATAATCCACAAATTTTTTTTCAGATTCTTCATGAGATGAACTTACTTCCTGCGTAGTAACAGCTTGCGAAATTGCGTTTAAGCTGATTTATGATTTTGTAGGGGTAGAGTTGGATTCAAAATGATAAACGGCTTTGTTCAGCACCCTCTGATGACAATAAAAAGTATTTAATAAAAATTTCAATGACATAAAATGACATAATTAGAAAGCTGAGCCCAAGACCTTTTGATGATATATGATTTTATATGAAAATTCAAATTAGAGCCAAAGTTATAATTTTAATATCTGATCTACCAGCCCACAACCACCTTACCTACACTCTACCCTCCGCACACACTCGCCTTATCTAACACGATTTACTATTCTCACCCATATTCAGAACCCTACTAACTACGCTTACTTTTTTATCTGCAACTACCTGACCTAATTCAATCTTCTACTGACCTCACTAATTTGATTAACTTCAAATACCGTATTTTATCCTCCAAACTTATCTCACCCAATCTACGAACAAATCTTACTCATTTTATCCATCAACTCATTCACTAACTTTAAATATTGAGTAAGCTCTATTAATATTTTTAAGTGCAATTACAAAACCCTTCCCACCTCACCCCCCCCCTCCACGCTCCTCCTCCATAACCTCCGCCTAACCAACCTCATCTACCTTACCAACCGGAACCGACTGAAATGATTAGCTCTCACTAAACTAACGTATTTCGCTTATCTAACCAGCTCGCTTGAGATTGCGCAAATCTGCCCACTTAAGTGTCCCTTGATTACCCGGAAAAATTTCTCGTACGGCACAAATTTTAATTTCTAAGTAAATGTTTTATATCAAAAAGTAAAAATTGGTATAAAGGTTAGGTTTGGATTTAAAAAAGTTTGTTTCAAATTGAAATAAAAAATTTTCAAATGAAATTCATTATTATTTATAAATTACTAAAATTAATTATTTATTTTTTTGATGATAAAAGATACTATATTTCAGTAAAAAATTTTGAAAAAAAGGGGATCCAATATTTTTGACGAAGATCCAATTTGGGGGATCAAAAAAGTGCGATATTTAACTGTGTTTTGACCGTGTTTTTAAGAATTTCAGATTTTCGAAGATCCAATTTGGAGAATCAAATTTATGGGATCAGAATAAAAAACGGAAATATAATATAGAGAGATCAGAATTTTTAGATGTTGATAATGAAACGTATAATTGTCCATGAGAAAAAAAATTCTGTTTTTAAATACAAACCTACTTCATTAAAACTTTGTCCGTGAGATTTATTAACTGTCATTGCAAAAGTTAAAATAATTGGAAACTGTTTTCTGTGAATTATAAATGGATAATTTGAGTTTTCATTGGTACTTAAACTTATTTTTGTAATAAATACTACTTTTCCTATTTTTTTTACCTGTAACTCCAATATTATGTTCATATAAATTTGTTATTTTCAATCTTGTTCCATTGCATAGACCATCTTTTTTACTTAGATTTCTAATTAACATTACCGCTGCATTTTTTTTAAATTTTAGTTCATGAGTAGAAAGCCCATCATTTACTGAATTTAAGTATTCAATTGGATAATCTAAACATATATTTGAATCAGTTTTATCTACTCCGTAAATATAATATGTCTATACTGTAATATGTTTTACTTGGACCATTTTATATGTTAAATACTTTTCTGTTTAACATTGCAACATTTTCACTTTTTGGAGCTAAAATAACTTTGTATAAGTTATTATTTTCATTTATATTTCCAAAAATTGAATTGCAAACATCTTTACTTTTCCATTTCATAGGTATTTTAAAATTTTCAATTTCACCTTCTCCTATTTTTAGTAATAAATTAGAAAAATTTCTATCTTTACATCTCATATTTTCAGAGAGTTTAAGAATTTTGAAATTTTTCCACAATTTACTGTATTTAATCATATCTTCTACAATAATTTTTTCATTGCCTCTTTTGACTACAGGGTGTACAGCACCTACACAAGGTGTAGGATTAATTACGTTTATTTATTATTATACGTTATTTATTATTTATTTATTATTATTACGTTTATTTATTATACTCTTAGTACAAGCTGTCGCACGGGGCGCGAGCAGCTTAGGTCTGTGCCGTTCGGTAGCTAGGCATGCACTGGTGGGCCGGCAGGCTAAGCTCGACGCAGCGAGCTGCAGGCGGCCATACTCGTTCACTCTCTCTCTCTCACCGTGGTCTCGCAGCGTGGAGCCCACAGTAGGGTGGGCCAAAAATGAAAAATTTTGGAATTTTGACACGCCTGAGGTCTCAAAAGTTGTCTTTTAACATGAAAATAAGAAAAAAAATTTTGTACACGCAAAAAAAAAAAATTTTAGGTTTGCCCAAAGCCCTTTAGAGCTTTCTTTTCTTTTTTTATTCGTATCTCTACGGTTTTTTTTCTCAAAGTTATTAATATTTAAAAAAAAAAATCGCATTTCAGCGATTTTCGGGTTACAACCACTACAGACAAAAAAAAAAGAATGAAGTTTGTACTTGCGAAACAGTTTTTTTATGATGTTCTAATTTATAGAGGCTTAAACTACAACTAAAGAGCTTTATTTTCTTTTTTTATTCGCGTCTCAACGATTTTTTTTCGCAAAGTAATCGAGTATTGAAAAAAAAACATGTTTTTTCAAATTACCTCATTTTAAACAAATTTTACTAAAACTTCAAGGACTCTGGGCAAACCTAAAATTTTTTTTTTTTGCGTGTACAAAATTTTTTTTCTTATTTTTTTGTTAAAAGACAACTTTTGAGACCTAAGGCGTGTCAAAATTCCAAAATTTTTCATTTTCGGCCCACCCTAGCCCACAGTATTCCCCCCCGAATGAAGTAAAAGCGCGAGCTTTTCTACAAGTACTCGCAAGATCGAATCAAGAGGCTTCACATAAGAGTGCTCGAAATGCACTCGCTTACGAGGGTAAGCCTTCTCGCAGGTGGGGGGCACCGGAGATGGACCAATCGGAATGGTATGTGGGCTACGATACTCGGTGGTAGGCGTAGTTAAAGGCAATAAAGCCGAACGAACGGAATTGCCGCAAGACGCGCGCTTACCTTGATCGCAAACCGGAGCGTGACTAACAGACGGAGCGGGGCTACCAGGTGGAAACGGGGTAGGTCCCGAAGGAAACATCGGCGAGGCTAGGGGTGAAATATCAGCCGGAGGAGGCTCGCGAGGTGGAGGTTGCTCCGAAAAGGGTGGGCTATCGAGCATCGGGCTCAGAGGAAGTCCGCTCGGGACAGGGTCCTCGATGGGCTGCGGGCTTTCGATCTCCGCATACAGGGTTGACTGGCATAGGATCGAATGCCAGGCCGAGAATCTCGTCCGCGAAACCTTCCGAGATAAAGTGAGCCGGAATGAGGCGTTCGACATTCACGATTTCGTGCTCGCCGCCCACGTCGATCAGAAAATCGAGGTTCGAGAGACGTTAAATGACCTTGTAGGGTCCGTGGTAGGGTCTTTCAAGGGAGCGTTTGACAGGCTTAGACCTCATGTGCACGTGGGTGCGTGTGGACATGTCCTTAAAGATGAACAGCTTGTAGTTATATTTCCGTGCAGAGGGAACGGGCTTTACCTCTCTCATAAAGCCACGGAATTCCTCGAGGAAATATCTCCGGTTGGGCTCGTAGTCGCCAGGAATGCAAAATTTGCCTGGAATGCGCAAGACGGTGCCGAAGACAAATTCAGCCGGGCTCGTGTCTAAATGCACTCGGGTACGCAAGCCAAGAAGAACGGACGATAATAACCGGGCCCATTCTGGGTTGTCCCCGTAGCACATTATCACCACCTTCAAGTCCCGGTGGGATCGCTCGACCAAACCGTTTGGTTGAGGTCGATAGGCCGTGGTGCGAATTCCTTCGCAGCCGATCAGCTGTAAAAGGGCCGAGAAGAGCTGCGACTCGAACTGCGAACTCTGGTCAGAGGTCAAGATCTCGGGCGCTCCGTAACGGGAAACCCACGTGTCGAAGAATGCCCGGGCGACAGTCGGGGCCTCCATGTCGGGTATAGGTACAGCCTCGGGCCACCGTGAATACCGGTCGACAATGGTGAGGGCGTACAGGTTGCCGTGGCTGTCGACAAGGGGACCGACCAGGTCGATATGGACATGAGCGAAACGGCCGTCGGGGACCGGGAATTCCTGGGGCAAGAACTGTGGCGGGTCACCTTAACTTGCTGGCAAGGGATACACGCCTTGGCCCAGAGAGAAATGTCACGGGACATGTCTGGCCAAATGTAGCTCCTACGTATGAGCCTCACGGAAACTTTGGCACGAGGGAGCGAGTTTGAGTGGAAAAGATCGAAAATCTCTCTGCGTAAAGGAGGTGGAACGTACGGACGGATGGAGTAGTTGAACTTGTCACAGTAGATTGGCATGTGATTCTCGCCGAGAGTAAACCTGATTAATTACAGAGGATGACCAGGGTCAGCGAGGATCTCATGAAGTTGCTTGTCAGCTGCTTGGCTAGCCGCAAGCTCAGCAAGGGAAAACGTCGTGGGGAGACGAAACGCGTCGATCATTGCCATAATAGACTGAACTGCCGGAAGTTGAATCGCGTCAACGGACATGGCACTCCAGTCGAGGATGGCTGGGGATGTAAAGGTGGGGGCGCGAGACAAGGCATCCACGACGACGTCTTCCTCGCCAGGAAAGTAATTGATAGACGTGTCAAACTCGGATATGTAGGATAGCTGACGACGGCGTTGCTGAGAAGCGTGGACCTGGTCCTGCCCGAGAGCGTGGACAAGAGGCTTATGGTCAGTGAAGATCTTAAACTGACGACCCTCAAGAAGATAGTGGAAGTGCTTCAGGGACTCAACCACCGCTGTCAGCTCGCGGTCAAAAGTCGAGGATTTTGCTTGAGCCGGAGTTAGTTTGCGGGAGAAAAAACTGATAGGCGCCCAGGGCGCTTCAGCTCTCCGCTGCTCGAGGGTACCACCCAGAGCGCCGTCAGAGGCATCCGTGACCAGGCGGATCTCAGCGCTTTCTTCGGGGTGGACCAAGAGAGCACAGTCCGCGAGGTCGGCCTTGCATTTCCTGAAAGCGAGCTCCGCCTCAGGAGTCCAGGGAACAGGTCACTGATCTTTCTTGCGCACGTGCTTGAGGAAGGCATTCAAGGGCATCTGGACGGCAGCCGTGCGGTCCAGGAAAGGGCGGTAGAAGTTCAACAAACAAAGGAAACTACGTAGACCCTGGAGAGTCTTGGGCTTGGGATAATCGTGAATCGTGGCGACCTTCTCTGGGGATGGCTGCAAGCCCTGCTGGCCAATGATGTGACCAAGAAAGGGAACCTCAGGGGCTCTAAATATGCACTTCTCGATGTTCAAGTGCAAGTGGAACTTATCCAACCTCTCGAGGACTGTGCGGAGATGGACCTCGTGCTCTTCCGGAGTGAAGGAAGCTATGATCATGTCGTCGAAATGAAAACACAAAATCGAGGTCACCGAAGGCTCTCGATAGATACCGGAGAAGAGTCTGGCCCGCATTTTGGAGACCCTCCATCATTACCAAGAACTCCCAAAGACCGAATGGAGTTATTACGGCCGTTTTGGGGACGTCGTCGGGGTGGATTGGTATTCGGCGATAAGCTCGCCGTAAGTCAAGCTTCGTGAAAATCTTCCTGCGGTGCAGGGAACCAGTATAATCCCGAAGGTTTGGCGCGGGCGTTCTGTCGGGAACTGTGATTTCATTAAGCCAGCGGAAGTCCCCGCTGATTCACCACCCATCGCCCTTTGGTACCATGTGGATGGGCAAGGCCCAGGGGCTTTTCGATCGGGGACAGATGCCGGCCTGGGCGAGACGATTGAATTCCTTGATGGCAAACTCAGTAAAAAGTGGACGGGTACGTTGGGCCACGGGGGGAGCCATTGGTTTTGATATGGTGAAAGACACCACGCTCCTGAAGTGGAGTGGTTGGCTCAAGGCCAAGAACGCGAGGAAACTTAGAGAGAATGGGTAGTACTTGTGGCCAGGGTCTACTGAGCTCACGCCAAAAACTGAAGGCTCACGGAGAGTCCCAGAGGCGTGCAACTGGGTCACGTTATCTACCAGGCGTTTGCGTTTCAAATCCGGGAGGAGATCGAAATGACTAAGGACGTCGGCTCCAAGGATGGAGTATGGGATGTCCGCGACGTAGAAATTCCAGGCCATTACGAAAGCCTCTCTCTTACTCGCACTACCATGGTCTCGCAGCGCGGAGCCCACACGGTGTTGAAACCCGAAGATTCCCGCTAGGCTGCTTGAGGTGGTGAATCGGTGGTTCTTACACAGGCCTGAAGGAGATTCCAGGCTCTTTTCTCTAGTCGGAAACAAAGGCTGCTGTTTCTTTAAAAGTCTTTCAAAATCAAATAGTCACTGCCAGAACTCTAATTTTTTTATTAACCCTAGCACTTATTCGAAAACTCGCGAATTAGGTGCACTGATTCGCAAACTCAGAAATGCCCTTAAAATGAGACTATAAATAGTCACTCAGGTTGATCTCGATCTATTTTTAAAAATATCAAGTATTTGAAAATCTCTCTCTCTCTCTCGTGAGACAAGTCGTGGAGATCTTCCTCGCAGAACGATGTGCGTGGGCCGAGTTCTGGATCGCGACTGTATAACCAAGCTGCTGGGCCCACGTTCGCGGCCCTATTTATACCCCGGCATATGAGGACCCACCCCTGTAGAGGAGATCATGGACCCTCCCATGTAAGTCTGAGTCTGAGGGAAAAACCAATGATTTGGCCCCTTTTCCAAGAGCCTTGGCCTAATTTATTATAATACTCCTCATGTGTGAATTCCCTCTCCTACAGGTACGGTCCGCCTAAATTATTATGGGACCCGTTTCTTTGATGCCTAATTGGGTCAATGTCACTGACCGATGATCATGGGGGTTGTTTATGGCCTCCGGCCTCCTTGCCGTGACGCTCTATTGTTTGGGTCCGCTGCTGGCTTTTCCTTCCCTCAGCCAGGCGTCCTGTGCTGACGCGTTTCTCTTGTCTTCTCCCTCTCTTCTTTTCCCAGCTCCTGTTCGCTTTTTATCTCCCTCTCTGTTTTTCTTCTTTTTATTCTCTCTCTCTCTCTCTCCCTCTCTCTCTCTCTCTTACTTATACTTATTAATTCATCTTATTTAACTCATAATTAAATAATTTGTAAATAATTTAAGAATTATCTGAAAACTATTTTAATATTAAAAAGGGGAGCTGGTGTCGACACGACAAAAAGGAAAAAATGTTTTACCTGTACCACCTGGTCCATCTATAAGGTACATATTATTTTTGCTTTTTGTTATTGTATTAAATATATTTTTTTGATAATTATTAAATTTTTCAAACATCTCTTCTTTTCAGTTTATTTTGCATTTATAATTTTCAGAAATATTAGAAATATTTTCTAAGCTAAACCAAAAGGTAAACCAAAATATTTATAACTTAAATTAGAATCTTCGCTAGATAGAAATTTGTTTATTTTATTTAAGCCTCTATCTTCTGCATTATCTTTGAAATCTTTTATAAAATGAAATTTATATTAATTCCAAATTAAATTACCAGGAATTCTTTCAGCCAATCAAAAAAATCCAAAAAATTCTTGTAATTTTTTCAGAGTTAAATAGTTTATAGCTTCTTCAAAAATGACATTACATTTTCATCATTTTCTATTAAACCAATTTAAATAGCTCCTTCTCTATATGTTTATAAATAATTTTCTCAAATATTCGTGAGAAGTATGACCTTTTACTTAATCTAATATTAGTTTTAAGTGAAAACTCTCTGAATCTTTAAAAGAAACAACGTTTATTCTACCTATAGTTTGAAATTTTTTTTATTTTTCTATCCAACAAAAGTTTTATTATCTAGAAATCTTTTGTAATTTGATATTAATGAAAGAAGTGAAATCAAAAAATTTATTACGGACGACTTGAGGTCGAATTACTTATTATTTAAAAATAATTTCTCTTCTAAAAGATGATCATATTATGTTGAATCACCTTCAACATACGTAAAGTTAACAATTTTTCAATTATAGCACATACATGGGAAAACACATGCAAATTGCACACAACTCAAACACTTTTTAAAATTAAAAATTAAAATATGTTGTTAAGAAACACACTGAGCATTCAAAATATAATTTAAAAAATACAGGTATCAATGATTTTTTTCGAGATAGTTTAGTTCAAAGAATATTAAATTTTTACAGGTCAAGTATAGCCATACATTGTGATTTAGTTGATTTCTAACTTAATTACAACATATTTTAATTTCAAAAAGTGTTTGAATTGTGTGCAATTTGCATGTGTTTTCCCATGTATGTGCTATAATTGAAAAATTGTTAACTTTACATATGTTGAAGGTGATTCAACATAATATGATCATCTTTTAGAAGAGAAATTATTTTTAAATAATAAGTAATTCGACCTCAAGTCGTCCGTAATAAATTTTTTGATTTCACTTCTTTCATTAATACCAAATTACTAAAGATTTCTAGATAATCAAACTTTTGTTAGATAGAAAAATAAAGAAAGTTTCAAACTATAGGTAGAAAAAACGTTCTTTCTTTTAAAGATTCAGAGAGTTTTCTCTTAAAACTAATATTAGATTAAGTAAAAAGTAAGTAATTCGACCTCAAGTCGTCCGTAATACATTTTTTGATTTAACTTCTTTCATTAATTCATTTTCAAAAAAAGATTATTATATTTAACGTATAACTTTTTATTTAGACTCCTTTTAAAAAAACCAATCGCCGTAAATATTACTTTTTTAAAAGTATTTTTTAAAGATCATACTTAGCGTATAATTTTTTATTTAGATTCCTTTTTAAAAAACCAATCGCCGTAAATATTACTTTTTTAAAAGTATTTTTTAAAGATTTTATTGCGTAAATTCGGTAAATATTTAAATGTATTTCCTTTTTGTCCACAAGTTCAAAAAACCAAACTCCATAAATAAATCATTAATATTGTTGAAATATGTTGTGACAGTCAGCGATCGTAATTAAATCGTCGGTAACGATTTAGGATTTGGCGCGAGTCACGTGACTGTCGAACGCAGCTCAGAGCGGACCTCTGAGGTGGTAGAGCGGGAATCGGGAAGCAACTCGTAGTTTTCGTGTCCAAGTGTTCGCACGTACATGGAACTTAACTCGTCTCGGTTCGACGGCTAACCGGACTCCTCGGGAGTGGAATGTCGTCGAAGAGAGAGTTGGCAGAGACAGAAGGTGCGGGATCGATGGTCATCGCCCGGGAAGCATTCTCCTGTCTAGACGAGTCAACCGGCTTTTGGAAGCCGTGGACGTCGGGGAACCTGACCGACGTCCGGCAGACACGCAAAGATCTGGAGATCGATTCATGGCCGATCTTGAAGCAGCTTACTCGTTACGGAAGTCAAGGCAATTATTGACATTCGCTTCGCGCGTTGTGGTAGAGCCGTAGTGTGAGAGTGTGGTGTTATTTGTGAAGTTATCATTTCACGTCATCGCCTGAACCGCTTTCCGACGGCTACACGGCGACTCGAGTATGGTAGATATTGCGGCTGGTCGGCATCGTAGCCTGGCATTTTGTTTAGCCTGACGGCTTGGTATGAGGTGCACCTTAGCGACTCCGTAAGTTAATTGTAAATGTGCGAGTGAGTGTGAATGCGTGTGAGTGTCCTTAGTACACTGTTATTGTCATAATCTTTGTTTTTCTCTTGCGCGCGTTAGCTGCCGATAGCAGCAGGAATTTGTGTGCGCGCGCAACGATTTAGAGAGCATTGAAGATTCTTTTGTTTACTGGTTTAAACGAAACCGAGTCGTAATTCGGAATTTATATTTTAGGTTTAGATTTGTTTTAATAGATTATTAAATTGTTAATTTAATTTTTATTCACTAAACCTGGTGTTCCTGCGAATCGATCCTGTTTTAGTACCCGCACCCACTACCGATAAACGAACTAGCCGACCGCGTCGCGAAGTATAGTAATATTCGTGAACGCGATTTCCTCATTTTATTATTTAGGTCGACGAGTTGCAGTTTGACGAGTGCTTGGATCAGCACTAAGTACAGGTGATAAGGATTTAGTACGCACCGTGGGTATTTGTATCGGCTCATAAAAACCCTTAAATCCACCCCTGTTACAATGTCTTAATAAATTATTTCACGAACTTAACAAATTCTAAATAATTTAACAATAACTAAGATATATCCAATTATTCTGATGTAAAACTACGACATAAACCAGAACCTATAAAAGTCCAAGGGAAATCAATTTTCTATAAAAAAAAAAAAATTCAATTTAGTATTTACCTATTTTTTAAATGTACATTGCATAACTTTATTTTATTGTGAATTTACATTGAAATGTAGCAAATACTCATTTGTAACCTTAAAATGATTAAAAAAAAGATAAAAATTTTCAATGATTGGTTCATGTTAACTTAGATATATCTAGTTCATCTGTTTAAAATTACTTTTATATAATTTTATCATTATCCAGAACCCTTAAAATTATAGACATAATTTATTGTTAACACCCTGAGTGAATGTAACAGTTACAATCAAAATTAAAATTCATTGTCAGACATCAAGTTTATTTTAGAAAAAAGGTGGGATTACAAAACTTTCAGACATCAAGTTTATTTTTGAAAAAGGGTAGGATCACAAAACTTTAACAGTTCAAGTGTATTGGCTCAGAGCACATATATTTCTATGATGATTCTATGAAACTAAGCGATAATGCGTATGACAATGACATTATGTGCTGCAATTGCACCTTTTGCAATTTGCAAGTTGGGTGGCCGGATTATAAAAAAGTAATTTTCAAGTTCAACCTGACACACACACACACACACACACAAACACAAACACACTCATTCAGAAAAAACTTTATTTTTAATATTGCCAATATGCATTTCCAGCCATCAGGTCCCCAACACAACCACAGCACAATTATTATCAACTCACAGGGCACACCACAATAATTGAAAAATCTTTGATGATGATGATCATAGAAAGACTGTAGAGATTATTCATTTCATACTCTTTTATTGAAACTAAACAAATTAATAATTACAAATTCTACCACTTATTTAATATATAATGAAAATAAGGGTCTTCAGTACTGTTGTTATTCTATGACAATCAGTTATTTATAAAAAAGTTATTGCTCATAACACATTACAAGCTGCTGTGCTCAGTAGCTCCGCAGTCAGCTGTTGTCAGCTCACGAGTCAGCTGTAGGGAGCTGCTAATTGATACAGCGCCACCAGTCGCCTCATGGCTACAGGCTCGGGCCTACATGCCCCTGTCTGCCGCTGTAGGTAAGCAGTAAAAGTGAGACAGCAAAAAAAGACACGCCCACCGCATACGTCACGTCCGGTTAAGTGTACAGAGAGCGCAGGCAGAGAGACCGGATGCTCGAAACTGAAATCGAATTCCCCTGACTACCGTGAGCCAAAGGAAATCAGCGTTTCGAAAAATGAAACGTTCATAACTTTTCAATGCGGGCTTTGTTCGGGATAATTTTTTTTTTTAATTACTCAGGGGATCATCAGCTACGCGCGGGATGTATAATATAAATGAAATAATCATCCTAAAATAGTTTTTCTTTGAAGCGTCCTAACCTAAAACCAAAAATCAAAGTATTTAAAGCCCTGCAGGCTTTCACGGCAGTCGGTTTAAAAAAAAACCAAATCGCCGTTAAAGCCCAATTGGGCTTTAGGATATTGGCGTATTTAATATTTCTAACATATCAGTTTTATTCAATTCAAACCAAGCTGTTGAATGTGTTTTCCAATTTTTTAACTTTTTTCTTCTTCATTTTCTTTATATATTATGTTTTGTTAATTTTCTGTATGAATTGCTCAACATTGTACTGAATAACTACATTTATACAATTCAAATCTTTCTATACACCAAGCTGCTTCTATAAAAAATATTATATGAGAATCTAAAAATCACCGTTTTGAGAAAAGGAGGACTCAACTTTCCCATCGTAGACTCAACTTTCAGGACTCATAAGTATCTTTTTTACGTGTCTTTTGACCATGTCTTTATTGATTTTCAATTTTGAGGACTCAACTTTGAGGATCATAAAAAAAAACCAGATCATAATATAGGGAGATATACTAGGGGTTCAATAGTAAATTAAATGGTTATGTTTATCTTTAATCTTTTTTTTTGTTTTGCTTAACAACAAATGTTAAATAATTTTTAAATTAAAAGAATAAGAATAAGAATAAAAAAACGGTAAAAATGTAAAAATGTTTGAGAATCATCTAGCAGAAAATGGAAAATAAAAAATTTTTTTAGATTTATTTAATTTAAGAAAATTTTTAATTTTTTGTAATTGTTATTTTCTAACCATATTGTATTTTTCTATTATTTTTTCAAGTTCTTTTTACAAGCGATTAAAACTGTCATGTCTGACGTTAAAACAAAAGGTTTATTTTGGATGTAGTTTTATGGTTCTTGTCTAGGAGTTTAGTTTACACCTTTTAGGCCTGTGGCCTGTGGTTGCAAAGAATTAACACTACAAAAAAAGGAAAAGAAAAAAAAAAAGGAAAAGGGGGTGAGAACCTGTCCTAACGAGAAGGGATGACAAACACCAACTGTGATTACAGCCAGTAAGTGTCCTTGAAGTAGGGATTTATTTAATATTTAAATAAAGGGGTGAATAGCACTTTTACTACTCTGATTAACAGAGTAGTTACTCCAACAAGCGAGGTTACAACTACACCTAGTGTAGCTATAACAAAAACTTACTGTGGTCACAGCGAGTTCTCGTTGCCAGAGGGGAAAGAAGAGAAAATTAGAATTTAAAAAAAAATTGGTTTAATAAAAAGCAAAGAGCTAAATTAATTCTTTTTTTGTTTACTTTTATTTTTCTTCGAAACGGTGACTCTCTTGTGGTTGGATCCTCAGTCAGTGTCGATGAGCAGGACCAGATGACCAAGGGCGCGAGCAGGACCAAGACCAAGGGCGCGAACAGGACCAAGAGACGGGACCGAACCAGACAGACACCGGAGTACTAGATAACTGACGACGTACTGACTGAGATGATCCTGGGCACCTAGTCTTATAGGGCTAAAGGACTTCCAGCCCTCCCAATTTCAGGCAGCCAATCAGGAAACTCCAATTTTCCTGATGCCCCCGGAAAAGTCACGCGGCCCAATCACAAGAGAGTCTACAGGGCGGGGGTGGGCCCCACCGCGTGGTACTAAGTCCACGAAGACAATTATTTTTATTTAACTATAATAAAAAAACTATTGTCGCGCTCGCAAAAATATTAATTTATTACAAAAGGAAATTAAATCTAGATTAAAATAAGTGGTCGAACGACGCAAATCGACCAATAATTAAAAATTATAACAATCTAACTTACAATAATAATTTATAAAACAAGGATTACAACAAATAACTTTGATGTTGATTCCGACTTGAACTAAATGAGTCGTGGTCCATTCATTCCACATAAATCTTCGCCCAACAATCTCATCCTTTCAATAAAAAAAAAATAATATTCATCCTACTGCAAAATCAATAGTTATTCATTGTAAACTTATTCTTAACTTAATCTGGAAGAAGATAAAACCTTAACCATGGATATTCAATTACTTAATTCTAAATCAAGTTCAATTACTCTTTCTGAGTTAATAAATGGTTTGATTAAAAATGTGAGTTAAACGATTCATCGTCGTCATTTGACGGATTTTATATGTATAACCCATTTACTTTCTCAGGAAAATCAATTAAACTGCGCAAAAAAAAATGTATGAATAATCTTAACTATCAAACGTTCACAAATGTTTCTTACTTAAATAACGATACGCGTCTTCATGATTTCCTTCTAAACTGAGAGTCCGAGAGCTGCTGCCCCCCCATGTCAAACGCTTTAACTTCGAATATAATTTTATCTTTCTAACCGAATTTACGCTTATTTAAATCTTTAGAAAATCTTCATTTTACTTGCTATTGCTTTAAAAATTAATTATTCTACCCGTCACCAATTTAATATAAAGAATTATTAAGGATTGACATTTTATTCGTAAATAATAGTATAAAACGAGATCTGTAAATTGAAACTTCGATTCCACTCAAGTTTATTGGCGAATTCAAGTTTTATTTAGGACTATATTATCTCAACTGCCAAATCATAATTTGTTTAATCATTATTTGACCCAATCTTAAAATTTAAATCTTACTGAGTAATTCTTAATAGATTTTGTCAAAATTAAAACTACGCGAGCTAAACAATTTTACCAGTAATGATGTAGAATAAAATTAAATAAATGTCATTAAATAATGTTTACTCCAATTCACAAAAAAAAAGGTTGCGACATCATAGAAAAATTCGGGGAAAATGTTTGAAGAAAGAAAAAAAAAGGGAAAAAAAGAAAAAAGGACAGACGGCACCGAGAAGGCCCTTGAGTCTTTCGGGGAACGTAGTCGTAAACGACATCCGCATCCACCAAATTTATGACCCGAGCGTGATTAGGCGCGTAGGGCCTGTTTTCCCGGCTGCAGAGTTTCACCTTTTTTTATATGTAAAGACGCCACGACAATCTTTACAACCGTCTGGCCCCTTGCGACCCTTCGTACTCGAGAGCACGTTTGGCCAGGCGGTAGGTCGTAGGCGCTTTATCGCTTAAAAGGTTTGCATCTTTCCGAAAATTTCTGGGAAAGAAAATAAAAAAAACATAAAAAAAAAAAAAAACGCTGGGAAACAAGAAAACGGTTTTTCCCGAATAGTTGTTTAAGGAGGAAGAAAGAAAGGAGGAGAGAAAAAGAAGAAAAAAAAATGTGGTCAAATGGGCCCGACATCACAAAACTCTTCACCATGGAGTGGGGAAGGTGGGGAGGGTGGGGTGGGTGGGGCCGAAAATGGATCAGCCAAAAGAGGGGAAGGGTGGGGAAGAATGGGGAGGAAATAGGGAGGTATTGAATAAAAAAAAATACTAAAAAATTGTTATGTTTTACGGTTAAAAAGTAAAGAATTTAGGGTGGGGAGAAATGGGGAGGTAGTAGGGAAGATTGGGGAGTTAATGGGGAAAAAATGAAAAAAGTGACTATATAATATAGTTAGATATATACATACATACACACACACACATGTATCTTATGTATATAAGATATATACATACATATATAAATATATATGTATGTATGAAAAAGCGATCCCAAAAACAAAATAAACATGTACATCGTTAGTACTCGCCCTTGTTCGGCATTAGTCTAAGTTTAGTGGCCCTTGTGCCGCATTCTGTATAAGTTAGTAGCCCTAGTTTGGCATTCTGTATAAGTTAGTAGCCCTCGTTCAGCACTCCGATTAGTATAAGTTTAGTAGCCCTAATTCGGCGCTCCGAGAGTTCGAGCCCTCCCGGTCAAAACGGCGAGGCCCTCGACTTTCATGCACATAGTTGACAGAGAATATAGTTAAGTTACAGTGTTTATTATAAAAAGTGCTTCAAGTTATTTATTTAACCCCCTAAAATCACACTCCTCATCATCGAGTTGATGGACTCGATAAAATCCATCTGGTCCTTCGTTAAAATAAGCCTCAATCGCAAACACCTACACCCTAAAAACCCTGGAAAACACTAAACTATTTGAATATTTACTTTTTTTTACTAAATCTTCACCGAGATTCCAATCATAGTGAGGTAAAAAATCTCAAGGTAAAAACAACGCCAGGTGCTCAGGATTCTCATTCAAGTCTTCCCTGAGGTTTTAGGCGAAAAAAAATTAAAATAAAAACTACGAGCCTTAAAAGTCAAGTGCTCTGGGCGAAGGAAAATCAAACATAAACCGCGATCCCTACAACCTATGTGCCCTAGGTGCAGGGTAAAACTTTCTATGTGGTTTTAGGCATAGAATAACTAAAAAAAACTGTCTACAACTTAAGGGCTCTGAGCTTCAAGTTGAATCTTCCCGAAATTTAACGCGTAGTAAGGTGAAAAATCAAAAGACTAAATATATCGCTAGGTTTATATTTAAGTTACGTTGAATTCTGCGAGATTATAGTGTAAGATTGTGGGAAACTTAAAATAAATCACGTTAAATCAGGTTTAAAAAATTTATTATTTTATTATTGTATTATTTTTATCTAAAAAGTTTCACTGTGCCTTTACGTTTACCTGACTGAGAAAAAATATATTGTAACGAATTGTACATACATCCTAAACGTAAAATAAGTAGATTCCACGGGACTTGATTACGATGTGCAAACTATTATTTTGAGAAATGTGAGCACGATGCAAAAGCAAATTCTATAAATTCGCCAGAAAGCGATAAAAAATGTATGCAATAATCTATGTCTTTGAAATTAAAAATTTATTTGAAAGTCATATACGTAAAGGAAAGTTTTATAAGTTCAATTATATACACATTCACAATTTTATAAGTTCAATTATTCATTAGTAATAAAATAAAAACTAAAAGATAAAGGGTTTTTCCGAAGAAGTGAGCAATAAAACTTCGTTTGCACTTTATAATACTGTGTCCGATGGTCTCTGTTTTTAGTACTTATGCAGTTTTTTCGCATGTGTAAAATCTTGCGCACTGACTGCGGTGTAAGATAAAATATTAATACACTTTACGGTCGAATCTATGTACGATTACGGCTTTTTTGATTAAATCAAAGTGTACTTCGAAATGATGATTATTTTAGAACTGATGGCGGCAGAATAGGAAAAAATTAAATTTTTAGAGATTAATTTTTGTTAATTACTCAGAAAAAAATTCTCATTAAAAATTTAGTACAAAAATACTTTTTTTTAGAAAAGTTTTTTCTTTTGTTTTTAGTTGAAAGTTTTAACTTTATTTATCTTATCAAAAAATAAAAATTAATCAATAAATAAAAAAAAATAAAAATCAAAGTCTCAATTCTATTTGAAAGTTAAAACTTTTTAATTAATATTCATCGAAATAGACAGATTACGATAAAAAGCTTAGACTTTTTCTTAAAATATATAAATTGTATTGCTTTTTCACAAACGCTACAGTTTTGAGGTGTAATTTCCACTTCGCCCAAGTAAAAGCTTTTTTGATGATATATTAAAATATTACATTCCGTAAAACTGAGTAATCGTATACTGCGGTACATTTGCTAAAGTTTAGAATGAAACCTTTAAATTTAAATTGTGGTTAAAATTAAAAATAACTCTACATAGTTTTTTATTTACCAATAATGATAGTTAAATCTAAAAAAAAATTACAATATTTCGTTTGAATGGTCATATTTCCACAATTTATTGTTTTCTTTTTGAAAAATCAACCTTAAAAATTATTTTTTTTTGTTTCACTTAAATCCGATATTCAATACTTTTTTCATGAGTTTTACATCGTCATCATAAAAGTTTTCTAAATTTTTCTGTTATTAAGTCGCTTAAGTAAAAATTCTACAAAAAATATTCGTAGTTTTATAAGTTTTAACTGCTGAAATATGTTATTAAAACCAGTAAACTTATTAAATTTCTTAACTTATACTTATAGGCGGTGGAAGAAAATGCAAAAAAAAATTGCAGAACACTTACTTGTATACGTCGTACACTTACGTTATTTAGATTTTATAGTACTCTGTGACAAGAGTTAAAGAGCTGTAGCTAAAACACTGTAAAAATTAATTCTTTCAGATCTTGTTAGTATTTATTCATTTATTAATTTATCTAGAAGTTCAAGTGAAAGGAGTGGATGAGGAAAATGAAGAAGTGGAAGAGAGTTCTGATGATGACGAGGTAGAAGAAGAAACTGATAGCGAGCTAAGCGGATGTGAATGGGAAGATGAAGAAGTAGAAAAGGAATCTGAAAATGAGGATAGGGATGATCTAGAAAACACGAACGGTGATCAGAGCCTTGAGAAGGACGGAGTGAGCTATGAAAGTCAAAAGGATGAGAATGGAACCGAGATGGTAATGGAAATAGATCAACCCAAAGCTGAAGAAAAATTGTTAGATCACCCTCAAATCGTCCCCGAAGAAGATCCTCGAGAACTATTTGTTATTAATTTATCAGCCACAAAGATGAGACTTTGCCTGAAGAAATAAATGACTTATTTCTAAATTTTTGTTACAAATTTTTCAATTGTTGACAGGTCAGTAAACTACAAAAATATAAATTTTCCAGATTTTTTTTTACCTTTCTCGGGCATATTCAAAAATTCAAACCATAATGACATTTTTAAACAATGTAATTTCATAAATGATGTTTTAAAATAAAATCTTGCAGAACATTTCGTCGGCTTAGAGTAAAAAAGTCCCATCCCCAATTTCTCGTAACAAAAGGTTATACCTCTCGGCCCTACGACGGTTTCATAAATGTTGAATTTTTTCTCGTGCACATTTTAAATTTGTAGTTACACGGTGGATTAAACTCAACACGTGAGAAAGCTTTGGAAAAAAAATAAACTACAAATTTAAAATATGCTTGAGAAAAAAATTCAACATTATTGATTTATAAAACCGTCGTAGGGCCGTTAGACCTTTTGTCCGCAGTTTCTGAGGTGGAACCTTCTTACTCTAAGCTAATAAAATTTAACAAAAAAATTTACCGCAAATTAATTACTCTTAAATATAAAAAAAATATAAAAAATCTCTTTTCGGCATTCTCTCAATTTGAGAGACGGATAAGAGTCGCGTCAAATTAAGGCGTGTTAGAATAAGGATCTTCTTTATTCTTAATTTCATGACTTCTACTGCCCCCTTCAATTTGAAATCATAAAAAAACACACACAAAATTTTTTTTTTACAAATAAATGCATTCATTGAATAATAAACTATCTCATAATCCTTAAGCCCAATCGGGCTTTAACGGCGATTTGGTTTTTTTTTTAAACCGACTGCCGTGAAAGCCTGCAGGGCTTTATACTTTGATTTTTGGTTTTAGGTTAGGACGCTTCAAAGAAAAACTATTTTAGAATGATTATTTCATTTATACTATACATCCCGCGCGTAACTGATGATCCCCTGAGTAATTTAAAAAAAAAATTATCCCGAACATAGCCCGCATTGAAAAGTTATGAACGTTTCATTTTTCGAAACGCTGATTTCCTTTGGCTCACGGTAGTCAGGTAAATTCGATTTCAGTTTCGAGCATCCGGTCTCTCTACCTGCGCTCTCTGTAGACTTGACCGGACGTGACGTATGCGGTGGGCGTGTCTTTTTTTGCTGTCTCACTTTTACTGCTTACCTACAGCGGCAGACAGGGGCATGTAGGCCTGAGCCTGTAGCCATGAGGCGACTGGTGGCGCTGTATCAATTAGTAGCTCCCTACAGCTGACTCGTGAGCTGACTACAGCTGACGGGTGACTGCGGAGCCGCTGAGCACAGCAGCTTGTAATGTGTTATGAGCAATAACTTTTTTATAAATAATTGATTGTCATAGAAAAAACAGTACTGAAGACCCTTATTTTCATTATATATTAAATAAGTGGTAGAATTTGTAATTATTAATTTGTTTAATTTCAATAAAAGAGTATGAAATGAATAATCTCTACAGTCTTTCTATGATCATCATCATCAAAGATTTTTCAATTATTGTGGTGTGCCCTGTGAGTTGATAATAATTGTGCTGTGGTTGTGTTGGGGACCTGATGGCTGGAGGTGCATATTGGCAATATTAAAAATAAAGTTTTTTCTGAATGAGTGTGTTTGTGTCAGGTTGAACTTGCAAATTACTTTTTTATAATCCACCCAAGTTGCAAATTGCAAAAGGTGCGATTGCAGCACATTATGTCATTGTCATACGCATTATCGCTTAATTTCATAGAATCATCATAGAAATGTATATGCTCTGAGCCAATACACTTAAACTGTTAAAGTTTTGTAATCCTACCCTTTTTCAAAAATAAACTTGATGTCTGAAAGTCTTGTAATCCCACCTTTTTTCTAAAATAAACTTGATGTCCGACAATAAATTTTAATTTTGATTGTTACTGTTACATTCACTCAGGGTGTTAATGATAAGTATATTTAAGTCAACATGAATCAATTATTAAAAATTTTTATCTTTTTTGTTGCCTGTATGTAAGCTTAAGTTATGTGGCCAAAGTGATTTTACATTTTAAAATTGGTTAATTAAGAAGTACAAAAGAAATAGATAGTTTTGGGTCTAGGTATCCAGTGGACCAGAAATTATGAATTCTATTTGGCATGGATTTTTAAAGTACGGATGAGCATTTGCTTCATTATTTTCAAAGTGGATTTAGTTTGTCCATCAATTATGTATGCAAAATTAATTCAAAAGTACTTCATAACAGTAAATTATGTCTATGATTTTTATGTGTTCTGGCTAATGTTAAATTTATATAAAAGAAATTCAAATCTAAAGAACTAGATATATCCAAGTCAACATGAATCAATTATTAAAAATTTTTATCTTTTTTGTTTTCTGTAAGCAAGCTTAAGTTATGCGGCCAAAGTGATTTTAAATTTTAAAATTGGGTAATTTTTTTTTACAAGAATTAAAAAGTACAATAGAAATAGATAGTTTTGGGTCTAGGTATCCAGTTGACCAAAAATTATGAATTCTATTTGGCATGGAATTTTCAAGTACGGATGAGCATTTGCTCCATTATTTACAAAGTGGATTTAGTTTGTCCATCTATTATGTATGCAAAACGAATTCAAAAGTAGTTCATAACAACAAATTATGTCTATGATTTTTATGGGTTCTGGATAATGATAAAATTATATAAAAGTAATTTTAAACAGAAGAACTAGATAAATATCTAAGTTAACATGAACCAATCATTGAAAATTTTTATCTTTTTTTAAATCATTTTAAGGTTACAAATAAGGATTTGCTACATTTCAATGTAAATTTACATTAAAATAAAGTTATGCAATGTACATTTAAAAAATAGGTAAATACTAAATTGAATTTTTTTTTTTTACATATAAAATTTATTTCTCTAGGACTTTTATAGGTTCTGGTTTATGTCGTGGTTTTACATCAGAATAATTGAATATATATTAGTTATTGTTAAATTATTTAGAATTTGTTAAGTTCGTGAAATAATTTATTAAGACATATTTCAACAATATTAATGATTTATTTATTGAAGTTGGTTTTTTGAACTTGTGGACAAAAAGGAAATACATTTAAATATTTACCGAATTTACGCAATAAAATCTTTAAAAAAATACTTTTAAAAAAGTAATATTAATACAGCGACTGGTTTTTCAAAAAGGAATCTAAATAAAAAATTATACGCTAAGTATGATCTTAAAAAATACTTTTAAAAAAGTAATATTTACGGCGATTGGTTTTTTTAAAAGGAGTCTAAATTAAAAGTTATACGCTAAATATAATGATCTTTTTTTGAAAATGAATTAATGAAAGAAGTGAAATAAAAAAATTTATTACGGACGACTTGAGGCCGAATTACTTATTATTTAAAAATAATTTTTCTTCTAAAAGATGATCATATTATGTTGAATCACCTTCAATATACGTAAAGTTAACAATTTTTCAATTATAGCACATACATGGGAAAACACATGCAAATTGCACACAATTCAAACACTTTTTGAAATTAAAATATGTTGTAATTAAGTTAGAAATCAACTAAATCACAATGTATGGCTATACTTGACCTGTAAAAATTTAATATTCTTTGAACTTAATTATCTCGAAAAAAATCATTGATACCTGTATTTTTTAAATTATATTTTGAATGCTCAGTGTGTTTCTTAACAACATATTTTAATTTTTAATTTTAAAAAGTGTTTGAGTTGTGTGCAATTTGCATGTGTTTTCCCATGTATGTGCTATAATTGAAAAATTGTTAACCTTACGTATATTGAAGGTGATTCAACATAATATGACCATCTTTTAGAAGAGAAATTATTATTAAATTATAAGTGATTCGGCCTCAAGTCGTCCGTAATAAATTTTTTTATTTCACTTCTTTCATTCATTCATTTTCGAAAAAAGATCATTATATTTAGCGTATAACTTTTTATTTAGACTCCTTTTAAAAAAACCAATCGCCGTAAATATTAATTTTTTAAAAGTATTTTTTAAGATCATATCTCATATCACACGGTATTGCTTAAGTATAAATGAATATTATGTGAGTGAAGTGTTACAATTTATAAAAGTTTATTGATGTAAAAAAATAGTTTATTTAATTTTAATCGAGTGTGAAAAGTATTTGGAAACTGGTTATTGTTAATTAGAAAAAAATATTAACAAATTAATTATTTTCAGTAAAAATGTTTAATGTCATTATAAACTTAATCAAATTTTATGCCTATAAAAACAACACTAACAGACTCTTATCTTTTCTTTGTGTTATAAAATTTAATTTTTTAAGTCTAGAGCTAAAAGATTCAGAATACATATGTGCAAAAAAAAAAGAATTATTTACGAAAATAGCAACAAAAATTAATCTGAAGGTATTTATCTGACTAACTCTACGCGATCCTCTCGATTATTACCGAGGGTAATTGATCTTCTGGGTTCTCTGGTCAAGCCGAAGAATAGGTTCGAAGGAGTAAAACACAAGGAACACAACACGCGAATATCAGTTAACTTATGTTTATTCTCCTTTAAAAGAGAAAGATTTTTAAGTATGTTGTTTTAACGTCGCGAATCACCGGAAGGAAAAGGCGAGGCCCACGATGCATTTGCTTTATTATTATTTTTTGCTGGTGGGGTCAATCCCGTGATTTACGTCGAACTCATTCACACGCTGACAGCAGCGTGCTTACCTGCCGCCTTGCACGGAGATTAAACCGAGGCCCCTGATTAAACCTGAGTCGGAGGGATAGTGGGGACGTGACAGTATTCTTTTTTCAAGATTTCAAATTTGATTTTAGAACTATAGTTTTCAAGTTAAAATTGTTGTGATTTAAAACTTGATTAATTGAAATTTTGGGCTTATTATGTAGAGCAAAGTTTTATGTGCCCAGGGCACTTGAATTGTTGGCATTGCCGAGGGCATTGTAGTAATTTTACATTCTAACCACAGAATTTACTGAGAAAGATTCAATTCAACTTTTTGTACAGGTCGTTACAATATATTTTTTCTCAGCCAGGTAAATGCACAGTGAAATTTTTGACTAAAAAAAATACAATAATAAAATAATTAATTTTTAAAACCTGATTCAACATGATTTATTTTTAGTTTCCTACAATCTTAAACCTAAAATTTCGCAGAAAATTGAACGTAACTTAAATGTAAGCCTAGCGACCTAATTTCGAGAAGATTTAACTTGAAGTTCAGAGCCCTATGAAAAAATCGAAAATTTCAAGTTAATTTTTCTCAAAAAGTAGCTCTGGTACCCACATTTTTTATTTTACCAATAAATCCGGGAGGGTTTTATTTACTTAAAAAAACCTGTTTAAAGGCTCAAACTTTCATTTAAACTTTATCATTAGAGGGTTAAGGACCACCTTAAAGGTTTTTTAGTTCGTTGGCGACTGCTCTACGGTTCGCGACCTGTCATTGAGATAGAAACTCAAAGCTTTCAGCCTCCCCCCACTCCACCCCAGGAGTAGCAGGTAGAGGTGGGAGGGGGTGCGCCGCGCTCTCGGGAACAGCGCCATCTTCCAGCCACAAAATAGCCAAAAATTTTGCGACCCACGCGGTCTCTCAGCTCCCTTCCTAGCGCGAGATATCCCGAATGCTCACCTGACGCAATATTACGCTGGGTTAGCCACGATTTCTCGGAATCGGAGGCGGCCTTAAAAGCGCGGACGGTGGCAAATGACAGCTATAAACTAGCTAAAAAATAAGGTATCTTACCCCAATCGTTGGGACCTTAACTCGAAGATTTCATCCCTCCCCCCTCTTACCCCAGGGGTAGTAGGTAGGGGTGGCAGAGCGTGCGTCGCGCCATTGGGAACAGTGCCATCTTTCAGTTACAAAATAGCTAAAAATTTTGCGACCTATGTGGTCCCTTAACTCCCTTCTTAGCCCAAGATATCTCGAATGCTCACCTGACGCAATATGACGCTGGGTTAGCCACAATTTCTCGGAATTGAGGGTGGCCACAAAATTAATTTTGGCGTCACAAATTAGCTACAAAAAAGATAAAAAATACCCATTAGGTATGGATTTTCGGCTTTAAAGTTGCTCACCTAGCGTAATGTACCTGTCAAGATCGGTGACCCGGAGGGTGTGACCTCTCCTTGTGAATTGAAATCTGATGATATGGTATTTAAAGATTTGAAATTTGTGAAAATCAAATTTTCAAACAAAAATGAGTGATATCCCCCAAAAAAACTTTGCCAAGGTAAACAAACTTGAGAGAGTTTTTGCAATAGTTTATTTAACAAAAAGGAAGTGATATCATTTAAAATATTTTTTAAGGAAAGTTTTTTACTTTTTGATACAAAATCTTATTATTCTAAAAGAGATTTGCAATTTTTTATGGTAATATTTTTCAGTAGAATTCTATTTAACTCTATCAAATCTTACTAAAATTGTACCTTGAAACTGGATTGGCAGAGTTATCTAGAATTTTACTGAAAAATATTACCATAAAAAATTGCAAATCTCTTTTAGAATAATAAGATTTTGTATCAAAAAGTGAAAAATTGCAAATCTCTTTTAGAATGATAAGATTTTGTATCAATGAGTGAAAAACTTTCCTTAAAAAATATTTTAAATAATATCACTTCCTTTTTTTAAAATAAACTATTGCAAAAACTCTCTCAAGGCTTTTTACCTTGGCAAGTTTTTTTTTGGGGGATTTGGTTTTACTATATCTTGAGATTATTAGCTAAATTCACAGAACATGTTATTTAAAAAAAAGACCGTTTGAATTAGTTACATATAATACACCGAAAGAACGATTTTCTCGATACAAAACAGTGTTTTTTCCGGGCATGGCATCAGTTTCATCAGGATTCTTTGCTTCAGTGCTTGATAGCGATATGTTGGTAGGAAAGTTTTACTTTTTGAGGCTTAATTTTTTTTTTTTTTAGATTAAATAATAACAAATTAGAGGAATTAAACTTTCATTTTGTTTTTAAAGAGCTCCTTAGTAATATTTACTTGAATAAAAATTATGTTAAAAATGACAGCACTAGCTGCGGCAACTGTAAAATTGCACTGATTTTTTAATGCAGCATGCACGAATTTTTCCATACGTTGCACGATTTTTTGACTACAACCTTGTTTCGGTGTGGTTCTAACCTTAAACTAGAAATCAAAGTGTAGATATCAGATATTAAGGACAGGAGGGTTTACGGGTAAACACAATAATGACACGGCAAGTACTCGGTACACTCAAAACAATTTATTTGTTAAACCTCGGTAACTCTTACACGGGCGGCATACATACGCTACGGTAGACATAGAACAACTGTCCTACTCAGGTGGGAGACTAGCCAAGCGCTCGTGGAGCGGCGTTAGTGCTGCTGCTGCAGCTTATGGCCTGTTGACGGTGTTGTACATAAATCCACCACCAACACTCCCTCCATTTATGTCAACATCAATTAATGCCGTCAATCCTCAAAATTGATAAACTAATTTAAACTTATAAAAAATGAAATAATTAAATAAAACTTCAAGAACAAAATGAAATAATTAAATGCGGGCGTATTAATGAATCACACCAATCGTTCATTCATAAATCAGAGTCTTTTTCTTCAAACTTTCACTCGTTACTCGATGATTCCCTCTCTGAGTTGCGGGTGTGATTGTTGTTCCTCGACCTCTCAATTAGTTGGACCTGTAACAGAATAAATCAAGATTTTCCTCGTAAACTCATTTTATACCTCTTTAGATTATAACATGATCTAGCACACTCATTTAATTCTCACAGCATGCTTAAACACACTCAATCAGTTCATAAGACCTAATCTTAGCCTTTTGAAATCGCCTCGGGGAAGGGGTTTTGTAAAGATATCGGCTAGGTTTGATTTAGTATTTACTTTCCTCACATCAACCCTGCCCATAGCCACGCATTGCTTGACAAAGTCCCCATGTGCCTCAGACAGAAGTTTTCGGTTTCCCGTCAACTCTCTGTGTTTTAGATTTTCCTTTATTACCTCAACACTCTCGTCATAATGTTTAAGTTTTTGACAACCCTCCTTCTGGGAATTGTCAACCGCACACTGATTGTCGCAATAAACCTTCGCAAGGTAGAATGTCCGATTTGTCATATCCCGAAGTGCCTTGTCCAGACTGATGATCTCGCTGCATACACCACTCAAAGCAACGTACTCGGAGTCTCCAGAAGATGTTGTAACCATTATCTGCTTGTGACATCTCGATGCTATAGTATCCCCAAAAGATTTGATCAAATAACCCTCAGTCGATCTTGATCCCTCGCAATCCAATAGACTTGAATCGGTGTAAGCGATTAAATCATCAGATTTACTTCGGTATATAAGACCTAAGTCCCTAGTACCTTTCAAATAACGGAAAATCCTCTTTACATCCTCCCAATCTGTCTCCATCGGACTCAATTGCTTTCTCGCAAGCACATTGACCGCGTAGGCGATATCAGGCCTCGTAGCATTTGACAGATACATCAAGCAGCCTATTGCTTCTCTGAATGGTACTTTCAGAGTTACCGAGACAGGTTTGTCGTCAGTCTCCTCTTTTTGTTCTAACTCAAGTTGTCTTATCTCTTGGTTCCTCATTTTCTTAGTTTTCATCGGTGTGTCCTGAGGAACACAATAGCTCAGATTGAACTTCTCTAGAACCTTGTCGATATAATTTACTTGTGTTAGACTCATAAATCTCTCTTCACGAATCCGAGTAATTTTCATACCCAGGAAAATATCAGGATCTCCCAAGTCTTTCATTTTAAAGACAGCACTCAGACTCGCTTTAACCTCATCAATTTTTGCTTATTATTGCTTGCAATTATCATGTCATCGACATAAAGCACAATGAGAGCAAACAGAAGTCCACACACCCAAGTAAACAGACATGGCTTGTTTGTATCATGACTGAAACCAAGTTTCGTTATTTCCTCTCTAAATTTCTTACTCCATCTCCTAGGGCTAACTTTGAGCCCATACAGAGCCTTCTTTAATCTACACACCATGTCGGCTCTCGTGGCGTCATCACACTCATACTCATCAGGGATCTTCATGTAAATATCGTCCTCGAGCTCACCATTCAGAAAGGCTGTCTCTTGACGTCCATCTGGCAAGCGTGTAAATTGTTTCTGTGTATTACAGACAATGCAGCTCGGACTACAGCAAGTCTTGAAACAGGAGCGTAAGTCTCCCTCAACTCATACTCTTTCCGGTCTTTGAAACCTCGAATAACCAAGCGACATTTTGGTGTGACCTCACTATTTGGTCCTGTCTTTAGTTTAAAGACGCACTTAGAGTCTATCACGTTTAGCTTTCGACCATCGCTCTCTATTTCGGACCTGTTTACTGGATCCCATACATCGTTTTCCTCCATTGAACTCAGTTCCTTCCTGACAGCTTTTAACCACATCAGCTTGTCTGGTGAATTCATTGCCTCTCTGTAAGAGTTAGGATATTTGTTTACCTTTGCTACTAAGGCAAATTTTAACTCATCCTCTTCGAGACAATGATTCTCAGGAGTATCATCTCCTTTTTCTCGAAATTTTACCTTACTAAAATCTAACTCTTTAGCTGCAAAATAAGCAAAGCTAGAGTCAGTGACCTTTCTAGCATACACTGTGAAGTCTCGTCCTTCTTTCGCTCTCCTGCCAGGTTGAATTCTCGACTTGGCTGGGGGCGCATCCTCATCCTCTTTACTAGTGTCTACCTTCTTTGGTTTACCTCTTTTGCGACTCACCTGAGGAGGTGTTGGTTGCACTTGCTCTGGTTGTTCCTCATGGAGATCTAGATCCTCTCTAAAGTCCAATTCTTCCTCTATTGCCTCTAGATATTCACGTTTGTAAACATCTTTGTAGGTTAATTTTTCATTGAATCTCACATTTCTGTGTGGGTGGGTGCCATAAAACATAGCAATTAGTCCCGTAGCCGACAAATACAACTTTAATTGCTCTCGGTGACCGTTTGCCTTCCGGAATGGGTATACGTGAATAAGCAATACATCCAAACCTTCTAATACTCTCAAAATGACTCTTTTCCAAAGGAGCAAGTTTATGTAAAGGTTACGCAAACTCAATGCTCTTATGTGGTGCTCTGTTGTACATATTCACAGCTTACTCGGCTGCCTGAAATCACATGCTTGTTGGTACACCGGAGTCTAATAGTAAAGCGCGTATTTTATCCTGCAACGTCTGATTAAACCTTTTAGCTGTCCCGTTTAATTGTGGTGTATGCCTGGGTGTAAAATTACTATCTTTAACCTCTCTATTCATCAACTCTTTACACTCGCCACCAGTGAACTCAGTTCTTTTGGCTGCTCTTATGAAACATGCCTTTTCATTTTTTTTCTATCAGGTTTCTCGTATTCCTCAAATATTTCTCAAGACACATTCCAGACTCATTTTTATTCTTTACACAATAAGCTTTTGCGAACCTGGAATATTCGTCTATTAACGTTGTGATAAATCGGTTACCACCAGGGTGCGAGGCAGGTTTTATCGGACCCATGGTATCCGTGTGAATCAACTTCAATGGCCTTTCAGCCCTCGTTCTAACCTCATTATACGGCAATCTTTTCATTTTTGCCAGTATGCATGTTTCGCAGTCACTGATGAAATCTTCAATTATAACGTTCTCGAGTAGCCCTACCTCGCGTTTCAGATATTTCATATATTCTAAAGATGGGTGCCTTAACCTCACATGCCAAAGCATACCTAGATTTAACTTTCTGGATTTGCTCGGATCATGTGTCTTGCTTTTCTCGTTAGCTAACTCTTCTAGCTTACTCAAATCATCCGGATTACTCTCGCTTAGAACTCGATTACCCAAAAGAGAATTACCCAAGTTCCAGTCCGTGCTATTTTCACTTTGCTCGGCCTGAGACGATTTCTCTCCATTCTCCCTCCCAATCACAGAATGCTGTTCTTTATCCTCGAGTTGTGAGGCTCCCTCCGGAATTTTTGCCTCAAAATTCACAAGTTCATTCTGTGATTGATCCAGAAAATCGTCAAGTGTGGCGAAATTCACTTTGTATGTGTACTCATCGTAGTCTAGATTGTCAGTCCCTCTGCCTCTGACTGTCATTCTTACTACCCAGTTTGGGCGTTCGTAGGTATTTGTTAAAAAACTTTTACCCGAATTTTTATCATAAACGTTCAAATGATTTTCACCCAGATATATACTTAGTCCCGCCTCAGCAAAATGCCTCAAAGAAATAAGATTATCCGAAACTCCGGAAGCTTTCAAAACATTAGTTAACCTAACTTGTTTATTATTACTCGACGTTAAAATCAAATCGCCCCTACCACCATATTTCAAATTCGCAGTTTCGTTCTTATTCGCGCATCTTATAACTTCGCCTCTGGATTTTTCGAAATTCCATAATTTAATCTCTCGTCGCACAATGTACTCGGTAGCACCTGTATCCACAACGAATAAAACTTCATTCGAACCACATTCATTCTCGCTGAAGATTAAACGTCGTAACATACCTTGACACTCATCCTTCTTTTTCTCTGAGTCTTTGCTTTGGTTTTTCTTCTTTTTGTTTAACTCGACTGGGCTTGTTTTTGTCAACTCCTCTGGATTTATCCCCACCTCTCCCACCATGAGAGCCAACTCCACCCCACCTCTCGAACCGCCGCGACCACCTCCACCTCTAGTAGCATGCATAGAATGATCTCCATTCTTACCTTACTTTTTGGAGCATCTGTCCCCTTTATGATTTGTGTTAGCTTTACAGTAACGGCCCCACCATTGATTACTCTTTGCCAGGGGGCACTCCCTCTGCCAGTGACCATATTTCTCGCAGCGATGACATTTTTGATTTGCCATATCCTCGGGTTCTCGTGCTGCGTTGGCACTGACTGTTTGTACCTCGTTCCTCGGAGCCTCGGTCTTAAACAGATGAGAAATCATATTACTGTAGCTCATTTCTTCACTATTATTCATAGATAGAGTGTTATTGGCTTGCGCGAGGAAAAATTCCAGAAACTTCTCTCACAAGCGTTGCCCTTTTCTCAATAATTATGTTTTTATTTTTCAGTGAAAGCAATTTATGGAAAAATCGGATCTGTGCAAAGTTAAAAAAAAAAAAAAATCAGTTGATCATATCAACATTTAAGAATTTTTTTTCAATAACCTCTTGCGATTTCCAGAAGTTAGACTACTGTAAAAATCTATTATTTCATGACAGGCATGATAAAGAGGTTATTGCTCTTTTTATAAAAGTGAGTTTGGCTCACTTATACAGTTGAGGACTGTAATATAATGTACTTGAAACTCAAAAGAAATGATAACAATTTCTTTTTCCCTTGAAAAATAAGGAAAATTACGGGTTCTCTAGAAATAAAATTTTTTCGCACAGGTTCGTACAGTTTATCAACTGCAGGCTCGTCGTGCTACAGCAGGTCACCGAGTACAACAAGACGTTCTCGTTCAAAGGATCGTCATGTAAATAAAAGAAGCAGACGATCATATTCAAAAGAAAAATCTCGAGGTTCTCGTTCTCCTCGTAATAGGTATCGTAAGAGAAACCATGACAGTCGAGTTTTGCAGAGTTGCAGCTCTACTGAAGGGAGACGCACTCGATCGAGGTCCCAAAAAAGATCTACTGATCGATATAATAAAAAAGATCGGTCAAATTCTCGAAGTCCAGATGTAAGCCGTACCGAAAGGCATTTGCGATCAAAAAGTCGTGATTCTCAAACTACGGAGTACTTTCGATCTCGGTTTCGAAGTCCGTCATCGGAACGACGATCAAAGGATCGAATTAAATCTACTGTAAACAGCAATAATATAATTAAGAACTCTAATCAGGTAGATGCATCCAAAAAAGTGAATCCTACCTCAATTGAAGATTTAGCTTCAAAAGAGGAAGACCTTGCACTCGACGAAGAATTCTTACAGGTCATTGGTAAACGACTGACCGCTGACAAAACATTGTCTGATCCTGTTCATAAAGATCTCGAACTACGTTGGAAAGATATCTACTAAGTTGGTTTACCCAAAGATGAAAAAGCTGATCTTTTTAAAAAGTATGCACAACCAAAAAATTACGTTTTCCCACAAGCTCCGTTACTAATCAAAGAAGTAAAAGCTTTTTTGAGTGATAAACCAGCAGAAAAATCAAGAGATACTCGTCTCGTATTAAAGCAAGAAAAAGTAGCTGTATGTTTGTCTACTATGTGTACTTTATTAAAAAAAAGCTTTGAAAAAAGAACATTTAAATAACCTAGAAATCACTGAAGCTCTTAGTGATGTCTCTCGGATTCTCGTCGATTTACAGCGAGATGAAACCTTTGATCATACAAAGTATCAATCCTTCGCTCCGAGACACGCTCAAATCTACAGAAGCTGATGAATTTTTATTTGGCAAAGAGCTGGAAGATCAACTTAAAGCAGCCAAATTACTTGAGAGGTCATGCAAAGAATTGAAGCCACAGGCTTCTAATAACAAATTAAAAAACTCGAAGGCCCCCCCCAGCACAAGAACCATCAATCACACCGACATCATCGCAACAAGGGTTGGAGCGGGCAGACGAAATCTCCCCAGAATCATCGTCATTACAACAACAACAAGTCTCAAATGTCAACGGAGAATTATTCGAAAAAAAGCAACTAGAAATTGTAAGTACCTTATCGGAAAGAAAAAAATTCTTCTTGAGTAATTGGAAAAAAGTCACCTCTGATGAGGTTATTTTGAATTGGGTAAAAGGTTTTGAGATACCCTTCAATTCTCCTGTGTACCAAGATCAAACTCCTCGGGAACAATCTTGGTCTGAGGTTGAAATAACAGCTATTTCTTCCCAAATCGATGAATTATTACACAATGTTGTAATCGTAAAATCTAAACATTCTAAAGATCAATTTATTTCAAAAATTTTTTTGAGACCCAAGCCGGATGGTTATAGTCGTTTCATTCTAAATTTAAAACCTCTTAACAAACTCATAAACACAAATCATTTCAAATTAGAAGATAGTAGAACAGCTCAAAAATTGATGCACTCAGGGTGTTACATGGCCACTTTAGACTTAAAAGATGCTTAATACGCGATTCCAATTGCTAAAAAACACAGACGTTACCTTAGATTTTGTTTTAAAAATCAAATTTTCGAATTTACTGTTCTTCCATTCGGTCTTAATTGTGCACCTAATGTTTTTACAAAAATTATGAAACCTGCTAGTGCTCATTTAAGAAAGCTAGGTTATTTATCAGTCATTTATTTAGATGATTGGTTTCTACTGGGAAAAAATTTTGAATGTTGTTTAAATAATGTAAATCAAACCATACTGCTTCTTGAAAGTTTAGGATTTATAATTAATCATCAAAAAAGTAAATTAATTCCCAAAAGAACTTGTACTTTTTTGGGTCTCACTTACAATTCTGAAAAAATGTCAATTGAACTTCCCCTGAAAAAAAGGGACAAAGCTTTCAAAATTATAGAAAAGTATAGCAAAATTAAAAAATGTAAAATTCGAGATTTTGCAGCTTTTATTGGCACTCTCGGTTTTTGTTGCCAAGGCTCAACATATGGTTGGGTTTACATGAAAAAATTTGAAAGAGAAAAAATTAAAGCTCTTAGGAATAACAACGATGATTTCGAAACTATAATGGAGTTGAATTCTTGCTTAAGAGAAGATTTTAATTGGTGGGAAAATAATATTTTTCGAATTATTAAACCAATCATTATTTATTCAAATTTTATGGTAGAAATTTTTACTGATTCATCGTTGACTGGTTGGGGATCATGCTGTAACGGTGAAAATATTCACGGATTTTGGTCTTATGATGAATGAAAAATGCATATTAACTTGCGAGGGAGTGAATCCCTCGTAAATTATTTTTTTTTACCTGGCAGTGTCAGGTCACCTGGGAAACAAAGAAATAATTAATTTGTTTGTTTACCTTCCCAGGTGATAACCATGCCACTTTCTCGCGCAGCAGAAGCCGACCACGTGGCGACGATCGCTGTCGGTTGGACGCTGCTGTTGCAGCAGCACGAGCACCCGGCGCGCGCACGACACATACACACACACACATGTTCACCACCCGGGAAGGCTCTCCCGGCCCAGGGCGCGCACGTACACACACATACACCACACACGGGTTCCGATTCTCCGTCGGGGAGTTTTCGGCGACGGAGGAGGTGCGCGGCGCGTGTCGGCAGACGACGCAACTGCGTCGCCAAGCGCGTGCGCGCACGCTCACCACAGTAGACGCGGGCGTGAGTGAGATATTTTTTTTTTTTTGTATTGTGTGCGTTGCGCGAACAATGTGTGCGTATGGGGGAGAGCGAGAGAGAGAGTATGTGCGCGAGGGATAGGTTAACGCAGTGAGTGCCTCGGGTACATTATTTTTATTCTTTATTTTGGATTTTCGCGCGTACTATAGGTGGCGTGGCGATCGCCACCGGAAGATTGTAGACGGGAGCGTGATTGGGTGTTGTGGCGTGAATGTGTCTGATTGGTGGACAAATGACTGTTCCTCGAGTATGAATGAGGCTTAGTTAGATTAATTTGTGTGGATTGGCGGAGAGTGTTTAGAGGGGATGGTGAAGAAGGAAGTCGAGTCAGAGAGACGCGGGGAGCGTCACTCTGTTCTCAGTAGCCACAGCGTGAGGTAGTGTTTGAGAGTGTGATTTTTTTTTTGTTCCTTTGAGTAGACTTTTTCCTAAGTTCCCTTTTCCTAATTTTCTTTAGTTGAGTTGTAGACATTTTTTTTTTTTTCTTTATTTACAGCTAGGTACAAGAAGAAATCGAAGACTTGGGTTATTTCCTTCTTGCAATACCGAGAGTTGAAAAACCAGAGAGTAGCCATTTTGGGGCATCAGAGAATTTTTGGTTGAAATTTTTGTAACGTAAGGTTTTTGTTTTAATTATTGAAAAACTTTATAAAGCATGGTTTTCCGGAAATTGTGTATATGGCACGCTAAATGAGAATTCTGTTTGGCTATTATTAAAAGTTTGTTAAATTCGATAGAGTTTTTTTTTTGTCTTGGCGCGGCGTCGTTACCCGCCATTTTGTAGACTATTTATAGTTTGTTTAATTCCTTTGTTCTCAAATTAAAATTTTATTTTTTTTGTAATTGTAGACTTGATTCTTTTAAATTTTGTAGACAAGAATAAAAATCAAATTTAACCTAAAAAGTTTTGTAATAATTTATTTTCTCTCTCTCTAGCTCACCAACCGTTCCCGGAGGTTTTCTCTCCGTGGAAACCCTGACCCCAGATTAAGGAGTTTTCCCCTAGAGTTTTTTTTGAAAGAGATTTTTCTTGTAACGGGAGGGCCCGGGAAACTCCATTAATTATTTAAGGGAGGCCCTTTTCTTTAGAAATACCCCGTTACAAATGGCGCCCGAACATAATTTTTTTTGTTAGTTTTTTTTTTTTAAAATTAACCCACGGAGAGTTGGTGAGAGGAGAGGAAATATTTTATTTCTTTTCGGTTATTGCAATTTTTTTTATTTTGTTTAGTTTTGACTAGAGGTTTTTTTGTTTTTGTTTTTTTTTTTTTTTTTTTTTTTTTTTTTTTTTTTTTTTTCCCGAGAACAAAGGGACTTAGGAAATTTCGTAGACAGGCTAGGGACTTAGAATAATTTCGGAAGGGTTGAACTTAGAAAAATTTTCGGCGAGAGAACTTAGAATTTTTTTTTAGCAGTTGGACTTAGTAGAATTTTTCATAGGTGGAACATTGAAAAATTTCGAAAAGTTGGACTTAGGAAATTTTTCGTTGATAGAAATTAGAAATTTTTTTTTTCTTTCGCGGAGGTTGGACTTAGTAGAATTTTTCATAGGTGGAACATTGAAAAATTTCGAAAAGTTGGACTTAGAAAATTTTTCGTTGATAGAAATTAGAAATTTTTTTTTCTTTCGCGGAGGTTGGACTTAGTAGAATTTTTCATAGGTGGAACATTGAAAAAATTTCGAAAAGTTGGACTTAGAAAAATTTTCGGTGATAGAAGTTAGAATTTTTTTTGTTCTTTCAGGAAAGTTGGACTTAGTAGAATTTTTCATAGGTGGAACATTGAAAAATTTCGAAAAGTTGGACTTAGAAAAATTTTCGGTGATAGAAATTAGAAAATTTCTTTTTCTTCTTTCGCGACAGTTGGACTTAATAGAATTTTCCAAGGTGGTACATAGGAAAATTTCGAAAGGTTGAACTTTAAACGGATGAGTGTGAATTTATGGAAATTAACAATTGGTGATGGATATTTGGGAATATTGATGTGATTTTTATAATTTTATTGTTGGCTAGTGACCGACAAAATATTAAAATTTAATTGTTGGCTAGTGTCCAACTGAAATATTTATTTTATTTTTTGGATTTTACCAGGTTTTAGGAAGATTTATTTGTAGTACAAAAGAGAAGAGCTAATAAAATAAAAATAACAGCTACTGAGAAACAGGTTCAAGAACATTGTAGACAGGAAATTATTTTTTGTGAATTGAGAAAATTAGAGTCAGTGAAAATTTTCTTTCAGGTTCAAGAACATTGTAGACAGAAAAGTTTTTTTTTTGTGAATTAAGAAAATTAGAGTCAGTGAAAATTTTCTTGCAGGTTCAAGAACATTGTAGACAGAAAAGTTCTTTTTTTTTTGTGAATTAAGAAAATTAGAGTCAGTGAAAATTTTCTTTCAGGTTCAAGAACATTGTAGACAGAAAATTGTTTTTAGTGAATAAAGAAAATTAGAGTCAGTGAAAATTTATTTTCAGGTTCAAAAGTAGTAGACAGTGAAAGGAAAGAAAGAAAGAAAAATGTATGTAGTGAGGACACAGGAACAGTCAGTAGTAAATGAGACACATAACAATGAAGAACAAGAATCAAAGACAAGTTATTCAAATCCAGAGAACGATGGCGCAAGCAAGAAAATAAGTGAGACGGGTTTGAGGAAAAACATAATTCAACCACCTCTGGAAATGGAAAACTTGTTGATGTCTCCTTTACATGGTGTTCACTCGGCAGGGGAAAACAGTCAATTAGACTTACGTCTGAGAAAACAAGAAGTAGACACGAGTAGACAAATAGGAAGATTAATGGACCGAAAAAGAGAAAAGAGTCGTGAGAGTGGAGATGCAAGTGATAGTAGGATAGAGCAACGAAGAAAACGGCTAGTCAAGAGAAGTTCTAAGAACAGAAAAGTAGAAGGAAGGCAGGAAGAAATGAAGAGACTGGAGAAAGAAAGAAAACTGGACAATGGAAGAGAACAAAACAGACAATACACAAGTAGTGGTAGCGATACAAACGACGATGAGATAACTAGGCAGCGTGGGAGTAGTAAGGTTCATTACAGTAAAAAGAATGAGTCGTCTCGTCGTCGTGAAGAACGTTATAAATCCTCCTCTAGGGAGAACCACTACAAATCGACACCTGGTCATAAGAGATATAAATCTACATCACGGGAAAGACGTCACGTCAACATTAAATCTCGGGATCTCGATCACAGTTCTCTAGAAAGAAGAGATCGAAGATCGAGGTCCAAAGAACTACATCATGGACATTCACATGGTAGTAAACTACGAACTTCCATAACTCGACACAATCGTCACGGATCGTCTCGTAAGAGAAGGGATTCATCGTCACGAGAAAGGGGTCATAGAAGAGTCAACAGTAGACTACGAGGCCATCGACACCGATCGTCTTCTTCATCGGAGGAACGTGGTCGTGGGTCGTGGATCCGAGGCCATAGAGGTGATAGAGAACATAGTAGACGTAGACGAAATTATCGTAGTAGATCTGGTTCGAGAGAGTATAGACATGTCTCAAGACGAAATCGCAGTATTTCATCATCAGACAGCCGATCACCAGTAAGACATCGTAGACACGGGTATACACAGTCTGGCAATATCAATTGTGTGAGAATCTTGAAAGATTGGAATTTAAAATTCTCAGGGGGTGAGGGGAAAGAAAACCCAGAACAGTTCCTAAACAAACTAGACAGGTGTAGACGGAATAGCAACATGTCGGACACTCAAATAATAAACGCAGTAGCAAGTGTAATGGAAGATCGTGCGTTAAGGTGGTACGATACGGTGATTTTGAAGATTGAAACGTGGCGTGAGTTTAAAAAGTCGTTCCAGAGGAACTTTATTGGCCAATACTCACAGTATGAGGTTATGGATGAAATAAGGAATAGGACTCAAGGCAAAGGAGAAACGATCTCAAACTACATCACTTGTCTGGGAGTCCTATTTAAATATTTAAAGCATCCTCTGGAAGAAGATGAACAGATAGACATAATAAGAAGAGGGTTGCAGCCTGAATACAAGTGGTACTTGGATAACAAAAGGGTAGACACGGTAGACGATTTGGAACACTACGGAAGAAAATATGAGAGACAGAAGGAGGATTGTGACAGATTTGTAGGACCACCAACCAAGGACAAATGCAGGATACCTATAGCAGCATTTACGAGCACAAAAAGCAAAGTGGCAGTAAATGAAGTGGCGGCGGTTAGTGGCGAAGTAAAGAATGCGAAAAAGAAAAATAAGAAGAATAAAAATGTAGACAGTCCAATTCAAAGTCAGAAAAATGAAGTAGCAGGTATTCAGGTGCAAAGTAACCAGTTGAGTAACCAACAAAACTGGATGAATAGACAAAACAACGTTGGTAATCAAAATGGCTGGCCGAACAACCATTTTATCCAACAAAACGGAAATAGACAACAACAAATGAGGCCACCAAATCAACAACAACAATTACGACAACAACAGACTCAAGGTGAAGGAAGACCAATGGGCAACTGTCGTAATTGTGGAGAACCTGGTCATCGGATTTGGGAATGCCCAGATCTATGCTGCTATAAATGCAGACAGACTGGACACTTTGCAAATAGTTGCCCATTGATTGCCCAGGCAACAAGTTGTCAAGTTTGTGGGGCAAAGGGTGTAACAGTGAGAAACTGTGGAAATTGTTCAAAGTTTTTAGCCTTGCTGGGAAACGCCAAGGCGGGAGCGTCGGGTGGCCCAACACTCCCAAACAACAAACAGGGGCCACAACAACAGTGGACATCAGTAATGAGGTAGACATAGAGATGGGTGTGGAACAACAGGTGGAAGAGATGTGGGAAGAAGATTGGACGGATGAGGAGGAAAGTGAGGAGGTAGAGGAGTTTAGGGAGACAGGAAGTCAGAGTGATGAGAGTGAAAAATGGGATGTTTGGAAAGTGGTGAATGATGTTAAAGCCAGGAAAACAGGAGCAATTACTAAAAGTAAGAGTGGGATAAAATTGAGTGAGAAAAAACTAACACCAATGCATAAAGAAAGTAATCATATGAATAAAGTAACAGAAGCAGGAGTAACCGAAAGTGAAAGGACCTGTGAAAATGCCAAAGAAAATGTAGAAAAGGGTGTAGACATGAGTATTAGCAGTAGAGTAACGAGGTCTGGAGTAACTACAAGTGAAAAGTTTTGTGAAAAGCCTACAGAAATCGTATACAGGGAGGTAGACGAAAGTATTAGCGACCGAGTAAACAAGACAAAAGTAACTACAGGTGAAAAAGCGAGTGAAATTAATGGTGAAATCGGCGTTGAGTGTAGACAACTGGATGGGGTGGAAAAGGTAGACAAAGGGAAAGAAGGTGATTTAGAGGTTAATGAGGAAGAGATAGGACAATTGATTGAAAGGTTGGCAAGTGGAGATGATATAAGTGATGAGCAACTGACACAGATAAATGTTGCCATGCAGAAATTCGTGGAACAAATCGACTGGTCTCCGAATCGAAGGTTTTACAAAGCCCCTACTGAAAATGTGAGTGAACAAGCTGAAGGTTTTCAGACTAGTTCACGTCAAGGGGGGGGTGGAACTGTGCGAAGCCCAGTTGAGGAAGTAGATGATGAAGTAAGTGGTTTGGTGAGAGATAACAGGTTTTTCTTCAAGATCTTGTTGGATGGGAAACCATTACAAGCCTTACACGACACTGGTGCCACGGTGTCTATTGTGGGGGAGTCAGTAGCCGAGCATTGGCAAGCTAAACTAAAACCTTGCGCTACAAGTCTCAAACAGGTGGGTAATGACTACCTCACAGTGTTGGGTCAGTTAGATCTGAAGATAAATATAGATGGCAGGATAGAGAAAATTTCACCCAGAGCGGTGAAAGGTATCACGAATGACATCATCTTGGGCCAAGATTTCATTCAAGCCTTTGAGATTCGTTGTGATTACGCGGCTGGTACATGGAAGAGTGGTTCTAGTGGAATTTGTCACAAATTCACGAAGGCTGATGGAGAGAGTGGTGAAACTCTAATTGCAGAATGTGCAGAGGTGCAGGAAACACCAGAAGAGAAACAGCGGATAGAAGATCTAGCTAAGGAAATTTTGTCTCCGCCGGAAGAATTGCAGGGTTTCACTACTCTCACGCAACATCAGATAGAACTAACGGAAGGAGCAGTGCCGGTACATCATGCTCATCGTAGAATGTCACCGGCTATGGAAGAGACGGCGCCGCGAAGGAAGAAGAAGAAGAAGAAGAAGAACAACCCCCAACGACACCTCACACTAGACGATTACGTCTCGGGGGGGTCCTACCCTTCTCCCCGCCGCTCTCCAACTCGCGCTCCTCCCCCAGTGATCGTACCAGCCGTAGAGGCGACCCCGACGACTACGACGATCACGGACGGACAGCCCCGGGTTCCCGTGGGGCGGGGGGCCGTCCAACGTACCGTTCTTGGTTCGAGTCCGGTCGCTCCTGCGACCTCCGTGCCAGTTTCGACTGCCATGGAGACCGCGGAGGTGACTAGAGCTCCTACTCGGACGGACGTCGACGGCCCAAAACCCCATGGATACCTTCCAGTTTACAATCGAGGCCTTCCAACCAAGCTCGAAGGTCGATTGTTTGGGGGCCTAGCTGTAGTAGCCACAGACTCCCGCATAGACCCACCCCCCAATTGTTGTTTCGGGTGCTGGTCTCTGAGCCACGAGACTCGCCATTGCCCCCGCTACCTCGTGAGGCCTTTCTGTGACAACTGCGGTCGCGGGGGTGTTCGAGTGGAGGAGTGCCCTCGTTGTAGTTCAGCGTACCGATTGCGCCTGCGTAATCGGGAACGCAACGAAGCGAAGGCGGTCCTCCCCGTCGAACAGTTTGCGGCCATGTCCCGAGCCAGAAGAAGGACTCGGTGGGACACGCCAAATCCTGCGACCGGGGTTGTCTCCGAGGGGGACACATTACGTTCGGGGCCAGCGGTGGGAGGAACAGTCTCGGGGAAACGCGCCCGGGACAACGGTGGGAACGAGCTTGCGGAGGTCGTCGAGGTTCCGGTCGCTCCTTCTTCGGCCAACCTTGTTGACGCTTCGGTCTGGCACCGCCTGGAGCCGATGAATTCGTTGGAGCCGAGAGTGCTGAGTGCCATGGAGATTTTACTCATGGCTCAACGGCTCCCGGACGATGTCAGACCCGAGGTTATTCGTCAGGTATGGCGGGAGAACGAGCGACTGAAGCGTCGGCGACTCAAATAAAAAATTTTTTTTTGTTGTGTAGACGACTGACTTGTAGACGAAATGTAGACGACTGGACTGTAGACGGGTAGACCATTGCGAGAAAAATTGGGTAGACTGAGCAGTGAGTATACCACCAATCTTGTTCTTTGTGGTTTCCAGAGGTGACTGGACATTGCCAGGTGTTTTGTAAGGCGAAACATAACGGGTATGTTTCGGCTTGGCAGGGGGGAGTTGCGAGGGAGTGAATCCCTCGTAAATTATTTTTTTTTACCTGGCAGTGTCAGGTCACCTGGGAAACAAAGAAATAATTAATTTGTTTGTTTACCTTCCCAGGTGATAACCATGCCACTTTCTCGCGCAGCAGAAGCCGACCACGTGGCGACGATCGCCGTCGGTTGGACGCTGCTGTTGCAGCAGCACGAGCACCCGGCGCGCGCATGACACATACACACACACACATGTTCACCACCCGGGAAGGCTCTCCCGGCCCAGGGCGCGCACGTACACACACATACACCACACACGGGTTCCGATTCTCCGTCGGGGAGTTTTTGGCGACGGAGGAGGTGCGCGGCGCGTGTCGGCAGACGACGAAACTGCGTCGCCAAGCGCGTGCGCGCACGCTCACCACAGTAGACGCGGGCGTGAGTGAGATATTATTTTTTTTTTGTATTGTGTACGTTGCGCGAACAATGTGTGCGTATGGGGGAGAGCGAGAGAGAGAGTATGTGCGCGAGGGATAGGTTAACGCAGTGAGTGCCTCGGGTACATTATTTTTATTCTTTATTTTGGATTTTCGCGCGTACTATAGGTGGCGTGGCGATCGCCACCGGAAGATTGTAGACGGGAGCGTAATTGGGTGTTGTGGCGTGAATGTGTCTGATTGGTGGACAAATGACTGTTCCTCGAGTATGAATGAGGCTTAGTTAGATTAATTTGTGTGGATTGGCGGAGAGTGTTTAGAGGGGATGGTGAAGAAGGAAGTCGAGTCAGAGAGACGCGGGGAGCGTCACTCTGTTCTCAGTAGCCACAGCGTGAGGTAGTGTTTGAGAGTGTGATTTTTTTTTTGTTCCTTTGAGTAGACTTTTTCCTAAGTTCCCTTTTCCTAATTTTCTTTAGTTGAGTTGTAGACATTTTTTTTTTTTTCTTTATTTACAGCTAGGTACAAGAAGAAATCGAAGACTTGGGTTATTTCCTTCTTGCAATACCGAGAGTTGAAAAACCAGAGAGTAGCCATTTTGGGGCATCAGAGAATTTTTGGTTGAAATTTTTGTAACGTAAGGTTTTTGTTTTAATTATTGAAAAACTTTATAAAGCATGGTTTTCCGGAAATTGTGTATATGGCACGCTAAATGAGAATTCTGTTTGGCTATTATTAAAAGTTTGTTAAATTCGATAGAGTTTTTTTTTTGTCTTGGCGCGGCGTCGTTACCCGCCATTTTGTAGACTATTTATAGTTTGTTTAATTCCTTTGTTCTCAAATTAAAATTTTATTTTTTTTGTAATTGTAGACTTGATTCTTTTAAATTTTGTAGACAAGAATAAAAATCAAATTTAACCTAAAAAATTTTGTAATAATTTATTTTCTCTCTCTCTAGCTCACCAACCGTTCCCGGAGGTTTTCTCTCCGTGGAAACCCTGACCCCAGATTAAGGAGTTTTCCCCTAGAGTTTTTTTTGAAAGAGATTTTTCTTGTAACGGGAGGGCCCGGGAAACTCCATTAATTATTTAAGGGAGGCCCTTTTCTTTAGAAATACCCCGTTACAAACTGCTTAGAAATTTTAGCTGTTTTTTTTGCTTTTAAAAGTTTTGCCAAGAATTTACGTAATTGTAATGTTTTACTGAGACTAGATAATACAACAGCTATCACATATATTAATCATATGGGGTACGCATAGTAAAAAGTCAAGTTCAATATCAAAATTAATTTGGAAATGGTGCGAGAGTCGAAAAATTTGGATTTTCGCATCGTACATTCGGTCGAGAGACAACATAGTTGCAGATTCTGAATCACGTAAATTAGAACCAGAAACAGAGTTTGAAATTTCAAATGAAGCTTTTTATAAAATTTGTCAAAATTTTTGTAACCCTGAAATCGATTTATTTGCAAGCAGATCTAACAAAAAATGTAATCGATACGTTTCATGGAAAAAAGACCCTGGCTCAATTGCAGTAGACGCTTTTACTTTAAATTGGAAGGATGATTTTTTCTATGCATTCCCACCTTTTTCTTTATTGTTAAAAGTATTATCCAAAATAGGCCAGGAAGGTTCTCGAGGAATTCTTGTAGTACCCAACTAGCCGTCTCAACCTTGTTACCCAGTTTTTAAAGATTTACTCGTATCAAAATTACTGAAATTCAAACCTGAGATTAATCTTTTGAAATCTTCGAATAGAGAACCTCATCCGCTGTGGCCGCAACTGACTTTGATGGCTGGGATTGTATCAGGAAGGCATTTGCAAAGAAAGGAATGACAAAGGCAGCAATAGACCTTGTAATATCTTCAGTTACAGAGTCTACTTTAAAACAGTATCAAGCTTCATTAAAAAAATGGAATTTTTATTGTTCCGAAAGAAATATTGACCCTCTAGTAATTAATATTATAGAAATTCAAAATTTTCTTACATCAGTTTTTTTATCTGGTGCTTCTTACGGAACAATAAATTTTATAGATCAGCTTTAGCTTTAATACTGGGACCAGAAATTGCCCAAGACCCAGGTATAAAACGCATCTATAAAGCTGCGTCAAAATTGCGTCCTCTGGTTGCGAAGTACAATGTAACTTGGGACCCAAAAATTGTTTTAGATTTTTTATCAGAGTGGACTCCAAATGACAAAATTTCTATGAAGAAATTAACATACAAGCTAATAACATTATTTGGTTTAGTGACAGCTCACAGATTACAAACTTTTTCTTTAATAGATATTAATAATATTCACGTATTTAAAGATAAAATTCAAATTAAAATAGTCGCTCAAATCAAAACTTCTGATCCGAAAAGAAAACAGCCACTTTTAAATTTACCTTTTTTCCCAAAGAAATAAATTTGTCCTGCACACGCGTTGATGGAATATCTCAAAAGAACAGCGAGTATTCGAAAAGATATTGTTAACCTTTTCATCTCTTTTAAAAAGCCGTACAAAGCAGTTAAAAGTGAGAGATTGAGCAGGTGGATTAAAGAGGTTATGAATGAAAGTGGTATTGATACAAACTATTTCTCTGGGTACAGTGTCAAACATGCGTTGACTTCGACCGCTAAACGCAAAGGTATAAATATTGATCGTGTAAGAGCGACAACTGGTTGGTCTAAAAATTCACAGACTTTTGCTAATTTTTATGACTTAGATATGATTGATGATCCTAATGTTTATGCAAATACTATTTTGAATTTATATAAAAAAAAAAAAAAAAAAAAATTAAGTTCAATTGTTAATGAACATAATTTAAGATTTTAAGCTGATAGTTGGGCTTTACTAAATTTTGTAATGAATTTATGAAAATAAAAATGTTACAAATGCAAAAAATTAAAAAAAAAATTTTTTTTGATAAAATTCATAACTTATTTATATTTTGCCGTAACTTTACTTTGAACGTCTACCATGTGATCTCGAGGAAGAGGCACGAAATACTTTTCTGGGATCGAAACAATCCTTCAGGTGTGGGGGTATTCGTATTAGTTTCGGGGGTGGTGGTAACGAGCTGGCCCTCCCTGACGGACGAGCTTGTTTGGATCTGGTGCGTTGGGCCACCCCACTGTGGTCCAACACAGGCGGGTTCTTATTGGTCTTAGATCCAGGTGGTCTACCACGACGGGGCTTTACTCCTTCATCCACTGATTTCGCCCGAACATGTCGCGGTGGTGGGGAACTTTGACCCGGTACTTGGGATTCGGGTTGTGCCGGCTTCGTTCCTGAAGTGCTAGGGTGAGCGTTCGTGACGACTCGACCGCTTGGTGTTCTTTTACCTACCTGTTTCAACTTTTGAGCTTCTGCCCGGTCTCGCTCGCTCTTATCCTCTATGACCAGGATCTTGATCATGGGTAGGGTGGTGTTGATCTCATTTTCAGGTAGAGGTCGGTCTGCCGGATTCCGGGATAGCGCGTCCGCATTGCTGTTGAGCTTACCCAGCTTGTACTTAAAATCGTACTCAAAATCAGTGAACTTCAACATCCACCGGAGCATTCTTTTTCCAGGGTCTTTCTGATTGTGCATCCAACTCAAAGGTTCGTGATCACTAATCAGTAGGAACCGTCTACCTAGCAAATAAGTTCTAAACTTACGAAATGCATGTAACACCGCTACACATTCATTCTCCGTGGTGCTGTAGTTGAGTTCGGCTCCGGTTAGACTTTGGGACAAGTAAGCAACTGGGTGGTCAAATCCGTCCTTTTCTTGACTAAGGACAGCTCCCACAGCATATTCACAAGCATCAGTGGTAAGGGTGAATTTTTTTTTAAAGTCTGGGAATTGCAAGATCGGGGCCTCGCAAAGTTTCTGTTTTAGCAAGTTGAAACTTTTCTCTTGAGCTTCGGTCCAGACGAACTTCGTATCTTTCTTCTTCAGGTCATACAAAGGTTTTGCAATTTTACTGAAATCTTTGATGAATCGTCTGTAATATCCAACCAAGGTGGTGAATGAACGGATATTGGTCACATTGCGCGGTCGAGGGAAGTTGTTCATCGCACTGACCTTCTCAGGATTCGGTTCACATCCCTTTTCGGACACTATATGTCCCAAAAATACGACTTCTCTTGGGAGGAATAGAACTTTATCCGGTTGTAACACTAATTTCGCGCCTCTCAATCGGTTCAACAATAAATACACCTTGCGAAGGTGGTCGAGGAGGCTACTGGCATAGACAATAATATCGTCCAGATAGACTAGCATCTCGACGTTCTGGAGGCTTAGCAATATTCGGTCCATGAGACGTTGGAATGTAGCAGGGGCATTCTTAAGACCCATAGGCATTTTCTTGAACTGCCAATGTCCCGTGATGGTTGAGAACGCCGTCTTGGGTTTATCACTGGGTTTCATGGGAATCTGGTGGAATCCACTGGCTAGATCGAACGTAAAAAAGTACACTGAGTCGCCTAGCTGGTCCAAGATGTCCGAAATGCAAGGGAGAGGATAGGCGACCCCTATTGTCTTGGAATTAAGGGTCCTGAAGTCTACAACCATCCGCCGTCTTGGGCGTCCTTGGCTGTCTCTTTTCTTGGGTAAAATCCAAACAGTTGACTGGTACGGAGACGTCGAGGGTTCGATGATGTCGTCGTGAAGTTTCTTCGCGATGTCTTCCTGCATCGCCTCTCGATGGATAGGAGGGTGACGGTATTGTTTGGTGTGCACGGGGATGCTGTCCTCAGTAGGGATCTCATGCTCTACCATATCGGTACAGGACAACTTGTCCCCGGGTATCAGGAACACATCATGGTATTCTCAAACTATCTGATGAACTTGGTCCCGCTCTTCTTCGTTCAGCTGTTCGGTGTCCAATGCTTCTAATACGCGATGTATTCTCTCCCTCTCGTCCGTTATTTTCTCACACTCGGGCTCCGTTTCCGAATCTAGATCAAACGGTGCCGCACCATACCCACAGGGAATGAGCTCATGGGGATTTACTTCAATCGTCACATCTTCTTCCGTGGTATTCACAGCCAAAACCTTGCAGCATCCATCCTCGTTGGTGACAAGTGCATTTCCAATAAACACTCCTGGTGTGTTGCTAAGGGCAGGTAGGTACCCTACCCTCACGTTGGGGTTGATCAGGTTGACCTGGATAACTTGTCGGCATCTCTTCTTCAGTGTCCATCTGCTGGGCGGAATCTCGGCCTCCTGAGTGGGGGTGATCTCGGGTTTTCTAGGAGAAAGGTTCGTCGCCGCAGGGGGCGTTGGTCCGGCCGGTGGAGATGCAAGCGTTCTCGTCTCTACCTTATGAACTCCCTCTTGTGTGGGTTCTCTAGGCCTTAGTCCTCTCTCTTGGTCAACTATTCCATAACCTTTGGAGTCAAGGGTTCATAACATCCCCACTGATCATTATCTTATTTTTGTAGTAAGATATTACCGCTTCATTCTGTTTGAGAAATACCCGACCATATATGCCGTCATACCGGATGGGAAATTGGTCTGGCACTACATGGAAAAGTGTCTCTTGGTCCCCAATAGGTATCCAGGTTATTCCTAGGGTCATCACTTCCTGAGCTGCGATTCCCACCAAAGGAATGGCAGCTGCGGTCTCTACCTGGGCATCTGGATGTAGGGTCTGAAGTTTGATCAAGTTGACCCCGGAACCAGTGTCCAGCATGAGTACAAGATGCCTCCGTTCTCGAGGGAGGTACACCCTAATATGCGTACCGGGATCGGGATCTATCCCAAGTTCTGTAGAGTCCGAGCCGACAGCAAAGTGGATCGTGGGGGTCCGCAGGCTTGAATTTGCAAGGTCTGGGCGTTCTGTGCCGGCCCGGGATGGTTCATCATCGGTCCAGAAATTCCTTGAGGCTGGCTCGCTACCATGTCCGGGCGAGCCACTGTCCAGTTTAAATTCTACTGGTACTGAGGTGTAGGTTGCAGATTGATTTCCTCCATGTGAACTGGCTGACACTGCACCGGAGGTATCATAGGGGTACGGTTCATCGGTACTGGGTTCATGAACCTGGGTTGGCCTCCCGAGCCCTGCATACGAGGCCCTTGCGGCGGTCCTCAGTATCGAGGGCCAGCGTACGTTGGCGTTTTATACGTCTGACTTCTGTCAGGGTCATACGTTTGGGGCCGCGGCGGTGCGGCTGGTCGATAGTTCATTTTAGGGGGTCCATAACCGTAACCGTGCGGCATTGACCAATACCCTTGCGGTATCTGCATGTTGGGCACCGGAGGTCGCAAATACGGTTGTTGGTTTGGAGGGGGTCTGGTCTGTGCTGGGTTTTGTCCGGCCCGTGCATAATTTGGCTGCGGAGTTCCGTACGTTGGTGGGGGTTGTTGATAGTAGACTTCACATGTCTGCTCTATCATTGACGGGAACTGTTCTTGCCACTGTTCGGTAGGGTCTTGTGACTCTCCTTGATCAGGCCACGCATACCACCCGCTCGTCTCATCCCCCTCTTGCACCCAACCAACGTAGGTCGTTCTTTCGTCCATTCCAGGACGGGGTCCTTCTCGCCGGCCTTCAGGCTGTCGATACATTGATCTTCGTCGGCTGTATGGAATGATGCGGGCGTCCATCCTGGACTCCAATCTCACTGCCTCTTCATAGGCCTCCTCTCATGTAGTAGGTCGGATATTGTCCACCCACTGGCTAAGGTCCACCGGGAGCCCTTTGATAAAAATGTCTACCACTGCCTCCGTCAGTGGGACCATCATCTTGTCGTGGTATTCTGCCTTTTTTTTTTCTTCTTTTAGCGCTGTCCGTGCGCATCTGAGGAGGATATCGATCTGGTCCCTAAATCCTCCTATCGTTTCGCCTTGCTTCATATTTAAGGTATGGAGCTTGTTATTGAAATAGGCGAATCCTTTGCCAGGAGCAAACCGTTTTTTTAAGTGACTAAAAGTTTCTTTGACATCAGCCAACTCCTGCCCATAGGTACAATCCTTAGCCGTGCCTCTTAATTTTCCCAACACAGCCCTTTTGTATCCCTCTTTCTGCTCCTGCGAAACACTTTCCGCACCGCTGCGGACATCTTGCAGGAAGTCCTTGAGTGGGATGTTGCTTCCATCATAGGTACTTAGACCAGCTATGGCATTTTGCGAGCACAAGCTGTCAGCCAAGGCCGTCAGTGTGGTTCCCATGGCTTGTGCCAGTTCATTTTGACCTTGGTTATTCACAATATTTCCGCCCGTCATTTTTCCGGGTTCCAGGAGACACCACGCTAATTCCCACTCCACACTTTGTCGATCTCGCGTCGGATTTTGTTATCTTTCTTTCTATCTTTATTTTATTTTCTTTCTCTCCCTTGTTGTGTCACGAAGACACATTTTGTAATTATAAGATATTGTGTCATGAAAGACACATTTCGTTAACTAAGCATTTTTATGCTATGAGTAAACACGAAATGAGGCCAGCTTCAGTCTTTTGGTCAGTAAAGCTGCGGGACTCCGAAGCTGGCCACTTCGTAAGTAAAATCATACCTCTTAATTTTTACCGTAAATCGGGTCTGGAGTCATATCTCCTTATACATAAAATAAATAATAATCATAAAGATGTCTCAAATTATAAATAACTCTATATCTTAAGCTATGCATATATTTATATTATGTAAAATTATATTATTAAAATTAAAATAAATAAATATAAAAACTAGATTATATCTTATTAATAAACTAATACATAACAAAATGGTTCCGATACAATTGAATTTCGAGTGCAAAAATAATAATTAATCGTGTGAGAGACGGTTAAATCTGTGAAAAATCTAAATAATAATAAATCGTGTGAGAGACGGTTAAATTGTGAAAAATCTAAATAATAATTAATCGTGTGAGAGACGGTTAAATCTGTGAAAAATCTAAATAATAATAAATCGTGTGAGAGACAGTTAAATTGTGAAAAATCTAAATAATAATTAATCGTGTGAGAGACGGTTAAATCTGTGAAAAATCTAAATAATAATAAATCGTGTGAGAGACGGTTAAATCTGTGAAAAATTGGAAGTAATAATTAATCGTGTGAGAAACGTTTAAATCTGTTAAGAATCTAAAGTGATAATTAATCGTGTTAGAGACGGTTAAATCTAAGTGATAGTTAATAGTGTAAAACGGGTCATCGATGAAAAATTTTAATAATAATAAAATAAAGTAAAATAATAATAATTAGTCATCGTGCGAAAGACGAAGAGAGGATAAATCTATATTTTAAAAATTGTAACTAAATATGAAAATAAATGTATTCCGTACATCGTACGCCGGAAAAAAAGCCGTGAATAATACAAACGAGGATAAACCATGTAACGGGGTATTTCTAAAGAAAAAGGGCCTCCCTTAAATAATTAACGGAGTTTCCCGGGCCCTCCCGTTACAAGAAAAATCTCTTTCAAAAACTCTAGGGGAAAACTCCTTAATCTGGGGTCAGGGTTTCCACGGAGAGAAAACCTCCGGGAACGGTTGGTGAGCTAGAGAGAGAGTAAATAAATTATTACAAAAATTTTAGGTTAAATTTGATTTTTATTCTTGTCTACAAAAATAAAGAAAATCAAGTCTACAATTACAAAAAATAAAATTTTCATTTGAGAACAAAGGAATTAAACAAACTATAAAATAGTCTACAAAATGGCGGGTAACGACGCCGCGCCAAGACAAAAAAAAACTCTATCGAATTTAATAAACTTTTAATAATAACCAAACAGAATTCTCATTTATCGTACAATGTACAAAATTTCCGGAAAACCATGCTTTATAAAGTTTCCAATAAAATAAAACAAAAACCTTACGTTATAAAAATTTCAACCAAAATTCTCTGATGCCCCAAAATGGCTACTCTCTGGTTTTTCAACTCTCGGTATTGCAAGAAGGAAATAACCCAAGTCTTCGAATTCTTCTTGTACCTAGCTGTAAATAAAGAAAAAAAAATGTCTACAACTCAACTAAAGAAAATGAGAAAAAAAGGGAACTTAGGAAAAAGTCTACTCAAAGAAACAAAAAAAATCACACTCTCAAACACTACCTCACGCTGTGGCTACTGAGAACAGAGTGACGCTCCCCGCGTATCTCTGACTCGACTTCCTTCTTCACCATCCCCTCCAAACACTCTCCGCCAATCAACACAAATTAATCTAATTAAGCCTCATTCATACTCGAGGAACAGTCATTTGTCCACCAATCAGACACATTCACGCCACAACACCCAATCACGCTCCCGTCTACAATCTTCCGATGGCGATCGCCACGCCACCTATAGTACGCGCGAAAATCCAAAATAAAGAATAAAAATAATGCACACGAGGCACTCACTGCGTTAACCTATCCCTCGCGCACATACTCTCTCTCTCGCTCTCCCACATACGCACACATTGTTCACGCAACGTACACTATACAAAAAAAAAATAAAATCTCACTCACGCCCGCGTCTACTGTGGTGAGCGTGCGCGCACGCGCTTGGCGACGCAGTTGCGTCGTCTGCCGACACGTGCCGCGCACCTCCTCCGTCGCCGAAAACTCCCTGACGGAGAATCGGAACCCGTGTGTGGTGTATGTGTGTGTACGTGCGCGCCCTGGGCCGGGAGAGCCTTCCCGGGTGGTGAACATGTGTGTGTGTGTGTATGTGTCGTGCGCGCGCCGGTTGCTCGTGCTGCTGCAACAACAGCGTCCAGCCGACGGCGATCGTCGCCACGTGATCGGCTTCTGCTGCGCGAGAAAGTGGCATGGTTATCACCTGGGAAAGTAAACAAACAAATTATTTATTTCACTGTTTTCCAGGTGACTTGACACTGCCAGGTAAGAAGATTAATTTACGAGGGATTCACTCCCTCGCAACCAATAACGAAAAGCACGGTAAAAAATAACCCGGAATTACGTGAGAAGATCTTACCGGGATTAGACAACGTAAGTAAAAAACGAAACCCATCCAAACAGTTAAATTTAAACAAGTGTACCGATGAAAATGCGTTGAGTACATCGACAGATCTAGTGTCAGGAAATTCATCGTTTGTGAATTCTCAAGATCCAATAAAAAATATAGAAAATTTTATACCAGATAAAACGAATCAAATACCAAACGTTAATAACACACAAAAAATAACGTCGGGAAATAATTCGCTAATAGATCTCGAAGAAAGCTCCGAAGTAAAAGAGGTAGATAATCTATTAAATTTTATAAAGTTCACAAGAATGTCTAAATTTAAAATAACGGATCTGGTCAACGAAAGCCCATTTTTAACGGTTCGCAAAAATCGGCGGAAGAGATAATTAAATACGTGACAGAAGTAGAATCATTAATTGCAAACGACGACATTCCAAACTTTCTAAAATATCTAATTTTGAGAAAATGTGTTGAATCAGCGGAAGAATGGTTTACGGATAAAAAACCAACAACAATAAGAGAATTCATAACAAGTATTAAAAATTCATTCCCGACAACAGAAAACTACTATTCTTATTATAACGATTTATTAACAATAGCGCAGAAAGAAGACGAAGACGTACGTAACTATACAACACGGTTGAAAAAATTAGTAAAAATAATTAAAGAACTAAAAAAATTGACCCCAAACTTAGAGAATACAGAGTATTAAACTTTTGAAACTAAATAAGAAGCTGACGCGCTGAAAAGTTTTGCTGATGGTTTTAAATTTAAAATTAATATTCAGTTAGACAAGACGGGAGATTTTTCAGCAATATTAAATAATGCACTGATCTTAGAGAAAAAACTAAATTTAATTGAAAATCAAAATAACATACGAGTAAATCATTGTGCTAATAATATGATGAAGAAAAATATACCGATCTGTCAAATTTGTACAGAACGCAATCACGAAGCTTTATTTTGTCCATCCGCGGCGTATGTATACTGCAAGTCGCAGAATCATAGATCTTTTGATTGTAATAGAGCAACTAAAAAAATTAAACTACTGTGTAATTTATGCAGTAATTACGGTCATTCAATTAGCGCATGTGAATTTAATAAAATCGGGAGTAAAAATTGTCAATTTTGTCAAAAAGCAGGTCACCAAGTAGATCAATGCGAGAACATAAAAGAATTTGAACTTTGTTGGAAATGTTTTAAACACGTATTTGTGCCCAAATAAGGAAGAAAATCGCGAAAACTGCGAAAATTGCAAAAAAACGGGTCATACGGTTAATGAATGCCCCGAAGTTATTTGTCAAAAATGTAACAAGAAAGGTCATACTATAAAAAATTGTAATATTCAAGAAAATAAAAACAGATATCGTTTCTGTACTTATTGTGAAAATATTGACCATGAACTAAATGACTGCATTCAAGTGAAAACTTTAATAACCCAGCAAAAAAATAAAAACTCAGTAATTTGTCAACTTTGCGATAAATCGGGTCACAACGCTAAAGATTGCTTTAAATTTTTAAATATTACTTAAAATAAACAACAAAACACTCAAACTAATACCTATTATAATAAACGGGATCAAAATAGAAATAATGTATCACAAAAAATATGCGAATATTGCAATTATAAAGGTCATGATCTCGATATGTGCACTAAATATAAAGCCTTAAAAAATTACACAAGTAACAATCCTGAAAATTGCCGACACTGTAACTCTCCGGGAATTCGTTGCGAAATTGCTTAGACCTGCAAAATTTACAAAATTTAGCCGGGAATTTTTGCTCAAATTGTAAAAATATCGGGCATACTATTGAAAAATGTAGACGTGCACAATATTCGGTGGAAGCAAATTATTTTTCTACAGACGTAGAATCTAGTGAGAAAATAAACCAATTATTGAACGATAACGCCGAAAATTCCTTAAATGATATTTGTGAAAATTTGATAGAATTAACAGACGTAAAAGACAATACGTGTGAAGAAAATATTATAATACCAACTTACGTAGTAAAGTTAGAAAACCTCTTCAAACATATTCGAGTCGAGAACGTGAATCCGAAAAATACATACGAATTTTTAGTAGACAGCGGTGCTCAATTAAATATAATTAAAAATGATAAAGTTAGACAGACAGATATTGATCCGAGACATCAAATCATGTTATCAGGAATATCGAATAAAATTATGAAAACTGTAGGTACTACAAATATACTTATTAACGGTTTATTTTATGAATTTCAGGTAGCTTCCGATGCATTTAATTTACCATACGATGGTATTTTGGGTATAGAATTACTAACTGAGGGTCAATTAAGATTGGATGAGGGCTATCTAGAAATAAATAATGTAAAATTCGAGCTGTTAATAAATAAGAATAGGATGGTCAACGAAATACAAAATAAAAATTCCATAAATGACACGCAAAACTTGGTCAATGATTCGCTTAGCTTGCAAGTCACTACATCGCATGATCGCGAAAAAATTTTTGAAAATGAAAACGATGAGGTAATGAATGTTTTGAAACTTGATTTTAATACAGATGAGATAAACACGGAAAAAGACACTTGTTTCACAGAAGAGATAAAAAAATTACTGAACACAGTAGCAGAAATCAGCTGTAAAAATAATGAGACAGAGCCTAATAATAGTAAACCAAATTTACGCAGAGTGATAGAAACGGAAAATAATATGCAAACATTCGTAGCTCAAATAAACTGTGCCTTAGAGAGTGAACTATGTCAAGAAAATGTCGAAAATAAAGTATTAGACTACCCTTGCTTTTTGAAAATACTTGATAACAATGTAAATTTCAACCCAAATGAAAATGATAAAAAACATCTTAAACACAACATACAAGAAAATAATATGAAATTCGAGATCGATTTTAACGACACTATAGAAATTTACTATGTTAACAATAATAATTACGTCGATAAGAGAGAGAGAACTCAAAAAATATTAAATAAAATAAATCTAAAACACTTGTCCAAAAAAAATGCAAGGTTGATCGGGAATTTAATTGATGACTCGAATGAAATTTTTGTAATAACGTGCGCGCAAGCAAAAAAATATATAACTCCGCAGACCGTGAATAAAGACATTTATGCAAAATCGGAAGAAAGAAATTCTCGAAAAATAAATAGACAAAAAATAAATAAAAAGAAATGTAACGAGACAATAAATAAAAACCTAACTGAAAATATTGTAAAAGTAAAAGATACAATAAATCTAAGACAAGATAATATAATGTACTTCATGACAAAAAGTAAAATACCACTGGACTCTAAAACATATGAAATCGTAAAATCAAATAACTTTCTGATCGACAGTGAAATACAACCGAGAGAGATTGAAATCCTAAAAATTAAAAATAAAAAACTGTTTAGCATATGTCTAGACACTGCAAAATCGAAAGATTTAATATTAAATGATATATCACTATCACTAAAATTACTGAAAAACATAATGATTCAAAAAAATATCGCAACAATAAGTATTTCAATAGATATTGAAATTATAAACGTTAAATGGGAGGAAATAGAACAAATATTAAGAGACATTTTTGAAAAATCACAAGTAAAAGTTATAATTTGTTTAAATACAATAAAATATATCGAAAGTAACCATAGAGATACAATATTTAATGAAATGCACACAAGTCCTATAGGAGGACATGCAGGCGTGCATAGAACTTACTTGAAAATTAAAAATAATTACTATTGGGAAAATCTTAAAAGAGACATACAAAAAAGAATCAAAAATTGTGATGACTGTCAGAAAAATAAAATTAAACTTAGAAAAACGAAACAACCCTTAGTCATAACAGACACCCCTTTGAGAACATTTGATAAAATTGCCATGGATGTTGTTGGCCCACTCAATGTAACAAAGAAAGACAATAAATATATTTTAACTATCCAAGACAATTTGTCAAAATTCTTAATAGTAACTCCACTTAAAGATCAGACAGCAGAGAAAATTGCTGAAGCATTTTTAAAAAAATTTATTTGTATTTTTGCCAGTCCCAAAATTGTTTTATCAGATAGAGGACAACATTTTTGTTCGAAATTAATGAAGGCACTGTCACGTAGATTCAAAATAAAAAAGATAGAAACCACAAGTTTTTCACCATGGGTTAATGGGTCGCTAGAAAGACAACACGCACCATTAATAACCTTTTTAAGAAATTTTTCAAATAAAAATATAGAATGGGATCAGTTTCTTGAACTTGCTCAATTAAATCTAAATTGTTCAGTTAACTCTTCTCATAAATTTACACCATATGAAGTTGTTTTTGCATATCCACCTAGATTACCATCTAGTGAACCTTTAAAAAAGTCAGAACAATTGCCAACATTTAATGACTATTTCAAAAAATTACTAAATAACGTGAAAAATATAGCCAATTTGGCAAGAGAAAATCTAATTATACCTAAACATAAAGCAAAGAAATACTATGACAAAACTGCTAATCCAGTAAATTTCGAAGTAGGCGACAAAGTGTACTGGCAAAAGCAGCCAAAGCCAGGAAAACTAGAGAAAGACCAAAATTTAGGTCCATTTGAAATAAAAAATATTACGGATAAAGGTGATATTATATTTTTATACAAAGGAAAGCAAAAACAAGTTCATCCTAACAAATTATTTTTACATGAGAAAAAACTAATTTAATTTTTGTTTTAGGAACAAATAAAAAAATAAATAAATAAATAAAATAAAAAAAAAGAGAAAGAGAAAGCAAACAAAATAACATGCATTTCATACTAATCACATTCTCATTAATCATACAATCATACGCACAAATTATTGGATATGAGTGTGGCTCTACCACACCAAACATCACAACGTTCTCATTATTGGACACGGGCGAATGCGACTTCCATGAAATAAGACCAAATTCGACAAATATTGCAATCGAGCTGGTACAACTTGCGGAATTTCGAGAAGTGAATACGATTCACTGCAAAATAATCATCCATCGCACAGTGAATAGCTGCGGCATTTTTGGACATCTATTACCTGTGGAGAACGGTGAACAAGAGTACCTTTACGAATTATCTCAGGAAAAATGCAAACTACTACATGACACAGGCATTTTTAAATACGACGATACGCATATCATAGCCGATATCAAAGTCAACGCAACACCAATGCCAGTAGGAGTGGACTTCGCGGGTATTGCAGCAGACAAATCCTGTTCCGGAGCATCATATGCAGACAAATTCAACACATATACAAAGGTTTTTGTACATGGCACCATACAAATCTTACTCATACAAACTATAGCTAAAGTAAGTCTTGATACAGATAAAATTATATTCAGTACGGGTACAATATATACATTTTCAAATAAGCACTGTATAGATTTAAAATACGGGCATACTTTTTGGGATATTCTACCTGTAAACGAATGTTTTAAAAATTCTTTTGATATATTATATAAGGGAATAGCTACTAAATTTACAAACGACATTGATCATCAGATTACTTATGCGGTAAATTCTAATGATATAACTTTTGCCTTATCCTCAAAAGGCGCGATAACTCAATGCAATAGACAATTTATTACAACTGAACATCCTAAACTACTAATTTTCGAATCACAACTAGGACTTAATATTTTGTATTATGATAACGATATTGTCAAAGAGAATACTATAAATCTAGATATTTTTACATATATTAATTCTAAGTTCATTTATGTAGAAAAACATCTAAGGATAGAATTAAATGACTTATACATAAATTTAATTACGGAAAAGTGTAATCTTGAGAGAGAAACAATCCAAAACTCCCTAGCCCTTGCTACTTTATCGCCAGATGAATTTGCATACACAGTAATGAAACAACCAGGATACATTTCCTTGATAGCGGGTGAAGCTGTGCATTTTATAAAATTTACGCCAAGACCTGTAAAAATAAAGCACATGGAAGAATGTTATGAACAACTTCCAGTGACATTACAAAACGAGACGTGGTTTTTAACACCAAAAACACACATTCTTATTAAGACAGGCAAACAAGTCACCTGTAATAAAATCTTACCAAGATACTATAAAATAGGAGACAAATGGATCAAACTAGATCCATATCCAACTTATGACGTACAATCTCCACACATATTTCAACCATCAACAAAAATTCATTGGAATTATAAATTGATAGAAGCTCTGGCCACGTCCGGGGTATACTCATCATCTCAGCTTCAACGAGCTCAACAACAGATCACATTTCCTCTGGAACAACCAGCCTTACTCAATATTTTAACAAGGCAAATGGCTGGAGAACACAATTATAACGAAGAATCCATAAGTAAATGGTTTACGAGTACGACTATAAAAGGAATCTTGGCAGATCTGTGGTCAAGTATTATCGACAATTTAATTAAAGGTGGATCAATTTCATCTGCAATAATTATGATAATTTTCTTGCTACATCTAATAAAAATAACTATAGATACTATAATAAACGCCTATCTATTACAACAATTATACGGCTGTGGTTTACATCTTCTAGCTGCAGTGTCAAGTTCAATAACGCATTTCTTTATAATCCTGGGCAAGGAACAAACAAGAACTAAAGAGATGGCAGAACACTTGGAACTGCAAGAAATAAAAGTAGATCCTATTAAAATCACACCTAAAATTCCTCCACCATTACCATCCACACTTCCTAACCAAAATAAAACTAAAATCAAACAAGAGACACCTTCCGTAAAAAAAATTAAGAATGAAAATTACAGTTTATTTAGTTTATAATTTTTTCTTCTTTTTCTCTGATTGACTTGTTCCTTAGAGTTTTTCAAAAAATCTTTTTATCAGGGAAGGAAACCTATGTATCTATGTTATAATACCACTAACAATATGTTATTTAATTTTTAAAATTTATATACTATTTATAAACTTAAGTTGTAAAACTCACAGATTACTTTGTTATCACTTATTTTATCCACACATTTTATAAAAAACTAACAAGAAAGCGATAACAATAGTATAGTCAAAATAAACACTTAAAGAAGAGGATGCTATGCAAAAAAAAAAAAAACAAAAAAAAAAAAAAAAACAAAACAAAACAAACAAACAAACATAAAAATATAATAATAATAATAACAATAATAATAATAAACCAAAACAAAACAAAAACGTGGAGATAAACATCTAAAGGGGGGAGGTGTTGTGTCACGAAGACACATTTTGTAATTATAAGATATTGTGTCATGAAAGACACATTTCGTTAAGGTGAAGACGTAACCGCGTTTTCATAAAATTTTTCGATTGCAATTTAAAAAAAAAAAAAAGAGAAAATGTAAAAAAACGCTCTGTAGCGCGCTAGATAATATTTTTAGCTATTTTTTGAGCTTTATTTGATAAAAATTGATTAACAAATAACTTCAGGAAACTTGGAAAATCGGTTTTCTTCTTATTCAGCAAAATTGTAGTAGTGTATGTCGTCTGCTAGTTGCTGCTAGTGAGCAAAGGATGCAGTACTGCCAAATATAACCAATAATTTTATATGCATCAAGCAACAATCCCGAGTAAACATTATAATGCGGCTGCCGAAGCCGCGAATTCGGGCCGAGCTCGGCTGCCGAGCTCAGCCCGAGTTCGGTTGGAGGCGCGGTAGTGATCTCGGTCCGAACTCGGCCGAATGATGGCAACTATGAGATATTCTTACTGTAGGTATTTAAAGGTTATATGTTATTATAAAGTATGCACATTGCCACATTACGTTGCTTCTGCTATTTAAAATAAATAAACAATTTTGTTAGTGAGTAAATATAATCATAGAATCATCTGAAACTTGAGATGTAAATATTTGAAAAAAAAAGTTTTAGCTATCTTGTTGAGGATTAAGAAATATGAAAACTATGCTTCTTTATTTTTAGGCTTAAGTTGTAAAATTGGACTTCAGGTAACGTCAAGGACACGTCTCGTCGCCCTTAATGAGTTTTATATTACCGAGCGTCCAGGTGTAGTTGTAGTGGGCGGGGTAGTTTTCTAAGTGCATATCTTGGGGCTCTTTGCAGTCCCAGGTCAGTTCGAGTTCGACTACCGTGTCGAAAGGTTCTCTGTAACATTCTAGTATCATTTTTGATTTTTATTTTTAATTTTTACTCATTTCACTGATTTATATAATATCCTTAACATATCTGAAACACAAAATGTTTTCTTCAGAAAAGAGAAGATTAAACTTAAAAAAAGTAAATCAAAGTAAACGTTTAAAAAAGGAGTCTGATAGCAGTTCTTCAGATGAGCAGGAACCTACAAGTGTTGAAAGTTTTTGTGAATTAAGTCAACCAAGTGAAAATGTGGTAATTGACTCGGTAATTGATGAACAAGTTGATCCTATGACTGAAAATGCTGAAAAAAAATATGAAAAAAGTTTTTTTATCAAAGAATGTGATTCAGATAACAGTTGTAATAATTCAGAAAATTCGTCTTGCAGTGAAGAAGAACAGGAAGATCTATCAAGTTCAGGTGATGAAAAAGTATATGTTAAAGCTAGATCAAAGAATCATGACAAAAATACACACCTGTGCCCTCAAATCAGAGAAAAATTGAGAATTTGGGCCATAAGATTCACAGTTGTCCAAGTAATTATAACTGCACTATTGGGCTTATTACAAGATGTTTTTCCCTGTCTTCCTTCTCATGCACATAATTTGTTGAATACAGATAATAAATATATTATTGAAAGATTATTTCCAGAGAATGTAAATGATAAATCAGAATTTGTTTACATTGGGCTGGCTCATCAATTAAAAAGAACAGTTAATCCAAAAAATCATGGGCAGAAAACTTTACATTTACAGTTTAACATTGACGGCTTGCCTTTATTCAAGTCTGGAGGAATGGAATTTTGGCCAATACTGGGTAGAATCCACTTTGGTTGTAACTTGTATGAACCATTTGTAGTTGCAGCTTTCAGTGGTAGAGGAAAACCAGCTCTACTAAATAGGTTTTTCAGTAAATTTATTACTGAATTAAATGAGTTGCTCAAGAATGGTGTAGTGATTGATGGTGTTATGTTTTCTGTAAGAGTGATGTGTATAGTTTGCGATAGGCCAGCTAGGTCTTTTGTAAAAAATATTGTGAGCCATAATGGATTTTATTCATGTGAGCGTTGTACTCAGAAAGGAGTCAGTGTTGAAAACCGTATGGTTTTTCCAGAAGTGAATTCAACTTTACGTACTGATAACTCCTTTCGTACAATGAACCAGCCAGAGCATCACATAGGAATTTCCCCATTAACAAACATATTTCCTGCATTAGATATGATTTTTCATTTCCCACTTGATTTCATGCATCTTTGTTGTCTAGGAGTCATGAAAAAATTAATGGAATGTTGGTTGACTAATGTTGTTGGTACTCGCTTGAGCAGAGAAAATATAATGAGGCTCACTCAACGTATAACTAATTTAGGCTCACAAATTCCAGTGGAGTTTCAAAGATCTATTCTGCAGTCATTAGGCTTAATCAAGAAATGGAAGGCTACTGAGTTCAGATTTTTCCTATTGTATTGTGGGCCTTTTGTGATGAAAGAATTATTACCTGATGATCTGTACAATAATTTTATTTATCTACATTGTGCTATGAGAATCCTGTGCAGTACAAGATTGTGTCTTCAATTATCATCGCATGCTAATGATTATTTAAAAAGATTTGTCTTGTTCTGTGGCAAATTCTATAAAATTCAATCTCTGGTGTGTAATGTGCATGCTCTTATTCACATTTCAGCTGATGTCAATTTCCACCAGTGTTCTCTAAGTGAAATCACTGCATTCCCATTTGAAAATGCTCTGGGTAAATTAAAAAAAATGGTGCACAGCGGAAGAAAACCTTTACAGCAATTGTGCAGAAGGTTGAGTGAAAAATATTCCATAGAATCAGAAAAAGCTGTTAGCCCTCCAAATTTTGAAATTTTAAAAGTTAAAAATGGAGCATGTAAAATAGATAAAGAAATAACTTCTTTTAAATATAATAATTTTACTTACACAACTTCAAAACCAAATAATTGTGTATTTTTGAATAGTAAAGATTTTATATTAATAAATAAAATAACTGGAACAAATGCAGAAGATATCGTTATTTATGGGAACAAACTTAATGTTTTGGATGATGTTTTTCAAGAACCAACAAAATCTTCAAGTTTAGATATTCTGTGTGTTTCAGAAGGAAAAAATGAAAGAAAATTTAATTTATTAAATATTAATTCTAAAGCGATATTGTTTAGTATTTATGAATTAGAAGAGGATGAAAAAAAAATGTATGTTACACCCATGTTGCATTAAAGTACCATAATAAAATTTATTTTAAATTTTTCTTCTACATGTAACATTTTTTAAATGTTTTCCTTATGCATTAAATGACAAATTATTAATTAAAATCAGTCTAATTTTACTTTTACAGTCTTAATAAAGTGATACTACAGTTAAAATGAAGTGATTAATCACAACAAAAAATAAAAAAAAATTTTTTAATTACAAAACTTTTATTTTTTTATTTGAGTTGTCTCTATTATCTCTACCTCCCTCCCAATCACCAGAATTTTTGATGATATTTCCAATCGTTGTTAAAAACAACTTTTCATCAAAAGTAGCACCAAAAATGTTGTGTACTGCGTCTAAAATTAAGAAAAAAATGTACATTTAAAAATTAAAGAAAAAAAAAAAAACATTTACTTAAATAATAAAAATTTAAATTCTACCTCTCCATATTCTGTACAATCTGGTTGAACTGAATGTTAATTTGTCTGGCTTACTCTTTTGAGCAACAACAGTGAAAAGAAAACTCTTCGAGAAGAAGGCTTTGAAAGTGTTGAACATTGACCTTTTTAGTTGATTTATGTCTGAAGACACTGTAGATAAAAAATGTAATCTCTGCAAAAAATTTAATTACATATTGATTATTAATGTAGTATAACAAAAAAATTTAATGCTAATTATTAAAAATTACCAAATCTGTTTCCAAATCCTGCTCTAATTTGGCATCAAAAGTTTGAAAATCTTGCAGATTTAAAATAGGTAAAACAAGTTCATATTTGCTCTGAAGTTTGTGTAACGTAACAACATTTTCGTTTTCTTTCAGAGCTCTTCGCTCAATAACAGCTGTGTGTAGTTCCTGCAATTTTGTTGATACATCAACAGCTGCAAATTTTTCTCTTCTAGATTTAGATCCTAGATTTTTTACTTCTTCTTTCAAGGAATCAAGTTTGTCACCAAAAAATTCAAATTTTTGCATAAGTTGATCTTGTTTTGAATTTAAGGAAAATAATTGACCACTTATAATTTCTATTTGGTTGAGTGCATCTGAAAAAAAATTGTTGTTTAAAACCAACATACATATATTTTTATTTTTAAAAGTATTATAAATATGATTTTCTTACTTTGCACATCAGAAGTTTTAACCAACAAATATTGCGGCTGATCTTGGTCATCAATTTTATCTTTAGAAGTATTTTTCATTTGATCATCTGATTTTGAGTTTAATGCAGCCAGTATTGTTTTGTCATCTTGGACGTCAACATCATCTATGATGTCTACTAAAAAAAATTTTTTAAATTATACAAATAATACAACTACTTAATTATTTAGTTTATAATTAAAATATGCATTTTGGTTAGTTACCGGGAACTTGTTCCAAGCTTTCTGGACTGATGATGATAGCTGGTGTGTCTGGAAGTTTTTCTGGGACAACTTTTACTAAGCTTTCCGGGCTCAAAATTATAGCTGGTGGAGGTGGAAGGTTTCCTATTGTGTCTTCAATACTTTTCATTAGAGATTCTTCAATTTTAGCTTTTTTTGAAGGTACATTTTCTTTTGAAATTAAAACTTTGTTGATTATTGCCTCTACAGCTTTAGGATCTTCCTGCAGCTTTTTCATTTTTTTTAATGCCGGAGCAAGGGTGACTGAAAATTAATACAAATATTTAAATTAAACCTACTAATTACTCATACAATTTAAATAATAAGTACAAAATATTTGAATACCAAAAGATTCCAGAACAATACACTCATACTTTGGCCAGGATGATGGAGCAGGGGTTGTGATTTTTCCTGCTGAATGTAAAAATGAGTTGATCATATCCTCATCATCTTGATTCAAAGGAAATATTGAATAAGTCACTAAATTTTCCTTAACCCAGTTACATGGCACCGTCAACACTTTACTATCACTCTCTAATTGAATACTCACCACAGAGTATAGATTCACTTTAACTGAGCTTTTAGGTGCCATCTAAGTCAAATTTAATAAACAAATTTAGTAAAAAACAGTAAAATTGAATAACATTTGATTTTAGAATTCAGTGTATTCATATCAATAGTATGAATAATGAATTAATCAAATTTTTTTGTTTATTTTGATTATCACTTTTTAGGTTAAGATACTTACTATAAAAATTCTCAGTTTTTATAACTTAACATCTACAAAAAAAACTTAGTCAATCAGAAATAAAAAGATGTATTCCGTCTAGAAGCAATCATTTGTATAAAAATTCAGTTTATGTATAAGATTATCATTATGAAAATGCACTATCGGTAAACTTTAACGCCAGTTAGCTGAGCACAGCTGAGCAGCTTTGCACAGTTTTGCGTTCGGCCGAGTTCGCGCCGAAAGCGTAGCCGCGCCCCCGACCGAACTATGGCCGAATTCGGCAGCATTTCGGCTAGTTCGGATACGAATTCGGGCCGAAGTCGCGCCGAATTATAATGTTTACTCGGGATTGTTAGTGAAAACTAAAAACAAAAAGTACTTTTTAATATAAAGTGTTAATTCATGACAATAGGATAAATAAAAATAGTAAAAAAATCAATCATTTTCTTGTGAGCTATCTAGTGTTCATAACTATAGTAGATGTAAATAAACTAATGCTTTTAAATAAATTTATCTTAAATATGTTTTTGTTGACTCCTCCATCCAATTTGACTGTTGCTGCGTTTTCTTTAATACTTGGGGTACAATAAGAGAAATCAAACTAAATTTTAACAACTATTACAGTTTATCAAAACTAAAATTGTTCACTCACTTTTATTTAGTAAAAGATTTTTAATCAAACATTACTTTTAAATAAAAAGTGGAAATTCATAACTACCAGATATCTAAAAAAGAAAAAAACTCTCTTGTGTTCATAAATCATAGGTGTAAATGTATAACGGCTGTTTTTAAATAAATTTTGCTAATATAAATTTTTGTTGTTTTCTCAAATTTGAGTGTGGCTTTTTGAATTTGATGAAGATTTGTGGAAACCAACGCTTAGATAAAATAATTGTGTACTTAAGGGCACAATAAGTATAATAAAATTAAATTTTAGTTGCCCACAACTTATAAACACTACAATTTTTTACTCTCTTTTCTCTAGTCAAAGGATTTTCTATTAATTAGGGTCCAGAGTTTCAAGTCAATAGGTCCATTGGTTTTTTCATAAAAATTATACCCTCAAAAAAACAACGATACTTGGTTTTATCAGATTTTAAGTTTTGACCTTATCTGCTTTAGTAATTGATGAGAAGTGTAAAAAATATTTCTAAATTTATTTAAAATAACTAGAAAGCAGGGTCCAGAGTTTCAAGTCAATAGGTCCATTGGTTTTTTCATAAAAATTATACCCTCAAAAAAACAACGATACTTGGTTTTATCAGATTTTAAGTTTCGACCTTATCTGGGCGTCCTGGTTTTTTTATCAATAAAAAAACCAATGAAAAAATTATCTCCCAAACTATACAACCCAATAACGCTAGGCATGCGAGTTTTTTATAAGCAAAAAAATTTATAAACAAGTTATCCCCCAAGCTTTACAACCCAATAACGCTGGGCGTCCTGGTTTTTCTATCAATAAAAAAACTAATAAACAAATTATCCCCTAAACTATACAACCCAATAACGCTGGGCGTCCGAGTTTTTTATAATTAAAAAAATTAATAAACAAATTATTCCCCAAGCTTTACAACCTAATAACGCTGGGCATCCGAGTTTTTTATAAGCAAAAAAATTAATAAACAATAAACCCCTTCGCAGTAAAACTAAATAACGCTGGGCATCCTAATTTTTTATAAATAAAAAAATTAGTAAACAAATTATCTTCCAAGCTGTACAACCCAAAAATGCTAGGCGTCCGAGTTTTTTGTAAATAAAAAATTATTAAACAAGTTACTCCTTATCTGTAAAACTCAATAACGCTGGGCATCCTAACTTTTTTTATCTAGGTAACAAAACTAATAAACAAATCATCCCCTAAACTATACAACCCAATAACGCCAGGCGTCCTAGTTATTTTATGAATAAAAATACTAAATAACAAATTATCCCTCAAGCTTTACAAGCCAATAACGTTGGGAGTACGGGACTTTTTAAAATTAATTCAACAATTCAATAAATGAACAGGCTTAATCGTTAAACCTAGTGAAAAATTTGGGGCTCTTAATAAACAAATAAATGATTTAATAGACTATCACGAGACACTTATCTTTGATATTCAGAAAAACTGCAGTTGATATGTCCAGGATTAAATTACCGTTGACAACAACAAAAAAACAGACGCCCAGCGTTATGGTTGTATAGCTTGGATATAATTTGTTTTTTAGATTTTTTTATTGTTTAAATAACTAAGATGCCCAGCGTTATTGGGTTGTTTAACTTATGGGTCAATAGTTACTTAATTTTTTTTTTCATAAAAAATTCGGACGCCCAGCGTTATTGGGTTGTATAGCTTGGGGGATAATCTTATAATTAGTTTTTTTATCGATAAAAAAACGAGGATGCCCAGCATTATTGGGTTGTATAGTTTGGGGGATAATTTGTTTATTAATTTTCTTATTCATAAAAAACCAGGACGCCCAGCGTTATTGGGTTGTATAGCTTGGGGGTTAATTTGTTTATTATTTTTTTTACTTATTAAAAACTTGTACCCCCAGCGTTATTGGGTTGTAAAATTAGGGGGTATTTTATTTATTGAATTATTAGTTCATAAAAAAAGCTGGGCGCCCAGCGTTATTGAGTTTTTTGTTTGCCTGATCTGTGCCGGAAGATTTTCAAATTTCGCGGTACTACCTGGGCCGGGATCGGTCACTCTGGTGCAGACGGGTGCACTGCACACTGCACACATGTGTAAACCAAGTGTAAACTGTAAGTTCTGTGATTACTTTGGTTCATTTAGTTTTGATATATTCTTCTGCTTTTTATTAATACTTGACTAAAATGCATGAAAACTATATTTTTTTAAATATATTCATCAGTCTAAGCATGTAATTTTTCTTTTATTGATAATTAATTATCTTACTGGGTGACGGCAAGAGAGAAGCTTTCAGTGTTAGTAAAAAAAGGAAGATGATTATAAGAAGAAAAGTAATCGACACGGTTGCTACAAGAACAGGATCTAATAAAGTACCCATATCAAGATAATTATTCAAGAAATTTCAGACAGTTGGGGAAATAATTTATTAATATTGAAGAAAGAAGAATTATTTATCACTGCCTGCTGCTTGTATGATTGCTTACTAAAATTTTTTTTTTCTTTGCATGTGCTGCATGAAATAAATAATTTAAAAAATTTAGAATTTCATTGAGGGAAATAAATTTTAAAGGTTATGAGAACGGGTGCATGTGCGGTTCGTGCATTTACTACGCGTGCGGTAGCAGACGACGCAAGGATCTGCTACACATGGTTAACGGGAGGAAAACGATTTTCCAAGTTTCCTGAAGTTATTTTTTAACCGATTTTCATCAAACAAGGCTTAAAAAATAGCTAAATTTATTATCTAGCGCGCTACAGAGCGTTTTTTTACATTTTCCCTTTTATTTTTTTTTTATAGCCACTTTTTACTTCCAGCGCTGGTTACGTCTTCACCTTAACTAAGCATTTTTATGCTATAAGTAAACACGAAATGAGGCCAGCTTCAGTCTTTTGGTCAGTAAAGCTGCGGGACTTCAAAGCTGGCCACTTCGTAAGTAAGATCATACCTCTTAATTTTTACCGTAAATCGGGTCTGGAGTCATATCTCCTTATACATAAAATAAATAATAATCATAAAGATGTCTCAAATTATAAATAATTCTATATCTTAAGCTATGCATATATTGATATTATGTAATATTATATTATTAAAATTAAAATAAATAAATATAAAAACTAGATTATATCTTATTAATAAACTAATACATAACACCCTTATCAGAATTTTTTCGGCACTAGTTATGTGTTGTCGAGAAAATTCAACGAGTGCGGGGGATTCACTGTACAGATATACTGCACCGGTCGGTATTTGGTCTTAACCCCAAAGGGCTCTGGTCACAATTGTAGGTCTCGGTCAAATGCAGGTGAAAGAAATAATATAGGTCCTTGGGAGTGTGCTGTCCGCTTTTTTGGTCAACCTAGCGCTCGGAACGAGAGAATGAAGTGAAACGCCGATAAGCAGACAGCAGCACAAAGAAGAAGACCGATAGGAGCTGCCGCGGCTCTCCACACACCGTGCAACGACTCTAGCGGGGACTGCGCGGCGAGGAGGGGGTACGAACGAGAGAATGGAGTGGAACGGCGCTTATTAGCGCGCTCCTCTTCTTCGCGACTACTCTAGCTACTCACTATTTCTTAATTATTTGATATATTGTTATACATGGGAGGCAAGCGCCACATTGACGTCGAGAGTCTTGCGCGCGCACCTCCACCTCGTGCCGCTAGCCGAAAATTCCTCTCGAGAGGTCTGTGTGCTTAACTCCCATGTATAACATCATATTTTGTTTTACTGCGGCATTCAATAGGTACTATGAGAAACAGAAGAAAATACTAAACGATTTTTTAATTTACAGGGATATTTTAATAATAGCATTAATTTTTGGAATATAATATTCATATATTATTAAAAAGTTATACAAAATTAACATACTTATCTTTATAAATCATTCAAATTACATTTTTTATTCTAAGTTGATTTAATATACATTTATGTACTATGTTTCTAATGATAATCAGTAAAAATTAAATTTTTATTATGAATTATTTATAGTTTATATTAAAAGTACAGTTATTGAAATAAAACATTTTACTCGCGTTTTTTGACTTATTTGATTGTTTTATAGCTTGGGAGACCATCGGGAATTCATCTCGGAACATTTCATCTATTTCTTGTTGCGTTAGATTTTATTTCATTGTTAGTATTAGTATTTGACATCTGTTTTTCACTTGATTTATCATTTTCGTTTTTTTCACCATTGTTACAATCAGTGACTTGATTTTCACTTGTTGGGTCGTTTTCAAATGCTTCATTTATTTCTTCTTGTGTGAGACTCATATCATCGACAACTGATTCTGCCAATTTTTCTTGTTTTTGTTTTTTCAAATAATTTTTATTTGGTGTCTCGGATGATGGTTCAGCTCTTTTTTTTTTTTAAATTTTCATTTTGTGCACTGGATGTCGATGGTAATATTATATTTGCCATTAATTCAGCAGCCTGCTTTTTCATTTTTATTGTGTTGTTTGTATACCTTTTAGCAGTTTGTACATTGCTCCAACCTGCTATGTTGCACATGGGAAGTTCTTGCATCCCCGCCTCAGAAGATAGCGTTGCTGCAGTTCTGCGAAAACAGTGCCCTGTATATGTTTCTGGATTCGGCAAATTCAAATATTTAGCAATTTTTCTAGGAACCATCGCTATACCATTTTTTCCAATTGGCTGCAATCATAATTAATGTTTATTAATCTTCTACGATTAAATTTTTTTTTTTTTTTTTATTTAATTTCTAGTCTATACATTTAATATTATTTACCTGTTTTTTGCATTTACCATCTGAGAATTGCAAAAACAATCTATCTATGTTTGTATCAAGTGGTCGTAAATTTAAATACTTTTCTATGTATGGAGTAAACTCTTTTGATATGACATACGATCGTGGTTTTTTTGATTTTGTTTCAGGAAGTCTCACTATATACATTTCACCTTCTTTCTCCATATCTTCGAGTTTAATTTGAGCCAATTCGGCACATCTACAAAATCCACTAAAAGCTACTATTATCATCACCTACAAAATACATAATAATCAATGAAATATATTTAAATATCATGCTTTTATTTCAATTTTTTATTTCTTACTTTTTGCACCAAGTAATGCTCATCAGGGGCTTCATCAATGAATTTTTGAATATTTTCTGCACTTAATGTTTGTGCCTGCTTTGGCTGGTAGCCATCGTTTTTTCTTTTCACAAATTTTGTCAACTCACGGAATACACTTATATCGAAGCCCTCTTTGTTCAAAATCATTGTTTTTAAACAAGAATATTCGAACCATAACGTTGATGGAGCTTTTTTTTCGGATAACTCATAGAAATATCCCATGAGCGTATCTTCATCACGAGAATCAACGATACCCTCTAAATTCCTCCACTTAACATATTTATCATAAGCTAAGTTGTACTTTTTCTTTGATAATGATGGAATTATCTCGTCTCTGGCTTTTTCAGCTTTTTCTTTTATTTTCGAGCTACCATTGGTTTTTTCTGACATTTTTTCACAAAATTATTTGCACTCACTTTAACTTTATTTTGAAGAATTTTTTTTGTGCTGCGTCTGCAAAGGCCACAGCCAAACTGACATCACTGCATCTAGTATGCATTTGGGTAAACGCGCTATACTATACGTTTTTCAAAAACTGTACACTTTTTTTTAACGACCGGAGGTCTACTTCTGACCCCTTATCGAAGTCCTGAAAATTTTGTTACTTGAAACTGCCCTTGAAATCGCCAGCGTTGCTGCGCTGTGTTAACGGCTTTTCCTTGAAAAACGCACACGTGTTTGGAAGGTTGACGTTTTTCTCTAGCGCATTTTTCCAACTTACTTTAAATCTATTTTAATTTACAGTTTTTGTTACGAAACAAAAATAAAATAAAAAAATAAAAACAAACAAATTATTTTTTTTAGTAATAAACAACTACAGTTCGGGATTATTATACAGCGTGTGTGTTTTTTTTTCGCGCGCGAAGCGCGCGGGTGTCTTTTTATTTTGACTCCCTCCGCTGCTGGTAGGATATCTCGATGAGGGACTTTTTTACGCTACAGCGGGATTCAAATAACTTTGGCTCCCGCATAAGCGGGAGTCAAAGTACGGAAAGTAGTATCTCGAAGGGGGCGTCAATGTTGCACTTTGCTCCCAGAGAGGGCGCCTCGAAAAGTACCTATGTGGGCTCGGCCTCGCCGAGCCGAGCGAGAGCGAGTGAGATAGATTGCGAGGGAGTTTATGAAGCAGCCAAGCTGCCAGCGCTGCTTGCTGCGTCGAGCCTGCCGCGCACTTCAGTATGCCTCGAGCCGTCCGACAAGAGCCACGCGCTACGCCTTGTCGGCTCTGTACGAACCACTAAATAAACCATATGCTTGATTATACTTACCTGTCTACACCTTTATTTACACTACCTGGAGTGTAGGGCTCCACAACACAACCAAGACCCCTGGTCGACCCTACAATTGGTGACCCCGCCGTTAGATAAGGTGAGAAAGTGAGGTACAAAAGAAAAAAAAAGAAAATCGCGCCAATTCTTGCCATTGTTCTTGCGCGCCAGCTCAAGCACGTTGCCGCCGATCTCGTGGCCGCAACGAAAAATTTTTTTTTCTCGCCTCGTGAGATTCTATTCACGAGCATCAGAAGGAAGAAAATAAATAAAAAAGCAAACTTTTTTACACCCAACCGGTACGGTCGCTTGGTGGTTTTTTTCTCAAGCGATCCAAATTACCGCTGCGGCGAAGACACGTACACCAGGGTACGTGTTGGCTTCGTAGGAGCACCTGGGGGAGGCCGACGTGAAGTCACTCCCCGAAGAAGGTTTTCACCTGCGCGAAGCGGGAAACCTGAAGAGAGGCGGTCGACGCGAAGTCCCCCTCAGGAGTTGGTTCATCGGTATTCGTCGTGTCGCCACATCAGATCGAGTAGCTTCACTGGCATCATCAGCAAATCAGAGCCCGTTTCAAGCCACAGTCATCGAAAACTTCAGACACTCATATCCTTTTTTGAGAAATTATTCGCTCGTACCCATAATCTGTGTGGAATTCCGCGTTCGGGAGTGTGCAGTGTGAATGAGTGAGAGTGCGCGCGCGCGCGGTCTTATATCTTCCCGTGTTGACCTCCCCCGTTTCCAAGAATCGGAGTTTTTCATCGGCACTTGTTGCCTTGTTTCTGCAATCGGAGAATTCTCGCGTTGGTTGGTTTCGAATTCCTCACAAAATTTAGTTTTAAAAGTAAGATTAGTTTTGATTTTTGTAAACATAGTTTTAGGTTTTTTTTACGTCTTACGCGCAACAACTCTCGCATCGGCGAAGTTAGTTAGAAAGATTTAGAAAAACGTAGTTAAACTCACTACGTGGGTTTAGCTCGCGGTCGCGGCGGGACGCGGTAGAACTTGTCTCTGTGAGTCTACCACCGTCTATCGGCGCACGTAGGTCGCGGAGCCGCACTGGCCAACTCCCCTAGGCTCATTCGCACTAGGTCGTGGACCCACACGCTGACTCCCCGGGTCATTCGAGATAGGTCGCGGGCCCACTGCTAGATCGACGGGCTACCCTCGCACTAGGTCGCGTTTGTCTCGTATTTCTTTTTCTTCTCCCCTTCGCAATGAGCGAGGGCGAGGAACTTGGTAAGTCCAAGGGCACCACTCGTAAGCTTGACCTTCGTGACGACTCCGAGCGTGTTCTCGAACCGCTCGACCTGGATGATCGGTTCGCTCGTCAGGAGGCAAAACTCACGGACCTGCTTCGGCAATCCATCGAGTTGTTTGAGAGACTGAAGCCCCCATCCGTGGGTCAGACCCAGGGCGTTGCCGGTGCTGCGGCATCGCAGAATCTTCCTGGCGTTACTCCACATACCCTTCACGCTGGTGGAAGTTTTGATTCGAATTTTCTCGGCAACGACATCCTGCCACCGAAGGTGACCCTGCGCGGTGGCACAGGTACCGACAATATGCTAGACCCAGACGCGCAGAATTTTGAGCCACCGGGTAACAACCCGATTAACCAGGGTTTACCTGGCCATCCCACGGTATTTTCATCTTTCGCGCCCATGGATTTTTCGCAGCCTTCTGCCCCTTCCAGGCAGTTTGATTTTATGCCATTCACTGCGAATAATCCAGATTTCTGGTTTAGGCAGATCGAACTGAAATTCAACGATGAAGGAATCACTTCCGACTCCGCTCGTTATTGGGCCGTGCTCCGCAACGTTCCTTCGGGTATCACACACAAAATGGCGGACGCCATCAACGCCATTCCCCCTACAGGTCGGTATCAAGGCCTAAAAAAGGCACTGATTGCTCGTTTCGACGAATCCGACGACCGCAAGCTTGAGCGGCTCTTTGCCGACTGCCAATTGGGCGATCTTCTGCCTTCAGAGCTTCTGCATAAGATGAAGGCTCTCGGCGGAAACAAGATCGCGCAAGGTATGATCCTCAGGCTCTGGTGGAGAAGACTCCCAGATTCAATTGCGGTCGCGACGGACACTGACGTCACGTTGGGGAGGGGAGATGATGCCGCTGCGAAAGCAGACCGACTGCACGCACGCAGGCTACCCTCGGCTTCCAGCCACCGAGTGGATGCTATCACAGACCCCTCGCATCTATCGGCGCAAATTGCAGAGATAGTCGATCGCCGATTGAAATCTCGCGGACGTAGCCACAGTCGCGGTCGTCCTCGCGGCAGGTCACAAAGCCGTGACAACGGTCAACCGGTGTTGTGTTTCCCGCACACCAAGTACCGCGAAAATTGCAAGTATTGTCGTGGACCTCCTTGTCCGGCATGGGACGATTTCGCCAGAAAGCATTCGTACGCGAGTTTCGAGGATTACAAAAAACTCCGCGATCGGGAGAGAAAAAACTATTAAGCCCCAGTGTCTGTGAGGCAAGCACTCTGGGCTCTTCATTTCTTCGCCTCTTCGTGTCTGATAGAAAGACCGGTCGTCTTTTCCTCATCGACACCGGTGCCCAAGTCTCGATCATCTCCAAAAACTCGATTTCCACACATTTTTCACCCAGTGTGCCCTTGCACGCTGCGAATGGAACCGAGATTCAAACCTTCGGGATCCTGAATCAGTCCTTCGACCTCGGTCTCCGTCGCCACATGTCTTGGAATTTTTTTATTGCAGAGACACAATATTCAATACTCGGAGCAGACGTTTTTCGTCACTTTGACCTGCTTCCAGATCTCAAACGTCATCGCCTCGTCGACAACCTCACCCAGTTGTACGTGAACGGTAGCCTTCGGGAACCAGCGTGCACCGGTGTTAGTGTCGTCGATCCTTCACATAGGTACGCACACCTGCTTGCGAAATATCCTCGTGTCCTTGGTCTAGAGCCCCCAGCTTCCTTGGAGGATCGCGGTGTTTTTCATCGAATCGTCACGACCGGTCCACCCAGGGCCCAGCGTTGTCGACGTCTTTCGTCCGACAAACTTAAATTTGTCAAGTCCGAGTTTGATCGCTTGTGCAAGGCCGGGGTATGTCGCACGTCAGACAGCCCTTGGGCTTCTCCCATTCATCTGGTACCCAAGGGCGATTCTTGGAGGATATGCGGAGACTACAGGTGGCTGAATTCTGTGACCCAGCCTGACCGTTTCAATGCCGCGAATTTTCAGGACATAACTTGCGCTCTCAAGGGCAAGAAGATCTTTTCCCACATTGATCTCGTCCGCGCATATCACCAAATCCCTGTAGCTCCTGACGACGTCAAGAAAACTGCCATGATCACGCCCATTGGCCTTTTCGAGTGGCTGGTAATGACGGAGGGCCTTCGGAACACAGGTCCGACTTTCCAGCGTCATTTGCACGCAGCGCTCGGAGACCTTCCTTTCGTCGTGAAGTACTACGACGACATCGGTGTTGTTTCTGAGACCCCCGAGGAGCACGAAGAACACCTCAAGGTCGTTTTCGAGAGGCTTGACAAATTTCACATGCGGACAAATCTGTCCAAATGTATTTTCACTCAGCCGGAAATTCCGTTTATAGGTCATATCATCGCCGAGGGGATCCATCCCAGCCCTGAGAAAGTGCGTGCGATCCGTGATTTTCCGAAGCCCGAGACCATGGAGCAGCTTCGTAGTTTCCTTGGGTTGGTGAATTCATACAGGCCTTTTCTCAAGCGAGCGGTGGACGTCCAACGTCCTCTTCACGCCCTTCTTCACGACGTGAGGAAGAAAGACAAGCGTCCGGTCCTTTGGAATCCCGAGGCAGAGCAGTCTTTTCACGCTTGCAAACAACAGCTTGTTGATTGCGCTCTTCTCGTCTACCCCGATGACAGTGTCGAGATACGCTTAGTGTCTGATGCTTCGGACGGAGCTATAGGGGCAGTTTTAGAGCAGCGTGACTCGCTTGAAGCTCCCTGGAAGCCTGTAAGTTTTTTTTTCGAAGAAACTTACTTCGGCCCAGCAAGCTTACTCCGTTTTCGATCGCGAGCTCACCGGCATCTTCGAAGCCGTGAAGCATTTCCATTCTTACCTTGAAGGCCGTCAGTTCGACGTGTTCTCGCTAGCGCTCGGGCCGCAACATGGCGGCCGGCTGCGTGTCGGCCGCTGGCGCTTCGGGAGTACATTTCGTTCTTTTGGCTTTAATCGGAGGAAATCAAGTTATTTTTTGTGATCAACGGACTTTAAAAAAAAATGCATATATCCCTCAAGACTAAAGTTTGCTGAGGAGGCCCACGTATTTGCAGCCCTCGACTTCGTCTCGGGCTGCAATGACAGCGGGCCTCCACTGCAAACTTTAGTCTCTCTGGGAATAATATACTATTTAATTTTATGGACAATCTAATTTAATGAAACATGATTTGAAAAAATATTTAGAAGAGATGGGATCGAGGATGACATAGAAAAAGTAAATATTTATTGATATTTTTGTAGTAACATTTTAATAATATTTACGGCGATTGGTTTTTTTAAAAGGAGTCTAAATAATAAGTTATACGCTAAATATAATAATCTTTTTTTGAAAATGAATTAATGAAAGAAGTGAAATCAAAAAATTTATTACGGATGACTTGAGGCCGAATTACTTATTATTTAAAAATAATTTTCTCTTCTAAAAGATGATCATATTATGTGGAATCACCTTCAATATACGTAAAGTTAACAATTTCTCAATTATAGCACATACTTGGGAAAACACATGCAAATTTCACGCAATTCAAACACTTTTTGAAATTAAAATATGTTGTAATTAAGTTAGAAATCAACTAAATCACAATGTATGGCTACACTTGACCTGTAAAAATTTAATATTCTTTGAACTAAATTTGTTACGGATTTGCCGTAATATTAATTTTTATTTATTTGCCGGATTAAAAGCTGGTAGGGGAGGGTTGTCAAATAAATTGAGTAGACCATTAATTACCATTATATACAATTTTGATTATTTATTTACAATATTTACAGATCTTCCGGGTTGAGTTAAACAATAGTGTACACCTTACTTGAATATTTACAATGATAAAGAGTTGCAATCAACTCAGTTGAGTTGATATACACCTTGATGAATGAGCTTGCAGTTATGATAAAACCTCTTTGTTGTTGAGCAGAGTCCTTGGGTGATGGTTAAGGATGAGTAGATCCTTTTGAGAGTAGACCAGTTGAGCGTTGAGAGGAGAATAATAATTGATCAACGAGAGAAACTGAAATATGAGAATATGTTGAATTGAGGATTGCCAGCATTAATTTCCGTGTAAAGAAAATTAATTAATTTGAGAAACCGCCTAGTCAAAACTCTTGACGAATTTGATCATATTAATTCAAACCATAAATACGAGTTTTGCTTGAGTACAGTTGAGGTAAACAAAGTAACAGAGAATGGCCTTGAAAAAAGTAGAAAAGAAAATGGCTGCGTGTAAGACAGTACAAAGAAAAGAGAGAGAGAGCAAGAGAATGCACAGTAATTTTATTGATTTTCTGGCTGTGAGAAGGGCAATGTAAAAACACCGGTAAATTATTGTTACCGGTTCTGAGCGAAATACCTAAAGATGCCACGCCGTGAAAGCTCTCCTTGCTGAGCAAGTAACCCAAGAATTGAATTGAGCCAAGCCGTTTGAGTTAATTGAAGATCAAATGTCTTCCGAGTTGAGCCAACACTAAGTAGATGATTCGTCGAGTTGACTGTACTGATGAGATGACTACGTTGAAGATGATGAGAAAGAGTCACGAGAAAGAACCAAGAGAAACCCGAGAAGTTTCACAAAATGGCGAGTGAAACCGTCAATTCACGAGCGTTGTCTTGAAGAGAGAGAGAGAGAGAGACCCGAGCGTAAAAGTCAAGTCATAAGTAAATGTAAACACCGATATTGATTTGAACTTAAATTATGAGAGTTTTATTATTTACATTAAAAGGTGTGAGCGTTGGTCGAGTAGCAGCAGAGAGTGGCCTTGAAAATAGAGAGAGATAGCCCGATAGAGAGAGAGAGAGAGAGAGAAAATGGCCGAAATGGCTACGTGCTTGTGCACATTGAGATAGACGAAATCAGCACAGAGTCGTAAATTCTGTGCTAGAGAAAATGAAAAGTGAGAAGGGGCACGGAAATGACTGTTCCTTGCACCTGAATACCTGGAGATGTTCGATGAGTGAGGATTGTCCTCGAACCAGACAAATTCTCCGTGGACCACCGGTGAAGAGTAGCTGATACCCGTGGTAATGGCGCGGCTCCGAGGTTGTTGATGATCACAGAATTACTGTCTGTGATCGTCCGGATGAGCTGGTGCACGGTGAAAAGGCAGGTTCCGGGACTACCTGGTGAAAAAGGCGATGAGAAGAGCCGTTGAGAAGAACCGTGAAAAAGCCGGGAGAACTCTCTGCTGCACACACACACACTTGAGCACCAAAACCAGAAGCCAGCACGCGAGGCCTGTGGCAGCAGCAACGGCGACAGCGGTACTGCACAGCACTACGGCGCGCGGGAGTGAGAACTGGGACTAAAGTCCCCGCCTAGACTCATAGATGGAGCCATGTAGTCTATCAATTTAACGTTGAGCGAATGAGCCGAAATATTTACGAGCAAATAGTGGTCCACTCCGTAACATTCCGCCCGCCATCAACCGAAGTGTCCGAAGTGACCGAAGTGTTGATTAAAGTTGAGTTGAGTAGATCGAGAGGACCACTAATTCGTCCCTTAGAGTGTTGAGGTAACCAGGATGAGCATCACCACGAGGGTGAATCCAATGACTCCAGGATGACGTTTCAGCAGTCACGAGGAAATCACCAATTGCTCGCACCGTACACCACCCGAGTGTGGTGTAACGGGTGAGTTAAATTGCCAAGAGGCTTTGTCGTTTGCCAGTAACGACACCAGGGCTGAGCTGTTCTTTTGAGTTTATGACCAGAGCTTTTCAAGCGCCCGTGAGCTCGAAAGACCATGTTAAATTTTGTACCAATACCTGAGTATAAAAGAGTCTACGCCAAGTTGTAAGACGCCAGCGCGCTGAGCTGAGACCACCAGTTTAGTTGAGACTGACTGTTCCCAAGTGAACAGTCAATGAATGAATTGCCAAAACACACATCCTGACCTTTATGAGTTGTAAAGCTCGTCCTTTCCAGAAGTTGTTGTGGCGTGGACCACCACCATTGAGTTTTGAGCTTGTGAGATGACCAAGGACGAGTGGGAGTTACCCTAGCTATAGGTAGTTATCCCGTGAGTAGGCGAGCCCGAGTACCCCGTTGTCAAGCCCTAACCACATCTGATCACAATGTGAGACTTGACAAGAGCTCGACCACCGAGAATCCAGATTCTTGTCTACTTTCAGCAAGATTGAGTTGAATGACACCGTGGAGGGTGTCCCGATGAGACCAACCAACGTGAGATCCGTGAGTGGTGTGTTTGGCGTGAGAGTCACCAGCTGATTGATTGACATCCAAGCTGACCCAAACAATCTACGCTGAAGTGATTACCTGAAATTTTACCATCAACTTGCGGTCTATGCAGGCAATTTAGAGAAATTCGAATGATTGATATGACCAATGACAAACCGCCCGCCGTGCACAAACCTTCCAGATGATTAGTTTTGAGAGTGCCTAGCTAATGGAGGCCCAAGTGTGATTTAAAAAGGTTAAAGTTTCTTCTGAACTTCAAACCTTATCGGATTTCTTGAAGAGAATAGTCGTCGTGAGCTTCTGCCAGGTGAGTTTGTCTTGATTAGTGATTTGCAGGTGAGAAGATTTAGCCACTTTGACGCCGACGCAGTCAATAGCACTCCAGCGGTGTATAGACAAGTTGAGTGAAGCCGAGAAATCAGTTGCGTTTCTGCATTGTTATTGAATGCAGTCAAGCAGATGAGATGTGCTAAGACGACTTCGTGATTGTAAAGAGTAACCAACCAAGGTGAAAAGAGCCAATGATAGTAGCCTTTTTTTTCTATCTGAGAATGTGTCGCCTGACAATTATGTGTTTAACCAAATTGAGCGTTTACCAACTTGAATCCGCAGCAAGTTGCATGTTGAGCGATGCAATGGATAAAGTAAAGTGTAACGACGACTTTCGTGAGCAGACTGTAATCCACCAGTACCAATACTGGATGACGATGAGTGAGTGAGAAACTGGAATGTTTCTCCGATGACAGATGAGAAAATGGCAGTTCCATGCTTTGAACGATGAGAATTTGTACCAAGTGAGATGCGAACATGGTGATGAGAAATGCCACAGCAGTAGCTAGAAGTGAGCCGAGCATTTGATGAAACGTACCAGCTATTTGAACTTATCTTCCATTAAGAGTTTGAGTTGACATTGTTTTGAACAGGAGTCCCAGGATCGACTTCTGTCTCAAAGTGAATTATGGTGTAGTGAGCTTACCTTACACAGTGTTTGGAACTGGCGATTCCTAGCTGAGTAATTTCCCAATGAACTGAAACAGAGCGCTTACTCCACAACAAGCGCCTGTGTATTACTGATGAGAGCAGAGAAGACAAGAACAACCCAGCCACCTACCAGCAATCCGGCTCGAAGGACCAAATGTTACGGATTTGCCGTAATATTAATTTTTATTTATTTGCCGGATTAAAAGCTGGTAGGGGAGGGTTGTCAAATAAATTGAGTAGACCATTAATTACCATTATATACAATTTTGATTATTTATTTACAATATTTACAGATCTTCCGGGTTGAGTTAAACAATAGTGTACACCTTACTTGAATATTTACAATGATAAAGAGAATGAATGAGCTTGCAGTTATGATAAAACCTCTTTGTTGTTGAGCAGAGTCCTTGGGTGATGGTTAAGGATGAGTAGATCCTTTTGAGAGTAGACCAGTTGAGCGTTGAGAGGAGAATAATAATTGATCAACGAGAGAAACTGAAATATGAGAATATGTTGAATTGAGGATTGCCAGCATTAATTTCCGTGTAAAGAAAATTAATTAATTTGAGAAACCGCCTAGTCAAAACTCTTGACGAATTTGATCATATTAATTCAAACCATAAATACGAGTTTTGCTTGAGTACAGTTGAGGTAAACAAAGTAACAGAGAATGGCCTTAAAAAAAGTAGAAAAGAAAATGGCTGCGTGTAAGACAGTACAAAGAAAAGAGAGAGAGAGCAAGAGAATGCACAGTAATTTTATTGATTTTCTGGCTGTGAGAAGGGCAATGTAAAAACACCGGTAAATTATTGTTACCGGTTCTGAGCGAAATACCTAAAGATGCCACGCCGTGAAAGCTCTCCTTGCTGAGCAAGTAACCCAAGAATTGAATTGAGCCAAGCCGTTTGAGTTAATTGAAGATCAAATGTCTTCCGAGTTGAGCCAACACTAAGTAGATGATTCGTCGAGTTGACTGTACTGATGAGATGACTACGTTGAAGATGATGAGAAAGAGTCACGAGAAAGAACCAAGAGAAACCCGAGAAGTTTCACAAAATGGCGAGTGAAACCGTCAATTCACGAGCGTTGTCTTGAAGAGAGAGAGAGAGAGAGACCCGAGCGTAAAAGTCAAGTCATAAGTAAATGTAAACACCGATATTGATTTGAACTTAAATTATGAGAGTTTTATTATTTACATTAAAAGGTGTGAGCGTTGGTCGAGTAGCAGCAGAGAGTGGCCTTGAAAATAGAGAGAGATAGCCCGATAGAGAGAGAGAGAGAGAGAAAATGGCCGAAATGGCTACGTGCTTGTGCACATTGAGATAGACGAAATCAGCACAGAGTCGTAAATTCTGTGCTAGAGAAAATGAAAAGTGAGAAGGGGCACGGAAATGACTGTTCCTTGCACCTGAATACCTGGAGATGTTCGATGAGTGAGGATTGTCCTCGAACCAGACAAATTCTCCGTGGACCACCGGTGAAGAGTAGCTGATACCCGTGGTAATGGCGCGGCTCCGAGGTTGTTGATGATCACAGAATTACTGTCTGTGATCGTCCGGATGAGCTGGTGCACGGTGAAAAGGCAGGTTCCGGGACTACCTGGTGAAAAAGGCGATGAGAAGAGCCGTTGAGAAGAACCGTGAAAAAGCCGGGAGAACTCTCTGCTGCACACACACACACTTGAGCACCAAAACCAGAAGCCAGCACGCGAGGCCTGTGGCAGCAGCAACGGCGACAGCGGTACTGCACAGCACTACGGCGCGCGGGAGTGAGAACTGGGACTAAAGTCCCCGCCTAGACTCATAGATGGAGCCATGTAGTCTATCAATTTAACGTTGAGCGAATGAGCCGAAATATTTACGAGCAAATAGTGGTCCACTCCGTAACAAAATTATCTCGAAAAAAGCATTGATACCTGTATTTTTGAAATTATATTTTGAATGCTCAGTATGTTTCTTAACAACATATTTTAATTTTTAATTTTAAAAAGTGTTTGAGTTGCGTGCAATTTGCATGTGTTTTCCCATGTATGTGCTATAATGGAAAAATTGTTAACTTTACGTATATTGAAGGTGATTCAACATAATATGATCATCTTTTAGAAGAGTTTTAAATAATAAGTAATAAATTTTTTGATTTCACTTCTTTCATTAATTCATTTTCAAAAAAAGATTATTATATTTAGCGTAAAACTTTTTATTTAGACTCCTTTTAAAAAAACCAATCGCCGTAAATATTACTTTTTTAAAAGTATTTTCTAAAGATCATACTTTGCGTATAATTTTTTATTTAGATTCCTTTTTAAAAAACCAATCGCCGTAAAAATTACTTTTCTAAAAGTATTTTTTAAAGATTTTATTGCGTAAATTCGGCAAATATTTAAATGTATTTCCTTTTTGTCCGAAAATTCAAAAAAAAACAAACTCCATAAATAAATTATTAATATTATTGAAATATGTCCTAATAAATGATTTCACGATCTTAACAAATTCTCAATAATTTAACGATAACTAAGATATATTCAATTATTCTGATGTAAAACCACGACATAAACCAGAACCTATAAAAGTCCTAGGTAAATCAATTTTATATGTAAAAAAAAAATTCAATTTAGTATTTACCTATTTTTTAAATGTACATTGCATAACTTTATTTTAATGTAAATTTACATTGAAATGCAGCAAATACTCATTTGTTATCTTAAAATGATTAAAAAAAAGATAAAAATTTTCAATGATTGGTTCATGTTAACTTAGATATATCTAGTTCTTCTGTTTAAAATTTCTTTCATATAATTTTATCATTAGCCAGAACACATAAAAATCATAGACATAATTTATTGTTATGAACTACTTTTGAATTCGTTTTGGATACATAGTAGATGGACAAACTAAATCCACTTTAAAAATAATGGAGCAAATGCTCATCCGTACTTTAAAAGTTTATGCCAAATAGAATTCATAATTTTTGGTCCACTGGATACCTAGACCCAAAACTATCTATTTCTTTTGTACTTTTTAATTCTTGTAAAAAAAAAAAAAATCACTTTTGCCGCATAACTTAAGCTTGCTTACAGAAAACAAAAAAGATAAAATTTTTTAATAATTGATTCGTGTTGACTTGGATATATCTAGTTCTTTAGGTTTAAATTTCTTTTATATAAATTTTATCATTAGCCAGAACATATAAGAAATATAGACATAATCTACTGTTATGAAGTACTTTTGAATTCATTTTGCATACATAGTTGATGGACAAACTAAATCCACTTTGAAAATAATGAAGCAAATGCTTATCCGTACTTTATAAATCCATTTTAAAAAGAATTCATAATTTCTGGTCCACTGGATACCTAGACCCAAAACTATCTACTTCTTTTGTACTTCTTAATTAACCAATTTTAAAATGTAAAATCACTTTGGCCGCATAACTTAAGCTTGCATACAGAAAACAAAAAAGATAAAAATTTTTAATAATTGATTCATGTTGACTTAAATATACTTGTCATCAACACCCTGAGTTAATGTAACAGTTACAATCAAAATTAAAATTCATTGTCAGACATCAAGTTTATTTTAGAAAAAAGGTGGGATTACAAAACTTTCAGACATCAAGTTTATTTTTGAAAAAGGGTAGGATTACAAAACCTTAACAGTTCAAGTGTATTGGCTCAGAGCATATACATTTCAATGATGATTAAAATTAAGCGATAATGCGTATGACAATGACATTATGTCCTGCAATTGCACCTTTTGTAATTTGCAAGTTGGGTGGATTATAAAAGAGTCATTTGCAAGTTCAACCTGATACACACACAAACACACTCATTCAGAAAAAACTTTATTTTTAATATTGCCAATGTGCACCTCCAGCCATCAGGTCCCCAACACAACCACAGCAGAATTATTATCAACTCACAGGGCACACCACGATAACTGAAAAATCTTTGATGATGATGGTCATAGAAAGACTGTAGAGATTATTTATCTCATACTCTTATATTGAAATCAAACAAATTAATAATTATAAATTCTACCGCTTATTTAATATATAATGAAAATAAGGGTCTTCAGTACTGTTTTTTCTATGACGATCAATTATTTATAAAAAAATGTATTGCTTATAACTCATTACACATTACAAGCTGCTCTGCTCAGCGGCTCCGCAGTCAGCTGTATAGGTAGTCAGCTGTCGAGAGCTGCTTGATACAGCGCCACCAGTCGCCTCATGGCTACCATGGCTACAGGCCCGGGGCTACATGCCCCTGTCTGCCGCTGTTATAGGTAAGCAGTAAGAGTGAGACAGCAAAAATAGACACGCCCACTGCATACGTCACGTCCGGTTAAGTCTACAGAGAGCGCATGCAGAGAGACCGGATGCTTGAAACTGAAATCGAATGTCCCCTGAGTACCGTGAGCCAAAGGAAAATCAGCGTTTCGAAAAATGAAACGTTCATAACTTTCCAATGTGGGCTTTGTTTGGGATAATTTTTTTTTCTAAATTACTCAGGGGATCATCAGCTACGTGCGGGATGTATAATATAAATGAAATAATCATCCTAAAATAGTTTTTCTTTGAAGCGTCCTAACCTAAAACCAAAAATCAAAGTATATAAAGCCCTGCAGTCTTTCACGGCAGTTGGTTTAAAAAAAAAACCAAATCGCCGTTAAAGCCCGATTGGGCTTTAGGATACTAGTTCGACGAATAAAAATAGAAGTAATGTTATTAATATTAATGAATAGTTATACAAAATTTAATCATTAAAAAACGACTGGACAATACATTTTGATTGAAATAAAGTACGAATCATACTAAATTGAAGCAATAAATAAAAAGAAAAATGAAGAGAAAATTAAGATTTGATGTAAATCATTAATTTTAGGCAGAAACTCTGCAAACTAATAAAAAGAATTATTTAAAACACAATAAAATATTTTGAGAATTTAAAAAAATAAATATTATCAACTTTTTTGTATTTTGCTAATAAAAAGTACATCCATAACTTATTGATTGAAAAATAGGGTTGGCAACCAGTACTTTAAAAATATATTTTTTTTAAAGTACTTGATTTTTAACGAATTTTAACATTTTTTTTATTTTATTTTTAAGGTAGTTCTCCCCTGAATAACGTTTATTCGAGAAAATTCTGGAATTTTGGAAATGATTAGTTTGTACCTTCATACATACGCTCACGAAAAATTGAACTGATTTACAATACCGTTTTTTTACAAGGCTCTTTCAAAAGTAACTGATTTGGCAAAATTTTAAGAAAAAGTAACCTTACAAGCACAAAATAAAACAAAACGTCAAAACTACATTCGAGATACGTCTAAAAAAATATTATATCATAGTTCAAGTTCTCATTTATGTAAATACGCAAATTTAAAAAAGTTTACAGTATAGTTACGGAGAAATTGCGATTTGAAATTAATAATTTATGTAATTTTTTTAAAAACACGAGTTAAGTTATAAAAATACTCGAATATATATATATATAACAAGAATAATTGTAGAATGTATGACATTGCGCCCAAACGTCAAAGCGCCCACCAATCAGAGCGGCCCGTTCCGAAAACGCGCCCACCAATGGGAGAGCCCAGTTAGTTTGAAAGCGCAAGCGTCTCCAGCACATGCCAAGGCTTGTCCAGAGCATAAAAGCGCTCACGTATGATGACTGAATCACAAAATAACTTTCGCTTTAACCCTTTTTCTTGAAAATTATAAATTTTTCTTTTATTTATTTATTATTATTATTTTTTTTTGTTTTTTTTTTATTTTTTTTTTATTTTTTTAATTCAAACTTTACATAAAGTCTATAAAGTATATCACTAAATCATTTAATAATTATCTTTATTTTTTTTATTATTCCCGTGGAGGCTGCCTACGACAAATTTTTTTTCATCGTATTATTCAAGCGCATAGAGGCTGCATTGCGTGCTGCTAGGCTTGGCGCTAGATATATATGTATATATAAACATATTATACTAATCAAAATAAATCAAGACAATTGACTTTCGTCTTGCTCTTGCTTAGCAGTGCGTGTGTTACCTGTTATAGTACGGCGAGCTTGGTGAATTATTTCAACCCGCGGCTTAACCTTAAAAGACCCAAGAATTTCTTCCCCCCCCCCTTTGTTTTTGTTTTTTGTTTTTTTTTTTTTTACGATCAGCTGACTGACGCCTGCACGTGAACAGGGCTCTCGATTCCGTGATAATCCGAAACAAAGTGAAGTTGGCACCGCAAGGTTAGGTCGTGCAGTGTGCGTTCGAACAGCCACGCACAAGAATTGAAATTTTAGATGTGCGAAATGATTAATAACAATGACAGAAATCAATAAAATAATAATAATTGAAAAATATATAAAACAACAAGTTTATAAACTCATGAACATGGGTTGAAAAGTTTAGACTCCAAACTTGAGAACTAAAAAACTCGGGGCATCAAAAAATTAGGAAAAAATTAATAAACAAGTTACCTCTCAAGCTCAACAACCCGATAACGCTGGGCACCCGAGTTTTAATATTAAAAAACAGACGAACAAATAAACAAACTCCCAAGATCAACAACCCAAAAACGCTGGGGAGCAGAGTATTATAGAGTTGAAAAATTAGGGAAAAATTAATAAACAAATTACCCCCCAAACTCAAACAACCAAATAACGCTGGGCTACTGAGTTTAGATTGAAAAAATTAATAAATAAATTAGCCCTCAAGTTCGACAACCAAATAACGAAGGGCACCCGAGTTTTTTTATTAAAAAATAGACAAACAAATCAACAAACTCCTAAGATCAACAACCCAAAAACGCTGGACACCCGAGTTCAGATTTGAAAAAAAGGATAAATTAATAAACAAATCACCCCCCAAGCTCAGCAACCCAAAAACGCTGGGAACCCAATTTTTTTTATTAAAAAATAGACGAAAAAATAAGTAAACTCCCAAGATCAACAACCCAAAAACGCTGGGCACTCAAGTTTTTTTATTAGAAAATAGACAAACAAATAATCAAACACCCAAGCTCAACAACCCAATAATGCTGGACCGTGTTTAGATTTAAAAAATGAGAAATAAATTAATAAACAAATTACCTCTCTAGCTTAGAAACCCAATAACGAAGGGAACCCGAATTTCATTAAAAAAAATATATAAACAATAAACAAACTCCCAGCTCAACAACCAAATAACACTGGCTGCCCGAGTTTTTTTACAAAAAAAATATATAATCAAATAATCAAACTTCCAAGCTCAACAACCCAATAACGCTAGGCACCCGTGTTTTGATTTAAAAAATTAGGAAAAAATTAATTTACAAATCCCCCCCCAAGCTCAGCAACCCAAAAACGCTGGGCACCCGAGTTCAGATTTAAAAAAATAGGATAAATTAATTAACAAATTACCCCCCAAGCTCAACAACCCAATAACGCTAGGCATCCGTGTTTTGATTTAAAAAATTAGGAAAAAATTAATTTACAAACTCCCCTCCCAAGATCAACAACCCAAAAACGCTGGGCACTCAAGTTTTTTTATTAGAAAATAGACAAACAAATAATCAAACACCTAAGCTCAACAACCCAATAATGCTGGACCCTGTTTAGATTTAAAAAATTAGAAATAAATTAATAAACAAATTACCTCTCTAGCTTAGAAACCCAATAACGAAGGGCACCCAAATTTCATTAAAAAAAATATATAAACAATAAACAAACTCCCAGCTCAACAACCAAATAACGCTGTCTGCTCGAGTTTTTTTACAAAAAAAATATATAATCAAAGAATCAAACTTCCAAGCTCAACAACCCAATAACGTAGGGCACTCAAGTTTTTTAATGTATCAATGAATTTTAAAAGGCACCAAAAATTAACAATTTTTCATCACTTTTTCTGAGTATTTTCTCAGATTCTGGCATTTCCTCTAAGGAGGTTCCCTACCAAATGGATCTAGCCCACAGATTTTGTCCAAATTTGTTATACACAGGGGCGCAACAACCAATGTAAGCTAGGATGTGACCTGATCAATTTTTTTCCTGACACCCCCTAGTATTTTAAGGGGGTGTCAACGAAATTGTACAATCCTAAATTCCAAGCTTTAAACCTCAAAATGCCTAAGCGCCCTGGGCGCCTGAGCTCAACACAAAAACTAATCAGTTATCCCCCAAGCTCTGAATCCCCAAGTACCCTGCACTGGGAAAAAATTGGGCACGACTCTCCCCACGTGTCGGGCATGGGGATCCCCTACGCGCAAACGTTCCTCGAGCAGCAGTTTGTATACCTATATATTTTTAGCAATCACCGAGTATCTTGGCGTAGTCTAACCTCAAAATTGGATGCTTATCCTCATTATATCGGTTATATGTGTGCCAAAATATGTTATTTCACTGGTGATATGTCTTGTGCTTTACAAGTCTTTCGAGCCTTGAGATTGTCCTGAAGGAAAAATAGCACTATCTCAACAATTTATGAAAACATTACGCTAAGCGGTCGTCGACGCAAAGTTTCTGTGGGGATCGTGATCCCCGCATATGGGTTTCGCTGTCCCCACAGCGTCGTGTATCCCCATGCACGACACGTGAGGAGAGTCGTCCCCAATTTTTTCCCAGTGTGGGCACCCGCGTTCAACAAAAACTTATCGGCTATCCCCCAAGCTCTAAGTCCCCAAATACCCTGGGCGTCCGAGTTCAATAAAAAAACTGATCAGTTATCCCCCCCAAATACCCTGGATGCCCGAGTTTTACAAAAAAACTTATCAGCTATCCTTAAAACTTATCGGCTTGGGGGATAGCCGATGAGTTATTTTGTTGAACTCCGATGCCCAGGGTATTTGAGAGTTCAGAGCTTGGGGGATAGCCGATAAGTTTTTTTGTAAAACTCGGGAACCCAGGGTTTTGGGGGTTTAGAGCTTGGGGGATAGCTGATAAGTCTTTTTGTTAAACTCGGCCGCCCAGAGTATTTGAGGACTCAGGGCTTGGGGGATAGCCGATAAGTTATTTTGTTGAACTTGGACGCCCAGAGTATTTGAGGGTGTAGAGCTTGGGGGATAGTGGATAAGTTTTTTTGTTGAAGTCGGACGCCCAGGGTATTTGGGGTTGCAGAGCTTGGGGGATAGCCGATAAGTTTTTTTGTTGAACTCGGACGCCCAAAGTATTCGAGGACTCAGGGCATGGGGGATAGCCGATAAGTTTTTTTGTTGAACTCGGACGCCCAGGGTATTTGAGGATTCAGAGCTTGGGGGATAGCTGATAAGTCTTTTTGTTAAACTCGGCCGCCCAGAGTATTTGAGGATTCAGAGCTTGGGGGATAGCCGATAAGTCTTTTTGTAAAACTCGGGAACCCAGGGTTTTGGGGGTTTAGAGCTTGGGGGATAGCCGATAAGTTTTTTTTGGTGAACCCAGATGCCAGAGTATTTGAGGGTTCAGAGCTTGGGGGATAGCTGATAAGTCTTTTTGTTAAACTCGGCCGCCCAGAGTATTTGAGGATTCAAAGCTTGGGGGATAGCCGATAAGTTTTTTTTGGTGAACCCGGATGCCCAGAGTATTTGAGGGTTCAGAGCTTGGGGGATAGCCGATAAGTTTTTTTGTTGAACTCGGACGCCCAGGGTATTTGGGGTTGCAGAGCTTGGGGGATAGCCGATAAGTTTTTTTGTTGAACTCGGACGCCCAAAGTATTTGAGGACTCAGGGCATGGGGGATAGCCGATAAGTTTTTTTGTTGAACTCGGACGCCCAGGGTATTTGAGGATTCAGAGCTTGGGGGATAGCTGATAAGTCTTTTTGTTAAACTCGGCCGCCCAGGGTATTTGAGGATTCAGAGCTTGGGGGATAGCCGATAAGTTTTTTTGTAAAACTCGGGAACCCAGGGTTTTGGGGGTTTAGAGCTTGGGGGATAGCCGATAAGTTTTTTTTGGTGAACCCGGACGCCCAGAGTATTTGAGGGTTCAGAGCTTGGGGGATAGCCGATAAGTTTTTTTGTTGAACTCGGACGCCCAGAGTATTTGAGGACTCAGGGCTTGGGGGATAGCCGATAAGTTTTTTTGTTGAACTCGGACGCCCAGGGTATTTGAGGATTCAGAGCTTGGGGGATAGCTGATAAGTCTTTTTGTTAAACTCAGCCGCCCAGAGTATTTGAGGATTCAGAGCTTGGGGGATAGCCGATAAGTTTTTTTGTAAAACTCGGGAACCCAGGGTTTTGGGGGTTTAGAGCTTGGGGGATAGCCGATAAGTTTTTTTTGGTGAACCCAGATGCCCAGAGTATTTGAGGGTTCAGAGCTTGGGGGATAGCCGATAAGTTTTTTTGTTAAACTCGGCCGCCCAGGGTATTTGAGGATTCAGAGCTTGGGGGATAGCCGATAAGTTTTTTTATAAAACTCGGGAACCCAGGGTTTTGGGGGTTTAGAGCTTGGGGGATAGCTGATAAGTCTTTTTGTTAAACTCGGCCGCCCAGAGTATTTGAGGACTCAGGGCTTGGGGGATAGCCGATAAGTTATTTTGTTGAACTTGGACGCCCAGAGTATTTGAGGGTGTAGAGCTTGGGGGATAGCGGATAAGTTTTTTTGTTGAAGTCGGACGCCCAGGGTATTTGGGGTTGCAGAGCTTGGGGGATAGCCGATAAGTTTTTTTGTTGAACTCGGACGCCCAAAGTATTCGAGGACTCAGGGCATGGGGGATAGCCGATAAGTTTTTTTGTTGAACTCGGACGCCCAGGGTATTTGAGGATTCAGAGCTTGGGGGATAGCTGATAAGTCTTTTTGTTAAACTCGGCCGCCCAGAGTATTTGAGGATTCAGAGCTTGGGGGATAGCCGATAAGTTTTTTTGTAAAACTCGGGAACCCAGGGTTTTGGGGGTTTAGAGCTTGGGAGATAGCCGATAAGTTTTTTTTGGTGAACCCGGACGCCCAGAGTATTTGAGGGTTCAGAGCTTGGGGGATAGCCGATAAGTTTTTTTGTAAAACTCGGGAACCCAGGGTTTTGGGGGTTTAGAGCTTGGGGGATAGCCGATAAGTTTTTTTTGGTGAACCCAGATGCCAGAGTATTTGAGGGTTCAGAGCTTGGGGGATAGCTGATAAGTCTTTTTGTTAAACTCGGCCGCCCAGAGTATTTGAGGATTCAGAGCTTGGGGGATAGCCGATAAGTTTTTTTTGGTGAACCCGGATGCCCAGAGTATTTGAGGGTTCAGAGCTTGGGGGATGGCCGATAAGTTTTTTTGTTGAACTCGGACGCCCAGGGTATTTGGGGTTGCAGAGCTTGGGGGATAGCCGATAAGTTTTTTTGTTGAACTCGGACGCCCAAAGTATTTGAGGACTCAGGGCATGGGGGATAGCCGATAAGTTTTTTTGTTGAACTCGGACGCCCAGAGTATTTGAGGACTCAGGGCTTGGGGGATAGCCGATAAGTTTTTTTTGGTGAACCCGGATGCCCAGAGTATTTGAGGGTTCAGAGCTTGGGGGATAGCCGATAAGTTTTTTTGTTGAACTCGGACGCCCAGGGTATTTGGGGTTGCAGAGCTTGGGGGATAGCTGATAAGTCTTTTTGTTAAACTCGGCCGCCCAGAGTATTTGAGGATTCAGAGCTTGGGGGATAGCCGATAAGTTTTTTTGTAAAACTCGGGAACCCAGGGTTTTGGGGGTTTAGAGCTTGGGGGATAGCCGATAAGTTTTTTTTGGTGAACCCAGATGCCCAGAGTATTTGAGGGTTCAGAGCTTGGGGGATAGCCGATAAGTTTTTTTTGGTGAACCCGGACGCCCAGAGTATTTGAGGGTTCAGAGCTTGGGGGATAGCCGATAAGTTTTTTTGTTGAACTCGGACGCCCAGAGTATTTGAGGGTTCAGAGCTTGGGGGATAGCCGATAAGTTTTTTTTGGTGAACCCGGATGCCCAGAGTATTTGAGGGTTCAGAGCTTGGGGGATAGCCGATAAGTTTTTTTGTTGAACTCGGACGCCCAGGGTATTTGGGGTTGCAGAGCTTGGGGGATAGCCGATAAGTTTTTTTGTTGAACTCGGACGCCCAAAGTATTTGAGGACTCAGGGCATGGGGGATAGCCGATAAGTTTTTTTGTTGAACTCGGACGCCCAGGGTATTTGAGGATTCAGAGCTTGGGGGATAGCTGATAAGTCTTTTTGTTAAACTCGGCCGCCCAGGGTATTTGAGGATTCAGAGCTTGGGGGATAGCCGATAAGTTTTTTTGTTGAACTCGGACGCCCAGGGTATTTGAGGATTCAGAGCTTGGGGGATAGCCGATAAGTCTTTTTGTTGAACTCGGCCGCCCAGGGTATTTGAGGATTCAGAGCTTGGGGGATAGCCGATAAGTTTTTTTATAAAACTCGGGAACCCAGGGTTTTGGGGGTTTAGAGCTTGGGGGATAGGCGATAAGTTTTTTTTGGTGAACTCGGACGCCCAGGGTATTTGGGGTTGCAGAGCTTGGGGGATAGCCGATAAGTTTTTTTGTTGAACTCGGACGCCCAAAGTATTTGAGGACTCAGGGCATGGGGGATAGCCGATAAGTTTTTTTGTTGAACTCGGACGCCCAGGGTATTTGAGGATTCAGAGCTTGGGGGATAGCTGATAAGTCTTTTTGTTAAACTCGGCCGCCCAGGGTATTTGAGGATTCAGAGCTTGGGGGATAGCCGATAAGTTTTTTTGTTGAACTCGGACGCCCAGGGTATTTGAGGATTCAGAGCTTGGGGGATAGCCGATAAGTCTTTTTGTTGAACTCGGCCGCCCAGGGTATTTGAGGATTCAGAGCTTGGGGGATAGCCGATAAGTTTTTTTATAAAACTCGGACGCCCAGGGTATTTGAGGATTCAGAGCTTGGGGGATAGCTGATAAGTCTTTTTGTTAAACTCGGCCGCCCAGAGTATTTGAAGATTCAGAGCTTGGGGGATAGCCGATAAGTTTTTTTTGGTGAACCCGGACGCCCAGAGTATTTGAGGGTTCAGAGCTTGGGGGATAGCCGATAAGTTTTTTTGTTGAACTCGGACGCCCAGAGTATTTGAGGGTTCAGAGCTTGGGGGATAGCCGATAAGTTTTTTTTGGTGAACCCGGATGCCCAGAGTATTTGAGGGTTCAGAGCTTGGGGGATAGCCGATAAGTTTTTTTGTTGAACTCGGACGCCCAGGGTATTTGGGGTTGCAGAGCTTGGGGGATAGCCGATAAGTTTTTTTTGGTGAACCCGGATGCCCAGAGTATTTGAGGGTTCAGAGCTTGGGGGATAGCCGATAAGTTTTTTTGTTGAACTCGGACGCCCAGGGTATTTGGGGTTGCAGAGCTTGGGGGATAGCCGATAAGTTTTTTTGTTGAACTCGGACGCCCAAAGTATTTGAGGACTCAGGGCATGGGGGATAGCCGATAAGTTTTTTTGTTGAACTCGGACGCCCAGGGTATTTGAGGATTCAGAGCTTGGGGGATAGCTGATAAGTCTTTTTGTTAAACTCGGCCGCCCAGGGTATTTGAGGATTCAGAGCTTGGGGGATAGCCGATAAGTTTTTTTGTTGAACTCGGACGCCCAGGGTATTTGAGGATTCAGAGCTTGGGGGATAGCCGATAAGTCTTTTTGTTGAACTCGGCCGCCCAGGGTATTTGAGGATTCAGAGCTTGGGGGATAGCCGATAAGTTTTTTTATAAAACTCGGGAACCCAGGGTTTTGGGGGTTTAGAGCTTGGGGGATAGGCGATAAGTTTTTTTTGGTGAACCCGGACGCCCAGAGTATTTGAGGGTTCAGAGCTTGGGGGATAGCCGATAAGTTTTTTTGTTGAACTCGGACTCCCAGGGTATTTGGGGATTCAGAGCTTGGGGGATAGCTGATAAGTTTTTTTTTTTAGCTTGGGGCTAATTTACTTATTAATTTTGTCTCAATTTTTTCAATCAATACTCAGTAGCTCAACGTTATTTGGTTGTTTGAGTTTGGGGGGTATTTTTTTCATTAATTTTTTTCTAATTTAATTTTTTTACTTTATAATACTCTGCTGCCCAGCGTTTTTGGGTTGTTGAGCTTGGGAGTTTGTTTATTTGTTCGTCTATTTTTTAATTAAAAAAAATTGGGTGCCCAGCGTTATTGGGTTGTTGAGCTTGGAAGTTTGATTATTTGATTATATATTTTTTTTGTAAAAAAACTCGGATAGCCAGTGTTATTTGGTTGTTGAGCTGGGAGTTTGTTTATTGTTTATATATTTTTTTTAATGAAATTCGGGTTCCCTTCGTTATTGGGTTTCTAAGCTAGAGAGGTAATTTGTTTATTAATTTATTTCTCATTTTTTAAATCTAAACAGGGTCCAGCATTATTGGGTTGTTGAGCTTGGGTGTTTGATTATTTGTTTGTCTATTTTCTAATAAAAAAACTTGAGTGCCCAGCGTTTTTGGGTTGTTGATCTTGGGAGTTTACTTATTTTTTCGTCTATTTTTTAATAAAAAAAATTGGGTTCCCAGCGTTTTTGGGTTGCTGAGCTTGGGGGGGAGTTTGTAAATTAATTTTTTCCTAATTTTTTAAATCAAAACACGGATGCCTAGCGTTATTGGGTTGTTGAGATTGTGGGGTAATTTGTTTATTAATTTATCCTATTTTTCAAATCTGAACTCGGGTGTCCAGCGTTTTTGGGTTGTTGATCTTAGGAGTTTGTTGATTTGTTTGTCTATTGTTCAATAAAAAAACTCGGGTGCCCTTCGTTATTTGGTTGTCGAGCTTGAGGGCTAATTTATTTATTAATTTTTTCAATCTAAACTCAGTTGCCCAGCGTTATTTGGTTGTTTGAGTTTGGGGGGTAATTTGTTTATTAATTTTTCCCTAATTTTTCAACTCTATAATACTCTGCTTCCCAGCGTTTTTGGGTTGTTGATCTTGGGAGTTTGTTTATTGTTTATCTATTTTTTAATATTAAAACTCGGGTGCCCAGCGTTATCGGGTTGTTGAGCTTGAGAGGTAACTTGTTTATTAATTTTTTCCTAATTTTTTGATGCCCCGAGTTTTTTAGTTATCAAGTTTGGAGTCTAAACTTTTCAACCCATGTTCATGAGTTTATAAACTTGTTGTTTTATATATTTTTCAATTATTATTATTTTATTAATTTCTGTCGTTGTTATTAATCATTTCGCACATCTAAAATTTCAATTCTTGTGCGTGGCTGTTCGAACGCACACTGCACGACCTAACCTTGCGGTGCCAACTTCACTTTGTTTCGGATTATCACGGAATCGAGAGCCCTGTTCACGTGCAGGCGTCAGTCAGCTGATCGTAAAAAAAAAAAAACAAAAAACAAAAACAAAGGGGGGGGGGGAAGAAATTCTTGGGTCTTTTAAGGTTAAGCCGCGGGTTGAAATAATTCACCAAGCTCGCCGTACTATAACAGGTAACACACGCACTGCTAAGCAAGAGCAAGACGAAAGTCAATTGTCTTGATTTATTTTGATTAGTATAATATGTTTATATATACATATATATCTAGCGCCAAGCCTAGCAGCACGCAATGCAGCCTCTATGCGCTTGAATAGTACGATGAAAAAAAATTTGTCGTAGGCAGCCTCCACGGGAATAATAAAAAAAATAAAGCTAATTATTAAATGATATAGTGATATACTTTATAGACTTTATGTAAAGTTTGAATTGAAAAAAAAATAAAAAAAAATAAAAAAAAAAAACAAAAAAAAAAAAAATAATAAATAAATAAAAGAAAAATTTATAATTTTCATGAAAAAGGGTTAAGGCGAAAGTTATTTTGTGATTCAGTCATCATACGTGAGCGCTTTTATGCTCTGGACAAGCCTGGGCATGTGCTGGAGACGCTTGCGCTTTCAAACTAACTGAGCTCTCCCATTGGTGGGCGCGTTTTCGGAACGGGCCGCTCTGATTGGTGGGCGCTTTGACGTTTGGGCGCAATGTCATACATTCATAATTGTAATATAACCTGTTCAATCCCAGATAGCACAAAAAGTTTTCAGAACGTTCTGGCAACGTTGCACAGAAACCATTGCAACCTTTCGTTGAAAGGTTGCTGAACGGTTTTAGAAACGTTGTGACAATCGTGTAGATCTCCGTTATTAGTTTCAAAGAAAACCTTCAATCAAGGTTATGGCAACGAAGTTTGTCAACCATATTTTTTCAAAAGGTGACCACAAATTGTTCTGGCATTGTTTCGAGAACCTTATGGTAAGACGTTCCTTCAAAGTTGCTACAGAGTGTTGACAAGGTTCCAAATTACCGATTTGAATTTAAAACGTTTTAGCGAGAATCTCAAGTTTGAGTAATTTAATTAAAAATACCTATGAATTTGAGGTAGAAAAATTTTATGTTTTTAATTTTTTTTGTAAATAATTCGACGAAAATTGGTAAGAACAGCTCTCAGACTAGTCAAATCATTCAAAAATTATTGAAACGACTTTCAGTCGCTCGGCCGGAGTAACAAAATTTGGTGGCTTATATATCCACAGCTTGTTACTTTGCTGAGAGCTCAGTTCTAACGATAAGCCACCTAGCGGATGGGACCCAAAATAGAAAAAAAATAAAAAAACAAGTGGTATATTATTTACAATATTTGAACATAGATTTTTAACGAATCAAAAAACTAAAAAACTGAATAAAAGTAATATATCATTTTGATATTGAGATCAATATTTCGTTGAGTATCAATTTTTTCAAAGCAGGTGGCCTAATTTTGGCTGGAATTTGAATATTTTTTAGTCAAAAAATAATTTCAAAACATCTATAATGAATGAAAAAGTTAAATGTAGCGTGTATATTGTTAAAAAAACACTAGTTTAGCACATAAAATGTGTCAAAAGTGTATGCTTTGGAATCAACTAAAACCCCAAATCCGCACTACAATTACTATGGGAGCTTGTTTGGAAACATATGAAGAGAAGATTCCACATATTTTTGAGAGAAAAAAAAAGGTCGAAACCGTTCAAAAATGCGTGTAAAAATCGTAAAAAACGCGTTTTTTGTGTTTTTGGACAACTTTAAACAGCTGTATCTTGGAAGTGGAAGATCGTACAGCGTTCCGGTTGTTCGCAAAATTTTTGTTTTTTCATAAAAAAAATTTAACAATTTTTTAATATGCACAAAAATTTAGCCTAGAAAAAGCTACGGTCGTTTGAAGATACCTGCAAATGAGAAAAAATAGCAATATCTGTATAGGACTGTATTATTATAAAAATAACCAAACTATGTTGTCAAAATATTTTTACAAAAAAGAACTTAGTTTGAACAAAATTTTGCCGCAAACTAGAGGTTTCTATCTCATTTTGATCAAAAGTTAGAATTTTTCGAAAAATACCTTAAAATTGCTTAAAACAGCTTAAAAATAGGCCATTTTTCAATCTTTGAAAAAATATAGCACCAAGCAGAAATAAGATAGAGACCTCTAGTTTGTGGAAAAAGTCTTCTATGAAATAGTATTTTTGCCAAAAAAAATTGCAATAAAATCGGTGAACCTCGTGCGGACGGTTTTTTAAAAAAAGTATTATTTTGACCCGTATACATGTTAAAAACATACTTAGTTTTTAGCTCTTAATTATAATTTTAATTTTTAGCTAGTAATAAATTGACGATAGTAAAAATAAAAAATTTAATAAAAAGGGAGGTTAAATTTTTTTTTTTCATGAAAATGTAAACTAAAAATTTTTAAATATTCATAAACAAATAAATAAACAAATAAATATGTGAAAATATTTGTTTAAGTTTATTATAGTTAAATCCATCATCTCTAACGTTAATATGTGGTTTGGTAGCTAGAGTCACCGCTCTCTATTTTGCCGTCACAGGTTCGAATCTTTGTGCTTTTTTTTTTTTTTTTAACAAATCATAGTCATACGCTCTTTAGGTGTTTTTAAGGACATTTTCTAACTATTAAAATTGTTATTAATAAATGCATCGGTACTCTTACTTTTAAAAATTTTAATTTTTCAATAACCGTGTGGAGGATAAATGAATGAAAAAAAATAATTTTTTCAGGGGCATTTTTTATTTTGGTAATAAATTTTCCTAACAATAAATGGACAGATTCATTATGATTCTTCATAAAGATCAACAAATAACATTTCTAATCAAGCAATTAGTAATCCATTTTCATTGGAATAAAAGAAAATGTTTATTCAAAAATAAAGTGACTGTACTTAAAATGCCCCCCCTCTTCTTGGTATCTTGAATGTATCGACTCTATGACCAGTGTGTCCGATCCCGGCCCAGGGGGTACCGAGAAATTTAAAAATCTTCCGGCGAAGATCAGGCAAACAAAAAGCACACAAAACCTTGAGCGGCTGGGTTCAATAAATAAATAAATGAATAAATAAGTAAATAAATAATCCCCTAAACTTAACAACCCAAAAACCCTGGGCATTGAGATTAACATAATAAATAATTAAATGAATAAATAAACCCCAAGCAAGACAAGCCAACAATGCTGGTCATTCGTGTTTTCGTTTTTTTTTATTTTTTATTTATTTATTTTTATTTTTAAATAAATAAATAAGTAGACCCACAAAAAAACAAATAAATAATGCAGGGCGTTAAAGTTTTTTATGAACAATCAAAAATTAAATAAACAAACAGACAAAGCTAGACGACCTAATAACGCTGGGCATCCGGGTTTTTAAAAATAAATAAATTAATGGACTGCCAAGCGCTTCAACCCCATTACGCTTGGCGTCTGAGTTTTTTTTATTACATAATTTAATCAATAAATTAATAAACCACCAAGCTCTACAACCACATAATGCTAGGCATCCGAGTTTTTTAAATAAATGAACTAATAAATAAATTAACAGAACGCCAAGCACTACAACTCCATATTGCTGGGCGTTCGAGTTTTTCTAGTAAATGAATTAGAAAAAAAATTAACAAACTACCAAGCACTACAACCCCATAACGCTGGGCGTTCGAGTTTTTCTAGTAAATAAATTTAAAAAAAAATTAACAAACTACCAAGCTCTACAACCACATAACGCTAGGCATCCAAGTTTTTTAAATAAATGAACTCATAAATAAATTAACAAAACGCCAAGTACTACAACCCCATAACGCTGGGCGTCCAATTTTTTTAAAATAAATGAACAAATATATCAATGAACCATCGAACAATACAACCCCGTACACTGGGCATCCGAATTTTTCTAATAAATAAATTAATCAATCGCCAAGCGCTGCAACCCCATAACGCCGGACGTCCGTGCTTTTTTTTTAAATAAATGAACTATCCGCAAGGCAATAAAACCCCATAACGCTGGAAGTACGTTTTTTTTTTTTTTTTTTATAAATTAACTAACATTCAAGCAATAAAACCCCATAACGCAGGATGTCCGAGTTTTTCTAATGAATAAATTAATAAATAAACTAACGAACCGTAGGGCATATTAACCCCATAACACTGGGCATCCGAGTTTTTCTAATAAATAAATTAATAAATAAATTAACAAACCGCCAAGGACTACAACCGTATAACGCAGGACGTCCGAGTTTTTTTAATCAATTAATTGATAAACCACCAACTGCTACAGCCCCATAACGTTGGACGTCTGAGTTTTCTAAAAAAAAAAAAATAAGTAAATAAATTAACAAACATCCATGCCCTACAATCCCATTACGCTCAGTGTCCAAGTTTTTTTTATTACATAATTTAATAAATAAATTAATAAACTGCCAACTGCTACAACCTCATAACGCTGGACGTCTGAGTTTTTTTTTTTAATAAATTAACTAACCACCAAGCACTAAAACCCCATGAAGCTGGGCGTCCGAGTTTTTTAAAATAAATAAATAAATGTATAAGTGAACCACCAAATAATACAACCCCATAACACTGGGCATCCAAGTTTTACTAATAAATTAATTAATAAACTGCCATGCGCTACAACCCCATAACACTGGACGTCCGAGTTTTTCAATTAAATAAATTGATAAACCGCCAAGCGCTTCAGCCCCATAACGTTGGATATCCGAGTTATTTTTTTTTAATTAATTAACTAACTGCCAAGGACTAAAACCCTATAATGCTGGACGTCCGAGTTTTCTAAAAAAAAAAATTAATAAATAAATTAACAAACTGCCGTGCCCTACAATCCCATTACGCTCGGCGTCCGAGTATTTTTTTATTACATAATTCAATAAATAAATTAACAAACTGCTATGCCCTACAACCCCATAACACTGGGCGTCCGAGTTTTTCAAATAAATAAATTGATAAACCGCCAAGCGCTACAACCCCATAACGTTGGACATCCGAGTTTTTTTTTAAAATAAATTAACTAACCGCCAAGCACTAAAACCCCATAACGCTGTGCGTCCAAGTTTTTCAAATAAATAAATTGATAAAACGCCAAGCGCTACTACCCCATAACGTTGGTCGTCCGAGTTTTTTTTTTTAAATTAATTAACTAACCGCCAAGCACTAAAATCCCATAACATTGTGCGTCCGAGTTTTTCTAATAAATAAATATTAATTGATTCATTAAAAAAAACTCGGACGTCCAGCGTTATGGGGTTGCAGTGCCTGGCAGTTTGTTAGATTATTTATCATTTAAAATATTTAAAAAAATCTGACGTCCAGCGTTTTGGAGTTGTAGCGCTTGGCGGTTTATTATTTTATTTATTAGAAAAATTTGGAAGCACAGCGTTATGGGGTTTAAGTGCTTGGTGGATAAGTCATTTATTTAAAAAAAAAAAACAAAAAAAACTCGAACGTCCTGCGTTATGGGGTCGTATTATTTGGCGGTTCATTCATATATTTATTTACTTATTCAAAAAAACTTGGACGCCCAGCTTCATGGGGTTTGAGTGCTTGGTGGTTAGCTAATTTATTAAAAAAAAAAAAACTCGGACACCCAGCGTTATGGGGTTGTGGCGCTTGACAGTTTGTTAATTTATTTATTAATTTATTCATTAAAAAAACACTTGAACGCCCTGCGTTATGGAGTCGTACTGCTTGACAGTTTGTTAATTTATTTATTGATTTATTCATCAAAAAAAAACTCGGACGTCAAGCGTTATGGAGTTTCAGTGCTTGACGGTTAGATAATTTATTTAAAAAAAAGAAACCAGACGTCCATTGTTATGGGGTTACAACGCTTGACGGCTTATTAATTTATTTATTAGTAAAACTCGGATGCCCAGTGTTATGGGGTTGTAATGTTAGGTAGTTCATTTATATATGATTTTATTTATTGAAAAAAACTTGGACGCACAGCTATATGGAGTTTTAGTGCTTTGTAATTAGTTAATTTATTTAAAAAAAAAAAAAAAAAACCAGAACGCATAGCGTTATGGGGTTGTACTGTTTGGTGGCTCATTTAGTTATTTATTTATTTAAAAAAAAAAAACTTAGACCTCTAGCGTCATGGAGTTTTTGGGCTTGACGGTTAGTTAATTTATTTTAAACAAAACAACTCGGACGTCCAGAGTTATGGGGTTGTAGCGCTTGGCAGTTTGTTAATTTATTTATTAATTTATCTATTAGAAAAACTCGGACGCCCAGTGTTATGGGGTTGATATGCCCTGTGGTTCATGAGTTTATTTATTAATTACTTTATTAGAAAAACTCGGACGTCCTGCGTTATGGGGTTTTATTGCTTGGCGGTTAGTTAATTTATAAAAAAAAAAAAAAAAAAAAAAAAATTTGGACTACCAGCGTTATGGGGTTTTATTGCTTGATGGATAGTTAATTTATTTTAAAAAAAAGCTTAGACATCCAGCTTTATGGGGTTGTAGCGCTTGGTGGATTATCAATTTATTTATTTGAAAAACTCAGATGCTCAGCGTTATGGGGTTTTATTGCTCGGCGGTTAGTTACTTTATTAAAAAAAAAAAAAAAAACTCGGACGTCCAGCGTTATGGGGTTTTAGTGCTTGGCGATTGATTTATTTATTTATTAGAAAAATTCGGATGCCCAGTGTAGGGGGTTGTATTGTTCGGTGGTTCATTGTCATATTTGTTCATTTATTTTAAAAAAATCGGACGCCCAGCAATATGGAGTTGTAGTGCTTGGCGTTTTGTTAATTTATTTATGAGTTCATTTATTTAAAAAACTTGGATGCCTAGCGTTATGTGGTTGTAGAGCTTGGCAGTTTGTTAATTTTTTTTTTAATTTATTTATTAGAAAAATTCAGACGCCCAGCGTTATGGGGTTGTAGTGCTTGGCGTTCTGTTAATTTATTTATTAGTTCGTTTATTAAAAAAACTCGGATGCCTAGCATTATGTGGTTGTAGAGCTTGGCGGTTCATTAATTTATTTATTAAATTATGTAATAAAAAAAAACTCGGACGCCGAGCATAATGGGGTTGAAGTGCTTGGCAGTCCATTAATTTATTTATTTTAAAATACCCGGACGCCCAGCATTATTAGGTTGTAGATACTTTAGGGATTATTTATTTATTTATTCATTTTTTCACAATAAAACCAGTACGCCCAGCGCTGTTGGGTCGTCTAGCTTTGTTTGTTTGTTTATTTAATTTTTGATTGTTCATAAAAAACTTTAACACTCTGCGTTATTGATTTGGTTTTTTTTTGGTTTATTTATTTATTTATTTAGAAATAAAAAAAAAAAATAAATAAAAAATAAATAAAAAACGAAAACACGAATGACCAGCGTCGTTGGGTTGTCTTGCTTGGGGTTTATTTATTCATTTAATTATTGATTATTTTAATCTCAATGCCCAGGGTTTTTGGGTTGTCAAGTTTGGGGGATTATTTATTTACTTATTTATTCATTTATTTATTTATTGAACCCAGCCGCCCAAGTTTTTGTGTGTTTTTTGTTTGCCTGATCTTCGCCGGAAGATTTTTGAATTTCTCGGTACCCCCTGGGCCGGGATCGGACACACTGGTCACAGAGTCTATATATTCAACATACCAAGGAGAGGGGGGGGGGGCATTTTAAGTACAGTTACTTTATTTTTGAATAAACATTTTCTTTTATTTCAATGACAATGGATTACTAATTGCTTGATTAGAAACGTTATTTGTTGATCTTTATGAAGAATCATAATGAATCTGTTCATTTATTGTTAGAAAAATTGATTACCAAATTAAAAAAATGCCCCTGAAAAAATTATTTTTTTTTCATTCATTTATCGTCCACAAGGTTATGAAAAAATTAAAATTTTTAAAAATGAGTGTACCGATGCATTTATTAATAACAATTTTAATAGTTAGAAAACGTCCTTAAAAACACCTAAAGAGCGTATGAATATGATTTGTTAAAAAAAAAAAGCACAAAGATTTGAACCTGTGACGGCAAAATAGAGAGCGATGACTCTAGCCACCAAACCACACATTATCGTTAGAGATAATGGATTAGAACTAATATTTAAGTTGTGCCCCTTCGGGGCTTGATTATGAAATATCATTTATTTCACTATAATAAACTTGATCAGATATTTTCTTATATTTATTAAAATTTATTACTAAAATAAAAATATTATATAAAAATATTCCCCTGACAAAATTATTTTTTTCATTCATTTACCCTCCATAAAGTTATTAAAAAATTAAAAATTTTAAAAATAAGTGTACCAATGCATTTATTAATAAAAATTCTTAAAAGTTAGAAAATGTCCTCAAAAACACCTAAAGAGTGTATAATTTATTAAAAAAAAAAAAAATAGCACATAGAATCGATTTTGAGACGGCAAAATAGAGAGCAGTGACTTTAGCCACCAAACCACACATTAACGTTAGAGATGATGGATTAGAACTAATATTTAAGTTGTGCCCCTTCGGGGCTTGATTATAAAATTTCATTTATTTAACTATAATAAACTTAAACAAATATTTTCACATATTTATTTGTTTATTTATTTATGAATATTTAAAAATTTTTTAGTTGACATTTTCATGAAAAAAAAAAAATTAAACCTCCCTTTTTTTTAAATTTTTTATTTTTACTATCGTCAATTTATTTAAAAATTAAAATTATAATTAAGAGCTAAAAACTAAGTATGTTTTTAACATGTATATTTAAATACTTTTAATGCTTTTTAAGACCTAACGACTGCTAACGCGAAATGAGTAGTTTTGGGTCCCATCCGCTAGGTGGCTTACCGTTAGAACTGAGCTCTCAGCAAAGTAACAAGCTGTGGATATATAAACCACCAAATTTTGTTACTCCGGCCGAGCAACTGAAAGTCGTTTCAATAATTTTTGAATGATTTGACTAGTCTGAGAGCTGTTCTTATCAATTTTGGTCGAATTATTTACAAAAAAAATAAAAAACATAAAATTTTTCTACCTCAAATTCATAGGTATTTTTAATTAAATTACTCAAACTTGAGGTTCTCGCTAAAACGTTTTAAATTCAAATCGGTAATTCGGAACCTTGTCATCACTCTGTAGCAACTTTGAAGGAACGTTTTACCATAAGCTTCTAGAAACGTTGCCAGAACAATTTGTGGTCACCTTTTGAAAAAATATGGTTGACAAACTTCGTTGCCATAACGTTGATTGAAGGTTTTCTTTGAAACTAATAACGGAGATCTACACGATTGTCACAACTTTTCTAAAACCGTTCAGCAACCTTTCAACGAAAGGTTGCAATGGTTTCTGTGCAACGTTGCCAGAACGTTCTGAAAACTTTTTGTGCTATCTGGGTATAAATGATCTAGGTGTTATTTTTGATTGTAAGTTAAAATTTGAGACTCATATTAATGCTGTGATATCTAAGACTTCTAGACTGTTAAATTTTGTAATTAGATCTTCTAAAGAATTTAGGAAACCTTAAACTATTATTTTTTTATATAAATCTATTGTACTACCTCATATGTTATACTGTTCTTAAATATGGACTCCATATACTGAGACTCTTATAAATAGACTAGAACGTATTAACCATCGATTTTTGAGATATCTATCTTTTAAGAATGGTACTCCAATGAGTTCCCTGGATCACGATTATGAAAATATAGCTAATTTATTCAAAATTCCTAATATCAAGTCTCAACATTGCTATTACGACTTATATTTCGTCTATAAAGTATTAAATGGACTCTTATTAAAATCTGATTTGGTTGATTTGTTTCCTTATCGCTCGTTGAGATTTGATCTTAGAGGTGCGAGAGTTCTATTTGAGAGGAATTCAAAATCTTCTTTTGATTTCTTCTCATCTCTTAATAGATTACGTAGATGTTGGAATACCTCTCCAATAAATTTAAGAAATTGTGATAATAATTTAAGCGTATTTAAGAAACAATGCAAAGCTTTTACTTCTATATTTAATTAAATAGTAGGTTAACCCTACTTGTAAAGGACTTAATGTCCGTTGATGATGTTGTAAATAAATAAATATATAAATAAATAAATTTAATACAAGTTAATTAAGGTGGTTTTCTACCAGAGCTAGTCAAGTTCAAGACTAAAAAAAAATTATTGCACCAAATTACTAACAAGTGGTTATTAAAATTTATTTTTTAACTTTTTATGGCTTCTGAAATTATTTTCTACCAAAAAAACATTGACAATCACAACAAAACATTTTTTTAAACTTTTAACCTCACTTTTGAATACCGCAGTTTTGGAAGTTATTCACGTGAAAATTATTTTTGTAAATTCACTGTAAAATTTGTAAAAGGACAATTTTTTGCAGTTTCAAGAAATGAATTCTTCGATAGTGAAACTATACGTATGTGGTTTTTCTAAAGGATCTCTATTGTAACAAGACAAATATCAATAATTTAGTACACTTTTTCAGCGTAGCGTCCATACGCGTAATGAAAAAAATTCAATCTTTAACTTGCTGTAACTTTTAAACTGTATGGTCAATTTTGATCAGACTTCGTAGAAATGTTTATTATTATCTAATAAACACCTCCAGAAAATTTGAGCTGATTCTCTATTGTCATGCATTTGGTAGAAAACCACCTTAATGTTTGAAATAATCGTTAGAAACAAAAAATTCCTTTTGAATTATCAGTTGGCCACATAAAATTTATTTATATATAGAACAGAAAAGAAAAAACACACTACTATATATCAGTAGAAAAAAAATTATATCTCTTTTCATATCATTAAAAATGATATATTATATCGTTCTGTCAAATGACAACTCCACGCGCGGCTTCGCCACTAACCTTTTCGGTGCGGACGAGCGCGAGGGATAGGGTAACTTTTGTCTTTATCCGTAAAGAAACTGCAATCAAAATTTACAACATTCCCGCTCGAGCCATTTACCCTCCTCTTAATAAAGCTGACAACATCAGTTTGAAAAGTTTTGTGGATTTCTCTACTTATTACCCCCCCCCCCCCCCCCCCCAACCGGCTCTTTCTAATACACAGAAAAACTGAGCAATATTATATACTATAACGGGGTGAATGAAATGAATAATTAATTTTTTTTATCAAAATTATTTTATTTATTTACCAGGTTATTACTAAATTTTAAATTTTACAATATCTTACAATTTATAATACGAATTCTCAGAGGAGGCACCGTTTGTGAAAATCCTTTTCTTTTACTCTTCATTTCTCTGCCACTGTCTATTACTTCTTTCTTCTCTCTTCACTATTACTTATAATTTTATATTCTTGTATATTAGGTTGAGGCGTTTTTGGGTCATTTTCGAATATCGACTTCTAATAGCGATAGAAGTTGGACTTCCCTAGTGAAAATATATGATGCGTACTCACATGCGTACACACATGCGTACGCACGTACGTACGCACGTGCTGTTAACGTTAAGTAAATTTTTTTTAAAAAATAACAACAACTTTATTATTTTTAAAACAGTAAACAACAAGGCTAACAGTTATAAACAATAAGTTCAACAATAAAGAATTTATTTTTCTATTTATGGTGAGCTGAACCAAATATCCGTGCAAATGAAAATTTTTCAAATTAGAAATAAACATGTTACCACTAGTTTGGTATTATCTTAAAATTTTATATATTTTTAACGAAAAAATTTTTATAATTTTTAATGTTAACCCTTAAACTACACACCTCAAAAAAATTACACAAACTACACACGGGGTGGTTTACACCCCAGAGCGTTAAATTGTTAATAACTTTTGCTTAATTCAATATATTTTAACCAAAATTTACTGAGGTATATCTCAATAGCTTGTCTAAAGAATAGCATGACATTTAGCGCTGAAACATTTTTTTATTTTGTTATAAAAAAGAAAATGTAAGAAAATGTGAAAATTTGGACTTTTTTTTTTTTAATTCATAACTTTTTTAATTTTTAATATTTTTTAATGAAATTTGTAGCAATGCACCCCTTAAGTATTGTACTTTAAGACAAAAATATGTTTATTCACGTTCCTTCTAAAAAATATATTTATTTTGAAGATTGAATAGGGAAAAATGAGGGTAAAAACAAAGTAATATTATTGTTCAAATAGCACTGTTTAATTATTTATAAAAAAATCATAAAAACTACAAAAAAATATTTTTACATTAAATAATGTAACTTTACATGAAAAAAATATAAAATAATTGAATATTTTCGATGATTTTAACCCTTAAACTACACACCTCAAAAAAATTACACAAACTACACACGGGGTGGTTTACACCCCAGAGCGTTAAATTGTTTATAACTTTTGTTTATAATTCAATATATTTTAACCAAAATTTACTGAGGCATATCTCAACTTCACACACGTTTACTTACGTCTCAATACCACTCTTTCCACACAAAAACACGATACAAAATTTTTCTCCAATAAAAAAAAAATACGACGTTAACTACAAACGGGGTGGTCTACACCCCACGGCGCAGCACACGTGACTTTGGCGTGCTCTCAACGGCAGCTGACGCACTACTAACCTAGTGTCTAGGCACAGGCAGGTAGTCGGACCATTTAACTAACACGAGGTGACGCGCTAGAGTTGGTTTTTAAACGGGTAGTAGAAATATATTACCTTAAACAGCTCTGGGGTTGTTTACACCCCGGTGTGTAGTTTAAGGGTTACTATTAATACTCAACTAAAAAATTTGAAATCCATTTTTGGAATGTCCAAAGTCAGGTACACTAAAACCTCCGATGAGCATAGATCTGTGCAATCAAGAAAGCACAAAGAAATTACAATCTCAAATTTTTAACTTAAATAAATTGAGTATCAATTTATAATTTAGCCAAATTTTCCATATTCATACAGTTCTTTTATTCTTTAACTTAAAAAAAAAAAGTTTTTTTCAAGTTATTTTTTATGATTTGCGAGGGAGTGAATCCCTCGTAAATTAATTTTCTTACCTGGCAGTGTCACGTCACCTGGGAAACAATGAAATAATTAATTTGTTTGTTTACTTTCCCAGGTGATAACCATGCCACTTTCTCGCGCAGCAGAAGCCGACCACGTGGCGACGATCGCCGTCGGCTGGACGCTGCTGTTGCAGCAGCACGAGCACCCGGCGCGCGCACGACACATATACACACACACATGTTCACCACCCGGGAAGGCTCTCTCGGCCCAGGGCGCGCACGTACACACACATACACCACACACGGGTTCCGATTCTCCGTCGGGGAGTTTTCGGCGACGGAGGAGGTGCGTGGCGCGTGTCGGCAGACGACGCAACTGCGTCGCCAAGCGCGTGCGCGCACGCTCACCACAGTAGACACGGGCGTGAGTGAGATATTATTTTTTTTCTGTATTGTGTACGTTGCGCGAACAATGTGTGCGTATGGGGGAGAGCGAGAGAGAGAGTATGTGCGCAAGGGATAGGGTAACGCAGTGAGTGCCTCGTGTGCATTATTTTTATTCTTATTTTGGATTTTCGCGCGTACTATAGGTGGCGTGGCGATCGCCACCAGAAGATTGTAGACGGGAGCGTGATTGGGTGTTGTGGCGTGAATGTGTCTGATTGGTGGACAAATGACTGTTCCTCGAGTATGAATGAGGCTTAATTGGATTGATTTTTGTTGATTGGTGGAGAGTGTTTGGAGGGGATGGTGAGGAAGGAAGTCGAGTCAGAGAGACGCGGGGAGCGTCACTCTGTTCTCAGTAGCCACAGTGTGAGGTAGTGTTTGAGAGTGTGATTTTTTTTTTGTTCTTTGAGTAGACTTTTTTCTAAGTTTCCTTTCCCTATTTTCTTTAGTCGAGTTTGTAGACAATTTTTTTTGTGTTTTTCTTTATTTTTACAGCTAGGTACAAGAAGAAAATCGAAGCTTGGGTTATTTATACCGAGAGTTAAAAAACAAAGAGAGTAGCCATTTTGGAGCATCAGAGAAATTTTTTTCGAAATTTTTGTAAAACGTAAGGTTTTTGTTTTATTTTATTAAAAACTTTATAAAGCATGTTTTTCCGGAAATTTAGTGTATTGCACGCTAAATGAGAAGTCTGTTGGATATTATTGAAAGTTTATAAATTCGATAGAGTTTTCTTGGCGCGGCGTCGTTACCCGCCATTTTGTAGACTACTTTATAGTTTGTTTAACTCCTTTGTTCTCAAATTAAAATCTTATTTTTTTGTAATTGTAGACTTGATTTTTTTTATTTTTGTAGACAAGAATAAAAATCAAATTTAACCTAAAATTTTTGTAATAATTTATTTTCTCTCTCTCTAGCTCACCAACCGTTCCCGGAGGTTTTCTCTCCGTGGAAACCCTGACCCCAGATTAAGGAGTTTTCCCCGAGAGTTTTGTAAGAGATTTTTCTTTTAACGGGAGAGCCCGAGAAACTCCATTAATTATTTAAGGGAGGCCCTTTTCTTAAGAAATACCCCGTTACAGATTCTAGTGTAAATTTCCACATTGTAAATATATGTAATTATACAAAGAAAAATCATTTATGAATTTTTTCACTATATATAGTAGCGAGATTTAAAAGATTTATTACACAAACCTGACATACCAATGAGACCTATTATTTCAACTGTTAATTCTCCGACAGTATTTTTATCTAAGATAGTTTTGAACGATTTGAATAAAGCAATTAATGTACCGAAATCTCATATCAATAACAGTTTTGATCTTATTAAAAAGTTTGAAAATTTATACGTACCGACTGATCATATTTTGATTTCTTTAGACGTTGTTTCACTTTTTACTAATATTTCTCTTGAATTAGTTATTAATAGTTTAATGAAAAGACAACATGACTTACGCTTAAAATGTAAAATTTCTTTGAAGACTTACTTTACTTGACTGAATTAACAATACTATTTTTTCTTTTAATAATGAATTTTATAAGCGAATTCTTGGAACACCTATGGGATTCTCTTTGTCTCCTCTTTATGCTGACACAGCCATGGATGACTTAGAGACAACTTGTTTGGAAAAACTCAAAATTCAGAGTAATATTACCCCCCTTTTTTACTTTCGATATGTTGATGACATAATTATGTGTGTTACGATGAATGATATTTTAGACATACTTACAGTTTTCAATGACTATGACAGAATAGTATATTATAGTAAGTTTGCAGCATCATCACCGGGGCGGTTTCCTTAATAAGCTTGAAAAAATATTGTTTTTATTAAATTCTAGGATTTTACCATTAAAAATGAAAATAAGGTGTTTCACTTTGACAAATGACATATCTTTATATTTTGAATGAATTTTTTAACATGCATGCAAAAATAAAAATTTAAAGAAATCAATGCATCAAAAGGAGAAAACATGTGCATTAAATAAAAAGACCTACTTACATTATAACCTCTTCAACGTGGTACTTTTTTAAGAATTTTAAGTCACCGTTGGATAACTGACACAGTTTACATCAAAATCTTCTTATTATCACTGAAAATAATCATAACATTAAAACTTAACTTGTCTCTGGTCGGCTTACACCTGCACGAACTCTATCATTGTCGACCTTTCTCCTGTTCTCGGCCATCACTGCTGCTGCTGATCAGTGCACTGCGGTAGGGCTAACACATGGTTGGCGCCCGGCGGTCGCAAATTATCAGCAGCAGCAGTGATGGCCGAGAACAGGAGAAAGGTCAACAATGATAGAGTTCATGCAGGTGTAAGCCGACCAGAGACAAGTTAAGTTTTAATGTTATGATTATTTTCAGTGATAATAAGAAGATTTTGATGTAAACTGTGTCGGTTAGTCAACGGTGACTTAAAATTCTTCAAAAAGTACCACGTTGAAGAGGTTATAATGTAAGTTAGTCTTTTTATTTAATTCCAGTAGGGCTGCAGGGGCTCTTGCAGTGCCGGGCTTCACTGCCGTAGTTCCGGTGATACCAGCAGTATTCAGGATTCCCAGGTGCAGCCAGTGATGCTGATCGGCTTGGGTTGCGCTCACATGAACGGCCGCGAGACTGACTATGACTCTGGTGGGGGAGATTGTCCGTAGCTTGCCGGACGAGAGAGCTGAGCTGCGCCATGCAGCTCCTTAGTGATGCTACTTCTTCCGCGAGGCTGTCCAGGGTGATTGCTGGTTGTGCATCCCGGCGCTGTTTGAAGTCGACGGCCATGACAGCTGGCCCCGAGTCGACCAGGTCGTCAGCTGCAGCGAGCAGCTCCTCCATGCTAGAGTTTTTAAAAATTCACAGAAATCGCGTGGACGATGGTGGCAGAAGGTCAAACCACTTAATCCTGAGGGCGTCGTCGGACAGCTGTCCGCGTGCGAGGGACCTCATCTCGCGCCAGAGCTTTGATGGCTTCCGATCGCCCAGCTCGCATTGTGTGAGCAACCGCCGGATTTACTTGTCGTCTGAATCCGTTGTGCGCTCTAAAATGTCCGACTTGAGCGACTCGTACCTCGTGGTCGTCGGTGTCGAAGTGATTATGTCAGCGACGTCGGCGATCGTGGTCGGGTCGAGCACCCCGACGACAAGATTGAATTTTCCGAGGTCACTGTGGACGCTATTGGTCTGGAAAATGGCTTCTGCCTGTAAGAACCAGAGCTGCGGCTGTTGGCGCCAAAATGTTGGTAGATGGCACTTGGATATTGACTCGACGTTGCTGAGAAAATCGAAGTTCCCGAACAAATTTCTATTGGTACCGCCACCGCCCTGGGACTAAGAACTAGGCGTAGGCGTTGTGGTGGTCGCCGGGGCGGCGTTCGTGATGGTTAACTGCGCTGTCGTTTAAGTGGGTGCCGTCGTGGACGTGAGGAGCAGGTTCAGCCCTGCTGTAGTCGACGGCGTGTTAAACATGGCTGCTTTGCTAGGTGCTCACCTCGCTTCCCTTAAATCACTTTCTGCGTCGCGCAAGTTGCGGAGTCACCACTGTGGAAACGAGGATTATACGGGCAGCAGAGAGAGTTGCTGAATTAACAACAACGGTAATTAACATGTAACAAAATTAACTTTATTTTATCGAGCGGGATTTACAGAATTCGTGTGTACGAGTCGGTTGATCGATCTGAACTTACTGGCCCTTCCAGGCCTCAGCGCCAGAGCTGAGGCGACCCAGGGGGCGCACGGGTTAGTCGTATGTGCGCTGTAGCAAAAGCTGCTTCCTTCGGGCACGACTTGGTGGCGCGATAACTTGAGGCGCCACATGAGTACGCATCATATATTTTCACTAGGGTTTATATCTAACTTGAAAGTTCACGAAGTCCGCTCGTGCTAGGTTGAAATTTTCTGTTGTACTTGGCGACATTTACGTGATTTTAGTCGTATTTTTTGCTATTTTCATGATTTTTTAAAAAATCTGCTTGATTTTCATAAAAATTAATTATCTTAAGGCCCATGACTTATCATTTTAATAAATATGAATCTCATAAACACCTTTTTACGATTACAGAGTCCAATAGTGTCGTTAAAAATTTTGTACATTTCTAAAAAGTCGATTTTTTCACTCATTTTGGCCGTTTTTTAACAATTTTTGATGAATTTTTAAAAGTTGAAGAAACGGTCTTTCAGAGTCTAGTAAGCGGGATTTTCTTTCTCAAACATTATATTTTTGAAAAAAATTTTGCACAGCTCCATTAAACCCTGAAAAAGATTAGCGGGCCTAAATAATAAGAGTGTTTTGCGATAATACAATTACTTAACAAGTATTTAATTACTTATACTTGCCACTCTCGAGTGAACGAGAAAATTTTTTTTTTTGCATTTTTTACCATAAAAATACCATAGATGAACTTAAAAACTTTCAAACAAACAAAAATTTTACCCATTAATTTTCATTAGTAATATAGTTACAAGCGTTCAATGATTTAAAAAAATTGCTAACCTATAAAATAGAGACTTTTTAAAGAACTTTTGGACTATCGAAGAGAGTAGTTTGGGAACTAAAAAATCATAGTTTCAAACCAAGTTTGCATTTTTTTTTATAAAAATGATGCTTTATTTACAAAAAAAATTAATAATTAAATTAAAATTTGTTTTAGCGCGTTTGAATAAAATTAAAAAAAGAAATCAAGCAATTTTAAGTAACTTAGAACAATGAAAAAAGTAAAATACTTAAAACTAAATTAAATTTCTTAAAATATAAATAATTTGAATAAAAATAAACATTTTTATCGATCCCTAAGAAAACTGTCAACTTTAAATCATACTCATGTGCACAAAAACTATTAAAAAATTTTGAAAGTTCATTATTTGCGAAACAGATTTGGTAAATATTTAATACTAGCTTATTAGAGTTTGAGGATATTTTTTATTTACAATCTAATTATTCGTACATAAAATTAATTTATATTCAAATTGTTTTTCTAAGATCAAATCTTGAGGAGCTTTTTTGCGATAAAGAGACCGCTTTAATGAATCCATTTCTGTTCTCTTCGCCACAAGTTTTTCTAGATGCTTCAGTTACTAGTTTGATGAAACGCTCAACTGCTACGGTGTGACCTTAAAAACTTTCAAACAAACAAAAATTTTATCCATTAATTTCCATTAGTAATACAGTTACAAGCATTCAATGATTTAAAAAAGTTGCTAACCTATTAAATAGAGACTTTTTGAAGAACTTTTTGACTATCGAAAAAAGTAGTTTGGGAACTAAAAACTTATCTAAAGAACTACAAAGTATATCAGATATAGAATTGATAAATAATTTATGCAGCAAGGATCTTGTAGAATGGGAATTTTCCAAATTACCATGTCACACCATAGCAGTTGAGCGACTCGTCAAACTAGTAACTCAAGCATGTAGAAAAACTTGTGGCGAAGAAAACAGAAATGGATTTATTGAAACAGTCCCTTTATCGCGAAAAATCTTCTCAAGATTTGGTACAATAAAATAGTTTAATCTTAGAAAAACAATTTGAATATAAATTAATTTTATGTACGAATAATTAGATTGTAAATAAAAAATATCCTCAAACTCTAATAAGTTAGTATCAAATATTTACAAAATCTGTTTCGCTAATAATGAACTTTCAAAATTGTTTAATGGTTTTTTGAGCACATGAATATGATTTAAAGTTGACAGTTTTCTTGGAGATCGATGAAAATGTTTATTATTATTCAAATTTTAATATTTTGAATAATTTAATTTCGTTTTAAGTATTTTACTTTTTTCATTGTTCTAAGTTACTTAAAATTGCTTGATTTTTTTTTTAAATATTATTCAAACGCGGTAGAGCAAATTTTAATTTAATGATAATTTTTTTTTTAAATAAAGCAGAAAAGCATCATTTTTATAAAAAAAAATGCAAACTTGGTTTGAAACTATGATTTTTTAGTTCCCAAACTACTCTCTTCGATAGTCCAAAAGTTCTTTAAAAAGTCTCTATTTTATAGGTTAGCAACTTTTTTAAATCATTCAACGCTTGTAACTGTATTACTCATGGAAATTAATGGATAAAATTTTTGTTTGTTTGAAAGTTTTCAAGTTCATCTAGTACTTCGTATGGTAAAAAATGCAAAAAAAAAAATTTCTCGTTCACTTGAGAGCGCCAAGTATAAGTAATTAAGGGGGTACATATACCTAAAAAAAAAAACTCAGAAAAAATTTTGTAAGTTTTTTAAAAATGATTTATTTAAAAAGATATTTTTTTACCATAATATACACACATTTTTACATAATTTTTTACATTTAGAAAATTAAAATAAGTGTTTTTATAAGTGTTATAAAATTCAGCTTATTTAGGCTATGAAAGTTCATTGCTCGTAAAGTCAAAATTTTTCCTTAAAGCGGACGGACCCAGGACTTGGCATAGTTGTTGTACATGTGAACCCTCATGAGCCAACCTCAGGTTGGATTGGAACCTCAGGCAACCAAATCCAAGCACTATTAAGCTACTTGCATACTCTAAAATTGCTTAGTGTGGTTAAAATTTTGATAGTTTTTATCATTTTAGTCAATTTATGGTGTGCCATCAGCTTAATAATGCTTAGATTTGGTTGCCTCAGGTTGCGCTCATGAGGATTCACATGTACAACAAGTGTGCAAAGTCCTGGGTCCATCCACTGTCTGGAAAAATTTTGACTTTATGAGCAATGCCCTCATTTTCTCAAAAATCACATATTTGAGAAAATGGCTTTTAAAGTTCTGAACAGATTTTGATGAATAAAATGTAACACACCAACACATAAACATTTATATCTTGAAAATATCTTGTCACAGGACTCTTACTTGATGTAAATACTCTTTTGCACATAGCCGGATACTTTATTTTTTTTCTCCTGCTCCTAAAGTGACCCAATTAGCTTTTTTATCAAAAACACAGATCCCAGCTGAAAAAATCCATATGGAAATCCGTAAAGAAACCCGTACGGGGACCCATAAGGGTTCCTGTAAAGGGTCCCATACGGGTTTCCGATACTGATATTTGGTCAGGGTTTCCGTACGGGTTTCCATACGGGTTTTTTTTTTTTTTTTTTCTTTTAATTTTATTTTCACACTATTTTTTTATTTATTTAATATTATTATTAGATATTGATATATTATTCTTTATAAGATTTAATTATTAATAATAAAATTATTTTGAATAAAATTATCGAAGAAAAAAATTTTGTTCAACTGAGATTCGAACCCACGACCCCAGGCAGACACTCTACCACCTGAGCCATTGAGCTAGCATGCACCAAGACCTCAATTAAACTCCTTTAATATACAACTTATTGTCGGTTAAGCCCTTTAATTTAGATGAAGCTTCGACGAAATTTGTTTTAGATTTAGATAATGTAATACAATTGCTCGTGTTTGCGCGCTGAGAGAGACTAGTTAAAAATCAAATATAAAACAGTTGTTAAAGTAGTTTAATTAAAGTCCTCAAGCAAGCTAGCTCAATGGCTCAGTTGGTAGAGTGTCTGCCTGCCATGCCTGGGGTCATGGGTTCGAATCTCAGTCGAACAAAATTTTTTTCTTCGATAATTTTATTCAAAATAATTTTATTATTAATAATTAAATCTTATAAAGAATAATATATCAATATCTAATAATAATATTAAATTAAATTGATAAAAAAATAGTGTGAAAATAAAATTAAAAGAAAGAAAAAAAACCCGTATGGAAACCTGTTTGAGATTTACCGCCTTTTATTGCCACGTGATTGGTCATGAGAGCGAACCACGCCAGAGCTGCCCAGAGTGACCAGTTTCCACCCTCACCAGTCTTGCTGCGACCGTGATGCCGCGACCACGCATCACGGGACTCAGCGCCGTCGTCGTAGATCGACCGCTTATCTACGACGGTTCCACCTAGTTTCCCAGAGGTAGAGTGCCACCCGGTCAAAACGGCGTGACCACTCTCCTCTATTGTAAACACTTAAATACCGATAAATAAATTTACCACAAAAGTTAAAGTTCATAATTAAATTCCAGTGTTAGTTATTTGAAGCCCAGTGATTTCCTGCCTTCTCCTCGTCCCTTTTCGCTCGCGTTAATTTTTATTCTCAAACAAAACCCGTACGGAAACCCTGACCAAATATCAGTATCGGAAACCCGTATGGGGTCCTTTACGGGAACCCTTACTGGTCCCCGTACGGGTTTTCTTACGGATTTCCATATGGATTTTTTCAGCTGGGATCACACACTATTAGGCACCAAGACCAAGTTAAGACTTTGAGTCAGCGGAGTCTTAACATGCAATTATCTAAAAATTATCTTTAATTTTAAATCACAGAATTATTTTTTCACTTCGCATTTGTACATAAACACCTTTTTTTTAACAACTAAAAAACTTCATTAGTTTACCTGGTAAGAATTGGTCATTTATTCTTAAATTTTTTTTTTTGAATAAAACTAACTTATTTACTTCAGATTGAAATAATAACAAAAACAAAACCAAGTAAAGTAGAATTTCACTAGAAAGATGACTCAAAGAACAAAAAAGTCGTCATGAACTTGCAACGCCGTAGAAATACCTAATTTGATATCGATAGATCGATATTGGTGTAATATACTAAAGTCGACTCGTAGAGGTTATATATGTCATATATTAGGTCATAAAGGTTATAAATTTTTTAATGCGATCGATTCTAACTTAATAAATTGTTTTTAGCATTAGACTTGAAAAGAAAGTTAATCTGTCATTCTTAAATTTTCATTATTAAGATATTATGTCACGAAAAAAATCTAATCACAGATAAAAAAATTTTCTGTTTTTTCATCGCTTTTATTAGACGAAAACGATATAAATACTTACAGTTCTGTTCGTGGATAAAAAAAAAAATTATACCTACATTGCGAAAATTAAAAGAGGAAAAAATACATCGAAAAAGCATTTGTACCTATAGTATCGTAGAAAGTATTTCTGCTACTAGAACTGACTTGAAATTCTTGAATTTCAAAAAAAGCCATTTCAACGTTAATTTAATAAATTGAATGTCTTTATTAAATTAACTGTAACTTTTTTTCCTTAACGAATTAAGAAACGCGGTTTGCAGCATTTGAAAGCTGATGTAAAAGTACATCAAAAAACACAAAAACCTGAAAATTGATTTTTTGAAAAATTTTAGGTATATGTACCCCCTTAAATACTTGTTAAGTAATTGTATTATCGCAAAACACTTTTATTATTTAGGCCCGCTAATCGTTTTCAGGGTTTAATGGAGCTGTGCAAATTTTTTTTCAAAAATATAATGTTTGAGAAAGAAAATCCCGCTTACTAGACTCTGAAAGACCGTTTCTTCAACTTTTAAAAATTCATCAAAAATTGTTAAAAAACGGCCAAAATGAGTGAAAAATCGACTTTTTAGGCATGTACAAAATTTGTAACGACACTATTGGACTCTGTTATCGTAAAAAGGTATTTATGAGATGCATATTTATTGAAATGATGAGTTATGGGCCTTAAAATAATTAATTTTTATGAAAATCAAGCAGATTTTAAAAAAAATCATTAAAATAGCAAAAAATACGACAAAAATCACATAGATGTCGCTTGGTACAACAGAAAATTTCAACCTAGCACGTGCGGACTTTGCGAACTTTCAAGTTAGATATAAAGTCCAACTTCTATCGCTATTAGAAGTCGATATTCGAAAAAGACCCAAAAATGCTTCACCCTATTGTATATACTGTCCATGTCACTTCTAAGCTTAAAAAAAAAGGTAAGCAATTCTCTGGTCGTAGTCAAGAGGTTAACACAAGTGACGGAGGAATCTTCGTCACAATACATAATAATTCTCGCATTGATCAGTACTTTTTTATTTTTAAAAGAAATGAAGCAATCTAACAAATTTTTTATTTTTCACTCAACAAACTTGAATCTTTTTATTGTTAATATAACTATTTTTTATTGAAAATGTATAACAACAAATTTAACGTACTTGCAAAGATTTGAAAAAATAATGCAAGACAATGAATGTAGGTGACATCAATTTCGAATGACGGTAAAATGAGTCTAATGTGTCATTGAATAATAAATAATTAGTTATCTTTGTCCCAGTCAATCAAAGTTACAGGCAGAGCCAAGCTCAGAACATCAAATAATACAGTAAAAAAAATTTTTTTGAGTATTTAAATTAAAATAATTTATAAAATTTTTAGTATGATGAACTTTCGATTCATTTTGATTTCTAAGATCATTAGTCTAACGTTTGCTATTGAAAACAATTTTTTCATCGCGGATTATTTTAAATATAAACTAGCCTCTCATGTCGTTGGGTTTTCATGCAATGATATAGAAGGTTGTCAAAAAAATTATCACATTGTTTTTTTTACGAGAAAAATTTTTATTTCTTTAATTTTTTATTTCAATTTCAGGAAATTCTGATTTAATGAAAAGTTTAAGTAGCGCTGGGATTTATTCTTCGCTTGAAAATTTATACGTAAATTTTACCATAAAACCATTCCTTTACACAAAATACCGAAGGTTAGGAATTTTGTTGGATCTAAGATGTTATGAATTAGAAGAAAATATTTACATTATGAATAAAGTAAGTTGAATCAGATTGATGGCTTAATTGTAATCAAAATATCTTGTTAAATTAAGTTTTAAAATTGATGCCTATTTTTAAAAATACGAACATTTTCTGAAAAAAAAAATTCTGATAAATTTTGGGCTATTTTCTAGCTTTTTACCGATTAATAGTAATAAAAAATTCATCTTATTTAGGAGTTACATGATATTTTAAGGAGACTTCACCAGGTAGCGAAAAATAAAAAAAAAAATAGTTCGAAAAAATTCCAGCAGATTCCTTAGATCAAAAGCTTCAACTTTTATATGAACCAAAATTAAGGTCACCTGGGTCGTCTTCGAGAAAAAATCATTTTATAAGTTTTTCATTTAACCCGTACTCTCATGGGAAAAAACGAAATAAAACTTCTTACGTTGTCAAAGTCCGATAATTAAAGATAAAAAACTGCAATCAGACGTAAAAAAGTACGAGGCTTGATTCGAAATAAAAAAAAAATATTGAGTAAACGGATTTGCTCTTGAGAAAAATATTATAAACTTTAAAGTTGGCAAATCTAACCTCAAATATACACTGCAAGGTCAATTCAATGTGTGCTTGTAGCTTTTTCACAACCTATGTTTCACGAGCTTTTTCGGATGCTTTTTCTGCTTTTTTGACTGCCAAGCAGCAGACGTGATAATCGAGGTTAGGACGTCCATTTCATGGTAGTTAGATTTTATTTAGCACGCGAAAGCATGGGAAGCACCTGCTATTGAGAAAATAAAAATAAAATTTAAAAAAAGTCAAATCATCAAATAATACTTTAAGCTCAGTAAGAAGAAATTTTTTTGATTTCGATTAAAGAGTTATAAATAAAATGACCGTATTTACCCATGTATACGCCGCACGAAAAATGCCATTTTTGGCGCTGAAAAACCAGGGTGCGGTTTATCTATGGGTGCTTATTCTTGTCTTTTTTGGCGGCTGTTCCCTTTTTCATGATCACCCGAGTACGTAAGTACCAAGAATACTTAATTACTACTTTTAGGGGTACTTTTAGAGTTAACGACTTTTAAAACTGTGGGCGTTCAGCTGCTCGGGCGTTTAGCCAGTTGTTATTGTCGTGCTGAACAGTGACATTATAGTAGCTTTATGTTAGTTATGAAAACTAGTAGTAGAAAATCTTACACGCATTTATTTAAATTGAAAGTTGTGCTGAAAGAAGAACATTAATTATTTAAAAAAATCTGTTTCGTTATGAATCTTTTTAAATAAAATTGCATGTTTGAACGTAGCTGTTTGCTTCTCTCTCTTTCTTTTCTTCCTTTGATTCCCAAACTTTAAATAGTGAGATGCGGCCTATCTACGGGGTGCGGCTTATCTAGAGGTTCTTATTTTTTTCATTTTTCGACCTTCTAAAACCTGGGGTGCGGTCCATCTACAGGGGCAGCCTATACATGGGTAAATACGGTAATAACTCTAGTTACAATTCTAGTTAAAGTATAAGATTTTTTCAAAATCATAATTACTGAATTTACATGATGAAATATCGTTTATTTAATTAAACAAGCCAAGATTTTTATAAATTTACTGAATAGTTTAAAAATTAGTAATTTATGTAAAATGAATAATTTTATTTGATAAAAACAAGCTCTAAAGTGAATTGTTTTATTACTTTCAACTTAAGGTAACAGTAGTATTAATTTTGAAAGTATAATATTTATGTTACGCTAATAAATTATTAAAAATGGGGATGCTAAAGCGGGCTTCACTATTTTTGAACTTAATTTTATATAATTACTTAAACCAATATTATAAATCAATTTTTTAAAGTTTTTTCAAAATGAAAATGTAAAAGTGAACAATCAAACTCGTGTTTCTGAAATTTTTTAATGTCTAATTAATGTTAGACTGAGCTGATTTTTAGCTATTTTTACCATTTTTTTCCTTCAAAATTAGGTTGAATACCTCTATTTTTTTTTTATATCATCTTTGACGTCAAAAAATAATCTATCATTACTGATTTTACCAAAATTTACAGTCTTTTTATCTTAAATTAATCATATGACCCCATAAGAGCACGTGCTTAATGACAATTATTTCAATTTACAATAACTTTTAAAAACTACCGGCCACCAGCATTTTTTTTAACATGAATCGATTTTGCAACTAACAAAAAAACATATATTACTATTCTTAAAATATATGTTTTCAAGCCAAAGTCGTATGAGCCTCCTTAAACTATAGTATGACCTCGCGCATTGTCAAGCCATTGGGACCGAGAACATTGCGAAATGTCTTTGTGGGCTTCTTTGATTTTTAAATAATTTCCAAGGTTTTATAGGAACAATTTGTGAGTTTTTGAAATTGCGCGAGGTTCTACTGTATTATAATCGGAAATTATAACTTACACACTCTGTAAAATACAGAGAAACATAAACAAAAAACTGAAATTTTAGTCACAATTTTATGCGGAAGTTATTTAACTGAAAAGTAAAATTTAACTTCCTTAAAATAAATGTCATAACCTCGATTATCGCGTCTGCTGCTCGGGAGTCAAAAAAGCAGAAAAAGCTTTCGTAAAAACACGCGAAACATAAGTTGTGGAAAGGCTATTAACTACAATAATTTATGTTGTCAGTATAAAAATCATCAAATATTTTAGCTTTTCCTTCAACTTTGTGATAAAATTTAATTATCTGTACTACGCTTATTTATCTGTACTGTAAGAGTACAATTCTGCACTCGCATACTTAATAATTTAGTTCATCGCATATCAGCATTTCGACACATTTCATACACACATAAATTTGCTCTCATTTCAACAATAATAAACCTTTTTACTGTAGGTCGATTTTTCACCAAGGATTTGATGCTAACGGGAACGTTGTTGACAAACACTTGTTTCGTCACGTTGACTAAATGCTTAGCGATTTCTATACTGTTTACACACACGCACACTCTGTTGTTCTGGAAACAGATAACAAATTCTTGGCACCTATTATAATTCCAATCGCAACAGCATATTCACAAATAGACATTTTTTCCACTACGTCCATAACTAAAGCTTGTTTTTTTGAGGGAGGAGAAATCGCTAAGCATTAAGTCAACGTGACGAAACAAGTGTTTATCAACAACGTTCCCGTAAGCATCAAATCCTTGGTGAAAAATCGACCTACAGTAAAAAGGTTTATTATTGTTGAAATGAGAGTAAATTTATGTGTGTATGGAATGTGTCGAAATGCTGGTATGCGATGAACTAAATTATTAAGTATGCGAGTGCAGAATTGTACATTTACAGCACAGATAAATAAGCGTTGTCAGGTGTAATCCGAACGCCACTCGTAAGACGAAAGTCAAGTCGTCACTATGTCGGGAGTTTTCTTAACGTATTGAAATGTACTTTATTTAATAAATTTATATTCTAAAACCAGAATATTCAACATTTTTAATTTAAGTTTGTCTTTTAAGTATTTCTTTGGAGTGTTTTTTAAAAATATTTCTTTAAACGCGTAAAAATCGGTATACATTACTCATTGTCCAAGAGACGATTTTGATATATAATTAAAAGCAAACTTCGAATCATATTTTGAAAATCACTTATCATATTCTCTTTCAAACGTATTTTAACGGTAAACAGTGAAAACTGCTATATCCGAGATATTTTTAGGAAAAATGGACTTTCATGTTGACACTGCTTGTAATTTGTAAAATATTTTTGAAAATTTCTACAACAAATCTTATCCGGTGTAATCCGAACGCCACTCGTAAGACGAAAGTCGAACGTCACTATGTCGGGAGTTTTCTTAATGTATTGAAATGTACTTTATTGAATAAATTTATATTCTAAAACCAGAATATTCAACATGGTAGCAAGAGCGCGTAGTTTTAGAAAACGGAAAAGTGATTATTTTAAAGTGTTCTCAAGTGAAACTGAGATACCACGTTACTTCGGACGTGAAGAGGCTTGAAAAGAATTTTAAATGAGCCTATTAGAAAAAGAAAATCAGTGCTTGAATGAACTAAGCTTGGCAGGTATAAATTTAGTGCCAAAGGAAGATTTAATCAAAACTTTATGTGAATTGCCACCCAGAAAAATCTTGGAATGTTTTATTACAGTTGAACTAAAAAAGCCTTTGTAAAGGCACAAAGGAAGAAAGAACTGTAGTGACAAAGTGAAGAGGTGAAATAATAGATATTCTGCTACAATATCAAAAAGAAGAAGTGTATGCTTACGTACGTGAATGTGATTTCAGAAAAGTAGGAAAAATTATAATTGAAGAAATTCAAAACCATCATAGTGCTAATTTGGAACATAAAGATAAACAAATTAAAGAGTTAACTATGTCGCAAAACGAAGACGCAAGATTCCATATCTTTGATGGAAGGAATTATAGCAATGGGGAAGATGACGACTTTTCAGTGATATTTTTTTCTAAAAGTTCACGATTTTTAATGAATTTTAAAATTTTTTAAACAATTTTTCGATCAAAATTAACGGAAATATGATTTTTTGAATTTTAGTAATCGTGACGTCATCAATACTATTTTACATGGCTATTATATCTATACATATGAATATTTCGAAAATTTCCAAGGCCTATAACTCCTTCAATTTTCATTTTTTTTCAAAAAGAATAAATACGTGTCGATTATTTTTCGATCAACTACTCAATCAAGCTAATTAAACTTAATAATTTTTTTTATTCATCTTCCCTATTGGAAAATAAGGATACTCCAATACTTGAAAACAAAAAAGTGCGCAGAACCAGCAGTTCAAGACGCTTTGACATCAGATTCACAAGAAAATTGGGCCAACATGAACGAGAAAGCAATAAACTACATTTATTGCAGTATAAGCAACGATCAATTAGAATTTTTGAGCGAAGAAGAGAGAAAATCCGCTCCAAAAATAATGCAGAAGTTTGACAAAATGTATCTGAAAGAATCTACAGCAATGCAAATCTGTGTGAGAAACAAGCTCGATCAGATGAAATTAAAAAATTATCACAATTTAAGTTCATTTTTCAGTGATTTTGAGAAGACCATAGATGACTTAAAAAATGCTGGAGGAAAAGTTAACGAGGCAGAAAAATTAAATAACATGCTAAGAAGTTTGCCAGAATCCTTAAGCTACATTAAAGATCTGATAGATGAACTATCAACAGAGAATAGAAATTGCGAGTTCTTGAAATATAAAATAAGCATGTGAGAAACCCGAAACAAGAAAAAGTGTAGTGCATTTCCAGCAGAAAGTTCAAATAAATTCAGTTGCTATGGGTGTGGTAAGCCAGGACACTTGAAGAGATATTTTAGAAACAAGTGGACCAAAAACAACGATACATTTTGACAAGGAGGTGCACAAGAAGCATCACAGCAGAAACAGCAACAACGGCCGCAGTCTCAGTAGTTTCAAGGTCGCGGCGGCAGAGGTGGTCGACAACACTCAAATCGTGAAGGCAGGAACTAGCAGCCCCGCAACGATGGAGCGACTCAGCATAACGTGAGGTATAGTAACACCTGCTACTCGAATTGCCGCGGGATGTTTAAGTGAGAAAAGCCGTTGATTTCAAGGACCATCGTTTTTAAGGAATGTTGAATCGAAATGGCCGGATCAGGAAATTTTGAACTCGAAATTGAAAGATAGTACCGAATCAAGACGGATCGTTTTTAACGTGAATGTTGCGGAGATTGATTTGATAGATTTTTCACGTTTTTCGAGATGGTTTTGGTTGATTTACAAAGTTTTGCATTTTTTGATATCTATTTGTAAAATGAAAAGAGAAAAATACTCCTTGACTGATTTGAGATACAGAGGGGAAGAACTTTGGGTCAAAATTTCGCAAAAGTCAACCTTTTCGGAAGTTTTGGAAGCGCTGGAAACTGGAAGACCCGTTCCTAAAAATTTCAATAGCTTTTGAATTTATATCCTTTTATTGACGGTAAGGGAATTTTGCGAGTCCACGGCCGTTTGAGTAATTTTAAAGATGATAAGGGAGATCTAATTTACAAACCAATAGTCTTGGACAGTAAAAATCATTATACTTACTTGTTTATCAAACACTTTCATGAAACATACTTTCATGGGAGCCACGAAACGGTTTTGAATGAATTACGTCAACAGTTTTTGATTCTGGGTTTGAGGAAGGCTTTACGGAGCCTGGTCTTTGAATGTCCTATTTGTAGAATGCTGCGGGCAAAGCCAGCAAATCCAAAAATGGCACCACTCCGAAAGGCGAGAATAGCCTACAAATAAAGGCCATTTTCTCATTGTGTAGTAGACTACTTTGGGCTGTACGTAGTAAAAATCGGGAGGCATCGAGAAAAAAGATGGGGTGTTTTGTTTACGTGCTTGACCGTAAGAGCAATTCATCTGGAAGTGGCCCATAGCTTGAACACTGATTCTGCGATTTTGGCTTTTAAAAGATTTATAGTAAGGCGAGGAACACCAACTGCGGTTTATTCAGATAAAGGAACAAATTTTAAGGGTTTGTGTAATGAATTGAGGGAAGCGATTATTGTTTGGATCGATGTAGACAGAAGTTAGAAAAATTTTCTGTTCGTAATAAGTTTTATTGGTATTTCAATGCTCCTGCAGCCCCTCACATGGGCGGAGCATGGAAATGTCTCGTTTCTTCAGTAAAAACTGCGATTACGGTGGCGTTAAAAGTGCAAGCTCCTAGGGAGGAAACTTTTCAAACAATTTTTGCGGAAATTGAACATTCTGTGAATTAAATCAGAGACTTTGGTTGTTGGTCAAACGAACGGTATTTATTTAAATTCACAAAATTTGCCAACTTTTCGTCATCGTTTTTCTATGATGACCTCTTCAGGGCTAAAAAATTCACAAAGATCGCAAAGTTTATATACAATTGAAGAAGAAAATACATTAAAAATTACATTAAAGATTAAGATACATTAAAAGTTACATAAAAAATTAAAATACATTCAAAAAATTAAAAATTGTATAAAAATTAAAATTCATGGTAATTGAACAATTTTTTTACCTTACAAAAATTATCTTATAGTGTATTTAACACATGTCAATAAAATTTGATTCAAAAAATTATATTATATTGTATAAGGGGGCAAAGATGTTCACAGTTACAAAGACTGTACACAACTGAAATCAAAGTTTATAGAATTAAAAATGAAAAATCGTTTGAGAACTACCCAGGAATACGAGAGGGAGGAGGGGGGGGGGGCAATGATCGAACGATATCCTTGTAGTAACTTCTGAGGAATTGTGTGTCCTGCTGCCTGTTGATATTATTCGAATGTAACTGGATATACAGCATCTCCAAAAACCTTCGTCTCCTGGTGCGACGTTCTGTATCAAGGATTGACACATTATCAAAATCAAAAGCGTGATTCGTGAGCATACTATGCATCACGACAACAGATTTTTCATCTTTAATTCTGACGTATCTACGATGGTCATCGATACGTTTACGTAACTAACGTTGTGACTCGCCTATGAGGCAAAATTCCTGAAGCGGGCCACTTAAAATCAAGGTCCTGATTTTGGTAATTTTTTTTGCATAATGTTAAAGGTTTGTATGTCAAAATGAACTCCCTAAATTTTTTTTGAAAAATTTCAATTTTTATTAAAGTTATAAACAAATCAACTTTGATGTACCCCTTTTTTCAATTGGCGATTACTCGGAAAATACTTGATAAAACTTTATGAAAATTTAATGGTAAGTAAAAAAATAATCAAAGAACAGGAGGTCATATTTAATTCATAAAAAAAGTCTTATTTGTTTATAAAAAATTGATTTTGCAATAAACAATTGAAAAACTAAGCACATTCTCATGAATTAAAATTAAAATTTTTTTCGGCATATTAAACTTTAAAACCTAAGGAAATGATGTACGCAAAAAAAAGTTTGTAGTTCTGGATAGAAAAAAAGTTATGATTTTTCAAAAATTGCTATATAGGCGCTAGAGCGGCGCGTCGCCGCCCGCCAGCCACCCGTGCACCGCATGACTTGACTCGGCTCGCGCCACAGGACAAGGCTTTTTCTTTCGGCTCTCCTTTTTAGAAAAATCTTGTTGCACAGATAAACAATTTTCATTCTATTTATTTATAAAATTTATTACAACTTTAATATCAGTCTTTCTCAACAAACTTTCTGCACTTCAGCCATCGAATAAATCTTATGTATTTTTACAATTTAATTTTATTTATTTTATTAATAAAACTTTATTTATTTTTAAAATACAAAAGAATTCAGCTTAGTAAACATAATATTCTTTGCATTTTTTCAATAAAAATAAACGCTATGAAAAGTAATTTTCGTAACATGCTTGTAAGAAAATACAGCCTGCGTAAACAAATGCGAATCGCGCGTCCTACACTCCTTTTCCCTTGCATTTGTTTATTAACCTGTCCGCGTGAGTTTGTATTTTGCATTAGTCTTACTTATTTCATCATGGCTCCTCCTCCTAGATGTTGCAATCCTTTTAAGAAAAAAGGTCACGGTGACATTCGGAAGAATCTATTTTTATTATCGGAAAATTATGATACCAAGTTCCGGGAGTTTTTTGGTTTGTATGTTTGTGCCACTTGTAAAACACAGCTTTATCGAAATAAAGATTCGATCAGACTGGAAAGTGCAGATATTAATGATTCGATTAGGTTGGAAAGTGCAGATAAAGATGAAAATTCTGAAGAAGAAATACTCTCTAATATTATCGATGACGACGAAGATTATGCATGTAAAAGTGTTGATGAAAAAAATAAACAGTTGAGGTTAGAGGCTGTGTTTGAAGAATTTATTACAGCATCGCCCGCAAAAAAATTAAAATGAAATCTATCCAATGATGAGAATGAACTTTTACGTAAATCAATTGATAAAAATAATAGTTGTGATAATCGTGCTGATATTGATTTAAATCTATGGATTATTGACTTTAAGGCGGCTCTTTCTCGGGCAGTAAATCGATCAGAAAAAATTACTCTTCTAACAACATTACCTGTAAAGTGGTCAGTTAGGAAAACTGCTACAGAATTCAGAGAATTTAAAGTAAGTAGGCGTATGGTATCTGCTGCTAAAAAAATAATTGGATGATAAAGGCTACGGTGCTCAACTGGAAAAAAAGGTCGGCCCATGAAAGTACAGTTAATAGAAAATGTAAAAAATTTTTTTTATTCAGACAACATTTATTCAGACAACATCAAGTCGTCTGCTACACGTGGTTGAGTGTACACGAAATCTTTTTGCTCCCGTGAAGTTATCTAAGTATTTTATAATATTGATCAATTTAGTGGAATTATTTTATTGTTGAAATAATAGGTGTTTTCATTCTCAAGATGAGTTCTTGTTTCTCTTGCCAGAAGCCCTTTACTGATCCTAAGGTTGCTATTGCTTGTTGCAAAGCGTGCAATAACCTATTTCATGCAACTACAATTTGTACTGAAGTAACCTCTACTGAGATAAGGTGTTTGGAGCTTAAAAATTCAAAATCATTATATTTCAAGTGCAAATATTGTGTAAACAATAATAATCCGGCTGAACTTCTGGAATTAAGAAATACTTTGACTGATCTGGAAAGTAAGGTTAATGATCTATCTTCTAATGAATGCTTAAATAAAACTTATTCTAAATTTGATGAAATTCTTAAAAAATTGGATAAAAATAAATCTGAGCTATTGAATGAATTGGATACTAAGTTAGATTTTTTTATGTGTGAAATTAAATCTGAGATTAATAGTGAATTTGCAACTATGAAGGCTGAAATTCATGAGAAATATACCTCAAAAGTTGATTTTGATTCTTTCACAAAAAAGTTTAATAGTGATCTAGGACAACTGAGTTTGAACATCGACAAGCAAATTACTAATTTTAAGAATGAAATCTCTGTGTTAAAATCTTCTACTGCTAAATTTACTGATATTCAGAATAGGTTGGAAACTGTTGATACTGAACTAACTTTGTTGAAAGACTCAAATCACTCGGCTACTTTGCCTGTAATTAGTAATGTTAGTAACTTACCTGCTCTTGAAAATTTTCAAAATCTTTACAGAGAAATTAACTTAAGAAATCAGAATAGGAATAATATTATCATTCATAATATCATTGAGTCTGAAGATCAAGATGGGAATTCGACTGACCGTCTGAAGATTATTGATACTCTAAAGCAAATTAAAATAAATACTGATCTTAATGTAGCACAATTTTTTAGACTCAGTGTGAAAGCAGCTGGTGTTAATAGAAGTATAAAATTGGTATTAAGTGATAGATCTGATGTTATTGAAATTCTCAAAAATTGGAGAAAACTTCCAAGTGGTATTAAAGTGAATGAAAATCATACCAAAATACAGAGAGAACAATATAATAAACTTAAATTTAAAGTTAATGAATATAACCTATCACATCCAGCTGATGATCAACAAACTGTTGATTTTCAAAAGGGTTTTCCTACTATAGTTAAAAGAAAGGTTAATTCTGGAGCTGAGTTAAACTCAAATTTACTAAATTCATCATAGAGTTCATTATCATCAACGACACCCACTTTTTATTACCAAAATGTTAATGGTCTACGTACTAAACTTAGTGATATTGGAAAAAATATTAACATTATTACTCCTAAACTACAGATTATTATACTGACTGAAACTTCTCTACATCCTGATATATTAGATGGTGAAATTGGTCTTACCGGTTATACTATTTTCAGGAGAGATAGACATAATTATTCTAACCCTCCACCCGGGGGAGGTATACTTATTGCTGTTGATAATTCTCTTCAGTGTAGCCAATTGGACCTAGTCAAGTTAGTAAATTACAATATTTCAAATTGCGAACAGTTATTTATTAAAATTAAGCTTAATAATCTTAGTTTAATTGTTGGTGGCGTTTACATTCCACCTAACAGTGATAATAGTTATTATATAACTCATAAGAAGACTGTGAAAAGACTGAAAACCAAATTTTCTGACTGTGACTTTGTTGTAGTGGGTGATTTAAATCTACCTAATACTATTTGGTTAAATGGGGAATATTTGCAAGCCAAATATTATGGTAATTGTGCCAATATTTTGAAAAATGTAATTACTACTGAGAAGTGTTATGCTAATGCTGGTCTCCTGCAACATTATCCTATTCATGAAGAGAAAGGTTATACGTTAGATTTACTATTTGCTTCACAATCACTTATTTTGAATATTATACAATCACCTGATTCTTTAACTAAAATTGAAAAACTCAATCACTATCCATTATTTTTCCAATTTAAAAATTTAACCAGTATCAACATTAAATCTGAATTATATTGCTATGATTTTAATAAAGCAAATTATGCTGCTATAATAAGTGAGATAGATAGAATGAACTGGAGAATAACTCTTGGTAATTTAGATATAAACTCTGCCGTAACTAAATTTTATGAAACTTTAGATACTATATGTAGAAAATATGTGCCTAAGAAGAGGAAAGTAAACACTTCATATCCAACATGGTATTCTAAAAAACTTATTGGATTAATTATGAGTAAAAAGAAGAGTCACAAGATTATGCTTCAATCGGGTTGTTTAGATGATGAAATAACTTTTAAAAAACTTAGAGCACAGTGCATCCGTCAATCTAGGATTGATAAAGAAAAACATAGAGATAATATTGAAAGAAGATCTTCTAAGAATGTTAAACATTTTTGGAATCACATAAATAGTTTAAGCAAATCTAATGAAATACCAAATGACATGTTTCTTCAAAGTGATAATGCATCTGTTCCTGCCGATATTAGTAATCTCTTTGCAAAGCATTTTAAATCAGTCCATACGGAGTGTAACGACAGCAGTTTTCAAAATATAAACTTGGTTAATTCAACTAGTGATCCGGCTAAATCTATTTTAATCGATAATGAAGATATAATCTCAGCACTTAAAAACCTGAATGATAGCTGCACCATTACGTCGGACAACCTGCCGACAAACTTTCTAAAGGGATGTAATACTTCGTTGGTTGAACCTTTAAAAATATTATTTAGCAAATCGTTAACGTCTGGCATTGTACCTTCTCTCTGGAAACTTTCCTACGTAACCCCGGTATTTAAGGCTGGTGATAAACGGGACATCGTCAATTACAGACCCATTTCTATAATGGGCTCTATTGCTAAGCTCTTTGATGCAATTATGGCTGATAAATTAAATACATTACTTGGTCATCACATAACATCGAAACAACATGGATTCATGAAAGGGAAATCTACTTTGACGAATTTGCTAGTGTACAGTGATTTCATTTTTAGTAATATCTCGAAAGGATCTCAAGTAGATTCTATTTATCTAGACTTCAGTAAGGCCTTCGATAGTGTTGATAAGAATATTTTATTGAATAAACTACATCTTTTAGGTACACCCGATAACCTTCTATTATGGCTATCTTCTTATCTTACTGGAAGAACTCAGCAAGTTAAAGTGAAAGGTCATTTGTCTGATCCTATTGAGGTCACTTCTGGTGTCCCTCAGGGGTCCCATTTGGGGCCATTTTTATTCCTTTTGTTTATAAATGACCTAGTGCATGTTTTGAGATATGCTAATTTAGTGATATTTGCTGATGATGTGAAGTTATTTTATTGTATTAACTCTTTTGATGACTACAATAAATTACAAAGTGACCTGAACTCTATTTATACTTGGTCTAATACCAACAAACTTAAATTGAATCTATTTAAATGTAAATGCATCTCTTTTTGTAAGACTAAACTTAAATTTAACAGTAATTACTATCTAAATGATATTTTGCTAGAAAATGTTGATTCTATTGTTGATCTTGGAGTTATTTTTGATTCTAAATTGAAATTTGATTTGCAACTTGAATCAGTCGTTTCTAAAGCCATGAAAATGTTGAACTTTATTATTAGATCTACTACGCAGTTCAAAAAGCCTGAAACGTTTTTGTATCTTTATAGAACTATAGTTTTGCCCCACCTGCTCTATTGTTCTCAAATTTGGTCTCCCTGCTATGAAAGCAATATGAATAAGCTTGAGAAAGTGAATCATAAATTTCTTCGTTACTTGTCTTTCAAAGCAGGGACTCCTATGAATTTTTTTAACCATGATTATAGTCTTATTGCGAAGAGATTTGATGTTTGTTCTATCAAATCCCAGCATTTATATAATGATTTATTTCTCACTTTTAAGATCTTGAGAGGTTTTGTTAATATTGATGCTATTAATGACCTATTTGTGTATCGCTCTGTGTATGTTGATATCAGAAATCTTAGATCCTTAGTGGAAAGAAAATCATCTACAGATTTTGAATTTTTTGCTGTGATAAATAGAATGAGAAGAGAGTGGAATACTTCACCGATTGAATTGAGAAATTGTGAAAATATAAGTCAATATAAAATGAATTGTAAATCCTTCGTTTATAGATATACTTAACCATCAAATTGTAGACGACTCGAATTTAAATTAACTTATTATATTATACTTTATATTTCTGTTAAATTACCATACTCTATTTTTGTTAAGTTATGTTTGTAAAAGGATACCTAGTGTCCGTTGATGATAATAAATTAATAAAAAAAAAAATAAAATAAATAACATTAGTAGAGTTAAACCAGGAAAAAACGATTATAAATCCGGAGTTATAAATGGAAAGCGTGAGCACAAAACCGTAAGTTGCAGTAACACAAAATTTCATTAATTTTTTTTTTATCATTAGATACTAAATTATGAATAAATTTTAATTTTTTGAAATTCATTAACTTTAACTTATTGAATGAAATTTTCAACAATAGAATAAAACTTTTAAATAAATAAAATTAATAGTTATTTTAAAATAAATCTTTCTGAAATTAAAAATCTCTCGGAAATTAAAAATGGATTGTGTTTTCTATAATGTAGTTAATTCAAACAATTTATAGTAATAAGAAGTAATGTTTTCATTTATATATTCTTTTATTTTTTAGCTGAAAATTAACTCATTTTCCATTTTTTATGTACTTTTTGATTTTTTTTTAGATGCGATTGCTTTTAAATGATGTTGAAAAATTGCATGAAATTTTTTTGGAAAAAAATCCGGATGAACAGATTTCGTTGTCAGCACTTAGGAAATTAAAACCAAAAGAGTGCATTTCTGTTGGGGCTAAGGGCAGTCACAACGTCTGCGTGTGCAAAATACACGGAAATTTAAGACTGAAGCTGAACGGAATCATGAAGCATTCGCTCAAAAGAAGTTTGATTTTACTTCAAGAAGTCATGAATTTTTATAAAAAATGACTTGTCCCGTGCCAACAGCAGAGTGTAGCTTAGGAAATTGCAAAAAATGTCCTGGTACGAAAACCATTGCTAGAAATTTAAAAACAAGTTTTAATTCTTACAGAGTAAAAAAAATTTCTTACGATCAATGGCTTACAACTGATAGGTAATTAAATACAAGTTAATAATGAATTTTTCATACTGTATTTTTATATAGTTTAAAAATTATTTTTTCTTAGGTGCCAATTACTTACTGTGACTGAAAGAAGCAACATTTTTATAAACAAACTAACAGCTGAGTTACCAAATATTTTAAAACATAATTTCATATCCAAAGCTCAGGCAGAATTTGTAGATGAATTAAAAGAAAAATTAACAGAAAGTGAATTTCTTATTACACTTGACTTTTCCGGAAATCATTCTTTAGAAGTACAAGATGCTATCCAGTCACAGCATTGGAATAAAGTACAAGTAACATTACACGTCTATGTCATTTATTACCGAGAAGACAACAAATTAAAAAACATTAATTTTATTGTTTTTTTGAAAATAAAGATCATGATGCGACAGGAGTGCATCTATATATTTCAAAAACGGTTGAATTTTCAAAAACAAAGTTTGGAATAAGCAGTGTGAAAAATTTTTTTTATTTCTCGGATGAAGCGGGTTCCCAATACAAAAACAAGTCTAATTTTGTAAATTTAGTTTTTCACAAAAAAGACTTTGGAATTGAAGCCGAATGGCATTTTTTCGCCACTTCTCATGGTAAAGGAGCTGTAGATGGTATAGGTGAAACTGTGAAGAGAGAAGCATACCGAGCTTGTTTGCAAGGAAAGCGCATTGGGAATATTCAACAGCTTTTTGAATGGGCTTCCGGTCGTTTTAAAAACATTTCTTTTGCAATGGTATTATTAGAGGATTATAATAAACACAATGAAAAGTTAAAATTGAGATTATCAAAAGCTAAAACCATTACTGGGACTAAGCAATATCATTGCTATAAACCAATTGACTCACAGAGTTTACAGTGTAAAATTTTTTCGAAGTATCCTAAGGCTGACGTGCAGAAAGTTTGTTGAGAAAGACTGATATTAAAGTTGTAATAAATTTTTTAAATAAATAGAATGAAAATTGTTTATCGGTGCAACAAGATTAATTTTCTAAAAAAGAGAGCCGAAAGAAAAAGCCTTGTCCCGTGGCGCGAGCCGAGTCAAGTCGTGCGGTGCACGGGTGGCTGGCGGGCGGCGACGCGCCGCTCTAGCGCCTACATAGCAATTTTCGAAAAATCATAACTTTTTTTCTATCCAGAACTACAAACTTTTTTTTGCGTACATCATTTCCTTAGGTTTTAAAGTTTAATATGCCGAAAAAAATTTTAATTTGAATTCACGAGAATATGCTTGATTTTTCAATTGTTTATTGCAAAATCAATTTTTTATAAAAAATAAGACTTTTTTTATAAATTAAATATGACCTTCTGTTCTTTAATTATTTCTTTACTTACCATTAAATTTTCATTAAGTTTTATCAAGTATTTCCCGAGTAATCGGCAATTGAAAAAAGGGGTACATCAAAGTTGATTTGTTTATAACTTTAATAAAAATTAAAACTTTTCAAAAAAATTTAGGGAGTTCATTTTGACATATAAACCTTTAACATTATGCAAAAAAAATTACCAAAATCGGTACCTTGATTTTAAGTGGCCCACTTCAGGAATTTTGCCTCCTATGTATGTTTTTGCGAAGTCCTTACAGTCAAGTTTATAAATAACGCCTGTCTTTTCACATAGGTCTAGTTAATCTTTCCTCAGATCCTAGAATTGATAAAGTTTATTTATGTTCCTAAACACAACGTGAGCATCAAAACATTTAAATATACACATGATTTTAGGAGAAAAATATTTATGATAAGGGAGAAGAAAAAAATTTTTGTCATTGGAATTAGTTGGAGAATTATGTCTATTATTCAGTTTATTTGTCATGCGAAGTCTTATAAAGTCGGCAGGATAACCGTTGTTTAAAAGCAATTTTTTAACGAAGTCTAAATTCGCACTATGGTATCTTTTATCGAACAATTTTATAGCTTTATCAATCAAATTGAAAACTATATAGCCTTCTTTTGTTGCACAGGGTGGTGGGAATCAAAGTGAAGGTACCTGCCAGAAGCCATGTTTTTCTGATACCAATTAGTAATAAGTTTGTTGTTTTCAATTTAACTGTCAGATCTGAAAAATTAATTTTTCTCTCACCGTTCTCACGTTCTAAGGTAAATTTGATAAATTCGTTATGACTATTAAAAACTTCGTGTATATGATTAAGTTCAGACTTTCTACAAATTAAATATATATCATCAACATACCTTTTGAAAAAGGTAGCTTTAAGTTTATCGAGGCTATTGTTTTCAATGGCTTCGAGGCAGAGATCGGCAAACCAAGGGCTACAACTTCCAACCGAATGATATCTAGTGATATGATGATATATATATATCTTACTATATTATATAGTTGTTTTTCCTCTCTCACGCCCCCCCCCCCTCGCCCCTCGCCCGCCCCCCACAGGCCTCTCAAAAAAGTGCTTAACTAACCGTAAAAGTGTACCGAAATATGCTTATTTCTATGAGTTTTGAATTTTCCTATAATTTTCCAATCACGCCCCCCGCCCGCCCTTCCCACGCCCCCCACCCGCCCTTTTTTTTTCCCCGCCCCCCATTTTTAATGTTTTGATACAAGTTTTGTATATTTTCTTAATTTATTAATTCTTTTTTAATGGTATGATTAAACTATATAAAATTTTAAAATTTGAATTCATTAATTTAAAAAAATTTCATTATAAGATTAATTAGAAAAATCCAAGTTTTTAATTTAAAAAAAATGAAAAAAAGATTTTATTTTCAGAAAAATTAAATTTATAATGGAGTAATTTTTTCTTTTTAATAAATTGTAAAATTTTATTTAAAAAATTCTTGTTAAACTTTAAATCCTTATTTTTTTATTTTTTATTTTTTTTATTTTGTAATTATCATCCAAATATATTCATGTATGTATTCATGTATGTACTCGTGCGCGTACGCGGAGGAGTCTCCGCGTAGGCGCAAACTTACCCTTTCAAACAAAAATTTGCGCGTACGCGCAACTTAGGTGTTCCGCGTACGCGCAAACTAAATTATACCGCGTGCGCGCAAACCTAGGTACTCCGCGTGTGCGCAAAAACTTTAGATCTCCGCGTGCGCGCAAAACTCTAGATCTCCGCGTGCGCGCAAAAACTTTGAATACGTTGCGATAAATGCATCAATTATTGTCCTTCTAAACATTAAAATTGTGATTAAAAAAACTTCCTAACTCTATAAAATTTATTTTTCACACACGGTGCAGAAAGTTCAAACTTTCTGATTTTTCCCAAACAGGAAGTTTGAACTCCTTGCTTTGAGTTGAAAAAAACATTACACTCGACGCTGGAAAAGTATGAGCTAACCCTTAGCAAACCCTTGACACTCTCGCCTTTGGCTCAAGTTTTGAACACAAATTGTTTGAAAATTAGCTAAAAACCCAAAGAAGTAACCCAAATGTCTAGTCCTAGCGGGTCCTCCTCTCAGGGTTGGATAACTTTTTTTGGATCATCGATTGCAGAAATTTTGGAAATCGCTTTCTGGTACCGAATGATGAGCAAAATCATCAATAATTTTTCTAAATGGTCCTTGAATTTAAATTGGTTGAGATCTTCTTTATATTGAATATTGAATCAATTGGGATGTGTCTTGACTGAACAAATTATAGTATAGATTTGTAAAAGTATCTTTAATGGATTTTTGGAAAAACCTCGGCCAGGATTATTTTGGTCAATGTCCTCATTACAGGCATCACGATTACTGTTACTGCTTTAATAAGGTATGTTCAACAACGAATATTAATACCTAATAACAAAGTGGATTGTTGAAAAAAAATACGATAAAAATTTTAAACGAAATTTACTGTGTACTACATTTAGATCAATGAGATAAATATTGACTACGTTGTGTATTAATATTCGTTGTTGAACATGCCTTATTGAAGCAGTAACAGTATCGTGATGCCTGTAAAAAGAACATTGACCAAAATAATCGTGGCCGAAGTTTTTCCAAAAATACTTTAAAAAATATATAATATAATTTGTTCGGTCGAAAATATCTTTCCTAGTCGACAGGTTAGATCAATAAGGTATATCCGTATATTATTGCACAGCATAGACGAGATTTATCTTATTGATCTAACCTGTCGACTAATCGTTTCTTCAAAAGTTCTTTGTTAAAATAAAAAAATAAAATAAAACTCAAGACAGATCCCAATCGATTCAATATTCAATATAAAGAAGATCTCAACCAACTTAAATTCAAGTCCAAACTCAAAAAATTGAACAGGAATAATTTGTTACTAGAAGTACTTTTTAGCATTTTCTGAGGTTTGAAATATAAATTGTTCAGATTTATACTTTTTGAGTTAAGATTTGAAAATATTTTTCTCTTAAAGTTCATAAAGAGACAAAAACATGCAAGGATACACATGTCTAGGAGTGCAATGGGCTTTAAACACAAATTGTTTGAAAATTATTTAAAAAACAAAAATAATTCAAACATTTTGTGTGGATAATCGAAAAAAGGACCATTTAGAAAAATTATTGATGATTTTGCTCATCATTCGGCACCAGAAAGCAATTTCCAAAGTTTCTGCAATCGATGATCCAAAAAAACTTATCCAACCCTGACTGACTGACTATATAAGGTTTTTATTTCGGCCTTGGGGTATAACCCTATTTGGTCGCTTGACAAGTACATCGAGTGATACAAATATATGGTAACACGTTCGCATGAATAGATAATTAAATGCACTTACAACTAGATTACAACGAAGTAAATAACAAAGATATAATATATAATAACACGTTCTCGTAGGTAGAATAATAAATGCACTTAAAATAGTATATTATAGTACAGGTGAAGCATCGTCACCGGGGTGGTTTTAAGGACCCAAGTACATAGCGAAGCACAGCACGAGGTTCTTAATAAGCCCTGTTGACGTACTGCACTCGTACTATATACTATTTTATAGTACGAGTCACCGAAAACACGCATCAAAGATTTGATTTTGTGGTTAGAGTGACCAGGGGTACTATAAATTAACTTACAACAAAGTGACTTATAGGGCAGGAAACAAAATTTATTAACTGGGTAAATGTGGCAGGTGCAATAGTAAATCGAATCGAATCGTGGGATAATCCATTCACTAGAAAATATGTGACGTTTTCCCTTGCGAGATCAATTCTATTGCCGTTTAATACATTTATTTCCCGCGCAATGTTAATTCTACTCCCATTCAATATATTTTTTTTCCCGTTTAATACATTTAACTTCCGCTCAAGTATTTTTTTCCCGTGCATTTATTTTCTTTCCCGTTTAATCACTTATTTTTCCGTGCAAATGTCTTTTTTCCCGTGAATTTGACCTAAAATTTCCCGTGCGTTTGCTTTTTTTCCCGTGCTTATAAATTAAACCCTTTTCTAATAACCCCCCCATGTCCTTTTTTTACTTACGCCCCCATTTTTGATATATGTTATCAGTTTCTACCCACATCGCCAATTTTTGATACAAGTTATCAGCTATGTATCTATAGAAGAAATTTAAAAAGTAACTACGAAGCATTAAAAAAATTAACTAATATCCAAAGATAAAAGAGAGAACCCAAAAAGAATGTCAGCATTTTATTCGTGATGTGATTGGTTGAAGAACAAAATTTAAAATTTGAATTTTTATTTTTAATTTTTATATTACAATTCAATTAAAACATCTAGAGAATAGATTTAATGAAAAAGTAATTATGTAATCAAGTGTTCGAAATTATCCGATTATAATCATGAAAATAATAATTATTAGTATACAAACTGAAACAAAACCAATGAATCTATAACCACAAAAGTTTAAATGAATATGAACTCTGAACGTACCGCAAAGGTAAAGGGTATACACACCACCCAATTTAACATCAGAAATTCAGCCAATGGACCAAGGAATTATCAGAGCTGTGAAAGCACGTTACAGATCGAAAATGTTAAGATTTTTAATTGCTATTGCTGAAAAAGATGGCTCAAGAGCAGAATTTCAAAAATCCATTACTGTTTTACACGCAATAAGATGGATGTATGCTTCTTTGAAAGAAGTTCAACAGTCAACTTTTGAGAAGTGTTTTCGTCGTTCTGACTTCCCTGTGTCATCTGAACAATCTCAGACCGTTGATGATGAAGCGCCTCTAGCAGAAGTTTTACAAATTCTTCCAAATTATTTTCTTTCAATCAATAAAATCGAACAGCGAGATGAAGGAAAGCTTGTTCATGAGCCGTTCCCGGTTACCATTGATGAAGCCGTTGAAGAAGTATTAAAATCTTTCCTCGAACCTCAAAAGAATCATGATGAAGAAATTGACGAAGATGAGGAAGAGGACACAAATCAAACGATTAACAAATATTTATCTTACGATGAAGCTTTAAAGAGTGTTATCGATATCATTCGATTTTGAGAAAAAGTTGAAATTAATGTTGAACATTTAAATGATTTATATTGAGATTGAAGCAAAGTGGATTTCTTCAGCTTGTGCTGCTATGCAAACGAAGATCGCAGATTTTTTCAATTAGAAAATTAAACTATAATACATTACTAAAAATTTGAAACTTTTTTTTTAGCCCACCCCTTCACTTTCCTTTGTACATTGGCCACCTGCATACATTGGCCACTTTTCCTTGGAACCGGAGGTGGTCAATGTACACAAGTTCTACTGTATAACTTATTGTCGATTAATTTAAATGAAGCTTCGACAAAACTTGTTTTAGATAATATAATACAATGTTGCGTGCGCTTCGCTTAGAGAGCTTCAAGGTTTGGCAAAAGGGTAGGTACATCAGTAGATTCAAAAGTGGGTAAGTGTTTATCTACAACGGTTTGTACAGGATCGAAAACAATAGTATAAAAGATGTTAGTTTCAGGGTTAGATGTTGAGAAAAAAAAAAAAAAAAAAAAAGTACAACATACGTTTAAAGTTACAAATTGAAGTATGAAAATAATAACAAAGTGAAAGAGGCTTCACACCTGGCTGGAAACTGGTGTCGTAAGATAAACTTCGATATTAATCAAGATAGGTTGATTGGGACAGACCTACGTAGAAAAAGCGTTGATAACAAATGTAAAAGGATGTAGGAAATATTTGTCAAAAAAGTTAAAGAGCTGTGTGGGCAAAATTGTATGAAGATGATTAGTTTCACGATAGCAATTACAAAAAAATTTGAGAAGAACAATGGAGAAGATAGTTTTCACAAAGTTGAGAACAAAGATTCAAAGTTAGAGACCAAAGCATGAAAAAAAGAAAAAACAACAGTAAACACCAAAATTTAAGCAAGTTGATTCATGTGAAAGAGATAGAAACAATATTAAGCAAAAATGTACATATGAGCGTAGGTTCAAAGTTACAAACGTAATGACAAGTCCAGGTACGGCAGTAGGTACAATGAAGTTACCACAGTAGTTATCAAGTTTGAAACAATGTTATGAACAAGGTTTGTTATAGGGTTATTTTGAGTAGTAAGTACAAGAGGATAAAAAAGATTATACACAAGGCTAGATTCAGTGTAGAAGATTAAAAAAAAAAAATAAAGAACTAGAGTTAACATGGGACTAGAAACAGATGTAGAAACGAATGCATGTGCAGAAGGTTCGGCGTTAGAAGCTTGAGTAAAAAATAGGTAGTAAGCACAAGATTATTAACATATGTAGGAAGTAAAAAAATCAACAGACGTAGTAAAGAGAGTCGGAAAAAAATACTCAACACACGTGGATAGTAGCAAGGTTATAAAGCAGGGAAGGTAAATAAATAAAAAGACGAAAATAAGTCGGTAAAAGCATAGAAACAGATGTTTAACAAAGGATTGAAATGAAAGTATTATCAAAGATTAGAACAAAGTAGTCTTAGAATTAGAAATAAAAGCATGAAAAAAATTCAAACACCAGTTATCACCATGATAGAAATATATATATCAACATGAGCATATTCCTGGGTAAGAGCTTAGTTATAAAAAGCAGTAAGTGCAACGGTAAGAACAAGGGTACACGGGTTTGGAGTAAGATGAAAGGTGAGAACAAAGGTAGGCACGAAATAAGGTGCAGGTGTAGTCACAAGCTATAAAAGTAGAAACAATGGTATGTATCAGAGTAGGTACAGAGGTAGACACAAGAGTATGTGTATAAGCGTAGGTACAAGTGTAGATTCAAGCATAAAATTCTGGGGGGTTGGCGAGCGAAGCGAGCAGGGGGGTACCCCCACTAGTATAAATATATATATAATGATATCTAATGATATCCAGTCGAATGATATCTCTTTATGTACGCGCAAACAATGGCAAATTAGCGAGCGATCCGCTGATTTGTTTTGGAAAAAATGGTTGCAGGAGTACCTTCCTTCATTGATTCCGAGAAAAAAGTGGTGCGAAGAAGACATTCCCATAAAGGAGGGAGACATTGTCTTGGTTTTGGGTGACCAAGCAGCGAGGATCAATGGAAAAAAGGTATCGTGACGAAAATTCATCCTGGGTGGATAAACAGGTGAGGATGGCTGACGTTAAAACAGCGCTGACAGTTTTATCAAAACGTCCAACGAGAATAGTATTTTGTTGACCAAGCATGGGAACAGTGATGTTTCTACGAGAGTTGGAACTTTTCTGTACGTGACGGTCATTTTTTCAAATGAGCTGCGCGCGAAGCGCTTCGGTCAAAAAAATACTTTCTTGAATCTGATGAATTTTCTTGTTAAATATACCTTTAAAAAATACTTTTAAAAAAGTAATATTTACGGCGATTGGTTTTTTAAAAAGGAATCTAAATAAAAAATTATACGCTAAGTATGATCTTTAAAAAATACTTTAAAAAAAGTAATATTTACGGCGATTGGTTTTTTTAAAAGGAGTCTAAATAAAAAGTTATACGCTAAATATAATAATCTTTTTTTGAAAATGAATTAATGAAAGAAGTGAAATCAAAAAATTTATTACGGACGACTTGAGGCCGAATTACTTATTATTTAAAAATAATTTCTCTTCTAAAAGATGATCATATTATGTTGAATCACCTTCAATATACGTAAAGTTAACAATTTCTCAATTATAGCACATACATGGGAAAACACATGCAAATTGCACACAACACAAACACTTTTTAAAATTAAAAATTAAAATATGTTGTTAAGAAACACTCTGAGCATTCAAAATATAATTTAGAAAATACAGGTATCAATGATTTTTTTCGAGATAATTTAGTTCAAAGAAAATTAAATTTTTACAGGTCAAGTGTAGCCATACATTGTGATTTAGTTGATTTCTAACTTAATTACAACATATTTTAATTTCAAGAAGTGTTTGAATTGTGTGCAATTTGCATGTGTTTTCCCATGTATGTGCTATAATTGAAAAATTGTTAACTTTACGTATATTGAAGGTGATTCAACATAATATGATCATCTTTTAGAAGAGAAATTATTTTTAAATAATAAGTAATTTGGCCTCAAGTCGTCCATAATAAATTTTTTTGATTTCACTTCTTTCATTAATTCATTTTCAAAAAAAGATTATTATATTTAGCGTATAACTTTTTATTTAGACTCCTTTTTAAAAAACCAATCGCCGTAAATATTACTTTTTTAAAAGAATTTTTTAAAGATCATACTTAGCGTATAATTTTTTATTTAGATTCCTTTTTAAAAAACCAATCGTCGTAAATATTACGTTTTTAAAAGTATTTTTTAAAGATTTTATTACGTAAATTCGGTAAATATTTAAATGTATTTCCTTTTTGTCCACAAGTTCAAAAAACCAAACTCCATAAATAAATCATTAATATTGTTGAAATATATCTTAATCAATTATTTCACGAACTTAACAAATTCTAAATAATTTAACAATAACTAAGATATATTCAATTATTCTGATGTAAAACCACGACATAAACCAGAACCTATAAAAGCCCTAGGGAAATCAATTTTATATGTAAAAAAAAAAATTCAATTTAGTATTTACCTATTTTTATAATGAACATTGCATAACTATATTCTAATGTAAATTTACATTGAAATGTAGCAAATACTCATTTGTAACCTTAAAATGATTAAAAAAAAGATAAAAATTTTGAATGATTGGTTCATGTTAACTTAGATATATCTAGTTCTTCTGTTTAACATTACTTTTATATAATTTTATCATCATCCAGAAACCATAAAAATCATAGACATAATTTATTGTTATGAACTACTTTTGAATTCGTTTTGCATACATCATAGATGGACAAACTAAATCCACTTTAAAAATAATGGAGCAAATACTCATCCGTACTTGAAAATTCCATGTCAAATAGAATTCATAATTTTTGGTTCACTGGATACCTAGACCCAAAACTATCTATTTCTATTGTACTTTTTAATTCTTGTAAAAAAAAATTAACCAATTTTAAAATCTAAAATCACTTTGGCCGCATAACTTAAGCTTGCTTACAGAAAACAAAAAAGATAAAAATTTTTAATAATTGATTCATGTTGACTTGGATATATCTAGTTCTTTAGATTTAAATTTCTTTTATATAAATTTTATCATTAGTCAGAACACATAAAAGTCATAGACATAATTTACTGTTATGAAGTACTTTTGAATTCATTTTGCATACATAATTGATGGACAAACTAAATCCACTTTGAAAATAATGAAGCAAATGCTCATCCGTACTTTAAAAATCCATGCCAAATAGAATTCATAATTTCTGGTCCACTGGATACCTAGACTCAAAACTTTCTATTTCTTTTGTACTTCTTAATTAACCAATTTTAAAATGTAAAATCACTTTGGCCGCATAACTTAAGCTTGCATACAGACAACAAAAAAGATAAAAATTTTTAATAATTGATTCATGTAGACTTAAATATACTTATCATGAACACTCTGAGTGAATGTAACAGTTACAATCAAAATTAAAATTCATTGTCAGACATCAAGTTTATTTTCGAAAAAAGGTGGGATTACAAAACTTTAACAGTTCAAGTGTATTGGCTCAGAGCATATACATTTCTATGATGATTCTATGAAATTAAGCGATAATGCGTATGACAATGACATAATGTGCTGCAATCGCACCTTTTGCAATTTGCAAGTTGGGTGGATTATAAAAAAGTAATTTGCAAGTTCAACCTGACACACACACACACACACACACAAACACACTCATTCAGAAAAAACTTAATTTTTAATATTGCCAATATGCACCTCCAGCCATCAGGTCCTCAACACAACCACAGCACAATTATTATCAACTCACAGGGCACACCACAATAATTGAAAAATCTTTGATGATGATGATCATAGAAAGACTGTAGAGATTATTCATTTCATACTCTTTTATTGAAATTAAACAAATTAATAATTACAAATTCTACCACTTATTTAATATATAATGAAAATAAGGGTCTTCAGTACTGTTTTTTCTATGACAATCAATTATTTATAAAAAAGTTATTGTTCATATCACATTACAAGCTGCTCTGCTCAGCGGCTCCGCAGTCAGCTGTAGTCAGCTCACGAGTCAGCTGTAAGGAGCTGCTAATTGTCGCCTCATGGCTACAGGCTCGGGCCTACATGCCCCCGTCTGCCGCTGTAGGTAAGCAGTAAGAGTGAGACAGCAAAAATAGACACGCCCACCACATACGTCATGTCCGGTTAAGTCTACAGAGAGCGCAGGCAGAGAGACCGGATGCTCGAAACTGAAATCGAATTCCCTTGAGTACCGTGAGCCAAAGGAAAATCAGCGTTTCGAAAAATGAAACGTTCATAACATTCCAATGTGGGCTTTGTTTGGGATAATTTTTTTTTTAAATTACTCAATGGATCATCAGCTACGTGCGGGATGTATAATATAAATGAAATAATCATCCTAAAATAGTTTTTCTTTGAAGCGTCCTAACCTAAAACCAAAAATTAAAGTATATAAAGCCCTGCAGGCTTTCACGGCAGTCGGTTTGAAAAAAAACCAAATCGCCGTTAAAGCCCGATTGGGCTTTAGGATATTTTTATCTCGAATTCATCATTTTTTTTTAATTGCGCTGCGTGTATTGGCTTGTCACTACGTGTCAGCTGCTATATCAGCGTTGAGTACAGCTACATATACAGTTCATGTATACATCAAACGTTACTGTGAGCTGAGGCTTATAATCTTTGTTGATCTCACAGTTTGCAATTTATATGTACAATAAACCTATTGATAACTTCTTTCCAAATCAATGAATGAAATTGAAATCATATTACAACGATTTTTGGACGATAAATTTTACATTTTTCATTATAATTTTCGAAGTGAATGAAGCGTCGGTAAAACAGTGCGCAGCAGACGCAAGCACAGTGTGATGTTTCTTTCGTTGCTTCAATTCTATATTCTTCAAAACTAACGAAGAAACGTGATTCTTCGTTGATCCAGTTCTATATTCCTCAAAACTAACGAAGAACCGCGTTTCTTCGTGAGTTACACTTTCAATTCAGAGAGAACGAGAACAGAGGCGGTTCTCGTATAAAAAACTGTATTGGAATCGGGTTGGTTTACTTATTAGATTCGAGAAAGCTTGTTAAATTCTCTTGAGCTTAAAAAAGAGAATTTTTTTTTTTAAGGGTTTTCACTTTTCGTGGAGGGAGAAATGTTATATTCAACTTCTACTTATTTGCTAAAAACTATTTAAATTGTCTTTATTCAAGGAAGAGTAACTTCCCTCCCTAAGGAGGGTACATATTATGTGAGTCATCAGTATTATTAGGATGTTCTGAAAAACTCGACGTTAGGCGTCGCTAGTGTAAACTTGACTCGGCTCCCAGCAGTTTTGCATGGGAGCTGACGTATGACTGTGTGTATCGGTGAGAGATTCCACACGAACACACACACTGATACATCTGCTCCCATGCAAAACTGCTGGTAGCCGAGTCAAGTTTACACGAGCGACGCCTCACGATGAATTTTTCAGAACATCCTAATACATAGAGGTATTTATGAAATAAACAATTGCACATGCACTCGCTAAAATTCAATAGATCACTTGTACCGTTAAGCTCCTTATCAAAGTTATTGCTTCGCCATCGATTCACTCAGTCATAGATAAATTTACATACATACATATTTTCTTTCTTCTTTTTTTTTTTTTTTAAATATCATTTACAATTCCTTCGTGATCACAGCCAGGTTGGGATCACAGTCAGTTTTTGCTGAATGCTTAAGTCAGCTTGTAGTGCAGAAAAGCAATACATAGTACACAAGTCGTGGTTACAAAAGAAAAAAATAAAAATAAAAATAAATAAAATATAAGTGTACAAAGAGTAAAAAAATATATACATATACACATAAATTTCATCGGGGACGTGCCTTGGGAGGGTCCAGGCTAGCTCAGACAAAACATACAAGAAAAAAATGCAATAAACAAAAAACACACTAATACTGCCTGACCCCTGACAGGTGCTCCACATATATATTTCGGGACCACTTGATGGTATCACTGATCATGAGCCTCCTCATCATCTGTGCATAGGACGGACGGATGTTAAGGAGTCCCATGACCCGCTGGTTCCCAAGGTCCCAGCCGCCAAGGGCGCCGACGACGAACGCTTCCACTGCGACCGTGTAGCCCTGCTGTTGCAGGTTCTCAGCGAGCGGGCGATACTTAGTAAGTTTCCCTGCTCTTGCTTCGCAGAACCCCTCCATCCGGTTCTCGAACGGCACGGCTACATCCACGATCGTGATCTTCCTCTCGATCTCATTTCGGATCACCAGATCAGGCCGCAGTCTGGCGAACTCCTCGTCGACGCCCCTGATGGCTCGGTTTACCCTGATTCCCCCGGGGATGTTACTGGCCTTGGCGAGCCTGTCCAGGATCACATCGTGGCGTTTAGTTCGAGCGTCAGAGTGAACGCCGCAGTGCTGAAACACGTGAGGAAGAGTCTCGAGGTCACCGCACTTCCTGCATTGCCTCATCCCAGGAAGTTTCCAGCGCATGGTGGCGTTTCAACATACCACCCCCAAGCGAGCTCGGTGGACAAAGCGCCAGTCAGCGAAGCGGGTGAAACTGCCGGTGCGAAGGAAGTGATTGCTCACCGCACTCCGGCCAGTTACCTCGAGCACCTTGCCTTGATCTGGTTTGGCAAGAACTCTCTCCTTGTAGTACCCCACCAGTGCAGCCCTCAGTCTCCGCACGATTTGTCCACGAGCCATGGGCGGGATGATAATGGTGTTGTTGTCATCCCTGTTGCCTGGACGACGGCACTCCAACGAGAGTTCGGCACGCTTGGCAGTCCACCTCCATTTTAGACCCAAGACAAGGGACATCCGTCTGGCCGCGTTTCTGGCTCTCGACCATAGTGAGGAAGTGTCGCTTGATGATGGTCGAGCAAACCTTCCCTCCAGAGACCCCGACAGATAGTTTGCCATATCATTCTCATTGGCGGGGTGGCCCACTCGTTTGGATACAGTCTCCCGTAACGTGGACACGGCCACATTCGCCAGGCTCGTGTCCTTACAGCTCAAGAGCTTAAAGGCATGGTCGATGGTAAGAATATCGGCCATGTCTGCGAGTGGCAAGAAGCCCCCGCCCCCCATTGAAGGAGGGATGAAGACTAGCTCGGCGCTCGCACGTTGGGGGAGATTCATCCATCTCTTGGCAGTTCTTTTCAACTCTCTGTCGGCCTCCCTGAGGGGACCCTTCCTCACGTCTGACCCCCGCAGACAAAAGTCCATCCGTGGAAAAATAAAAGTAGCCACGGTCTCAAGTTTCTGCCAGGGGGCCAGCAGTGAACCATCGATCGCCCGGATGTCTGCTGTCAGCTCTTGTATGGTGGTGTATGGCGTCTGCCTGACCTGAAAGCCCGTTGGGGTGCCCAGGTGTTCGTAGCTTCACCACAGTCTAGGGCGCACATCACTTCGCCCTGTATGCTGAACTGCGTTCTCCTGACCGCATCAACACCCCTGCCTTTCAGATAGAGAGTGGCAGATTAGGAGGATTCTCATCGCCTCGGGCGAGTCCGCAATGAGGCCCATGTCATCTGCATGATCGAGGTCTGTAAAGACCTGTCCCGCCAGTTTGTAACCACCCCCCAAAGCCGCCACTGCCCTAGGAACAGGTTCCAGGGTGAGGTTAAAAACTATCGGGCTCATGGGGCAGCCTTGCTTAACGCCCGAGTCGATGGGAATGGGTTCGGTGATGCCGTCCGCTGTCATGATGCAGGTTGTCGCGCCATCATACGCTGATGCGATCAACTTCCTGATCGGCTCCGGGACCCGATGCTGCTCGAGGGCACTGAAGATAGAAGCGTAAGGGACCGAGCCAAAAACATTGGTGAGGTACAGCCACGCGACCACAACTTCCTTCCCTTTGGACTTCGCGTCGCGCAGAATCTCCTGCAGGATAAAATTATGTTCATGGCATGCCTCGTACAGGAGGAAGCCTTTTTGAGACGCGCTTATTCTTTTATTAGCCATGGCCCAGCAGGTGAGGCGATCGGCGACAAGTGAGGAGAGGAGTTTGGGGGTAGGTCGCCAGTTCCCGATTTGGTCCCTCTCGCTTTTTTTGAACAGCAACACAGTGTCAGAGTTTTTCCAGTACTGCGGTACTGCGCTCAGCCTAAGGCAAGCGTTGAAAAGTGCCGTCAGCACGTGACAACCCGGGTCAGTTTTCCTCAGATCCGCGTACCTGACGCCATCTGGCCCCGGGGATGAGTTACTCATACCCCGAAGCTTTTTGGCAACTTCGTCGGGTCTGAATGGACGAAACAAGTTGGCACAGAATGTATCTGCCAGAAGTGCTCTTCAACCTCCCGTACTGGTATTTCACAGTGTCGGGAGGGACCACCTAGCACTTCCTGAACCGCTTTCTTGCGGTTAGATTGATAGAGAGCCTGAATGTGCTTAGACCCCTGTACCCATACCGTCCAGTCATGACCTGGGACCTCCTCGGGAGCCAGCTGGCCCTGTGTGGCTGGCGTTACATCGTTGCCACCGCCATTGAACCCGGATCTCCTCAACCCACGACCGCCACGCCTGCGGACGTGGCGCCCCCAGTGGCGAGCACCCTGCCTCTCCCGACTCGTCATCCCGGATAAAAATACAGCAGCTTGGAGGGCAGCCTCCTCCAGCTGATGGGCATCACCCGCTAGATTCGCCAGTTCAACGAACGCTCCTTAGTCCTCTGTTGGACCGCGATTACGACCTCCTCGCTGGCTACGTTGGCGAAGGGCGTCCTGGATTCGAACTGGGCGCTCAACTGGGTCCTCCAGGGTTAATGCGGTGAGAGAGTCGGGAGGGGCAAGGCCTCCGCCCCGCGGGGTATGTTCAAAAAAGGTCGGTGGTGGGACTCTGTCCTCCGGGAATTCTGGCCCAAAAACAGCACCCGGTGCAGGAGCCGATTTTCTTCTGGCGCCACCCCCCGCGTCAGGTGAGACAGTGATTTGGGGGTCTCCTGAAACATCGACGATGGATACTGGCACGTCTCTGAAAGAACATAGGTTAGAGTCACGGTCACAGACGTTAAAAAAATTAAAAAAATTGTTTGTCAAAAAGTTAGGGAAACCTGCGTTGCTGTTATTGTTGCTGCTTCTTCCTCCTCTAGAAGAGCGCCTCGACGTCGTGTGCCACCCTGGTGATGATGGCGGGCTTACGGGAATATTCCTTTCTGGGCCCACGGCCACCGATGCGCCCTCAGGTTCTGCCGGCGATGCAGGTGTTGCCGCCTGTGATGGTGATGGTAGGACGACGGCAAACTGCGTTGACGGTGGCAGGTAGGGAGTCGCTGATATCACCGGGCTCTTAATGGTCGTCGTCGTCGTTGTGCACGTCGTGACCGTGGTGGTGGTGGCCGTCGACGGCAATGTGAGACATCAAGGGGATGGTGATGTGTGGCCGATCTGGGTGTCCGGCCCTGGCCCCGTAGGTGTTGCAAGGCGTCTCACGGCCCCCCCGGCAGAGCTGGTGATTAACGGCGCTGATGGCGACGACTCTTGCAGCGGCAGTGGTGGTGTTTTCCGCTTCCTGGTGACGCGTGTCCCCATGTCTCGGAGCATCGTCCTCCACTGGATGGTGGTGAAGCCTCCTTGTGGGCTGACGAGGCCTTGGCTCTGGCGGCCTCTTGTCTGAGACGTTTGGCTCTCGTCAGCCGTACCAGTGAAGTAAGTGTTTTAGCAGAGGACGGAGTTCAGGCTGCGAAGCTAGTCTCGCTGCTGCTGGGGCTGCTGTCGATGATGGGGACCCCTCTGGGGCCAACTGGTCTGGCCCTTGGCGCTGATGTTGTTGCTGCTGCTGTCACGACGGTCGTTGTGTCGTAGCCCGTGTCACTTCCCTTGAAGGCCCTGATCCATGACCAGATGGTTGGAGCGGGGGCCCCCAGCTCGCGACTTATTTCTGCACCTTTGCGGCCTTGTCGGTGTAGTTCGACCGCCTGGCCCTTGACCGCGTCCGAGCATCTTGTGCGCCTGCTTTTGTTCGGCGGGTGGACACTGGGCTCGATGGATGAGCACAGATGGGTCTGAGGGCGCGCTGGTGGTGGTGGCGCCCCACTCGTAGAGGGTGTGCGTCGTGGTAGTGAACGTGGGGCAAGGGAGACACGGGTGGTCCTGGTAGTCATCCTATCTACCACTCATTTAAATTTTGTCAGCTCTGCAGGGTCTTGGGCTGGAAAGTGGACAGGTGGCTCCGCCGGTAGACCAATCAGCAAAGGTGCTGCCACCTTGCGGGTCGGTCGGGCAGCTTCGTCGATGCTCCGTCGATATGTCGGTGCAGCCAAGAACTGAGGAGGCTATTTCCTGAGTAACTTCAAAACACTATACACCATACACAAAATTCATATCACAATCACCAGTCTAGAACAACACAATACAAAAAGGATGGTAGTCAAAATGAAAGTCACAAGTTTACATTTCACGATACAGAACAAAACATTGCACATTTTCGAATTAAAACGGAGCACCATTCCGGTGCTTGTTACTCCTTGTCGAGCAGACGACTCCTTCACAACTTCTACTTATTTGCTAAGAACTATTTAAACTGATGTTAAACTTTTGTAAAAGTACGTTCATCCAAGATAGTGCCTTGACTTGTGTTAGAATTTAACGAGAGTTATACCTTATTTGAGATGCAATAGTCGTAATCATAGTTTACGACATAGGCCGCATCACAGTCAACCAAATAAGGGTTAGCTGGGGGAGCCTCTATTCCTCAAAACAGGAGGGACCACAAAACGTGAGAACATGTGGTTCGAACGTTAGCATTTGGTCGCCAAAGCATTTCGAATAAGGAAGCGTGGTTCGAATAGTTTTTCACTTTGCAAATGTTTTCTTAGACAAATGTACTTCACTTTTTAACTGTCAATAGAACGAAAGGCATCCTGAAATAATTTTAAAATTCTTGTTGTAATATTATTGAAAAAGTATTAAATAAATAAATTCTTTCAATCACTAAACCATTGTATAAATTGATTGTTTCGATAATTTCGGAACAAAAGGATCTATCACAAGCTTACAAGAGAAGCTCTTTAAGTGTTCAGCTCCAATCGGTACCGGGTCAGGCGCAAAATTTACTTCTATCTAACCAAAAAAAAGGTCTAATAGATCCGGCATCCTCGATCTTTGATATTTTTTTACCCGACCCTTAAAGACTGCGATTTTATGCGTTAAAAAAGTCATTTTTGGTCATCATATATGATGACTCACTCTATAGAGTGAGACTGTTTTTAATTTTCTTTTATTGATAAAAAAATTTTAATTAACAGTATAACCAAGTTAATTTATTCATTTAAAAAGCTTTTTTTTATATTTATATATTTTTATTGATAAAATTTTATCAAGCTTATCTGTCTAATTCGATCTATTTTTTCAAGAAGTACAAAACTTAGTTTACTGTGGCATTTTACACCTCTCACATTTTCTTTTAGAATATTCTACTAAATGTTTACTTATGAAAAATTTTTCATATACTTTTCAGGCAATTTCATTTTATATTGAAGTTTAGGTAGTCTTTAAAATATTTCTTAGGAATATTTTTTAATCAAAAATTTTTAGAATTAGTTATAAGGGTCATTCCACGCTAAAGTGAACCTCAGTGGTAATTTTCTTTTTTTGATTATGGAAAATGTAATGAAATTTTTGAGTGGATATTATATCAGTAGTTACCCATGATCCCCGGGAAAAATAAAAAATGTTCCCCAGGAAATTTTTGTCGGCGAAAAAAAATGCAGCGTCGCGTCGGAAGGGTAACCGGAGACTGACCGTGGCACAAAGTCTCCGAGCAGTGTGTACCTGTTTGATGCTAACCCGTCAAGGTCACAGAGTAAGAGTAGTGATGGAAGTTAAAAAAAAAAAACACAGTTTCATTTTTTATTTAGACACATAGTAATTTTTTTTCATTTACTTGTTTTTCATTAGACAAACATTACTCTGATACTTTCTCTTCTTTTGTTCCGAAACTTCTTCTTCTTCATCATCGTCCGAGTCTTCTTCGTTGGCCGATGAATCCTCATAGACAGCAGCAACGCGAGTAGCCTTTGCTGTGGAGTGAAATAAAAGTAAAATTTTATTTCTTTATACTATAATTTTTGTAAGCAAAAAAAATAATAATAATAATGTTAATGTTAAAATTAGTGGCTTAAAGAACATTTATTAATTTATATTTGTTACAGAATAATATAATTATAGAAACCGACATTCTGACGTCTCGATAGCGGTCTACCGAGTGGCGTGCACGTAACAACTTAACGCCTGTATAAATACTCTTTCTTAAAGTACGACTAAGCATTTACACTCATATACATAGTTCAATGCTCGGAGGAATTTCTCCTGTCAGCATTTCATCATTCAATCGTACAAGCATAAATTTGCTCTTATTTCAACACACCTCCTTAAATTTATGATTTACAAATTTTTCTTTCCAATTATTCGTAATTCGTTCCGGAATTTTCAAACTTATTGCGTCCGAGCGCTTTAGTTAATACGTCAGCGATATTATTTGCTGACTCTACTTTTACAATTTTAATCACACCTTTCTCATAACATTCATTTACAAAGTGATAATGTATTTCTATGTATTTTGAATTTTTAGTTAAATTACCAAATTTTGCAATAGCTATCGCTCCAGAATTATCTTCATACACATTAATCGGTTTTTCGAACACAACACTAAAATCTTTCAATAGATTTTTCACCACTTTTATTTCACTCACTGCTTCTGATAAAGCCACATATTCAGCTGCTGTTGAAGATTTAGTTACACTTCCTTGTTTTCTTGATTTCCAATAAATCACATTTCTAAACAATCTTACAATATAACCAGTAGTAGATTTTCTATCTACCTTATCACCAGCCCAGTCAGCATCAACAAAGCAGTCTAACACGTCTGCATTTAAATTTCTTTCATACGTTAATTTAAGATTTCTTGTCAAATATAAGTACTTCAAAATTCTCAACGCGTATTTATAATGAGTTTCATCATAGCTATTTTGAAATCTACTCAAATAATTCACGGCAGAACTTATATCAATTCTCGTACTCGTGCTAATAAATAATAATGCACCGATCAAGTTTCTATATTTTACGTTATTTGATGCTGGCTGTGCAGGTTCTACACTTAAATTTTGTTCCATAGGTGTATTATACAATTTCGCATTTACAATATTATATTTTCTGGCCAATGACTCTATATAGTCACTTTGGTCCAGTGTCATATTACATTTTTCATAATCATAATTAATGTTTATTCCCAAATAAGTGCTCACTTCACCCAAATCTTTCATAGAAAATTTATTTGATAATTTATTTTTAATTTGTTCAATCCTTCTCTTATTTTTTCCACAAATTAATAAGTCATCAACAAATAATATTAAATAAATTTTTCATTCTTTTCACACTTTACATATAAACAATAGTCACTCTCGCTTCGTTAAAATCCTAGTTCCTTCATAAAATCATCAAAACATTCATACCAAGTTCTCGGGCTCTCTCTCAACCCGTATAATGCTTTAATTAATTTGTAAACTCTATTTGAACCGTCTTGATAACCCATTGGTTGTTTTACAAATACTTCTGACTTTACGAAACCATTTAAAAAAGCTGTTTCTACATCCATCTGGATAATCAATAAATTATTTTGGCAACAAAAGGATAATAATATTTTCAATGTTTGAATTCTAGCTACTGGTGAATACAAATCTTCCCGTACTTCAGTTTGTTGGAAGCCTCTAACTACAAGTCTAGCTTTTTTTCGGTTATCAGATTTTTTTGTGAATACCCATTTTAAATCTAGAATCTTCTTATCTCTATCTACTAATTTCCACGTTTTATTTTTCATCAAACTATTCATTTCCCTATCCATAGCTTCTTTCCATAAATCATTTTCCTCGCACTCTACTGCCTCCTCGTAGGTAGAAGGGCTATCTGCGCTAACTACATTTACATAAACGTAATTTGAATCTCTATTTATCCCATACCAATCTGGTTTTTTTCTTGCTCTTTGCGGCCTATCTAAACGATTTTCATTTAACTCAACATTATCATGGTTACTCTCTTCTTCAGCAGAATCTACCTTTTCCCTACCCTCGTTGGATTCAGTGTTTTGAATTTCATGACTTAAAGTTTCATCATGCTCGTAATCACTGTTATCATTGCCTCTAAAACCAATAAAATTTTCATCATTTTCAACTATATCAACATGTCTGGCTCTAACTATTTTACCGTTTAACAAAACTCTGTATCCAACGTGGTCGTAACCAAGTAAGATCCCTAAATCGGCCTTTCTATCCCATTTGGTATTTCTTTTATTTTCGGGAACTCTCACAAAAACTTTACTCCCATATAAACGTAAATTTTTCAAATTAGGTTTCTTCCCGAGGAAAATTTCATAAGATGTCTTATTTTCAATCGTATTTGCGATAGTTCTATTTTTTAAATAAGCTGCGGTTTTAACTACCTCCGGCCAGTATCTACGATTCACGTTTGCATCAAAAAATAAACATCTCGCGGAATCCATAATCGTCCTATTATATCTTTTCGCCGTCCCATTTAATTCATGCACGTTAGGAGTACACGGTTCAAGAAAATTCCCTTTTTCTTTTATTAAATTGTAAATATCGCGATTTAAATATTCTCTTCCATTATCACATCTTAACTTTTTAATTCTTTTCCCGGTAAGATTTTCAACTTTATTAATATAATCCACGAAACAATTAAAAACATCCGACTTTAATTTTATTGTGTAAATCAATGCACATTTACTATAATCATCAATGAAAGTTAAAAAATATTTTGAATCATCATAACCCGTTGTATTATGCGGCCCATTTAGATCTGTATGTACCAACTCTAAAATCTCGGTGGCTCTACTTCTATTATTTTTGAAAGATAAACTATGCATTTTATTCTGTATGCACGTCCCACACTTCAAATTTACTGACTCTAATTTTTCTGGTAACCCATCGACCAATTTATTCTTACACATTTCCTCCAAATATTTAAAATTTACGTGACCGAAAATTCTATGAAACCTTTCTTTCTGTGTCATGTTTTTGTTAATTTTCTCCGACAAATAACACACTCTCACATCAAAATAACTACTTATTTTATACAACCCATTTTCTTTGCAAGCTACTGCAATTAAAGTATGATTACTATTATATATTTTCGACGTATTTCCGACAGACATTATTTTATTTTCATTCGTAATTTTCGCAAAACTCAACAAGTTTTTATCCATCTCACCTACATAAAATACATTGGATATTTTTGTTTTATGCTTAATCCCGTTCACTTCAAAATAAGTTTAAATTTTACCAACTTTCGTGCCTTTCAAAATTCTACCGTCACCAACCTTGACATTAATTGGCTTTTTCAAAACTATAGATTCACAAAAATAGGATTCATCATTAATAATGTGGTCTGAGCAACCACTGTCTATTTTATTTGTATCACAATTATATATATCAATAACATGATTATCGAATTTATCACCGTCTGTTAAATGCGCAAAAAAAGAGTTTTTCACCTGATCATCCGTACTGTCGTTTTCGGTGTTACTATACCTCGCGTTGTGTTGAATTTCTCTATCGTTGCGGGGCTGCCAGTTCCTGCCTCCGCGATTTGAGTGTTGTCGACTACCTCTGCCGCCGCGACCTTGAAACTGCTGAGACTGCGGCCGTTGTTGCTGTTTCTGCTGTGGTGCTTCTTGTGCACCTCCTTGCCAAAATGTATTGTTGTTTTTGGTCCACTTGTTTCTTCAATTTTTCTTCAAGTGTCCGGGCTTACCACACCCATAGCATGTGAATTTATTTGAACTTTCTGCTTGAAATGCACTACACTTTTTCTTGTTTGATTCACTCAAGTTTCAGGTTTCCCACATGCTTATTTTATTTTTTAAGAACTCACAATTTCTATCCTCTGTTGATAGAGCATCTACCAGATCTCCAATGTAGCTTAAGGATTCTGGCAAAGTTCTCAGCATGTAATTTAATTTTTCTGCCTCGGTGACTTTTCCTCCAGCATTTTTTAAGTCATTTATAGTCTTCTCAAAATCACAGAAAAATGTACTTGAATTATCATAATTTTTTAATTTCATCTGATCGAGTTTGTTTCTTACACAGATTTGCATTGCTGTAGATTCTTTTAGATACATTTTGTCAAACTTCTGCATTATTTTCCGAGCAGATTTTCTCTCTTCTTCGCTCAAAAATTCTAATTGATCGTTACTTATACTGCAATAAATGTAGTTTATTGCTTTCTCGTTCATGTCGGACCAATTTTCTTGTGAATCTGATGTCAAAGCCTCTCGAACTGCTGGTTCTGCACACTTTTTTGTTTTCAAGTATTGGAGTATCCTTATTTTCCAAATGCTATAATTCCTTCCATCAAAGATATGGAGTCTTGCGTCTTCGTTTTGCGACATAGTTAGCTCTTTAATTAGTTTATCTTTATGTTCCAAATTAGCACTATGACGGTTTTGAATTTCTTCAATTTGAATTTTTCCTACTTTTCTTAAATCACTTTCATGTACGTCCGCATACACTGCTTGTATTTAATATTTTTGCAGAATATCTATTATTTCACCCCTTGACTTTGTCGCTACAGTATTTTCTTCCTTTGTGCCTTTACAAAGTCTTTTTAGTTCATCTGTATTGAAATATTGCAAGATTTTTCTAGGTGGCAATTTACTTGAAGTTTTTATTAAATCTTCCTTTGGCACTAAATTTATACCTGCCAAGCTTAATTCATTCAAGCACTGATTTTCTTTTTCTTATAGGCTCATTTAAAATTCTTTCCAAACCTCTTCACGTTCGAAGTAACGTGGTTTCTCAGTTTCACTTGAGAACACTTTAAAATAGTCACTTTTCCGTTTTCAAAAACTACGCGCTCTTGCTACCATGTTAAAATTAGTGGCTTAAAGAACATTTATTAATTTATATTTGTTACAGAATAATATAATTATAGAAACCGACATTCTGACGTCTCGATAGCGGTCTACCGAGTGGCGTGCACGTTACAACTTAAAGCCTGTATAAATACTCTTTCTTAAAGTACGACTAAGCATTTACACTCATATACATAGTTCAATGCTCGGAGGAATTTCTCCTGTCAGCATTTCATCATTCAATCGTACAAGCATAAATCTGCTCTTATTTCAACAGTTAATAATAAATTGTGTTACGTGACGCAACATTATTAATATAGTCAAACATTAAAATAGTTGAAACGACCAAAGGAAAAAAGTGTTAAATCAGCATACGTTCCCAGGGAGTCTAAGCTGTCTAATCAGCACCTTTGGATTGAGGTGAGGAGGGGACAGCCGGGCTCTTGGGAGACGTATGCTGGAGGAACAGTTCAGTACGAAGTTGAAGTAATAAAACATCCTGTTTTAATTTAGTCTAATATTTTTATATTATAGTTAGGAAGTAATAGCGCGTCGTTTTAATTTTAATATAATATAATTTTATATTCTAATTACTATATAACAGTGTGTCGGAGTTTCTTATTTAAATTAACATCATTTATATTATATTTCTAATTGTGACCAAGTGAATAATAAAAAAAAAAAGACCTAAACAACCGTGCACGTTCATTACCAGTCACCCTATTTCCAGGAGAGAGAGGAGAGAAAGGAGAGAACAGGAAGTAAGGTAAGGTCTCAAGTAATAAAACGTTAGTCCTAAGATCTCTCCCTTGTTTTTTTTTCCCTCTTCGGTAACTATAGTTAATTTCCCGTCCCCACACGAGGGGAGCCTTCTGCCCCCGGTTTCCACTCCTACCCGGGTCTGCAAAAATTAGGAGTAGGTGTAGATGTCCACGGGGGTTACCGACGAAACATCCAGGCGACAAAATATCCGCAACAAAACATCCGCGACGAATTATCCGGGCGACCAAAAATCCGACGACAAAAAATCCGACGACATATCTCCGGCAAAACATCCGCGGCAAAACGTCCAACGACAAAATATCCACGACAATTAATTCGAACTATTTTATATTAAAATATTCGAACTAGATTTTGATTGGAACTAATTTTATGGCGCGCCTCTGCGGGGGCCCTTCGGGGCCCACGGCGCGCATTGTTTTAAAAAATAACCCGTTAGTGTTTTATTAAAAATCTATTTTTTTCTTACGTTTGTATTAATTCACTGTTCAAAATCAAAAGAAACTTCATAATAACTATTTCCCCCCGAACTTGAATTATATGATATACTGTATATGATCACTTGAATTATATGATATACTGTAGAATGTTTGTAAAAAAAATTGTAAAGTTAAATTTGTTGTAATAATAAAAGTGTTTGAAATAAAGATTTGTTATAGTTATATTAAAAAAATAAAATTTTTGTGTCTATTATCTGACGTTTTGTCGTCTGACGTTTTGTCCCGCTCCCATATTATACAGTTATTTTGACTTCAGATATTATGTCGCAGATATTTTGATTTTTGATGTTTAGTCGCAGATATTTTTACATTGGATGTTTAGTCGCAGTTATTTTGTCATCCGGATGTTTTGTCGTTTGATTTTTGGTCGCCCGGATAATTTGTCGCGGATGTTTTGTCGTGGATATTTTGTCGCCAGGATATTTTGACCCATTCCCGTCCACGGGGACATCTAACAAATGGTAGCAGAACGCGTAGTTCAGGCCCCCCGCGAAAATAAAGTTTTAGAATAGTTTAGGGGTAAAATTTTGATTTTTTCGAAGTTAAATTTTTCTGTTGCCAGGACAGTGCGTAGGCTACTGTTCTGTAGAATAAGTCTAGGTTAAGTCAGATAGAAATAATTTTAATAATATAGTTAAATAATATAAAATCTTTGTACTGATAGACAGTCTAATTGAAAAAAATATAAAGTAGGATAAAAGTAATAATTTCGTGCGCGAAAAAGGCTCCGATTACCATCCGGTGACGGAGAGTATTTTTAATCTGCTGACGATGATGCACGTGCAGTCGTTGTAGCAGTTTGAAGAAGAAAAAATTTATTCGCGTTGTCGTGAATATTTTTGAAGTAATTTTTTATTTTTTATAAATTATTTAATTTACTAAAATAAATTTAAATACTAAGTTCGATTAATACCTTAAGTTCATAAAGTTTTCTCTTCTAAATTAATTTTAGCAATAAAATTATAAAATAAAAGAAAAAAGGTAATAATAACAATAATTTTAATAATAAAATCATAAATTTTTGATTATTAAGATTAAATTTTTATCCCTAGTAAATAGTTAATAATCATTAAGAAATAGTGAGTAGCTATAGTAGTCGCGAGGAAGAGGAGCGCGCTAGTAAGCGCCGTTTCACTCCATTCTCTCGTTCGTATCCCCTCCTCGCCGCGCAGTCCCCGCTAGAGTCGTTGCACGGTGTGTGGGGAGCCGCGGCAGCTCCTATCGGTCTTCTTCTTTGTGCTGCTGTCCGCTTATCGGCGTTTCACTTCATTCTCTCGTTCCGAGCGCTAAGTTGACCAAATAAGCGGACAGCATACTTCCAAGGACCTATATTATTTCTTTCACCTGCATTTGACCAAGACCTACAATTGTGACCAGAGCCCTTTGGGGTTAAGACCAAATATTGACCGGTGCAGTACATCTGTACAGTGAAATCCCCGCACTCGTTGAATTTTGCCTCGACAGCACATAACTAGTGCCGAGAAAATTCTGATAAGGATTCGCCTATTACAATAACAAGCTCCATACCTTAAATATGAAGCAAGGCGAAACGATAGGAGGATTTAGGGACCAGATCCATATCCTCCTCAGATGCGCACGGACAGCGCTAAAAGAAGAAAAAAAGGCAGAATACCACGACAAGATGATGGTCCCACTGACAGAGGCAGCGGTAGACATTGTTATCAAAGGGCTCCCGGCAGACCTTAGCCAGTGGGTGGACAATATCCGACCTACTACATTAGAGGAGGCCTATGAAGAGGCAGTGAGATTGGAGTCCAGGATGGACGCCCGCATCATTCCAGACAGCCGACGAAGATCAATGTATCGACAGCCTGAAGGTCGGCGAGAAGGACCCCGCCCTGGAATGGACGAAAGAGCGACCTACGTTAGTTAGGTGCAAGAGGGGGATGAGGCGAGCGGGTGGTATGCGTGGCCTGATCAAGGAGAGTCACAAGACCCTACCGAACAGTGGCAAGAACAGTTCCCGCCAATGATAGAACAGCCATGTGAAGTCTACTATCAACAACCCCCACCGATGTACGGACCTCCGCAGCCAAATTACGCACGGGCCGGACAAAACCCAGCACAGACCGGACCCCCTCCACACCAACAACCGTATTTGCGACCTCCGGTGCCCCACATGCAGATACCGCAAGGGTATTGGTCAATGCCGCACAGTTACAGTTATGGACCCCCTAGAATGAACTATCGACCAGCCGCACCGCCGCGGCCCCAAACGTATGACCCTGACAGAAGTCAGACGTATAAAACCCTAATAAACGCGGGCCCTCGATACGGAGGACCGCCGCAAGGGCCTCGTATGCAGGGCCCGGGAGGCCAACCCAGGTTCATGAACCCAGTGCCGATGAACCGTACCCTGATGATACCTCCGGTGCAGTGTCAGCCAGTTCACATGGAGGAAATAAATCTGCGACCTACACCCCAGTACCAGCAGAATTTAAACTGGACAGTGGCTCGCCCGGACATGGTAGCGAGCCAGCCTCAAGGAATTTCTGGACCGATGATGAACCATCCCGGGCCGACACAGAACGCCCAGACCTTGCAAATTCAAGCCCGCGGACCCCCGCGATCCACTTTGCTGTCGGCTCGGACTCTACAGAACTCGGGATAGATCCAGATCCCGGTACGCACATTAGGGTATATCTCCCTCAAGAACGGAGGCATCTTGTACTCATGCTGGACACTGGTTCCGCGGTCAACTTGATCAAACTTCAGACCCTACATCCAGATGCCCAGGTAGAGACCGCAGCTGCCATCCCTTTGGTGGGAATCGCAGCTCAGGAAGTGATGACCCTAGGAATAACCTGGATACCTATTGGGGACCAAGAGACACTTTTCCATGTAGTGCCAGACCAATTCCCCATCCGGTATGACGGTATATTAGGTCGGGTATTCCTCAAACAGAATGAAGCGGTAATATCTTACTACAAAAATAAGATAATGATCAGTGGGGATGTTATGAACCCAATACCTTTCCTTGACTCCGAAGGTTATGGAATAATTGACCAAGAGAGAGGACTTAGGCCTAGAGAAGCCACACAAGAGGAAGTTCATAAGGTAGAGACGAGAACGCTTGCATCTCCACCGGCCGGACCAACGCCCCCTGCGGCGACAAACCCTTCTCCTAGAAAATCCGAGATCACCCCCACTCAGGAGGCCGAGGTTCCGCCCAGCAGATGGACACTGAAGAAGAGATGCCGACAAGTTATCCAGGTCAACCTGATCAACCCAAACGTGAGGGTAGGGTATCTACCTGCCCTTAGCAACACACCAGGAGTGTTTATTGGAAATGCACTTGTCACCAACGAGGATGGATGCTGCAAGGTCCTGGCTGTGAATACCACGGAAGAAGATGTGACGATTGAAGTAAATCCCCATGAGCTCATTCCCTGTGAGTATGGTGCGTCACCGTTTGATACAGATTCGGAAACGGAGCCCGAGTGTGAGAAAATAACGGACGAGAGGGAGAGAATACGTCGCGTATTAGAAGCATTGGACACCGAACAGCTGAACGAAGAAGAACGGGACCAAGTTCATCAGATAGTTCGAGAATACCATGATGTGTTCCTGATACCCGGGGACAAGTTGTCCTGTACCGATATGGTAGAGCATGAGATCCCTACTGAGGACAACATCCCCGTGCACACCAAACAATACCGTCACCCTCCTGTCCATAGAGAGGCGATGCAGGAAGACATCGCGAAGAAACTTCACGACGACATCATCGAACCCTCGACGTCTCCGTACCAGTCAACTGTTTGGATTTTACCCAAGAAAAGAGACAGCCAAGAACGCCCAAGATGGCGGATGGTTGTAGACTTCAGGACCCTTAATTCCAAGACAATAGGGGACGCCTATCCGCTCCCCTGCATTGCGGGCATCTTGGACCAGTTAGGCGACTCAGTGTACTTTTCTACGTTCGATCTAGCCAGTGGATTCCACCAGATTCCCATGAAACCCAGTGATAAATCCAAGACGGCGTTCTCGACCATCACGGGACATTGGCAGTTCAAGAAAATGCCTATGGGTCTTAAGAATGCACCTGCTACATTCCAACGTCTCATGGACCGAATATTGCTAGGCCTCCAGAACGTCGAGATGCTAGTCTATCTGGACGATATTATTTATGCCAGTAGCCTCCTCGACCACCTTCGCAAGGTGTATTTATTGTTTAACCGATTGAGAGGCGCGAAATTAGTGTTACAACCGGATAAAGTTCTATTCCTCCGGAGAGAAGTCGCATTTTTGGGACATATAGTGTCCGAAAAGGGATGTGAACCGAATCCTGAGAAGGTCAGTGCGATGAACAATTTCCCTCGACCGCGCGTTGTGACCAATATCCGTTCATTCACCGCCTTGGTTGGATATTACAGACGATTCATCAAAGATTTCAGTAAAATTGCAAAACCTTTGTATGACCTGACGAAGAAAGATACGAAGTTCGTCTGGACCGAAGCTCAAGAGAAAAGTTTCAACTTGCTAAAACAGAAACTTTGCGAGGCCCCGATCTTGCAATTCCCAGACTTTAATAAAAAATTCACCCTTACCACTGATGCTTGTGAATATGCTGTGGGAGCTGTCCTTACTCAAGAAAAGGACGGATTTGACCACCCAGTTGCTTACTTGTCCCGAAGTCTAACCGGAGCCGAACTCAACTACAGCACCACGGAGAAAGAATGTGTAGCGGTGTTACATGCATTTCGTAAGTTTAGAACTTATTTGCTAGGTAGACGGTTCCTACTGATTAGTGATCACGAACCTTTGAGTTGGATGCACAATCAGAAAGACCCTGGAAAAAGAATGCTCCGGTGGATGTTGAAGTTCACTGATTTTGAGTACGATTTTAAGTACAAGTCGGGTAAGCTCAACCGCAATGCGGACGCGCTATCCCGAAATCCGGCAGACCGACCTCTACCTGAAGATGAGATCAACACCACCCTACCCATGATCAAGATCCTGGTCATAGAGGATAAGAGCGAGCGAGAACGGGCAGAAGCTCAAAAGTTAAAACAGGTAGGTAAAAGAACACCAAGCGGTCGAGTCGTCACGAACGCTCACCCTAGCACTTCGGGAACGAAGCCGGCACAACCCGAATCCCAAGTACCGGGTCAAAGTTCCCCCCCCCGCCGCGACAAGTTTGGGCGAAGTCAGTGGATGAAGGAGTAAAGCCCCGTCGTGGTAGACCACCTGGATCCAAGACCAATAAGAACCCACCTGTGTTGGACCACAGTGGGGTGGCCCAACGCACCAGATCCAAACAAGCTCGTCCATCAGGGAGGGCTAGTTCGTTACCACCACCCCCGGAACTAATACGAATACCCCCACACCTGAAGGATTGTTTCGATTCCAGAAAATCCGAGACATCCAAATCCGAAGAGAAGGATGACCGTGAAGTCGGTCAAGCAAGAAAACCTGAATCAGCTTCGGGAAGCCAGACCATGGATTCTTTTAGCGAATCGTTGGATGGAGGAACACCAATTATCGACCTCAAAAATAGTGGTCTACGAGATGAAACCACTGAACCCTCCTCGGGAGAGGAGGAGCGCCACGATAGTAAAGGGTCAGGCAGTGAGTGCGCCGTTACGGAGGTGAGTGCAGTCACTCCTAGTGAAACCGAGACCGTTGATGCGACCGACACGCCGGAAGAGACCTTCGAGGCCTCACGAACATCGGTCAGCTTACAAGATTTGCAAGAAAGCAGTGACAAGCTCAACCAAAGCCTGCTCGAACATTACGAGCGTACCAATAACTGGTACGGGCTACCTAATCGCGAAGATGACCAATGGCCAGCACACTTCTCCGACGGAGACGAGAAGGTAAAATCTAATGAGGAGACCAACAAAACCCGCTTCTCGGAAGGGGAGGAGGTAAACGAAGAACTCCGAGACATCCTCAACCAGGCCGACCCCTATGATGACGAGAACCTAGATGACAGTGTCATGCACGAGAGAGTTCAGAAACTCATAGCCAGCGCCAAAGCGACGACCGACCGCGAGCTGAAGAGACGCACCTCTGCCCCTTCCGATGTAGACACCGATGATGAGGCTGACGAAACGGCGGACAACGAGGAAGGGAGGCCGATTCCTCCGAGAAATGGCCGAATCGGAAGGGAGTTTCAGTAGGTTACAAACCGGAAACCCCGAAGGGTTGTAGCACCCCTCAACCGTTCGCGTCGAAGGTGCGATGGTCCACACCTCCAGATCTGGATACCATACTGGAGGAAAAGACGGACAATCCTGTGGAGCTGGAGTTCAACAGGGCTACAAGAGAGAGTCTACCCCTTTTCCTTCCAGAAATAACGTGGACACAAAGAGACCCCCCGGATCATAGTAACTGCTGGGACCCCGATAATCAGAATTCATCTTTCAGTGACAGCTCTTCGACCCCGTCGCCTAATTTCCGTGAACAGCCTACTGGGAAAATCATGAGAAGCAGGAATTGCCTGACCTATAAAAGGGACAATCTCGTACATTTTATGTCAAAAGATTGTGTCCCAAATGGACCGATTAGTAGGCTGCTCATAGACCTGGACGCCATCAACCAAGCAGCACTCCGACAGAAACGCCCTCGGAGAGGACAGATTATGATTACTCCTTAAAAGAATCATAATATTCTGTCCCTGATCGTGAAGAACCATTATTATGACCCGTTGGACATAGCCACCGTCCGAAAATGCCTGGAGGGTCTGAGAAGTGTGTTACAAAAACGAAACCTCAGTGGGTTCCGAATAGCCCGGAAAGGCGATTTATCCGACCAATTGGAACCGGGAGTCTTAGAGGAGCTTTTACGAGATATCTTCACTCAAAGCCCGTTCGACATAACTCTCTGTTTTGGTACCGTAACGATGCCGGAGGAAGCTCAACGCCCAGAAATCATCAAACTTTTGCACAACAGTCTTTCCGGAGGACATAAAGGCGTCAATCAGACGTATCAGAAGATCCGTGAAAGGTATTATTGGAAGGGCATGAGAAATGATGTGCTCGATTATATCAGACGGTGTGGAACCTGCCGGGAGAGAAAAATAAACCGGTGTAAAACTAGAGAGGAACTAGTGCTCACAGACACACCCATCGAAGCCTTCGACAAGGTCTCTTTAGATACAGTCGGGAAGTTGAGAACAACCCCGTCAGGCAATCAACACGTATTGACCATGCAGTGTAACCTCACGAAGTATGTCATCGCCGTTCCAATTCCCGACCTGCGCGCCAGTACAATTGCCGATGCGTTAGTTAGACAATTGATATGCCAGTTTGGAGCGCCGAAAGCGATCTTGTCGGACCGAGGTAAAAGTTTTCTCTCCACGTTAATCGACGAACTTTTAAGGTTATTTAAAGTGCTCCGTCTTACCACTTCCGGTTATAGACCACAGACGATCGGAAGTTTAGAAAGAAGTCACGCTCCTCTCATGGATTTCATCAGATCATATTCAGAGAAATATAATGACTGGGATCGATTAATCTCTTTTGCCACCTTCACCTATAACACCAGTGTGCATACCGCCACCAACTTCACACCCTTCGAGCTGGTATACGGTAGGGTAGCACGATTCCCCATTAGAATTCCTAATGAGGAGAAGTTACGGACCTATAACTTATACCTGCGCGATCTGATCGTACGGTTGGACGAAATGAGATTCATTGCGGGAGAAAAGGAAATCGCAGGAAAATTGAAGACCAAGGAAAGATATGACCGAAAGACCAAAAAGTTTTGTGGGAAACCGGGCGGGTACGCCTGGGTTTTGTTGGAACCCCGCATCTCCAAGTTCGATAGCTACTATAAGAAGCCGTTGAAAATTGTGGAGATAGTGGGCCGAAACAATGTGATTCTAGAATTGCCTAACGGCAAAAGAATCCGTAAGCACATGGACAAGCTCATAGGCGCCCCGTCCGACCCCGAAGGGTCGGAAAAAAAATGATTAATATTTCTTTTGTATGATTACAGATGATAGGACTACTCTTCTTATTCATAGGTGGAATACCCCTTGTAAAGGAAGAAGAGACCTATAATTTGACCGAATTCCAAACCAACCCAGGTCTCTACTATGAGAAGGTGGGGAACGTTCACCTTCGAAGAGCCAATTGGAAGCTGATCGTTGCCGTGGAGACCGAAAAACTACTGAAAGACCATGAAGTATGGGACCGAATAGCTGCTCTCACACTAAGGTGCCATAATCACGTGGAAAACCAACCTTGTGAGGGAGTGGTTGACCTAGAATCTCTGACCAATGCTTACCAAACTCTGGAAAGTTTAGACCAAGAGATCGACGACCGAATGAACGACCTAAAGATAGAAACCATGACAGAACCCAAAGCAGTTCCGTCCCAACGGAATAAACGGATGGCCCCGTTTGGAATTGTTGGCACCCTCGGCGAAAGCCTGTTTGGACTTGCCACCGTCGATGGGGTAGAGCTAGCCCATCGTGAAATTGATCAAGTCCAGCAAGGCCAAAAACAACTGATAGCTCTACAAAAGGAGCAAGTACACATTGTGACCGGCGCTTTGACTGAACTTCACAACGAAACTCTGGCACAAAGGGCAAAGATCCAAAAAGTAGAGGCTGTCCTGGCAAACCTGAGCTCGTCGCAATTTCTTATGGGAATACACGCTCAGTGTCAGAATATAGGCCGTCATCTACAGCAATTGATCGAGGCTCGTCGAAAGTTGTTGCAGATATTGACCATGGGCCAAAAAGGGGAACTCGCCCCTGGACTGATTCCAACGGAATTTATGAATCAAATTCGTAACGAGATTGACAAAGCCACTAAGAACCTCGCCCTCCCCATACCTGAGAAACGTTGGTGTTTGGACGAAGTAGCAAGGATCTCCAAGGTCGATATCGTCAACAGTCGAGGAAGACTGCTGGTATATGTTCACCTACCACTAGTAGACCAAACTACTTATGAACTATACCAGATACATTCTCTAGCGGTGCCACAACTCATCAGCACGGGAGTCGACGGGACTGCGTATATTGAACCGTCTCATCGATATCTTGGAGTTAGTGAAGATCAACTTCAATACTTCAAATTTAACCAAGACGACCTTGGGAAATGTCAAAACCTATATGACGGGTCTCTTTGTAACCCTGAGATGGGAATCTGGAAGAGTTCGTATATACCGAACTGTGAAATCACCCTCTTCCTCAGACCAACGCCGGAAACATTGAAGTTGTGCGACGTAAGGTTTCACCCACAATTCCTGGACCAATGGAGTTACTTAAAAACATCGGGATCATGGTTGTTCTCCATCGCCGAAGAAAAAACCGTGCAACTCCTGTGTCCCCAAAAGGCAACCACCCTCGCCATTACGGGATAAGGAATACTACACATTGCTCATCAGTGTGTAGGAAAGACTGTAGGAGTGACGCTACCGAATCCAGAAACTCATGTGCAAGAGGGTCTACATTTCTATCGACCCGCGGTCAATTTAACCCTCTCCCGACTATACCCCGAATTGGCGGATCAACCAGTAAATCTTCAACAAATCAATTGGAGAAGAGAGGTGACACAAGACGATGGATGGCAAGCCCGGCGGGGACTGCCCCTGAAGGAAATGCTGACTCAGCTAAAAACCCTAGAACAACAACAAAGCGACAAATTTGTGAACACGGGCCTAAACTTGGGTAACCTTGGAATCCAAGTGTTGGCCATAGCCACATTGGGGCTAATCATCTACGTCAAGGTCATACAACCTCGGGGAACACCGGATATGACAAGCCTTAATGCACCAACAGTTTCAACCGAAGCCAGAGATGAGGAGACGGGAAGATCCCCGCTTGTAACCCCTCCGAAGACCAAATGTGGCATACAGGAACCCATCGTTGATACCTAGTTCCAAACCTCCTAGAGATAGATCTATAAAAAAAAAAAAAAAAAAAAAAAGTTATTCATAATAAATATAGTTTAATATACGTTCTGATTACAGGAACAGAAAACGAAGAAGAGAATAACAATAATGGAGAGTGCTCGGCGAATCCTGAAAGAAGAACCGGGTCAGGACCCTCACGTAATCCGAGTGAAACACCCTCACCAAGTTGAACTGTGGGAGGTATTAAAAGGATTACGGCGTTATGGCCCGATTCAAGGTGGGCATCTGGAGACAATGGGACCGACGGAATGTATCAGTCGAATAACCTTCAAGCATGTAGCAGACGCGGACCAAGTGCGAGCAAATCAAAGAAGATACAATGAAGAAAGGACCCTATCTTCACCAGGCGTTGACCAGCCGTTGCAAGCGTCGGGCCAACGATCGAGGAAATCCGTGGTGTACAAAGTTCCTGTCGAGAAAAGGGAGAGCCCGAAGACAAGGGCCGAAGCACCCCCATCCGGGTTCGGAAAATCACAACCCACAACTGCAATTCCCGAGACGTCCTATTGGGAAAATAAATACAAAAAAACTCCGAGACAGCAGGAGCCATCCCTAAACGAACCGAACCCGAGAGGCGAGATTACAATCGTCTATTCTGTCTACTACCAAATTCAATTCCAAGGGAATATCAAGAGGAACTCTTTTTCAAAGAGTACGCAAAATTTGGACCCTTGGAATATTGTCATACGGTTTGTAATCGACAAGGCAAACTTGTGTGGGGATATGTACGTTACCTCCATCAAGAAGACGCCGGACGCGCGTTGGTCCAAAGCGATCAAAGATACAAGCCCAGGCATGCGTCTGTCCACAAAAAATGGAGCACTACCACGGAGACCATACGCCATAGTTGCGGGGAATGGATTGGGAAGAGAACATATAAATATCACGACCAAATTTGCTCCCGACAAATCAATTATGTAAAACAATTGATCCGAGGGCGAAGGGAACCCCAATCAGCAAATGGATTAATGGACTTCGAGATGGACCAAATCCCTGGGACAATTCCTTTAATCCCCTATAAATCGCCGCCACAACTGCCGCGCCCATTAATCAAAACAGTTGACCAAAAAGAACTAAGCGTCGCAGAAAGTGGAGGACATGCTTCAGATACAACACAAGTAAACACAGAAGAAAAAACCGAGTCAAGAAAGGACCCCCATGAGGTAGACCAAAATTTGACCAAAAGCCTCATGGAAAGGGTACCGGATCCATCAGCATCATTGGAGTCGACGAAGAACCTCCGACCGTTAGAGACCCTAGTGTAGTAGTGAGAGTGTGTGAGTGTGCCGAGACGGAAGAAAAGACCTAATATATATATATAAATATAAATAAATAAATAAATAAATAAATAAATAAAAATAAAAAAAATAAATAAAACCAATCGGGTAGAAAATTAAGTAGGTCCAGTTGAGACAACCATTGTATGTTCAGTGTGTATGGCCCCCCAGACAACAACCCTCATCCCTATCCGATTCAAAAAATTTACATATATACAATGATTCCTTTAGGATCCTTTATCCCCCCCCCCCCACCACCTAGTAATATATACCCCCAAAATTTATATTTGAATTAGTTTTCAGAAAAGGAGACATGTCACTCCAGAATCTAAGGGACCCTGAAGGAAGGAAGCTGCAACTCATGCATCTGGAGAAAAATGGGTCAAAGGAATTAGTCCTAGAGTTAAAACAGCCTTTTCTAGCCTCGACTCTGGGAGAATGGCTGGAAAGACAAGTGCCGGTTTACTTGTGGCATAATCGGACAGGAAAATACAACTTCAGAACGCCCAGTCGCTGTTTAATATGGTTGGAATTTTATGAAGTAAAGGAAAGAGAGCAAGCAATACAACTTTTCCTTAAAGAATTGTACCCCGCTTCCAACATACCAACAGTTTATGCCCAGTACGTAAACACTGGAGTAATAGGTAGAAATAAAGAAGAGCAGAATGTTAACAAACCTTCAATAAAGGACAATGCAGTATGGAAAACTGAACAAGCAGGAATTAATAGATCACGACCCATCACCAGACAAACGACAAATGAAAGATCGAGGCGAACACGGTCGCCTGTGAACGAAAAATCACATCAAAACCTACTCAAACAAGAAGACACGCAAGTGATCAATAAAGAAGAGCTACTTACGTGCCCGCCGGGACCCTTTCTGGATTCGCAAAGAAACAGATTCGTAATGAGGAAACCAGTTGAGGATCGAGATTGCCGAATAAAATTATACCTAAATGCACCTTTCAACTTAATGGACCTCCACACGGAGCTGGTACAAGATTGCTCTGTAGAAATAAGAATGGAAGAAATAACAGATGACCTGACCGACCAGATAATGACTATAGAAATTGTTTTCGCAAGTCTAGACGAAACGCAACGAGGTGTGATGAAAATTAAAGAATGGCAAAACCGTCAACTGTGGGCGGACGAAGCCACACAACGAATAATTATAAAAATACCAAGGAAATACACATGGAGAGAAGTCTATGAAGAATTGTCGACACATGGACAATTGCTCTCTATGAGACTATACAGACAGAAATTAAATGATGATTTATATCTGGCCTTCGCTAAATATAAAGACCGATTCACAGCCTCGTTTGCCGTAAACAGGTTGCCGAAGATTTATGGTGCTAGGTTCCTCTACCCTCGTTTACTTCAGATGCGAAACGTGTAAAGAGTTACTTTACACCATAGAAAACCGAGAGCATTGGGAATTTCACAGTTGGACACAACATCTGCCTTCGGGTAACGCAAAGGAGGTGATTTGGGAAATTGAAGAAATGAACAGAGGTAATGAGATATACGACGACAACAACGAACCAACCGATAAAGACGAGACGTCCAGCGTTTTCTCCATGTCGTCATACGCCTTCCTCGGAGATCTTGAGGAATTACTGAATGATGACATAATTCCGCCACCATCCTCATTCGAATAAATCCCATATATCCCCGATCAAAATTTCCAATCCTCCTTGACCTATTCAATTGCTTACCAGTTTGTATGAAGAATGAATGGATGACCAAATTCCTTGAGGAATGTTGAAATCTTGTAAACAAAAAAAAAAAAATAAAAATAAAATAAATAAATAAATAAATAAATAAATAAAAAAAAAAAAAAAAAAAAAAAAAAAAAATGTGTTAATTTTAAGTGAATGACAGTATAGAAAAGTGAAAGGTAGATTGTGAGAACGTATTGATGGACGAATGATAAAAGAATGTGTATGCGATTGGATGATATATATAGGCGTCTTTATATCAGGTTAATTTTAAGTAATAGTTCGCGATCAAAGTATAATTGTAAAGCGGATAGGACCTAATAACCCTACACAACGACCTAATAAAAATGTCGACCGTTTCCCCCGTCTTATTTTCCCGGGAAGCTTCTCCCTTCTCCTCTTCTAACGCCTCATGTGAGCGGCTGAGGAGATATTTAATTGATTGTAAATAGAATCCCCGACCAAATTAATCCTACCGAGGTACCGATAACGTAGCTTTCCCGGGACGGAAAAGACTAAGAGGGGGATCCTGTTACGTGACGCAACATTATTATTATAGTCAAACATTGAAATAGTTGAAACGACCAAAGGAAAAAAGTGTTAAATCAGCATACGTTCCCAGGGAGTCTAAGCTGTCTAATCAGCACCTTTGGATTGAGGTGAGGAGGGGACAGCCGGGCTCTTGGGAGACGTATGCTGGAGGAACAGTTCAGTACGAAGTTGAAGTAATAAAACATCCTGTTTTAATTTAGTCTAATATTTTTATATTATAGTTAGGAAGTAATAGCGCGTCGTTTTAATTTTAATATAATATAATTTTATATTCTAATTACTATATAACAGTGTGTCGGGTTTTCTTATTTAAATTAACATCATTTATATTATATTTCTAATTGTGACCAAGTGAATAATAAAAAAAAAAAGACCTAAACAACCGTGCACGTTCATTACCAGTCACCCTATTTCCAGGAGAGAGAGGAGAGAAAGGAGAGAACAGGAAGTAAGGTAAGGTCTCAAGTAATAAAACGTTAGTCCTAAGATCTCTCCCTTGTTTTTTTTTCCCTCTTCGGTAACTATAGTTAATTTCCCGTCCCCACACGAGGGGAGCCTTCTGCCCCTGGTTTCCACTCCTACCCGGGTCTGCAAAAATTAGGAGTAGGTGTAGATGTCCACGGGGACATCTAACAAATTGAAGAAAAAAAAACTTACCAGAAGTATCTGCCCAATGTATCCGAATTTTTCTCATCATCTTTGATCTGATAAAATGATCGTTGACGAATTGGCCGACGCACATTGTTACGTTACACTTTTTAACATTCATTTCTTTTTAATTCAGCTCGGCCATCGCCCGAGCTGACCTAAATAATTCATATAGCAAGTTGTGAAATCGGAGTCCGCGAGTTCCCTGACCGGGAAGAAGCGCAAGACTTGCGTTAGCTGACGCTGACGCACCGTTTCTCTCTCGCTATCTACATCTTATTTCCTCATTTCTTTTTGACACCTACTGCTCCACAAATTCAAAACCGCGATCACGCAAAACGTGATCATTCAACGTGCCCTGTCCCCTCCAAATTCACCTGTATCCTAAATGCAAGAAAGAATAAAAACAGCACCTGCGAGTGCAAAGCAGTTCGACCCGAGCGGGGACGAGTGAGAGTCGTCCCCGGCTCTCTTAGTGTTAGTGTAGGTTTAAGATATAGTCTTTCGCGAGCAGGGACGAGTGCGAGTAGTCCCCGGCTGATTACATTAAAAGTACCGTATAAGCGGGGATGAGTGACGGTTGTCCCTGAATAAAGTTCTATTTGTGATTATAAAAGTACCAGAAATAAAACACCTGACAGAATCTACAAAATACCGACTTAAATTATTATCTTCAAAGGGACGATTAACGAGGGTCGTAAAGGCCGGCCCCCGACACGCGCAGACAAGAGGTTACCGGGCTCCCTGGTCATTTACCTATTTTTCCCAGGCTGCTAAAATAAAAAGAGGGTTAAGGGTCAGATAAGCTCCGGCCTAACTGTCCCTTAACACACATCATAATAGTTGCGTCGTATCTATAGTTTAGTTTATACATTTTTGTTGATTTTGCCAACAATCGATACAATATCCAATTTAATGTACACTTTAAATGATAAAAGGAATCTTTAGTCAATTCGTACACAAAGTTTTTTCCTGAAAATCTTTCCATAACAGTGATATTTTTTATTTTTTGAAAATGAAAAATACTCGCAAGGATTGCTTCTAATATTTTATGCGTTTTGGTTTTTAGGTCTGGATTGAAATCGTACAAATCGATGTATTTCTGCATTTTTCACTTTTTTTTTTTTAAAAACGAAATACGAAAAAAAAAAACACTTTAATTTTTGCAGCCAAAACTTATACTTTCAATAGTCGAAAGTATAATACCTGTTACTGTTGCAGTCAGCAGTAGTCTAGCACCTTTTTCTATAAAAGTGCTGTGATCGTATTTTTTAAGTATAGGAGTGGGGGTTTACTAGGAGATGACATTAGTATAATTTGATCCTGTCTCGCCGCTCACGTGTCGCTGCGCCACGGGTAAAAAAAGCTGAGCTTTTAAACTATATATCTTTGATCTAGCTCGCACCGTAGTAGGGGTAATTTTTTACTTCATTCAAGTTTTGACATTCGTACCGTGTTGAGTGTCAACTTAAAAAAATAAAAAGAAAAAAAAATTGAGTTAACGGTACCTCATTTATCAAGTGTAATTTCATGCGCATTTAATTTTTCTATTAACCACTATGTGTGGCAAATATTGGAGGCAGGATCTTAAAAGAAGACCTCTGGCTGTGCTTAAGAAAAAATTATTTTTTCTAATTCTTCATGTGGAGTTTGATACAGTTTACGCTTTGTATAAAAAAGAACTTTTTTTAAACAAACGAGTGATGGTGATAGTGGGAGAGGCTATAAGCCACAAAATATTGCCTACTATTGCGGTGAACGATCCAAGGAGAAAAGAAATGATGCAGTACTACAATGATTGTAAAGGTAAAAAGAAACTTTAATGAAAATTTGATACTTTTCATGTTAAATTTATTATGAAATTAAAAAAAATTTTTTTTTAGTTGAGTTTACGATATTAGACATGCAAAATGATGAGCAAGGAGACGACATTATTTTTAATGGTAAAACAAAAAAAAAATAAAATACATTTTCATTTTTAAAATTAATCTATATATTTTTTTTACTAATTGAAAAAAAATTTACGATAGTGCTACTGTCACCTGTACAATATTATGCAGAACAAGAGAGAGAGGAAGAAGAAGAAGATGCTAATAAAGTGGGGGACAACTTTATTTACAAAGGTGAATAAAAAAAAACTTTTTTTTCTCAATCAGTTCGAATATCATTTAATTTTTCATTTTACATTTTATTTTTTTGTAGATGCTAGTCCTACTAGCGCTGTTTCTCAAGTGAATGAAAATGACCAGAAGCCTTCGTCATCTATCCAATTTAGTAAAAATAATCAGGAACCTTTGATACCTGGGCCTTCAACCAGCGAGAATGTTAATCCAATATTCTCTGAACCAGAGGAGTCGAGTGGAAATGATCAGGACTTTAATTGCGAAGAGGTCATTGAACTCTTAAGCAGCGACAACGATAGCAGCGACAATGATGCTTTCAATAAAAATGTAAAGCAAATGAAGAAAAGAAAGCACCAAGAGTGCGAGAAGGACCCGAAGGGCCACGATGATGTCGAGGATGCTGTAGGATGTAAAAGAAAGCGTCAAGAGTGCGAGAAGGACACTGAGAGTAGCGATGACGACGAGGATGCTCTAGGAGGTAAAATTTTTTTTTTTATTTACGAGAGAATTTTAATATTTTTTTTGCATGTTACACTTTTTTATTAAAGAAAATATTTTTCAGGTCGAGCGTGGCGGAGAATCAAGAGGACAGAATAAATATATTATTTTACAAAAAGAAAGTAACAAGTACTACCCTAAATTTAGTTATATTTGCATCGAAATTTTGGCACGCTTCATTCCTCCTCCCGAGGGTGAAAATTTAGTAGAATGGTTAGACAGAGGAATAGAGGAGCTTCATGAAAATCTATCAAACAGAGGAAGGCCTGGTGATCATATTGGGATCTCGGTTAACTCCGACTACTTCAACCAAGGACCCATGTGGATGTCATTTTGGGGAGGGGACTTATATAGATAGTTTGATTTTGGCGGGGCCAAAGTTTTATGCGTTCGAGTATAAAAACCCGATGGGGGCACGGGAAACGTATGCAAGGTTAAAGGGGTACGTTTAAATTATAATAATCAACAAAAATTAAATTTAATTAGCATTCGGAAAATGATAGAACAGGACGCAGAACCGATAGTGTTGAAGTCACGGGGAATAAGGAGAACCAAATTTCATGAAGTAGTCACGGTGAATGAAATTAAAACGTATAAGCTGGTTTATGGTAAGAGAGTTTACAAGGGACTCAGCGAAAGCTATCCTTTTGGTTACAAACGTCAGTGTTTCAAATAATCGTAATTGAAAAAAAAAGGAGCGCACTCTACTACTCTGTAGCCTGTGTAACATAAAATATATTTTTTGTACTTTATTACTATTTACGACAAAAAAAAAAAATAATAAATAAAAAAAAAACAAAATTTTGATGCCACCTAACTCTCTATTTTTATTTATATACCTCTGTTCGATTGTCTTCGATTTATAATTGATATAATTTATCAGGAAAATTAAATTCAAAATTTGAACTGTGTCGAAATTAAAACATTAATGTTTTGCTATATTTTTTGGAATATTTGGAAAATTTCGCACCAATAAATGAAAAAAATATCTTTGAATAGAATTCTATAAAATTTTTTTTTTGGAAACTAAAAGTAAAAATTATCGTTTTATTTTTATTATTATGCAATAGAAAAAAAGACTCCGAAAATCGCCACTAAAATTTCAACAAGTAAAAAAAAAGATAAGATTAAATGAAAAAAATAAAATCAAAAAATAACTCCACCAGCATTCGAAAACTATCCTAAGCGCTCGTTTTTTCGTGGACGAAGCAAAAAAGACAACAGTGCGCGTGCACGTCCGCTGAAAAAAAAGTGTTGACGACCGAATGGCTATGGCGTATACGATGAGCTTGCATGCGTCCGCGCATCTGCTCGAAGAAAGTGGGAAGCGCGTTTTTTTTTTTTCTCAATACTCTAGAAAAAAAAAAATAAGCCCTTGACCTCGTCTAGCTCGCGTGCGCGGACCGGCGGGGAGGGAGCGGCCCACTTCCCGGATATTACGAGCTTATTTTCAGATAATTCTAAATCAGTCCAAAACATGGACACGCGTCGGAAGCATCCCTTCACTTCGATCATCATGGGCTCATCGGGGTCTGGAAAAAGTGTATTTGTACAAAAATTTTTGAGTAATCTCGAAAAAACATGCGACGTTTGTTTCGAGCGAATAATAGTTTACTACGGCGAGTGGCCGCCACTATACAGTCAGTTGGGAAAAAAGGTTGCAATGAGGGGCTGCCCCAAAGTTCGGATTATTCAGAGGATTCCAAGCCAAAATTAATAATCATCGACGACCTAATGAGGGAGTCTTCCTCCGGAGCAGCTATCGCGAATATTTTTACAAAAGGTTCCCATCACAACAACCTCAGTTGTATTTTCATAACCCAAAACCTTTCGATGTCCTTTTTCCCAAAAACATACCGATATTTTACGCGCATTGTATCGTTTTAATAAAAATCAGCGTGCTGCGATTTAAAAAAAAGTCGATTCGAAACTTTTGCGAAATATCTGTGAGTGTGCGTTAAATGTACTTCATGGTAACGTTACGGTAAATAAAAAACACAAAGCTCAGTTGCGCAGACATGCTTCTTCACCTCGAAAATTAGCCAGCCCCTCCGAAAATTTTAAAAACAAAAAGAAAATCATCGTTCAATGAGGTGGTAGTTTTCTACCAGCGTCATTGGCCCCGCTGATAACATCGGTATTGGGGAATCTTGATAATAATAATAATAATAATAATAATGGATCACGCCAAGAAAATGGTGTTACTTCCTCATGAGATTTTTGATCGACTCAGACAGCAGCAGCAACAGCAGTATCATGATTCCACCCAGGAAAATACTGTCAAGACGGTACAAACCCCTGTTACAAGACTGGATGCCGAGCTCAGCACTATTTTAAATTCCGTACCTACCAAGGATGATACCGACGAGGGGAAAAATGTCTAGAGTACGTTAAAACTCTGCAGCGTTACTTAAATTTAAAAAAAGATAACGATCACAATGATTTTATGATTTTGAAAAATCACAGTGACGCTGAAACAAAGGTCAGCGACGACTCTTAATCGATCGAAGAAATAATCGATACCGTACCGAAAAAATTTAAATCCATCGCTAAACAACTAGCACTTAGACTAAAAGAGGTAAAAAACGTGACTTGGGACAAATTTGGTGCTGTCAGCATAGGTGGCGTACCAATACGTGGCGCAAATATAATTGATTTAATAAACGACGCTTCGAGAGATAGAAAAAGAAAACCAGCGACCGGACGGCGACAGTTTGCGTGTGCGCTTCGACAAGCTTCTATTCCGCGAGAGTTTATTGGAAATAAAAAAGTGTGGCAAGAGATTCTGCACGCGTCTTTCAATCATACGTTACCGTCTTTTTCTGCTTCTGTGTAACTTGTTGAAACTAATAATATCAATCCAGTAATTTTTACGCCTCTCACTTCTCGACACTCTGGTTTTCAAGGTGTAACTACCAAGCGCAAAATTGACGTAGCAAGATCTCCCGAGTTGACCGAAGACGATTCATACAGTATCTCAAAAGAAAGTACTCCTTTGAAAAAAAAGAAGAAAGAAAATAATTTAAATAAATCATGGAAACCGATCTAGTAAATTTCGCCGCACCAGAATAGCAGCAGGAGATATATCCTGATAATTCATTTTTAAATGATCTAATCGGCTTTACACCTTTTGAGATGCCCGTGCTTGGCTACAGATTTTGTGGACCAGGCACCGATCTCGAAAATCGACTTAAAAGAGGGGAAACTGGCATAAATCCTTTGGACGAAGCCTGTCAACAGCACGACATCGCGTATGCCGAGAAAAAAAAAATCAGTAGACTTGTGTGCAGCTGATAGCGAACTTGCTGAAAAAGCATTTTCTAGAATGTTAGCCGGAGATGCGTCGGTGAACGAAAAATCAGTTGCTTTGATGACTGCTTGCTGCATGGTCAGCAAGATTGCGTTTGAGAAATTTTTTACTAGTGTGAAAAATTCTCTTAAATTTGGTGGCAATAAGAAAAAAGACTACAGAAAAAAAAAATAGTCGCCCCCGAAAAAATCGAAAATTCTGATTTAAAAAATGATAAAAAAAAAATTGCAATAAAAAAGCGCGAGTGACGAAGATAACAAATACTAAAAAAGGAAATCTTTAAAAAAAAGCAGATCTAAATAAAATAATTGAAAGTGCATTAGCTGACGCAAAACAAGCAAAAAATGAATAAATCCCTCAAACGCTTGTATTACGAACCTCAAAGGCCTCAACCTCAAAGATTTCAACGCCGTACTTACAATGTTAAAAATATAGATGATTTATGGGAGGCCGATTTGATGGATTTAAGAGCGATAAAAAATTATAACAATTGTTACAGTTACGTTTTAATAGTGATAGGTACTTTATCCAAATTCTCATACGCCGAATCAATTTCAAACAAGTCATCCAAAAGTGTCTCCGAAGCATTTAAAAAAATTCTCTCGAGATCCAAACCGCGAATACCAGTGTATCTTCAAACGGATAAAGAAAAAGAATTTCTCGGCGAGAAGATGCAGCAAGTATTAGAAAATCACGATATAAAGTTTAGAGTTGCTCGCAGCCCCGATACAAAAGCTGCGATTGCTGAAAGAATTTTTCGCCGAAAGATTGATAGATGCGCATGTGGAGATATTTTACGAATGCCAAAACTTACAGATACATCGATATACTACAACAAAGTATCAAATCTTACAACAATACAAAGCACTCTGTAATAAAAATGACACCAGCGTCCGTGACCGAACACAACGCTCCTCTGGCTCGAAAAAACTTGGAGCGTCGATACGGACCACGTTCTTACAAACTACCTCGATTCAAAGTTGGCGATCATGTACGCGTTAGTCGACAATATACCGCCTTCACGAAAGGGTACGAGGGTAATTGGACAGAGGAAATTTTCGAGATAACAAAAATTTCAGAGTCAAGGCAACCTCCCGCTTATGTTTTAAAAGATATGAAGAATGAAGAAATTGACGGAATTTTTTACGAGGAAGAGTTGAGTAAGGTATCTAAAGATTTTGAAAACGAAATCCAGGCGATCGATGAAATTCTAAAAACTAAAGGTAAAGGTCGTTCAAAAAAATACCTTATTCGTTGGCAAGGCTACCCCAATAAGTTCAATTCGTGGATAAGCGCTCGTGAGTTGAGAGATATACAATGAAGGACGAGTTTTACATCATAGTTCCGAGTAACAGCAGTATGTTGTATTTCGATGACAATACTACAACGCATTTTGTTACTAAATTACCTCATCATTTAACTTTTCAAGGATCATGGGTCGTAGCTCTCACCGAGGTACAGATTCCCATGACTTTTCAACACATACCGACCGAATTTACCGAATGATGCGTCAAACTTAAAAACTCCGCTCAACTTTTAAACGAAATCAGAGATCTCGCCACTTCCCTGCCAACAGAACATATATCTCACGTTAATCCTGGTGTTTATAAAGATATTGAAAGTTTAATTTCTGAGTTTAACGAAATTGAGTGTATACAAGGACATTTGGCATTGAAACTAAATACCGGAGGATACATCAAAATAAAATGCGTTTGCGCCGGAAGTTCTTGCAGTGCGCACAGTCATGAGTTAAAACTTTTTCCGACGTTAAAAAAAATCCTTGGCTACGACACTGAAACAGATTTAATCTTTAAAAAAGTTGAAATTAAAATAGCTAATAGACCCGCTAATCTTTACAATGGTTCGCCTACAATGTAAATGATTTACTCTGATATTTGCGAGTCTATAATAATCGGCGATGTACGAACTCCGATGCTGCACACCGTCTCTCTTCATGATTGTGTATATACTTACGGTAGTAGGAGAGTAAAAAGCTTTTACCCTGGCATGTTTGTGCCCTTACTGAAAAACGCATTTTCAACAATTGGAATAGATATAAAGGATGACCTTGGTAACCCAATCTTATTCGACTGTGGGACGCTGACGGTGACGTTGCATTTTAAGAGGTTAGATTGATCAACGATGAACAGATACGACGAGTTCTTTAATGTTCAAGTTGGCGGTGGCGGAGGAGGATACAGAGGTATTGGACGAGTCTACATTGGTTCCGCCTATCAAAGAGGACACGGTGGAATCGGAGCTTTTCTCTCTGGTATGTTTCGACGAGTCCTCCCCCTTCTTTCTCGTGGAGTTAAAACTGTTGGTAAAGAGGCAATGCATACAGTAATTGGCGTAATTTCCGACGTCAATGCAAGTATCCCTATCAGAGACTCACTTAGAAAAAGAATGAAAGAAGCTGGGAAAAATTTAAAAAGAAAGTTCGATGAAAAGTTTGACAGTATGATGGAAGGATCTGGATATAAATGGCCCCGTCACATGCTCAGCCTTCAGTCACTGGTAAACGCCGGGGGTGTAAAGAAGAAGAAAAAACTTAAAAAAGAAACACAAAAAACAAAAAAAAACTTGATAGCAAAAAATTGAATCAGTCCAAAAAAAAATCAAGCAGAAATAAAAAAAAAACTAAAAAAAACAAAAAAGTCGTACTACAAGAGATATATTTGATTAAAAAAAAAAAATTTCAAGGGCTTTTTTACATACACAGTCTTGCGAGTGCGTGAAATCAGAGTTGCTGCTGTTTGAGACTCCGCCTACGCAAACCACTATAGAAGGTTCTCACATAGTACAGTATAAGCCTATATCATCACTTAGTAACGATTCACCCATAGAATTCAACGTTCCGGGCAACAGCGATGAATACATAGATCTCTCGCGTACGATGCTCAGTTGAAAAGTAGAATTAAAGTGTAGTGTGAAATCAACCGGCTTTCCTACGGGTGTCACTCAAGATAAGGTCGACAAAGTTGGTCCTGTAAATAATTTTATGCATTCGATTTTTAATCAACTGAATGTTTCGCTCAATCACACAAATATTTCAGCGTCTTCTGGTTACTATCCCTACAGAGCGTACTTTGAAACTCTGCTGAATTACGGAGCATCAGCAAAAAAGTCACACCTAGGTTGCGTGTGCTGGAGCGACGACACATCCGGGGAAATGAACGATCTCGTGGACGAAAATCAAGGTCTTGTAGCCAGGCGCAACTTGTTATTTAAAAAAAAAAAATTGATTTGATTGGTCATCTGCATCATGACATATTTAATCAAGACAGGTTGATGTTAAGCGGGGTAGATATTTTCATTCGTCTCGTGAGGTCTCCTGACAAATTTTGTCTAATGGACAGTTATAGGTAGTTTTCTGTCCACATCGAAGATGCCTGCCTAATGATGAAACGAGTTAAAATAAATCCTGGCGTACTACTGGTCCACGCAAAAGCTTTATCTCAAAAAACGGCAAAATATCCGATTACTCGAGTACAAGTTAAAGCTGTTACTTTGCAAAATTCCGTTAATGCACAGTCAATCGATAATAAATGCTTGGGGCAGCTACCAAAAAGAATAATCATTGGTTCCGTGTCAAATAAAGTTTTTAGCGGAGACTTTGCAAAAAATCCGTTCGATTTTAATCACTTCAACATCAACTACCTATGCCTGTGTATAGATGGCGTACACATACCATCAAAACCACTACAGCCCGACTTTAAATCCAAAAAATTTTACATCGAGGCATACCATACTTTGTTTTCGGGAACTGGAATTCACTTTCTTAATGAAGGAAACAACATTTCTCGGGAATCTTACCCGAACGGATACTGTCTTTTCGCCTCCGACCTAACTCCTGATCAGTCCACCAACGAAAGTCACTGGAATCTTGTACAAAATTTGAGCGTTAGAATTAATGTAGGCTTTGCTGAAACTTTGTTAACCACTGTAAACTGTATAATTTATGCTGAGTATGAAAATATTATAGAAATAGACGCCTCAAGGCAGGTGATTGTGGATTTTAATAATTGAAAAAAAAAACTTGTAAACAAATTAAAAAAAAAATAAATTAATTTTGGCCTTCTAATTTTATTACTCACGCCCTTCCCCTTATACGTCTTGTACATAATAATAATAATTTTGAATAATTTTTTTATTTTATGCTCACTATAACAAGTTCAGTATTGATTAAACTGTTGTTGAAGCAAGACTATGAATTTTGTAATAGATATTCAATTTTTTAAAGATAAAAATAATTTAAATTCACCAAAAGAAGTGACCGTTGCTACCTTGAATCATGATTTTTTTGACATTGGATATTATCTCCTAAATTACCTGCAAAGTACGTTAATCATAAAATCAGAAGCTGCAACAATTGGCTGAAACAACATCATCACGGACTGGATTACAGCGAAGGCGAGGCCGAGGAGAATGTCGTTTGTAATACTCTACGAAGAATTGCAAAAAACGCTGAAAACATTTACGTTAGAGGAATCGAAAATTGGTTGCTTCTACATAAAATTACCGGAGCCAGAATAATTAATTTAGAGTACGATAAAGATTGCCCCGTATTTAAAAATTTTTCCGAGAATAGTGTGTACTACCTTTATCACGCTATAAACAATATAAATTATAAATTCACATGTGCCCTGAGTAATGCGTGGAAACTAAAAACTTGGCTTGAAACGCAAAACATTAGTAATATTCCGAAAAATTTACGGTTAAAAAGTAATAATGAACAGCATAGAGATTTAAAAAAATCTTTCTACGATAAGTCGCATACTGTAGGTATCTTCCCTGCAGATTAGATCCCCCGAGTCTGGACGAAACCGACAGCCTTCGTTTTTAACATGAATGATTATACCAAGCCGGGGTCTCGTTGGGTTTCAGTTTACGTAAATGAGTCGGGAAAAGGATGGTACTTTGTCTCCTGCGGACTACCTCCCAGTTCCCTCCCATCTCCTCTGGAGATCGAGATTTTGAACGAGACACATCGCAGCCCGTGCTCCTCTTGTTCTATTGAGTTACGAGTGTTTAACAAATCGGTCATAGTTGAATTTGTTATTATATTGTTTTTAGTGCCTTTTGTTGTTATTTTATAAACCAAAACCAACTGTGCTATCGTTATATACATTTAAACTCAAATCATAAATAGTTCATTAACGTGAGGTTAGTGCGAATTTTTGGCGGGTGAAGTACCTAAGTAGTGTCTACATATAAGTTTCGAACATTTGGTGAACACAGTGCAAAACCGCGCGAATTTTCAAATCCTGAGTGGTGACACACATTTTCTCTGCTGGTAATAGTGTCTGAATATTACACTGTGGACTGACTATTCGGCGGCCTCCATCACTTGCCTGCTCACGCAACACATTGTGGTCTGACCATTCGGTGACCATAATCACTCGCCTGCTTACATACCACACTGTGGTCTGACCATTCGGCGACCCCGACTACTCGCCTGCTTTACCCCACACTGTGGTCCGACCATTCGCTGACTGTAACTACTCGCCTGCTTTCATACAGCACTGTGGTCTGACCACCATTAGCCAGGTTTTTTTCTACTTTTTCTACTTTTCTACTTTCGTTGACTCATATCTCTCGCCTTTACTATGTCAGGTAGAAAAACTGAGTGTTTGTGCACCATCTGTTTAAAGCCAGCGCGATCCAATGCTCACATCCACATATGTGACAACTGTGGAAAGGGTTTCCACACTTCGTGTGCCAAACTTGCTACAGTCAACCTTGAAGGTAAGCCTGGCAAGGCCTGTCCTCCCTGCATCACTCAAGCTACTCCTCCTCCCCATGGAAAACATAACTCACGCACCCGATCGATATCATCCTCGTCGAATACTTCAGCACACTCTGAGACGAAGGATACCGCTGCGAAGGATGATACCACTCTGAAGGAGGCTACCACCGACGAAATGCTGAGGACGATTCTTCACGAGATGAAGTCAATGAGAGATACCAATAGGGAGCGCTTTGATGGAATTGAAACCGAGCTGCAGGGACTAGATGCAATCCCCGTCCTGGTCAAGAGAATGGACAACGCTGAGTCGGAGCTTGAAGTGGTTAAACGCGAGCTTGCGGAGATCAAGCAAACACTTGAGTCTTCAGCCGATGTTTCTGCTGCACAAAACCCGGAGCTTCTCAACAAAGTCTTGGCCCTTGAAAAGACTAACGCCGAGTTATCCATGCGTCTCACACAAGTCTCGACCTACGGACCTTCGAACTCGTCTGATGTGGTGATCGGCGGCCTTGCGGTTCCTCCGGGTGCCTCGCTAAAGGCTCTTGTTCATTCGGTCTTAAAAACTGTGTACGCGGACATTGACTCACGGGATATTATCTCTGCTCGTCTGCTTATTAGTAAGACTGCTGTTAAGACAGCCCTAGATGGCACGACGACAGCTGCACCGCACGCACAGAAGGATAAGACTAATGAAAACCCTGGAACGTCTACATCTACATCTATTCAGGTGCCACGACAACCACGCCCACCTTCAATCATCGCGACTCTCAGCTCTCGCGCTTTGCTTCTGGAAATCATCAAGGGCAAGATTCAACTAGGCAAGCTTCACACTACTGCTCTCTCTCCTAATCTTCCTTCTGGTATTCAGTCAACTGCTATAAGTCCTGCTCTCATCAATATCAACGAGTTCCTGGATAGAGAGACCTTCAAACTTCGACGCCTTGTTTACCAGAAGGCAAGACAACCCGACTCTGGATTTACTACATTTGTAAGGAACGGCAAGATTTTAGTCCGTAGGAAGAAAGGAGATGTCGCTACTCCCATATCAAGTGAACAGGATCTAGAGCGTTTTTTGTCTTAACAGGTATACTCTTACATCTTCTTTCTCGTGGTAATACAACATACTCATCTTACCATCTTAGATTCATCAATCCTTCACCCCATGATACTCCTTCTTCATTTTCATATTCATCTCAAACTTCCTTTCTAACCCCTGATCAGAGGTCCGTGCGGGGCGGGGGCATGCTGCTGCGTGTCTGTCATTTCAATGCGAACTCGCTTAAGGGGCATATTGAGCAGCTCAGGCTGTTTCTTTTGACTCAGATCAGGTTACACGTGATTGCTGTCACTGAGACCCATTTGAGTCCTTCGATTGAGGATGTGCTTGTTGCTCTTGAGGGTTATACTATCCTTAGGCGTGACCGTAATAACCAAGGGGGCGGAGTAGCACTTTATGTGCATCAGTCCCTCTCAGTCAAACACCTCTGCTCGTCTTCCACTGAGTGGGATGGTAGGCCTGGTCATCCTGAGTATCTGCTTGCTGAGGTTTCTCTGGGTGGCGCTGACCCCATATTTGTAGGTGCGGTGTATAGGCCCCCACATGCTCCGTTTGTCCTTGGGTCTGACTTTGTGTCCGACCTGCGTGATAGTATGCATGATTACGGCACCAAGGTCATACTCGGGGACTTTGACGCGGACCAGCTTTCAGACTCCCCTGATGCGAATTTTGTGCGTAATTTTATTGAGGAGAACTCTCTGTTCTTGGTTCCATTTGGGCCTACACACCACACCTCTCACTCGGATACCTGGCTAGATCTAGTTCTCGTTGACGCACTTGACACTGTGACTGACTATTGGAAGACAGAGACCCCTTTCATTGCAGGACATGACCTACAGACTGTTACCCTTGACATTCAAACCCCACAACTTTTGGCTAATGATTTTACTTACAGGGACTTTAAATCTGTAGATGCTGGGGCTTTGAATAAATTTTTGTTTGACTGTGACTGGTCAGTATTCACGGATGAATCGTATTCACTTAGTGAGAGGGTTGATTGCTTGTATTTTAATCTTAATGCTGCTCTTGATATCTTCGCTCCCCTAAAAACCCTCAAACAAAAGAAGAATCGCCATCCGTGGTTTACTAAGTACCACCGGGACCTATTGACTGAAAGAGACAGACTCTACAGACGTTACCGACGCTCAAGACTCGATATTGAACTGTTTTTATACAGACAGGCACGAGATTTTGCACATGAAAGGATCGAGTCTGCGAGACTTGATTACTATTGGTGTAGGCTCAAGGACATCACTGATCCTCAGCAGCTCTGGAAGGAACTAAGGCGACTTGGTATCTCTTCCGGAGCGGATTCTAATTTGGGCGGGTTTTCAGTGGAAGATCTTAATGCTCACTTTGCCTCTGTTTCTTTTGATTGTATGGCGCCGGATCTCTCTCTCTTTCTGAATGACTTGGGAAGAGAGGAAGATCATGGTGGCTTCGCGTTTGTGGATGTGACGTTGGACGAGATAGCACGTGCTATCAGTCAGTCGACATCCCAGGCAGTGGGCATTGACTCTCTTCCACAGAGCTTTATTCAGTCAGCTTTTCCATCTATTGGTCCTTTCATCTGCAAGATCTTTAATGCTTCCCTATCGACTTCGACTTTCCCTGAGCAGTGGAAGAGGTCGATGGTGATCGCACTGAATAAGACTCCCTCTCCATCTTGCCTGAATGATTTTCGTCCCATCTCCCTGCTCAGTTTCATGTCGAAGATACTTGAGAGGCTTGTCCATAACCAGATTTCTACTTTCGTTGAATCGCAGGGTTTGATGGACGATAATCAGGCGGGTTTCAGGACGGGACATAGTACACAGACAGCACTGCTTAAACTCACGGACGACATTCGAATCAGTATGGACAGGAGACAAATGACTGCGCTGCTACTTTTTGATTTTAGTAAAGCCTTCGATTCGGTCTCGCACGTAAAATTGCTCAGGAAGCTGCAATCTCTGGGTTTCTTGCATGGGGTTTTGAGGTGGGTTGCCTCTTATCTGACTGGCCGCTCGCAGGCGGTAAGAGCGGAGGACGGCACTTTTACTTCTTTCCGTCCCCTTAATAAGGGTGTGCCTCTGGGCTCGGTGCTGGGTCCTCTGCTCTTCCTTCTGTTCATCGTTGATATTGCCCATGGCCTTGGCCCTGATGTCTGCTATGTGGTTTATGCGGATATTTTGCAGATTTACGTGCGGGGCCGACTTGAGGACATACATGCCACGCTGGGAAGACTGAGCCGGGGTGCTGAGCACGTTGCTGACTGGGCTGCCGCCAATCAGCTGGTACTGAATGCTAGTAAGACCAAGGCAATGGTTTTTGGGACTCCGTCGTATGTCAATAGCTTTAATGAATTGGGAATTCATGACCTGCAGTTTGGCGGCTGCACTGTCCCGTTTGTCCCCTCAGCGCGTAGTCTGGGGGTGGTGCTGGACTCTAAGCTGAGCTGGAAGGACCATGTTTGTTATGTTTCTCGGAGAGCCAATTCTCTTTTGTACCGTCTTAACCACTTCAAACGCAGCACCACCTTTCAACTGCGCAAGCACCTTATACAGACCCTGCTCTTTCCTATAATTGACTATTGTTCGCTTGTCTACTGTAATATCTCGGGTGAGCAGGATCTCGTATTACAGCGCTTGCTCAATCGTGGGATCAGGTACATCTTTGGGATCAGGAAGAGCGATCATGTCACACCTTATAGACGTGAGCTCGGCTGGCTTTGGGCGGCGGGCCGCAGAGTTTATTTTGCTGCCTGCTTGCTCTATAGAATCCTGCACACAGGTACTCCGTCTTATCTGGCGAATTTTTTTGTTGAAAAGCTCAGCTCACGTCCATTAAGGTTGGCTAATCCGCATGCACTTGATGCCTTGATTGTCCCCTCTTTCCGCACTAGATCTCTGGAGCGATCCTTTCATGTATCAACTACCTACTCCTGGAATACCATACCCCCAAATATTCGCCAATCTACATCCTTCACTTCATTCAAACACCTCATCAAATCGCACATCTTTATTACCGAGGGAGAAGATTAAGTTTTTCTACACTGTTGAACTCGAGATCTGTATGGAATAAATGTTAGTTTGTGATTCTCGGAGTGAATTCTAATACTGTTGAGACTGATAATGTTACCCTTGTTACTTTAATTTATAGATTGTATAGTATACCATTTTATTCATTTATTACTTTTATTACTAGTCATTGTTTTTCATTTTCATTGTTATTATTATTACTTATATTATTGTTATTTTATTCTATCTTATTTTATTTTATTATATTTTATTTCATTTTTATTTTTATTTGATTTTATATTTATATTGAAATTATATCCTAATAAAGAACTTTGTGTATAATCTTATGTATTTTGTACAACATAATGTACATTTAATAAACGCATCAAAATCAAATCAAATCCCAGTAAATCTAAATTTATCAATAGAATAAGAAAAATTGTAAAAATTTTCTCTGGAACACTGTACAGTTACAAAGCGAAACATCTGATGTATGCGGTCAATTTTGTGTAATATTTTTACGATGTTTGAGTTCCGGCATAAGTATGAGTAAGTTTCTGAAAAAAGTTTCAGCCGATAAACGAAAAAATGATGCGATCGTACGGTGACTTGTAAAACATAAAAAAAAATAAAATATGTATTCTGATAGCTTCAATGGCCATGGTGGGGGTATAATCAGACGTAGTCAAAAATGCAGCGCTAAAATATCATTGATATGCTGAGTCAACTCTTTTTCATCCCCTCTTTTCTTCTAGCTCATTAGAAATTTTACGTGCACGCCAGCTCGACTCCCTCACACCTGCACTCATCATTTTGTTCGTTGATCAGTGCAGTTAATTTTCGCTGTGTTACTTTTGGTGATAAAATGGAGACCACCGAAGGATTTACAGCACCACTTTTTCACTCAATCTTTGGATTGAATAAATCCTTTTCAAAAAAATTATTCGTGGGTCTAGATTACCCCACTGTTACGGAAAAAGAATACTTACCGGTGATTCGTCTTATAGGCAACGATTACAGAGGAATCGTTTTTTGCGCGGATGCCTGGTACGATTTCAAAAGTAAGTTTGATGACATCTCCAAGTGGTTTTACGACGATCCAAGTGAAAAATTACTAAGTCAAAAAATTTATAGCTTAGGGTATTCCATAAACTTAACTAAAACTGCGTCGAAAAAAGTTATTGGAATTGAAGCCTCCTTGGACACTACAACAACGGCAGCAACAAAAAAGATAAAAAGAAGCGTGATTTTGGCCGAAGTGAGTTTGAACTATTTAAAAAATTGTATTTACAAGTGCATCGATCTGAACCTAAAGTATCTGCAAACTGTGAACAAAAGTGCTGGTATCGTAGTGAATGAAATAATCGAGCGTATATTTTACAAAATACGAAACGAACACGAGGGGCAAGTGCTAGATTTTAATAAGTATATTATAACGAGCGCTATTGAAAATGACGAAAAAATGTTTATCGAATTGTCAGAACTGAAACAAAAGGTAGATAGTAAGATTAAGGAGCTTGTGTGCCAGGAAATTTTCTCCGACACAGAAATTCAAATTATATGCTATCAAATTTTTTCTACACGAATGAATGATGTATTCGAAATAATGAATAAAAAATTATACCCGATGTAATTTTAACTGTATTGTCATAAGTGATAAAAATATTAAAAAAAAAAAAAAACATGAAAAAAATTACGATGTTATTATTTATACCCCCCTCCCCCTACTTCGATATTTAATTTTTAATTTTGTTTCACTCTTTTTTGTTTTTGTTTTTTTTTTTTGTAAATTCAAGAAATATTTTAAATTCACCTAAAAATTAATTGAAAAAAATAAATAAATAAAAATTAAATAAAAATTAAAGAAGACTGTAATTTGTAAGCATCAGCGGCAGCAGTAAGTGCCACTTGCACTAATTCTTATCGACCTTGTCCACTCAGCAAAGAAAGTAAGTATAATAGAACAGGAACTTGGGGAAAGAAAAAAAAACATATTCCTATCTACAACAAGACCCCGTGCCCCACTCTTCCTCCAAGACCTTGCTGGCTCAGCTGAATGTTAGTACACCCTGCGACTGCCCAACCAACACCGTCACTCTCAGGTTACCCGACCGATGTGACGCTGCATTTTTTTCGCCGACAAAAATTTCCTGGGGAACATTTTTTATTTTTCCCGAGGACCATGGGAACTACTTATATCTATTTTTCGGAAACATATTGGTTTCAATACTTTTTTTACGTTTTTTCATGTTTTTTCACTGTTTTCGTGAACCAACTGTTTCCATTGAATCTATCAGTGAAAATACGGTAAGTTGGTAGAACTGTTTCTGCTTTCCCACAAAAAAAATTTGTGAGGTTATCTTTGCAAATGATTAAGCAGGCCATAAAAAGTGATCCTGCCAAGTCTCAATTTATAGAAGTAAGTACTTTTTATTTTACAAAGCTTAAACATTCTCATTTTTTCATGTCCCACCCGTCACAGTTTAAATGGTTTTATTAATATTATTCGATCTAAGTTTATTTTTAATGTCCAACTTTTTTTTTCCAAAGCAAGTGCATCATTACCCAGTGGTTCATGATTTTTTTGGATTTTTTAAACGATTATTTATTGGAAAAATAGTTTGACGGGTGGGACATGTGACGGGTCATATTGTTTTCAAAATTCAACATGAATCTATTCTTTGCATAAAAATATAAGCATTTGTCAAGCCTCACCTTTAATATGAAATTGTGTGAGCATGATTTTTTATACTTTAAATTAAAATTCACGCTTGTTTATGCGTTAAAACTTCAAAAATGCAAAATCCAACTTTTATTTTAAATAAAAAAGGATATTTAACGTAAAGGATAAACTTTGTAATGATAAAAGGTGCTGATACAAATAATATGAAAAAAAGTGGGAGCATGCAAAATTTTTATTTTTTTAAACTGCAAGAATCTCAAGGTTCAAAGAGATCTACTCGAAACCAAAAAAAAAAGAAGACTAGAGTATAATAATGTTTTAAAGTGATACGTACTGTAGCAGTTTTTTAAATTGATTAAAAAATGTAAATTTTCATAATTTAAGCTTCAAAACATTAATAGTATAATAATGCAGTATTTTAATCTAACTTAAAGTTTAATTTTTAAACTTAGTTGTTTAAATCTGTAGTTTTACTTTTGAATTGAACTCAATGTTGCCGCAAGGCAAGCCTTGCGTTCATGTTTTATAGTACTCTCAATGTGTTACACACATATACGTCGTAAAATACATAATAAAAGAAAAAAATGTTTTTTTTTTTTACTTCATTTAAATCATGAAGATCTTAAAAAATAAAAAAATTAACAAATAAAAAGTATTTTGAACAGTTTTTTTTATTATTAACAACAATAGAATTAGTAAACGTTTTTCAACTAAAATAAAAACTATATCACTATGAAAAGTTAATATTTAATTATAAATTTCGTGATTAAGCTATCACAGTTAGCAACAGACCACTTACATAGATCAAATAAACATAATTTGGTCTATATAAGCATACGTGTCCCACCCGTCACAAATGTGTGTCCCACCCATCACGGTGAACTTGTTTTTTAAAAAGGTTAAATTTTCTTTTTTTACAAAACTCAAGGTCAGAGATGATAGCTTATACGTTTAGGTACATCATATATTTTTTTCAAATTTTGTTGTTGTCAGGATTCGCAGATTTTTTCAAGAATTCATGGCAAAAAAAAACCCACTTCAGTTTCGTGTCCCACCCGTCCTAGCCCTCTTTTTTTTCAATATCTCCTTCAAAATTAAGAATCATTGAAAAAATCCAATACGAAAATGATCTACACGCCAAGAGCTTTCAGTTAGTCGTAAAGTTTTTAATAATTATTTTATTTTTATTTGTTTGAATTTACTTGAAAGTTCTACAAATGTCCCACCCGTCACGCTGGAATGAGCTATAAGGTAACATATAGATTTTATTTACAATATTGCTTATAAAGCTATTTACTAAATTTTTATTTATAATATCGTTCACAAATCTATTTACTAAATTTTTCTCCAAAATATTAACAATTTTTTTCTAATGAAAACACCCTTTTTTCAAAAAATATTTCAAACACAAAAGTTTTTTGCAGTGTGAACACTTCATAAAAGCTATAGTTATGTAATTGGCACAATCTAACAAAATCTCTTCATGAAAATTTTATTCTTTTTCTTAAATTTACCCGGATCAGAAATAGTATCCACCTTTAAACCAAGCATATTAAAGCATGGGACGGTAAACGTTAGCCGTCATTGGTTGAGAACAAGGGAATGAATTTTAAAAAAGAACAATGTATTATAAACTTGCTCTTCAAACTATTGCATCATTTCATCGTAGATTCAACGTATAAATTCTTTGCATTGTCTTAAAAAGTAAACGTCTAAAGGCTGACAGAGACCTGCTATGCCAGCCGGAATTTTCATAGTTTCTGGAAGTTTTTTTTTTAAGATAATAAAAAATCTTTAAAAAAATTATTTTGTCTAGACTAACTGTGGGTTAAAAGCAAACTTTTCTGTATATATGTGATAGTAAGCAGTCGTTCAGCCAGGTTTTAACGTGCTCTATTGTTAATTTACCTCATTTATTGTAAACCACAACTAAATTATTCGGTGTATTTTCTGCAACTTGTTTAGCTAAAAGAGACTCAAACTCATTTCCAGTGATTTTTCGTTAGCATATCAACATTGATGATAAAAGCTTACCAGATGCAGTAGTAGTTGACTAACTTGTGTATGAATAAGTCGTCTAGATTGATCAGAATTTAATACGTTAGGCAACGTTCACAAACCACGTGGCCCAAACAGGGGGGAGGGGGGGGGGCGATTAAAAGGCTACGAAAGGTTACGTGGGGGGTAGGGCTGTTGATTCAGAAAGGCACGTGGTTTTTAAAGTGATAATAGTAGATATACAGAGCTGATTTTGGAACACCCCCCTTTGGAACAATAACAAAAACAATAATAATAGAATCTGGAACACCCCCCCCTCTATCCCCTCTGGAACACCCCTATAAAACACCCTTAGTAAAACACCCCCAACTAGAACACCCACGATCTAAAAAATATTTATTTTTTTTTCCCTTCTAAAAAATAATTTAAATTAAACCCTTTTTTTTTTAAGCATATTTAAAATTATTATTATTATTGTTATTATTATTTTTTATTTTTATTTATTATTATTACTTTTATTTATTTATTATTAGTATTATTATTGTTATTACTTTTGTTATTATATCATTTAATTAAATAATAATAATAACAAAAGTAATAACAATAATACTAATAATAATAATAATAAATAAAAGTAATAATAAATAAAAAATTTCTAGTTTAAAAATATGCGCAACACTGAAAATTTAAACTTTTAAACGCGCGCCATCATGCACACTTGCAAGCGCAGCAGCAGCAGTAGCAGAAACTTCGTCTGCACCGTGTGCTCCGCTAGCCGCATGACTACTGCCGGCAGTATTATCGGTACGGTAGCTTTTGATTGTTTGTGATTGAGATAGTTTAAAAATTAAAAAAAAGAAGAAAGCTACACTGCATCGTAAATCAATCATACATAAAAGTAAGTGTGTTTTTTTTTTTAAATGTATTAGGAACGTTTAGTTTTATAGAGTGTGATAGAAAAGGTTTTTTTGTTTGTTTGTTTTTATTGTGCAAGAAAGCGTGTAGAAGTTCGAGAAAAAATCTTGTTCGAGCAGAAGGTGTGCAGGAGTTTAAAGTTGTGTGTATTTTTGCAAGGTTTAGTTATAGGTGTGTTAGTAGATGGTGAACGTGCAGAATACGTTGTCGCGTGTGTTTTGTTTGTTGTTTTTTTTTTGTTTATTGTTTTGTTTTTGAGGGTATGAGGTAGGTACGAAGCAGGCACGACTAGGACGCGTATGGAGTACGAGTGCGGGTTCAAGCATTTTTGTTGTTTCATATCAGGAGAAGATGTAGGTTCCAGGGTATGACAGTGTGCGTGTGTGCGTTTGTGTGTATCGAATGTTTGTAGTTATGTGATGAGAAAATTTACGAAATCATGATTAGAACTTATATTTTAAAACAACTGAAAATCAAAACAAGAGATTTCTTTTTGTTTTGATTTGATATTCTTTTGTTTTACAGTATAAATTCTAGTTGGTATTTTTAAAATTTTTCAGTTAGATCGCAGCATTGGCAGCAGTCACAACAGCAACAGCAGTAGTTTCAGCAGTAGCAGTAGTCCCAGCAGTATAACCGAGTGAGTTTTTGAAGAATGTTCGAGAGGAAGACGCTGTTAGTGTTTGTGTGGGGTTTACAGTGCGCGAAGAAGATTAACGTCTAGGACGTAGTGCATTGTTAGGGCTCGTGTTTTCTTTTACACGTATACCGCGGTCAATCGGAGAAGATTTTCGTCGCGGGGAATAGGGATTGTTTTTGTTATTGTTGTCGGTACGCGGACTATAGTGCGGGTGCGACGGGGAAGGTTTTCGTTGTCGGGTAGGGATTGTTTTGTTTTTATTTTTGTTATCGGTGCGCGTAGTATAGTGTAGGGATGTCGTCATTTTTTTCTTCTAGTTCGAGGTGCTGGTGCACTGCGCAAGATCGATGGGGAAGACGTTGGTGCAGGGTTTCATGTTTTGTTTGTTTTTTTTCTTGTTATTATTATTATTTTTTTGTTTTTTTTTTGTTATTGTTTTTATTATTGTTTTTTATTATTGTTTTTTTGTTTTTGTTTTTTTATTATTATTTTTTGTTTTTGTTTTTTATTATTGTTTTTTTTGTTTTTGTTTTTATTGTTTGTGATGCTGTGTTACGCGTGTGTGTGTGTGTGTTTACGAAATTTTTTTTTCATAATCATTTACAATTATTGAATTTTGAGTTGATTCTGGATCTTTTTTCAGTAAAGAATCATGGGAAGATCCAGATCTTCATCGTCTTCTTCAAGCTCATTGAGCTCATCAGGATCATCTTTGTCTTCTACCATATCAACGAAATCTTGTAACTGAGCTATAAGCAGAAGACTAGATAATCTGGAAGAGAAGATGGAGCAAATATATATAATGATGAAGAAACTGTGTTAAAAAGACGCAAACGGAAAGGTTGTGGTAGAAGAGGACAATGATGAAGTTGTTTATATCGGTCATGAACCTGTACCTACTCCAATTGTTAAGGGTAAGTTATAAAAAACTTTTTTTATTAATTTTTTATTCATAAAAAAAAAAAAAAAAAAACATTACTATTATTTTGTAGTTGATGAGTCTGTGAAACCAGATACCGCAAATCAAAAGATGCCGAAACCGGATTCGACAGATAAAATTAAGCCATCCAAACTTGTAAATCAAAGTCTGGTAAATATTTATTTGATTATTACTATTTTTATTTTATATATATATTTTAATATATATCATTTTTAGATGGGTTTTAAGATTCCCAAAAAACCTGCTCCAAGGAGCTCTGTTATGCCGGACAGTTCTTTGAAAAAGGATGCTGTCTCCACACCCAAACGAGAACCTGGTCATCGATCTTCAGATCAACAACGAATTCCCAATCAACAGCGGACTCCTGAACGAGGTGGGAGTCAGCGTCAAAGTTTACCCCGTGCAACTCAGCAGCACCAGCAGCAGCAGACGCCAACTCAAGCTATTTTAGCAAATGTAAGTATATTGTAAATATAAATTTATCCAACTTGTAAATAGATCAATGCTTAATTTTTTTTTTTTTCAGTTATCAGGTGTTGAAATTAAAAACACACGATGTGCTACACCGAGGGGACACAACAATAGAGTAAGCGTTACTATTTTTTTTAATTATATATATATATATATATATATATTATATCTTACTATATTATATAGTTGTAATTTGCTCTTCGCTCCCACCCCGCTCCCACCCTTAATTTTTCATTTTAGACCGTAAAATAGGTCAAAAACTGCATTTTTATTCCGCTCCCACCCCGCTCCCACCCCCGCCCTTTCTCGCCCTTTTTTTTCTCACCCCACCCCGCTCCCACCCTCTCCCACCCCGCTTCCACCCCGCTCCCACCCCGCTCCCACCCTTAATTCTTCATTTTATACCGTAAAATAGGTCAAAAACTGCTCTTTTATTCCGCTCCCACCCCGCTCCCACCCTCTCTCTTTTTTACAACCTCCTCATTTGTAAAAATGTTTAAGGTAAAGTAACCAATTAAAGATCAGTTAAGGATTTCGTTAGGTTAGGAAGATCCATAAAAGTTAATATTTTACATTTTAAATATTTTAAATTAAATCCATAAAATAAATTTAGCTATAAATACAAACTGAAAATAATTTTGTCTGGACTAATAATCTTCATCGGATTCATATTATAAATTACAAATTTAAAAATAAATTTTAAGCGTTCTTCCTATCTTTCTCGAATTAAATCTAATACTACATTAATATTCAACAAACAATATTAAAATAAACAATATTCAATTGACAATATTTAAATAAAAAATTTAACATCTTCATCGATCTGTTTTTTTTTTTTAATTTTTTTAAATATTCTTTATAACTTATACTTTAGTATAGTTCTTAACAACTAAATCTTGCGCCTATGGTGAGATGGTTTAAAATTTTTTTATGTTTCATTTTTCAGGTTTTTAAAGTTATATCTTTTTTAGTTTATTACTTTCTTAATGCTGAATGATCAAACATCGATAACGTTCGATCTTTTCAAGTTCAACGTGAATCTCACCACTCGCTGGTAATTTTCACTTCAATAACATGAACTTAGCCATCCGCCTGGCCATAAAAATAATCGTTTTCGACACTGGTTCTTTATTTTATCGTTGAAAATTATTTCAATAACCTATCTATACAAAATTGTATTATTAACTTTATATTGAAGTGTTAAAAAGTAAAAATGAGTTGCAGATTTTGTGTTGAAGATTTTTTTAAAAAAGTTTGTCCTGATTGCGGAAAACTAATTGAGTAATTTATTTTTTACATTAAAGTTTTTTTTTTTTTTTTTTTAATTTCTTATTATTTAATTTTTTTTTAACAGTACTGACATGTGTGGTTTTGGCAAAATTTGTTCTCAACATTTGAACTCAATTTTTGAAGTTGGAACTCAAAATTTTTTATTAAAATACTGCAAATGGTAAAAATTTCAAATTTTATTTTCATATTTAAATAAATATTATAAAAATTTCATCCTTAAATTAATATTATTAAAATAGTTAAAATCAATTTTTAGTGCTTTGCATGCTTTAGTGTAAATAATTAAAATCAATTTTTAGTGCTTCCGATAATCAATCATCTAATTTAAATTCCTCTGGCCATACATCAAAATTTATAACAGAACAATTTTCAAGTTTGTCTGAGTATTTGTTCAAATCAACAAGTGAATCTACAATAAAATCAAAGTAAAAATTTAATTCAAGTAATGTAATATAAATATCATTATAATACTAATAATAAAACTTTCATTTAGATCTGATTCTACTGAATTAATAACTGTTATAAATGAAAATTTTGATTTAACACCCTCTACCTCTCATTTTATAAACCCGATGTCAAATTATTTTCAAAATTGCAGGTATAAAAAATCCTATAATTAAATTTAAAATTTTTTCTTCTATAATATAATAATACTTTGTTGTACTATACATTTAATTTTATATTTAATTTTTTATTAGGCAAAAAGGTTCCGACTTAGTATCTGATTTTAAAAAAGTTAAATTGAGTTCCGATTTGAAAAAAAAATCTTCCCAAAGTAGCAGTAATTGTGAAAATTGTGATCGATTTAAAGTAGAAATTGAAAAGTAAAAAATTTTAAAAAAGTTTAATCAAAATAATCAAATTAAAATTCTCTATTTTTAATTTATTTTGCAGATTAAAGAGCCAATTAAATTATTCTGAAAATGATCTAGAAAAGTTTAAAAATGTAAAAAAAAAATAATTATAATAATAATTACAATATGTATAAAAAAAACAATATTTAATTTCAAATAATATTTTTTCAGCGTTATTATGAAGAGAATAGAAATAAATTATACTATCAGAATAAGTACTGTTCTGCGCAGTCATACATAAAAAGACTAAATAACAGAAATAATTTGTATTATCAAAAAAAAAATCTTTATAATAAAATGTTATTACTATATACTTTGTCTTAGTCAATAAATTATTTTTAATTAATATGATCAGATTTGATTTACAACTTTGTAAAATTAAATCATCTGTTTTCTCATTATTCATTGAATTAAAAAATTAAAATTTCAACACTTCAATAGTGGTTGTCTTAAATATTTTTATAACATTTATAATATCTGAAAACTTAATATTGTATTTATATTTATTTAAGTTTTTAACTGTGATCAAATTTATTAGATAATCTCATTCTCATCAATATGTTACTATGAACATATATATATTGTTTATTGAATATAAGTTCATATTTGTTTTTGAAAATTATCAAATCATATTTACATCAGTTAAATATTTTTATATTTTCTTTAAAAATAAAAAGTAAGTGTTTATGTATAATATAAATGAATATATTCAAATAATTCATATTTAAATTCATCTAATTCTAAAGTTTTCTTATTAAACCAGATTATATTAAATCTTGAAGGTTATCGAAAATTTGGAAATTTAAATATTATCAGAAAATTATTTATTCTATTTTGAAAAATTACATCAGCTATTTAAAAATAATTATCAAAAAAAAATTACACCAATTCAGAAAATTTAAAGGAAAAATTAAGGAAAAAATTTTACTATCACAGAATTAAGGTACAAAACCAATTATTATTATTAATTATTTTCTTTTTCATAATCATTTAAAAAACATTATAAAATTATTTCTATTTTTCAAAATTGGTCTTATTTCACCACTTTAATTATTAGTTTATTTCAACTATATTTCATTGACAATGTTTTTGCTCCGGCAAAATCACAAGAGCCTATTGCATTGACTCCTGAAAATTTGTATGAAATTCAATTTTCTTATTGGGTTTGGGTTTAAAATTAAAAGTGCGTTTTAGTTTAAATTTCTATCTTTAACTTTTAATCATACACTCTTCACTATTTAATTCTTCAATTCAATATTTATATTTGTTATATCTTAATAATTCTTTGTAAATAATGAAAAACATAAATCTTTGAACTTCTTTTTAGTATATAAATAACATAAGTTTTTATAACACATGAAACATTTTATTTCACATCAAATCAATTTAAAAGTTAAATATATAAATAAGTCTTTGTATTTTCAATACATTAGTCAACTTATTAAATTTAACACAAAAAGTATATTAATTTATAGTTAGTTTTAATGTTAAGTAATATTAATACTAAAAGTATTAATTCAGCTAACGAAAAAATGCATAATCTTCAACTCTAAAACTTGCACTTAGAGTTGAATGAATAATTTGTTCATCTACTTCAGAAACTTTTAACCCCTAAAAGCCTGCTCCCTGCGTACGTAATTAAATTAAATATACGTAAAAAAAATAAATATATACCCAGCTGAAAAAATCCATATGGAAATACATATAAAAATCAATAAATCGATAATAATCCTTTTGAAAATGTTCTAGGTTTGTTAAAAGTTTTGAAATTTATAATCATACACAACGCACACTTTTTTACAATTATTAACTTAAATTGGTTGAATTTCCAAATTAAAATTAGCTAATTAATTTGAAACAACTCTTTGAAAAAAAATTTATGATGAAGAATTAAAAGTAAATAATTTTCTCTTTATTATTAATATTTTATAATAGTCTTCAGATTATTCATTAAAGGAATTGTAGCTTTCACACAACTCTATTTCAAACACAAAGTGTTGTTGAAGCTGAAAAATAATTAAAAATTTTACAAAGTTTAAGGTCTTATATTTTACTACTTATTGAATTAAAGTAAATAGTAAATTAAGTATAAACTTATCTAATGATAATGAACTTATTTGTAATTATCAATAATTTCTTCATTGCTGTAATAAAGTTTTATAGTATATCATTTTAAATTAAACTACAATAAATAAAGGCTTAGTAAATACCTTTAGGGCCCTCGCATAGATTTCATTAATAATAAAGACCTCCACATGAATAAATGAGTTGAGTAGTAAGAGGTTTAAGGCAAGCTTAAAGATGTCTTTAAGTTAGCTTAATGTTAACCTTAGTGCAGTGGTCTGATTAGCATATTTTTCAAAATCGATTTTCATTAATATCAGCTGATATAAAATTAAAATACGCATCTTTTTTGTAGAGCTACATTTCCTTCCCAGATTGTAAATTTTTGATTTTTTATCTGATAAATAAATTGATGTTAGCTTTTGAGTCGTTTTAAGGTATATTAAATCAACTCTTGGATTTTGGATTATGGATTTTTTGAACTGAGTATTTTTAAATATTCATAAAAAGTATTTATTTAGCAATTATCTAATTTTTTTTTTTAGATCAATTATAGTTTATGTAGATGACATTATAGGAGAAAATATATTTATAAAAAAATCAGATGAAAAAGAATTTAAAATTTATAAATTTGTCGTTAACAATAATCATGGAATGAAAATACAAATTAACATTTATGATGACAATATAAATCTATTTAAAAATAAAATAAAATTAAATGAAGTAATTAAAATATTTCTAAAAATTAAAATATTTCTATAAAAAAAGTAAATTAATAATATTTATTAATAATAAAATAATTTTAGATATTATTCTTGGAAAATTTATCAGTAACAAAATCAAATAGATATAGTAAAGGAAATAATGAATATGAAATGAATTTACAAAAAATATCAAAAATAAAAAGTTTCGGAACGTTTAATATAAAAAATATTGAATTAGAAAAAATTAATTTTGATCAAATAAATAATAAACAAGGTTTTATAAAAATAGAAGGTTATATAAAAACAGAATTTATAAAAAAAAATTCTTTCAATGAATATATAGCAGTCATAACAGATGGTTATTATAAAATAGATATTATAGTAATCAATGATGATAATGAAGAAATAAATTTTAAAAGAGGATCAAAAATAAAAATAATTGGAGATATTCAAGAAACTGGTAATTTTATTGATTGTATTATAACGGCGTTGTAAGAATTCTCTATGATATCAAAAATAAAATCTTCGCTCTTTGCTTTGAAATCCTCGAGTCGAATTTTGTAAAATACATTATGTAAAGATCCCTCTCAGTAAGGGTGAAATTCTATTGGTCATGTTAGCTGCAGAATAATTCAAAATTAATCAGAAGAATTCTATAAGTGAGAAAAGATGAAATTGTATCTGCAACAAATTTAGAATTGATCTTATGGGGTCGGTTAAGGTAGTTACAACCCATATATATATATATAGGTAACATAGAATATAGTTATTAGAATCTAGCAGGTGGGAAAATTGAAAGCTGTTGCTGAAGAAGATCTGTTTTTTTTAAATATTTTAAGAAAATTGAATTTGCAATCCAAGAATAACCTCTAAATTTGATCCATTTTACGCGCTTAGCATAGGAATCACACGTGAAAAGTTGAAACTTCTGAGCTTAATATCTCAAAATTTATCCCCGTTTGGAATTATTTGCAAAATACTAACATGTTGCGGACGCAAAGAAACTAACTCTGTGCAAAGTTATAGAGATTTTTTAAGAAACTCAATTTTTGCGGTAATTACCTTAACATAATGAATAAAATGCAAATAAATAGTTTTTACAGACGGTAGTCAAAATCAAAGTTAATCAATGTATACAGTATATGCCTGTATTTTGCAATCAGCATGTCTCTAGCTGTTATAGGTTATGAAATATGAATTAAAGTTTAAAAATAACTATTTTAAGCGCTATAGTCGCTAAGAAAGAAATAAGTAGCTTAGGTTAATGCCAATATCTTCTTTTTTTATTTTATATAAAGTAAGATGAAGGCGAGGATTTCAACAACGAATTTATTACTGATTTCATCGAGAATACTTTGAATGAGTTATATAAAAATTTATTCATGAATAAAATTTTAATTTGTTTTTCAGAAATTACATATTACATTAAAATTAAAACATTAGATGATATAAAACAAATAAATCAAAACGAACTTATGGAATTAGAAGATTGAATGAAAGGATATAGATTAATAAAAAAAAAAAAAAGTAATATAGTAATATAGTAACATAGTAATTAATTTATATTTGTCTTAAAATTAAATTGTTAATAACTCTCACATGAGATAAATAATTTTTTTTAATATAATTTTGTAATAAATAACATTAATTTTTAATTTAATAATACAATCATAAAATTATCATTAAAAAATAATTTTATTAATATATTATAATTATATTATTATATTATTTATAAAAAATTATTTATTTCAGATACAGAATGAATGAATCAATCGATGAAAAAACCATTTACTTTTGTAAAATATGTAAAAAAAATGTAATTAACAGTGAATATTATGTGAAATTACATAATGAAAAACATTCTATAATCAAACATTCGTGCACAATTTGTGGAAGAATTTTTAAAAATAGTGATCATTTATCAACTCATTTGAAAGAACATAATAATTCAGATAGACCTCACAAATGCAACGAAGTAAAATGTAATAGACGTTTCAAAAGAGTAGCTCATTTAAGAAGACATAAAAAAATTCATAAAAATAAAAATATTAAAATAAAATGTAAATATTGTTCAAAAATACTTTCTTCAAAAGATCATTTAATAAGACATTTGAAAAAATCCTGCAAAAACATAAATAAATCAAATATTGAATTATTAAAACAAAAAGAATAAAAAAACAACAACAATTATAAAAGCGGAAGATATGAAAAATAATTGAATTCTTAAAACGGAAGATTTTTTGATACTACAGATATTTTAAAAATTTTAGAGGAGAATTTTGAATATCTATTTTTTTCAAGAAAATAGATTTAAAAATTATTAAATCAAAAAATTAAAAAAATATATATATATAATATATGAAAAATAATTGAATTATCAAAACGGAAGATTTTTTGATATTACAGATATTTTTTTCAAGAAAATAGATTTAAAAATTATTAAGTCAAAAAATTAAAAATTTTAACGGAAGAATATAATTATAAATATTTATTTTTTTGCATAAATATAGAATTGAAAATTATTAAAGAGAAAAGTTTTTTAAAATGAATTATATGTGGTTTGTACGGCTACTGGCAAAGGGTTCCACATATAGTTTCTTTTTGTTCTTAATTAAATATGAAAAAATTTTCAAAATTGTTGAAAAAAAAACCCAACGCGCCTTGCAAGTACCTCCTGGGTGGTGTGGAAAACTGCATTAAGTAATTTAAAATTAATAAGTTGAAAATAAATTCGTTTGTAATTCAAGTATACTTATTACGATTTTATTAGAAAAAATATTTAGTGTAGATTCAAGCATTTAATTCTGGGGGGTTGGCGAGCGAAGCGAGCAGGGGGGTACCCCCCTAGTATATATATATATATATATATAATACATATTTGATAAATAAATCTTTTTTTGTTTTAGGAGAGCGGTTGGGATGTCAAGTCATCAAAGCCCAAGGCCGTAAAGGCACAAATAAAACCTAGAGCTCAGCAGCAGTCTCCGAAGACCTCACGTCAGCCTCAGCAGCTCCAACAGAAGCGTCAGCCTCTGCAGCAGGTCCAGCCACAGCAGCGTCAGACTGAGCAGCTCCAACAGGAGCGTCAGCCTCTGCAGCAAGTCCAGCAGGTCCAGCCACATCAACAACAGCAAGTATTAACAAATGTATTTTTAAATAAAAAAATATATATATATAATAAATTTAATAAAAAATTTTTTCATCAGCCCCCTCGTGAAATGACCTTGGAGGAGATTTTGGAGGGTCTCGAGGATGAGTACATCGAAGAGATCCCCCTGCCTACTCCGCAGACCAGTCAGACACAGCTGAGCCAGCAGCAGGTGCAAGAACTATCGGAGTTCGTTCAGCTTCAAGCTCAGCTAGTCCAGCAGCAGCAGCAGCAGGTGCAGCTAGCCTCCTTGCTGGTTGCCCAACCCCAGACCAGTAGTCGAGGCTCAGCTGACTCCGATACCGACTGCCCAGCTGATACCACAAGTCCTACCGCTGCAGGCTGTCCAACAATCGCTACCCCAAGCAAAAATAGATAAGAAGAAAAGAGAACGTGAAGAGGATGATGATGATGAAAAACAAAAGAAGAAGAAGAAGAAAGACAAGAAGGAGAAAAAGGAAAATAAAAAAGATGAAAAAAAAAAAAACGAAACAAAGAGAATCAAAAATAATTAATTATTTATTTGAAAAAAGATTTTTTTTTAAATAATTTATTTTTTTGTTACACGTGTTCTTTTTTATATACATATATTCTTAAATATTTTTTAAATTTCTGTCATCATCTTAATTATAAAACTGACCGATTTCAAAATTTTTTATATTTATAAAACAGTTTTCCTTGATTTCTTTGAATAAAATAAAAGAAACAAATTTGATATGAAACTATCATTTTGTTAGATGTCCCCGTGGACATCTACACCTACTCCTAATTTTTGCAGACCCGGGTAGGAGTGGAAACCGGGGGCAGAAGGCTCCCCTCGTGTGGGGACGGGAAATTAACTATAGTTACCGAAGAGGGAAAAAAAACAAGGGAGAGATCTTAGGACTAACGTTTTATTACTTGAGACCTTACCTTACTTCCTGTTCTCTCCTCTCTCTCCTGGAAATAGGGTGACTGGTAATGAGCGTGCACGGTTGTTTAGGTCTTTTTTTTTTATTATTCACTTGGTCACAATTAAAAATATAATATAAATGATGTAAATTTAAATAAGAAAACCCGACACACTGTTATATAGTAATTAGAATATAAAATTATATTATATTAAAATTAAAACGATGCGCTATTACTTCCTAACTATAATATAAAAATATTAGACTAAATTTAAACACGATGTTTTATTACTTCAACTTCGTACTGAACTGTTCCTCCAGCATACGTCCCCCAAGAGCCCGGCTGTCCCCTCCTCACCTCAATCCAAAGGTGCTGATTAGACAGCTTAGACTCCCTGGGAACGTATGCTGATTTAACACTTTTTTTCCTTTGGTCGTTTCAACTATTTTAATGTTTGACTATATTAATAATGTTGCGTCACGTAACACATTTATAATTTTGTAATAATTCTGTGCGTCTTAAACGTATGCTTTATGTAATGAATGTTAATTAAGTTAGAATAAACTATAAATTTTCAATAAAAAAAGTGTAAAATTACTTTAAATTCTCAAAAAAGTAATAATAACAATAATTGTAATAACTAAAGTATAAAAAAAAATCAACAAATTTTTAAAATTAATTTAATTATTCTAATTGAATATTTATTATTATTACTTAAATTACTCAATTTTAAAAATAGTTTTTTTCAAATAAATTCTGAACTTCTAATTACCTTAATACTAAATAAGTAAACAGTATTATACTTCACTGCATATTCAAAAATCTATTATTACTTTAACCTTTGATATAAATTTTAAATTGAATCAAATATTAAAGTTATGGAGTTAAAAAAAATTAAAAAAAAAATAAAAATAAAAAAAAATAAAAAAAAATAAAATAAAAAAACTAAATACTTTAACTTTGATATTCTGTAAATTTGGTTTGAAAAAACTCTAAACAAAACAATGTTTTTACATGAATTACTTCTTATTTATCATTATTTATGTGTATAGATTTTGAAAAAAGAAATTAAATTTACAACTAATATTCATTGAAAAACAAAACAAAATCAATTTAACTTTATTGTCAAAATAATAATAATAATAATAACAAACAAACAAAACAAAATTAATTGAATTTATAAAAAAAAAAAAAAACAAAAACTTTACTTAAATTTGATTATTAAAAAAGCAATAAAAAAGTTAAAAATTAATCATTATCATTTAACAAAAAGGAATTTGTAAATAAAAAAAAAAAATGTGAAGTAAAATTAGTTTATTATTATTAAAATTATATACATTTTTTAAACTGTTTTTTTTTAAATTTATAAAAAGAAAATGGACGTGAAAATATAAAAGGGTGATCACAGCCACAGTCGCCTTCGTCTTGATCGTGTTGTAGATTTTCGGCTACCCAAGATCTTAAATTAATGACGTTTTTCGCGGCACAGGTCCAGTTCCGGCAAGTATCTATGCTGTGATTCGTGCAAAGTATCTCCTCCTCACATGAGAGCTTTTTTAGCGTTTGACACCCCAAGTTTCCCAGATCAACAATGAAACTATAAACAAAAAAAATCAAACAAATTAATAATAATAATAATAACAATAGTAAAAATAAAAAAACAACAACAACAATAAATAAAATAAACAATAGTAAAAATAATAATTAATAAATAAATAAAATTAACAAAAGTAGGAAAAAAACAATAACAATAAAAAAAAAAATAATAATAATAATACTTACGCGTTTGGTATCAGTCTTTGCAGGAAAATTTTTTTCTGTAGACCCTTGACGTAGATTTTCTCTGCGTTTTTCAAATACTTTTCCAAAATGTCTACCAGCTGATCGTACGGAATTTTCCCTGAACTCCATGGGATGCCACGGAAGTTGTGCTCCAACCAACGTGTGGTACACTGCTCGTCCACTGTCAAGTTTGACCAGGGTATGGACGGCTTGAAGGTCAAGACGAGTGGCATGAAGGACTCTCCAATCCCCAAAATGGCTACCTCCTTGGCTATGAAGTCATTTTTTGACCTCATAAAGCCTTGGATATCTACTATCAGCTCCATGATCTGTACTTCTTGGTGAACCAACCAAAAGTGATGATTGGACCGACTCAATGCTTAATTTATACCTACAGAATACCCCTCACCATGCCAATCACATTCTTTTGTTTTTTAAGAGTTTGCTATGGTGTTTTGTTTTACCCCCCCTCCCCTTTGAATTGAGTGTATAAAAGTCTGTGACACACATGCAGCAGACATAGTTACAGTCCAGCATCAACAGACTTAACACCAAGCAGTAATCAACTTAGATTATATAAATAGTTCAGATTATAAATAAACAATTCAGATTATCAGGTATAAGGTAAGTATTTTCTATTTTTCCTTTTCTCTCTAACATTGATGGAGGAATAAATAAGTCTGTGACGTACTTTCAAGTCTCAGTTCCTCCAAAGATTTAACTAATTATCTTGAGTTAGTTTCAATGTAACCTCTAATCCTCTCGCATATTCGTAAGTCGTTCTGCAGAAGTGATTTCATCTCGGTACGTCTTGTTTAGCTCGCGTGGCACAGTTCCTATTCGCAGCGTTATTAAAACTTGACAAACTCCTTGATGAAAATCTGAATCTTTGAAAAAGTGGCTGCAATGTCGTTGAATAACATGCACGGGATTCGGTGATAAAATTGAACTGACTTAAATAAAACTTTTTAACTTCTATCTCTTTGAAAAATTAATTTTCGAAACAACTCGTAATTTTTCAGCCAAACGATGGAACACACAGTGTCAGGCTTATTGGACGGGGTGCAGGAAGCTGTTGACGGTTTGTTCGAGTTGGTTGACCAAATTGAAGACGCCGAAGACTTAGAGAAATGGATCGGGCTGATCAAGGATGAGATTGATTACTTGGTTGAATCAATGCCCAAGCTTTCAAGACATGACAAAAAGAAATGTGAGACCTTCATTACTAAGTTCATCTTTATCAAGCATAAGTTCGAAAACGCGTTGAAAGTTGGTGGGGATCTTCAGGCTTCAACTCCGGAATCAAAAGACAAAGTCAAATACGATGACTTTGACTCTGCTTTCGACTGTAGAATCAAGTCAGGTAAGGATTGCTATTTAATTATAGACTTAATTAATTATACCGTTGTTTCATTTATAATTTTTGTTTCAGGAGTCATTAGCAACCTCGAGCATAAGGATCTGGGTTCGTTTTTAAATGAGTCATATGGACACTTTGAAAAGAAAATCAAAGAATCTCTGCAAGAGCTCAACTCGACAAGGCCAATAACGAATACATGGGTGATGGTTATGACCCAGAGGAAGATGATAAGTACCTCGTGTACCTGGACATAAATAATCTCTTCGGTAGTTTTAGCTTGATATTTACCACGATTAAAATTTTTATTAACATCAGTACTAAGGTTTTTTTTTTATTTTTAGGCTGGGCTATGACACAGTTGCTTCCGTATGCAAGATTCGAGTGGGTTTCAAGTCCTGAGGAAATCAACGTCCTGGAGGTTGATGATGACGATCCTTATGGATACTTTCTTGAAGTTGATCTCACCTATCCAGAGAGCTTGCACGATGAACATAAAGATCTGCCTTTATGCCCTGAGCATGCCTCTGCACCAAACTCCAAACAAGAGAGGTTGATGACTAGGCTAACCGACAAGACGAATTACGTTATCCATTATAGAGCTTTAAAACAAGCTCTAAATAATGGATTAAAGCTGACAAAGATTCACAAGGCTCTACGCTTTCAGCAAAAGGCTTGGCTTGCTCCGTACGTGGAGTACAACACCTTGAAGAGGATGCAAGCTACCAACGAGTTCGAGAAGAACTACTTCAAGCTCATGATTAACAACGTCTATGGAAAAACAATGGAAAACCAGCGGAATAGGTCTGATATACGATTGGTAAATCATTGGGATGGACGCTATGGAGCTGAAGCCCTGATCGCCAGTCCATACTTCAAAAATTGTATCATTTTAGACGAGGACTTGGTGGCAATACAAATGAAACCCCTCGAAGTCAGCATTATGAAACCTATATACATTGGCCTTGCAGTTCTAGATCTCTCCAAAACCAAGGTCTATGATTTCCATTACGGATTCATGAAAAAAACAGTCGGGGAGGCATCTAAGCTTCTGTATACAGATACCGACAGTCTGATCTATGAAATCACGAACGTCGACATCTACAAAGTCATCAAAAACAACTTATCCGAATTTGATACTTCCGACTATGCCGAGGACAATCCATTTGACATACCCCAGGTAAACAAAAAAGTTCTTGGGGTCATGAAAGACGAATGCTCTGGAAAGGTCATGCTTGAGTTCATTGGGATTAGGAGCAAGCTCTATAACATCGAAGTACAAGGGCAACAAAAACCCATCATGAAAGCTAAAGGTGTAAAGGGTTGCGTTCTCAAGACCATCATTACACCTGAGGACTTTAGAAAATGCCTATTTGAAAATCAAGTTAAGAGGGTGTTTCAGTGTAATATAAGGTCTAAAGCTCTTGTTGTCAAAACCGAGAGAGATTCCAAGGTCGCTTTAAGCCCTTACGACGAGAAGCGATACCTAATTCCAGGAAGTACCGATACCCTGCCTTGGGGACACTATGCTATTCCCGAGGAAGAGGTGGACGATCAGCTGGTTGAAAGAAACGACGATCACGAAACAATTGAAGTGAAAGCCGAAGTGGAGGGGGGGTGAGCTACTTAATGAGGAGCTGCAGCCCGAAGAACTCATTCAGTCAGATCAGCTTGAGCGAGAGCACCTTAAGAGACATCTCACCGTTGAAGACGAACTATCTGCTAAAAGAGTCAAAGGTATAAGCCTATACAGATTTTATTGTTTACATTTTTTAAATTATTTACATAAAACTTACCTTTTTGGTTTTTTGTTTCAGATGGATCTTACAAGCTTGAACCAGATTGGTAATCCAGCCTACAGATTTCAAGCTGCAACACCAATCAACAGTCTGGTCATTGATCAACAGTATCTTGTAATTAGATTCAGAATTGCAAACACTAAATATGGTCAAAAGATTATAGCTGAATTAGAGGATAATGGTCACATATTTCTCCCAAGCAGGATGAGTAATTTCCTGCTAAAAGAGGAACAGCATTTTCATTCCCTTGAAGATGCCGCCAACAAGTTCCAACTTGTAATTATTCCACGTGGCGGAAGCAAATTAGAATTTAAAATTGTATAAATAAACTCGATCTGTGATTATACTAATGTAACTTTATATGATTATTTTAAAAATAAACAATAAAATGAATCACTCTTTGTTTTTATTCATTGACCTTCTTTTCCAAAAATAATAATAATAATAATAATAATAATAATGACTTTGTTTAGTTAAAATTTAAAAAAAAATTAACTTTATAAAATGTTACTACAAATAATTTGAAAAGGAATAATAAATAATAACTAATAATTTTTATATTATAAAAATATTTATTAACAACTTTATTTTTTACAAATTAATTAAATTTTTTATAAATTAGAATCATTCACTTTTTGATATAAATAAAAAAAATGTTTTTCTATAACAGGATTAAGAATTTCTCCAATGCGTTCAATTCGAAAACGAAATCTTTCTCTGTCACGTGCTGCTTGCTCCCATTTTCCTCGACGCGCCATCTTGTGAGCAAAAGACAAAACATACATTGAATGTATGCACACGTTGTCATCGAAACGAACTTTCTTGATTTTTTCTTTTGATTCTGTTTGATTCATGACTTAAAAGCTCTATTTTCAAATCCTCTTTTCTGTGGATCAATATAACTCTTGAAGGTTTCTTGTTTAGGAGCTGAAAACTTCTTTTTATTCTCCTTTCCCTCGCAGGAAGGTTTATTATTATCTGTACGACTTTGACAAGACCCCATTGTCAAATGATGAATCAAAACTATATTGCATCGGTATTTATAGATTTTCTTTGTTGGTCCAGCTATTGTGAGAACTATCAAATCTAAGCCATTTGACATATATTTGATCGCCACGAGTTTTTAGAACTTTTTCAATTAGATATACATCTGGATACTTTGCTTTTTGTAACTCAAATTCATAGAAACCACCCGCGATTGGTTCATCTCGATAATCTTTAAGGTAGTACATTACTGGATCAGTAGGAGCTACTCGAACTATTGTAAATATCTCAGTTGACCAGTTTGGTGTATAACCTTTCTCTAAAATGCGTTTAACTTTACTCACTCTAACTTTATCACCTACTTTGAATTTTGGTTTTTGTTTTTTAGTTTTACATTGTTGTGAAAACTTTTTTAAGACTTCTACTTCATTTTTCTTATTGACATCTGCAGGCTTCATTCCAATTGTTCGATGTTTTCTATTATTGTAATCCTTAACCAAGCCAGGTAACATATCCAACCATTTATAGTTTCCATTTAAGCTGAATTGAACCCACATTTTATTCTTAAGCGTACGATTGAATCGTTCTACTATAGATGCTTTGAGATTCGAGTATGTTGAATACAGATGAATATTATATTTCTTCATAAGTGTTTCAAAGTTTGAATTATAAAATTCTTTACCCTGATCGGTATGAAGATTTTTAGGTACTTGGCTTTGTTTCAACACCGATTCCATTGCTTCGGTAACGTCTTGTCCATTTTTACGCTTCACTGGAACGGCCCATGCATACTTTGAAAATACATCTACAATAGTTAGCATGTACCTGAAACCTTTGTTGTCTCTAGCATAAGGTATCATTTCAACAAGATCAGCTTGCCATGTTTCATCAAGACCTCGAACTTCAAATTTCCGACGTTGATAGTTTCGTCGAGCAGGCTTATGAAGTTCTTCTACAACTCTACGTCGCTCCATTGTTAATGATAGTTGTATGAAAATGTTACTGCTTTTATATACTGTCATTTGTCGATAACGAAATTTTATTTATTAAGGTCTGAAGGTCATTTTGAATCTGAGCTATATGTTTATAAACAGTATCTCTAAAATCATACACTATACTTAATGTTAAATTAGTATCAGTATCAAATTTTTGTGAAAGCTTATCAATTTCAGCTTTCAAATCATTTCCAGATATTAAATTTGCACTCATTTTTTCCACAATAATTTTTCTTGATTCAACGATTTTGTCATCCATCTGCTGGAAAAGGTTTTCAATCAGAGACTCAAAATTTTTCGTTACATCTTCTTTGATTTTTCTTTGACTAGTAGTCATTCGCTTTTTCAGGATATGCAGACCGACTGCATCATCATTATTTATCGGGTCAGCAAGGTTACAGAGTCTTTTTTTATTAACATCATATTGTCCATCCTGGGTTAGTTTATAACCCACTCCTGGAGGTCCTCGAGTACGAGCTGTTATTGCTGATTTTGTATCAGCCCGACCAAACACGTCAACACTCATTTTGAAACTGATTGAAATTTTTGTATGTAAATCTAATATATATACCTCGCCTCTCTAAGTTCTTCGACGATGGCTAAACGAAGCCGATCTACCAGTTCATTAGGATCATCCCAGTATTTATAATCTGTTAACGCGTTACGTTGAACAATCTTGAATTTTGGTAAGTTGTTCCGTTTGGAGCGAGATAAAACTCCTTTACCTTTATATTTAAACATAGGAGCGATTACATCATTGAATTTAGAACTGCTAGAGTGAACTCTTAATTCACCATTTTTTGTCAAATGTGCTCTTGATTCTTCTAATATTTTCTTGTAGTTTATTTTATCTTCATTTTTTACAAAATTTGATGGTCGCTTAAGAATGAGTAACTCGGTTAATCCAATTGTTCTTGGAAATTTTTTATTACCAACAGTGATCTCAGCTTGCGAAAATGTAATAGGTAAATTACCGATTTCAAATTCATTATCTTTTTTTCTTCGTACTCCATAAATTTGATCTACTGCAGTGTCTTTGTTCTTGATGAGTTAAATATACTCATCATCAATACTAGTTAAAGGAGTATATTTTGATTCAACAGGATGTTCAAAAATAGTTTGATCAAAGTCTGATTTGGAAAAATTCATTGGTTCTCTGTCACCAAACTTATGCGAACTCTTTGTGGGAGTACTATGATGAAATGAAGGAAGCTTCACTTGCAATAGCCCAGGATTAAATTTAGGTGTACTAAAATTCAATATTTGGTTTTCAGGTAAATTTTGTGATTGATCGAATTTATGAGTCTGAATTTCAGTTTTAAGTAAAAGACCGGCATCACTTTCATTCGAAGGCTTTTTAACCATATCAGTAGCAATTTTTTGAAGGGGTTCAACTATTGGTTGAAACGTTTCTTTTAAAGCTTGTTCTGTACGAGCTTTGTTATATTTAATCAGTTTATACTTCCGTTTGATCGAGTCTCTCGCTTGAACGAGTTTATGAAGAATATCTTTCTGTTTTTGAAAATCCATCATGTTGGCACTTCAATGATGAAAAGATAAATGAATAAACATACTAGCAATTCGTTGTATTTATAGCAAAACAATCAAATCCCTTTCTATATCTGCCATTATCAATTGGATCATCTTTAATTATAACCAAGAATCCATGTTTGTTATCATTCCAACATGCTAAGCATAAATCTTTAAACTGATTATAGGACATGTCAGTGTTTACGTGATCGTCATAAATATGTTTCAAATTTACTTCATCTTGACGAAACATAACCAGCAGGTTAACATTATCTCGAACTAGATGTTTGGGAATGCGAGCATACGATTGACACAAGTAAAAACAATCGACATTTTTGTGTCTGCCCATGCAGAAGAAAGCTCTGACGTTATCTTGCTTTTCTGTGGCAATATCATCGAAGATCATCATTGAATTTGGTAGCGTATCGTTCGGAGCAACGACTTCCTCATGTTCACTGAAAGAGAAAAATTGCATCCCATCCAGAGGGCGCAACAGCTCTTTCAAATACAAGTACTTTGGTTGGTTGAGAGATTTTGAATAGAGATAAATATTTTCAAAGCGAACACCATTTGGTTCAGTGATGAGAGAAAGTAAAGCGTTTGTTTTTCCGCAATTTGAAGGTCCTCAGAAAACAGCGCGTATACTATTTGGAGGTAAATTACCATGTCGTTTGACTCTCTTCTCTTTTTCCATTACAGAATCAAAGTTGTCAATAGGCAACTTGATATTCTGCTCCTTAAAATTCATGTTGACTTGATGAAATTTGATTAACAAATGACGAGCGAAGTATAAATAGAACGCTTTTATACCTTTAAGTTCATTCGAACACAGACTTTTAAAGAATGATGATCACTTATGGGAGCGGATTGATAAATAATTTAATCAATAAACTACCATTCGAAGCTCATATACCTGGATATCAGTATTGCGGTCCTGGTACAAACTTAGAAAAACGTCTCACTAGAGGGGATAAAGGTATAAATCCTTTAGACGCTGCTTGTAAAGAACACGACATATCTTATTCGCAAAATCGTAATAACATCGAACTTCGAAACACAGCCGATCGCGTTCTTGCGGATAAAGCTTGGCAACGAGTTTTAGCTAAAGACGCTAGTATTGGTGAAAAATCAGCTGCTTACGCTGTAACTAACATCATGAAGCTAAAAAATAAAGCAGGTATGGGAATTTCTTTCCAAAAAATAGTAAAAGCTGCTTTCATTTCAAAGCTTAAAAATAAAAAAGCTGCAGCTGCGATTCGTACAGCTTTGAAAAAAGCACGAACCTCTGTCAAAGCTGGTGGAGGGAAAACAAGGGTTAAGATGCCTAAAGTTCTTCCAGTTCCCAAAAACAGAATGGGAGGATTTCTTGTACCATTATTTGCCAGTTTGAGTGCTACTGGTGCGCTTGCAGGTGGAGCAGCTGGTATAGCAAAAGCTGTTAATGATTACCATACTGCTAAAAAACAGTTGGATGAATCGCAAAGACATAACAAAACAATGGAAGCTATTGCTATTGAAAAAGGATTGTATTTGAAAAATTATAAAAAAGGCTATGGTTTATATCTTAAACATCAATACCAGGTTATGGTTTGAAAAAAAAATGTTTAAAAAAAAAGAGACCTTCAGGTAAAGGATTAAAACATAAAAATTTAAAAAAAAAAAAATCTTCAAAATGCCGCAAAGGGCATTAACAAACGTCGATATTGTTAAATATGCTAAAAAACTTAAAATTCCGAGTTTTAGAGGAGTATTCATGAGAGATAAATTACCAAAATCGGGGCCATTGATTAATGAATCCGCCGTAATAAATCTTGATAATGCAAGTGGTTCTGGAACTCACTGGGTAGCTTATAAAAAACAAGGTGATTAGGTTGTATATTTTGATAGCTTTGGAGACTTACAACCTCCGATAGATCTTTTATTATACCTTGGAACATCAAACATTAAGTATAATTACGATAGATTTCAAGATTTCGGTTCCTACAATTGCGGTCATTTATGTTTAAAGTTTCTTTCAGAAACTATATAAGAATTAAATGGGAGTAAATTATCTCATTCATATTTCAACTGTCATGGATGAAACACTATCATTAATATTGAGCGGTAACTCTTCAGTTCTTGCATCTCGTTATTTTCCGCCTATCGAATTATCTCCGAATGAAAATTACGTTCTTGGATTAGTTGAATTCTTAACGTATCATTCTATTCCAAATATTGATTCGGATAAAAACAAATTTTATGTAGGTGATACAGTAGTTAGTATACCCACAGGTGCTTACGATATCACTGACATAGAAACACTTTTGCTAAAAGAACTTACTCCAAAAGGTATAACCTTAAGTTTAAAACCAAATAATAATACGCTACGAAGTATTATTAAGTCAAGTGAACTGATTGATTTCACAAAAAGTGACTCTATTGGTACTTGGTTAGGATTCTCATCGAAAATTCTTGATAAAAATATTGAACACGAATCTGACTTACCTGTTAGCGTACTCAAAGTTCAATCTGTTAGAATTGAGTGTAACATAGTTGGTGGTTCATATCTAAACGATAAAAGAGTTCATACTATTCATCAATTTTTCCCGAAAGTAAACCCAGGCTTTAAAATTATTGAAGTGCCAGTAAACGTTATATACCTTCCTATTACTGTACAAAGCATAGATTTTTTAGAGCTTCGAATAATTGATCAAGACGGAGATCTGATCAATTTTCAAGGTGAAGAAATAACGGTTAGAATTCGTATTAATACTTTATAATGGGTATCATTTATAACTCGAGAAAGTATATAAACGAACCAATATGGAGACCTCCCATCAGTCGTCAACGAACAGTCAATGCGTTAACGCAACGAAACATTCAGTTTCTCAAATAAATAGGTCTAAAAGTCGTCGGTGGTGGTGCTGCTTAATTTTCTGCTGCAATGACCGGAATTCTAAATATTCAATCTCCGATCATCTTTGACGATTCCATAAAAAATTATGAAATCCATTCTCATCAACCATACACAATCTCTGAATATAGAAATACTGATGAAATTCGTATTTCTATTCAACATCAAGACTTGTGTGTTTTACCATCGCGAAGTTCATTGCATATTAATGGTAAAATTACTAAATTAAATGGTACTGCATTAGCGCATACAGAATTCGTAAATAGTGCCATCTGCCATTTATTTGAAGAGTTTCGTTATGAAATGAATGGTGTAGAAATTGATAAATGTAAAAATCCAGGTATAACTTCTACTATGAAAGGATGGTTATCGTTGACTCATGGGCAATATAACACATTATTAAATACAGGTTGGCTAGTATCAGCAAATGAATCGCTTACCGATGATGCCGGTAACTTCGATGTTTCCATTCCTCTGAATATGATCTTTGGATTCGCTGAAGATTATGATAAAATTGTTGTCAACATGAAACATGAACTCGTTCTCATTCGATCAAGAAACGATATGAATGCTGTTTTACAAGCAAATACAGCAGCTCAAGGAGCAGCAGCTGCATATGAAGATTTTAAAATAGTAATAAATAGGATAGAGTGGTTAATGCCATACATTACTGTGTCCGATAAATTTAAAATTAATCTTTTAAATTTCATTGGTAAAAGTCGATCAATCGATATGAGTTTTCGAGCTTGGGAACTGTATGAGTACCCACAACTTCCAACTACTAATCGTCATGTGTGGACGGTTAAAACATCCAATCAGTTAGAAAAACCTCGATTTATCATTTTAAGCTTTCAAACGAATCGCAAAGATAATGAAAGTGAAAATGCTAGTCTTTTTGATCATTGTGATATTCGTAATGTTAAACTTTATCTTAACTCACAATATTATCCATATGGTAATTTGAATCTTGATATAAATCAAAGTCAATATGCTATATTGTATGATATGTATGTGAAGTTTCAAAATTCTTATTATAACAAAAATTCTGACCCTTTGATGACAAAAGAAGGATTTAAAATGTACATGCCCCTTATTGTTAAAGATTGTTCTAAACAAGATGAATCTTTAAAAAATGCCCCAGTTGATATTAGATTAGAATTTGAAACAAAAACAAATTTTCCTGCTAATACTGCAGCCTATAGTCTTATTCTCCACGATCGCATAGTTCAATACAACCCAATGTCGGGTGATATTCGTAAACTTATTTAAAAACGTATGTATACGTTGACTACTTTAATTGAGAATTCATTTGATTATCATGGAGCCTCATGAAAAGACGTCACTGCTCTCCAGTGATTCAAAAAAATGTTCTAAAAAATATGATTATCAAACTCAATCTAAGAAAAAAGATGAACCCTCAAAAAAGTATGAATGTAAATATGAAAAAATGAAATATGATGGATTTTCAGCTAGTACCAGTGATGGTTATGTATCGAAAACATACATAAGTAAATTTAAAGATTCGTAAATAGAGAATAAATTATTGGGGAGATAAGCAAAAGTGGATGTATCTCACAGGGAAGAGCGTTGGTTGGAGCTCTTTCCACTTTCTCTATCAAATATGAATGTTTTTATTTATTTGTTTTGTTTTTATTTTGTTTTTGATTGGGGGGGGGGTGTTCTAGAGGGGATGTTTTTGTTTATGTTTACGTTTTTTGTTTGGGTGTTCCAGAGGAGGAACTATTTTTGTTTTTGTTTTTGTTTTTGTTTATTATTATTATTATTGTTTTTATTATTTTTCCAGAGGGGGGGGTGTTCCAGAGGAGGAACTATTTTTGTTTTTGTTTTTGTTTATTATTATTATTGTTTTTATTATTGTTCCAGAGGGGGGTGTTCCAAAATCAGCTCTGTATATCTACTGATAATATTTTACTGTTGAACGTTAAAACCGAATCCATGCCTGTCATCTGATTTGCACCTGCGTGGCCGTGTGCAAATAAAAACTCGTCAAAGTTTTGTTTTGACTGGCCCGTACGTGCTTCATTATCACGGTGTAGGTAGCTTCCGTAGTTCATGGTTCTCTGCAGTCTGCCGCTGTTTTGTGATCGGCTATCTCCCAAGCCTTGAACCCCCAAAACCCTGGGCGCCCGAGGTCAACAAAAAAACTGGTCGGCTATCCCCCAAGCTCTAAACCTTCAAGACCCTGAGAGCCCGAGTTCAACAAAAAACCAGATCGGCTATCCCCCAAGCTCTAAACCCTGAAAACCCTGGGTGCCCGAGTTAAATTATTCCAAAAATATGAGTGCATTTTAATTAACGAAATAAATAATCTGATCAGTTTTTTTGTTGAACTCAGGCGCCTAGGGTTCTAGAGGTTTAGAGCTTGGGGGATAGCTAATCGGTTTATTTATTGAACTCGACGCCCAGGGTTTTGGGGGTTTAGAGCTTGGGGGATAGCTGATCAGTTTTTTCGTTGACCTCGGGCACCCAGGGTTTTGGGGGTTTAGAGCTTGGGGGACAGCTGATCAGATTATTCATTGAACTCTACGCCCAGTGTTTTGGGGGTTTAGAGCTTGGGGGATAATTAACCAGTCTATTTATTGAACTCAACGTTTTTTTTGTTTTTTTTTCTTAGACGTCAGTTTTATTGGGAGCGGGGGGGGGGGGTAGACCTCAGGATACCTCCTAGCTGAAAGGAGTTGTTGCGCCCTTGGTATTAAATCATTAAATTATAACTTGAAAAATAATGTTTTTGAAAAACTAATAGTATACATATTTACAATTTAAAATCGTAAAAAATCCACGTGACTTTAGGGGGAGGGGGTGTCGAAAATTTGATACAAATACTACGTTGATCTTCATGGGAGGGAGGGCCCTTCAAAATCTTCGAAAAAATGACCACGTGGTTTATGAACGTTCCCTTATCTAAATTGTAATTAGGTATTTTAGCATTTGATAGTTTTAAATGATTACTTAAATTTTTTTCAATACTAGTTTTTTCAACAGAATGTTTTCTTGTTACAAGTTGAGTCACTTTGTGAGAGTTGATTCGAACTCAACGTTTCAAGATTTTCACAAATGTAAAACTTGTTTTCAACTTTTCTAATTTCATTCCACGTGCTTTTTGGATAGCCCATCACCGAATATGTACATCATGAACGACTGTTAAATCATTTTTTGTATACTGGCCAATTTTACTCTTAAGGTACTTTCCATTCATATATTTTTTTCATAGTATGCGTAAAGTTCTATTTCACGAATTGTTTTTAGTTCATAAAATGGAACTTTACGCATAGTGTGCGTAAAATAAAACACTCAAAAAATTGTCATTTTTTCTATCTAACGCGTTTTTATACACAATAATCATGAATATACAACGCCCTATATATATATATGCATTAAATATGTTTTTCTAACTTAACATTGAGTGAAATTGTTATAACTCATCTGTATATTGTTTTCCAAAAACATAACATAGTAAATTGTTTTACTTGACTAATGACTAAAAAGCTATTTTTTTGTGTTTTGTTTAATCAAATTAGTTATTATGACTTCCCCCACTCTTTGAATACTTACTTTGAAAATTAAAAGAAATTTTTTTTAATACTTTAAAAATAATTAAATTAAAGTGTAAATCACTTTTTATTAGTATCAATATTAATTTAGAGTAAAAATCTTTCATACTTTGTACTATTTTTTTTAGATTAACTTCTACTAAATTATAAAATGATGAAAATTTCTATCACTCATTTTACTTTCATTCTTTTTTAATCAGTTAATTTTTATCAAGTAAGATTTTTTTACAGGTAATGTTTTTTTAAACTTTCGTCTTTTTTTATTTAGTCGGGGGGCTTCGCCCCTTGGACCCTGCTAAGGGTCTCCCGTTTCGCCTTGACTTCGTTTTTTACTGAAACTCGTGAGCGTACTACTTTACAATCTCATGTGATCGTCAGCAACCCTCGTGCCGGCTTCGCCGACCCTCGGGCGCTACGATCACACTCGAGCGTAAAGTAAAATTTTATTTTAATTTACTCTAGATACGAAAAATATTATTTCATAGCAAAGGTTGCATAAGCTTTGATGTATTTTACAAATCTAGTTATATGTATATGGGTCAAAATAATACTTTTTTAAAAAACCGTCCGCACGAGGTTCACCGATTTTATTGCAATTTTTTGTGCATATTAAAAAACTGTTAAATTTTTTTTATGTAAAAACAAAAATTTTGCAACCAACCAGAACCCTGTACGATCTTCCACTTCCAAGATACAGCTGTTTAAAGTTGTCAAAAATCACAAAAGACGCGTTTTTTACGATTTTCACACGCATTTTGGAACGGTTTCGACCTTTTTTTTTCTCTCAAAAATATGTGGAATCTTCTCTTCATATATTTCCAAACAAGCTCCCATAGTAATTGTAGTGCGGATTTGGAGTTTTAGTTGATTCCAAAGCATACACTTTTGACACATTTTATGTGCTAAACTAGTGTTTTTTTAACAATATACACGCTACATTTAGCTTTTTTATTCATTACAGATGTTTTGAAATTATTTTTTGACTAAAAACTATTCAAATTCCAGCCAAAATTAGGTCACCTGCTTTGAAAAAATTGATACTCAACGAAATATTGATCTCAATATCAAAATGATATACTACTTTAATTCAGTTCTTTAGTTTTTTGATTCGTTAAAAATCTATGTTCGAATATTGTAAATAATATACCTTTTGTTTATTTATTTTTTTCTATTAAAAATGTTATGTTTTGAATGCTATGAAGCATGCAACAATCTACCAATCTACATTCTACTCATAATTATGTCCACTTATGAAAAAGAGAATGAGAGATTCGATTAGAAAGTCGAGTCGATATATCGAATCAAAACTTGATCTTTGATTCTTGGAGCAAGAGCGCCGCCTTAAAGGCCTCTCAAAAGTGTGAACCAGCTGGACGTGCCAAATTTGAAAATTTCAGGCATGCCTGATTTGATTTTTTTTTTTTTTTAATTAATAAAGTGAGTAACGAAATTTAAATTTTTAATAGACAAATATGCGGACAAGCTTACAACCCCATAACTCTAGTCGTAGTGAATAACAAATAATTAACTTTAGTAAAAATAATTAATTTTTTTTAATAAACAAATAAGTCAATAAGCTACAACCCCATAATTTTGGGCATGGCTGAAAAAAATGTTAATATTTTTAATAAACCAACAAGGCGACAAGCTACAACCCCATAACTTTGGGCATGGCTAAAAAAAATGTTAATATTTTTAATAAATAAATAAGGCGATGAGCTACAACCTCATAACCTTGGGCATGGCTAAAAAAATGTTAATATTTTTAATAAACAAGTGAGGCTATGAGCTACAACCCCATAACATTGGGCGCAGCGAATATAAAATATGTGAATATTTAAATAAACAACTAAGCAAACAAGTTTACCACCCCATAACCTTGGACATGGATAAAAAAAAATTTTGAGCCATTCCTAATGTTATGGGGTTACAGCTAATCGGCTTATTTGTTTATTAAAAAATTTAATTATTTCTCATTCACTCCGCCCAGTGTTATGGGGTTGTAGCTCATCGCCTTATTTGTTTATTAAAAATATAAACATTTTTTTTAAGCCATGCCCAAGGTTATGAGGTTGTAGCTCATCGCGTTATTTGTTTATTAAAAATATTAACATTTTTTTTAGACATACCCAAGGCTATGGGGTTGTAACTTATCACCTTATTTGTTTATTAAAAATATTAACATTTTTTTCAGCCATGCGCTAGGTTATGGAGTTGTAGCTTATCGGCTTATTTGTTTATTAAAAAAAATTAATTATTTTTACAAAGTACGCCCAGTGTTTTGGAGTTGTAGCTAATCGGCTTATTTGTTTATTACAAAAGTTAATTATTTGTTATTCACTACGCCTAAGGTTATGGGGTTGTAAGCTTGTCCGCTTATTTGTCTATTAAAAATTTAAATTTCGTTACTCACTTTATTCATTAAAAAAAAAAACAAAAAATTCAAATCAAGCATGCCTGAAGATTTTAAATTTGGCGCGTCTGGCTGGTTCACACTTTTGAGAGGCCTTCAAGGCGGCGCTCTTGCTCCAAGAATCAAAGATCAAGTTTTGATTCGATATATCGACTCGACTTTTTAATCGAATCTCTCATTTTTTTTTTCATAAGTGGACATAATTATAAGTAGAATGTAGATTGGTAGATTGTTGCATGCTTCATAGAATTCAAAAAATAACATTTTTAATTTGGACTCATTTTTTTCAGAGTAAGCAATAGTAATCCATGATTGTTTTATCAGAATAATTGATAAACTATGATCAAATATTTGTAATTTCAAAAATAGAAAAAAAAAAATAAACAAGTGTTATATCATTTACAATATTCGAACATAGATTTTTAACGAATCAAAAAACTAAAAAACTGAATAAAAGTAGTATATCATTTTGATATTGAGATCAATATTTCGTTGAGTATCAATTTTTTCAAAGCAGGTGACCTAATTTTAGCTGGAATTTGAATAGTTTTTAGTCAAAAAATAATTTCAAAACATCTATAATGAATAAAAAAGTTAAATGTAGCGTGTATATTGTTAAAAAAAACACAAGTTTAGCACATAAAATGTGTCAAAAGTGTATGCTTTGGAATCAACTAAAACCCCAATTCCGCACTACAATTACTATGGGAGCTTGATTGGAAACATATGAAGAGAAGATTCCACATATTTTTGAGAGAAAAAAAAAGGTCGAAACCGTTCAAAAATGCGTGAGAGAATCGTAAAAAACGCGTCTTTTGTGTTTTTTGACAACTTCAAACAGCTGTATCTTGGAAGTGGAAGATCGTACAGAGTTCCAGTTGGTCGCAAAATTTTTGTTTTTTCATAAAAAAAATTTAACAATTTTTTAATATGCACAAAAATTTAGCCAAGAAAAAGCTACGGTCGTTTGAAGATACCTGCAAATGAGCAAATATAGCAATATCTGTGTAGGACTGTATTATTGTAAAAATAACCAAACTATGTTGTCAAAATATTTTTACAAAAAAGAACTTATTTTGTACAAAATTTTGCCGCAAACTAGAGGTTCTTATCTCATTTTGATCAAAAGTTAGAATTTTTCGAAAAATATCTTAAAATTGCTTAAAACAGCTTAAAAATAGGCCATTTTTCAATCTTTGAAAAAATCTAGCACCAAGCAAAAATAAGATAGAGACCTCTAGTTTGGGGTAAAAATCTTTTTTTAAATAGTACTTTTGCCAAAAAAAATTGCAATCAAATCGGTAAACCTCGTGCGGACGGTTTTTTAAAAAAGTATTATTTTGACCCATATATATGATGTAACTTTGGGTATAAATTTCAGATGGATTTCAATGATCGCTTTTTAACATCTTTTCAATCGATTTTTTTTAAGTTTCAAATGAAAATGTGTGATGACCATCAGCTTTGAGTTTTTTTTTTTTCATGGAGCTCTGACAAAGATGGAGATTCTGACTCATTAGAAATACTTGCTTGAGACTCAAATGTTTCTGATAGTTCAGTTTCTAATTTGTCATTGTCGTTGTTATTCACACTGTTAGTTTTGGAAAATTCATTTTAATCTGTCACTCTCAGCGTCAATATATACAATTTCTTCTATTTCTAATACAATAGATTTGTTGTAGAAATTTTCAAAAATATCCTACAAATTACAAGCAGTGTCAACTTGAAAGTCAATTTTTCCTAAAAATTTCTCGGGTATAGCAGTTTTTACTGTTTATCGTTAAAATACGTTTGAAAGAGAATATGATAAGTGATTTTGAAGTATGACGAAATATGCTTTTAATTAAATAACAAAATTGTCTCTTGGACAATGAGTAATATATACCGATTTTTACGCGTTTAAAGAAATATTTTTAAAAAACACTCCAAAGAAATACTTAAAAGACAACTTTAAGGTAGTTACCACAAACATAGAGTTTCTTAAAAAATATCTAAAACTTTGCCCAGAGGTAGATTTTTGTGTCCTCTACACGGTGCGCGGGAAGGAAAAAAAACGTATCGGTCATGCCGAGAAAAACTGAAAACACAGTTTTTTAGAGAATTTTTTCAGGAATCCGAATCACTTTGTCCGAAAATCCTAGCTAATCGTCTTCATGAGATATTTAACTTTTAAGATTTTTTGTTTTTTATTTTTTCTGATATCGCAAAAATTTCATAATCTCATTAAAATATCACATTCGTTTTACTTTTTTAAGGTATTACCACTCTTAGCTTTTAACCCAGGACCAACGACGAGGACTTGGTGGTATTTTGGCCCCAAATTTTTTATTTTTAACGAACAAAAAACAAAAAATAAATACAACATCAACATATAATGAGTACTGTTTACAACTTATGAACTTAATTATATAACATTGTTGTGAGTAGTTTTTTTAAAAACTTATCTTTTTCGCAAAACTCATGAGAAACAAACAATGAAGTGAATAAACAATGATTGATTTATTTTACTTATTTTTCAAACTTGACATAGTTATATTAAAAAAAAAACTTAACACAGAAACATTTTTACAAATGGGCTGAGGAGAATTCAACAACTGCTTTTTTTAGTCTTTGTGGATACGAATCACTGGTTAATGCGTTGATTTTGTACTTATTCCAAAATTTTAAAGACTCTAAATGAGCGGATTCCCCAGCTTGTTCAGACCACAAACCTAAACCTTTGTCTGATTCGAGAAAATCTAAACACTCTTCGATGTGATTTAATATGACGTGAATTTTCAAAGTTTCCGTAATTTTGGTTGCTAAAAATGCTTTTCTGAATTCTTCAATGTGTGAGTGTAAATCTTTATCTACTTTTTTTACTGAAAAACAACTGTTTACAACTTTATTGAAGGCTTTAAATGCAGTAACAAATGGCACTAATCGCAGTGCACCAATACCTTTATAGATTTTTGGATCAAGAAGTAAATCAGCAGTTTTCAAAAGTTCTCTGCAAGCATTTCCTTCAAAAATTTCGCCATGGTAAGTTTTTGAAATTATGTTTATTTTTAGTGGCCATACCAACGCTTCGTCTCTACCAACAATTGGGACTATTCCCTTCCAAAATATGTGGTTGACTAATCCTTGTAGCATGTGCAGCTCTGGAGTTACAATTCTATCTACCACACATACATTATCGTTCTCGACGAAAAGAGAAGGATGCACAGTGCTGTTACACTCTTTGGCTAGTTTCATATCACTACCTAAATTAACAAAACGTTCATAATCACGTTTCAGATCACCGAAAGTTTTCATTTGAGATACATGATTTTTAGAGTCCTCTGTTAATTCCTTACGCCTTTTCAAATCTTTCAACGAAACAAAGCAGTGTTAAAATTAAATATTCAAAAGTTTATAATATTATTTTATTAAACTTTTGAATATTTAATTTTAACATTAATTTCAACTCACATCAAGAATACACAAAGCAGAAGTATTACTTCTATTTTGAAACAAAGCAGTAAGGACATGGATATGAGGATGTTGCAGACTGCATTCCATTAGCAATAAGAATCAGTTTAAAATCAGCGGCGAGTTTAAAAGAGATGTCATTGATTTTTATCAAATTGAACAAAATATTCAAGTTTTCATATGTTTCTTTGACTTCTGGTACTATACACAATAAAATGAGTCGTTTTACACTTGTCAATTTCGATTTCTTATTTACACTCCCACTGGAATAAGCTTTTTTTTTCTTTTCGGGAGACTCACTATCATTTTCATCACTTATGTTCAAACTATTCGGTTTTTCGGGAGAGTAGTCTTCAGGAAAAATTGATAAACAAATTTTAAAAAATTTTTGACCTCCATCTGCCATAACTTTGATGCCTTGGTATCCAATTATATTTCGCTCTTCAATCACTTTACTCACTAATTCTTCAGAATTTGCCCAAACAACAGGTCTTTTTTCCTTAATTTTTTTACCACATATATCAAACTCAAAGTAATCTGTTTGATATAAATACTCCAACTTATGTGCTGTTGTAGATGCATTTTTCATGTAATAGCTAGGTACTGAATTTCTTCCGGTGTGAGCTCGGAGAAAACTATTTAACTGTTTCATGTGATTAGTAGTTACGCCAGTATTTGTTTGAAAATTTTCTAAACTCTCTTGAGGAAATAGAACTTTACTATTTTTTTTGTCACATGATTCAAACTTCCTTTTTTTATTTTTATCTTCAACTATTTCATTCTTTAAATCTTCAGAATTTTCATTCAGTCTTTCTAAGTTTTTTGAAACTGAGGTTATCATTTTCTCTTGTTCGTTATTGGGTAGTTTTTCGATTAAAGTTGACAGATTTTGTCGAGCTTTCAGCAAAACGTTTGTATCACACGTATGAGTGCACCCTTTTGAAATTTGTACATAACACCTTTGGCAAAGCTGAAGAATCGTTGAATTTTTATTTTCTTTTTTGAAAGTCACATTTTCGGATATATCAGCAAAGCTTTTAATTTCAAAACCATACAACCCATTTGAACGCTCAATTATGTATCGTTGCTTCGTCCTCTAGATCACTGGGTAGTAGCGCTATCCTGCGCTGACAGGCACACTTTTTAAAGAATAATTTAAAAATAAATACATATATCTTGCCTGGAACGTCGTCGTAGTTGTACCTAACTTCATTGTGTTTCTTGTGCTGACGGGTAACACACGTATTTAAAAATGTCTAACCATAAAAAAGGGAAACTAAAGGGTAAAAAACATGAAAAATTACTTAAAAAGATGGAAAAATTAAAGAAGAAAATTGACGATTACTCATCTTCATCATCGTCGTCAGATTCGTCTTCGAGCGATTCATCAAGAGAAGCGTCTAGATCTCGATCTCGGTCTCGATCTAAGTCCTTCGAACGCAAATCTCATCGAAACCAGAGTAAGGGTGAGTTTAATTTCATACGTTAGGTCAGGTATGTAAAAAAAAAAAAAAAAATTAATATTACTATAACTACAAATTAAATTAAAGTAAACTAAATAACCTTAAAAAAAAAAAAAAAATGAATGGTTGTGATATGACAGATTCGAGGTATTCACGAGCAAGATCACCTGTAATGAGCAATCGACGTTCAAGAACGCCAAGACGTTCACATTCGAAGCAGCGTTCGTCTCACCGACATCGTTCCCGATCACGAGATCGTCAACGCCGTTGCCGATCACAAGATCGTCGTCACCGATCTCGATCTCAAAATCACCAAGAATATCAATCATCAGTTTTTTGGGAGAGTAAGGAGCGAGTACGAAGTGACTCGACCGAAACTCTAAAAAGGGATAATTATGATGTACAAGAGCGAGCACCAAGTGACTCGACTACAAAACACCCTAATAAAGAACGAACACCAAATGGTTCGGCAAATAACAAATCTCGATCACGTTCACCTGATGAAATTTTAGAAATTTCAACTAATGATCATGATAACGAACTTTTAAAAATTTTAGGATTGGATGAATATGATGAGCCTTTGGGTGATGAAATACTTTCGTCAATTGCGACCAAATGGACCCACATTGTTCAAAAAGGTTTGAAAACTGAAACAATAAATGAGTTGATGAAAAAGTACCCAGTTTCCAAAAACTGCCCATTGTTGAAAGCACCAAAAGTAAATTTAGACATTTATGAAAATATGTCTAGAAGTGCAAAAACGAGGGATTCTTTTCAAATGCTCGCTCAAAATCAATTAGGTGCTGGACTGTCAGCCATTGGTGATGCTTTAACAAATTTAATAAACAAATTCGATATGAAGGATGATAAAGATCTATCGTTAATTTGTGAAAAAATAAGTGATGCGGGTAAAATTATTTTACAAACTCATTTCAGCATCACTAGAACCAGACAAAGTTTTATTGCTCCTGGTCAAAACAAAATTATTAAAATGGCCTGGGCTAATTGTCAATCTGATTCTTGGCTGTTTGGTTCTGATTTTGGCGAAAAAGTAAAACATGCAAAAGATATAGCAAAATCAAGTAATGAAATGAAATCAAAAAATTCTTATAACAAAGATAAAAAATCTCACTCCGGTTATAAACGTAAATATTATGATTGTGATAATGATAAATATCCTTACAAAAAGTCAAACTTTCAGGGCCCGTCTCGGAGAACTTACCAGGAATCTCGTCAGAGCGGGCAGAAAAACAACAACTTCCCTCCAAAGAAAAGGAGTCACAAATAAATGTAAGCTACAAAGCTGGTAGATTAAAATTATTTTATAAAAAGTGGAGAGAGCTGACTAATGATTTCGTTATTTTGAATTGGATTAAAGGTTATAAAATTCCTATCCTTGGTAATCCAAAAAGAAATACTCATTTTAAAGTTGACCCAAATCAAAAAATATTATTCAAAAAAGAAATTGATAAATTAATTAAAATTAAAGCCATTTCAAAATGTTCTTATAGGCCTGATCAGTTTTTATCTCCTTTCTTTTTACGTAAAAAAGCAAACGGAGACATGCGCTTCATTTTTAACCTAAAAAAATTGAATAAATTTATAAATAATCAACACTTTAAAATGGAAGATATTCGAACAGTTACGCGATGAATAAGAAAAAATTATTTTATGGCTACAATCGACTTGAAAGATGCTTACTTTTCCATTTCTGTTCATAAAAAATCTAGAAAATATCTCAGATTTTATTTTGATGGCGAGTATTTTGAATTTAACTGTCTTCCTTTTGGTCTAAGCTCAGCTCCATATATTTTTACAAAAATATTAAAACCAATAGCTCAATATTTAAGAGAACGTGGTATTTTAGTTGTAATTTACCTTGATGATTTGATTATAATAGCAAATTCGGAACTACAATGTCAAAAGAATGTTTTCATAACCAAATCAATTTTAGAAACTCTAGGTTTCGTTTTAAATATTAAAAAATGCCAGCTAAAACCTAACACAAATTGTAGATTTTTGGGTTTCATTATTGATTCGAAAGAATTTTGTTTAAAACTACCTGAAGAAAAAAGAAAAAATTTAGAAAAATTTATAAAACTCTTTCTATTAAAACAAAAAAGCACCATTCGCGAACTAGCTCAATTTATTGGAAATCTTACAGCTGCTTGTTCAGCAATTAAATATGGTTGGCTTTACACAAAGGAATTCGAAAGAATCAAATTTTTAGCGTTGCAAAAATATAATGATGATTATAATAAAACAATTGATTTACCTGATATTATGAAGACTGACTTAGAATGGTCATTGAAAAATATCAGAAATTCTTTTAATCCTATCAGAAATCTAAATTTCGACTTTACTATTTACACGGATGCTTCCTTAACGGGGTGGGGAGCTTATTGTGAAAATAATAAAACCCACGGCTGGTGGTCAAAATCTGAAAAAAATTAAAATATAAATTTTCTTGAATTAAAAGCTGTTCTTTATGCTCTTCAATCTCTTGGTCGAAGTTTAAAAAATTCGAATGTTCTTTTAAGGGTTGATAATACGACAGCTATTTCTTATATAAATCGTATGGGAGGTATTCAATTTCCTCAATTAAATAAAATTTCAAAAATGATATGGCAATGGTGTGAGTCGCGTAACGTTTGGATTTTTGCTTCATACATAAAATCGAAAGATAATACAGTCGCTGACGCGGAATCGAGATGCAAATCTGTTGAAACTGAGTGGGAATTAAATGAAAAAATATTTCATGAAATTGATTGTAAATTTGGACCATTTGATATTGACTTATTTGCGACAAAAAATAATACTAAATGCGCGAGATATATTTCCTGGAAACCTGATCATGGAGCGATTGCTATAGACGCATTTACAATGTGTTGGGAAAAAGAATATTTTTACGCTTTCCCACCATTTTCATTAATTTTGAAAACTCTTCAAAAAATAATAGAAGATAGAGCTGAGGTGGTTTTAATAATTCTTTACTGGAAAACACAGACTTGGTTCCCTTTAATGACATCAATAATCAGTTCTCCAATTTTATTTTTTGGTCCACAAAGTAATTATTATCATCCCCTTTTCACAGAGAACATCCGATATCGTCGAAACTTACCCTGACTGCCGTGAAACTATCAGCCAAGCACTTCAACTGAGATGTTCATCTAATGATGCAACTGAAATTTTGATTTCGTCGATAACTGAAAACACTATTAAACAATACAAAAAACCTATAAAAGATTGGTGGTTTTTCAGGAAGGAAGAGGGAAAAGATATATTTAACGCTTGTACTGCAGAAGTGTTAGATTTTTTGACTAAAAAGTATGATGCAGGCAGTAATTACAGTACACTAAACACGACACGCTCAGCTTTATCACTTATTTTATCAACTGATTTGACAAATGATAAATTGATTAAAAAATTTTTTAAAGGTATTATTCATTTAAGACCTCCAAAACGTCGTTATCAAATAACGTGGGATCCTTTAATAGTTTTCGAATTTTTAAAATCTTGGTCACCAAATCATCTACTATCTCTTGAAAAACTAACGAAAAAACTGATTACAGTTCTTGCACTTTTCACCGCACAACGAGCACAAACTTTATCCCTAATTAGATACACAAACATAGTTAAAAACCAAAATAATATAATCATAAAAATTCCTGACAGGATTAAAACCACTACAAAAAATAATTTTCAACCATGTTTAAACATTCCTTACATGCCAGAACATGAAGAGTTGTGTCCGGCGAAGATGTTAAATTGTTATTTGGATTTTACCAAAAATTTACGACCTGATAACTCCGATAAACTTTTTATTACTTTTAAAAAACCTCATCATCCAGCATCAATTCCCACTATCAGCAGATGGATTAAACAAACAATCGGTGAAGCAGGTGTAGATATAAACATTTTCTCCGCACATAGTACTAGACACGCAGCTACTTTGGCGGCGAGCAGGAATGGAATCAATCTTGGGAAGATTTTTGAAACAGCTTGTTGGTCAAAAAATTCAAAAATGTTTGAAAAATTTTACAATTTACCTACTGAAACTGACAGTTTTGTTTCAGGAGTAATTAAAAACTTACATTAATGATAATGTATTAAATTATTTATTTAAATAAAAAATTCTTATTGTTCTATAAAATCTTTGTTAGCGTTAAACATCTACCTAGTGATCTAGAGGACGAAGCAACGATATATAATTGTACGATCAAACCAACTTACCTAAGTGCAGTTTGATCGAAATTATATGAGTTGTTACTTCGTCCGAATAGATCACTCCCTCCCAAAAATTTTTTCCCGCCCCAAATAAACCAAAGATTTTAATTTGCTTTAAACTAAATGAAGTTAGGTACAACACCGACGACGTTCCAGACAAGATATATGTATTTATTTTTAAATTATTCTTTAAAAAGTGTGCCTGTCAGCGCAGGATAGCGCTACTACCTAGTGATCTATTCGGACGAAGTAAAAACTCATATAATTTCGACCAAACTGCACTTAGGTAAGTTGGTTTGATCGTACAATTTTTGGCGTCAAAGTTCGCTCTTCACCGATTTTTCTTTTAACATGAGCTTTACAAGTAGCCGTCACACAAATATAACATCTGCAAATTTTTGTTTCATTCGATTGACTTAACGATCTTGTTTGTTTCGAGAAAACAATGTCTTCATAATTCAATTTTCTCGGTATCGGTCGAGAACGATTACCGGAGTCATGTTCAACAAGGATTTTTATACACGTAGTAAAAATACTCGTTGGAAAAATAATATTAGAAGGATCATAATTTATTTTAGCCTGTTCCTTTATCAATGATTCAATTTTTATTGAAATCTTAAACCAGTCTAGTTTTTTCTTTCCAACAACAATTTTAAGACCACAAATAACACACACTTTTTTTCTATTTTCTTCATGACTAGCTTTTTTATTTGGCATTATTATATAATGCAGGACGTAAGTTGACCACAGCCAAAAGTTACTTGTCTGGTTGAGAGTTAGATATGAACTGGTCTTCTGATAAGTCATCGAAAGTTTGAAAATCGCATTCCTTCTGTGTAATAGTTGAGCGAAGAAAATATGTCCAAGATAAGAGCAATAATACTCTTCAGAAGAAATTATTCAAAACCAATGTTTATTTACGATATGAAAAGTAAACAAACTGAAATTAATTAATTTAGGACAAATGATACTGATTCCATCCAAAATAGCAACTAGTATGATTCATTGTTAAGTAATTTTAAATTCTTATTATACTTTCTATAAAAAATAATTTCTATTATTTTCTGCATTCAGTTGATGTTTTTTTTTCGTTTTCCAAAAAAAAATAAGTTTTTTAAAAAACTATTCACGATTACTTTAATTTTACAAGTTGTAAATAGCACTCATTATAATGTTACTGTTACACATTTTTTTGTTTTTTTTTTTTTTTTTTTTTTTTAAATAAAAAAATATGGGCTAGAATACCACCGCATTCTTGTCGTTGGTTCTTGATTTAAAACTAAGAGTAATACTTCCTCAAAAAAATAAAACAAATGTGACATTTTAGTGAGATTATGAAATTTTTGCGATATCATAAAAAATAAAAAATAAAAAATCTTAAAAGTTAAATATCTCATGAAGACGATCAGCTAGGATTTTCGGACAAAGTGATTCGGATTCCTAAAAAAATTCTCTAAAAAACTTTGTTTTCAGTTTTTCTCGGCATGACCGATACTTTTTTTTCCTTCCCGCCCACCGTGTCTACATGCTGGTATTTTTCCTACACCCCCAAGCCATACTTAATTTTGAGATATTGGGCTCAGAAGTTTCAATTTTTTACATAGGATTCCTATGCTGAGCGTAAAAATTCGTAAAAATTTGAAGGTTAATCTTGGATAGCAAACTTAATTTTCTTAAAATATTTTTTTAAAACAGGTTTTCTTGAAGGGCAAGATCTAAGAAATCGTGAGGTACAAAGTTAAACATAACAAGCGATATTAACTTCTGAGATAATGAATAGAAAAGAATGAAAAATGCGTGATTTCAGTATGATTTGGAGCTGCGTCGGCCGCGGCGGCGCGTGACGTCAGAATGGGGGCAACGAGCGTCTTACACCTATATTTTAGGTTAGCTACGTACATAAGTCGTAACTACCTTAAATTAAGAATGTTGAATATTCTGGTTTTAGAATATAAATTTATTAAATAAAGTACATTTCAATACGTTAAGAAAACTCCCGACATAGTTACGACTCGACTTTCGTCTTACGAGTGGCGTTCGGATTACACCTGACAACGCTTATTTATCTGTGCTGTAAGAGTACAATTCTGCACTCGCATACTTAACAATTTAGTTCATCGCATATCAGCATTTCGACACATTCCATACACGCATAAATTTGCTCTCATTTCAACACACCTCCTCAAATTTATGGATTACTGACCTATATATTTTCAAACGATTTTTATTGCATACCTAAATTTTTCAAATTTATTTCGACCAAGCGCTTGTGTCAAAATGTCCGCAAGATTATTCTCAGACTCAACTTTGACAATGTTTACAATACCTTGCATATAGCATTCGTTTACAAAATGATAATGCACTTCGATGTATGTAGAGTTTTTCGTCAAATTACCAAATTTCGTTATCGCAATCGCACCAGAAATATATTCATAAATTTTGACAGGTATTTTAGGTTCTTCAACCTAAAATCACTCAGTAAATTCAAAATCACTTTCACTTCACTAACTGCATCGGATAATGCAACATATTCAGCAGCTGTTGATGACCTTGTCACACGGCCTTGCTTACGTGATTTTCGGTAAATAATATTTCCAAAAACTCTCACGACATAGCCTGTTAGTTGATTTACAATCAACATTATCGCTAGCCTAGTCAGCATCAACAAAGCAATCCAACACGTCAGCAGTCAAATTTTTTTCGTACGTCAATTTAAGATCTTTCGTCAAAAAAAAGTATTTCAAAATTCTCAACGGGTATTTATAATGAGATTCATCATAACTATTCTGAAATCTACTCAAGTAATTTACACTATAACTCACATCTAATCGCATTCCCGTACTAAGCTATAATAAAGCTCCGATAAAATTTCTATACTTCAGGTCATTTGATGCTGGCTGTGCAGGCTCCACACATAAGTTTTTTCCATAGGTGTACAATAAAGTTTCGCACTCAAAATTTTATATTTTCTCGCTAGTGAATTTATATAATCACTCTGATCGAGTGTCGTAACACATTTCTTACAACCATACTTAATATTTATCCCCAAATAAGTATTTTCTCGGTTCATAACCAAGAACAGGGTCGATTCTCGGTCTGTTTTCCGACCGAGAATCACCACGATTCTCGGTCTATTTTTTAGAATTTGAAACTCGGAATGGGACAGCTCAGGAAATATGCACGCACACATGCACGCACGCACGCGCACACACACACACACATATATCTTATATATGTATATATATATATATATATGTGACACCAGGTCGATAGTATTACCGGCCGGCTCTCGTAAGTCAGATGTATTTGAGAGGTTCGTAGCTTTGTTTTGGTATAGAGCAAGTCTCATTACGTCGCTTTCGTCTGTTAAAACTCGAAGCTCTTTTATCTCGTACGCATATTTTCAGCATAAATATTTGATTGGTTTTTTCCATTGAAATTAGTTTCTGAAAAAAAAATGTCGGGAAGTAAAGAAGAAGAAAACTCTGATTTTATAAATCAAAAAGATTTATCAATATAATATTTTTTTATAATCTTAAACTTTCTGTCTGAAAACCACCTTGAATCGACCAAGTTCTTGGTTTTGAACCGAGAAAAAACATTATTAATCAAAACCGAAGAACAGTGTTCCGATTCTGCTGTATAAAATTTTATTTTTTATCATTTTTTGTGAAATATAAAAGTTTAATTTGAAATAAAAAATTTCATTGTGTACTGACCAATTGATTTTTTTTTATTTAAGAATTGGTTTTAACAAAATCAAGTCTAGATAGTATATAGTTACAGTATTAAATTTAACATAGAAAATTTAGAGGTTTAAGTTTTTTTGAAAAATTTAACATTTATTTTTCTTTTTTTAATTTTTTTCAGATTTAAAAGAACACATTTCTCATAAATTATTGTCACTTTGGAACTTCTTTTTTTCAGTTATAAATATTGGCACTTAATTTTATATCTATCAAATTTAATATACTTATAATCAATAAAGTAAACATCATTTAATGAACACTCGATCACCACAATCTGTCTTACACATACTTTTTATTTGCATTTTATTGTAAACTTTTGTACATTTTAAGATTCTTTAGTCTTTTATAAACTTAAGGATCATGACGCACAATTTATTTGTATATGATACTCTTGCCATTCAATTTTTCCTTCATTCTTAAAATAATCACAAAACTCGTCTCGTATAGCATGAGCATACTTGGTACTGTTGTTTGTTCCCAATCTAGTGATGTCAGCCAATCCTGGGTCTTTTTCAACAATTTTTCTCCATCTACCTTATACCACTGAACAATCTTCTTTTTCTCTATCAACTAAATCTACTTCTACATAGTAAACTTGTGATTCAAGAGTTAAATCTCCTTTTCTAAGCCAGTTGTGAAGGCAAACCGCAGCTTAGACATATGAAACTATGTTTGGATCTGATACCGAAAAAGCTCTTTTGAAAATTCTCCATTTGGAAGCAAGAATTCCAAAGGTATTTTCTATTGTTCTTCTGGCTCTGGTTAAGCGATTATTAAAAATTTTGTTTTCTTTAGTTTAATTTTTGTTCTTGGGGTATGGTCTAAGCATGAATGGCTTCAAAAGAAACGCTTGGTCTCCAAGCAAACGATAAGGAAGAGGAAATATTATTATTAATTATTTTGTTCGAAATCCAGGATGGCTCAGGAATGTCTATTTCATTATTTTCTAATTTAGTGTCAAATATACTTTCCTGAAAAATTCTTCCGTCACTCCGTCGACAATACGCTCCAATGTCAACCACAGTGAAAATGTAATCAGCATCACAGACACCAAGCAAAACAATACTGTGTGATTGACCCAGCATTATTGGGACACTGTACATAAATCATAACAATTTAATATTTACAACTTAAATCTCTTAACAAAATATAATATTTATCAATAATTACAATATTCTCAATAATTACATGCTTTCCGTCCTCTGCTCCAATAGCATGTTTAAACTGCCATTTGGTGTCAAAATCATTGGCTATTTCAAGCCACCTTGCTTTAGTGATTTTAGCTGGCAGAACATTAGGTTTTAAATTGCACAGCAAGTCTCACCAATGATAGTACTTTCAGTACCCTGCTACAAAAAATCCATTCAAAACCATTGAGTTCGATTCAAACTCAGTGGTTTTTAATGGTTCGGAATTGTCCCAATGGACAGACAAAAATTTTTCAATCGATACCAATTGATTCTTATGGGACCTCTTTTATTCAATGAAAATTAATTGATTTCAATGATTTTTTCAATGGAAGTGAATGGATTTGAATGGTATCTTTTCTCAATTGAAATCAATGGTCGCAAATTTTATTTGTTCAATAAAAATAAATAGATTTGAATGGTTTTGCCAATGCAAACGAATGGGTTTCAATGGTACCTTTTCTCAATAGAAATCAATGGTCGCAAATTTTATTGGCTCAATAAAAATAAATAGATTTAAACAGTTTTGTCAATGGAAATGAATGGATTTCAATGGTAGCTTTTCTCAATAGAAATCAATGGTCGCAAATTTTATTGGCTCAATAAAAATAAATAGATTTGAATGGTTTTGTCAATGGAAATAAATGGATTTGAATGGTACCTTTTCTCAATAGAAATCAATGGTCGCAAATTTTATTGGCTCAATAAAAATAAATAGATTTGAATGGTTTTGTCAATGGAAATAAATGGATTTCAATAGTAGCTTTTCTCAATAGAAATCAATGGTCGCAAATTTTATTGGCTCAATAAAAATAAATAGATTTGAATAGTTTTGCCAATGGAAATGAATGGATTTCAATGGTAGCTTTTCTCAATAGAAATCAATGGTCGCAAATTTTATTGGCTCAATAATAATGAATAGATTTGAATGGTTTTGTCAATGGAAATAAATGGATTTCAATGGTAGCTTTTCTCAATAAAAATCACTGGTCGCAACTTTCAGATCCATTTTCGGCCCCACCCGCCCCACCCTCCCCACTCCACGGTGAAGAGTTTTAATCGCTTGTAAAAAGAACTTGAAAAAATAATAGAAAAATACAATATGGTTAGAAAATAACAATTACAAAAAATTAAAAATTTCATTAAATTAAATAAATCTAAAAAATTTTTTTATATTCCATGTTCTGCTAGGAGATTCTCAAACATTTTTAAATTTTTACCTTTTTTTTATTCTTATTCCTAGTCTTTTAATTTAAAAATTATTTAACATTTTTTGTTAAGCAAAAAAAAAAAAAAAAGATTAAAGATAAACATAACCATTTAATTTAATATTGAACCCCTAGTATATCTCCCTATATTATAATCTGGTTTTTTTTTTATGATCCTCAAAGTTGAGTCCTCAAAATTGAAAATCAATAAAAACATGGTGAAAAGACACGTAAAAAAGATACTTATGAGTCCTCAAAGTTGAGTCTACGACGGGAAAGTTGAGTCCTCCTTTTCTCAAAACGGTGTTTTTTAGATTCTCATATAATATTTTCTATAGAAGCAGCTTGGTGTATAGAAAGATTTGAATTGTGTAAATGTAGTTATTCAGTACAACGTTGAGCAATTCATACAGAAAATTAACAAAACATAATATGTAAGAAAATGAAGAAGAAAAAAGTTTAAAAATCGGAAAACAACTTTAACAGCTTGGTTTGAATTAAATAAAATTGATCTGTTAGAAATATTAAATACGCCAGTATACCAAATTACTAAAGATTTCTTGATGATAAAACTTTTTTTAGATAAAAAATAAAAAAAATTTCAAACTATAGGTAGAATAAACGTTGTTTCTTCTAAAGATTCAGAGAGTTTTCACTTAAAACTAATATTAGATCAAGTAAAAGGTGATACTTCTCACGAATACTTGAGAAAATTATTTATAAACATATAGAGAAGGAGCTATTTAAATGGGTTTAATAGAAAATGATAAAAATGTAATGCCATGTTTGAAAAAGCTATAAACTATTTAACTCTGAAAAAATTACAAGAATTTTTTGGATTTTTTTGATTGTCTGAAAAAATTCCTGGTAATTTAATTTGGAATGAATATAAATTATATTTTATAAAAGATTTCAAAGATAATGCAGAAGATGGAGGTTTAAATGAAATAAACAAATTTCTATCTAGCGAAGATTCTTATTTAAGTTATAAATATTTTGGTTTACCTTTTGGTTTAGCTTAGAAAATATTTCTAATATTTCTGAAAATTATGACTGCAAAATAAACTGAAAAGAAGAGTTGTTTGAAAAATTTAATACAAGACAAGAGAAACGCGTCAGCACGGGACGCCTGGCTGAGGGAAGGAAAAGCCAGCAGCGGACCCAAACAATAGAGCGTCATGGCAAGGAGGCTGGAGGCCATAAACAAACCCCTATGATCACCAGTCAGTGACATTGACCCAATGAGGCATCAAAGAAACGGGTCCCATAATAGTTTAGGCGGACCATACCTGTAGAAGAGGGAATTCACACATGAGGAGTATTGTAATAAATTAGGCCAAGGCCAAGCCCTCTTAGAAAAGGGGCCAAATCATTGGTTTTTCCCCCAGATTCGGACTTACATGGGAGGGTCCATGATCCCCTCTACGGAGGTGGGTCCTCATATGCCAGGGTATAAATAGGGCCGTGAACGCGGGCTCAGCAGCTTGGTTATTCAGTCGCGATCCAGAACTCGACCCACGCACATCGTTCTGCGAGGAAGATCTCCATGACTTGACTCACGGGAGTTAGAGATTTTCAAATACTTGATATTTTTAAAAATAGATCGAGATCAACCTGAGTGACTATTTATAGTCTCATTTTGAGGGCATTTCTGAGTTAACGAATCAGTGCACCTAATTCGCGAGTTTTCGAATAAGTGCGAGGGTTAATAAAAAAATTAGAGTTCTGGCAGTGACTATTTGATTTTGAAAGACTTTTAAAGAAACAGCAGCCTTTGTGTCTGACTAGAGAAAAGAGCCTGGAATCTCCTTCAGGACTGTGTAAGAACCACCGATTCACCACCTCAAGCAGCCCAGCGGGAATCTTCGGGTTTCAACACCGTGTGGGCTCCGCGCTGCGAGACCATGGTAGTGCGAGTGAGAGAGAGGCTTTCGTAATGGCCTGGAATTTCTACGTTGCGGACATCCCATACTCCATCCTTGGAGCAGACGTCCTTAGTCATTTCGATCTCCTCCTGTAATTGGAAACGCAAACGCCTGGTAGATAACGTGACCCAGTTGCACACCTCTGAGGCTCTCCGCGAGCCTTCAGTTTTTGGCGTGAGCTCGGTAGACCCTGGCCACAAGTACTACCACATTCCCTCTAAGTTTCCTCGCGTTCTTGGCCTTGAGCCAACCGCTCCACTTCAGGAGCGTGGTGTCTTTCACCATATCAAAACCACCGGCCCCCCGTGGCCCAACGCGCCCGTCCACTTTATACTGAGAAACGGAAGTTTGCCATCGAGGAATTCAATCGTCTCGCCCATGCCGGCATCCCCAGCCATTCTCGATTGGAGTACCATGTCCGTTGACGCGATTCAACTTCCGGCAGTTCAGTCTATTATGACCAGGATCAATGTGTTTCGTCTCCCCACGACGTTTTCCCTTGCTGAGCTTGCGGCTAGCCAAGCAGCCGACTAGCAACTTCGTGAGATCCTCGCTGACCCTCTGATATTGATCAGGTTTACTCTCGGCGAGAACTACACGCCAATCTACTGTGACACGTTCGACTACTCCATCCGTCCGTACGTTCCACCTCCTTTACGCAGAGGGATATTCGATCTTTTCCACTCAAACTCGCACCCTAGTGCCAAAGTTTCCGTGAGGCTCATACGTAGGAGTTACATTTGGCCAGACATGTCCCGTGACATTTCTCTCTGGGCCAAGGCGTGCATCCCTTGCCAGCAAGCTAAGGTGACCCGCCACAACCGGTTCTTACCCCAGAAATTCCCGGTCCCCGACGGCCGTTTCGCTCATGTCTATATCGACCTTGAAGGTCCCCTTGTCGACAGCCACGGCAACCTGTACGCCCTCACCATTGTCAACCGGTATTCACGGTGGCCCGAGGCTGTACCTATACCCGACATGGAGGCCCCGACTGTCGCCCGGGCATTCTTCGACACGTGGGTTTCCCGTTACGGAGCGCCCAAGATCTTGACCTCTGACCAGGGTTCGCAGTTCAAGTCGCAGCTCTTCTCGGCCCTTTTACAGCTGATCGGCTGCGAACGAATTTGCAACACGGCCTATCAACCTCAGCCGAACGGTTTAGTCGAGCGATCCCACTGGGACTTGAAGGCAGCGATAATGTGCTACGGAGACAACCCAGAATGGGCCCCGTTATTATCGTCCGTTCTTCTTGGCTTGCGTACCCAAGTGCGTTTAGACTTGGACGCGAGCCCGGCTGAATTTGTCTTGCGCATTCCAGGTGAATTTTGCATTCCTGGCGACTACGAGCCTAACCGGAGATTTTTCCTCGAGGAATTCCGTGGCTTTATGAGAGAGGTGAAGCCCGTTCCCTCTGCACGGAAATATAACTACAAGCCGTTCGTCTTCAAGGACATGGCCACGTGCACCCACGTGCACATGAGGTCTAAGCCTGTCAAACGCTTCCTTGAAAGACCCTACCACGGACCCTACAAGGTCATTCAACGTCTCTCGAACCTCGATTTGCTGATCGATGTGGGCGGCAAGCACGAAATCGTGAATGTCGAACGCCTCATTCCGGCTCACTTTATCCCGGAAAGTTTCGCGGACGAGATTCTCGGCCCGGCAATCGATCCTATGCCAGTCAACCCTGTGGCTCATGCGGAGATCGAGATCCTCATGCCCATCGAGGACCCAGTCCCGAGCGGACTTCCTTCGGGATCTACCCCGTTTCTGCCTTATAGCCCCGCTCCGTCTGTTAGTCGCGCTCCAGTTTGCGATCAAGGTAAGCGCGCGTCTCGCGGCAATTCCGTTTGTTCGGCTTTATTGCCTCCAACTACGCGCACCACCGAATATCGTAGCCCACATACCATTCCGATAGGTCCATCTCCGGTGCCCCCCACCCGCGAGAAGGCTTACCCTCGTAAGCGAGTGCATTTCGAGCACTCCTATGCGAAGCCTCTCGATTCGATCTCACGAGAACTTGGAGAAAAGCTCGCGCTTTTAATTCATTTGGGGGGAGTACTGTGGGCTCCGCGCTGCGAGACCACGGTAGTGCGAGTGAGATAGAGAACGAGAGAGAAAGAGAGTGAACGAGTAACGCCGCCTGCAGCTCGCTACGTCGAGCTTAGCCTGCCGGCCCACCAGTGCGTGCCTAGCTACCGAACGGCACAGACCTAAGCTGCTCGCGCCTCGTGCGACAGCTTGTACTTAGAGTATAATAAATAAACGTAATTAATCCTACACCTTGTGTCAGTAATTTATACCTCAGTGAAACCTGCACCAGGAGAATAGGGCCTCCTGCCAAATAGTATCACCCAGATACCTTCAAACCCTACAACCGTCAACTCTCTCTCTCTCTCTGTGCAGTGTCCAGAACTTTAATAGAAGTAAGATTATTTTTAAGGAAGTAGCTCGTGTAACGTTTTGTTATGGTTTGGTTTTTATAATAAATATATTTTCATAGTAGTCTTTCGGGTTCTGTAGTTTCATTAATTAACCTCCTCTCAGTTATTCGAATCACCTACCCGGTCACACAAAAGGGTAAAGTAGAGCCAAATTAATTAAATAGATCTTTCCTAATTTTGGGACATGACATTTTGGAGAAAAATTAATAATTTTAAGTGGCGATTTTGGACAAATCCTTCCTGTAGTCAAAAGAGGCAATGAAAAAATTATTGTAGAAGATACGATTAAATACAGTAAATTGTGGAAAAATTTCAAAATTCTTAAACTCTCTGAAAATATGAGATGTAAAGAGAAAATTTTTTCTAATTTATTACTAAAAATAGGAGAAGGTGAAATTGAAAATTTTAAAATACCTATGAAATGGAAAAGTAAAGATGTCTGCAATTCAATTTTTGGAGATATAAATGAAAATAATAATCTAAACAAAGTTATTGCTCAAAAAAATGAAAATGTTAATATGTTAAACAGAAAAGTATTAAACATATTAAATGGACCAAGTAAAACACATTACAGTATAGACATATTATATTTACGGAGTAGATAGAACTGATTCAAATATATGTTTGGATTATCCAATTGAATACTTAAATTCAGTAAATGACGGGCTTTCTACCCATGAACTAAAATTTAAAAAAAATGCAGTTGTAATGTTAATTAGAAATCTAAGTAAAAAAGATGGTCCATGCAATGGAACAAGATTGAAAATAACAAATTTATATGAACATAATATTAAAGCTACAGGTGAAAAAATAGGAAGAGTAGTATTTATTCCAAAAATAAGTTAAAGTACCAACGAAAATTCAAATTATCCATTTATAATTCACAGAAAACAGTTTCCAATTATTTTAACTTTTGCAATGACAGTTAATAAATCTCAAGGGCAAAGTTTTAATGAAGTAGGTTTGTATTTAAAAACAGAATTTTTTTCTCATGGACAATCATACGTTTCATTATCAACATCTAAAAATTCTGATCTCTCTATATTATATTTCCGTTTTTTATTCTGATCCCATAAATTGGATTCTCCAAGTTGGATCTTCGAAAATCTGAAATTCTTAAAAACACGGTCAAAAATATTGGATCCCCTTTTTTTCAAAATTTTTTACTGAAATATAGTATCTTTTATTATCAAAAAAATAAATAATTAATTTTAGTAATTTATAAATAATAATGAATTTCATTTGAAAATTTTTTATTTCAATTTGAAACAAACTTTTTTAAATCTAAACCTAACCTTTTTACCAATGTTCACTTTTTGATATAAGACATTTACTTAGAAATTAAAATTTGTGCCGTACGAGAAATTTTTCCGGGTAATTAAGGGACACTTTAGTGGGCAGATTTGCGCAATCTCAAGCGAGCTGGTTAGATAAGCGAAATACGTTAGTTTAGTGAGAGCTTATCATTTCAGTCGGTTCCGGTTGGTAAGGTAGATGAGGTTGGTTAGGCGGAGGTTATGTGGGAGGAGCGTGGAAGGGGAGATGAGGTGGGAAGGGTTTGTTATTGCACTTAAAAATATTAATAGAGCTTTCTCAATATTTAGAGTTAGTGACTGAGTTGATGAATAAGGTGAGTAAGATTTGTTCGTAGATTGGGTGAGATAAGTTTGGAGGATAAAATACGGTATTTGAAGTTAATGAAATTAGGGAGGTCAGTAGAAGATTGAATTAGCTCAGGTAGTTGCAGATAAAAAAGTAAGTATATTTAGTAGGGTTCTTAATATGGGTGAGAATAATTAATCGTGTTAGATAAGGCGAGTGTGTGCGGAGGGTGAAGTGTTAGTAAGGTGGTTGTGGGCTGGTAGATCAGATATTAAAATTATAACTTTTGCTCTAATTTGAATTTTCATATAAAATCATATATCATCAAAAGGTCTTGGGCTCAGCTTTCTAATGATGTCATTTTATGTCATTGAAATTTTTATTAAATACTTTTTATTGTCATGAGAGGGTGCTGAACAAAACCGTTTATCATTTTGAATCCAACGCTACGCCTACAAAATCATAAATCCGCTTAAGCGCAATTTCGCAAGCTGTTACTATGCAGGAAGTAAGTTCATCTCATGAAGAATCTGTAAAAAAATTTTGTGGATTATTTTCCCGAGCTGAATTCCAACCAATAGGAACGCTGCATTTGACATTTGGCGGAAGGGTGTGGCTTAAATTATTTCGATAATTTGCTGGTTATTTCCAAGTCGAACGTTTTGAGTCGTATAGCAACTTGAATTGTTAGACTTACTTGAATCAGCTTTTGAGTTAGACCCGAGTCTCTGCGGTGTATACCTATATATGAGTATTCATAGGTGTATTCATAGTAAACAAAGAGTAATAGAACCACTACCGCAAAAATGTAAAATACAGCATTTCTATGAGTTGAAATTCAGCTGGGGAAAATAAACCAGCCGAATACCCCTCGTACTTCAAAATTTTAGATAATTTTCCTCCAGTTTTTTTGCACAGCAACTTGCGGGGCAAGTTTGACAAAAAATCACATGTGTAACAAAACACAGCCGGAAAATTATCGACAATTTTGAAGCACTAGGGGTATTTCGACTGAAAATCGAGGCTTGCTTATACGAGATTGAGAAATTTGAAAATAATCGTAATTTTTTTTACTATTTCGCTAATCACTATAGTAGTTTTCAGGGTGGGCAGTTTAAGCTAGAGATCCAAGATGAGGAAGGTCCAGAATGAATAAGGTGAGTAGGGTTTGTTGGGAGAGTGAGTAAGAGATGAGTTGGGGATTAAGTGCGGTATTTGAAGTAAGTGAAATTAGTAAGGTCTGTAATGTGGCTAAGATTAAAATATGTTATATTACTAAGGATGAAAAATTAAGTAGGGTTGGTAAGGTTATGAATCAAATTATGATGAGTAAGTAAAGAAACTGAACTCTCGTGTCTAACTTTTATCGATTTTGAGCACTTAAGTCTTTTTATTATTTTACCAAAAATAGAGCTTACGTATTGTTTCGATTAATTTTTATAGTCATCAATTATAATTAGGGGGTTGGCGAGCGAAGCGAGCAGGGGGGTACCCCCTAGTATATATATATATATATATACTAGGAGCTCTGAAAATTACGGCTCCTCCGGGAGAAGCCCCTTAAAACATGTTAAATATAAGGTTTTTTGAAGGTTTTGAGGTGCTCCTCCGGGAGGAGCTCTTTAAACTACGGCTCCTCCGGGAGGAGCCCACTTCAAACATAATAAAAATAAGGTTTTTTGACGTTTTGAGGTGCTCCTCCGGGAGGAGCTCTGAAAATTACAGCTCCTCCGGGAGGAGCCCCTTAAAACATGTTAAATATAAGGTTTTTTGAAGGTTTTGAGGTGCTCCTCCGGGAGGAGCTCTTTTTTTTTGGCTCCTCCGGGAGGAGCCCCTTAAAACATGTTAAATATAAGGGTTTTTGACGTTTTAAGGTGCTCCTCCGGGAGGAGCTACTAAAATTGGCTCCTCCGGGAGGAGCTTTTAAAATTAAGAGCTCCTCCCGGAGGAGCACCTCAAAACCTTCAAAAAACCTTATATTTAACATGTTTTAAGGGGCTCCTCCCGGAGGAGCCGTAATTTTCAGAGCTCCTCCCGGAGGAGCCAAAAAAAAAGAGCTCCTCCTGGATATAACTATATAATATAGGAAGATATATATATATATAGTTTGACCTAAACCGTTACCGAAGGAGAAGGCAAGAACAGCAGCGGTCGACATCGATAAACATTGATAGAGACCTTAAGACAATGTACATGTACAACCTAAAAGTGTGTGTGAAAAGAATGAATGAGAGAGTATGATAGATCATAAAATCCAGTGTCCCCTACCCTTAATCCTAGCAACTAAAAAAAAAAAAAAAAAAAAAAGTGTCTTGTGTAGTGAAAAGAGTGAAAATCATCAAAAAGTTTAAATCAATTTATTTTATATACGGTGTGAACGAATGTCAGAGTGTAATCTTAAACGATAACTAAAGAGGAAAATCAGAGTGATTGTGAGAGAAACTGTAAAACTTTAAGCTGAATGCATGTAGGTGTGCTTGGTTTTGTGTTTTATTCTATAAGAAGACCATTAAAATGAAAAAAAAAAATGAGTGTAATAGTATATGACACCGCGACTCACCAATGAGTGAGGTCTATTCAAACCTAATTCTGATGCAAAAGACCCTTAAATCGAATAGGATGACTGATAATGCATTAATGCGAACATGTATGGTGTAAAGAATGTTTTACTAAGGAGATAAATTGTGATTATGAAAAAAAAAAAAAAAAAAAAAGAAGTTCGCGTTAATTAATTTTTTTTCTATGCAACCATTACTCGCGAGGCCAGAGAATAAAGGTATCTAGATGAAAAGTGTTCACCAACCCTGGTTCCTAGCCAGATCCATACCTAAAGATAACTTGCTAAATATTTTACTTCCTTCTATTTTCCTACTAACCAACCACAATATTACGCCTAGAAAAAAAAAAAAAAAAAAAAAAAAAAAAAAACACAAGAAAAAAGGAAAGAGAGATCCAAGAGTAAACCAGTTGAACTATCATTTTTGAAACTCGATCTGTTTTAGTAGTAAACCTTACCCTCATTGGGAAAGTTCAGTCAAAATGCACTCAAGACCGTGACTTGCGATTCATCGTAGCCCTAATCATTGGACCAAGTTGCCTGGCGGTTAAGGTGCGAGTGAGTTCTCTGTTAGATACAAAAAGGGTCAGAATACGATGAATAATATTGGTGTTAAAAGCATATCTTGCACTAAATGACTTGATAATGCTTGAGACTAAACCTAACTATAACTTTATTATACACATGTACGAACACCTGAAACCAACCCAATTTTAATGAAGCCTACACCTAAGAAATTAAACAAGCAACTTCTAACCAATTAATAATGACCCTAATACTTATTAAAACCTAACTAATAATGACTTTAACCTAAAAAAAAAAAAAAAACCACCATCTCCCTCCCAAATACTTTGAACCTACCATATACCTAAGTTCACCGAGGACGGTGAACACTTTGGGAAGGGGATGGTGTTATGTGACAAATTTGTAGTGTCACATAATGGACATAAGTTAAATTATAAGTTAAGTAAATTGTTTTAGAAACACGCGCTGATAGCCTCACCCGCACAACGCCTTGGTGAGAAAAAGTCGTACTGGCGGGGGAAGCTACCGGCCGGCCGGCGAGAGAGCTGCAGCGCGTGCAGCAGTTCGAAGTAAGTTATCATTGCGCGCGGACGAATTTTCGCGATTAGTCACTAATTATTCTTGTGTGTGTTAAGCTTACCTTAAGTGTATAACGAACAATTGTAATATTCGTTATAAGTTTTATATTAAAATGATTATAAATAACTCGTGTAGTTAAGTGATTTAAAATAAAGGACCCAGTTACCAAGATTGTGCATCTCATTTACCCCACCTGTAGCTGACGTACCAGACACGCCGTTCTCCAGAGTTAAGGTAAAGTGAAGAATTTTGGTTCTATTAAATTAAGATCCTGTTTTTCCTCCCGTTGACACACGAGCGAGGACCGCGAGCCCCGGTCCGTACTCCCTTCCCGGGCTGCTAAATTAGGGAGTTGTTAAGTGACTTCGTTGGCACTTAACAGTGTTAAAATTGAATAGAAAAGTATAAAAATAATGCTAAAATAGAAAAATAAAAATAGTAATAAAATAGTATTAAAATTGTGCGAAATTTTTTTTTAAAATAATACTAAAAATAGAAAAATAAAAATAGCATTAAGTGCTTGACAAAGCGTCAATCACTCTTTATTTTTTTTATCTTTATTGTGTTTCTTATGTTTTCTTTTTTCTTTTTCTTCAGTTAGTTCTCTTTTCATCTTTCTTTTCTTCTTTCCATCTTCTTCTTCTGCTTCTGCTTCTGCTTTCACCGATGATGTATTTTTTTCTTCTTCTTCTGCTTTCTCAACTATTCCTTTTTGATCCATGAGTTCGCGCAACTCATCTGTTAAGTCTATTGCTTCCTCAAAAGAATTACCAGTCTAAAAAAAAAAAGAAAAGAAAAAAATTGAGTTAAAAATTTATAAACTATTATTTTATAACATAAGAAAAAAATTAAGAACTTACCGATTTTTTTAATTCTTCTTGTTGTTCTTGTTGTTTTTGTTGTGCTTGTTGCTCATGCCCCTGAGTATACTCAAATGCTTCTTGAATCTAGACAAATTATATAAATATAATTTATAAGATACAACTTTATAATATATAATTTTAAAATATATTTTATATGAAACTTACTATATTTTTTGTGTTTGCATTAGTTGATTCAACTTTAAGTCTTTGTTGTTGACCAACTGCATGTAACTGTAAAAATTGATTCGTTAGTCTTATTTCAATTAATGATTCAAAAATTAATAGTTTTGCTTACTTTTTCTAAAACTTCTTGTTGAGTTGCAAGTTCTGAAGGTATTTTAATATCCGATTTTATACGTATATTGTTCTATGAAAAAAAAAAAAATTGAATTACAAATAATTAAAAAAAGTAAAAACAAAAATTTTACCTGATTAAGACTAGACTTTTCAATGGCTTTCGGGTCCGAAAAACCCATTGTTAAGGAAGGAGTGATTTTCACTGTTTTCCTTACCGTGTTTTTCTTCTTGGTCATCTTTTCTGCGTTCGGCTTGACCGCATCTATGAATGGTGAACCATCCGCTGGAAAATAAATTTATTCATTTTTATTATATTAATATATTCAATGATTATTAATGTTATTATTACTTTTTTCTTATTACCTTGCTTTTTTTCTGCATGAAATCTTAGTATTTTAATGTCTTCATGCATTCTACTCAAAATGTTGAATATTCCACATGATCGTAGCCGTACTAAAATAAAATTATTATTATTATTATTATTATTATTATTATTTACAATTGTTATGAATTTATTTAAAATTACTTACTTTGTTCTAGTACTGTCTTCAATTCAGAGTCAGCTTTTAATTGTTCCACAACTGAAAAAAAAAAAAGTTATTTATATTTTAGTTTATAAATATAAAATAGCTTACTTCTTATCCTATTTTCACCACTTATCAACTCGTTCAGTTTTATAAGATCCCTTTTAACTGAAACAGAAATTTTTTTTTTTTTTTCATTAATTTTTAATATAATTTAAATAATTTGTTAGACTTACTTGCGTCAAGTTCTTTATTAATTTTTGCCGATGTCTTGGCTTCATCGTCTCTAACTAGAAAAAAAGTAACAGTTAAAAAAATTTAAGTTAGAGTTGAATTAATTTATTCATTTTACTATTCCTTCATTTATCTTTTTATCTACTCTGATAATTTGATTGTTTATTTTCTTTAACAGTTTATTGAATCCTTTTATGTCAATAGTTTCATTTTTATTAGAGGCTGACGACGATGATGATCCTGATGAATCAGACGACGAGGAACCAGAGGACGACGATGATCTTGATATACTCCTTGATCCACTTTGATCACAGTTTGCAGATCTTTCCACACTAGAATCTAAATTTTCACTTTTTTTTCTGAGTCCATGTTCACAGGAGTTATAACAAAACTAAAAATTTGTTAACTTCTAAAAACTTTACCGACACAAACTTTCCGACGGACGACACACAACTGTGGCATGAAAATCATCTCGTGAACTTTATAATAAGGCAAATTAAAAAAAGAAAACAAAAGCCACTGCACTATGAATCCCTTCCATAGGACAAACGAGAAGGAAATTTTATCCAAAGACAAAACATTTTAAAGATCGAGCTACTGTTATTCGTCTTCAAGCGATAAGACGACACAGCATCCTGTATCGATGTCTTGAATTTTGCTCTATAACGAGTTAAAAAAAGAAAACAAAAATTTTTCCATTGTTCACTATGACATTTTACACGTGACGGGTGAAAAAAGAATTTTATTCCGAGACACAACATCCTGTTGGTTACCATCGAGATGATACAACTCGTATGCATATGATAAAAATTACTACGCAACACCTCAACCGGCATCGTGGCACATGCATTCGGAGAGAGGACAGAACTTTCGCGTTCATTTCTACCATCCGCACTCCGTTGCTTAGCTACAAGATGCTACGCGTGCGTGCAACGATCGAGAGCGAGAGAGTGCGAGGATACACTCGCACACTATACCATGCTGCTACAGCCTGCAGCTACCGCATATATCGACTATACCTAGTAACGTTGCTGCTATTGCTGCCGCTGTCGCCACTAATTCATACTCAAGAAAACCATCTAATATTATCTAATAATTATTTTTCAGCAATAATAAACCACCCCCTCCTCAAAAAAAAAAAAATTCCTTATAGACAATTGGTCAGTTAAAAAATCGAACAGTAAAATAATCATTTTTCACCAATAGTAAAACCAACCCTCATAGACAATAGGTCAATCAAAAAATCGAATAGTAAAACTACCCCTAAAAACCCACCCCTCATAGACCAACGGTCCACTCAAAATCCAATAGCAAAACCACCCCCCACAATAACCTTACCCACCCCCTATTACCCTTTCAACTCCCTCCGAACGGGAGTGGGTTCCGAGGGGGCGTATCCAGGATCGGTATAGCCTTAACTACTGCCCAGTAGCCCTCAGATTCTGACTCGGTTAGCTCGGAGGAGTCCAGCTCGGTGGGGGACCCCTACCATCCTATGCCCGAAGCAAGAGCTGTCTATCGTCAGCTGGGGCGTAGCTTCCAGGAAGGCCCGGCGCGTTCTCCCAAGAGAGGCTCTCGGGGGGACGCGACACATAATCCTCCGGGGTTTGGATCTTCGGGGCTTAGCCCACGGGCCCAGGGAGCGGGTGCCGCTTCATCAGAGAGTCATAGCGAGCAAAGCGGGCTGGGCCCTAAAACCCGCGGGTACCCCGCGAGGCAAATGAAGGCTCCACGCCGCACGTCGACCTTGGAGCCGGAGCGGCATTTGGCTGATCCGGAAGGTGCATGGACTGGACCCAGGAAACCCAGCCGTAAACCCAAAGTGCGTGCCGCCGACGACGGCCCACCGCGCCGTAAATCGGACCTGCGAGGAAGTTCCCGACATTCTGGTAGCTCAGAAGAGCGACCTCGGGCGTCTCGTCGCAGACGGGTTCCGGAATCATCCACCGATCTGGGTCCGACAGCTGTACTGGGAGTACCAGCAGTAGCGGGATGAAGAGTCCAGGCCCACGAGACCGTCACACCCAGAGCAAGGTTCTGCGGGACCTTAAAGCCTGGGACATGGAATTCAGTGGCGGGGATAAAGATGACTCCGACGAATTTCTGAGGCGTTTGGAGGACTTCCTCGATGCCACTCAGTGGACGGGCCGGGAAATTATGTGCGCCTTCCCGAGCATATTAACCCGGTCAGCTGGCTCATGGTACCGACAGCGCGGCCGGAAGATAAGGTCGTGGCGGAAATTCCTATCGGAATTTAGCACCCATTTTATCGGCGAGATCGAGGACGACGACCTCCTCGATGAGCTCAAGGCCCGGACCCAAGGGAAAGGGGAGAGAATTGAGCCATTTATCGACAAATTCAGAATGATTGTCGACAAGTCCCGGGATCCACCGTACCAGAAACAACAACTGAAGATGGCCTATAGGAACCTGGAAGCCGGGTACAGGCTATACCTCGGCTCGAGGCCCTTGAGATCGTACAGTGACCTGAGTAAATTAGGTCGCGAGTATGAACGAATAAAGGATTTAAATAGTCGATGGGTCCAGCCGCCTCCCAAGCACAACTCACGAGTCCCCATGGCTGCTTGGGTGGGGGCCACGAAAGCATAGAAGGTGGCCTCGGTGCAGGAGTCCCACCGCGATGAGCAGGGGTCCTAGGATGAAGTCTCAGAACCAAGTGAGAAAGCCAAGCCCAGGAAAGACAAAAGACCGCCCAAACCCGGTTCGAAGAAAAGTGAGCTGGAGTAGCCGCGGGCAAAATCCAAGAGTAAGATCGACTAGGACACAGAGCCAACGCCAGAGGTAGCAGCCGTCGGCCAGGGCCCGCCGGGTCGTAACCAGGGCAGAGGCCCTCCACCCAACCAGGCCAAGCAAGCTTCGGCTAGTCAACCGATCCGTACACCAGGCTTGGCCGGGGGAGGTGACGCCGTTGATCCGGACGTCTGTTATAACTGCAGGGAGCCGGGTCATAAAATAACCAACTGCCCAACGATTGTCTGCTACTCGTGTCGCAACACAGGCCATTTGGCGCCTCAGTGTCCGGATCGGAAGGCTAAGGTGTCCTGCCAAGGATGCAATGCGGTCGGAGTTACGGTCAGGAACTGTCCTAATTGTGCCTGGGTTTGGGGAAACGCGAACGCAGGGGGTTTGAACCGTGGGAAAACTCAGCTGAAGACTGAGGAAGAGTACCATGAGCAAGTCGTCGAAGCGGTGGAACGGTACATGAGAGAGTCCGGATGATGCATGGGAGAAGCCGACGGTAAAGGTCCTGACGCAACTGCTAGCTCGGAGGCCCTAGGAAGTACTTGGAAGAGTTGGGAAGCGGATAATGATGACCCCAAAGTTGACGGGCACATACTTATCTAAGACAACGTCATCGAGATGGTCGTGGCAGTCAAAGAGGACAACCGCTTATACATTCCCATGGTTGTCGGTCGCCAGTAATACAACGCTTTATTTGACCCCAGGGCAATGCTTTCCTTAGTAGGCCCACGGATTATTGAGAATAATGTAAAGCGGTTAAAGTCCATGGATACGCTGATCCGGTCGGTCACAGGTGAAGTCAAAAGCCTGAGGGGCGTGTTGACGGTCCAGTTGGATGTGTGTGGAAACAACAGGCCGTTTCAACTTAAAGCCTACGATAGCCTGGAACACGACGCAGTCCTGGGTATGGACTTCTGCCGAGAGTTTGGGGTCAAAGTTCAGTTCGACATTGGCTGGTGGCGTGTCAAGGGTGGGCCTTGGCAAAGTTTCCTGAGCCAGCAGAACAAATTCGAGAACCCTGTGGTTATTGCGGAGTGCGCCGGGATCAGCGAGCTCACGGACGACGAACGGGCTCAACTCGAAGAGCTGGTCACCCGACTACTGCCTGAGCCCACAGACGAACTGAAAGCGACGACTTTTGCAGAGCATGTCATCGAGGTCATCGACTGTGACAGTCCATTCGGCCCATTCGGCTGCCGACACGGCGTATGTCTCCTCGAATGAATGAGATTTTGATCGAGGAGGTCAACAAGATGTTGAAGGCAGGGATTATTGAGAAGTCCCAAAGCGCGTGGTGTAGTGCCCCGGTCCTCGTCCGCAAGGACGACGGGTCCTATCGGTTTTGTGTCGACTTCCGGGAGGTCAACAAAGTAACCAAGAAGGTTGCCTTCCCACTCCCGGACATGGACTCCATCCTGGATCAACTCCGGAATGCCCAGTACCTGACCAAAATTGACCTGAAGCAGGCTTACTTCCAGATTCCGATGGCGGAAAACAGTAAGCAGTATACGGCATTTGCGGTCAAGGACTATGGACTGTTCCAGTTTCTAAGGATGCCCTTTGGGCTTACAAATGCCCCGGCTACCTTCCAGAAGCTGATCAATGAGCTTTTCCCCCCGTGGTTTGCCCTGTTCGTCTTTCGGTACTTGGACGACATAATCATTGTGACAGCCACCTTCTTGGCCCATTTGTACTGGGAACACATGGTCCTGTAGCGCCTAGTGGAGGCTGGCCTGACAGTCAATAAGAGCAAGTGTGAATTAGGCTGTTCTCAGATACCGTATCTTGGGTTCCTTCTGGACAAAGATGGCCTCAAGCCTAACCCCGAACAAACCCGGGCTGTGCTAGAGTTTCCCACACCGACCTCGGTCACGAAGCTTCGCAGTTTCCTTGCCATGGTCGGCTGGTACTCACGCTTCATCAAGCACGAATCTGAGAAGAAGTTGCCCCTCCTGAGACTGTTGCGGAAAAATCAAAAGTGGGAGTGGGGTCCCGAACAAAACGAAGCTTTCCTCGCGTTAAAGGAAGCTCTGACGTCAGCCCCGGTCCTAGCCCGACCTGATTTCACTCGACCCTTCGTCCTACAGACCGACGCTAGCGCGGGAGCCCTCGGGGCTGTTCTCACTCAAGAGTTTGAGGATGGCGAGCACCCCATTATATTCATTAATAAAACCCTGTCCGATACCAAGCGACGATATTCCGTCTCGGAGCGAGAGTATTTGGCCATCAAATGGGCAGTGCTGAAATTGAGGCCCTACGTCGAGGGTTACGACTTCAAGGTGATCACGGATCACCGCGCCCTCAAGTGGATAGACAACCTGAAGGATGACACGGGCCGCCTGGGCCGCTGGCGGTTGAAACTCTCCGAGTTCAACTTTAAAATCAAGTACCGCAAGGGGGCCCTCAATCACGTCCCCGATGTCCTTTCGCGAATGTACGAAGGTGAGCCGGCGGAAATCGCGAGCTTCGAGACGATCGAAGACCCGTGGTATCTCGAGAAGCGTCGGTCGGTCCTCGAAGATCCCAGGAAGTTTCCTGATTGGTGCACGAAATCGTGGACGAAATGCTGTATCGCCACCGTGAGGACCCTCTTTTGGACCTGGTGACCAACGGGGAGGAGGGCTGGAGGCTGGTTGTCCCCGAAGAGTACCGGAACGAGGTGCTTTGCGGCGCGCACTCCACCCGTCCTCCGGACACTTTGGAGTCGAGAAAACCTATGACCGGGTGATCCGTGAGTACTACTGGCCCGGAGTGTATGCCGAGACCCGGCGTTTCGTTCTGAGCTGTTTGGAATGTCAGAAGTACAAGACCCCGACTTCGGGTCCACAAGGCCAAATGGGCAAGAAGGTGGTCGAGCGACCGTGGTCCGTGGTTTCCGTGGACCGGATGGAGTTTCCCTCAAGTGAAAATCAGTTTCGTTACCTGGTGGTTTTCGTAGACTTGTTCACCAAGTGAGTGGAGTTAAAACCTCTACGGAAAGCCACCGGAAAAAACGTAGCCCTGGCCCTCGAGGACCTTATACTGTTTCGGTGGGAAGCCCCGGATTATGTCCTCACTGACAACGGGACAGAATTCGTTAATAAGGACCTTATGGGCCTACTCGAGGAGTATGGGATCAAACATATGACCATACCCCCTTTCTATGCCCGTGGAGAGGAACAATAAGATGCTCAAGACCATGATCTCGATGTTCGTGAAACTCGACCACCGGTTGTGGGACGTACACCTTGCCGAATTCCGGCATGCCATCAACACCGCCTGCTAGTCCTCTACAGGGGTCTCGCCCGCCTTCTTAAATTATGGCAGACACCTCCGCCCGGTCAAAAGCCTACGGCGGAAGGTGGAGGCCCCGAGAACTCTGTTAAAACTGAGCCCTGAAGTCTGGTTGGATCGCGTAAAGCGGTTGTACCACCTGTGGCACTTGGTGCGCAAGATGATCGAGGCGGCACAGATGAGGCAGGAACAACAATACAATAAGGGGCGTAAGGACGTGCGTTTTCATGTGGGAGATCTGGTCATGCGAGCCACCCACTACTTGTCCGACGCCGCCACGAAGTTCAATAAAAAGCTCGCCCCGAAGTTCGAAGGCCCTTTCAAGGTCCTCGAAGTCGAATCGCCCACGGTCTATGTGCTGGACATGGGCGATAGTCGGAAAAACCCAAAGGTGCACGTAAGCGACTTGAAACGCTTTATTCCTCCTCGGAGGGAGAAAGAAACCCCACTCGCGGTGACCGAGACAGCGAGTCTAGATGTAAGCCCCGGGAAAAATTAGTCATTCTGCATGCTGTTATTTAATTTTTTTTTGTGTTGACTGACTGTCCATTTTTTTTGAGTATTTGGCCCACATTAATGATTAAACTCTATTTCAGATGCCCAGGCACGGATCCAAGCCCTCAGTCCGCCGGCCATACAACCCGGAGATGATTCTCCCAGGGGAACGAGACCCTCCACCACCCGCTGGGTGGGTGGTTACTTTTACAAGGCCACCCCTACGGAACCGAGAGGAAGAGCCCGAGATCGAGGGCGAGAGTCTGGACATTCGGTACTCCCTTCTGGAATCCTCGTCGGATGAAGAGGCCGAAACACGCCCTTGGCAACGGGAACGGCTGTGCAGAGGAAACCAGTCGGAGGACTTCCAGCGACCCGAGTCACCAAAAAGGCTCTTTCGGCGAGGGGACGATGCCGAGTTCCCGTCCATACCGCTGGATCCTGGGTCTTTTTGCTTCCGCTCCGTCAGCACCGGTCCACGGGACAGCCGCTCTAAACAACGGGGCAGGGCGCGGGTCCGAAGGAGGTCGCGGTCCTCTCCTGGTCCGAGACGCGTGGTCTCAGAGGGAAATACCCCTCGCCGGCCTGGATTGCCCGTCGAACCTTTGGAGGGGTCAAACGCCCGTGCGGCCGAGCGGGTAAGCCCGGAGGCGCCAAGGCAGATCAACCTACCAGCAGACATCGAGCCGACTCCAGGAGGAGCGAGACGGTGATTGCACGCTAAGCCCGGCCCGGCGTACTACCAGGACCCCCGGGAGGCGGGTCCTTATCCGTACTCCGGTTGGGATAACACCCAGCCGATGCCACCGGACCTACCAGCATTCGTGATGCAGTCGTTGCCCCGCCGGAAGGAGACGGCCTACCGAAAGGGGATTTACCTGGGGCGCACCATGCCGGTTCCCACCGACGCCCGGTTCGATCCCCCCGAGGGGGCTTGTTTCGCCTGTTGGCGCCGCCGGCCGGGCCACGTGGCCAGAAACTGCCCCAGCCCCAAGGTAAGGAGCTTCTGCTCCAATGGTGGGAGGCGAGGATTGTTAGTGGGAGAGTGCAGCGGAGAGTTTCGGTGGCAACGTCCCAATGGGGAAGCCGCCCGGCCCGCCAGGCCCACAGGTGGCACACCAAGGACCCTGGTCTCAAGAAACCCGGGAAGAACGGCCGAACCAGAACCGAACTCGGGTTCTAGAGGGACAGGCTTGACAACCCAGATCGTCCCGACCCGTTTCGAGAGCCTCCGGACTAACCTGCTGGACACTCCGCCGCATGACACCGTTTCCTCCGCTCCGCTGCCTCCTGGTCCGGCTAGCGCTACCCCGGTGCTGGAGGTCGTCCCGCCTTGAACCCCGGTTCAGAATTCGCCGGAGGACATTGTCCCTCCCGCCCCGCAGCAAACTCCGGCTCCTGCTCGCGTTGCCTCGGTAGCAGAGGTTGTCCAGCTTCGGGCTGCGATCCAGGACTTGCCCGAGGACGTTCAACTGAACATCCTCCGGGCCGTGTTCCCTGAACCTCGTTGAAGGTCTTTCAGACTCCTGGTGAAGTCATCGGGCGACACATCATTTGTGTTTTATTATATTTTTTTTACCTGCGTGTAAGCCCGTGGGGCAATTCTTTGTATTTTTTTTATTTTTTTATTTTTTTGTTGTTTATATTATATTTTGTTTGTCTCGCGTTCTCTTTCGTGGGCGGTCGTCGTACCGCCTGGTTCGGCGTCACTCCTTGGTGGGGGGTAGTCCATTGCGGTGCAATGTGTGTGCTACGGGGAGATCAGGAGCTTGAGCACAAGCTCCCGGCATTCTCTCTCTCGTCAGCTGGGCTCCGAACGGATCGTGGCGATCGGCCGGAGCTAAACCCGAGCGTGCAGCGAAACGAGGAGAGAGACAGCTGGGAGCCTGATTCCCCTCCCCTCCCCTGCTTAGCTGAGTGGCGCTGGCGGCGGCCGCCAGCGACCGAGCCTCGCGAGGCAGTCTTTGTCTACCCGCCTAGAGTGTAGCCGCGCATTCTCGCCTCGAAAATACGCGTAATAGATTTTTCTCCTAGAAATTGTGCTGTAGAGCCGTAATTTGGCTAACCGTTCCCGACGTGGGTGTGAAGATCATCGGGGATCGGCGGCCACATCGAGATCGAGGATCGCCGACCACGAGGAGACAGCCTCCCTCCCAGCGGACCATGCCGTGAGCCAGTCAAAGGACGCCGTGAGCTACCGAGCGAGCATCTGACTGCAAGGTACAGCCGATTTAGTATAGATTCGTTTAATTCCCGGTGCTCCCTCCGCGTGCGGTGTGCAAGGCCCGGATCAGCGGATCCGGCCGGTGGGTGGCTTACGGGCTTGCGTTTCTTGGGCCTTGCGTCGCACAGTGAACGGATCCGAAAATCGTTGGAAAGAATCTATTTAAATGAAGGAAAATAAAGCTAGAGAGAAGCGGTCAACGACAATCAAAAGCTAATTTAATAACAATCATAGGAAAAATATAAAAGTTATAGGTTTTCCATTCCTAACCTGAAAAAAATGCAGAAAAAAAAAATCACGAATGTGTAATTTTCGTCCAAAATCTGAAAAGAACGAATACGATTGTAAAATCAATTTTTTTTAGTTTATGGCAAAAATAAATGATTTTATAAACATTTCTTCTACTGTTTTTAATTAAACATGTTTAAATCGTAATTATCGATAAAACAAACTATTTTTTAAACATAAAATTCATGTAACTTCATAAAATATACTATGTAATTAAAATATATTACGTGAAAAATGTAAAAAATCATACAACCCCATAACTGAATTCGTCAGACTTCTACAACCTGTTTGCGAATTAACCGTCTCGTAGAACCAAGGGGCCGAGAACGGCTTTCTTCTTATTTTTTTGTGTGAATGAATAAGTGTGTTTGAAAGCGAGTGAATGATTTTGATAACATTTATTATAAAACAATTCTATTTACAAACAATCAGATTAACAAATAAGTGTCCCTTTTAATCGAGGCTCGACGCTTAAGCGGCCGAGTTTTTTAATGTTAAGTCGAAAAAGCGTGTGTACTTTTCGGTAGTTGAATTCCAAGTCACGACGTTGTCAATTACGCAGTGCTTGGCAACGTCGAACGTTCTTTTTTTTACTCGCGGTAAAATAAAAACAAAAGAAAAGAATAAGAACAAATCAGTTTAAAATTAGAAATAATAACATAGTTCGGATGTATTACGAACATTCCGCCCGCCTCATCTAAGAGATGAATTTACGTCAAAATTAACGAATCTGATATTACATGATAATAATAATGTAAACAAAACAAAAAAAAATGAATTTGCAATTGCTTTTTTGATCACTGAATGCCGCCCGCCGTGACGGCTTACATTTTTCAGTGTCAAAATAAATATAAAAAAAGATTCGCATTATTTAAATGCTTTAATATGTAAATAACAATAAAAAATTCAAATTGTTTTTTTTTTTTTATGAATGCCGCCCGCCGTGACGGCTTACATAATCAATATATATAAAAAAAAAATTCTTAACATTTCAAGAAAACGTAGTAACGTAGCTTCGATTCAGTAGTTTAATGAATCAACGGATCGGACTCGTCACTGCTCACTGGGACTGGTAACAGGCACAGCTTATGAATTGGACGCGAGAGCTCACCGGTAGCCGTTTTTACTATTACCGCGTGAACTTTTCCGTCGGGGCCAGTATTGATCGATCTGACGCGAGCAAGTGGCCACTTAGCCGGTGGTGTGTTTTCATCCTTGACCAGAACTAAGGAATCGAGTTTTAGATTCTCCCTAGAATCGCACCACCGCGAGCGAACTTGCAAAGTAAACAAGTATTCCGCCTTCCAACGTCGCCAAAAATCATCGCGCATTCGAGATAAAAGATCGTGCCGTTTTGTAGGGGTTAGATCGAAATTTACCGTTCCCGGTTCTGGGATTACCGTCAATGCATGACCGACGAGAAAATGCCCAGGAGTTAATGGAGCAAGATCTTCGGGATGACTACTTATGTCGACTAACGGGCGTGAATTCAGGCAAGCTTCGATTTGACACAATAGTGCCGTTATTTCCTCAAAAGTGAGGGTCGAGCTGCCGATCACACGTTTTAAATGGTGTTTAGTTGATTTCACTGCTGCCTCCCAAATTCCACCCATGTGAGGAGCAGAGGGGGGTATAAAAGTCCACTCAGTACCTTCATTAGCAAGTGAAATGCAAGCATCTTTGTAAAATTCGGAAGCTTCACGAAACATTCTGCGAAGTTCCTTATCTGCACCTTGAAAATTAGTACCGTTATCACTGGCAAGGGTTTGAACGTGGCCGCGTCTTGAAACTAATCTCCGAAAGGCTGCGAGAAAACCCGGAGTGGTCAAAACAGAAACGGCTTCAAGATGAACAGCCTTCGTGGCTAAACAAACGAATATACATATGTAGCCTTTATATGCTTTGTGACCTCGACCTTTCGTGGTACGTAACATCACAGGCCCAGCATAATCTACGCCGGTGGCTAAAAACGGTCGAATCGCATTGACTCGAAATTCAGGCAAGTTACCCATAATTTGAGTCATCGTTTTTGCTGCAAAACGAGCACAAACTACACAATCAATATATACTTGCTTAGCGAGGACTTGCACATGAGTAATCCAAAACTTTCGCACGGTGTGACTGACCATCAATTGAGGCCCACCATGTAAAGTTTTGTCATGCGATTCGAACATTAGTAAATAAGCAAGACGACAATCTTTATGCAAAATTATAGGATGTTTTTCTTCAAAACTCAATTCAGCGCGTTAAAGACGTCCTCCAACACGCAGTAAATTATTTTCATCCAAAAAGGACGCAAAGATCTTATGGACGAACCAGATGGAAGTCTTCGATTTTTCAAAAGAGCATCTATTTCAGCTTTGAAAAAATGTCGTTGAGACTTTAAAATCAAAAGTCTAAGTGCTTCAGAAAGCTCGACAGTTTTCAATGGTTCAATTGAATTATTTTTGGAACAAATTTTAGGCGTATCTCGCCTTTTCAGCTTTTGTAAATAGCGTAGCCAATAGGCGATTATTCGAATAATTTTATTTAAATCTGAATATCTATATAAAAGATTTATACTCACACATGAGTTTGATACGTAAACAGTGCTTACATTGCATCTTTTGAGCTCAAGAGAGGTTGTCTCATTGCATTCATCCTTACTGGGACTAAATTTAGGGTCAGAGAGCCAGTATGGTCCATTCCACCACAATGATATTAACTCCTCTGGGGTTATACCTCTAGTAGCAAGATCTGCGGGGTTTTCACCGGAGCGCACATGACACCATGAATCCGGGTGTACTATCGATTGGATTTTACTAACACGATTTGCGACGAAAGGTGTCCACTTTGACGCATGAGCTTTGATCCAAGCTAAGGTGACTTGAGAATCAACCCACGCGTAAGTAGGAACTTGTTCGTACTCTAGTTTTTTACGTACTTGATTAACGAGCTTTGCACCAAGTAGTGCACCGCAAAGTTCTAAACGAGGGATGCTAAGGGTTTTCACAGGGGCAACTTTTGTCTTGACCAAGAGTAATCTGGCAAAACTAGCTGCTTGCTTTTTTGTACGCAGATAAACCGTAGCAGAATACGCACGTTCTGACGCATCAGTGAAAACATGAATTTCGATCTCTGAGGAATTATCAGTACCTAATCAGCGAGGTATAGCGATTGTTTCGAGTAAGGGTAATTTTGTTTTAAAATTCTCCCAAAGCTCTGAAAGTTGTGGAGAAAGTTGTTGATCCCAATCAAGACCCAACAACCACATATCTTGAATCAGAATTTTAGCAGTAACTAAAACTGGACTATACCAGCCAAGGGGGTCGAAAAGTCGAGATATATCCGACAGAACGGAACGCTTAGTAGGTTGAACCTTTTTAAAATCGTTCATATCTACCTTCAATGAAAATGTGTCAGTTCGAGGATTCCAAACAAGACCAAGTGTTGTAACTGGATCAAACTTAAATTCCTTAACATCATTTTCCGATTTCGGACAAAGTTCTTGGGAATTTGAAGCCCATTTGCTTAATTCAAAACCACCAGCTTCAAGTATACCGATTAATTGATTCTTAACCTCAATAGCAGAATCTAGGGTATCAGCACCGTCATAAAAGTCATCAACGTATGATGCTTTGCGAATAGATCGAGAACCTAAAGGGAATTTATGAATCTCGTCTTCCGCCAATTGTAAAAGCGTTTGCAAAGCAAGCCAAGGGGCACAATTCGTACCGTAAGTAACGGTAGTTAGTGCGAATTCTAACAATTTTCTCCATGCTTCAAAGCGGAACAAAATTTATTGCCAAATAACATAATCAGGATGAACATTAATTTGTCTGAACATCTTGACAATATCAGCTGTAAAAGCGAAACGAAATCGTCTGGCACGAGTAAGAACTGCCCAAAGCTCAGATTGCAATTTAGGACCTACCATTAAACAATCATTTAATGATTTTCCTGACTGAGTTTTAAAAGAAGCATTAAATTCCACACGAAATTTCGGTGATGGCAATACGCGATAGATTCCGTGATGAGGCAAAAAAGTACCTTCGTCTGATTCTGACGAAATTAACTTCATGTGTTTCATGTCAAGGTACGTTGACATGAATTTATTGTATTCAGACTTGAAAATAGGATTTGACGCTGCTTTCCTCTCGTTTGAGATTTGCAACGATGCAGCAGCCTGTCTGTTAGGCAACAAGTTTTCACGTGGATTTAACCGGAAAGGAAGACGTACAGTGTACCGACCAGTCTTATCGCGAGTGTGAGTGTCATGGAATAATTTCACGCAATCTTCCTCCTCCTTTGACAAGAGTCTCTCGGAAGAAATCTCGTCTATTTCCCATAGACGTTGAAGATCGAAAGACAAACAGTCGTTGTCATGGCACGAAACGATTTGATTTGAACAATGAAGTGCATTTTTCAAGTTTATTAATGGTTTATCCAGATCGTTATCAGGATCCCAAAAATTTTCAAAAGAAAATTCATGAGGTGATCGAATTACGTGAATCAAGTGTGAACGACGAACGTTCGTATTTTCAAAATCAACAGGACCCATCAAGACCCATCCAAAAGGGGTTCGACAGGCTACGGGTTCATCAAGTGAGCCAACTCGTTTATCGCCAAGGAATAAATGGCCACACAAATCAGCTCCAATAATCAAATCAACTTCACCTGGAGTTGAAAAATCAGGGTCAGCCAACGAAAGACCAGACACGTGATCCCATGATTTTGGAGTGATCGGGGCGCTTGGAATCAAACCTGTCAGTTTAGGTAAAACTAAAGCGTGTATATTTATCGAAAAATTGTTGTCTTTAAGTGAATTTATCGTAAAAGCGACTTCATGTGTAGAAGTGCCAGTGGAACAAGCTTGAACGCCTTGAATTTTCACGTTCACTATCTCGCGTTTAAGATTTAGTTTCTGAGTAGCACACTCAGATATAAAAGTGGATTCTGCTCCGGGATCTAACAAAGCGCGAATCACGATTGAATGACCGTTCTGATCGCAAATTTGTATACGAGCAGTCGCGAGTAAAACAGCTCGATTTGTCACCGAAGAAAGTGTGCAGCACGAGACTGATTTTGTATGCTGAGGAAACTGGGAGCGAGGCTGATTGTGTGTTTCATTCTGTCGTGTCGATTGACTTTGTGTTTGGTCGCTTGAATCGATGTGTAACAAAGAATGATGGTCTCGATTACTAGTTCGGCAACGATGTGTGGAATGGCAATCTGGAACTAAATGTCCAGGGCGTAAACAATTTTGACAAAGTTTAAAATTTTGGATTTGATATCTGCGTGAAATGGGTTGCATCTCGATAAACTGAGGGCAAGACGCAATCCTATGTTCCCCTGAACAAAGTGTACATGAAGGAACTGGTGGGTTTGGCGTTTTAGCTTTAGGTTTTCTATTCCCACCTGATTGATTAGTAAATTGAGGCTTAACGTCTTGAACTTTAGAAGCGTTTAGCGCCGATTTGTTTAACGAGTGACTTCGGTCATTTGAGTTGCCTTTTGCGTTTGAATGATTCAGCCTAGGTGGTTTAGCGTTAAGAATACTATCGGAACTGTTAGCGAATTCTAACGCGTTGACGCGATTTTCAAGGTAATCAGTCAATGCCTTGAAGCTTGGGACCTCTTTGCTGTCAGCAAGTGAAGTTTCCCAGTTATACCGAGTTGCCCGGTCCAACTTTTGTACTAGGATGTACACGAAAAATTCGTCCCAGTGGTGAACAGGTTTTTTAAGTGCACGAAACACGCGAATCGATTGCCGAAATGCGTCGAGTAGACGTTTAATCTCTGCCGGTGATGACTTCACGACTTGATCAATCTCGAACAAATTACGCATATGAAAAGCTGACAATATTCGCGGATTACCGTACCGTGAGTTTAAATCTTCCCACGCGCCGTCGAACGCGTTTTCGGTTACCGGCGTATTACTAACGAGCAGTTTGGCTTCGCCGGTGAGTCTCGATCGCAAATATATAAGCTTTTGGACATTTGAAAGTCCGGGTACCTTTATCACCATGGAGTCGAACAGGTCACGAAAGCTCTCCCACTCAAGAGGGTTACCTCCGAACATTGGCAGGTCAATCTGAGGCAGATGAATTTGCCGTACCACAGGCTCGGTGTTTGATTGAGTCGTAGGCTGAGCCGATGAAGACGCAGTATTTGACTGAGGCTGCAGTTTCTCGATCTCGTGCTTAAGTACAGCCGTGTGCTCGGAGTACAGCAGTTCAACGGTGCTGTACATGTCCTCCGTGCAGTACTCCGACTCCTCGAATTCTGGGAAGCGAGCGAGAGCATGGTGATTTTTCCTGTACGAGTCCCAGTAACCGTTGAGAAGGTCGACCCGATGATTGAGGTAACCAACTGTAATGCTAGTTTTTTTGACTTTACTAGTGTTTACAAGAAAGTTTTGAATGAATTTCGCGGTAACCTTTGATCGGTTATGAGATCTTCAAATGTTGCAGTCATTTTTCAAAGTAATTAATAAAATTAGTTTTCAAATATAAGCAATAAAAATAACGTACGTTTTGTTTAGTCACGCGAAATGAAAATTTGAATTTTCAAGATAATATAATTTTTGTTTAATCGCTAAATTTAAACCTAAGTCATAAAACGATCTCACGTATTTTAATCTTGACGCCACTGAAGACTCGATTATCGACGACGCCTGAAGATGCAGATCAAATCCGTGTTGTAGGTTATGACGGTTGATGAAAAAATAGCTTCAATCCTCCGTAGTGTTGAGTCAGCTCGACGTTCCAAGTTGACGACTCGTGAAGCAGGTTTTGTGTACTGGCTCCAAGGTTGCAGAAATAACAGCTAGTTGAGTACCGGTGTGCCTGCGTACTCAACCAACTTTGTTTTGGTTTGCGTGAGTGCTTATACCGTCAGTGCACTTTAGGTTAGTGGCACTGCACGGGTATGACGATCGTGGGTTGATGCATAAGTTGACCAAACACGATGCTTAAGTCTCGATGTAAATACGAGTTTTTTGGTTATTTTGCACCTAGCGCCGGCGTGCCTGCGCGCTTCGTGCTCAAACTTGATAAAAATAACAAACTGTCAGCTGTCTTGATGACAATGAATCGAGTGACGGCGATGTTCGCGCTAACCTCTTGACTTGGTTATAGTTTTTGTGATTTTTTTTTTTTTTTACTTTTTTAGATTTTACGCTTTTGATGGTTGTGGTAATATCCAGGTTCGAAGGACCAATGTTTGCGAATTAACCGTCTCGTAGAACCAAGGGGCCGAGAACGGCTTTCTTCTTATTTTTTTGTGTGAATGAATAAGTGTGTTTGAAAGCGAGTGAATGATTTTGATAACATTTATTATAAAACAATTCTATTTACAAACAATCAGATTAACAAATAAATGTCCCTTTTAATCGACGCTCGACGCTTAAGCGGCCGAGTTTTTTAATGTTAAGTCGAAAAAGCGTGTGTACTTTTCGGTAGTTGAATTCCAAGTCACGACGTTGTCAATTACGCAGTGCTTGGCAACGTCGAACGTTCTTCTTTTTACTCGCGGTAAAATAAAAACAAAAGAAAAGAATAAGAACAAATCAGTTTAAAATTAGAAATAATAACATAGTTCGGATGTATTACGAACACAACCCAATAATCGAAATTATCAGGCTCTTACAACCCTATAACTGAATTCGTCAGACTTCTACAACCCAATAACCGAATTCATCAGGCTCTTACAACCCTATAACTGAGTTCGTCAGACTTCTACAACCCAATAACCGAATTCATCAGGCTCTTCCAACTCCATAACGAAATTCGTCAATTTCCTACAACCCTATAACTTAATTCATCAACCTTCAATCCTTCAAACATACAACTCCATAACCAAATTGATCAGATTCTTACAACCCCATAACCAAATTGATCAGACTCCTACAACCCATAACTGAATTCGTCAAATACCCACAATCCTATAACCATGTTCGTCAAACTCCTACACAACCCCATAATAGAATTTGTCATACCTCTACAACCCTAACTTCGAAATCATCAGACTTCTATAACCTATAAAAGAATTCATTAGACTTCTACAACCCCATAACCAAATTAATAAAGCTTCTGAAACCAATAAGCAAACTTGTTAGACTTCTACACACTCATAACTAAATTCTTTAGACTTCTATTTATTCTTCAAGCCTACAACTCCTTAACCGAATTCGTCTGACTTTTACAACCCATAATTAAATTCATGAGACTTCTGCATATTCCTTAAGCCTAAAACCCCATAACCAGGACTTCTAAGACTCCATATCTTAATTCGTTAGATTTCTCAGTATTTCTCAAGTCTACAACCCCGTTAACTGAAATAGTTTTAATTTTACAACCATATTCATCAAGCCCCTACAATCTTGCAACCAAATTTATCAGACTTCTACAACCCCATACTTGAACTTGTCGTATTTGTAGAACCTAACGGATTTCCCTTTACTTCTACAACCCCATAACCAAACTCATCTGACAAAAAAAATTGATTAAAATCAACAAAATTCGTAAAGAATTATCAATGATCCAAATCATTGGTTTTTGGACTTATGGTAAAAAAAAAAAAAAAAAAAAAAAAAAAAAAAAAAAAAGATAAAAATGAGCCTTATGATCATTTTATGAATCTTTGGGATCTTTAAAAATGATTATAAGGATCATTTTGTGATACTCACAAATCCATCGGATCATTCCAAAAATTTCACAATCTTTTAAAATAATTCGTACAATTATCAACTAGGATCAAAACTTTGTTTTCCATGTATTATCTTTCTAAAATAATTGTTCATTGCTATTATCTTTTAAATACATTTTTACTGCGTAAACTTTATAATTAGAATCGGCAATAAATGGAAGTTTTCTATAATTGGAATTTTTTTTGTCTACCGAAAGAAAATTTATTTTCTCTCTATGTAAAATATATTCGGCAATTGAAATTTCGATTGTTGGAAGTTTTCAATACTTGGAAACATTTCAAAAATTCTTAAGGACAATTTTTAACCACTTTAATTCGAAGTGATTTAGCTTGTCCTGACCATCTTTTGTTACGAAAAGTATGGCATACTCGGAAATTATTGAACTTGTGGACGCGTTAAATCTGATAAAGAAGATGATTGTAAAAATATAATCGAAATAAATTGTAGAAATAAAACGAATTAGGTTATAGAGTTTTTAGCTTGAGGAATAGAAGGTTGGTGAATTCAGGCATGTAATTGGAGTTTGCTGAGTCGAGTTATAAAGTTGTTGAAGTCTGATCAATTTGGTTAGGGGCCATCCATTAATGATGTCACGTTTTTATGATATAGTCTGCTAATACTGTAGCGCTACGAGACTATACCAAATTAGTGTGACATCATTAATGGATGACTCCTTATAGAGTTGCAGGAGTATAAAAAATTCAATTATGAGGTTGTAGGCTTGAAGAATGGATTGTTGTTGGATTTGCGATCACTTATAGGGTTGTAGAATATTGACGGACTCAGTTATGGGGTTGTAGAATTCTGACGAATTTGGTTATGGGTTTGCAGACTTTAGGAATAGAAGTCTAAATAGGACTTCTAAAACCCCATAGCTTAATTCGTTAGACTTCTATGTATTCGTCAATCCTACAACCCTGTTGAATGGATTTGTCATAATTTTACAACCCTATAGAAATTTTTGATATACTCTTACAACCCTATAGCCGAATTCATCGGACTCTTACAACCCGTCTAGCTCCTGCAATCTCATAATTAACTTTATATGCCTTTGCAACCCCATATCTAGATTTGTTAGACCTTTACAACTACATATCCAAATTCATCAAGCTCCTATAACTCCATAACTGAAATCGTCAAACACCCACAACCCTATAATCATATTCATCAGATTCCTACACAACCCCATCATAGAATTTGTCTGACTTCTTCAACCCTATACTCAAACTTATAAAAGAATTCGTCAGACTTCTACAACCCCATAACTGAATTAGCCGAATTCCTTTAACTCCATAACCGAATTCATCAGCCTTTTATTCCTCAAACTTGCAATCCCATTACCATTTTGATCAGGCTCTTACAACCTCATAACTTAATTGATCAGATTCCTACAACTGCATAACTGAATTTGTTAAACGCTCAAAATCTTATAACCAAATACGTCCTTTATATGTAATTCTCAAGCCTATAATCCCATAAATGAATTCGTCAGAACTATATAATCCTAGAAGTATATTTGTCACATTTTCATTAAGTCTAAAAATCTATGATTTGGTGGATCATTGATAATTCTTGTTACACAGCAAATAATTATAAAAAAAAAGGTGAATGAATTCCACGATAAAGTGCAAAAAGAATGCAATAGTAATACAAAGTGCACAACAATCAAAATGACATGAGACATTGTTGTTCTACGAATTTTGTTGATTTCAATCAATTTTTTTTTTGTCAGATGAGTTCGGTTATGGGGTTGTAGAAATAAAGTGAATTCTGTTAGGTTCTACAAGTACGATAAGTACAAGTATAGGGTTGTAAAGGTCTGATAAATTTGGTTGCAGGGTTGTAGGAGCTTGATGAATATGGTTGTAGAACTTAAACGATTTCAGTTAACGGGGTTGTAGACTTGAGGAATACTTAGAAATCTAACGAATTAAGATATGGAGTTTTAGAAGTCCTGGTTATAGGGTTTTAGGCTTAAGGAATATGCAGAAGTCTCATGAATTTAATTATGGGTTGTAAAAGTCTGACGAATTCGGTTAAGGAGTTGTAGGCTTGAAGAATAAATAGAAGTCTAAAGAATTTAGTTATGAGTGTGTAGAAGTCTAACAAGTTTGATTATTGGTTTCAGAAGCTTTATTAATTCGGTTATGGGGTTGTAGAAGTCTAATGAATTCTTTTATAGGTTATAACAGTCTGATGATTTCGAAGTTAGGGTTGTAGAAGTATGACAAATTCTATTATGGAGTAGTGTAGGAGTTTGACGAATATGGTTATAGGATTGTAAGTATTTGACTAATTCAGTTATGGATTGTAGGAGTCTGATCAATTCGGTTATGGGGTTGTAAGAATCTGATCAATTTGGTTATGGAGTTGTATGTTTAAAGGATAGAAGGTTGATGAATTAAGTTATAGGGTTGTAGGAAATTGACGAATTTGGTTATGGAGTTGGAAGAGCCTGATGAATTCGGTTATTGGGTTGTAGAAGTCTGACGAATTCAGTTATAGGGTTGTAAGAGCCTGATGATTTCGGTTATTGAGTTGTAGAGGTCTGACGAATTCAGTTATGGGGTTGTATGATTTTTTATCATTTTTTACGTAATATATTTTAATTACATAGTATATTTTATGAAGTTACATGAATTTTATGTTTAAAAAATATTTTATTTTATCGATAATTACGATTTAAACATGTTTAATTAAAATCAGTAGAAGAAATGTTTATAAAATCATTTATTTTTGCCATAAACTAAAAAAAAATTGATTTTATAATCGTATTCGTTCTTTTCAGATTTTGGACGAAAATTACACATTAGCGATTTTTTTTTTCTGCATTTTTTTCAGGTTAGGAATGGAAAACCTATAACTTTTATATTTTTCCTATGATTGTTATTAAATTAGCTTTTGATTGTCGTTGACCGCTTCTCTCTAGCTTTATTTTCCTTCATTTAAATAGATTCTTTCCAACGATTTTCGGATCCGTTCACTGTGCGTCGGCATTTGTCGACCCGCCCATGTAGGCGTTTTGAATAAATTAGTTGAACTTGACATATTCTTTTCTTTCATTTAAATTGTATGGTATTTTACCTCTCTCTCCTTAAGTATTTTTCTCTCTTTTCTGTGTTTTTCTCTTTCTTTTTCCTTTAGGGTGTGGCCTAGCAGGGCTGATTCTCTGCGACGAGCCGCGGTAGAGGACGGCGAGACAGCAGCCAGCGGTGGAGCAGTGAAGCAGGCCCTTCGCGGGTAGTTTTCCGGCCCCACCTTATTCTTATTTTTCTTTGTGTTCGAGCTAGCTGGGATGAGAATCAGGGCGCGTCGAAATACTGGCCCGTTCCCGAGTGTAGATTTTTCTTTTTATTTTTAGGTTCTTGGGCGTTGGCCGACGGGACCTCGGGGCTGGCTTTGCGTGGCCTTGTCCCCCAGGTACACCGTTGCAAAGCTATGCAATGTATTTATGCAAGCATTAGCAACGATCAGCTAGAGTTTGCCCGTGATGGAACTACAGCTTACAGAATCATGCAGTCATTTGAAAAATTGTATTCAGTCAAGTCTTCAGATTTATTGTGAATGTACGAAATTAATCACGTAGAATAAAATTGAAAGACTAAAGACCCAAACTCATTCTTCATCGAGTTTGATCAAAACATTAATGATTAGTTATGATGACTTTGTATTGATGATTCGGGCATTGGTTTTTAAATAATTAAAAATCTCGTGAACATAGTTCACCTAGAGTATTCCCTTAATTTAAAATAAATGAAAAAATTGAGAAGAAAAAAATTGTCCCAGGTGAGATTCGAACACACGACCTCCTGCATTCCGGGCAGTCGCTCTACCACTGAGCTACCAGGCGATTGTGTGTTCATACTCTTCTAGTCAAATTTATTTTCTACTCAATTAAAAACCCGATTCCCCGTACCCACCCATTTTACCCATTGCGACCTACCTCTCAATCAGGGTCGATATTACTTATGTAAGTATATTCATACTTCAACTTTGTATTGCCCAACGAATTTCAAATTAGTTATGATGACTTTGTATTGATGATTCGGGCATTGGTTTTTAAATAATTAAAAATCTCGTGAACATAGTTCACCTAGAGTATTCCCTTAATTTAAAATAAATGAAAAAATTGAGAAGAAAAAAATACTCTAGGTGAACTATGTTCACGAGATTTTTAATTATTTAAAAATCAATGCTCGAATCATCAATACAAAGTCATCATAACTAATTTGAAATTCGTTGGGCAATACAAAGTTGAAGTATGAATATACTTACATAAACAAAACATTAATGATTTAAGAGGTACTGGTGTGTTGATGGATGAGCTGAAAAAATTAAATCACATGCTCAGAAGTATGCCTGACTCAATGGGTCACATCACCGATTTAATCGACACTCTGTCAGAAGACGAACGAACGTGTGATTTCGTCAAAAGAAAAATACAAAGACAAGAAGAAAATAATAAAAGTTTTTAGTGCAAGAAAAAAAAAGTGTGCTTAAAGGTGAAAAAAATAAAGATGTTATTTGTTTTAAGAGTGTGATATTAGACATTATATAGTATTTATTTGGACATGTTCGATTATGGGGGCCATATAAGGGCATGTATTTCCAGGCAATGTCGCATGCTGGGAATACACGCTTGTATGTGACTCCCACGATCGAACATGTTCAAATGCATGCTTTTTCGAGTTACAATGAATTTTAGGTGCGTTAAAAATATTGCTTTCTGAACAAATGACAGCAAGTTCAGTTATACACTGTGTTGCTACGTTCTAACCTCAAACCCTGGCACCTTGGTCGTTTTCATCTACGAGTAAGTTTTTTGACGATCCGATAAGTAGCGACTGCAAAAAAGACCAAATAACGGAAAATATTTGGTCTGAAAAACAGACCATATACGCACCTGTCATTTGGTCAGAAAACAGCACGAATAACACGCCGATAATTGGTTGGTGACCGAAAAAAGAGATGATCCGAGCAAAACTAGGCGAGGATTCAGCAGAAGAGATCCACGAAATTTAGTAAGCAGTGAAAAGGTGCTCGTTATCAGCAGGAGTAGGCAGGTCCATGCCATCAAGGAGGCCGCGGTGGCCGTGATAATGGCTGTGGCAGAGGCTACGCTGGCGATGCTCAACGAGGCAACTACAGCAACAGAAAAAGAGGAGGCTGGCATCAGCAGTCCGACGGCAACGACTACGCAGCGGTGGAGCACGACGGAAGGAACAGCGAGCGATGCGACACTGATTCAGGATCGTTTTTGGTACTCGTGGAGTGCAAAAATAAAATTAAAATTAAATTCAATGAATTATCATAATTTTTATTATGATGATTATGATAGATTCAATAACACTGTTACTTTTTATTGCGGCTTTAGCAAAGTAGACTGTTTGTTAGATAGCAGCAGATCATATTATATATAAATGATAATTCGTTTTTTAGTGAACATAAAATTTTGAAAAATCCGATAAATGTGAAAGTCGCGGACGGCCGAATCTTGAAAGGAAAAAAACTTGGTAGAAAGAATTCGTTGTTCCTGATCAATAATGTAGAATTCAAAATTATGATTCCGGAAGTGATTTTTGTTAAAGATATTGATCGAAAATGAATTAGCTTAGCTAAACTAACAGATAAAAATCGAATATTTTGTGCTGATAATACCACGGAAAGGACCTCTTGTAAAGTCGCAAAAATCTGATCCTCAGATTCCCGTCGTTCGATTTTTTAGAAATTAAAATTTTTTTTGTAGGCACTTAAGAAACGATGATTTAACTTTTGCCGATAGTTGGTCGATTTCAGCAATATCCTCTTTCAGGTTATTGAAAATAAAAAATTTGACTATTTTGGACATTTTGTTAAAAAGGGTGAAAAAAAAGTGCTTAAAAAAACGGTTTTTTATATGGAAATGGGTATTTCCTAGACCGGTCCATTTTCGGAATTAGTTCAATCGACGTTTTTCAAGTTCCCAAAAAAACATATTGAAATTTTAGAAAAACCAAAGGACATGTTTTTTGGATCCTGAGGATCAGATTTTAGAGATTTTGAAGAGGTGCTTTATGATTTTACTGAGGAGTTAATTACAGTCGCGTACAAACAGAACATTGTTTGCAAAATGAATGGCTTTATGTAAAACGGAAAGAATTGTATCATTGTAAGTGAGTAAATAAAATAACTCTGAAGGAAAAATATCATAGGGTATTCGGTCATATAAATTTTGATTATTTCAATAACATGTATCGTAATGTCCAGCTTATAAGCCCCCCGGTGTATAGACCCACCCTCCCCCCCTGATTTTGTTATCAAGAATTTCGAATGTTTGTATACTCGGCGTATAAGCCCCCTCTTTTATCAAAATAACAAACATAAGAGAGACTTAATTACACTTTTTAATTAAGGCGAGGGTACTATGAAAATGACCTTTTTCAAAGATTTTTTATTTGTACAAAAATTTATTTTAAGACTTTAAAAATAATGTACAATGTTTCGGAAACTATAAAAAAAAAAAAAAAAAATTTTTTTTTGTCTTTTGTTAGCAGTACGGTGGTGTGAAAAAAGTGCTTTTTTCCGCACTGTGGGCACGATATCTGAAAAGCTACGGGACTGATTGATCGAAAATTTTAACTGCATATTCCTCACATGTGACTCTTCAACTGATAGTAGAATTACGAATTTTCCGTAAAAAAAAAATAGCAGAATTTTGATTTTTTTGACCCTTTTATTGCAACTTTAATTGTTTATATAACATTGTTAAATAAAAAGACAAAATTTTTTTTTTTTTTTTGTCTTCTTATTTACTAAAAAAATTTTTTTTTTTTTTTTTAGTTTTTTTTTAATAGTTTCCGAAACATTGTATATTATTTAAAAATTCTTAAAATAAATTTTTGTACAAATAAAAAATCTTTGAAAAAAAGTCATTTTCATAGTACCCTCTCCTTAATTGCTCATTTATTATAAAAGCTCAGAATCAAGTAAAAACTGAAAGCGTTATAAAGTCTTATAAAAATTTTTCATTTCAAACGCCTTCGACGGTAGTGAAGATGATATTTTGTGGGATGATGACATTGAAGAAAGTGCAACGCTTAAAGTTGAAGATGAAACAGAATAGTGGGATCCGTACTACGATACCTATGTTGATCATTCTTATTTGAATGATTACGTGCAAAAGATAGCTAATGAGTTGATGTTTGAATAAATTTTATGTTGAAATTAAGTGTGTTAAAAATGATGAAACTTTTTATGAATGAAATGTAATGTAGAAAAGAAATTATGTACAAAACAAAAGTTTTTTAAAATTAAACATTTCATAAATTTACTAATAACTATCGTTTTTATTTGATTTTAGACTTAGCTCGAAATTTTATAAAATTCTGTACTCGGCGTATAAGCTCCCTTAATTTTAAGAGTTGATTTTGGGGACTTCCACGGTAAAAAAAAAAAATAGCTGATGGCTTGCCAGACAAAGTAGAGCCATTTTATTCAAAATAAAGCACATGCTTAATGATGTCAGGGTTTGTTTACCTCTGAATTCGAGCTAAAAAGCTCCGCTCAAAACGATAATCAAAGGGGGGTAAATGACAGTTAGGTCGAAATGACAGAACTATAATTGCTCTTCGCAACAATTTCTTTAATCGTATAAACACTGACTCACTCTCTGTAGGAGTAGACAGGGCCCTTTGCCCAGCAATAAGCAATGGAGGGTACTTACTCAAAGCGGCAAGTGCACAACAATTATTGCACAATACGTTTTACACAAAAAGATTGGTTAACCAGCGTGGCAGATCGCAAGGGCAGCGCACACCAACGTGAATACAAAAGCAGACGTAAGTCCTAACATCGTGACTGCCCAAGCGATACATGCGTCAGCAGTCAGCTGAATTGCAGGTCCACCGTTGCTTGTTACTGTCTCTTTGTCTTCATACCCAGGAGCCCGCTTCTATGAGCTATAAATTGGCCTGATACTTATCAGGTACAAAAGTCCTTATTGTTTTTGGGAAAAATCTCTGGGGGAGCGTATCAGGCTAAACGACTGTTACAATAAATAAAATGTATATTCTACCTTATAAAAATGATTGCGGAAGAGCAACAGAAATTTTGGGCTTCGTGTATACAAATTTGAATGGACCTCAAATATATGCAGGTTATGATATGTCGAGATATATTTTTGCATGACCATCAGCCTGCTCCAAGGGCGGAGTGTGAACCCATTTCATGAATGTTCATTCTATATATTCATATCAAAATTTATTTGTTTTTAAATAGTTATACAAATAAACAAAAATTTAATTTCAGTCAAACTAAAATAACGAACTTAATTATTTATTTTTTTTATTTTTTTTTTTTAAGGCTAGTGTAGCTAGACTTTACGGAGAACAACATTATTGGCTTGTCTTAGGAAAAACATTAGATGACAGTTTAACAGTTATAAATGATACAGAGTATAGTATATCAACTGATTTAGCAATTGCAACAATAGAAAATGAAGAAATTGTCTTGTATGACGCTTACAACCATTGCAAATATAGAGGTGGACAACTAAATATAACATTACTGGGTTCATGGAAAAATTCTAGTGGTTTGAATATAACTCTTACACAAGCCAAGTTCAAAAGAAGATCCAATTTTCATGGCATGAACTTACGTATGGCTGGCCTTGTAAGTTTTTTTTACACGCATTTCTTTAGTTCACAAGGTGTATTTTTTCATCGTCGTCGTCGTAAGTTTAAAACTGCCAAGCTCTATAACTTTGAACCTACACGACCTAGAGGTCTGAAATTTTGCAGAGGTTTTGGATTTGAATGAAATACAATAATCCGTTGTTATTTTTGGACCTGGACATCCAGGTCGCAGATGACGAAGGTGCCTGGAGGGTCATCTTCAGAATTTCAAAACGTATACTTCGGCAATGATTTTGAGGGGTTTTTAAGAGTATTTGAGAAGGCAGTTTAGACCTGAACATCCAAGTAGCCGATGACGGGGATACCTGGGAGTTATCTTCGGGAATCGAAGTTGAATTCTTCAGAGATGACTTTAGAACGAGTTCTTTAGGGTCTTACTTGATAGTTATCGTAATACTTAATAAGAAAAAAAATTTCAATTTTTACAATTGAAACAAAAATGATTGAAATTCCAATGATAACAAAATTTTCAAACCATAGCTATATTTTAATTTTGACAAAAGAATAGTATATTATAATTCTAGGCCAGAAAGTGGAATTTACTGGCCTGCGTGTTAATAAAGTCTAGGTGAAGCCGAGGCTTTAAGAAACGCAGGCTATAATATTCCGCTATATGGCCGTGTGTAGTATACGATTTTTTTTTGCTCCCTTGATGCCAAAAGTTTATTAATTACTAAACTTGCATTGATTCTGACAATGTCGTTAAAGTCAGAATCATTTCTCTGATTATCTCGGTGACTAAACTTTCGGGCCTAGCACAGTGGTTCTATCTCCCGGTGATTGAGGGTACTGCTGACTTTTGATGGCCGCTGACATTACTAAGTCTGAGGCATTAGCTAAGGACCTTAGTGGTCGGGGGCGCTCATCAAGAACGCAGGACTTATAAATAATCAAACACGATTGTGACCATTTTAATCATATTTATCACTACGGGAAAGATGCTGAGACAATTGTTATTCGGTGATGCTAGATCATATATGCTAGTTTCAAAAAAATATGACGGTGATGATAGTGACAGTTTGAAGCGTGTATTGCAGACAAGAAAGACACTTATATTTTAGTTCGACCATTACTTTAAAATTAATTTATTTAAATAAAAAAATTTTTAATCGTGATTCTATTTTTTATTATGGTAACAAAAGTAAAAAAAAAAGTACATATAACGAATTTCAATATAATAACGATGAACTCTGCTAAAAAAATCAGAATATTAGAAACTTGTTTTACCACGTTTGTAGAAATAACTCATACACCGTAGGCTCTCAAACGATTTGTAATTTTTGATTGTTTTCGATTCGATCGATCTTCTAACCAGTAAAAGACTAATAAACAAGCCACTTTCAGGTTATTTATAAAATTTTTTTTTTTCATGATTTATCGCTTAAGTAGCTTGGAAATAAATTTTAAAATATTTTACTGCAATAGGGTAGTATATTAATATAGTTGAGCTCCAATCAGAATCCTTATGAGTTTATGTGACCGCGCGACGGAAAAGTAGTTCTTAAACCCGAAAGTAATTCTACACTTCTAAAGTTGATTTTTCGGGCTCAAAAATAGTCCGGGAAGCAAGTACTTTTGGTAAGGACACCAAAAAAAAAATCTTTTCGTTTTTTGATTATAATAACTTATATAACTTATATAAATATCAGAAAGTAGACTTTGACTAAAAAGTAAAAAATAAAAATAATATAAGTAAAAAAATTTTGTTTAAATATGCTTTTCTTTAACAAGTTCTGAGAAATTAAAAAATGTACTAAAAAGTTGAAAAAAAATGTTATTACTGCTAAATCCTGTCAAAATTTTTTAAAAGATTAATAAAAATCAAACAAACAAAATTAAGTTAAGATCCTTGATAAAACCATGGAGTACTAGATGACACAGATATAAGGTGTATGACTGTTATTCATCCGGTGCGCTTTGCTTTTATTAAGGATCCTTGTCATGTATCGACCCTTTAATCTTCTTTAATCCCCAAACTGCACTTTAAATTACACCGCCAAAAGTAGGAAAGGCCGCGTAATTAGGCGTCGAATGATTCATGTTCACTTCCACGCTTCACGTCAAGGTGGAAGAGGCCAAGCTCTTCATCGTCCGCGTGCGCGCTTCAAACTTTCTTCTGTTCTCCAACACCTGAACACGGAGGAAGTCCAGACGCGGATAACGAAGCGTGTTCCCAGGCTTACCTAGACCGAGAAGCTGAGTGAAAGAATCTTCGAATGGGCAAAATCGATCCTTTTATCAGTTTAAGTCATCAGTGGAAGCGTAAGAACCTTCGCTGGAACCTCAACTCACTCGGACGCCTCCGGTAGTAAGTAAGATAGTTATTGTAATCTTAGACTTTGTCGGAAGACCTTAATCTTAAGTTAAATATATTCTTTTTTATAATTATTGTAACTGCATTAAAATTAAATTCAAACTTATATATCAATATATCTGATGGCAAGGGGGGACGTAGCTGAAGTGTGTGGTTACATGAAAATTTTATAGTGCAGGAAGCACGGAAGATAAAATCCTCGAGAAGTTTGCGGCACGAAGGTCAAAGAGACCTTGGGTACGTAGGCGAAGTCAACGTGCGTGAGTAAAGTAGCGTAAGTGTGAGTGTGGCCAAAATACTCTCGTACGGGGGAACGAGAGTGAAAAGAGAGATAGACGATCGTTGATCATGTTTGATTGTTGTGATAGAGCGCTGACAGCGCGTGTCTCTTTTTTCTCTCACTCCCGTAGATGGTTATTGGTGTGCATGCGCGCGCCTAAATGAGAGCGAGAAGTGACGATCACCGATCGTCACTTCTATTGGAGTCGGACTGACTTTGTTTTGATTGTAGGGTTGAGAATTTTCTTTGTCTCTCATGTATACGCGAACATGGCGATTAATACACGGAATCGAATGATAATTTGGCTTGCAATAAAGAATTGTTGTGAGAATAAAAAGCGTGTTGAGTGAGTGAAATAGGTGGCGCTGCACCGAAAAATTTTAGGTCGGACGGATCATCTATGGAATCAAGAATTTTTTCTATTTATCTTTTGTCATCGGTTTGAGAATTTTTTTTCCTGCTCCCCACTGTTACGGAGAGCATTGGCATTGGTGAGTCAAAGTCAGCTCACACTCAAGGAAAGGTAGTCGTGACCCTAAAGTCCATTCATCGAAACGTTCAGCTCAAACTCCACGCTTATGTATTAAAACAGCTCACCTCTACGTTGCCATCTTACCCATGCGATGAATCAACTTGGCCTCATCTCAGCAAACTCAACTTGGCAGACGCTTAATTTGGTCAACCACGCAACATAGACATTATGGTAGGCACCGATCATCATAGCTTAATCATCGTGCCAAACCTCATCCCCTCATGATCCGATTGCTTGGCTGTCTATATTTGGGTGGTTAGTACATGGACTTTCTTCACAGGCAACTCACTCACCACGATAAACCTTTCATGTGGTAACAGTTCATGACGATACCTCACTTCTGGAGATCCTGACGAGGTTTTGGGACTTGGAAGAAACTCCACGTGCTTCAAAGTCAATCCTCACACCAAAAGAAACGGAGTGCGAACAACATTTCCTCAAAACACACTCAAGGGACCTACAAGGATGCTACATAGTCGGATTGCCACTGAAGATGGATCGTTCTTGTTTGGGTGATTCTCTGGCTCACTCAAGGGCATGGTTTAGAGAAATCATAAACAAACTTGAACGCGACGAAGATTACAAGCAGCTGTACTTTGCCTTTAGGGAGGAATAAGCTCAACTGGGTTACATGGTTCCTGTGCCAGCAGAGGAGCTTAGATCATCTCAAGCTTACTAGATACCTCATCATGGAGTGCTCTAATTAGATAGTTTAACAACAAAGTTGAGAATAGTATATTTCGATACGCAGGCGGTGCTTTTCCACACGCAACGAGGGCAGCGCATGCGCGCACGAGCGAAGCGAGTGGCAGCTGCCCGAGTTTCGTGGGGAAGCGCCGCCTAAGTAGCGAACGGTTCTTTTTGTAACTACTTTTCTTAACGTTGCGCCTAGCAACGTTAAGAAAAGTAGTTGCAAAAATGTGTTTAATGGGTCTGCTGTCACATCATCTGGTTACTCTCTCAACGATATCATACATGCTGGACCCAATTTGCTGCTCAACATAGTCGACGTACTTACATGGCTCAGAACTCATCAGTTTGTCTTTGCCACAGACATCACGAAAATGTACAGGCAAATCTTGGTTCATCCTGATGAACAGGATTTACAAAGGGTAATTTGGATCGATGGTGAACTCAGGGAAATACTCATTAAGTTGATTACGGTGACATATGGCACTCGGGCAGCTCCTTATTTAGTCATCCGTGTACTGCTGCAACTTATCCTGGACGAAGGTCATCGTTATCCACTTGCCATTGACTCAATTGAAGTTGGCCGGTACGTGGACGATATCTTCGGGGGAGCTGACACTCTGACACTACTCAACAAGAAAGCTCATCAACTTAAAGATTGGTGCTGGGCGGGTAGATTTCCTTTGGCAAAATGGAACTCCAACCACTCTGAATTCTCAAAGAGCGCCCACACAGACGCTCAAAGTGACGGCACCATCTCATTGAGAGACTGCACTGCCAAAATTCTCGGACTCACTTGGACCCCTCAGCAGGACTCAATCACGTTCACTCTGGCATTACCTCCAGTTAAGGAAACATTCAGAAAAAGGACAATTTTCTCAGAAGTGGCTCAAATCTTCGACCACATCTGGCAAGAATAATCCAACTCCATCCAGGGCCAGATGGTTTGGTTCGTGTGGTTACACTCAGGACAGCTACAACAACGCTCTAGAGATCAGTGGTAAAGTTGGTGGTTTTACCGGTCCAGTCAGCTCAAACTTAATCAAACAGTTGGTTGATGGCGGGCGGCAATGTTACGGAGTGAACAATAATTTCACTCCCTAAACATGATCAAGCAAAAATCAATAGTTTGTAGACTGCGTGGCGCCATCTCTTGGACCACGCAGAACTACCGGGTGCTGGTGCTCTCGTGCCGCCGTCTGCACTGCTTGGGACGGCTGGCGCTACTGCTATCGCTGACACCACCGGGCCAGCTGTTCTTTGTTCACTTCTCGTTTTGGCGCTCTTCATAGCACACAGCAGAGAGTTTCTCTTGACGTACAGTTAAGCTTTTTCTTGAGTTTTTTTTTAAGTTCATCTTATTACTTGTGTTTTTGTGAGTGATTCTGTGAATTGCACTGGCGGTCCAGCTCATCTAGGTTGCTACAATCAGTAATTATTGCATCAATCATTATTCAACCAGCAGGTGTGCTTACTGGCAACTTCATTGTTTTGGTGGACCAACAGGCTCATCAAATCAGGACATTCTCGTGAAACACTTTCAGCGGACATCTCCAGGTATTTTGTTTCAAGTAACAATAATTTACTTGAACCACTCAACCTTTCAACGTGCAGTAATTAATTTACTGTAAATTATTTTTGTTGTGTGCATGTGTTTCATGCACGCAGCCATTTTCTCTTCTCTTTCTCTCAAGGCCATTCTCTGCTACTACTTGAATTTCTCTCGGTCATCTCTCTCTCTGCTGCTGATGCTATTAGCATTTCTCTTGGCTATCGCTCTCTCTCTCTCTCTCTCTCTCTCTCTCTATCTCTCTCTCTCTCCGTCGTTCGGACTGACTGTGCTGACTCGGGGCTCCGCATTTTGTGCAAACTCCGCAGTGTTTCAGCGCAATTGAATTTGTTGCTATTTTGTTGAACAATAGGGTGGTGATATTACTGTGATTTTGAGGTTAAGTGTCTTTTGTCCAGGAAAGCGCGGCAACACTCGGTCCGTGACTATAATTTTTACCGCTCGATCGCAGCACTGTCCAAGTTATCGACTGAACTGTGTCTGTCAGGACCTTGACCTTCACTACTCGCTAATCAACCGCGAATTTTCAAATTCAGATTTATTGTCTGACTGAAATACATCAATATCACTTGCCTGCTTCAAGAACTCAACTTTACTTGCCTGCTTCATTAACTCGATTTTTGCTTGCTGGAGACTGACATAATGTCTGGCAATGGACAGGAAGTACGTGATACTTGTAAGCTGCCTGCTAGGGGTAATGCTAAACTGCACACCTGTGATAATTGCTCCCTATGGTTCCACACAGCCTGTAAAAAGTTAGCTGCAGTTACCATTGAAAGTAAGCCTGGAAAGGCTTGCACTGAATGCATTAAACAGGCATGGCCCAAGTCTTCTGCACCTCATGATCGCACTCGCTCAACATCGAATGCATCGAGTACATCGAACACTTCAACTACTGAACAGACGCAGGACGACAAGTTGAATACAATCCTTAGGGAGATCTGTGGCCTCAAGTCCTCAGTGAGCGAGCGGATCGATGGATTTAAATCTGAGGTAAACGAACGCTTCGATGGTTTAAAGTCAGAAGTTAATCTACGCTTTGATGATCTTGATTCCAAACTGAAGGAACTTGATGCCATTCCTGGTCTTGTGGCTGGAGTGGAAAATGCTGAAGCAGAACTGGATGAGGTCAAGCGAGAATTAGCTGAATTGAAACAGATGATTCAGAGCCCAACGGACTCAGCTAATTCTCATCGTGACTCTGAGCTTGTAAGCAAGGTGCTCAGCCTTGAAAGAAAAAATGCTGACCTCTCCAAGTCCTTAGCTGAAGTCCAAAAATCAAGGTCATCAAGTTGTACTGACATTGTGATTGGTGGTTTGTCCGTTCCTCCTATGGCTAATCCTAAAGCCATAGTGCTGTACTTAAGTCGGTTCACCCCGACATAGACTCCCGGGACATGATTACAACACGTATAATGGTCAGTAAATCGGCCGTGAGTTCAGCTATTGATAAGACGGTGACAGACATCACCACTACTGATGGGGTCTCAGCAGGAACAAAGCCAAAGAAACATTGTAGAGTTATTGCATTCACTTGGTGAAAATCCATTGTCAATTCGATAATAATAAAAAACTAAATGTTTTCGATTTTCACAATTTATTTATTAACATTAGTTAATACATTAGCCTCATGACAGCCGTTTCGACATACAATGTCATCTTCAGATGAGTATACACAATGTATTGTGTATACTCAAAAAAGCCAAAGAACTTCACTACGTCGTCATCAGCTGCTCCCGACAAGTCACCACGCCCACCGTCAATATTGGTTACACTGAGCTCCCGTGCATTGCTGGTAGAAATCATTCAGTCAAAGATCAAACTGGGTAAATTACACTCATCAGCCTTGGTTCCTCATCTACCTGCCGGAATCGACCACAGCTCTATAGTACCCAGCAAACTCAATATCAACGAGTTTTTGCCAAAGAACATCTTCAATCTACATCGAACCGTTCGTGAAAGACAGACAACCGAGCTCAGGATTTACCTCCTTCATTAGGAGTGGCCAAATCTTTGTTAGAAGAAAGAAGGGAGACGTCGCAACATTAATTACCTCGGAAGAGGACCTTCAACGGTTTTTAGTATAACAGGTATACTGCTTCATCTATATCTCATTTGCATCTTATCATTTTGAACACATTAGTGAATCATCTCAATCATCTATCATTCATCAACCTCATTCTCATTCATCTGCATCCGTTCCAAAATTACAGTTCTTTCATCAAACTTCTGTGCGGTCAGGTGGGAGCAAGTTTCGCGTCTGTCATGTGAATGCTAATTCACTTAGGGGTCACATCGAGCAGATTAGGCCCTTTATTGTGTCAGAGGGCATTATCCATGTGTTGGCGATCACTAAGTCTAAACTAGGGCCTGCTATTGAGGACGCTCTAGTCTCATTGAAGGGTTATGTTCTGTTTCGAAAAGACCGCAACACTCAGGGGGGAGGGGTAGCATTGTATATTGATAAATCTCTGTCGGTTAAACATCTCTGCTCATCCTCTGCGGTATGGAACGGTCGTCCAGGTCATCCAGAGTACTTATTCTGCGAAGTTATCCCTAAGGGAGGTGATCCTGTTTTAGCGGGAGTTGTGTGTAGACCACCACACTCGCCGTTTGTTCAGGGGTTGGATTTTGTCAGTACTCTGCGAGACACTATGCTGAACTACGGCACCAAGGTTCTTCTGAGCGATTTTAACTCTGATCTTTTGACGGACAACCCTAATGTGGCCTTCATGAAATCATTCATTGCTGAGAACTCGCTTTTTTCTGTGCCGTATGGGGCCACGCATCACACGCGAACGTCGGATACCTGGCTGGATCTCTGTATTGTTGATGCCCTTGACACGGTGACGAATTATTCTAAATCTGTATCTCCATTTATAGCTGGACATGAGTTGATAACTGCTACGCTGAACATCTACGTACCCCAGACTACGACTCATGATTTCACCTACAGAGACTTTAAATCAATTGACTCAGTAACCTTGAATGAGTATCTATCTAAATGTGACTGGTCAGTAGTCACGGATCATGAAGCTTCTTGAAGTGATAGATTGGATTCTTTGTATGCTAACTTACACGCTGGTCTTGAGGTTGTTGCTCCCATCAAGACTTTTAGTCACAAAAAGAGGAATCATCACCCGTGGTTTACCCCTTTTCTTCATTCACTTTTGACTGAAAGAGACCGATTATTTAGACGCTACAGACGATCAAGACTTGACATAGAACTCTATTTGTACAGACACGCACGAGACTTTGCACATCAAAAGATAGAGACTGCTAGACTTGATTTTTATTGGAGTCGTCTTAAGGGACTCACTGACCCTCAGCAGATCTGGAAATAACTCAAACATCTCGGAATCTCCCCCAAGCCTGAAACCAATCTTGCGGGCTTTTCTGAGGAGGATCTCAATGCTCACTTTGCCTCTGTGTCGTTTGATGCTGCTGCACCAGAACTTTCTCGTTTCCTTGAAAATCTGAGTGAGGACGAAGGGGATGGTCGGCTGAATTTTACTGCCATTACGTTACAGGATGTCAAGCTTGCTATTGACCAGTCGACTTCACAGGCGGTGGGTGTTGATCATCTTCCACAGAGTTTTATTAAGTGTGCATTCCAGGCTGTGGGCCCATTTGTTCGTGATGTCTTTAACCAGTCTCTTTTGACCTCAACGTTTCCAGATCACTGGAAACAGTCGCTCGTGATAGCCCTTAATAAAACTCCGACTCCGAGATGTTTGGGTGATTTTCGTCCAATATCTCTTCTCTGTTTCTTGTCGAAGATCCTTGAGAGACTGGTCTTTAACCAGATCTCGTCTTTCATTGAAGTGGAGGGAATGTTGGATGGATTTCAGGCTGGTTTCAGGCAGGGACATAGCACTCAGACAGCATTACTTAAACTGACAGACGACATTAGACAGGGTATTGACAAGAGGCAGATGACAGCACTGCTGTTATTCGACTTTAGTAAGGCCTTCGATTCGGTCTGCCACGTGACCCTGCTTGGGAAGCTACGGTCACTTGGTTTCTCAAACAGTGTCATCAGATGGATCGCATCATATCTGTCAGGTCGGTCGCAGGCAGTAAGAGTGGGGGGTCAAACTTCCTCCTTTTGTCCCCTAAACAGGGGAGTGCCACAGGGCTCCAGGTTGGGACCCCTGCTTTTTCTGCTTTTTGTGAATGACATTGCACGGGATCTTGGTCCTGGCGTAAAACACGTGATATACGCAGATGACCTGCAGATCTATGTGCGTGGTCGGATCGAGGATATACGGGCTACTCTGGAGAGATTGAGCAGAGCTGCGGGGAAAATTGCGGACTGGGCTGCTGGAAATCATTTGGGGTTGAATGTGGGTAAAACTAAAGCCATGATCTTCGGCTCTCTGGTCCTTGTGAACAGATTCAACGATATGGGTATAGACTGCCTTCACTTTGGATACTCCTGTGTCCCGTTTATTTCGTCTGCTCGAAGTCTGGGCGTGGTGCTGGACTCAAAGTTGAATTGGAAGGAGCATGTTAAGTACGTCTGTGCTAGGGTTAATTCTCTCATGTACAGACTGTATCACTTCAGACGCAGCACGACGCTTTGCCTTCGCAAGCACCTTGTTCAGGCACTTCTCTTCCCTATCGTGAACTACTGTTCTCTGGTTTACTGTGATATCTCGGGCGAGTTGAATCTTAAGATTGAGCGTTTGCTCAATAGGGACATCAGGTATATCTACGGGATTCGGAGGGACAGTCCCCCTACAGGCGTGAGCTGAGCTGGCTGCGGGCAAAGGGTCGTAGAGACTACTTTGCGACCTGTACCCTCTTTAATCTTCTTCGGTCAGGAACGCCACCTTACTTGGCGAACTTTTTTATTGCTAAGCAAAGCTCCCGGCCTGTAAGGGTCGTGAATGGTAGGGAGGTGAACAGGGAGGTTTCGCTTGTTCCCAGCTTCCGCACAGACTACTTAGAAAATTCCTTTCATGTCTCTACTACATACCTATGGAATAGTCAACCTTCTCATATACGGAAATCACCATCACTCCCTGTATTTAAATGACTCATCAAAGCTCATATTTTTGCCGCAGAGGGTATGGATCAGTTGCCTGGACAGTGAGATAATAGCCACTGTAGTGAGGAAGATATTTATACACTATCTGTGATACACGGACTTTAAGTAGTTAATTAATACGATGCATCTTCGTGACTGATAGTAATAGTTAAGTTATCTCACAGTGGTGATTAAGTATACCATTAAAAACTAAAAACTAAAAACTGTTAACTTTTTTTATTATTTTTTTTTTCTTGTTAATAATACTATGTTTATTATTATCATTATTTATTATTCTTATTATCATTTATATTATTTATATCATATTTATTAGTTTGATCTACTTGTTATTTATCAACCTATGTAAAAACTGTTGTTTTTGTACAACATAATGTACAATTTATAAACTCATTCAATTCAATTCAATTCAATTACTTTCAAGGCCATTCTCTGTTGTTTGTTTATCTCATTTATATTCTGACCAACTCATATTTACAAGTCGAATCAATATAATTCTATTTGTAAGTAGTGTTGTACAGAGTGGTATTTCTCCAATTTAGTAATTTCATTTACACTGAAATTATTATTCAACTTTAATTACATATTTAAATTAAATTTTTGATCTTTTTTTTTTTGTATAAATTAATCTGTATAAAAGTCACTGTTATTTTGTAAAGGGTGAAAGTTATTGTAATTTATGAATAAAATTATTATTGTTTTTTATCTGGTGTGTTCTCTCTCTTCTGAAATAGTCCTCCCCTACCAGATCTATCTGGCATAAAAAATAAATAAATTAATAGACCGGTCAAACTGGAACACCCACGCTACTAGTGCGAGGCATTGCCAAAAGGGTTGATTAGCTCGCGTTGTTATTTTGAGCGATTAGGGCAGTGGATAAAGGTGTGCAAGATGGACGCGAATGTGTATGGTTTGGATCGGTTTGCATGGTCGATTGACGTGGATTATGATAACCCTGATTTTGTTACGGGGGCAATCGGGGATAAAGAATCCCTTTATAAATGGACCATAAAAATTGACCGGAGAAAATTGATGGGATCTCTGCAAGCCCTTGAGCTGTCTCTAGCGGGCGACGAATTCGACCAAAGGAGTCGGTCATATCGTTGCTTGGAGGGTGGGGATTATCGCCCGACTGATTGCCTCCCTAATTCGTTAATAGAGGGCCAGATAGCTCTATTAAGACACAGACTGATATTGAGGTAAAATTTTATCGAGAGGGAATTTTCTTTGCCACTGCTGGACAGTGAGACTGACCAGCAGGAGCAGTCAATGAATTTGACGGCAATCCAAACACCGAATGCGAACAGTTTGATCGCAGATGGCGTTGGGGTGAATAATGGTGGCGAAGAGCCTGAAAATGAGTGACTGCACCATGAGAAGCAGCTGCTTGAAGATATAATAGTAAACCCCTACCACGAATGAGCGTACGGAGACTGAATTAACATCCAGTGGAAATGCACAAGCAACGGCCGAGCCGGAAAATGTTTTTTCGATTCATGGTGTGCGTTACAGTACACCGAGCAGCGTCGTGAAAACCATGATGCAGGCGTTGCAAATAAGTGCAATGAATGCGAATACGCCAGTGAATCAAACGTGCATAACTGCACACACCAACGATTTGGCAAGGAGTAACGCACAATTAAACCGGTCCCATAATTTTAATTCTAGAGTCCAACAGACAGGCACGACAGTACGAGACCAAAGGATAAGCTTCAAAGATGCGATCACACCAAGAATGCGTGACGCTGCAATGAACGAAACGACAAGCACGGAAATAAGCGATCGGCCATTAACAGTACCATAGAGCACACGATTGAATGCGGGTACACAGATTAATCCCGATGCACGTCGGCTCGTACAAAATATGACACAACACCAATGCCCACGCACGGCGTCTCCAGTGCATGGTCAGTACGTTGAGACTGGGGGAGGGGGGTAAGTACCGTACAACACCCTTAGCGCCAACACACAGCCTCCGAGCGGGTAGGGCCAAAGGCCCCAGGGAATCTTTTTTCCGAATTAAGGTGGTACTCAAGAGTTCTACACTCCACAGGAATACTCGTACACATCAATGCTACCCGAAAATGCTGGTGTGGACATAATAGTGCGTGGGTGGAAAATTAAGTTTTCCGGAGCACCAACCGAAAACATAGACGAATTCCTTCAACAGTTGGAAGAGTGCGGTCTGCTAGACCGATTAAATGACCACGACGTATTGGCCGCCCTGTTTGAACTAATGGCAAGGGTAGCTTTATGGCGCAGAAGCATTTCGGAGTAAATTCGGACTTACAGGTGGCACTTCGACACGAGGCGGAAAGGCGTACATCAGGTGAGGGTGAGCCTGTAATTAATTACGTAACGTGTGTTCGAGTGATCTTAGACAGGTTACAACCATGGTTTACCCCCACATTGGAGCTGGATTTAATTTTCTGAAATCTACATCTTGATATATGTAAAGTGTTACGACGAAGTGCAGTCATAGACTTAAGCACAAATTGAGGAGGGCTCGATGATGCTCCATAGGTATTACAAGTCTCTCCCCCGGCCTGAAGAGTTGGTGATGCCAGAACTGGCTTTTAGTCAGACTTTGAACCCTGCACGAAATAGAGTTGCCACTGTTAACAAACACATCAGCCCATCCAGGTAAATGCGCCGGATCCTACTCCACAATTTGAACTCAGAGCTCTGACCAAGACTCTGCCCCAAATACAATTGCCCAAATTTTTGGGTAAATCCGCTGAATGGCCCCATTTTAGGGATATAGGGATATGTTTGTATCTCTGGTCAATAGTCAGCAAATTCCGAACGTAAACAAATTGACTTGCCTTCGGTCCTATTTGACGAGCGAAGCCCTCGACGTCATTAAGGACTTGCCTATTTCCGACAAGAGCTGTGCGCGCGCTTGGGAAACGTTGAAACTTTTTTACGAGAACGAGCGTCGTTTGGTTCATAATTACCTAGCCGATTAATTCTCCGTCTAACCAATGGTTTTTGAGACTTATTTTGAGGTTAAACGCTTACTTAGCGAAACCCTTATACCTTTGAATGCTCTTCAAGCCTTGGAGCGGGCCACCAAATACTGGTTCGACATGATTGTTTTCATGTTAGTTCGAAACATGCACAGCAACACTAGTCACGATTGGGAAAAGAGCCTCGGAAAACACATGAAGTCGCCTACTCTTGAGAGAGTAAGATCCTTTTTGGAAGCCCAAGCTTTAGTGTTTGAGTCTGTCGAGAGAACCGATAAACCTACATTAGTCACTCCCCCTAGCACCCCTAGGAAATCCGGTGCAACTACCACGGCATTGACCTCGGTCAAAGCTCCCAAGGCTCCTTCGAGGAAGAAGGAAAGGGATGACAAGAGGTGTAGCTTGTGCAACGAGGATCACGTTCTCGCTCGTTGCCCCAAATTCAAGGAAAAGACACCAGCTGAAAGGAAAACAATGGTTTTTCAAAAGAGGCTGAGTCTTAACTGCTTCGGTCCTCATCACATGAAAGACTGCAAATCCAAATTTAGTTGTGTTCATTGCCAAGGTCAACACCATTGTTTGCTTCATTCTCCTGTTAAGGATAAACCTCCTGCTCTGATAACTACCTTGTTACCTGGTGGTTCTCCCAATTCGGAAAACATGCCAGCTTCTAAGGCTAACACTCACTTGAACATAGGCGCTACGCCCTTCTTTAATGGGGCTACCGCTCAGGCCGAACATTACTCAACAGTACTTTTAGGTACAGTTCGTATTTTTATTAAAGGACCCGACGGTCGAAAAATAAAGGTTAGAGCTTTAATCGACAATTGTTCTCAGTCGTCATTCATTTCTCAGAGGTTGAGAGAACAACTTGGCCTGGTCTGCTCCTCCACCAACGCTCAAGTCTCTGCACTTGAGCGGTCAAAGCCATGACTAGCCAAGCTTTCACACATTTCCAAGCTAGTCCACATTTCAACTCTCGATTTTCCTGTGAGGTTAAGGCATCAGTAGAACCATGGGTTTGTAACTACGTGCCCCCTCAAAAACGCCTGGTTTCAGACCTTTTGTATTTGTCCCACCTGAACCTGGTTGATCCCCAGTTCTTGGATAGTACCGATATTGATGTACTCTTAGGAGCCGAGAATCACGCTAGAATCGTTCAGGAAGACATAGTACGAGGTAGACCTGATGAACCCGTTGCCACTGCTACTCAGCTGGGTTGGTTGATTTCAGGCCCCTTCTCTTTGTTAAATTCTTATGTTGCGCAAACTGTATCCCTCCACTGTTGCTCTTAGGAAGATTCTCTATCATTCGAGTTGCAGAGATTCTGGCACCAAGAGGAAATACCTTCAGATTCGAAAGTCCTTCACCCCGATGACGAAAGGTGTGAATAGCACTTCGCCCAAAATACCTGTCGCGACGATAATGGACGTTTCATCGTCAGATTACCATTCAAGTCTGACGAGAAAATTAAACTAGGCAATTCCTACGACAAGGCAGTCGCCATGTTGAAGAAAATGGAAACTCGTTTCGAAAAGAATCCTGATTTTAAGAGGTTATATTTTGAATTCATGGAGGATTACATCTCTCAAGGTCACATGATTCCCGTTTCTGCCGACGAATCTAATTTCAAACCTCTTGACAAAATTTTTTTTCTACCGCACCATGGGGTTCTCAAGCCCCGTAGTTCCACCACCAAACTGAGAACGGTTTTTAATGGCTCAAGCCAAACCTATTTAAGGATTTCTTTAAACAGTCTACTTCTTACCAGTCCAAATCTGATGCCTGAACTTCTCGATTTGATTTGTGATTGGAGGGTGTACCGCGATACGTCTTCATCGCTGATGCCAAGCAAATGTACCGGCAGATTTGGGTAGATTCCGACGATATACATTTCCAGGCTATCGTTTGGCGTTTCGATCCCAGTCAGCCTTCCAAATTTATTACTTGACCACTGTTACCTACGGCCTGGGCTGCTCCGCCTTTCAAGCCAGTCGTACTTTTCTTGAGCTAGCAAGGTTGTACCGTTGAAAATACCCTAAGGGTTCTCAATTGATTGAGGACTCTCGTTTTATGGACGATGTGAATGCTGGTGGTCACACCCTTGAAGATGCCTTAGAAAAAAAATCCCAATTGATAGAGTTACTTAGGAAGGGAGAGTTCGAGTTAAGAAAATGGCTCTCCGATGAACCCAATTTATTGTCCGAATTGCCCAGGGATCATCTAGCTGCTGACCATGAATCAGTGTTTAACAATTAAGTTTCGGTTCCAGTCCTTGGTGTGGCCTGGTGAGCAGCCGATGACTCTTTTATATTCAAATTCGATCCTCAAATTGTTCAGGGCCCTTCAACTAAAAGGTCCATTTTGTCCAAAATAGCCAAGATTTTCGACCCAATGGGCTGGATAGCTCTGGTCATTATCTCCGCCAAGATATTCATGCAATCTCTGTAGTTGTTGAAGTGTCTATGGGACGATCCTCTCTCCAACAGATCCCGACCCCAGTGGTACCGCGAAATTTGAAAATCTTCCGGCAAAGATCTGGCAAACGAAGAACACTCATAACCTTGGGCAGCTGGGTTCAATAAATTAATAAATGAAAAAATAAGTAAATAAATAATCCCACAAACCATACAACCCAATAACCCTGGGCATTGAGATTAAAATAATTAATATTTAAATAAATAAATAAACCCCAAGCAAGACAACCCAACAACGCTGGTCGTTCGTGCTGTCTTTTTTTTTCTTTTTTTTTTTACTTGTAAATGAATAAATAAATAAACCAAAAAAAGAACAACCCAATAACGCCGAGCGTTAAAGTTTTTTATCAACAATCAAAAATTAAATAAACAAACAAACAAAGCTAGACGACCCAATAGCGCTGGGCGTACTGGTTTTATTGTAAAAAAATGAATAAATAAATAAATGATCACCCATGCATCTACAGCCCAACGACGCTGGGCGTCCGGGTTTTTTAAATAAATAAATAAATTAATTAATAAGCCGCCAAGCGCTACAACCTCATGACGATCGACGTCCGAAGTTTTTTTTTATTACATAATTTGATAAATAAATTAATAAACCACCAAGCACTACAATCCCATAACGCTAGACGTTTGAGTTTTTTGAGAAAAATAAATTAATAAATACATTAACAAACCGCAGGGCATTACAACCCCATAACACTGGGCGTCCGAGTTTTTCTAATAAATTAATTAATAAATAAATTAATAAACTGCCAAGCTCTACAACCACATAACGCTGGGCATCCAAGTTTTTTTTTTTTTTTTAAATAAATTAACTAACCGTCAAGCACTAAAACTTCATAACGCTGGACGTCCAAGTTTTTTTTAATAAATAAATAAATAAAAAAATTAATGAGCCACTAAACAATACAACCCCATAACGCTGGGCATTCTGGTTTTTTTAAATACATAATTTAATAAATACATTTATAAACCACCAAGCGCTACAACCCCATAACACTGGGCGTCCAAGTTTTATTTTAAAAATAAATTAACGAACCACCAAGCACTAAAACCCCATGAAGCTGGACGTCCAAGTTTTTTTTAATAAATAAATAAATATATAAATGAACCACCAAATAATACAACCCCATAGCACTAGGCATCCGAGTTTTTCTAATAAATAAATTAATAAACCGCCAAGTTTTTTGATTTGAGTTTTTTTTAATGAATAAATTAATAAATGAATTAACAAACACTCAAGCACTACAACCCCATAACGCTGGGCGTCCGAGTTTTTTTTTTAAATAAATTAACTAACCACCAAGTACTAAAACCCCATAAAGCTGGGCGTCTGAGTTTTTTTTTAAGGGGGTACATATACCTAAAAAAAAAAACTCAGAAAAATTTTTGTAATTCTTTTAAAAATTATTTATTCAAAAAGATATTTTTTTCCCATAATATACACACATTTTTACATAGTTTTTTAAATTTAGAAAATTGAAATAACTGTTTTTATAAGTGTTATAAAATTCAGCTTATTTAGGCTATAAAAGTTCATTGCTCGTAAAGTCAAAATTTTTCCTAAAAGCAGATGGACCCAGGACTTGGCATAGTTGTTGTACATATGAACCCTCATGAGCGGAACCTCAGGCAACCAAATCCAAGCACTATTAAGCTACTTGCATACTCTAAAATTGCTTAGTGTGGTTAAAATTTTGATAGTTTTTATCATTTTAGTCAATTTCTGGTGTGCCATCAGCTTAATAATGCTTAGATTTGGTTGCCTGAGGTTGCACTCATGAGGGTTCACATGTATAACAAGTGTGCAAAGTCCTGGGTCCATCCGCTGTCTGGAAAAATTTTGGCTTTACGAGCAATGCCCTCATTTTCTCAAAAATCACATATTTGAGAAAATGGCTTTTGAAGTTCTGAAAAGATTTTGATGAATAAAATGTAACACATCAACACATAAACATTTATATTTTGAAAATATCTTGTCACAGGACTCTTGCTTGATGTAAATACTCTTTTGCACACAGTCGGATACTTTTTTTTTTCTCCTGCTCCTAAAGTGACCCAATTAGCTTTTTTATCAAAAACACAGATCACACACTATTATGCACCAAGACCAAGTTAAGACTTTGAGTCAGCGGAGTCTTCACATGCAATTATCTAAAAATTATCTTTAATTTTAAATCACAGAATTATTTTTTCACTTCACATTTGTACATAAACACATTTTTTTTAACAATTAAAAAACTTCATTAGTTTACCTGGGAAGAATTGGTCATTTATTCTTAAATTTTTTTTTTTTAATAAAACTAACTTATTTACTTCAGATTGAAATAATAACAAAAACAAAACCAAGTGAAGCAGAATTTCACTAGAAAGATGACTCAAAGAACAAAAAAGTAGTCGTGAACTTTTAACGCTGCAGAAATACCTAATTTGATATCGATAGATCGATATTCGATACTAATTGGTCAATATACTAAAGTAGTCTCGTAGAGGTAATATATGTCATATATTATGTCATAAAGGTTATAAACTTTTTTATGCGATTGATTCTAACTTAATAAATTGTTTTTAGCATTAGACTTGAAATGAAAGTTAATCTTTCATTCTTAACTTTCATTATTAAGATATTGTGTCGCGGAAAAAATCTAATCACAGATAAAAAAATTTTCTGTTTTTTCATCGCTTTTATTAGATGAAAACGATATAAATACTTACAGTTCTGTTCGTGGATAAAAAAAAATTATACCTACATTGCGAAAATTAAAAAAGGAAAAAATACATCGAAAAAGCATTTGTACCTATAGTATCGTAGAAAGTATTTTTGCTACTAGAACGGACTTAAAATTCTTGAATTTCAAAAAAGCCATTTCAACGTTAATTTAATAAATTGAATGTCTTTATAAAATTAACTGTAACTTTTTTTTCTTAACGAACCAAGAAACGCGGTTTGCGGCATTTGAAAGCTGATGTAAAAGTACATCAAAAAACACAAAAAACTGAAAATTGATTTTTTGAAAAATTTTAGGTATATGTTCCCCCTTAAATAAATTAACTAACCACCAAGTACTACAACCCCATGAAGCTGGGCGTCTGAGTTTTTTTTTTAATAAATAAATAAATATATAAATGAACTACCAAACAATACAACCCCACAACATTGGGAATCCGAGTTATTCGAATGAATAAATTAATAAACCACCAAGCCCTTCCACCCCATAACGCAGGTCATCCAAGTTTTTTTTTTTTTATATAAATTAACTAACCGTCAAGCACGAAAACTCCATAACGCTGGACATCTGAATCTTTTTAATAAATAAATCAATAAAAAATTCTTGTTGGTTTGTAAATTTATTTATTATTAGTTTTTTTTTTTTAAACTCGGACGTCCAGCGTTATGGGGTTGTAGCGCTTAGTGGTTTATTAATTTATTTATTGATTTTCTTATTTGAAAAACTCGGATGCCAAGCGTCTTGAGGTTATATTGTTTAGTGGGTTGATTATTCATTAATTTATTCATTAAAAAAAACTCGGACGTATGGGGTTATAGTGCTTGGAAGTTAGTTAATTTATTAAAAAAAAAAAAAAACTCGGACATCCTGCGTTATGGAGTTGTAGGGCTTGGTGGTTTGTTCAGTTATTTATTAAATTATGTAGTCAAAAAAACTCGGACGTCGAGCGTAATGGGATTGTAGTGCATGGCATTTTGTTACTTTATTATTATTATTTTTTTTTATTTATTTAGTGCCTACCTAGACCTTTCGGTCCATACAGTAAATGAAAAATTTAATAATTCACACAAATCATAGATAATACTATAAGTTACAAATTGATATTACAAGTTTGACAAAACTTCAAAATGACTTTAAGAGAACTCAAGTTCATTTCAGACAAAATATTTTCCACCGTGTAGGGAACCTTTGTCTTTAGCTTAGATAGTTCAGATAACAAAAGCACTCTATCCGCACTGTGATTACTGCACTGAAACAAAAGGTAGTTTGCATCTTGAGTAGCAAAACCACACGGACACTCTGGAGAAGAGACAATATTTTTCCTGTGAAGGGAAGCTGCAGTACTGCAATGGTTAGCCCTCAATCGGTTAATGGTGACTATCTCCCTTCTGTCCAAGCCTGAGTTATGGAACCAGGGTTTACTTTTGAGGTTTAAGTAGTTCTCAAAGTAGATTTTACCTTTGAGGTCGCCTTCATTGATATTCTTCTCAAAAGTTTTTTCCCTCGCCTGGGAGCTCCAGATACTACACGGTGGTCTTGAACCAACTTTAAATGAAAAGTCGTGGGGCACTTAAATTTCTTGTAGAATTTGATAATTTGAACTTTTCTGATTATTTTCCAAAAAAAATTAGAATCATCTACAAGGCCGTTTTTAAGAAAAGTCGATTTAAAGGTTATAATCACGAAAAACAGTGGTCTTGTACATTTTTTTTTTTTTTCTCTTTCTATTAATTATTTTTTATATTATTTGGCTTATTTTCAAACAAAATTAAAATATTGTTTGACATTTTAAAAGGTTTCGATCAAATCATCTAAAAAAATCATGGCTCAAAAAAATTACTATTATTACAAAGTTATTTTCACTTTGAAAAGCAGGTGAACTTTCAATCCTTCAGTAAGTGCGCGAGTATAGTTACTATGGTTACTTCCAGAAATTATTTTAATAGTTAAAATTAATTTTGATTACATTCAGTTAACCTCAAGATGGTACACAAAATACCCAAAAAAGATCACGCCTTGACACACGATGAAAATCGTAGCAAGATTTGTTTGTTTTGCTTAAAAAAGAGAGGCCGTAATGGTTGTCACGAAGTAAGAAAAATAATTAAAAATGGAAACGTTGAAACTTTAGTTCAGTATATTTTTAACCCATCAACTTACGACGCTGATGATCCATCTCTACCGAATGGAGTATGTAAGACTTGTTTAAAGAAGCTGTACGTTTCAAATAGTAAGAAAAAGAAGTTACTGGAAAAACCAACCGTATCATTTAACTATAAGAGTATTGAAACTCGGCAATCTGAAAAGTTATTGGCATGTAGCTGTCTTATTTGCCAATTAGCTCGAGAGCGTCCTGGCACTTCGATCAAAAAGAATTTACCTACAAAAATTCTCGAAGTTACTAATAATAAATTGAAAGGTATATCAGTAGTAAACTTAATATTTGTCTTTGTTATTGAATGAGTAAATTTTTACTCGATTGCACAATTTCATTTTATTTTAAACAGGGGAAGCCAGTATTGAGTCGCATGAATCTAAAAGAAGTTACCGGTGTGATGATTGCTTTTCTAAAATTGCTAGAGGCAAACCTCATACATGCAACACTACAACACGTATTAAAAATGTTCAATCATTGATATCAGAATCCACACCAACAGTGCAAAATCAAATAATTTCATCAACTTTAAAAAATGAAATGATTTTAACAGATAAGAATACGCTATCAGTTAACCAAGTTCAGGGAAAACCATTAAAAATTTATGTTAACCCGAAAAACTACAACTCAGTAGAAAAGAGTAAAACAATTATTATGGCAACTGACATTCAAAATATTCAAACAAAATACGGACTTTCTCTAAATGTGACAACTGGAATTGCATCAGATTTGCGTGTTGCGACTAAAAATAGAAAATTAATTGAACCAAAACTAGAAAAAAATCTTTCAGCTAATATTCACGCACTAGATGATTTTTGACACAAAAGTTTACAAATTCAAAAAATCTGTAAAAATAGAAAAAAAAGATGACAAAATCACTACAACTGAAGAAGCTTCCACAAATTCCAAAAAAAACTAACAATTTAGAATGTTCGAAAGTTAAAGAAATATGTAAAGCTGAACAAACAAGTAGTACTTCCAAAAAATATATCAAATCAAAAACAAAACAAAATAAACAAACAACTAGTACGTCGAAAAAATCTATTAAATCAAAACCTAAAAAAACTAAAGTGAGTCCTGAAGTTGTTAAAAAAGTTAAAAAAGTCAAGAAAAATGTCAGATCAAAAACAAAAAAAAGTGTTTTAAATTCTGACGTAGAAAAAACAGAAAAAAAATCAAAAAAATCTGAAGAGTCAAAAATTAAGAAAAAATATGAAATAATTGAAACCGAGCAAATTCAAACGGCTGTGTGTTGCAAGGATTTGCATGGTTTAATAGAATACGTAAGAAAAAACGCAACTTTTCTAATATGCGTTTGAAATTTGGCATCGATGGTGGAGGAGGATCTTTAAAAGTCTGCTTATCGATACAGTCAATCGACAATGAATTTGAACCACCACCAACAAAGCGACGAAAATATTCAGACGACATCCCTTCTAAATTGTTTCAAGATTCTGGCGTGAAAAAATTGTTCATAATTGGTTTGGTTCAAAACGTCCAAGAGAATTATGACAATGTTAAACAATTATGGTCAGACATAAAAATCGATGAAATTGATGGAAAAGTTTCCACTGATTTAAAACTATGCAATATTATGGTCGGCATTATGCCTTGCAGTAGCTCTTATCCATGCACATGGTGTGAGGTAAGTAAAGAAAATCTTGAAAATTCTTCTACTTTGCGGGCGATAAAAAATATCACAGACAACTACATTCAATGGATTAATGCTGGAGGAGAAAAAGAATCAGCTAAGAACTTTAAATGTTGCATTTCGAAACCGATATTCGACTGTGATGAAGAAAAACCGATACTCGATATTTTTGCGCTACCTGAACTTCATTTGTACTTAGAAGTAATAAACGGTTTGTTTACTAATATGTCTAAAAAATTTGAGAGTGCAGCCTTGTCCTGGGCAAAAGCTTGCAATGTTGAGCGACAAGTTTTTTTTGGCTTCAACGGTAACAATTGCAAGCAGTTACTGAAAAAATTAGATGTTCTGCGCCAATCATGTCCAGATGAGTGCCAAAAATACGTTCAAGCTTTTAGTGATTTTAAAATAGTAGTTGACTCTTGCTTCAGCAAAACTTTAAACTTTGAATTCGAAAAACACATTGAAAATTTAAAAAAAAGTTATTTGGCTTTGGGAATCACCGTTACACCTAAAGTACACTGTATCTTTGTTCATGTCAAAGAGTTTTGCAAAAAACATGGAGTAGGATTAGGTATATTCGGTGAACAAGCTTTCGAATCTGTTCATCATGAATTCAAATCAACATGGAATAAATATTTAGTAAAAGTAAATCATCCAGACTACGATAAAAAACTATTCCGAGCAGTATGTGAATTCAATGGTCTTCACGTTTGATACCACTATTAAAATGAAAAGTATTTGTTATTTGTACATTTTTATTTGTTGTACACTGTATAAATACTGTAAAAAACTTAAAAATTTCTCCATATTCTATTAAATTGAATTGATCATTACATTTTCAGAAAAGCTTTAAATAAATAATTTCATGATATTAAAAGAATTTTCTTGACAAAGTGATCAAAACCTTCTAAAATGTCAAACAATATTTTAATTTTGTTTGAAAATAAGCCAAATAATATAAAAAATACTTAATAGAAAGAGAAAAAAAAAAAAAAATGTACAAGACCACTGTTTTTCGTGATTATAACCTTTAAATCGACTTTTCTTAAAAACGGCCTTGTAGATGATTTTAATTTTTTTTGGAAAATACTCAGGAAAGTCCAAATTATCAAATTCTACAAGAAATTTAAGTGCCCCACGACTTTTCATTTAAAGTTGGTTCAAGACCACCGTGACTACGAAAGTCCGAGTAAGGGATTTTACCAGCTGGTGACATTATGACCGTGGCCTCTCTTGCTTTCAGATCCGCTTTCTCGTTTCCTTCAAGACCGCAGTGCGCCGGAACCCAGAAAAGTTTGAGAGGATCATGGAGGATGCTTACTTTGGTGATTTTTGCCAGCTTACTCCTGATTTCCTTAATATACGGATTTTTTGAATTCTTGCCCGAAGAGATTGCCTTCAAAACACTCCTGGAGTTGGAGAAAATATAATATTTCCTGTCTGGATTAAAACTGATCCAGTCGAGGGCCGAACTTATGGCCATAGCCTCGCCTGTAAAAATCGACGCATATTTATGTGTGGATCCTGTCTTGTCAAAGTTTTCCTCTGGAACACAAAACGCCCATCCAACTGGTTGATCCTGGGTTTTACTGGCATCCGTGAAGATGTGTGTGGTATTTGGATGACCAAATAGAACCTGAAATTCAGCATTAATGACAGGAGAGCCGGATAGTCCGATGGAGGAATCCACATCAATAGAAACTAGTGGGAACTTATCGAGATAGTCTGACTGGTATTCGAGGTCCTTTCTTGATTGATATAAGTAGGGAAGAGCAAAGTTGTTGACCTTAAAAATTGCCTTCTCAAAAATCCTTCTTTTGGCTTTACTCTTCCTGTGATTATCAAAAAACTGCGTAACAGAATTGTAACAAGAGCTGTCATGGTTGGCTAAGACTTTAGTAATGAAATCATCTGCCTGGACCTGTGCTCTGTCATATAAGTCCAGCAGTTTGGATTCTTCCAAAATGATGTTTTCGGAGTAGACATCCTGTAACCAAAAGCAGTTCTGATCGCAGCCAACTGTACGTTCTCCAGCAGCATAGAAAATTTCTTCCATTTGGGCCAGTAGACAAATAACCCGTAGTCAATTAAAGATCGAGCAAAACTTTTGTATAGATTGAGTACAGTACCAGGATGAGCACCCCACCAAGTTGTCACAAGCAGTTTTATAACATTTACTATATTCCTTGTTTTCCTCACTATTTTCTTTACATGATGCTCAAAAGAGAGCTTATAGTCAAAATGAATTCCCAGGAATTTGGCTTGGGCCGTAGACTTGATGGTAGAATCCCCAATTTGGACTTCTATATTTCCAGGCTCAACTTTCCTCTTATTGAAGTGCAGAATCTTGGTTTTTCCCACGTTGAGCTCCAACCCTAGTTTGCTCAGGTTGTTTCGGATTATTTCACAGGCACTCTGTAAAAGTTCAGTGCAGGAGCTGACATCGCCAGCACTGCAGTAAAGACCGAGATCGTCAGCGAAGTGAGAGACGTGAACTGACCCCAGCTGCAACATTTCTAACATAAATGTTAAAAAGTATTGGGCTGAGGACCCCGCCCTGTGGGACACCTTTCGTGACTCTTTTAGGGTCTTCCAAGTTGATGATGCTGAATATGTGTCTTTCCATGCAGAGGTGAGACACAAAGTTGACGAATTTACAGGAACATCCGATTTCACTGATCTGTTGAAGAAGTATGGCTGGAACCACGTTGTCAAATGCTCTCTTTATGTCCAGAAAGATTGCCACCGTGTCACAATTGTTTTTAAAACCATCCTGAACACAAAGAGACAAGTTGAGAACGTTGTCGATACATGAGCGCCCTGTGCGAAAACCACTCTGATCTGGTGAGATGACTCCGTTGTATGGGGGTGTTTAGAAATTTCCGACTGTAGGGGTCGCTACTGGCAAAGGCCCCCTCGTAAAATTGTGTGTGTCGGTGTAGTGTATATATGTTGATATATGTCATGAGTAGTCGACTCAGTCGACTCGACTGTCTGCCGTTTGCACACTTTGTAAATAAACAACCAACATTTTGCTGGATTAAAATTAAAGTTATTATCCTCCCCCAGCACATAGTAAATGAAATAATTCAAATATTATGAACAATTTAATAATCTAATATTGTTGAACAGATTTAGAGTTGAAATAATGCTGCAAAGAATATTTATTATCAGATAAGTCATTGTTTATTTTTTATAAATCGAAATTTGTTAAACATTTATGTACAGTTTAAAAGCTTTGTGGGAATTTATTTTTCAGGTTGGGTTCAAATAATTGGATCAAGACTTAATATGAATAAATACAATTTTTTACTAAAATTTAACCTAAATTCTATTAAGTACTGTACAGATTAAAAAATTTAAAACTAATTAATTCTAGTTATGCAAGAGAGGAGTACTAACTTTAAAAGATGTGATCCTAAAACTCAAATCTACAAGCAAAAACTTATACTCAGCTAGTTGGATCTTGCAGCGAACGATTATTCAAGAAAGGTAAAAATTGAATTAAATAAAATTCACAAATAATGTTAATAAATAATTAATCAAAAACTTACCTTGTTCATAATATACTGTAGATTGATAATGAAAGTTAACTAAAGTTTATAAACTTATATGTGTTTATACATGTATAAATCAGTATGACTTAATGAATAATTTGGGTCAACAGATAGAAAATGGTCTTGGTGATTAGAGGTGAATACTTCTGGGTTTAGCTGACCACACATGGTACTTGGATCTTTCAGTAGGTCTCGGGATTAACTACCTGCGGCTTTTAAGGCAACAGAATGGATCATTGGACATTGTCCTGAGGTAACTATGAAATTGTCTGTACCTAAATTTATTTAGTTTGAGTTACTAGTTTATTTAACTGATTTATTTCAATCTCAGAGCTGGCTTGACTATCTACTACAATACAATATTCAACGTGGCAACAATATTCATTCTTTGGCTGAGGATCCAACTTTGTTCTGCCAGGGAAATCACAAATTTCACAATATTCAACTGGCATCAACTGCTCATGGTGTCAAGTAACAGGAAGACTGGGTGTGTGTGTGTGTGTATTATATTCAAAGATTATTAAAGTGCAAATAAAGAATCTACAGCTTAGAAGCAATGGCATGAAGCACGAGTGAGCTTTAAGTGTGTTTGTGCTTATTAAAAATGAAGAGTGTATGTCAGCTTGTAATAATATTTAAAATTAATAATAACACTTTTATTAGCAGAATTTGAAAACAAATTGAATATTAATATTCTGAAGTATTTATGGTATCTGTGCCTCATGTAAACAGTGAATAAAAATTTAAATTTAAATCTGCATTTACTTTCATTTTAAATCAGCATTTACTTTCATTATATCCGCTTAAATTTTTTTCACTTTTTGGGTAAAGTAAATGTAAATAGTATACAAATTTTTCTTTTTTTTTTAATTTAGTTGTAAAGAAATACTATTTTTAATTTAAAAACTTTAATGACTTGAATAGTTTTGAAAAATAAAGAGGGCTAAATTTTTTTATTTGATAACTGTGTCCTGTAAAGCTCACATGTATGTACAAGAGTATGTGCATATCTATGTTAACGACATGATAAAAGCTCCATGAAAATTAACAGCTGTAAGTAAAGTAGAAACTGATTTCATTAAAAATTTGAGCGGAATTTACAAAAAAGAAAAAAGAAAAAAAATACATACAACTAGGAAAATGGATGAAAAGTATGGAAATATGACCATGAAACAGTTGAAAGAGATACTTCAAGAAAGAAAACTTGTAGTGGGAGGAAGAAAATCTGAGCTTGTACAGAGGTTAATTTGTTTACAATAATTAAGTTTCAAAATTTTTTAAATATTAATTACAAAAACTTTAATTATTTTAATAGATTGATAAACCATGATAAAAGTCATAACAATTATGATAATTACTTAGATATTAATTCATTAAATATGCATTCATTTAATGATGAAACATGCAATAATCAATCATCGAATATTAAAGTCTGTATAGTTGAAGATCACTTTGATAAATTAACTGTTAATGAGCTCAAAGAACAGTGCAGACTAAGGAATGCTTCTGTAAAAGGGCTAAAAAATGATCTTATACAGAGGTAAATCAATATTATTATCAAAAAATATCAATAAAAAATAAAGCTTGATCCAAATTTAAAAATTTGGTTCATGATAACAAAAAATAATTTATAATTACACTTAAATTTATTCTTACCTTCAACAATTACTCTTTAGGCTATACTCTTACCAAAAAAATAACAATTTTGGTAATGAGATTTGTGATAAAGCTGAACCATTAGTTTCAATACAAACTCCAGCTTCAAACCTGTACAAGGATATAAACTTGTCTAGCCCAGCTCCAAATATTACAGAAGACCATATAACTGGGTACTTAAGCAACTTTTCAAAAGATGTTGGTCCAAGCCGAGCAATGTATGATTTGAAATTTTTAAATCATGTTAAATACTGCTTAGAAGGTATAATTATTGAAAAGTATATTTACATTTGTGGTATGTTTTTTAATATAACTAATATATTTTTATAGATGGTGTGTACTATGTTAAATCTCAATGCAGGTCCGAAGTTTCTAAATCTTTGTCTTATAATGTTGACATTATTTTATTAATGCATGGAGAAGTTCAACATAGTTGTTGTGAGTGTTTTGCAGGTCAATCCACAACAACTTCTTACTGCAAGCATGTTACAGCAACCCTGTTTGGTCTCAATGATCACTATAAAAAGAACCCCATAATCACTTTGGAAGCTTGCACAGAAAAACTACAAACTTGGCACCAACCAACGAAACGGTATCATGGCTCACCCATTAAAGCCAAAAACATGAAAAAAAAAAAAAGTAAAGTATCAGTTGAAGTTGAACTTAGCAGTTGTGAGTTAATTGAAAATAATTGCAAAGTTAGTAATTTAAGTGAAGTTGTCTCCAGTCAAATCAAAACTACTGAACAAGCAACTGGTGAAGATGGATCTAGTGATAATTTAAACTTTTCTAGTCAAAACTATAAAGATTATTTTTATAATATTATTAAGTCAAATTCATTCAACAGTAATATGGCTCTGAAACAGCTGATGGAACCAGCCAATCCGTTTGGAGTACAAAATGACCATGACCTCTACTGTAAAAATACTGTTGAAAAAAGGATTTTGCAGAGCTTAAAACTTGAAGATGTATCGGAAGAGGAAATTAAAATTTAGAAGTAAATACTATTTCACAAAACAAAAGTGAGGTGTTGTGTCACGAAGACACATTTTGTAATTATAAGACATTGTGTCATGAAAGACACATTTCGTTAACTAAGCATTTTTATGCTATAAGTAAACACGAAATGAGGCCAGCTTCAGTCTTTTGGTCAGTAAAGCTGCGGGACTCCGAAGCTGGCCACTTCGTAAGTAAAATCATACCTCTTAATTTTTACCGTAAATCGGGTCTGGAGTCATATCTCCTTATACATAAAATAAATAATAATCATAAAGATGTCTCAAATTATAAATAACTCTATATCTTAAGCTATGCATATATTTATATTATGTAATATTATATTATTAAAATTAAAATAAATAAATATAAAAACTAGATTATATCTTATTAATAAACTAATACATAACAGAGGAATGGCACAACAGTAGAAAAACTAGAATCACTGCAAGCAAATTTTATGGTGCTTGCAAAGATCTAAATGAAAAACAAGGTAAAAAGATGGCTACATCTATTTTAAATCCAGAGGGTTTTACTTCTAAATATACTACCCATGGAATTATTTACGAACAAGCAGCTATGGAAAAGTTTCAAAGCGATCACTTAAAAAATACTATCCAAGTAGAAAAGAGTGGTCTCTTTATCATGAAAACTCACCCATTTATTGGAGCAAGTCCAGATGGTCTCATCGGTAAAGAATCAATTGTGGAGATTAAATGCCCTTATACAGCTAAAGATTTACTTATAAATGAAAGTAATGTAGCCTGGTTGTACAAAAATGATGATGATGAATTGTGTTTAAAAGAGAATGAGCCATACTATTTTCAAGTTCAAGGGCAGTTGATGGTTACCAATAGATGTCACTGTTATTTTGTTGTTTGTACATTTATAGATTTGGTTGTTATAAACATTTTTAGGAATGAGGAATTTATCAAAAGTATGTTGCAAAAATTAGAAAAATTTTATGAAAATTTTTTAAAACCAGCCATTTTAAATCAATATCTGTTCAGAGATTATGATTTAATTTTTTGTACTCCTAAAGAAACAAAAAGTCTAGAAAATAAACATGATTCTATAAAAGAAGTTGATCTCGAACATGAAATTTATATGGAACAAACTCCTCTGCACTTCTTGGATGATGATGATACTAGTAGCTGTTACGCATCAACATCAGCACCTTCAGATAATGATGTGAGTAATACAATTCCAGTTGTTCAAGTAAACACAGAATGTGAAAATGTATCAACATCAGCACCTCACAACAAGCATACGGGTACACAGGTTTTTGTCGATACAGTTCCTCAATTTTTACAGCAGTTCCCTACGCTTAGTAATGAAGATATAAATATGATTTACTTCCACTTGTCATTACTTGCTCTTGATGCTGTTATTGTTCAAAATTTTGGTTTGCAAATAAAAAAAAAGATCTACTTTGTTTACAAGATTTAAATTGGTTGAATGATCAAATTATAAATTTTTATATGCAACTAATAAACACAAGAAGTTTGGAGGGCTGTTATCCTCATGTGTATGCTATGAATACATTTTTTTTTTCTGTATTTAAATCTAAAGGGTACCAGTCTGTAAAAAATTGGACTAAACAAGTAGATTTATTTTCAAAAGACTTGGTACTAATTCCTATACATATGGAAAATCATTGGTCTTTGGCTGCAATAGATTTAAAAAAAAAAGAAATCAGATATTATGACAGTAATGGTTCTACTAATCCCTCATGTTTACTTATTATTAAGCAGTACTTAGCAACCAAGCCCTGCTAGAAGTTTCAACAGAACGTCTGGGGTGCCCGCCAGATAGTGGGCAGAAAATTCTGTCAAGCTTATTATTTTATGTATATGTCTATATATATATACATATGTATATGTACCTAGATGCGTTGATGAGAGGTTAGTTTACAAATCGGAGCATGCAGCTTCGATGTTACAAAATTGATAAAAAATAATCAAATAATTTTATAGAAATATAATTTTAATCGATGAATCATGCTTGCTGTTTGAAAATCCTAACCTATCCCTGCTGTATAGCCACACGTACAATGGACTTGAACAAATTTTTTTTCTTTTGCTAAATATTTTAACTCCTATGGAGTCAGGGCAGTGACCTAGCGCATAGGATAGCGATTACAACCTGGAGATGATTTCCCCAGGAAGTTTTGACTCCGGAGAGACCAGGGTGGATACCTGGTGCACCTGGTGATACTTACGCCTTGGAGATGATTTCCTCAGGAGGTTTGGACCTCGGAGGGGCCAGGGCGGATACCTAGTGCACCTGGTTATACTGAGGCCTTGGAGATGATTTCCCCAGGAAGTTTGGACTCCGGAGGGTTCAGGCTGAACACCTGGTGCACCTGGTGATATTTACGCCTTGGAGATGATTTCCCCAGGAAGTTTCGACTCCGGAGGGGTCAGGGCGGACACCTGGTGAACCTGGTGATACTTACGCCTTGGAGATGATTTCCCTTAGAACTTTTGACTCCGGAGGGGCCAGGGCGGACACCAGGTGCACCTGGTGATACGTACGTCTTGGAGATGATTTTATCAAGAAATTTTGATCGTGGATGGGCCAGGGAAAATACTTGGTGTACTCGGTAATAACCACACTCTGAAGATGCTATCCTAATAGTAAACTTGATGATGTGAACCCACTGAGATCAAAACTTCCTGAGAAAATCATCTCCAAGGCGTAAGTATCACCAGGTGCACCAGGTGTCCGCCCTGAACCCCCCGGAGTCCTTACTTCCTGGGGAAATCATCTCCAAGGCGTAATTAATACCAGGTGCAGCGGGTGTACGCCCTAACCCCTCCGGAGTCCAAACTTCCTGAGGAAATCATCTCCAAGACGTAAGTATCACCAGGTGCACCAGGTGTTCAGCCTGACCTCTCCGGAGTCCAAACCTCCTGGGGAAATTATCTCCAAGGTGTAAGTATTACCAGGTGCACCAAGTATCCACCCTGGCCCCTACGGAGTCCAAACTTCCTGAGGAAATCATCTCCAAGGCGTAAGTATCATCAGGTGCACCAGGTGTCCGCCCCGACCCCCCCGGAGTCCTAACTTCCTGGGGAAATCATCTCCAAGGCGTAATTAATACCAGGTGCACCGAATGTACGCCCTAACCCCTCCGGAGTCCAAACTTCCTGAGGAAGTCATCTCCAAGGCGTAAGTATCACCAGGTGCACCAGGTATTCAGCCTGACCCCTCCGGAGTCCAAACTTCCGGGGGAAATCATCTCCAAGGCCTCAGTATAACCAGGTGCACCACGTATCCACCCTGGCCCCTCCGGAGTCCAAACTTCCCGAGGAAATCATCTCCAAGGCGTGAGTATCACCAGGTGCACCAGGTGTTCAGCCTGATCCCTCCGGGGTCCAAACTTCCTGGGGAAATCATCTCCAAGGCGTCAGTATCACCAGGTGCACCAGGTATCCGCCCTGGCCCCTCCGGAGTCAAAACTTCCTGGGGAAATCATGTCCAGGTTGTAATCGCTATCCTATGCACTAGGTCTCCGCCCTGACTCCATAGGTGTTAAAATATTTAGCAAAACAAAAAAAATTTGTTCAAGTCCATTGTACGTGTGGCTATACAGCAGGGCTGCTATTGTGTGAATAATATTTTAAAATTACATCAAAATGGATGAGAAAAATGTTCAACATAAGGAGAAAAAAAAAAGAAAAATTTCAGAGTCAAGTTATGATACTGAACATATTTTTGTTAGTAATAAATGTTAGAATTTAAAATAAAAAGGTTTACGTTATAGCTCGCCAGAATCCCTATGCGTAAAGCATTGGCCTTCTGTCAAGAATCTGGCGATTAACCCTACTAAATTTCTGCCCAATTTCGCTAAATCTGCCCACTGTCTGGCAATATTCTGGCGGAAATTTCTCGCAGGGAGTACTTTGATAAAAAAAAAAAGGAAAGTTTGACTTTTTAAAGTGGAACTTTGTACAAGTTTTGGAAATTCCTCATCAGCTTAATGGTAGTGACTGTGGAGTTTTTGTATGTGTATTTTGTGAATACCTAAGTACTGGAAAAGATTTTAATTTTAATCAAGAAAATATGCCTTATTTCAGAAACAAAATTTTGTATGAAATTGTTATAGGCCAACTGCTATAAGTTATATGTTTTTGACATTGAAACTCTAAAAAAAATATTTAAAAAAAAAAAAATTCTTTTAAGATTAAAATTTTAGTTTTAAAGTATATAAATGATATATAGTTTCTGCAATTATTGTATAAAAATAGTATATTAAAAAGTTAAAAAGTATAAATTTTATGTTAATTAATAAATTGTAGATACTTTGTGTAAAACTAAGCCGTCAGAAAATATTTAAAGGTTATATGATAATAATCAACTCTACAATATAGGGATATTCTGTGATTTCTTTCAGTTGACATCTAACAAAATTTAATAAGTATGATAGGAACGAGCAAACTCTTTTAAAAAAAATAAAATGTAATGTGAAAAACTTGATAATTCAATAACAAAATAAATATAATACTCAACTGATTTTTAAAATAAATTATTTATTTCAACACTAGTTTACACAACACTTCACAATTCTTTTTTTTTCATAATGCACTCTTTAAAATTACACAACATCACACAAACTCCTGTAATTTCAGTCGCCAAAGATATATGATTGTGTTTTAAAGTTGTAGAAAGTATTTTAAACGTTTTCAGCAGACCAATTATTCTTTCAACGTGAACTCGAAATTTTTCAAGCTTTCTGTCTTTCAATAAGTCTGTAAATGGTAAACTTCCTTTCCCTTTTGTAAAATGTGGAGTTGACACAGTGACGTCATGAGAGGCAAAAAAGTCTTGAACTGTGAATTCACGATCAGCCATAATTACATCACCTGGCTCACATTTGTGGTGAAGGTTACCTCTTTCGATTAACTGTCTATCGCTGGCTGAACCACCATAAAGATCACTAAGGTATGTACACAAACCTCCAGGTGAGTTGCCAATTAGAGCTTTCAAAGTTGTGTCGTTTTTGTAAAAGCTGAAAGCAGATTGCTGGACTTCTGGGTTTTTACTTCCTTGAATGAATATTTCTGTTCCATCAACAATTACTCTGGTATTAGGAAAGTGACACTTAAAACTTGCTGGCATATAGAATTTCACCAATTCTTTACTAGGCCATAAATTTATTTGAGACCACTGTTTTGACATAAAAAGGATCCAACTTCTAAATATATTATCAACTTGTGTTTTGTGCACTCCAAAGTGAAGAGAAAGTTCCTTGTCTGTTGGATACTTTCTTAACTTCTATAAGGTAAGAAATAATTCATCTTGTAAGCTAAGTTTACCATGGCCAGTATTATTCACATAATTTAATTTGATTTCCTTTTCAAGACTAATGAAAGCAGTTGTAAATTTTTTGTAGCTTTCCAATCCCGTCAACTCCAAAATAGCTGATGGATCATTTTTTAAGTCCTTGATGCAATACTTTTGTTTATTTTTAGGAAGTGGGTTATTTGCTGAATCTTTATCTGAAAGCTTGACATCATTTCCATCTTCATTTTTGTCGTTTCCAACAATCATTCTTGCATCAATTTCTGCTTCTATTATTATCTCTTCTGGATTTAAATTTACATTAATCAAATCAGAATAATTTACAGCATCTAGGTAAGTTTCATAATGCTGTGGATAATCTAGGCTTTCACCATTGACTGTTTCATCTAGATTTTTTTCATTTACAGGATTGTCATCGAGAAAATTTTCACTGATACTATCATCTTCGTTTTCTTCACAATCATTTTGGTTCCAAGCAAAAACAGTCGGCACAACATCTGGCTTTAAACGAGTTAATTCTAAATCATAACCTGCAAATATAATTTTTAACACAAATTACTTTTATAATGTACTATTTGACACTATACACATATATCAAATAAAATTAGTTAATTAATCCTTACCCCAAGACTTATTTTTAACGTGAAAATCTGATTTTATAAAATGATTGATGCATAGCCCCATTTTTTTTTCGGCATAAAATCTGGTCGTCTTATTGAATCCAACCACAATTTCTTTTTTATTTCGCATTTGGGAAATCGAAATTTCACTTTATTTTTACAATGGTCTACACTGCACGTCCGCATACTTTTATATTTTATTAATTTGTGATTAAATAATTGTGATTAAGTTTTATTAATTTGTGATTAAAGATCACGCGGTATTTTACGGAGCAGACATCACTTGGTCATGCAGACTAAAAAAAATAAAAAGAATATATATATATAATATATTATCAGGGGGCCTTTGTCAGTAGCGACCCCTACAGTTGGAGATTTCTAAACATCCCCATTCACACCACCATTGGAGCCTATTTTTCGTCATGATCTCGAAGATTTTACATAGACATTGAGTCATGGTGATCGGCTGTAACCCTGAGTTGTCTGGCTTCCTGATGAGATGTACAAACGCATTTTTCCAGTCATCTGGAAAACTACTAGTTCGATACATCTCATTATAGATGTCCAAGAGGATCAGCCTATACCTAAGTGATAACTTCGTAATGGTGAAATAATCCAACCCGTCCAGTCCTGAACCAGTACTGACGTTTCTTGAATCAATGGCGTAGTTTAGCTCCACGAACGAGAACGGGTCGTTGAAGAATAAATTCGGCTGAGCTTGACTAACACTTGGAGGAGTAGAGACTTTGACGGGAGAAGTTAACTTGTTGATGACATCGTTGGTCATTTGACTATAGCTCTTGTCCATACTGTCATTGCAGCCATGGTAGACTTTCTGCCATTTGTTTTTAAAAATCTTCATTTTATTCCACACATGACTTGGATTTTTGTTGAGATCTATAGACTCCTATACGCCCAGCGTTATGGGGTTATAGTGCTTGGCGGTTAGTTAATTTATTTAAAAAAAAAAAACTTGGACGCACAGCGTTACGAGGTTGTAGCGCTTGGTGGTTTATTAATTTATTTATTAAGTTATGTATTAAAATAACTCGGACGCCAAGCGTAATGGGGTTGCACTGCTTGGCAGTTTGTTAATTTAATTATTTATTTATTTATTTTAAAAAACCAGAACGCCCGTCGTTATGGGGTTGTATTGTTTGGCGGCTCATTAATTTATTTATTTTTTTATTTATTAAAAAAAACTCGGACGTTCAGCGTTATGGAGTTTTAGACGGTGAGTTAATTTATTAAAAAAAAAAAAAAACTTGGATGTCCTGCGTTATGGGGTTATAGGGCTTGGCGGTTTATTAATTTATTTATTCGAAAAACTCGGATTCCCAATGTTATGGGGTTGTATTGTTTGGTGGTTCATTTATATATATATATATTTATTTATGAAAAAAACTCGGACGCCCAGCTTCATGGGGTTTTAGTACTTGGTGGTTAGTTAATTTATAAAAAAAAAGAAAACTCAGACGTCCTGCGTTATGGGGTTGTAGTGCTTGAAAGTTAGTTAATTTATTAAAAAAAAAAAAAAAAAAACTGGGACCTCCGTCGTTATGGAGTTGTAGGGCTTGGTGGTTTGTTAAGTTATTTATTAAATTATGTAGTCAAAAAAACTCGGACGTCGAGCGTAATGAGATTGTAGTGCATGGCAGTTTGTTACTTTATTTATTAATTTATTTTTTTTTTTTAAACTCAGACGCCCAGCGTTATGGAGTTATAGTGCTTGGCGGTTAGTTAATTTATTTAAAAAAAAAAAACTTGGACGCACAGCGTTACGGGGTTGTAGCGCTTGGTGGTTTGTTAATTTATTTACTAAGTTATGTATTAAAATAACTCGGACGCCGAGCGTAATGGGGTTGACTGCTTGGCAGTTTGTTAATTTATTTATTTATTTATTTTAAAAAACCAAAACGCCCGTCGTTATGGGGTTGTATTGTTTGGCGGCTCATTATATTTTTTATTTTTTTATTTATTAAAAAAAAACTTGGATGTCCTGCGTTATGGGGTTGTAGGGCTTGGCGGTTTATTAATTTATTTATTCGAAAAACTCGGATTCCCAATGTTATGGGGTTGTATTGTTTGGTGGTTCATTTATATATTTATTTATTTATTAAAAAAAACTCGGACGCCCAGCTTCATGGGGTTTTAGTACTTGGTGGTTAGTTAATTTATAAAAAAAAAAACTCGGATATCCTGCGTTATGGGGTTGTAGTGCTTGGCAGTTTGTTAATTTATTTATTAAATTATTCATTAAAAAAAACTTTAATCGAAAAACTTGGTGGTTTATTAATTTATTTATTAGAAAAACTCGGACGCTCAGCACTATGGGGTTTAGTGCTTGGCGGTTAGTTCATTTATTTAAAAAAAAAAAAACTCGGATGTCCTTCGTTATGGGGTTGTAGGGCTTGGTGGTTTATTAATTTATTTATTGATTTTCTTATTTGAAAAACTCGGATGCCAGCGTTATGAGGTTGTATTTTTTAGTGATTTGATTATTTATTAATTTATTTATTAAAAAGAACTCGAACGCCCAGCGTTATGTCGTGGCAGTGCTTGACGTTTGAATAATTTATTAATTTTTTTTTTTTTTGAAAAACTGGGACCCCAAAAGTTATGGGTTGATAGCACTTGGTGGTTTATTAATTTATTTATTAATTTATTCCTTAAAAAAAACTCGGTCATATGGGGTTATAGTGCTTGGAGGTTAGTTAATTTATTAGAAAAAAAAAAAAACTCTGACGTCGAGCGTAATGGGATTGTAGTGCATGGCAGTTTGTTACGCTTATTTATTAATTTTTTTTTTTTTTTTTTTTAATCTCAGACGCCCGGCGTTATGGGGTTATAGTGCTTGGCGGTTAGTTAATTTTTTTTTTTTTTTAAACTTGGACGCCCAGCGTCTGGGGTTTTAGTGCTTGGCGGTTAGTTAATTTATTTTTAAAAAAAACTCGGATGTCCTGGAATATGGGGTTGTAGGGCTTGGCGGTTTATTAATTTATTTATTCAAAAAACTCGGATTCCCAATGTTATGGGGTTGTATTGTTTGGTAGTTCATTTATATATTTAATTATTTATTAAAAAAAACTCCGACGCCCAGCTTCATGGGTTTTTAGTGCTTGGTGGTTAGTTAATCCATTTTTTAAATAAAACTTGGACGCCCAGTGTTATGGGGTTGTAGTGCTTGGTGGTTTATAAATTTATTTATTAAATTATGTATTTAAAAAAACCAGAACGCCGGGCGTTATGGGGTTGTATTGTTTGGTGGCTCATTAATTTTTTTATTTATTTATTTATTAAAAAAAAACTTGGACGTCCAGCGTTATGGAGTTTTAATGCTTGACGGTTAGTTAATTTATTTAAAAAAAAAAAAAAACTTGGATGCCCAGCGTTATGTGGTTGTAGAGCTTGGCAGTTTTTTAATTTATTTATTCGAAAAACTCGGATTCCCAATGTTATGGGGTTGTATTGTTTGGTGGTTCATTTATATATTTATTTATTTATTAAAAAAAACTCCGACGCCCAGCTTCATGGGTTTTTAGCGCTTGGTGGTTAGTTAATCCATTTTTTAAATAAAACCTGGACGCCCAGCGTTATGGGGTTGTAGCGCTTGGTGGTTTCTTAATTTATTTATTTAAAAAAACCAGAACGCCCAGTGTTATGGGGTTGTATTGTTTGGTGGCTCATTAATTTATTAATTTATTATTTATTTAAAAAAACTTGGACGTTCAGCGTTATGAAGTTTTAGTGCTTGACGGTTTGTTAATTTATTTAAAAAAAAAAAAAAAACTTGGATGCCCAGCGCTATGTTGTGGTAGTCTTTGACGTTTTAATAATTTATTAATTTTTTTTTTTTTTTGAAAAACTGGGACCCCGAGAGTTATGGGTTGGTAGAACTTGGTGGTTTATTAATTTATGTATTAATTTATTCCTTAAAAAACACTCGGACATATGGGGTTATAGTGCTTGGAGGTTAGTTAATTTGTTAGAAAAAAAAAAAAAAAACTCGGACGTCGAGCGTAATGGGATTGTAGTGCAAGGCAGTTTGTTACTTTATTTATTAATTTTTTTTTTTTTTTAAACTCGGACGCCCGGCGTTATGGGGTTATAGTGCTTGGAGGTTAGTTAATTTTTTTTTTTTTTTAAACTTGGACGCCCAGCGATACGGGGTTTTAGTGCTTGGCGGTTAGTTAATTCATTTTAAAAAAAAACTCGGATGTCCTGGTTATGGGGTTGTAGGGCTTGGCGGTTTATTAATTTATTTATTCGAAAAACTCGGATTCCCAATGTTATGGGGTTGTATTGTTTGGTGGTTCATTTATATATTTATTTATTTATTAATAAAAACTCTGACGCCCAGCTTCATGGGTTTTTAGTGTTTGGTGGTTAGTTAATCCATTTTTTAAATAAAACTTGGACGCCCAGCGTTATGGGAATGTAGCGCTTGGTGGTTTCTTAATTTATTAATTTAAAAAAACCAGAACGCCCAGTGTTATGGGGTTGTATTGTTTGGTGGCTCATCAATTTATTAATTAATTATTTATTTAAAAAAACTCGGACGTTCAGCGTTATGAAGTTTTAGTGCTTGACGGTTAGTAAATTTATTTAAAAAAAAAAAAAAAAAAACTTGGATGCCCAGCGTTATGAGGTTGTAGCGCTTGGTGGTTTATTAATTTATTTAATAGAAAAACTCAGACGCCCAGCGTTATGGGGTTGTAGTGCTTGGCGTTTTGTTAATTTATTTATTAGTTAATTTATTCAAAAAACTTGGATGCCCAGCATTATGTGGTTGTAGAGCTTGGCAGTTTGTTAATTTATTTATTAATTTATTTATTAGAAAAACTCGGACGCTCAGTGTTATGGGGTTGTAATGCCCTGTGGTTTGTTAATGTGTTTATTAATTTATTTTTCTCAAAAAACTCGGACGCTCAGTGTTATGGGGTTGTAATGCCCTGCGGTTTGTTAATGTGTTTATTAATTTATTTTTCTCAAAAAACTCGGACGCTGATCGTCATGAGGTTGTAGCGCTTGGCGGCTTATTAATTTATTTATTAATGACTGAGAGAGATTGGTCGCATTGAGAAAGATAAATAAATGGCGGTCCCCTAGTCAGAGGAGAGTCGGTGAGCCCGGTAGCGTAATGGTTAACGCACTGACCGCGAAAGTAGGTGATCAGGGTTCGATTCCTGGCTGGGTAAACCAAAATTTTTTTATCTTTCTAAATTTATTTATTGGAGGGGTGGGTATCTATTTAAATTCATTTTTAATTTAAATTTAGAAATTTTCTCACGTTTGGGAGGCTATGCTTCTAAAGTGGGAACGTTTGCGCGAAATATGCCCGGGTCGTCAATATAAAGTCACACTGATCTATTATTTATTAATTTATTTACTAAACAAACCCGGATGCCCAGCGTTAGGGTAGAGGGGGGTAATCTGGGCGGAGGGGTAATCTGAGCGTTTGAGGATACTAATTTTAAATTTTATTGAAATTAAAAAAAAAAATACTGTCAGAAAGTACTTGCTACAGCGCGTTTTTTAGGGCAGAAACAATTACACAAAAATTTATAAATTTTTCAAAAAAGATCATTAAATTGAGAGGTTTGTTTTTCGGAACAAAAAATGGTTTTTCAGCTATGCTTTATGTTCTATAAACTACATGAAGTTAATAAAAAATTTAAAACTTCTTATGTTTTTTTAAAACTTTAGACATTTAACTTCATTTCTGTCCAGGAATTTTTATACAATTATAATTATTTGTTAAATAATCGATCATTGAAAGATAAAAAATGAAGACGGGTAATGTGAGCGCTTTTTCGGGGGTAATCTGAGCGCTTTTTCACGTGCTGAACAGCTAGGCTGTCTGCTATGGTCTGCTACTAACCTCAAAATCTAGATGTAGTCATCGTCTGAACAAAACCACCGATAATGAATAAAAACTTGTGTTGTAGGTAACAAATAGTTACTGTTTTGTAAAATATATACATTTTTCTTCTTATTAAAATAACTAAAAACTAATAATTATATTTTTACTGGGTTTAATTTAAGAATATTTAAGCGCCCAGATTACCCTTCGCAAAGCGCTCAGATTACCCCGTTTTTCTTAAACTTGACACTCGTTTGGTTTTTAAAATATTTTAAATATTATAAATTACATAGGTGTCATTAAAATATTTTTTACACATTCTTGAAACATTAATTTATTTATTAAAATTTTTTTTTATATAATAACTATACTATTTCACGATTTATGTTCGCTAAAAAAAAGACAGCAAAAAAGCGCCCAGATTATCCCCCTCTACCCTATTGGGTTGTAGATGCATTGGGGATTATTTATTTATTTATTTATTCATTTTTTTACAATCAAACCAGTATGCCCAGCGCTATTGGGTCGTCTTGCTTTGTTTGTTTAATTATCTAATTTTTGATTGTTGATAAAAAACTTTAACACTCGGCGTTATTGGGTTGTTTTTTTTTTTTGGTTTTGCTTATTTATTCATTTACAAAAAAAAAAAAAAAAAAAAAAAAAAAAAAGACAACACGAACGACCAGCTTTGTTGGATTGTTTTGCTTGGGGTTTATTGATTTATTTAAATATTAATTATTTTAATCTCAATGCCCAGGGTTATTGGGTTGCATGGTTTGGGGGATTATTTATTTACTTATTTTTTCATTTATTTATTTATTGAACCCAGCCGCCCAAGGTTATGAGTGTTTTTCGTTTGCCAGATCTATCCCGGAAAATTTTCAAATTTTGCGGTACCACTGGGGTCGGGATCGGCCACTCCTCTCCCCGGAGAATATGACAATAAAAAAATATAACAATAAAAAAAAAATGTAGACATAGTTATGAAATTTTCGAATATACGCATAAAGAAAAGTATTTTTAATTGAATAATTTTTAATTGAAAAGTCAATTTTTAAAATTTGATTAGAATAAGTTAAAAAATAATGATAGGTATTTTCATGTTGTGAAAATCGTTCGCAGTAAAAATAATTCTTAAATAATCATAAAAATTTTAGGTCATGTAATAAAATAAATTTAAAATAAAAGTCTGTAGTCTGTAAAGTCTATATATTCACTGTTCACTTTTAATTTCCTTGCGGTTGAAGAATCTCGTGTAGCGATAATATTGTGATTATCGCACGAAGGTGTAACAGTATCGGGCGGCTATCTCGTACGTGTGTGTGGCTGCTGCTTTCATGGTGTGTGCGTCGTGGCTGGCAACGCAGTGCTTAGTTATCATGTCGTAATTAAGCTATACTTTAGTTGACATTGCTTTAGTAGTGCAGTAGGCTTTAGCTTGGCACGTGGTTAGTTTACAAGGAAATTTAAATTTCATTAAAATTTTTTTTTTTTTTTTTTTTTTTTAAACGTGTAATATAAGGTAAAGTAAAATTAAGCAAGTAGTAAATAGTTAAAATGATTAGAATTGTTTGTTAAAGTTATTTTCGTGTAATCAGAGTTTCGAATAAACAAATACGTGAAATCGGATTAAATTAACGTGAGGTGATTATAAATAATAAATGGTGAAAAGTAATTTGTTGTTGAGACGAATTAATTGTTCGGTGATGATTTTGAAGTAGTTTTACGAGTTTGCTGACGTGATTGGAAGACAATAATTTCGTTAAAGTTCAAGGTATGTAGTAAATAATTGACGTTCAGTTTCACTGATCTTTGAATTATTCGCAGTTCAAGTTGTGCAGTACGCAGTTAGGATGGTGTGTGGCGGGTGCGCATTTTGCAGGGGCCATCGTGTAGCAGTGCAGAACTACAGTACGGTTGGCGGCTGCGTGAACTTGCTGGATGAACCAGAAAAAAAATATTCAGAAAGGGCAGGAAAGAAGGATAATTATGTATAGTGTTTTGCTTGTATTTATTCGATCAAAAGTGTATATATATCTTCCTATATTATATAGTTATATCCAGGAGGAGCTCTTTTTTTTTTTGGCTCCTCCGGGAGGAGCTCTGAAAATTACGGCTCCTCCGGGAGGAGCCCCTTAAAACATGTTAAATATAAGGTTTTTTGAAGGTTTTGAGGTGCTCCTCCGGGAGGAGCTCTTAATTTTAAAAGCTCCTCCGGGAGGAGCTCTTAATTTTAAAAGCTCCTCCCGGAGGAGCCAATTTTAGTAGCTCCTCCCGGAGGAGCACCTTAAAACGTCAAAAACCCTTATATTTAACATGTTTTAAGGGGCTCCTCCCGGAGGAGCCGTAATTTTCAGAGCTCCTCCCGGAGGAGCCCCTTAAAACGTCAAAAAACCTTATATTTATTATGTTTTAAGTGGGCTCCTCCCGAAGGAGCCGTAGTTTAAAGAGCTCCTCCCGGAGGAGCACCTCAAAACCTTCAAAAAACCTTATATTTAACATGTTTTAAGGGGCTCCTCCCGGAAGAGCCGTAATTTTCAGAGCTCCTCCCGGAGGAGCACCTCAAAACGTCAAAAAACCTTATATTTAACATGTTTTAAGGGGCTCCTCCGGGAGGAGCCAAAAAAAAAAAAGCTCCTCCTGGAGGAGCCCCTTAAAACGTCAAAAAACCTTATATTTATTATGTTTTAAGTGGGCTCCTCCCGGAGGAGCCGTAATTTTCAGAGCTCCTCCCGGAGGAGCACCTCAAAACGTCAAAAAACCTTATATTTAACATGTTTTAAGGGGCTCCTCCGGGAGGAGCCAAAAAAAAAAGAGCTCCTCCTGGAGCAGCCCCTTAAAACGTCAAAAAACCTTATATTTATTATGTTTTAAGTGGGCTCCTCCCGGAGGAGCCGTAATTTTCAGAGCTCCTCCCGGAGGAGCACCTCAAAACGTCAAAAAACCTTATATTTAACATGTTTTAAGGGGCTCCTCCGGGAGGAGCCAAAAAAAAGAGCCCCTCCCGGAGGAGCACCTCAAAACCTTCAAAAAACCTTATATTCAACATATTTTACGGGGCTCCTCCCGGAGGAGCCGTTATTTTCAGAGCTCCTCCCGGAGGAGCCCCATAAAACGTCAAAAAACCTTATATTTATTATGTTTGAAGTGGGCTCCTCCCGGAGGAGCCGTAGTTTAAAGAGCTCCTCCCGGAGGAGCACCCCAAAACGTCAATAAACCTTATATTCAACATGTTTTAAGGGGCTCCTCCCGGAGGAGTTGATTTTAAATTATAGGAGCTTCTTCTGTACGAGCACCTTAACTGTCAAAAAACTCCATATTTAACCTCTTTGAAGGGCGCTTTCCCTAGAGGAGTCGTAATTTTAAAAGCCCTTTTTAAAGGAGTACTTCAAAACGGTTAAAAAATATTATATTTAACATGTTTCAAGTACTTGAAGTATTTTAACTTACTATTTAATTTTTAAAACTATTTTCTTAGACTCACCATAAAATTTTCTTTTTTCAATTTAAATCATATTCAACAATTTTACCTAAACATGTTTGAACTTTTATTCAATACACAAACTCAACTCAAAAAACATGTTAAATATTAACTGTGAAAAAACTCTATATTTTATAACTATTTTTATGGGGGTTGGCGAGCGAAGCGAGCAGGGGGGTACCCCCTAGTATATATATATATATACCAATATTTAAACGTTCCAAAACTTTACAAAGTTTAATATGAACTATTTTTGAAGTGAGGAGGAGCTTGTGAAAAAAGTTAGAAACATTTTAAATTTTTACAACTTGACCTTGGCTCTTATGAGAAAATAGATAATTTTGCAATTACTTAATTTATAATTACTTGATTATAGCTTAATTTATAGCTCACAGATTTGAATGCAGCTTTGCACAAAAATAAAAAAAAATCAGACTTTGGTTATTCTTTTTTTCAAAACATTCATAAAGTACCTGTATCAATGATCGCAAACAATTTTATTATTTAATTTTACACGCTTTTCCTTAACTCTCGTCGTTCATTTTTGGTTCAAATCTGACCTAGAGGTCTAAAATTTTGTAGGGATCTCAGGATTAGATGACAATACAAATTCATGTTCACTTTTTGATCCGGACAACTAGGTCGCCGATGATGGGATACCTGGGAATCATCTTCAAGATATCGAGTTCATTTTTTTATGATGAGCTTATGGATTTCAAAAACTGGTTTTTGATATTCTTTTCGACCTGGACAACCAGGTCGCCGATGACTGGGATACCTGAGGATAATCTTCGAGAAGTTGGGTCAAATTAAAAAAAAATGATGTTAGGCATTCTTTACCAAATTTTACATGACGTTCTTGACCTGGACACCTTCTCAACAGGTCTCTACAGGGGAGTTATTTCCCTTATAGTGAGTCTGGATGCATCCAGACCCGGGAAATTCCGGGTCTACAAATCCAGACTCTGGCGCGTTCAACCAACCATTGATCAGTTATCCTTCAAGCCTGAAACCTCCGAAAGCCTTGGCGCCGAGTTACATAAATGATCGATCGGTCGATCCCCAAGCCTTACACCCCCAAATACCCTGTGCGCCCGAGTTCAAAAAAAAACTTATCAGCTATCCCCCAAGCTCTAAGCCCCCAAATACCCTGTGCACCCGAGTTAAATAAAAAACTTATCAGCTATCCCCCAAGCTCTAAGCCCCTAAAACCCTGGGCATCAAGTTCAATAAACAAACTGATCAGCTATCCCCCAAGCTGTAAATCCCCAAATACCCTGGGCGCCCGAATTCAATAAAAAAACTGATCAGCTATCCCCCAAGCTGTAAACTCCCAAATACCCTGGGCGTCAAGTTCAACATAAAAACTAATCAGCTATCCCCCAAGCTCTAAGCCCCTAAAACCCTGGGCATCAAGTTCAATAAACAAACTGATCAGCTATCCCCCAAGCTGTAAATCCCCAAATGCCCTGGGCGCCCGAATTCAATAAAAAAACCGATCAGCTATCCCCCAAGCTGTAAACTCCCAAATACCCTGAGCGCCCGAGTTCAATAAAAAAACTGATCAGCTATCCCCCAAGCTGTAAACCCCTAAATACCCTGGGCGCCCGAGTTCAATAAAAAAACTGATCAGCCAGGCCCCAAGCTGTAAACCCCCAAATACCCTGGGCGCCCGAGTTCAATAAAAAAAAACTGATCAGCCATGCCCCAAGCTGTAAACCCCCAAATACCCTGGGCGCCCGAGTTCAATAAAAAAAAACTGATCAGCTATCCCCCAAGCTCTAAGCCCCCAAAGTCCTGGGTGACGTGTTCGATAAATGATCGATCGGAAATTCCCCAAGCTCTAAGCCTCCAAAACTCTGGGCGCCCGAGTTTGATAAAAAATCAGTCTATTACCCCTCAAGCCTTAAACCCCCCAAACCCTGGGCGCCGAGTTCGATAAACTTGGAATGACTGATCGATCATTTTTCTCGAGCCAAAGACATCGTAGGAGATTTGAATAAACAAAAGTAAGATATCTAGAATTTAAAACGTTTTTTTTTTTTTCAATTAAAATACTAAAAAAATTAATTATTGAATTCCGAATGATTGAAAATTTCAATTTTACTTAACAGAAAAGCATGTATCATGCGTGCATACATTCCATAAAATTCATTTAAGTTAAGCTGAAAAATTTTGAAACATCCCATTCCTATGCGTCTTGGTGCAGCGCACGTCAAACCAGTACATTGCGGTTCATTGCACGGCGAATCAGTGCAGTGCAGTGCATTGCGGTGGACAGCACGGCAAATCACTGCAGTGTACGGCGAATCAGTACAGTGCAGTGCATTTCGGTGCAGTGCACGGTGAATCAGTGCAGTGCAGTGCAGTGCATTGCGGTGCATTGCACGACGAACCAGTGCATTACGGTGCATTGCACGGCGAATCAGTGCAGTGCATTGTGATACAGTGCACGGCGAATTAGTGTAGTGCATTGCGATACAGTGCACGGCGAATTAGTGCAGTGCAGTGCATTGTGGTACAGTGCACGGTGAATTGGTGCAGTGCAGTGCACGGCTAGTCAGTTCACAGTGCTTTCACAGTGGCACGGCAGCGAACACCATTTTTAAAATTAATTCAAGGCAATGGGCGGGTCAAACATGTTAAAAGTTAAAAAAAGAATAAAATATGACATCAAAATTATAGAGGGATGTATACAATTGATATAAAAATAAAAATACCAAAATGAGAATGCATAATTTGAAAATGACAAATTTATTCGAACATGGGTAAAATATTCCAGGAAATCTAGAATTATTCAATTAGAAACAAATGAACCAACCCTTTGAAGAAAAAATTGAACGCGTTATGAAGAGTCGTGCAAGTAAAAAATTTCTAAAAATATTTTTATTAAATTATGCATTTTTCTGCGATTGCAAACTACGTTGCCTTATTTAGGGGAGGGGGGGTTTCATGAATGTCTTCGCTGGGCCACGTGGGGGGGGGGGGGGGGCAGAGCTTATATCACGTGCCTTTTTTTTAGGGAGCTGCTGTTGGAAAAAAAAAATTTTTACTATAAAATTTCAATGACGCGCCACGAGTTCAATAAATAATCTGATCAGCTATCCCTCAAGCTCTAAGCCTCCAAAACCCTGGGCGCTGAGTTCAATAAATAGACTGGTCAATTATCCCCCAAGCTCTAAACCTCCAAAACCCTGGGCGCCAGAGTTCAACTAAAAAACTGATCAGCTATCCCCCAAGCTCTAAGCCCCCAAAACCCTGGGCGTCGAGTTCAATAAACAAACTGATCAGCTATCCCCCAAGCTGTAAATCCCCAAATACCCTGGGCGCCCGAATTCAATAAAAAAACTGATCAGCTATCCCCCAAGCTGTAAACTCCCAAATACCCTGGGCGTCAAGTTCAACATAAAAACTAATCAGCTATCCCCCAAGCTCTAAGCCCCTAAAACCCTGGGCATCAAGTTCAATAAACAAACTGATCAGCTATCCCCCAAGCTGTAAATCCCCAAATGCCCTGGGCGCCCGAATTCAATAAAAAAACTGATCAGCTATCCCCCAAGCTGTAAACTACTAAATACCCTGAGCGCCCGAGTTCAATAAAAAAACTGATCAGCTATCCCCCAAGCTGTAAATCCCCAAATGCCCTGGGCGCCCGAATTCAATAAAAAAACTGATCAGCTATCCCCCAAGCTGTAAACTCCCAAATACCCTGAGCGCCCGAGTTCAATAAAAAAACTGATCAGCTATCCCCCAAGCTGTAAACCCCTAAATACCCTGGGCGCCCGAGTTCAATAAAAAAACTGATCAGCCATGCCCCAAGCTGTAAACCCCCAAATACCCTGGGCGTCAAGTTCAACATAAAAACTTATCAGCTATCCCCCAAGCTCTAAGCCCCCAAAGTCCTGGGTGACGTGTTCGATAAATGATCGATCGGAAATTCCCCAAGCTCTAAGCCTCCAAAACTCTGGGCGCCCGAGTTTGATAAAAAATCAGTCTATTACCCCTCAAGCCTTAAACCCCCCAAACCCTGGGCGCCGAGTTCGATAAACTTGGAATGACTGATCGATCATTTTTCTCGAGCCAAAGACATCGTAGGAGATTTGAATAAACAAAAGTAAGATATCTAGAATTTAAAACGTTTTTTTTTTTCAATTAAAATACTAAAAAAATTAATTATTGAATTCCGAATGATTGAAAATTTCAATTTTACTTATCAGAAAAGCATGTATCATGCGTGCATACATTCCATAAAATTCATTTAAGTTAAGCTGAAAAATTTTGAAACATCCCATTCCTATGCGTCTTGGTGCAGCGCACGTCAAACCAGTACATTGCGGTTCATTGCACGGCGAATCAGTGCAGTGCAGTGCATTGCGGTGGACAGCACGGCAAATCACTGCAGTGTACGGCGAATCAGTACAGTGCAGTGCATTTCGGTGCAGTGCACGGTGAATCAGTGCAGTGCAGTGCAGTGCATTGCGGTGCATTGCACGACGAACCAGTGCATTACGGTGCATTGCACGGCGAATCAGTGCAGTGCATTGTGATACAGAACACGGCGAATTAGTGTAGTGCATTGCGATACAGTGCACGGCGAATTAGTGCAGTGCAGTGCATTGTGGTACAGTGCACGGTGAATTAGTGCAGTGCAGTGCACGGCTAGTCAGTTCACAGTGCTTTCACAGTGGCACGGCAGCGAACACCATTTTTAAAATTAATTCAAGGCAATGGGCGGGTCAAACATGTTAAAAGTTAAAAAAAGAATAAAATATGACATCAAAATTATAGAGGGATGTATACAATTGATATAAAAATAAAAATACCAAAATGAGAATGCATAATTTGAAAATGACAAATTTATTCGAACATGGGTAAAATATTCCAGGAAATCTAGAATTATTCAATTAGAAACAAATGAACCAACCCTTTGAAGAAAAAATTGAACGCGTTATGAAGAGTCGTGCAAGTAAAAAATTTCTAAAAATATTTTTATTGAATTATGCATTTTTCTGCGATTGCAAACTACGTTGCCTTATTTAGGGGAGGGGGGGGGTTTCATGAATGTCTTCGCTGGGCCACGTGGGGGGGGGGGGCAGAGCTTATATCACGTGCCTTTTTTTTAGGGAGCTGCTGTTGGAAAAAAAAAATTTTTACTATAAAATTTCAATGACGCGCCACGAGTTCAATAAATAATCTGATCAGCTATCCCTCAAGCTCGAAGCCTCCAAAACCCTGGGCGCTGAGTTCAATAAATAGACTGGTCAATTATCCCCCAAGCTCTAAGCCCCCAAATACCCTGTGCACCCGAGTTAAATAAAAAACTTATCAGCTATCCCCCAAGCTCTAAGCCCCTAAAACCCTGGGCATCAAGTTCAATAAACAAACTGATCAGCTATCCCCCAAGCTGTAAATCCCCAAATACCCTGGGCGCCCGAATTCAATAAAAAAACTGATCAGCTATCCCCCAAGCTGTAAACTCCCAAATACCCTGGGCGTCAAGTTCAACATAAAAACTAATCAGCTATCCCCCAAGCTCTAAGCCCCTAAAACCCTGGGCATCAAGTTCAATAAACAAACTGATCAGCTATCCCCCAAGCTGTAAATCCCCAAATGCCCTGGGCGCCCGAATTCAATAAAAAAACCGATCAGCTATCCCCCAAGCTGTAAACTCCCAAATACCCTGAGCGCCCGAGTTCAATAAAAAAACTGATCAACTATCCCCCAAGCTGTAAGCCCCTAAATACCCTGGGCGCCCGAGTTCAATAAAAAAACTGATCAGCCATGCCCCAAGCTGTAAACCCCCAAATACCCTGGGCGCCCGAGTTCAATAAAAAAAAACTGATCAGCCATGCCCCAAGCTGTAAACCCCCAAATACCCTGGGCGCCCGAGTTCAATAAAAAAAAACTGATCAGCTATCCCCCAAGCTCTAAGCCCCCAAAGTCCTGGGTGACGTGTTCGATAAATGATCGATCGGAAATTCCCCAAGCTCTAAGCCTCCAAAACTCTGGGCGCCCGAGTTTGATAAAAAATCAGTCTATTACCCCTCAAGCCTTAAACCCCCAAAACCCTGGGCGCCGAGTTCGATATACTGGGATGACTGATCGATCATTTTTCTCGAGCCAAAGACATCGTAGGAGATTTGAATAAACAAAAGTAAGATATCTAGAATTTAAAACGTTTTTTTTTTTTCAATTAAAATACAAAAAAAATTAATTATTGAATTCCGAATGATTGAAAATTTCAATTTTACTTAACAGAAAAGCATGTATCATGCGTGCATACATTCCATAAAATTCATTTAAGTTAAGCTGAAAAATTTTGAAACATCCCATTCCTATGCGTCTTGGTGCAGCGCACGTCAAACCAGTACATTGCGGTTCATTGCACGGCGAATCAGTGCAGTGCAGTGCATTGCGGTGGACAGCACGGCAAATCACTGCAGTGTACGGCGAATCAGTACAGTGCAGTGCATTTCGGTGCAGTGCACGGTGAATCAGTGCAGTGCAGTGCAGTGCATTGCGGTGCATTGCACGACGAACCAGTGCATTACGGTGCATTGCACGGCGAATCAGTGCAGTGCATTGTGATACAGTGCACGGCGAATTAGTGTAGTGCATTGCGATACAGTGCACGGCGAATTAGTGCAGTGTAGTGCATTGTGGTACAGTGCACGGTGAATTGGTGCAGTGCAGTGCACGGCTAGTCAGTTCACAGTGCTTTCACAGTGGCACGGCAGCGAACACCATTTTTAAAATTAATTCAAGGCAATGGGCGGGTCAAACATGTTAAAAGTTAAAAAAAGAATAAAATATGACATCAAAATTATAGAGGGATGTATACAATTGATATAAAAATAAAAATACCAAAATGAGAATGCATAATTTGAAAATGACAAATTTATTCGAACATGGGTAAAATATTCCAGGAAATCTAGAATTATTCAATTAGAAACAAATGAACCAACCCTTTGAAGAAAAAATTGAACGCGTTATGAAGAGTCGTGCAAGTAAAAAATTTCTAAAAATATTTTTATTAAATTATGCATTTTTCTGCGATTGCAAACTACGTTGCCTTATTTAGGGGAGGGGGGGTTTCATGAATGTCTTCGCTGGGCCACGTGGGGGGGGGGGGGGGCAGAGCTTATATCACGTGCCTTTTTTTTAGGGAGCTGCTGTTGGAAAAAAAAAATTTTTACTATAAAATTTCAATGACGCGCCACGAGTTCAATAAATAATCTGATCAGCTATCCCTCAAGCTCTAAGCCTCCAAAACCCTGGGCGCTGAGTTCAATAAATAGACTGGTCAATTATCCCCCAAGCTCTAAACCTCCAAAACCCTGGGCGCCAGAGTTCAACTAAAAAACTGATCAGCTATCCCCCAAGCTCTAAGCCCCCAAAACCCTGGGCGTCGAGTTCAATAAACAAACTGATCAGCTATCCCCCAAGCTGTAAATCCCCAAATACCCTGGGCGCCCGAATTCAATAAAAAAACTGATCAGCTATCCCCCAAGCTGTAAACTCCCAAATACCCTGGGCGTCAAGTTCAACATAAAAACTAATCAGCTATCCCCCAAGCTCTAAGCCCCTAAAACCCTGGGCATCAAGTTCAATAAACAAACTGATCAGCTATCCCCCAAGCTGTAAATCCCCAAATGCCCTAGGCGCCCGAATTCAATAAAAAAACTGATCAGCTATCCCCCAAGCTGTAAACTACTAAATACCCTGAGCGCCCGAGTTCAATAAAAAAACTGATCAGCTATCCCCCAAGCTGTAAATCCCCAAATGCCCTGGGCGCCCGAATTCAATAAAAGAACTGATCAGCTATCCCCCAAGCTGTAAACTCCCAAATACCCTGAGCGCCCGAGTTCAATAAAAAAACTGATCAGCTATCCCCCAAGCTGTAAACCCCTAAATACCCTGGGCGCCCGAGTTCAATAAAAAAACTGATCAGCCATGCCCCAAGCTGTAAACCCCCAAATACCCTGGGCGTCAAGTTCAACATAAAAACTTATCAGCTATCCCCCAAGCTCTAAGCCCCCAAAGTCCTGGGTGACGTGTTCGATAAATGATCGATCGGAAATTCCCCAAGCTCTAAGCCTCCAAAACTCTGGGCGCCCGAGTTTGATAAAAAATCAGTCTATTACCCCTCAAGCCTTAAACCCCCCAAACCCTGGGCGCCGAGTTCGATAAACTTGGAATGACTGATCGATCATTTTTCTCGAGCCAAAGACATCGTAGGAGATTTGAATAAACAAAAGTAAGATATCTAGAATTTAAAACGTTTTTTTTTTTCAATTAAAATACTAAAAAAATTAATTATTGAATTCCGAATGATTGAAAATTTCAATTTTACTTATCAGAAAAGCATGTATCATGCGTGCATACATTCCATAAAATTCATTTAAGTTAAGCTGAAAAATTTTGAAACATCCCATTCCTATGCGTCTTGGTGCAGCGCACGTCAAACCAGTACATTGCGGTTCATTGCACGGCGAATCAGTGCAGTGCAGTGCATTGCGGTGGACAGCACGGCAAATCACTGCAGTGTACGGCGAATCAGTACAGTGCAGTGCATTTCGGTGCAGTGCACGGTGAATCAGTGCAGTGCAGTGCAGTGCATTGCGGTGCATTGCACGACGAACCAGTGCATTACGGTGCATTGCACGGCGAATCAGTGCAGTGCATTGTGATACAGAACACGGCGAATTAGTGTAGTGCATTGCGATACAGTGCACGGCGAATTAGTGCAGTGCAGTGCATTGTGGTACAGTGCACGGTGAATTAGTGCAGTGCAGTGCACGGCTAGTCAGTTCACAGTGCTTTCACAGTGGCACGGCAGCGAACACCATTTTTAAAATTAATTCAAGGCAATGGGCGGGTCAAACATGTTAAAAGTTAAAAAAAGAATAAAATATGACATCAAAATTATAGAGGGATGTATACAATTGATATAAAAATAAAAATACCAAAATGAGAATGCATAATTTGAAAATGACAAATTTATTCGAACATGGGTAAAATATTCCAGGAAATCTAGAATTATTCAATTAGAAACAAATGAACCAACCCTTTGAAGAAAAAATTGAACGCGTTATGAAGAGTCGTGCAAGTAAAAAATTTCTAAAAATATTTTTATTGAATTATGCATTTTTCTGCGATTGCAAACTACGTTGCCTTATTTAGGGGAGGGGGGGGGGTTTCATGAATTTCTTCGCTGGGCCACGTGGGGGGGGGGCAGAGCTTATATCACGTGCCTTTTTTTTAGGGAGCTGCTGTTGGAAAAAAAAAATTTTTACTATAAAATTTCAATGACGCGCCACGAGTTCAATAAATAATCTGATCAGCTATCCCTCAAGCTCGAAGCCTCCAAAACCCTGGGCGCTGAGTTCAATAAATAGACTGGTCAATTATCCCCCAAGCTCTAAGCCCCTAAATACCCTGTGCACCCGAGTTAAATAAAAAACTTATCAGCTATCCCCCAAGCTCTAAGCCCCTAAAACCCTGGGCATCAAGTTCAATAAACAAACTGATCAGCTATCCCCCAAGCTGTAAATCCCCAAATACCCTGGGCGCCCGAATTCAATAAAAAAACTGATCAGCTATCCCCCAAGCTGTAAACTCCCAAATGCCCTGGGCGTCAAGTTCAACATAAAAACTAATCAGCTATCCCCCAAGCTCTAAGCCCCTAAAACCCTGGGCATCAAGTTCAATAAACAAACTGATCAGCTATCCCCCAAGCTGTAAATCCCCAAATGCCCTGGGCGCCCGAATTCAATAAAAAAACCGATCAGCTATCCCCCAAGCTGTAAACTCCCAAATACCCTGAGCGCCCGAGTTCAATAAAAAAACTGATCAACTATCCCCCAAGCTGTAAGCCCCTAAATACCCTGGGCGCCCGAGTTCAATAAAAAAACTGATCAGCCATGCCCCAAGCTGTAAACCCCCAAATACCCTGGGCGCCCGAGTTCAATAAAAAAAAACTGATCAGCCATGCCCCAAGCTGTAAACCCCCAAATACCCTGGGCGCCCGAGTTCAATAAAAAAAAACTGATCAGCTATCCCCCAAGCTCTAAGCCCCCAAAGTCCTGGGTGACGTGTTCGATAAATGATCGATCGAAAATTCCCCAAGCTCTAAGCCTCCAAAACTCTGGGCGCCCGAGTTTGATAAAAAATCAGTCTATTACCCCTCAAGCCTTAAACCCCCAAAACCCTGGGCGCCGAGTTCGATATACTGGGATGACTGATCGATCATTTTTCTCGAGCCAAAGACATCGTAGGAGATTTGAATAAACAAAAGTAAGATATCTAGAATTTAAAACGTTTTTTTTTTTTCAATTAAAATACAAAAAAAATTAATTATTGAATTCCGAATGATTGAAAATTTCAATTTTACTTAACAGAAAAGCATGTATCATGCGTGCATACATTCCATAAAATTCATTTAAGTTAAGCTGAAAAATTTTGAAACATCCCATTCCTATGCGTCTTGGTGCAGCGCACGTCAAACCAGTACATTGCGGTTCATTGCACGGCGAATCAGTGCAGTGCAGTGCATTGCGGTGGACAGCACGGCAAATCACTGCAGTGTACGGCGAATCAGTACAGTGCAGTGCATTTCGGTGCAGTGCACGGTGAATCAGTGCAGTGCAGTGCAGTGCATTGCGGTGCATTGCACGCGTACCAGTGCATTACGGTGCATTGCACGGCGAATCAGTGCAGTGCATTGTGATACAGTGCACGGCGAATTAGTGTAGTGCATTGCGATACAGTGCACGGCGAATTAGTGCAGTGTAGTGCATTGTGGTACAGTGCACGGTGAATTGGTGCAGTGCAGTGCACGGCTAGTCAGTTCACAGTGCTTTCACAGTGGCACGGCAGCGAACACCATTTTTAAAATTAATTCAAGGCAATGGGCGGGTCAAACATGTTAAAAGTTAAAAAAAGAATAAAATATGACATCAAAATTATAGAGGGATGTATACAATTGATATAAAAATAAAAATACCAAAATGAGAATGCATAATTTGAAAATGACAAATTTATTCGAACATGGGTAAAATATTCCAGGAAATCTAGAATTATTCAATTAGAAACAAATGAACCAACCCTTTGAAGAAAAAATTGAACGCGTTATGAAGAGTCGTGCAAGTAAAAAATTTCTAAAAATATTTTTATTAAATTATGCATTTTTCTGCGATTGCAAACTACGTTGCCTTATTTAGAGGAGGGGGGGTTTCATGAATGTCTTCGCTGGGCCACGTGGGGGGGGGGGGCAGAGCTTATATCACGTGCCTTTTTTTTAGGGAGCTGCTGTTGGAAAAAAAAAATTTTTACTATAAAATTTCAATGACGCGCCACGAGTTCAATAAATAATCTGATCAGCTATCCCTCAAGCTCTAAGCCTCCAAAACCCTGGGCGCTGAGTTCAATAAATAGACTGGTCAATTATCCCCCAAGCTCTAAACCTCCAAAACCCTGGGCGCCAGAGTTCAACTAAAAAACTGATCAGCTATCCCCCAAGCTCTAAGCCCCCAAAACCCTGGGCGTCGAGTTCAATAAACAAACTGATCAGCTATCCCCCAAGCTGTAAATCCCCAAATACCCTGGGCGCCCGAATTCAATAAAAAAACTGATCAGCTATCCCCCAAGCTGTAAACTCCCAAATACCCTGGGCGTCAAGTTCAACATAAAAACTAATCAGCTATCCCCCAAGCTCTAAGCCCCTAAATACCCTGTGCACCCGAGTTAAATAAAAAACTTATCAGCTATCCCCCAAGCTCTAAGCCCCTAAAACCCTGGGCATCAAGTTCAATAAACAAACTGATCAGCTATCCCCCAAGCTGTAAATCCCCAAATACCCTGGGCGCCCGAATTCAATAAAAAAACTGATCAGCTATCCCCCAAGCTGTAAACTCCCAAATACCCTGGGCGTCAAGTTCAACATAAAAACTAATCAGCTATCCCCCAAGCTCTAAGCCCCTAAAACCCTGGGCATCAAGTTCAATAAACAAACTGATCAGCTATCCCCCAAGCTGTAAATCCCCAAATGCCCTGGGCGCCCGAATTCAATAAAAAAACCGATCAGCTATCCCCCAAGCTGTAAACTCCCAAATACCCTGAGCGCCCGAGTTCAATAAAAAAACTGATCAACTATCCCCCAAGCTGTAAGCCCCTAAATACCCTGGGCGCCCGAGTTCAATAAAAAAACTGATCAGCCATGCCCCAAGCTGTAAACCCCCAAATACCCTGGGCGCCCGAGTTCAATAAAAAAAAACTGATCAGCCATGCCCCAAGCTGTAAACCCCCAAATACCCTGGGCGCCCGAGTTCAATAAAAAAAAACTGATCAGCTATCCCCCAAGCTCTAAGCCCCCAAAGTCCTGGGTGACGTGTTCGATAAATGATCGATCGGAAATTCCCCAAGCTCTAAGCCTCCAAAACTCTGGGCGCCCGAGTTTGATAAAAAATCAGTCTATTACCCCTCAAGCCTTAAACCCCCAAAACCCTGGGCGCCGAGTTCGATATACTGGGATGACTGATCGATCATTTTTCTCGAGCCAAAGACATCGTAGGAGATTTGAATAAACAAAAGTAAGATATCTAGAATTTAAAACGTTTTTTTTTTTTCAATTAAAATACAAAAAAAATTAATTATTGAATTCCGAATGATTGAAAATTTCAATTTTACTTAACAGAAAAGCATGTATCATGCGTGCATACATTCCATAAAATTCATTTAAGTTAAGCTGAAAAATTTTGAAACATCCCATTCCTATGCGTCTTGGTGCAGCGCACGTCAAACCAGTACATTGCGGTTCATTGCACGGCGAATCAGTGCAGTGCAGTGCATTGCGGTGGACAGCACGGCAAATCACTGCAGTGTACGGCGAATCAGTACAGTGCAGTGCATTTCGGTGCAGTGCACGGTGAATCAGTGCAGTGCAGTGCAGTGCATTGCGGTGCATTGCACGCGTACCAGTGCATTACGGTGCATTGCACGGCGAATCAGTGCAGTGCATTGTGATACAGTGCACGGCGAATTAGTGTAGTGCATTGCGATACAGTGCACGGCGAATTAGTGCAGTGTAGTGCATTGTGGTACAGTGCACGGTGAATTGGTGCAGTGCAGTGCACGGCTAGTCAGTTCACAGTGCTTTCACAGTGGCACGGCAGCGAACACCATTTTTAAAATTAATTCAAGGCAATGGGCGGGTCAAACATGTTAAAAGTTAAAAAAAGAATAAAATATGACATCAAAATTATAGAGGGATGTATACAATTGATATAAAAATAAAAATACCAAAATGAGAATGCATAATTTGAAAATGACAAATTTATTCGAACATGGGTAAAATATTCCAGGAAATCTAGAATTATTCAATTAGAAACAAATGAACCAACCCTTTGAAGAAAAAATTGAACGCGTTATGAAGAGTCGTGCAAGTAAAAAATTTCTAAAAATATTTTTATTAAATTATGCATTTTTCTGCGATTGCAAACTACGTTGCCTTATTTAGAGGAGGGGGGGTTTCATGAATGTCTTCGCTGGGCCACGTGGGGGGGGGGGCAGAGCTTATATCACGTGCCTTTTTTTTAGGGAGCTGCTGTTGGAAAAAAAAAATTTTTACTATAAAATTTCAATGACGCGCCACGAGTTCAATAAATAATCTGATCAGCTATCCCTCAAGCTCTAAGCCTCCAAAACCCTGGGCGCTGAGTTCAATAAATAGACTGGTCAATTATCCCCCAAGCTCTAAACCTCCAAAACCCTGGGCGCCAGAGTTCAACTAAAAAACTGATCAGCTATCCCCCAAGCTCTAAGCCCCCAAAACCCTGGGCGTCGAGTTCAATAAACAAACTGATCAGCTATCCCCCAAGCTGTAAATCCCCAAATACCCTGGGCGCCCGAATTCAATAAAAAAACTGATCAGCTATCCCCCAAGCTGTAAACTCCCAAATACCCTGGGCGTCAAGTTCAACATAAAAACTAATCAGCTATCCCCCAAGCTCTAAGCCCCTAAAACCCTGGGCATCAAGTTCAATAAACAAACTGATCAGCTATCCCCCAAGCTGTAAATCCCCAAATGCCCTGGGCGCCCAAATTCAATAAAAAAACTGATCAGCTATCCCCCAAGCTGTAAACTACTAAATACCCTGAGCGCCCGAGTTCAATAAAAAAACTGATCAGCTATCCCCCAAGCTGTAAATCCCCAAATGCCCTGGGCGCCCGAATTCAATAAAAAAACTGATCAGCTATCCCCCAAGCTGTAAACCCCTAAATACCCTGGGCGCCCGAGTTCAATAAAAAAACTGATCAGCCATGCCCCAAGCTGTAAACCCCCAAATACCCTGGGCGTCAAGTTCAACATAAAAACTTATCAGCTATCCCCCAAGCTCTAAGCCCCCAAAGTCCTGGGTGACGTGTTCGATAAATGATCGATCGGAAATTCCCCAAGCTCTAAGCCTCCAAAACTCTGGGCGCCCGAGTTTGATAAAAAATCAGTCTATTACCCCTCAAGCCTTAAACCCCCCAAACCCTGGGCGCCGAGTTCGATAAACTTGGAATGACTGATCGATCATTTTTCTCGAGCCAAAGACATCGTAGGAGATTTGAATAAACAAAAGTAAGATATCTGGAATTTAAAACGTTTTTTTTTTTCAATTAAAATACTAAAAAAATTAATTATTGAATTCCGAATGATTGAAAATTTCAATTTTACTTATCAGAAAAGCATGTATCATGCGTGCATACATTCCATAAAATTCATTTAAGTTAAGCTGAAAAATTTTGAAACATCCCATTCCTATGCGTCTTGGTGCAGCGCACGTCAAACCAGTACATTGCGGTTCATTGCACGGCGAATCAGTGCAGTGCAGTGCATTGCGGTGGACAGCACGGCAAATCACTGCAGTGTACGGCGAATCAGTACAGTGCAGTGCATTTCGGTGCAGTGCACGGTGAATCAGTGCAGTGCAGTGCAGTGCATTGCGGTGCATTGCACGACGAACCAGTGCATTACGGTGCATTGCACGGCGAATCAGTGCAGTGCATTGTGATACAGAACACGGCGAATTAGTGTAGTGCATTGCGATACAGTGCACGGCGAATTAGTGCAGTGCAGTGCATTGTGGTACAGTGCACGGTGAATTAGTGCAGTGCAGTGCACGGCTAGTCAGTTCACAGTGCTTTCACAGTGGCACGGCAGCGAACACCATTTTTAAAATTAATTCAAGGCAATGGGCGGGTCAAACATGTTAAAAGTTAAAAAAAGAATAAAATATGACATCAAAATTATAGAGGGATGTATACAATTGATATAAAAATAAAAATACCAAAATGAGAATGCATAATTTGAAAATGACAAATTTATTCGAACATGGGTAAAATATTCCAGGAAATCTAGAATTATTCAATTAGAAACAAATGAACCAACCCTTTGAAGAAAAAATTGAACGCGTTATGAAGAGTCGTGCAAGTAAAAAATTTCTAAAAATATTTTTATTAAATTATGCATTTTTCTGCGATTGCAAACTACGTTGCCTTATTTAGGGGAGGGGGGGTTTCATGAATGTCTTCGCTGGGCCACGTGGGGGGGGGGGGGGCAGAGCTTATATCACGTGCCTTTTTTTTAGGGAGCTGCTGTTGGAAAAAAAAAATTTTTACTATAAAATTTCAATGACGCGCCACGAGTTCAATAAATAATCTGATCAGCTATCCCTCAAGCTCTAAGCCTCCAAAACCCTGGGCGCTGAGTTCAATAAATAGACTGGTCAATTATCCCCCAAGCTCTAAACCTCCAAAACCCTGGGCGCCAGAGTTCAACTAAAAAACGTATCACCTATCCCCCAAGCTCTAAGCCCCCAAAACCCTGGGCGACAAGTTCAATAAATAGACTGGTCAATTATCCCCCAAGCTCTAAACCTCCAAAACCCTGGGCGCCAGAGTTCAACTAAAAAACTGATCAGCTATCCCCCAAGCTCTAAGCCCCCAAAACCCTGGGCGTCGAGTTCAATAAACAAACTGATCAGCTATCCCCCAAGCTGTAAATCCCCAAATACCCTGGGCGCCCGAATTCAATAAAAAAACTGATCAGATATCCCCCAAGCTGTAAACTCCCAAATACCCTGGGCGTCAAGTTCAACATAAAAACTAATCAGCTATCCCCCAAGCTCTAAGCCCCTCAAACCCTGGGCATCAAGTTCAATTAACAAACTGATCAGCTATCCCCCAAGCTGTAAACTCCCAAATACCCTGAGCGCCCGAGTTCAATAAAAAAACTGATCAGCTATCCCCCAAGCTGTAAACCCCTAAATACCCTGGGCGCCCGAGTTCAATAAAAAAACTGATCAGCCATGCCCCAAGCTGTAAACCCCCAAATACCCTGGGCGCCCGAGTTCAATAAAAAAAAACTGATCAGCTATGCCCCAAGCTGTAAACCCCCAAATACCCTGGGCGTCAAGTTCAACATAAAAACTTATCAGCTATCCCCCAAGCTCTAAGCCCCCAAAGTCCTGGGTGACGTGTTCGATAAATGATCGATCGGAAATTCCCCAAGCTCTAAGCCTCCAAAACTCTGGGCGCCCGAGTTTGATAAAAAATCAGTCTATTACCCCTCAAGCCTTAAACCCCCCAAACCCTGGGCGCCGAGTTCGATAAACTTGGAATGACTGATCGATCATTTTTCTCGAGCCAAAGACATCGTAGGAGATTTGAATAAACAAAAGTAAGATATCTAGAATTTAAAACGTTTTTTTTTTTTCAATTAAAATACTAAAAAAATTAATTATTGAATTCCGAATGATTGAAAATTTCAATTTTACTTATCAGAAAAGCATGTATCATGCGTGCATACATTCCATAAAATTCATTTAAGTTAAGCTGAAAAATTTTGAAACATCCCATTCCTATGCGTCTTGGTGCAGCGCACGTCAAACCAGTACATTGCGGTTCATTGCACGGCGAATCAGTGCAGTGCAGTGCATTGCGGTGGACAGCACGGCAAATCACTGCAGTGTACGGCGAATCAGTACAGTGCAGTGCATTTCGGTGCAGTGCACGGTGAATCAGTGCAGTGCAGTGCAGTGCATTGCGGTGCATTGCACGACGAACCAGTGCATTACGGTGCATTGCACGGCGAATCAGTGCAGTGCATTGTGATACAGTGCACGGCGAATTAGTGTAGTGCATTGCGATACAGTGCACGGCGAATTAGTGCAGTGCAGTGCATTGTGGTACAGTGCACGGTGAATTAGTGCAGTGCAGTGCACGGCTAGTCAGTTCACAGTGCTTTCATAGTGGCACGGCAGCGAACACCATTTTTAAAATTAATTCAAGGCAATGGGCGGGTCAAACATGTTAAAAGTTAAAAAAAGAATAAAATATGACATCAAAATTATAGAGGGATGTATACAATTGATATAAAAATAAAAATACCAAAATGAGAATGCATAATTTGAAAATGACAAATTTATTCGAACATGGGTAAAATATTCCAGGAAATCTAGAATTATTCAATTAGAAACAAATGAACCAACCCTTTGAAGAAAAAATTGAACGCGTTATGAAGAGTCGTGCAAGTAAAAAATTTCTAAAAATATTTTTATTAAATTATGCATTTTTCTGCGATTGCAAACTACGTTGCCTTATTTAGGGGAGGCGGGGTTTCATGAATGTCTTCGCTGGGCCACGTGGGGGGGGGGGCAGAGCTTATATCACGTGCCTTTTTTTTAGGGAGCTGCTGTTGGAAAAAAAAAATTTTTACTATAAAATTTCAATGACGCGCCACGAGTTCAATAAATAATCTGATCAGCTATCCCTCAAGCTCTAAGCCTCCAAAACCCTGGGCGCTGAGTTCAATAAATAGACTGGTCAATTATCCCCCAAGCTCTAAACCTCCAAAACCCTGGGCGCCAGAGTTCAACTAAAAAACTGATCAGCTATCCCCCAAGCTCTAAGCCCCCAAAACTCTGGGCGTCGAGTTCAATAAACAAACTGATCAGCTATCCCCCAAGCTGTAAATCCCCAAATACCCTGGGCGCCCGAATTCAATAAAAAAACTGATCAGCTATCCCCCAAGCTGTAAACTCCCAAATACCCTGGGCGTCAAGTTCAACATAAAAACTAATCAGCTATCCCCCAAGCTCTAAGCCCCTAAAACCCTGGGCATCAAGTTCAATAAACAAACTGATCAGCTATCCCCCAAGCTGTAAATCCCCAAATGCCCTGGGCGCCCGAATTCAATAAAAAAACTGATCAGCTATCCCCCAAGCTGTAAACTACTAAATACCCTGAGCGCCCGAGTTCAATAAAAAAACTGATCAGCTATCCCCCAAGCTGTAAATCCCCAAATGCCCTGGGCGCCCGAATTCAATAAAAAAACTGATCAGCTATCCCCCAAGCTGTAAACTCCCAAATACCCTGAGCGCCCGAGTTCAATAAAAAAACTGATCAGCTATCCCCCAAGCTGTAAACCCCTAAATACCCTGGGCGCCCGAGTTCAATAAAAAAACTGATCAGCCATGCCCCAAGCTGTAAACCCCCAAATACCCTGGGCGTCAAGTTCAACATAAAAACTTATCAGCTATCCCCCAAGCTCTAAGCCACCAAAGTCCTGGGTGACGTGTTCGATAAATGATCGATCGGAAATTCCCCAAGCTCTAAGCCTCCAAAACTCTGGAAGCCCGAGTTTGATAAAAAATCAGTCTATTACCCCTCAAGCCTTAAACCCCCCAAACCCTGGGCGCCGAGTTCGATAAACTTGGAATGACTGATCGATCATTTTTCTCGAGCCAAAGACATCGTAGGAGATTTGAATAAACAAAAGTAAGATATCTAGAATTTAAAACGTTTTTTTTTTTCAATTAAAATACTAAAAAAATTAATTATTGAATTCCGAATGATTGAAAATTTCAATTTTACTTATCAGAAAAGCATGTATCATGCGTGCATACATTCCATAAAATTCATTTAAGTTAAGCTGAAAAATTTTGAAACATCCCATTCCTATGCGTCTTGGTGCAGCGCACGTCAAACCAGTACATTGCGGTTCATTGCACGGCGAATCAGTGCAGTGCAGTGCATTGCGGTGGACAGCACGGCAAATCACTGCAGTGTACGGCGAATCAGTACAGTGCAGTGCATTTCGGTGCAGTGCACGGTGAATCAGTGCAGTGCAGTGCAGTGCATTGCGGTGCATTGCACGACGAACCAGTGCATTACGGTGCATTGCACGGCGAATCAGTGCAGTGCATTGTGATACAGTGCACGGCGAATTAGTGTAGTGCATTGCGATACAGTGCACGGCGAATTAGTGCAGTGCAGTGCATTGTGGTACAGTGCACGGTGAATTAGTGCAGTGCAGTGCACGGCTAGTCAGTTCACAGTGCTTTCACAGTGGCACGGCAGCGAACACCATTTTTAAAATTAATTCAAGGCAATGGGCGGGTCAAACATGTTAAAAGTTAAAAAAAGAATAAAATATGTCATCAAAATTATAGAGGGATGTATACAATTGATATAAAAATAAAAATACCAAAATGAGAATGCATAATTTGAAAATGACAAATTTATTCGAACATGGGTAAAATATTCCAGGAAATCTAGAATTATTCAATTAGAAACAAATGAACCAACCCTTTGAAGAAAAAATTGAACGCGTTATGAAGAGTCGTGCAAGTAAAAAATTTCTAAAAATATTTTTATTAAATTATGCATTTTTCTGCGATTGCAAACTACGTTGCCTTATTTAGGGGAGGGGGGGTTTCATGAATGTCTTCGCTGGGCCACGTGGGGGGGGGGGGGGCAGAGCTTATATCACGTGCCTTTTTTTTAGGGAGCTGCTGTTGGAAAAAAAAAATTTTTACTATAAAATTTCAATGACGCGCCACGAGTTCAATAAATAATCTGATCAGCTATCCCTCAAGCTCTAAGCCTCCAAAACCCTGGGCGCTGAGTTCAATAAATAGACTGGTCAATTATCCCCCAAGCTCTAAACCTCCAAAACCCTGGGCGCCAGAGCTCAACTAAAAAACGTATCACCTATCCCCCAAGCTCTAAGCCCCCAAAACCCTGGGCGACAAGTTCAATAAATAGACTGGTCAATTATCCCCCAAGCTCTAAACCTCCAAAACCCTGGGCGCCAGAGTTCAACTAAAAAACTGATCAGCTATCCCCCAAGCTCTAAGCCCCCAAAACCCTGGGCGTCGAGTTCAATAAACAAACTGATCAGCTATCCCCCAAGCTGTAAATCCCCAAATACCCTGGGCGCCCGAATTCAATAAAAAAACTGATCAGCTATCCCCCAAGCTCTAAGCCCCCAAAGTCCTGGGTGACGTGTTCGATAAATGATCGATCGGAAATTCCCCAAGCTCTAAGCCTCCAAAACTCTGGGCGCCCGAGTTTGATAAAAAATCAGTCTATTACCCCTCAAGCCTTAAACCCCCCAAACCCTGGGCGCCGAGTTCGATAAACTTGGAATGACTGATCGATCATTTTTCTCGAGCCAAAGACATCGTAGGAGATTTGAATAAACAAAAGTAAGATATCTAGAATTTAAAACGTTTTTTTTTTTTCAATTAAAATACTAAAAAAATTAATTATTGAATTCCGAATGATTGAAAATTTCAATTTTACTTATCAGAAAAGCATGTATCATGCGTGCATACATTCCATAAAATTCATTTAAGTTAAGCTGAAAAATTTTGAAACATCCCATTCCTATGCGTCTTGGTGCAGCGCACGTCAAACCAGTACATTGCGGTTCATTGCACGGCGAATCAGTGCAGTGCAGTGCATTGCGGTGGACAGCACGGCAAATCACTGCAGTGTACGGCGAATCAGTACAGTGCAGTGCATTTCGGTGCAGTGCACGGTGAATCAGTGCAGTGCAGTGCAGTGCATTGCGGTGCATTGCACGACGAACCAGTGCATTACGGTGCATTGCACGGCGAATCAGTGCAGTGCATTGTGATACAGTGCACGGCGAATTAGTGTAGTGCATTGCGATACAGTGCACGGCGAATTAGTGCAGTGCAGTGCATTGTGGTACAGTGCACGGTGAATTAGTGCAGTGCAGTGCACGGCGATTCAGTTCACAGTGCTTTCACAGTGGCACGGCAGCGAACACCATTTTTAAAATTAATTCAAGGCAATGGGCGGGTCAAACATGTTAAAAGTTAAAAAAAGAATAAAATATGACATCAAAATTATAGAGGGATGTATACAATTGATATAAAAATAAAAATACCAAAATGAGAATGCATAATTTGAAAATGACAAATTTATTCGAACATGGGTAAAATATTCCAGGAAATCTAGAATTATTCAATTAGAAACAAATGAACCAACCCTTTGAAGAAAAAATTGAACGCGTTATGAAGAGTCGTGCAAGTAAAAAATTTCTAAAAATATTTTTATTAAATTATGCATTTTTCTGCGATTGCAAACTACGTTGCCTTATTTAGGGGAGGGGGGATTTCATGAATGTCTTCGCTGGGCCACGTGGGGGGGGGGGGGGCAGAGCTTATATCACGTGCCTTTTTTTTAGGGAGCTGCTGTTGGAAAAAAAAAATTTTTACTATAAAATTTCAATGACGCGCCACGAGTTCAATAAATAATCTGATCAGCTATCCCTCAAGCTCTAAGCCTCCAAAACCCTGGGCGCTGAGTTCAATAAATAGACTGGTCAATTATCCCCCAAGCTCTAAACCTCCAAAACCCTGGGCGCCAGAGCTCAACTAAAAAACGTATCACCTATCCCCCAAGCTCTAAGCCCCCAAAACCCTGGGCGACAAGTTCAATAAATAGACTGGTCAATTATCCCCCAAGCTCTAAACCTCCAAAACCCTGGTCGCCAGAGTTCAACTAAAAAACTGATCAGCTATCCCCCAAGCTCTAAGCCCCCAAAACCCTGGGCGTCGAGTTCAATAAACAAACTGATCAGCTATCCCCCAAGCTGTAAATCCCCAAATACCCTGGGCGCCCGAATTCAATAAAAAAACTGATCAGATATCCCCCAAGCTGTAAACTCCCAAATACCCTGGGCGTCAAGTTCAACATAAAAACTAATCAGCTATCCCCCAAGCTCTAAGCCCCTCAAACCCTGGGCATCAAGTTCAATTAACAAACTGATCAGCTATCCCCCAAGCTGTAAACTCCCAAATACCCTGAGCGCCCGAGTTCAATAAAAAAACTGATCAGCTATCCCCCAAGCTGTAAACCCCTAAATACCCTGGGCGCCCGAGTTCAATAAAAAAACTGATCAGCCATGCCCCAAGCTGTAAACCCCCAAATACCCTGGGCGCCCGAGTTCAATAAAAAAAAACTGATCAGCTATGCCCCAAGCTGTAAACCCCCAAATACCCTGGGCGTCAAGTTCAACATAAAAACTTATCAGCTATCCCCCAAGCTCTAAGCCCCCAAAGTCCTGGGTGACGTGTTCGATAAATGATCGATCGGAAATTCCCCAAGCTCTAAGCCTCCAAAACTCTGGGCGCCCGAGTTTGATAAAAAATCAGTCTATTACCCCTCAAGCCTTAAACCCCCCAAACCCTGGGCGCCGAGTTCGATAAACTTGGAATGACTGATCGATCATTTTTCTCGAGCCAAAGACATCGTAGGAGATTTGAATAAACAAAAGTAAGATATCTAGAATTTAAAACGTTTTTTTTTTTTCAATTAAAATACTAAAAAAATTAATTATTGAATTCCGAATGATTGAAAATTTCAATTTTACTTATCAGAAAAGCATGTATCATGCGTGCATACATTCCATAAAATTCATTTAAGTTAAGCTGAAAAATTTTGAAACATCCCATTCCTATGCGTCTTGGTGCAGCGCACGTCAAACCAGTACATTGCGGTTCATTGCACGGCGAATCAGTGCAGTGCAGTGCATTGCGGTGGACAGCACGGCAAATCACTGCAGTGTACGGCGAATCAGTACAGTGCAGTGCATTTCGGTGCAGTGCACGGTGAATCAGTGCAGTGCAGTGCAGTGCATTGCGGTGCATTGCACGACGAACCAGTGCATTACGGTGCATTGCACGGCGAATCAGTGCAGTGCATTGTGATACAGTGCACGGCGAATTAGTGTAGTGCATTGCGATACAGTGCACGGCGAATTAGTGCAGTGCAGTGCATTGTGGTACAGTGCACGGTGAATTAGTGCAGTGCAGTGCACGGCTAGTCAGTTCACAGTGCTTTCATAGTGGCACGGCAGCGAACATAATTTTTAAAATTAATTCAAGGCAATGGGCGGGTCAAACATGTTAAAAGTTAAAAAAAGAATAAAATATGACATCAAAATTATAGAGGGATGTATACAATTGATATAAAAATAAAAATACCAAAATGAGAATGCATAATTTGAAAATGACAAATTTATTCGAACATGGGTAAAATATTCCAGGAAATCTAGAATTATTCAATTAGAAACAAATGAACCAACCCTTTGAAGAAAAAATTGAACGCGTTATGAAGAGTCGTGCAAGTAAAAAATTTCTAAAAATATTTTTATTAAATTATGCATTTTTCTACGATTGCAAACTACGTTGCCTTATTTAGGGGAGGGGGGGTTTCATGGATGTCTTCGCTGGGCCACGTGGGGGGGGGGGGGGGCAGAGCTTATATCACGTGCCTTTTTTTTAGGGAGCTGCTGTTGGAAAAAAAAAATTTTTACTATAAAATTTCAATGACGCGCCACGAGTTCAATAAATAATCTGATCAGCTATCCCTCAAGCTCTAAGCCTCCAAAACCCTGGGCGCTGAGTTCAATAAATAGACTGGTCAATTATCCCCCAAGCTCTAAACCTCCAAAACCCTGGGCGCCAGAGCTCAACTAAAAAACGTATCACCTATCCCCCAAGCTCTAAGCCCCCAAAACCCTGGGCGACAAGTTCAATAAATAGACTGGTCAATTATCCCCCAAGCTCTAAACCTCCAAAACCCTGGTCGCCAGAGTTCAACTAAAAAACTGATCAGCTATCCCCCAAGCTCTAAGCCCCCAAAACCCTGGGCGTCGAGTTCAATAAACAAACTGATCAGCTATCCCCCAAGCTGTAAATCCCCAAATACCCTGGGCGCCCGAATTCAATAAAAAAACTGATCAGATATCCCCCAAGCTGTAAACTCCCAAATACCCTGGGCGTCAAGTTCAACATAAAAACTAATCAGCTATCCCCCAAGCTCTAAGCCCCTCAAACCCTGGGCATCAAGTTCAATTAACAAACTGATCAGCTATCCCCCAAGCTGTAAACTCCCAAATACCCTGAGCGCCCGAGTTCAATAAAAAAACTGATCAGCTATCCCCCAAGCTGTAAACCCCTAAATACCCTGGGCGCCCGAGTTCAATAAAAAAACTGATCAGCCATGCCCCAAGCTGTAAACCCCCAAATACCCTGGGCGCCCGAGTTCAATAAAAAAACTGATCAGCCATGCCCCAAGCTGTAAACCCCCAAATACCCTGGGCGCCCGAGTTCAATAAAAAAAAACTGATCAGCTATGCCCCAAGCTCTAAGCCCCCAAAGTCCTGGGTGACGTGTTCGATAAATGATCGATCGGAAATTCCCCAAGCTCTAAGCCTCCAAAACTCTGGGCGCCCGAGTTTGATAAAAAATCAGTCTATTACCCCTCAAGCCTTAAACCCCCCAAACCCTGGGCGCCGAGTTCGATAAACTTGGAATGACTGATCGATCATTTTTCTCGAGCCAAAGACATCGTAGGAGATTTGAATAAACAAAAGTAAGATATCTAGAATTTAAAACGTTTTTTTTTTTTCAATTAAAATACTAAAAAAATTAATTATTGAATTCCGAATGATTGAAAATTTCAATTTTACTTATCAGAAAAGCATGTATCATGCGTGCATACATTCCATAAAATTCATTTAAGTTAAGCTGAAAAATTTTGAAACATCCCATTCCTATGCGTCTTGGTGCAGCGCACGTCAAACCAGTACATTGCGGTTCATTGCACGGCGAATCAGTGCAGTGCAGTGCATTGCGGTGGACAGCACGGCAAATCACTGCAGTGTACGGCGAATCAGTACAGTGCAGTGCATTTCGGTGCAGTGCACGGTGAATCAGTGCAGTGCAGTGCAGTGCATTGCGGTGCATTGCACGACGAACCAGTGCATTACGGTGCATTGCACGGCGAATCAGTGCAGTGCATTGTGATACAGTGCACGGCGAATTAGTGTAGTGCATTGCGATACAGTGCACGGCGAATTAGTGCAGTGCAGTGCATTGTGGTACAGTGCACGGTGAATTAGTGCAGTGCAGTGCACGGCTAGTCAGTTCACAGTGCTTTCACAGTGGCACGGCAGCGAACACCATTTTTAAAATTAATTCAAGGCAATGGGCGGGTCAAACATGTTAAAAGTTAAAAAAAGAATAAAATATGACATCAAAATTATAGAGGGATGTATACAATTGATATAAAAATAAAAATACCAAAATGAGAATGCATAATTTGAAAATGACAAATTTATTCGAACATGGGTAAAATATTCCAGGAAATCTAGAATTATTCAATTAGAAACAAATGAACCAACCCTTTGAAGAAAAAATTGAACGCGTTATGAAGAGTCGTGCAAGTAAAAAATTTCTAAAAATATTTTTATTAAACTATGCATTTTTCTGCGATTGCAAACTACGTTGCCTTATTTAGGGGAGGGGGGGTTTCATGAATGTCTTCGCTGGGCCACGTGGGGGGGGGGGGGGCAGAGCTTATATCACGTGCCTTTTTTTTAGGGAGCTGCTGTTGGAAAAAAAAAATTTTTACTATAAAATTTCAATGACGCGCCACGAGTTCAATAAATAATCTGATCAGCTATCCCTCAAGCTCTAAGCCTCCAAAACCCTGGGCGCTGAGTTCAATAAATAGACTGGTCAATTATCCCCCAAGCTCTAAACCTCCAAAACCCTGGGCGCCAGAGCTCAACTAAAAAACGTATCACCTATCCCCCAAGCTCTAAGCCCCCAAAACCCTGGGCGACAAGTTCAATAAATAGACTGGTCAATTATCCCCCAAGCTCTAAACCTCCAAAACCCTGGTCGCCAGAGTTCAACTAAAAAACTGATCAGCTATCCCCCAAGCTCTAAGCCCCCAAAACCCTGGGCGTCGAGTTCAATAAACAAACTGATCAGCTATCCCCCAAGCTGTAAATCCCCAAATACCCTGGGCGCCCGAATTCAATAAAAAAACTGATCAGATATCCCCCAAGCTGTAAACTCCCAAATACCCTGGGCGTCAAGTTCAACATAAAAACTAATCAGCTATCCCCCAAGCTCTAAGCCCCTCAAACCCTGGGCATCAAGTTCAATTAACAAACTGATCAGCTATCCCCCAAGCTGTAAACTCCCAAATACCCTGAGCGCCCGAGTTCAATAAAAAAACTGATCAGCTATCCCCCAAGCTGTAAACCCCTAAATACCCTGGGCGCCCGAGTTCAATAAAAAAACTGATCAGCCATGCCCCAAGCTGTAAACCCCCAAATACCCTGGGCGCCCGAGTTCAATAAAAAAACTGATCAGCCATGCCCCAAGCTGTAAACCCCCAAATACCCTGGGCGCCCGAGTTCAATAAAAAAAAACTGATCAGCTATGCCCCAAGCTCTAAGCCCCCAAAGTCCTGGGTGACGTGTTCGATAAATGATCGATCGGAAATTCCCCAAGCTCTAAGCCTCCAAAACTCTGGGCGCCCGAGTTTGATAAAAAATCAGTCTATTACCCCTCAAGCCTTAAACCCCCCAAACCCTGGGCGCCGAGTTCGATAAACTTGGAATGACTGATCGATCATTTTTCTCGAGCCAAAGACATCGTAGGAGATTTGAATAAACAAAAGTAAGATATCTAGAATTTAAAACGTTTTTTTTTTTTCAATTAAAATACTAAAAAAATTAATTATTGAATTCCGAATGATTGAAAATTTCAATTTTACTTATCAGAAAAGCATGTATCATGCGTGCATACATTCCATAAAATTCATTTAAGTTAAGCTGAAAAATTTTGAAACATCCCATTCCTATGCGTCTTGGTGCAGCGCACGTCAAACCAGTACATTGCGGTTCATTGCACGGCGAATCAGTGCAGTGCAGTGCATTGCGGTGGACAGCACGGCAAATCACTGCAGTGTACGGCGAATCAGTACAGTGCAGTGCATTTCGGTGCAGTGCACGGTGAATCAGTGCAGTGCAGTGCAGTGCATTGCGGTGCATTGCACGACGAACCAGTGCATTACGGTGCATTGCACGGCGAATCAGTGCAGTGCATTGTGATACAGTGCACGGCGAATTAGTGTAGTGCATTGCGATACAGTGCACGGCGAATTAGTGCAGTGCAGTGCATTGTGGTACAGTGCACGGTGAATTAGTGCAGTGCAGTGCACGGCTAGTCAGTTCACAGTGCTTTCACAGTGGCACGGCAGCGAACACCATTTTTAAAATTAATTCAAGGCAATGGGCGGGTCAAACATGTTAAAAGTTAAAAAAAGAATAAAATATGACATCAAAATTATAGAGGGATGTATACAATTGATATAAAAATAAAAATACCAAAATGAGAATGCATAATTTGAAAATGACAAATTTATTCGAACATGGGTAAAATATTCCAGGAAATCTAGAATTATTCAATTAGAAACAAATGAACCAACCCTTTGAAGAAAAAATTGAACGCGTTATGAAGAGTCGTGCAAGTAAAAAATTTCTAAAAATATTTTTATTAAACTATGCATTTTTCTGCGATTGCAAACTACGTTGCCTTATTTAGGGGAGGGGGGGTTTCATGAATGTCTTCGCTGGGCCACGTGGGGGGGGGGGGGCAGAGCTTATATCACGTGCCTTTTTTTTAGGGAGCTGCTGTTGGAAAAAAAAAATTTTTACTATAAAATTTCAATGACGCGCCACGAGTTCAATAAATAATCTGATCAGCTATCCCTCAAGCTCTAAGCCTCCAAAACCCTGGGCGCTGAGTTCAATAAATAGACTGGTCAATTATCCCCCAAGCTCTAAACCTCCAAAACCCTGGGCGCCAGAGCTCAACTAAAAAACGTATCACCTATCCCCCAAGCTCTAAGCCCCCAAAACCCTGGGCGACAAGTTCAATAAATAGACTGGTCAATTATCCCCCAAGCTCTAAACCTCCAAAACCCTGGTCGCCAGAGTTCAACTAAAAAACTGATCAGCTATCCCCCAAGCTCTAAGCCCCCAAAACCCTGGGCGTCGAGTTCAATAAACAAACTGATCAGCTATCCCCCAAGCTGTAAATCCCCAAATACCCTGGGCGCCCGAATTCAATAAAAAAACTGATCAGATATCCCCCAAGCTGTAAACTCCCAAATACCCTGGGCGTCAAGTTCAACATAAAAACTAATCAGCTATCCCCCAAGCTCTAAGCCCCTCAAACCCTGGGCATCAAGTTCAATTAACAAACTGATCAGCTATCCCCCAAGCTGTAAACTCCCAAATACCCTGAGCGCCCGAGTTCAATAAAAAAACTGATCAGCTATCCCCCAAGCTGTAAACCCCTAAATACCCTGGGCGCCCGAGTTCAATAAAAAAACTGATCAGCCATGCCCCAAGCTGTAAACCCCCAAATACCCTGGGCGCCCGAGTTCAATAAAAAAACTGATCAGCCATGCCCCAAGCTGTAAACCCCCAAATACCCTGGGCGCCCGAGTTCAATAAAAAAAAACTGATCAGCTATGCCCCAAGCTCTAAGCCCCCAAAGTCCTGGGTGACGTGTTCGATAAATGATCGATCGGAAATTCCCCAAGCTCTAAGCCTCCAAAACTCTGGGCGCCCGAGTTTGATAAAAAATCAGTCTATTACCCCTCAAGCCTTAAACCCCCCAAACCCTGGGCGCCGAGTTCGATAAACTTGGAATGACTGATCGATCATTTTTCTCGAGCCAAAGACATCGTAGGAGATTTGAATAAACAAAAGTAAGATATCTAGAATTTAAAACGTTTTTTTTTTTTCAATTAAAATACTTAAAAAATTAATTATTGAATTCCGAATGATTGAAAATTTCAATTTTACTTATCAGAAAAGCATGTATCATGCGTGCATACATTCCATAAAATTCATTTAAGTTAAGCTGAAAAATTTTGAAACATCCCATTCCTATGCGTCTTGGTGCAGCGCACGTCAAACCAGTACATTGCGGTTCATTGCACGGCGAATCAGTGCAGTGCAGTGCATTGCGGTGGACAGCACGGCAAATCACTGCAGTGTACGGCGAATCAGTACAGTGCAGTGCATTTCGGTGCAGTGCACGGTGAATCAGTGCAGTGCAGTGCAGTGCATTGCGGTGCATTGCACGACGAACCAGTGCATTACGGTGCATTGCACGGCGAATCAGTGCAGTGCATTGTGATACAGTGCACGGCGAATTAGTGTAGTGCATTGCGATACAGTGCACGGCGAATTAGTGCAGTGCAGTGCATTGTGGTACAGTGCACGGTGAATTAGTGCAGTGCAGTGCACGGCTAGTCAGTTCACAGTGCTTTCACAGTGGCACGGCAGCGAACACCATTTTTAAAATTAATTCAAGGCAATGGGCGGGTCAAACATGTTAAAAGTTAAAAAAAGAATAAAATATGACATCAAAATTATAGAGGGATGTATACAATTGATATAAAAATAAAAATACCAAAATGAGAATGCATAATTTGAAAATGACAAATTTATTCGAACATGGGTAAAATATTCCAGGAAATCTAGAATTATTCAATTAGAAACAAATGAACCAACCCTTTGAAGAAAAAATTGAACGCGTTATGAAGAGTCGTGCAAGTAAAAAATTTCTAAAAATATTTTTATTAAACTATGCATTTTTCTGCGATTGCAAACTACGTTGCCTTATTTAGGGGAGGGGGGGTTTCATGAATGTCTTCGCTGGGCCACGTGGGGGGGGGGGGGGGGCAGAGCTTATATCACGTGCCTTTTTTTTAGGGAGCTGCTGTTGGAAAAAAAAATTTTTTACTATAAAATTTCAATGACGCGCCACGAGTTCAATAAATAATCTGATCAGCTATCCCTCAAGCTCTAAGCCTCCAAAACCCTGGGCGCTGAGTTCAATAAATAGACTGGTCAATTATCCCCCAAGCTCTAAACCTCCAAAACCCTGGGCGCCAGAGCTCAACTAAAAAACGTATCACCTATCCCCCAAGCTCTAAGCCCCCAAAACCCTGGGCGACAAGTTCAATAAATAGACTGGTCAATTATCCCCCAAGCTCTAAACCTCCAAAACCCTGGGCGCCAGAGTTCAACTGAAAAACTGATCAGCTATCCCCCAAGCTCTAAGCCCCCAAAACCCTGGGCGTCGAGTTCAATAAACAAACTGATCAGCTATCCCCCAAGCTGTAAATCCCCAAATACCCTGGGCGCCCGAATTCAATAAAAAAACTGATCAGCTATCCCCCAAGCTGTAAACTCCCAAATACCCTGGGCGTCAAGTTCAACATAAAAACTAATCAGCTATCCCCCAAGCTCTAAGCCCCTAAAACCCTGGGCATCAAGTTCAATAAACAAACTGATCAGCTATCCCCCAAGCTGTAAATCCCCAAATGCCCTGGGCGCCCGAATTCAATAAATAAACTGATCAGCTATCCCCCAAGCTGTAAACTCCCAAATACCCTGAGCGCCCGAGTTCAATAAAAAAACTGATCAGCTATCCCCCAAGCTGTAAACCCCCAAATACCCTGGGCGCCCGAGTTCAATAAAAAAAAACTGATCAGCTATGCCCCAAGCTGTAAACCCCCAAATACCCTGGGTGTCAAGTTCAACATAAAAACTTATCAGCTATCCCCCAAGCTCTAAGCCCCCAAAGTCCTGGGTGACGTGTTCGATAAATGATCGATCGGAAATTCCCCAAGCTCTAAGCCTCCAAAACTCTGGGCGCCCGAGTTTGATAAAAAATCAGTCTATTACCCCTCAAGCCTTAAACCCCCCAAACCCTGGGCGCCGAGTTCGATAAACTTGGAATGACTGATCGATCATTTTTCTCGAGCCAAAGACATCGTAGGAGATTTGAATAAACAAAAGTAAGATATCTAGAATTTAAAACGTTTTTTTTTTTTCAATTAAAATACTAAAAAAATTAATTATTGAATTCCGAATGATTGAAAATTTCAATTTTACTTATCAGAAAAGCATGTATCATGCGTGCATACATTCCATAAAATTCATTTAAGTTAAGCTGAAAAATTTTGAAACATCCCATTCCTATGCGTCTTGGTGCAGCGCACGTCAAACCAGTACATTGCGGTTCATTGCACGGCGAATCAGTGCAGTGCAGTGCATTGCGGTGGACAGCACGGCAAATCACTGCAGTGTACGGCGAATCAGTACAGTGCAGTGCATTTCGGTGCAGTGCACGGTGAATCAGTGCAGTGCAGTGCAGTGCATTGCGGTGCATTGCACGACGAACCAGTGCATTACGGTGCATTGCACGGCGAATCAGTGCAGTGCATTGTGATACAGTGCACGGCGAATTAGTGTAGTGCATTGCGATACAGTGCACGGCGAATTAGTGCAGTGCAGTGCATTGTGGTACAGTGCACGGTGAATTAGTGCAGTGCAGTGCACGGCTAGTCAGTTCACAGTGCTTTCACAGTGGCACGGCAGCGAACACCATTTTTAAAATTAATTCAAGGCAATGGGCGGGTCAAACATGTTAAAAGTTAAAAAAAGAATAAAATATGACATCAAAATTATAGAGGGATGTATACAATTGATATAAAAATAAAAATACCAAAATGAGAATGCATAATTTGAAAATGACAAATTTATTCGAACATGGGTAAAATATTCCAGGAAATCTAGAATTATTCAATTAGAAACAAATGAACCAACCCTTTGAAGAAAAAATTGAACGCGTTATGAAGAGTCGTGCAAGTAAAAAATTTCTAAAAATATTTTTATTAAACTATGCATTTTTCTGCGATTGCAAACTACGTTGCCTTATTTAGGGGAGGGGGGGTTTCATGAATGTCTTCGCTGGGCCACGTGGGGGGGGGGGGGGGCAGAGCTTATATCACGTGCCTTTTTTTTAGGGAGCTGCTGTTGGAAAAAAAAATTTTTTACTATAAAATTTCAATGACGCGCCACGAGTTCAATAAATAATCTGATCAGCTATCCCTCAAGCTCTAAGCCTCCAAAACCCTGGGCGCTGAGTTCAATAAATAGACTGGTCAATTATCCCCCAAGCTCTAAACCTCCAAAACCCTGGGCGCCAGAGCTCAACTAAAAAACGTATCACCTATCCCCCAAGCTCTAAGCCCCCAAAACCCTGGGCGACAAGTTCAATAAATAGACTGGTCAATTATCCCCCAAGCTCTAAACCTCCAAAACCCTGGGCGCCAGAGTTCAACTGAAAAACTGATCAGCTATCCCCCAAGCTCTAAGCCCCCAAAACCCTGGGCGTCGAGTTCAATAAACAAACTGATCAGCTATCCCCCAAGCTGTAAATCCCCAAATACCCTGGGCGCCCGAATTCAATAAAAAAACTGATCAGCTATCCCCCAAGCTCTAAGCCCCCAAAGTCCTGGGTGACGTGTTCGATAAATGATCGATCGGAAATTCCCCAAGCTCTAAGCCTCCAAAACTCTGGGCGCCCGAGTTTGATAAAAAATCAGTCTATTACCCCTCAAGCCTTAAACCCCCCAAACCCTGGGCGCCGAGTTCGATAAACTTGGAATGACTGATCGATCATTTTTCTCGAGCCAAAGACATCGTAGGAGATTTGAATAAACAAAAGTAAGATATCTAGAATTTAAAACGTTTTTTTTTTTTCAATTAAAATACTAAAAAAATTAATTATTGAATTCCGAATGATTGAAAATTTCAATTTTACTTATCAGAAAAGCATGTATCATGCGTGCATACATTCCATAAAATTCATTTAAGTTAAGCTGAAAAATTTTGAAACATCCCATTCCTATGCGTCTTGGTGCAGCGCACGTCAAACCAGTACATTGCGGTTCATTGCACGGCGAATCAGTGCAGTGCAGTGCATTGCGGTGGACAGCACGGCAAATCACTGCAGTGTACGGCGAATCAGTACAGTGCAGTGCATTTCGGTGCAGTGCACGGTGAATCAGTGCAGTGCAGTGCAGAACATTGCGGTGCATTGCACGACGAACCAGTGCATTACGGTGCATTGCACGGCGAATCAGTGCAGTGCATTGTGATACAGTGCACGGCGAATTAGTGTAGTGCATTGCGATACAGTGCACGGCGAATTAGTGCAGTGCAGTGCATTGTGGTACAGTGCACGGTGAATTAGTGCAGTGCAGTGCACGGCGATTCAGTTCACAGTGCTTTCACAGTGGCACGGCAGCGAACACCATTTTTAAAATTAATTCAAGGCAATGGGCGGGTCAAACATGTTAAAAGTTAAAAAAAGAATAAAATATGACATCAAAATTATAGAGGGATGTATACAATTGATATAAAAATAAAAATACCAAAATGAGAATGCATAATTTGAAAATGACAAATTTATTCGAACATGGGTAAAATATTCCAGGAAATCTAGAATTATTCAATTAGAAACAAATGAACCAACCCTTTGAAGAAAAAATTGAACGCGTTATGAAGAGTCGTGCAAGTAAAAAATTTCTAAAAATATTTTTATTAAATTATGCATTTTTCTGCGATTGCAAACTACGTTGCCTTATTTAGGGGAGGGGGGATTTCATGAATGTCTTCGCTGGGCCACGTGGGGGGGGGGGGGGGCAGAGCTTATATCACGTGCCTTTTTTTTAGGGAGCTGCTGTTGGAAAAAAAAAATTTTTACTATAAAATTTCAATGACGCGCCACGAGTTCAATAAATAATCTGATCAGCTATCCCTCAAGCTCTAAGCCTCCAAAACCCTGGGCGCTGAGTTCAATAAATAGACTGGTCAATTATCCCCCAAGCTCTAAACCTCCAAAACCCTGGGCGCCAGAGCTCAACTAAAAAACGTATCACCTATCCCCCAAGCTCTAAGCCCCCAAAACCCTGGGCGACAAGTTCAATAAATAGACTGGTCAATTATCCCCCAAGCTCTAAACCTCCAAAACCCTGGTCGCCAGAGTTCAACTAAAAAACTGATCAGCTATCCCCCAAGCTCTAAGCCCCCAAAACCCTGGGCATCGAGTTCAATAAACAAACTGATCAGCTATCCCCCAAGCTGTAAATCCCCAAATACCCTGGGCGCCCGAATTCAATAAAAAAACTGATCAGATATCCCCCAAGCTGTAAACTCCCAAATACCCTGGGCGTCAAGTTCAACATAAAAACTAATCAGCTATCCCCCAAGCTCTAAGCCCCTCAAACCCTGGGCATCAAGTTCAATTAACAAACTGATCAGCTATCCCCCAAGCTGTAAACTCCCAAATACCCTGAGCGCCCGAGTTCAATAAAAAAACTGATCAGCTATCCCCCAAGCTGTAAACCCCTAAATACCCTGGGCGCCCGAGTTCAATAAAAAAACTGATCAGCCATGCCCCAAGCTGTAAACCCCCAAATACCCTGGGCGCCCGAGTTCAATAAAAAAAAACTGATCAGCTATGCCCCAAGCTGTAAACCCCCAAATACCCTGGGCGTCAAGTTCAACATAAAAACTTATCAGCTATCCCCCAAGCTCTAAGCCCCCAAAGTCCTGGGTGACGTGTTCGATAAATGATCGATCGGAAATTCCCCAAGCTCTAAGCCTCCAAAACTCTGGGCGCCCGAGTTTGATAAAAAATCAGTCTATTACCCCTCAAGCCTTAAACCCCCCAAACCCTGGGCGCCGAGTTCGATAAACTTGGAATGACTGATCGATCATTTTTCTCGAGCCAAAGACATCGTAGGAGATTTGAATAAACAAAAGTAAGATATCTAGAATTTAAAACGTTTTTTTTTTTTTCAATTAAAATACTAAAAAAATTAATTATTGAATTCCGAATGATTGAAAATTTCAATTTTACTTATCAGAAAAGCATGTATCATGCGTGCATACATTCCATAAAATTCATTTAAGTTAAGCTGAAAAATTTTGAAACATCCCATTCCTATGCGTCTTGGTGCAGCGCACGTCAAACCAGTACATTGCGGTTCATTGCACGGCGAATCAGTGCAGTGCAGTGCATTGCGGTGGACAGCACGGCAAATCACTGCAGTGTACGGCGAATCAGTACAGTGCAGTGCATTTCGGTGCAGTGCACGGTGAATCAGTGCAGTGCAGTGCAGTGCATTGCGGTGCATTGCACGACGAACCAGTGCATTACGGTGCATTGCACGGCGAATCAGTGCAGTGCATTGTGATACAGTGCACGGCGAATTAGTGTAGTGCATTGCGATACAGTGCACGGCGAATTAGTGCAGTGCAGTGCATTGTGGTACAGTGCACGGTGAATTAGTGCAGTGCAGTGCACGGCTAGTCAGTTCACAGTGCTTTCATAGTGGCACGGCAGCGAACATAATTTTTAAAATTAATTCAAGGCAATGGGCGGGTCAAACATGTTAAAAGTTAAAAAAAGAATAAAATATGACATCAAAATTATAGAGGGATGTATACAATTGATATAAAAATAAAAATACCAAAATGAGAATGCATAATTTGAAAATGACAAATTTATTCGAACATGGGTAAAATATTCCAGGAAATCTAGAATTATTCAATTAGAAACAAATGAACCAACCCTTTGAAGAAAAAATTGAACGCGTTATGAAGAGTCGTGCAAGTAAAAAATTTCTAAAAATATTTTTATTAAATTATGCATTTTTCTACGATTGCAAACTACGTTGCCTTATTTAGGGGAGGGGGGGTTTCATGAATGTCTTCGCTGGGCCACGTGGGGGGGGGGGGCAGAGCTTATATCACGTGCCTTTTTTTTAGGGAGCTGCTGTTGGAAAAAAAAAATTTTTACTATAAAATTTCAATGACGCGCCACGAGTTCAATAAATAATCTGATCAGCTATCCCTCAAGCTCTAAGCCTCCAAAACCCTGGGCGCTGAGTTCAATAAATAGACTGGTCAATTATCCCCCAAGCTCTAAACCTCCAAAACCCTGGGCGCCAGAGCTCAACTAAAAAACGTATCACCTATCCCCCAAGCTCTAAGCCCCCAAAACCCTGGGCGCCAAGTTCAATAAATAGACTGGTCAATTATCCCCCAAGCTCTAAACCTCCAAAACCCTGGGCGCCAGAGTTCAACTAAAAAACTGATCAGCTATCCCCCAAGCTCTAAGCCCCCAAAACCCTGGGCGTCGAGTTCAATAAACAAACTGATCAGCTATCCCCCAAGCTGTAAATCCCCAAATACCCTGGGCGCCCGAATTCAATAAAAAAACTGATCAGCTATCCCCCAAGCTGTAAACTCCCAAATACCCTGGGCGTCAAGTTCAACATAAAAACTAATCAGCTATCCCCCAAGCTCTAAGCCCCTAAAACCCTGGGCATCAAGTTCAATAAACAAACTGATCAGCTATCCCCCAAGCTGTAAATCCCCAAATGCCCTGGGCGCCCGAATTCAATAAATAAACTGATCAGCTATCCCCCAAGCTGTAAACTCCCAAATACCCTGAGCGCCCGAGTTCAATAAAAAAACTGATCAGCTATCCCCCAAGCTGTAAACCCCCAAATACCCTGGGCGCCCGAGTTCAATAAAAAAAAACTGATCAGCTATGCCCCAAGCTGTAAACCCCCAAATACCCTGGGTGTCAAGTTCAACATAAAAACTTATCAGCTATCCCCCAAGCTCTAAGCCCCCAAAGTCCTGGGTGACGTGTTCGATAAATGATCGATCGGAAATTCCCCAAGCTCTAAGCCTCCAAAACTCTGGGCGCCCGAGTTTGATAAAAAATCAGTCTATTACCCCTCAAGCCTTAAACCCCCCAAACCCTGGGCGCCGAGTTCGATAAACTTGGAATGACTGATCGATCATTTTTCTCGAGCCAAAGACATCGTAGGAGATTTGAATAAACAAAAGTAAGATATCTAGAATTTAAAACGTTTTTTTTTTTTCAATTAAAATACTAAAAAAATTAATTATTGAATTCCGAATGATTGAAAATTTCAATTTTACTTATCAGAAAAGCATGTATCATGCGTGCATACATTCCATAAAATTCATTTAAGTTAAGCTGAAAAATTTTGAAACATCCCATTCCTATGCGTCTTGGTGCAGCGCACGTCAAACCAGTACATTGCGGTTCATTGCACGGCGAATCAGTGCAGTGCAGTGCATTGCGGTGGACAGCACGGCAAATCACTGCAGTGTACGGCGAATCAGTACAGTGCAGTGCATTTCGGTGCAGTGCACGGTGAATCAGTGCAGTGCAGTGCAGTGCATTGCGGTGCATTGCACGACGAACCAGTGCATTACGGTGCATTGCACGGCGAATCAGTGCAGTGCATTGTGATACAGTGCACGGCGAATTAGTGTAGTGCATTGCGATACAGTGCACGGCGAATTAGTGCAGTGCAGTGCATTGTGGTACAGTGCACGGTGAATTAGTGCAGTGCAGTGCACGGCTAGTCAGTTCACAGTGCTTTCATAGTGGCACGGCAGCGAACATAATTTTTAAAATTAATTCAAGGCAATGGGCGGGTCAAACATGTTAAAAGTTAAAAAAAGAATAAAATATGACATCAAAATTATAGAGGGATGTATACAATTGATATAAAAATAAAAATACCAAAATGAGAATGCATAATTTGAAAATGACAAATTTATTCGAACATGGGTAAAATATTCCAGGAAATCTAGAATTATTCAATTAGAAACAAATGAACCAACCCTTTGAAGAAAAAATTGAACGCGTTATGAAGAGTCGTGCAAGTAAAAAATTTCTAAAAATATTTTTATTAAATTATGCATTTTTCTACGATTGCAAACTACGTTGCCTTATTTAGGGGAGGGGGGGTTTCATGAATGTCTTCGCTGGGCCACGTGGGGGGGGGGGGGCAGAGCTTATATCACGTGCCTTTTTTTTAGGGAGCTGCTGTTGGAAAAAAAAAATTTTTACTATAAAATTTCAATGACGCGCCACGAGTTCAATAAATAATCTGATCAGCTATCCCTCAAGCTCTAAGCCTCCAAAACCCTGGGCGCTGAGTTCAATAAATAGACTGGTCAATTATCCCCCAAGCTCTAAACCTCCAAAACCCTGGGCGCCAGAGCTCAACTAAAAAACGTATCACCTATCCCCCAAGCTCTAAGCCCCCAAAACCCTGGGCGCCAAGTTCAATAAATAGACTGGTCAATTATCCCCCAAGCTCTAAACCTCCAAAACCCTGGGCGCCAGAGTTCAACTAAAAAACTGATCAGCTATCCCCCAAGCTCTAAGCCCCCAAAACCCTGGGCGTCGAGTTCAATAAACAAACTGATCAGCTATCCCCCAAGCTGTAAATCCCCAAATACCCTGGGCGCCCGAATTCAATAAAAAAACTGATCAGCTATCCCCCAAGCTGTAAACTCCCAAATACCCTGGGCGTCAAGTTCAACATAAAAACTAATCAGCTATCCCCCAAGCTCTAAGCCCCTAAAACCCTGGGCATCAAGTTCAATAAACAAACTGATCAGCTATCCCCCAAGCTGTAAATCCCCAAATGCCCTGGGCGCCCGAATTCAATAAATAAACTGATCAGCTATCCCCCAAGCTGTAAACTCCCAAATACCCTGAGCGCCCGAGTTCAATAAAAAAACTGATCAGCTATCCCCCAAGCTGTAAACCCCCAAATACCCTGGGCGCCCGAGTTCAATAAAAAAAAACTGATCAGCTATGCCCCAAGCTGTAAACCCCCAAATACCCTGGGTGTCAAGTTCAACATAAAAACTTATCAGCTATCCCCCAAGCTCTAAGCCCCCAAAGTCCTGGGTGACGTGTTCGATAAATGATCGATCGGAAATTCCCCAAGCTCTAAGCCTCCAAAACTCTGGGCGCCCGAGTTTGATAAAAAATCAGTCTATTACCCCTCAAGCCTTAAACCCCCCAAACCCTGGGCGCCGAGTTCGATAAACTTGGAATGACTGATCGATCATTTTTCTCGAGCCAAAGACATCGTAGGAGATTTGAATAAACAAAAGTAAGATATCTAGAATTTAAAACGTTTTTTTTTTTTCAATTAAAATACTAAAAAAATTAATTATTGAATTCCGAATGATTGAAAATTTCAATTTTACTTATCAGAAAAGCATGTATCATGCGTGCATACATTCCATAAAATTCATTTAAGTTAAGCTGAAAAATTTTGAAACATCCCATTCCTATGCGTCTTGGTGCAGCGCACGTCAAACCAGTACATTGCGGTTCATTGCACGGCGAATCAGTGCAGTGCAGTGCATTGCGGTGGACAGCACGGCAAATCACTGCAGTGTACGGCGAATCAGTACAGTGCAGTGCATTTCGGTGCAGTGCACGGTGAATCAGTGCAGTGCAGTGCAGTGCATTGCGGTGCATTGCACGACGAACCAGTGCATTACGGTGCATTGCACGGCGAATCAGTGCAGTGCATTGTGATACAGTGCACGGCGAATTAGTGTAGTGCATTGCGATACAGTGCACGGCGAATTAGTGCAGTGCAGTGCATTGTGGTACAGTGCACGGTGAATTAGTGCAGTGCAGTGCACGGCTAGTCAGTTCACAGTGCTTTCACAGTGGCACGGCAGCGAACACCATTTTTAAAATTAATTCAAGGCAATGGGCGGGTCAAACATGTTAAAAGTTAAAAAAAGAATAAAATATGACATCAAAATTATAGAGGGATGTATACAATTGATATAAAAATAAAAATACCAAAATGAGAATGCATAATTTGAAAATGACAAATTTATTCGAACATGGGTAAAATATTCCAGGAAATCTAGAATTATTCAATTAGAAACAAATGAACCAACCCTTTGAAGAAAAAATTGAACGCGTTATGAAGAGTCGTGCAAGTAAAAAATTTCTAAAAATATTTTTATTAAACTATGCATTTTTCTGCGATTGCAAACTACGTTGCCTTATTTAGGGGAGGGGGGGTTTCATGAATGTCTTCGCTGGGCCACGTGGGGGGGGGGGCAGAGCTTATATCACGTGCCTTTTTTTTAGGGAGCTGCTGTTGGAAAAAAAAATTTTTTACTATAAAATTTCAATGACGCGCCACGAGTTCAATAAATAATCTGATCAGCTATCCCTCAAGCTCTAAGCCTCCAAAACCCTGGGCGCTGAGTTCAATAAATAGACTGGTCAATTATCCCCCAAGCTCTAAACCTCCAAAACCCTGGGCGCCAGAGCTCAACTAAAAAACGTATCACCTATCCCCCAAGCTCTAAGCCCCCAAAACCCTGGGCGACAAGTTCAATAAATAGACTGGTCAATTATCCCCCAAGCTCTAAACCTCCAAAACCCTGGTCGCCAGAGTTCAACTAAAAAACTGATCAGCTATCCCCCAAGCTCTAAGCCCCCAAAACCCTGGGCGTCGAGTTCAATAAACAAACTGATCAGCTATCCCCCAAGCTGTAAATCCCCAAATACCCTGGGCGCCCGAATTCAATAAAAAAACTGATCAGCTATCCCCCAAGCTCTAAGCCCCCAAAGTCCTGGGTGACGTGTTCGATAAATGATCGATCGGAAATTCCCCAAGCTCTAAGCCTCCAAAACTCTGGGCGCCCGAGTTTGATAAAAAATCAGTCTATTACCCCTCAAGCCTTAAACCCCCCAAACCCTGGGCGCCGAGTTCGATAAACTTGGAATGACTGATCGATCATTTTTCTCGAGCCAAAGACATCGTAGGAGATTTGAATAAACAAAAGTAAGATATCTAGAATTTAAAACGTTTTTTTTTTTTCAATTAAAATACTAAAAAAATTAATTATTGAATTCCGAATGATTGAAAATTTCAATTTTACTTATCAGAAAAGCATGTATCATGCGTGCATACATTCCATAAAATTCATTTAAGTTAAGCTGAAAAATTTTGAAACATCCCATTCCTATGCGTCTTGGTGCAGCGCACGTCAAACCAGTACATTGCGGTTCATTGCACGGCGAATCAGTGCAGTGCAGTGCATTGCGGTGGACAGCACGGCAAATCACTGCAGTGTACGGCGAATCAGTACAGTGCAGTGCATTTCGGTGCAGTGCACGGTGAATCAGTGCAGTGCAGTGCAGTGCATTGCGGTGCATTGCACGACGAACCAGTGCATTACGGTGCATTGCACGGCGAATCAGTGCAGTGCATTGTGATACAGTGCACGGCGAATTAGTGTAGTGCATTGCGATACAGTGCACGGCGAATTAGTGCAGTGCAGTGCATTGTGGTACAGTGCACGGTGAATTAGTGCAGTGCAGTGCACGGCTAGTCAGTTCACAGTGCTTTCACAGTGGCACGGCAGCGAACATAATTTTTAAAATTAATTCAAGGCAATGGGCGGGTCAAACATGTTAAAAGTTAAAAAAAGAATAAAATATGACATCAAAATTATAGAGGGATGTATACAATTGATATAAAAATAAAAATACCAAAATGAGAATGCATAATTTGAAAATGACAAATTTATTCGAACATGGGTAAAATATTCCAGGAAATCTAGAATTATTCAATTAGAAACAAATGAACCAACCCTTTGAAGAAAAAATTGAACGGGTTATGAAGAGTCGTGCAAGTAAAAAATTTCTAAAAATATTTTTATTAAATTATGCATTTTTCTACGATTGCAAACTACGTTGCCTTATTTAGGGGAGGGGGGGTTTCATGAATGTCTTCGCTGGGCCACGTGGGGGGGGGGGGCAGAGCTTATATCACGTGCCTTTTTTTTAGGGAGCTGCTGTTGGAAAAAAAAAATTTTTACTATAAAATTTCAATGACGCGCCACGAGTTCAATAAATAATCTGATCAGCTATCCCTCAAGCTCTAAGCCTCCAAAACCCTGGGCGCTGAGTTCAATAAATAGACTGGTCAATTATCCCCCAAGCTCTAAACCTCCAAAACCCTGGGCGCCAGAGCTCAACTAAAAAACGTATCACCTATCCCCCAAGCTCTAAGCCCCCAAAACCCTGGGCGACAAGTTCAATAAATAGACTGGTCAATTATCCCCCAAGCTCTAAACCTCCAAAACCCTGGTCGCCAGAGTTCAACTAAAAAACTGATCAGCTATCCCCCAAGCTCTAAGCCCCCAAAACCCTGGGCGTCGAGTTCAATAAACAAACTGATCAGCTATCCCCCAAGCTGTAAATCCCCAAATACCCTGGGCGCCCGAATTCAATAAAAAAACTGATCAGATATCCCCCAAGCTGTAAACTCCCAAATACCCTGGGCGTCAAGTTCAACATAAAAACTAATCAGCTATCCCCCAAGCTCTAAGCCCCTCAAACCCTGGGCATCAAGTTCAATTAACAAACTGATCAGCTATCCCCCAAGCTGTAAACTCCCAAATACCCTGAGCGCCCGAGTTCAATAAAAAAACTGATCAGCTATCCCCCAAGCTGTAAACCCCTAAATACCCTGGGCGCCCGAGTTCAATAAAAAAACTGATCAGCCATGCCCCAAGCTGTAAACCCCCAAATACCCTGGGCGCCCGAGTTCAATAAAAAAAAACTGATCAGCTATGCCCCAAGCTGTAAACCCCCAAATACCCTGGGCGTCAAGTTCAACATAAAAACTTATCAGCTATCCCCCAAGCTCTAAGCCCCCAAAGTCCTGGGTGACGTGTTCGATAAATGATCGATCGGAAATTCCCCAAGCTCTAAGCCTCCAAAACTCTGGGCGCCCGAGTTTGATAAAAAATCAGTCTATTACCCCTCAAGCCTTAAACCCCCCAAACCCTGGGCGCCGAGTTCGATAAACTTGGAATGACTGATCGATCATTTTTCTCGAGCCAAAGACATCGTAGGAGATTTGAATAAACAAAAGTAAGATATCTAGAATTTAAAACGTTTTTTTTTTTTCAATTAAAATACTAAAAAAATTAATTATTGAATTCCGAATGATTGAAAATTTCAATTTTACTTATCAGAAAAGCATGTATCATGCGTGCATACATTCCATAAAATTCATTTAAGTTAAGCTGAAAAATTTTGAAACATCCCATTCCTATGCGTCTTGGTGCAGCGCACGTCAAACCAGTACATTGCGGTTCATTGCACGGCGAATCAGTGCAGTGCAGTGCATTGCGGTGGACAGCACGGCAAATCACTGCAGTGTACGGCGAATCAGTACAGTGCAGTGCATTTCGGTGCAGTGCACGGTGAATCAGTGCAGTGCAGTGCAGTGCATTGCGGTGCATTGCACGATGAACCAGTGCATTACGGTGCATTGCACGGCGAATCAGTGCAGTGCATTGTGATACAGTGCACGGCGAATTAGTGTAGTGCATTGCGATACAGTGCACGGCGAATTAGTGCAGTGCAGTGCATTGTGGTACAGTGCACGGTGAATTAGTGCAGTGCAGTGCACGGCTAGTCAGTTCACAGTGCTTTCACAGTGGCACGGCAGCGAACATAATTTTTAAAATTAATTCAAGGCAATGGGCGGGTCAAACATGTTAAAAGTTAAAAAAAGAATAAAATATGACATCAAAATTATAGAGGGATGTATACAATTGATATAAAAATAAAAATACCAAAATGAGAATGCATAATTTGAAAATGACAAATTTATTCGAACATGGGTAAAATATTCCAGGAAATCTAGAATTATTCAATTAGAAACAAATGAACCAACCCTTTGAAGAAAAAATTGAACGCGTTATGAAGAGTCGTGCAAGTAAAAAATTTCTAAAAATATTTTTATTAAATTATGCATTTTTCTACGATTGCAAACTACGTTGCCTTATTTAGGGGAGGGGGGGTTTCATGAATGTCTTCGCTGGGCCACGTGGGGGGGGGGGGGGCAGAGCTTATATCACGTGCCTTTTTTTTAGGGAGCTGCTGTTGGAAAAAAAAAATTTTTACTATAAAATTTCAATGACGCGCCACGAGTTCAATAAATAATCTGATCAGCTATCCCTCAAGCTTTAAGCCTCCAAAACCCTGGGCGCTGAGTTCAATAAATAGACTGGTCAATTATCCCCCAAGCTCTAAACCTCCAAAACCCTGGGCGCCAGAGCTCAACTAAAAAACGTATCACCTATCCCCCAAGCTCTAAGCCCCCAAAACCCTGGGCGCCAAGTTCAATAAATAGACTGGTCAATTATCCCCCAAGCTCTAAACCTCCAAAACCCTGGGCGCCAGAGTTCAACTAAAAAACTGATCAGCTATCCCCCAAGCTCTAAGCCCCCAAAACCCTGGGCGTCGAGTTCAATAAACAAACTGATCAGCTATCCCCCAAGCTGTAAATCCCCAAATACCCTGGGCGCCCGAATTCAATAAAAAAACTGATCAGCTATCCCCCAAGCTGTAAACTCCCAAATACCCTGGGCGTCAAGTTCAACATAAAAACTAATCAGCTATCCCCCAAGCTCTAAGCCCCTAAAACCCTGGGCATCAAGTTCAATAAACAAACTGATCAGCTATCCCCCAAGCTGTAAATCCCCAAATGCCCTGGGCGCCCGAATTCAATAAATAAACTGATCAGCTATCCCCCAAGCTGTAAACTCCCAAATACCCTGAGCGCCCGAGTTCAATAAAAAAACTGATCAGCTATCCCCCAAGCTGTAAACCCCCAAATACCCTGGGCGCCCGAGTTCAATAAAAAAAAACTGATCAGCTATGCCCCAAGCTGTAAACTCCCAAATACCCTGGGCGCCCGAGTTCAATAAACAAACTGATCAGCTATCCCCCAAGCTGTAAATCCCCAAATACCCTGGGCGTCAAGTTCAACATAAAAACTTATCAGCTATCCCCCAAGCTCTAAGCCCCCAAAGTCCTGGGTGACGTGTTCGATAAATGATCGATCGGAAATTCCCCAAGCTCTAAGCCTCCAAAACTCTGGGCGCCCGAGTTTGATAAAAAATCAGTCTATTACCCCTCAAGCCTTAAACCCCCCAAACCCTGGGCGCCGAGTTCGATAAACTTGGAATGACTGATCGATCATTTTTCTCGAGCCAAAGACATCCTAGGAGATTTGAATAAACAAAAGTAAGATATCTAGAATTTAAAACGTTTTTTTTTTTTCAATTAAAATACTAAAAAAATTAATTATTGAATTCCGAATGATTGAAAATTTCAATTTTACTTATCAGAAAAGCATGTATCATGCGTGCATACATTCCATAAAATTCATTTAAGTTAAGCTGAAAAATTTTGAAACATCCCATTCCTATGCGTCTTGGTGCAGCGCACGTCAAACCAGTACATTGCGGTTCATTGCACGGCGAATCAGTGCAGTGCAGTGCATTGCGGTGGACAGCACGGCAAATCACTGCAGTGTACGGCGAATCAGTACAGTGCAGTGCATTTCGGTGCAGTGCACGGTGAATCAGTGCAGTGCAGTGCAGTGCATTGCGGTGCATTGCACGATGAACCAGTGCATTACGGTGCATTGCACGGCGAATCAGTGCAGTGCATTGTGATACAGTGCACGGCGAATTAGTGTAGTGCATTGCGATACAGTGCACGGCGAATTAGTGCAGTGCAGTGCATTGTGGTACAGTGCACGGTGAATTAGTGCAGTGCAGTGCACGGCTAGTCAGTTCACAGTGCTTTCACAGTGGCACGGCAGCGAACACCATTTTTAAAATTAATTCAAGGCAATGGGCGGGTCAAACATGTTAAAAGTTAAAAAAAGAATAAAATATGTTATCAAAATTATAGAGGGATGTATACAATTGATATAAAAATAAAAATACCAAAATGAGAATGCATAATTTGAAAATGACAAATTTATTCGAACATGGGTAAAATATTCCAGGAAATCTAGAATTATTCAATTAGAAACAAATGAACTAACCCTTTGAAGAAAAAATTGAACGCGTTATGAAGAGTCGTGCAAGTAAAAAATTTCTAAAAATATTTTTATTAAATTATGCATTTTTCTGCGATTGCAAACTACGTTGCCTTATTTAGGGGAGGAGGGGGTTTCATGAATGTCTTCGCTGGGCCACGTGGGGGGGGGGGGCAGAGCTTATATCACGTGCCTTTTTTTTAGGGAGCTGCTGTTGGAAAAAAAAAATTTTTACTATAAAATTTCAATGACGCGCCACGAGTTCAATAAATAATCTGATCAGCTATCCCTGAAGCTCTAAGCCTCCAAAACCCTGGGCGCTGAGTTCAATAAATAGACTGGTCAATTATCCCCCAAGCTCTAAACCTCCAAAACCCTGGGCGCCAGAGCTCAACTAAAAAACGTATCACCTATCCCCCAAGCTCTAAGCCCCCAAAACCCTGGGCGCCAAGTTCAATAAATAGACTGGTCAATTATCCCCCAAGCTCTTAACCTCCAAAACCCTGGGCGCCAGAGCTCAACTAAAAAACGTATCACCTATCCCCCAAGCTCTAAGCCCCCAAAACCCTGGGCGCCAAGTTCAATAAATAATCTGATTAGCTATCCCCCAAGCTCTAAGCCCCCAAAACCCTGGGCGCCGAGTTCAATAAATAGACTGGTCAATAATCCCCCAAGCTCTAAGCCTTCAAAACCCTGGGCGTTAAGTCAATAAATAGACTGGTTTATTATCCCCCAAGCCTTGAATTTCCAAAACGATGGAAGCTAGAGTTCAATAAAAAAACTGATCAGTTCCCCTTGAAGCTCTAAACCTCCTCAAACTCTGGTTACCGAGTGAAAATATTTCAAAATGATACAAAATCAGTATAAAATAAAAAAAATAAATGACCATTAAACAAACAAAAATTTTTGCGCTTTTCTCGAAAAGTGTCTCATTCGTAGAAACATTCAATTTATAGTTAAAAAAAAATAGAAATTTGTTAATAATGTTGCAAACAAAGAGTTAAACAATAAGTAAAAACTTACAGCGTTTTCTAGTGAACCACGTCATTTTGGAATTAAAAATTTCAGATTTAAAACTTTATGATATAATAGCACCAGTGCGTCGTAATTAGGTATTGTTATAAATTATTCATTTCATGCTTAAGTTAACTAAAATGCAGTCATATTTTTGGAATAATTCAACTCGGGCTCCCAAGGTTTTTGGGGGTTTAGAGCTTGGGGGATAGCTCATCAGCTCTTTTGTTGAACTCGGGCGCCCAGGGTTTCAGAGGTCTAGAGCTTGGAGGATGGCTAATCAGTTTTTTTGTTGATCTCGGGCGCCCAGGGTATTTGGGGGTATAGAGCTTGAGGAATAGCTGATCAGTTTTTTTGTTGAACTCGACGTTTAGGGTTTTGGGGGCTTAGAGCTTGGGGGATAGCTGATCAGTTTTTTTGTTGAACTCGGGCGCCCAGGGTATTTAGGGGTTTAGAGTTTGGGGGTTGGCTGATAAGTTTATTTATTGAACTCGACGCCCAGGGTTTTGGGGATTTAGAGCTTGGGGGATAGCTGATCAGTTTTTTTATTGAACTCGGGCGCCCAGGATTTTGGGGGCTTAGAGCTTGGGGGATAGCTGATAAGTTTTTTTGTTGAACTCGACGCCCAGGTTGTTTGGGGGTTTAGAGCTTGAGGGATAGCTGATCAATCATTTATTGAACTCAGCGCTCAGTGTTTTTGGGGTTTAAAGCTTGGTGAATACTAGATTGATTATTCTTTGATCCCAGCGCGACTTTTGGTTCTGGATTTCCAGACCGGAAATTTTTCGGCTCTAGATGCATCTATACCCACTATATGGGAAATAACGCCCCTGAGTCATGGTGATATTCACGGAAGACATAGACTAGATTGAACTTATTTCTGAATTAAAGTTTGTGATCTCATTACAATTATTTATAATTAGTTGAAATAAGCTTTTCCTTCAAAAAATGTAAGTAAATGTTAGATATAATATTATAAATAAAATAATGTAAGTATCATTATCAAAAGTTTTTAATTCTATAAGAAACAGTAAAAATTTTTTGAGAAAAAAATCTACGTTCTACTGGGGGGGGGGGTCGACGAAAAAACTTCATTGAGTCACATGGGGGTAGGGGGGGGGTCGAAATACTCCTAAAATTAGGCTATGAAGTTTGTGTACGCTCCTTATCAGTTAAGTAAAAAAAAAAAATTAGTAGAGATCGTGGTAGAGATAGAGATATTTATTTTTTTAATAACACAGCATTTTTTATTATTATTTTGATAATAATAATATACACTTTCATTATACACTGTTATATAGTAACTATCTCACACATTTTATTTTCTCATTTCAAATATGCACGATTGAAGCACTAATAATAAAAGCATCAATTTTTTCTCCATAAGCAACAATAACACAATGATCGAACTGACGAAGTTCATCAAAGGTCAGATTTATTTTATTTTAATAATGAAAAAAAAAAAAAAAAAAACATGTCTTTTGTCGAGGCATCAGCACGAGTGCAGACAGACTGCAGACTGCATACTGCCTGTGCATCGCGTCTCAACAACCTATCGACAAATCTCGATCTCGAAGAAACTCGAAAAATCGAACTCGCAGCTCGATCGAGCCAAAGGGCTGAGTACGGAAATCCTAAAAAAAGCTGAAACTCCTGAAACAGCGCATGATAAAAAGAAAAAGGTAATAACTTTTTAAGCAGCAATCATTTCGGGACAATTTTTTTTATTGTTCCACAGTTTATTGGCTATTTATAGCACATGAAAGATATGAAAAAAATTCGTTTATTATGGTTTTCATCTCACGGACTAACCTTGAAAAGCAGAAATCAAAGTATATAAAGCGTACGCTTTTTCACGGTCGTTTTTTAAACCTCTCGCCGTTCAACCGCTACCGTGGTTTAGGATCTGAAAAACAAAATCTCGAAAATTTACGACTTCAAAAAAAAATTGAGAACGCAAAATTAATACTTTGGAAAAATTTTGTACTTTGTGTGGGCCGCTGCATCAGCACTGGTTCCCACAGACTAAAAATGCAACTCCGCAAAGTGCACGATAAATTTGTGCAAGATTGTACACCTTAATCTGAATACTGTTCATTGCAGTGCGATAAATGATGAAATAGTCCAAAACAGTGTACCCCAATTCGTAATACTGTGCATTATTACGGTTCTTCCCGAAACAGTGAACTTTCATCGCGATGTTTAGGTTTAGTTTATTACAAAACGAAATGATGAAATGCCGTGCAGAACATGCCCAAACCTGGCATACAGTGCGGGGCAGTGCATGACTATTAATGTCATTCAAGCAAAATGATGCAAGAGTTGGCCTTGCTGGTGTAGCGCATGACAAACGCTGCACTGCAAAGAAAATCGAATTAATGGAACTTTTGGAAAATGATATATTGCAACGCCAAAACGGTTTTATGCGCTGCTAATAAATATATTCCTATTTTATCAAGCGTAACAATGCAAAATAAACTCAATTCATTTAGTACGTGGTGATGTTAAGCTAAATTAAATGATATTTTACAAAAAATAAAATAAAATAAACATGGCACGTGTCTTATTTATATAAGTATGATTTTTTGGTATGGTTAGATTGAGTAAAATCAATTTTTTTCCAGTTTTTTTTTTTTTTTTTTCTAATGTTGAATATTGCAGCTTACTTAGTAAACAGGTGGTAGGTTGTTTTTGTTTTTTAATTATTGTTTCTTATAATAGAAATCTTTGCAAATTTTCTAAGTTGCTTCGTCATGCAGAATTAGTTCTTCTTCTATTGCACAACTTATAGAACAAACTGTACAATTGTTTGGGATGGTAACGAGTAATCAATTTTGAACTTCGATATGTGTACGCTCCCATAGTAATAATAAAAATTCATTTTTTTTTATATACATTATTATTCATAATAATGATAATAATGATTTATAACTGCTAACTTTTAATTTTTTTAATAAAAGTTAATGACCCAAGTTTTTTTTTTTTTTTTAGTGTATGTTCATGCTGAAATTTTTTATAAAAGTTGATGAAAGTGAGGTAGATGAAAATGAAAACACTACTTTTCAAATAAGTTATTTAGTGGGTTTATCATTTTTGTATAATTTGTTATGTATTAGTTTATTAATAAGATATAATCTAGTTTTTATATTTATTTATTTTAATTTTAATAATATAATATTACATAATATAAATATATGCATAGCTTAAGATATAGAGTTATTTATAATTTGAGACATCTTTATGATTATTATTTATTATATGTATAAGGAGATATGACTCCAGACCCGATTTACGGTAAAAATTAAGAGGTATGATTTTACTTACGAAGTGGCCAGCTTCGGAGTCCCGCAGCTTTACTGACCAAAAGACTGAAGCTGGCCTCATTTCGTGTTTACTTATAGCATAAAAATGCTTAGTTAACGAAATGTGTCTTTCATGACACAATATCTTATAATTACAAAATGTGTCTTCGTGACACAACACCTCCCCCCTTTAGATGTTTATCTCCACGTTTTTGTTTTGTTTTGGTTTTTGTTTTTATTTTTACTATTATTATTATTATTATTATTTTTTTTTTTATTTTTTTTTCTTTGTTTGTTTGTTTTTTTTGTTTTTTTTTTTTTTATTACATAGCATCCTCTTCTTTAAGTGTTCATTTTAACTATACTATTGTTATCGCTTTCTTGTTAGTTTTTTATAAAATGTGTGGATAAAATAAGTAATAACAAAGTAATCTGTGAGTTTTACAGCTTAAGTTTATAAATAGTATATAAATTTTAAAAATTAAATAACGTATTGTTAGTGGTATTATAACATAGATACATAGGTTTCCTTCCCTGATAAAAAGATTTTTTGCAAAACTCTAAGGAAGAAGTCAATCAGAGAAAAAGAAGAAAAAATTATAAACTAAATAAACCGTAATTTTCATTCTTAATTTTTTCTACGGAAGGTGTCTCTTGTTTGATTTTAGTTTTATTTTAGTTAGGAAGTGTGGATGGTAATGGTGGAGGAATTTTAGGTGTGATCTTAATAGGATCTACTTTTATTTCTTGCAGTTCCAAGTGTTCTGCCATCTCTTTAGTTCTTGTTTGCCCAGGATTATAAAGAAATGCGTGATTGAACTTGACACTGCAGCTAGAAGATGTAAACCACAGCCGTATAATTGTTGTAATAGATAGGCGTTTATTATAGTATCTATAGTTATTTTTATTAGATGTAGCAAGAAAATTATCATAATTATTGCAGATGAAATTGATCCACCTTTAATTAAATTGTCGATAATACTTGACCACAGATCTGCCAAGATTCCTTTTATAGTCGTACTCGTAAACAATTTACTTATGGATTCTTCGTTATAATTGTGTTCTCCAGCCATTTGCCTTGTTAAAATATTGAGTAAGGCTGGTTGTTCCATAGGAAATGTGATCTGTTGTTGAGCTCGTTGAAGCTGAGATGATGAGTATACCCCGGACGTGGCCAGAGCTTCTATCAATTTATAATTCCAATGAATTTTTGTTGATGGTTGAAATATGTGTGGAGTTTGTACGTCATAAGTTGGATATGGATCTAGTTTGATCCATTTGTCTCCTATTTTATAGTATCTTGGTAAGATTTAATTACAGGTGACTTGTTTGCCTGTCTTAATAAGAATGTGTGTTTTTGGTGTTAAAAACCACGTCTCGTTATGTAATGTCACTGGAAGTTGTTCATAACATTCTTCCATGTGCTTTATTTTTACAGGTCTTGGCGTACATTTTATAAAATGCACAGCTTCACCCGCTATCAAGGAAGTGTATCCCGGTTGTTTCATTACTGTGTATGCAAATTCATCTGGCGATAAAGTAGCAAGGGCTAGGGAGTTTTGAATTGTTTCTCTCTCAAGATTATACTTTTCCGTAATTAAATTTATATATAAGTCATTTAATTCTATCCTTAGATGTTTTTCTACATAAATGAACTTAGAATTAATATATGTAAAAATATCTAGATTTATAGTATTCTCTTTGACAATATCGTTATCATAATACAAATTATTAAGTCCTAGTTGTGATTCGAAAATTAGTAGTTTAGGATGTTCAGTTGTAATAAATTCTATTGCATTGAGTTATCGCGCCTTTTGAGGATAAGGCAAAAGTTATATCATTAGAATTTACCGCATGAGTAATCTGATGATCAATGTCGTTTGTAAATTTAGTAGCTATTCCCTTATATAATATATCAAAAGAATTTTTAAAACATTCGTTTACAGGTAGAATATCCCAAAAAGTATGTCCGTATTCTAAATCTATACAGTGTTTATTTGAAAATGTACATATTGTACCCGTACGTAATCTAATTTTATCTGTATCAAGACTTACTTTAGCTATAGTTTGTATGAGTAAGATTTGTATGGCGCCATGTACAAAAACCTTTGTATATGTGTTGAATTTGTCTGCATATGATGCTCCGGAACAGGATTTGTCTGCTGCACTACCCGCGAAGTCCACTCCAACTGTCCTTGGTGTTGCGTTGACTTTGATATCGGCTATGATATGTGTATCGTCGTATTTAAAAATGCCTGTGTCATGTAGTAGTTTGCATTTTTCCTGAGATAATTCGTAAAGGTACTCTTGTTCACCGTTCTCCACAGGTAATAGATGTCCAAAAATGCCGCAGCTATTAACTGTGCGATGGATGATTATTTTGCAGTGAATCGTATTCACTTCTCGAAATTCCGCAAGTTGTACCAGCTCGATTGTAATATTTGTCGAATTTGGTCTTATTTCATGGAAGTCGCATTCGCCCGTGTCCAATAATGAGAACGTTGTGATGTTTGGTGTGGTAGAGCCACACTCATATCCAATAATTTGTGCGTATGATTGTATGATTAATGAGAATGTGATTAGTATGAAATGCATGTTATTTTGTTTGCTTTCTCTTTCTCTTTTTTTTATTTTTTATTTTTTATTTATTTATTTTTTTATTTGTTCCTATAACAAAAATTAAATTAGTTTCTTCTCATGTAAAAATAATTTGTTAGGATGAACTTGTTTTTGCTTTCCTTTGTATAAAAATATAATATCACCTTTATCCGTAATATTTTTTATTTCAAATGGACCTAAATTTTGGTCTTTCTCTAGTTTTCCTGGCTTTGGCTGCTTTTGCCAGTACACTTTGTCGCCTACTTCGAAATTTACTGGATTAGCAGTTTTGTCATAGTATTTCTTTGCTTTATGTTTAGATATAATTAGATTTTCTCTTGCCAAATTGGCTATATTTTTCATGTTATTTAGTAATTTTTCGAAATAGTCATTAAATGTTGGCAATTGTTCTGACTATTTTAAAGGTTCACTAGATGGTAATCTAGGTATATATGCAAAAACAACTTCATATGGTGTAAATTTATGAGAAGAGTTAACTGAACAATTTAGATTTAATTGAGCAAGTTCAAGAAACTGATCCCATTCTATATTTTTATTTGAAAAATTTCTTAAAAAGGTTATTAATGATGCGTGTTGTCTTTCTAGCGACCCATTAACCCATGGTGAAAAACTTGTGGTTTCTATCTTTTTTATTTTGAATCTACGTGACAGTGCCTTCATTAATTTCGAACAAAATTTTTGTCCTCTATCTGATAAAACAATTTTGGGACTGGCAAAAATACAAATAAATTTTTTTAAAAATGCTTCAGCAATTTTCTCTGCTGTCTGATCTTTAAGTGGAGTTACTATTAAGAATTTTGACAAATTGTCTTGGATAGTTAAAATATATTTATTGTCTTTCTTTGTTACATTAAGTGGGCCAACAACATCCATGGCAATTTTATCAAATGTTCTCAAAGGGGTGTCTGTTATGACTAATGGTTGTTTCGTTTTTCTAAGTTTAATTTTATTTTTCTGACAGTCATCACAATTTTTGATTCTTTTTTGTATGTCTCTTTTAAGATTTTCCCAATAGTTATTATTTTTAATTTTCAAGTAAGTTCTATGCACGCTTGCATGTCCTCCTATAAGACTTGTGTGCATTTCATTAAATGTTGTATCTCTATGGTTACTTCCGATTTATTTTATTGTATTTAAACAAATTATAACTTTTACTTGTGATTTTTCAAAAATGTCTCTTAATATTTGTTCTATTTCCTCCCATTTAACGTTTATAATTTCAATATTTTTTGAAATACTTATTGTTGCGATATTTTTTTGAATCATTATGTTTTTCAGTAATTTTAGTGATAGTGATATATCATTTAATATTAAATCTTTCGATTTTGCAGTGTCTAGACATATGCTAAACAGTTTTTTATTTTTAATTTTTAGGATTTCAATCTCTCTCGGTTGTATTTCACTGTCGATCAGAAAGTTATTTGATTTTACGATTTCATATGTTTTAGAGTCCTGTGGTATTTTACTTTTTATCATGAAGTACATTATATTATCTTGTCTTAGATTTATTGTATCTTTTACTTTTACAATATTTTCAGTTAGGTTTTTATTTATTGTATCGTTACATTTCTTTTTATTTATTTTTTGTCTATTTATTTTTCGAGAATTTCTTTCTTCCGATTTTGCATAAATGTCTTTATTCACGAGTCAGGTACACAGGTGGTTTAGGTCAGACTTTTGGTCAGCCACGGAAAATGGCGAGTAAGGGAAATAATTATAATATCAGGTGTTTTAAAGAAATTCAATAGAATGCATGCATGTATACCTATACATACACGCACGTAATATACATATGGTCAGTCGTCACGCGTAAGAGGGGCGTAACTCTGCCGCGCGGGGTCAAAGGGGTAAATTAAAATGAATTTTAAAGGTAAGAAAATGGAATAGATCCTTGGTCGTACGTCTTGTGCTTATTCAGTTAGCTCGGCGCTCAGAAGTAGAGAATGGAGTTAAACGCTGATAAGTGGACAGCGGCACAAAAAAGAGACAGCTTAGAGCTACTACGGCTCCGCGATAGGGACTGCACGGTGAGGGGAATACGAACGAGGAGAGAATGAAGTGAAACGGCAATTACTTGCGCGCACTTCTTCTCTCGGTCACTTGGGTCTGCTCAATTTAATGTCTCCGCCTTTAAATGTATTTTCTTTCTCTGTAAAATCGAAAATTCGAAATAGCTGAGGGGAAAAATTTTCTTTAAAAAAGATTGTAAAATTGCAATTTTGAAGATTTAAAAAAAATAAAGATTGAAAAGTTTGGAACAATTAAATTTGAAAATTTTTACTTCTAACACTGAAATTTTACTACTAAAATTGAAGCCCTTTCGAAGAGTTAAACTCTTGAGAATTTAACAAATCAAAATTGGGAAAAGAAGAGAAAAATTTGAAAAACTGAAATTAACACGCAAAATTGGAACTCTTGAAAGTTAATAAAATAACAATAAGAAAAAGAATACATAAAAGAGAAAATATTCAAGCCATTTAGTAAAATTATACTTATATATGTTATACTAATGCCTTTAATATTTTCTCTAAAATGAACTCTTGAAAGTAGTAAAATCAAAATAATATTGAACGGACGAGTTTTATGCAAACTAACAAAAAGTATTCTTGACAAACAATTTTTTTTTCTTGAAAAGGAAATTGACAATTTATGAAATTTATTTGTCATTCGATGTTGATGAAAATTATTCATTGATCTCGACGCGGAGCCATTTTGTATTTACAATTGTTCAATATTAAAAGCTACAAGTTATTTTGCCTTTCCATAAATATTTATGCAAATCCACTTCTGGGAGCAGAGCTTTTCAGAAGCCAAATTTTTTTTCAAAATTTCACGGCACTTCTTCATTTGAACATGCACAAATAAAACTTTTTTTCCAACAATTCAGCTGTAAAATAGAATAAGAATCTTTTTAAAAGGTGGCTCCGCGCCGAGATCAATGAATAATTTTCATCAACATTGAATGACAAATAAATTTCATAAATTGTGGATTTCCTTTTCAAGAAAAAAAAATTGTTTGTTAAGAATACTTTTTGTTAGTTTGCATAAAACTCGTCCGTTCAATATTATTTTGATTTTACTACTTTCAAGAGTTCATTTTAGAGAAAATATTAAAGGCATTAGTATAACATATGTAAGTATAATTTTACTAAATGGCTTGAATATTTTCTCTTTTATGTATTCTTTTTCTTATTGTTAATTTTAACTGATTTCCTTTTCAACAAAAAGAATTGTTTGTCAAGAATACTTTTTGTTAGATCACATAAAACTCGTGCGTTCAATATTATTTTGATTTTACTACTTTCAAGAGTTCATTTTAAAGAAAATATTAGAAGCATTAGTATAATATATGTATAATTTTACTAAATGACTTGAATATTTTCTCTTTTTTGTCTTTTTTTTTTTTATTGTTAATTTTAACTGAATTTTAACTCTGATACCATTTTTAAATGAAAAAACATCTCGCCGTTATTTTTTACTTTTTTAAAAGTAAGTTTTTTTAGATTTTACCTCAGTCGACAGGTCAGTTATATAAGTTACTGCTCTATGTTGCTCTTTAGAATTTTTTAATTCTAGTTTTTCAAAGCATTTGCAAACTTTAATTCATTTCATTAAATTAAACTTTAATCAAATTCAAGTTTTAGAAAAACAAATTTAAGAGTTGTTTAGCAAATACAAAGCTTCATTGGCTTGATAAAAAAAATAGGTATACGCTTAAGCTTTGGTTTAAAATCTAGATGCTGAGAATCAAACTATAATCAGAGTTATAATTAAATCAGAGTTTATGATGAGTTCATGATTCAATAATTTTGAGTTTATGGTTCTACTTCTAGTTGGTCTTGAATTAAGGTCAACAGAAATACCAAACTTTTATCATGAAACCGATAAAATTATAAAATTTAAATACACCTAAATTTGCTTTAAGAATTATCATTGGAATCCAACATCAGGATTGAGGATGGAAGAATAAATTTATTTTCATGTGCTGAAACTATTCATTTAAAATTTTATACTAAATTATACATTATATTTTTTAAATCAATCTAATTGTGACAAGAGATCTTAAAAACTTTTGTTATATTAAGTCATTGCCTCAAAAAGTTCTCAAAGAAGAATGGTTTACGGATAAAAAACCAACAACAATAAGAGAATTCATAACAAGTATTAAAAATTCATTCCCGACAACAGAAAACTACTATTCTTATTATAACGATTTATTAACAATAGCGCAGAAAGAAGACGAAGACGTACGTAACTATACAACGCGGTTGAAAAAATTAGTAAAAAAAATTAAAGAACTAAAAAAATTGACCCCAAACTTAAAGAATACAGAGTATCAAACTTTTGAAACTAAATTAGAAGCTGACGCGCTGAAAAGTTTTGCTGATGGTTTTAAATTTAAAATTAATGTTCAGTTAGACAAGACGGGAGATTTTTCAGCAATATTAAATAATGCACTGATCTTAGAGAAAAAACTAAATTTAATTGAAAATCAAAATAACATACAAGTAAATCATCGTGATAATAATATGATGAAGAAAAATATACCGATCTGTCAAATTTGTACAGAACGCAATCACGAAGCTTTATTTTGTCCATCCGCGGCGTGTATATACCGCAAGTCGCAGAATCATAGATCTTTTGATTGTAATAGTGCAACTAAAAAAATTAAACTACTGTGTAATTTATGCAGTAATTACGGTCATTCAATTAGCGCATGTGAATTTAATAAAATCAGAAGTAAAAATTGTCAATTTTGTCAAATAGCAGGTCACCAAGTAGATCAATGCGAGAACATAAAAGAATTTGAACTTTGTTGGAAATGTTTTAAACACGGACACACTCCGTATTTGTGCCCAAATAAGGAAGAAACGGTTAATGAATGCCCCGAAGTTATTTGTCAAAAATGTAACAAGAAAGGTCATACTATAAAAAATTGTAATATTCAAGAAAATAAAAACAGATATCGTTTCTGTACTTATTGTGAAAATATTGACCATGAACTAAATGACTGCATTCAAGTGAAAACTTTTATAACGCAGCAAAAAAATAAAAACTCAGTAATTTGTCAAATTTGCGATAAATCGGGTCACAACGCTAAAGATTGCTTTATATTTTTAAATATTACTAAAAATAAACAACAAAACACTCAAACTTATACCTATTATAATAAACGGGATCAAAATAGAAATAACGTATCACAAAAAATATGCGAATATTGCAATTATAAAGGTCATGATCTCGATATGTGCACTAAATATAAAGCCTTAAAAAAATTACACAAGTAACAATCCTGAAAATTGCCGACACTGTAACTCTCCGGGACATTCGTTGCGAAATTGCTTAGACCTGCAAAATTTTCGAAAAATTAGCCGGGAATTTTTGCTCAAATTGTAAAAATATCGGGCATACTATTGAAAAATGTAGACGTGCACAATATTCGGTGGAAGCAAATTATTTTTCTACAGACGTAGAATCTAGTGAGAAAATAAACCAATTATTGAACGATAACGCCGAAAATTCCTTAAATGATACTTGTGAAAATTTGATAGAATTAACAGACGTAAAAGACTATACGTGTGAAGAAAATATTATAATACCAACTTACGTAGTAAAGTTGTAAAACCTCTTGAAACATATTCGAGTCGAGAACGTGAATCCGAAAAATACATACGAATTTTTAGTAGACAGCGGTGCTCAATTAAATATAATTAAAAATGATAAAGTTAGACAGACAGATATTGATCCGAGACATCAAATCATGTTATCAGGAATATCGAATAAAATTATGAAAACTGTAGGTACTACAAATATACTTATTAACGGTTTATTTTGAGAATTTCATGTAGCTTCCGATGCATTTAATTTACCATACGATGGTATTTTGGGTATAGAATTACTAACTGAGGGTAAATTAAGATTAGATGAGGGCTATCTAGAAATAAATAATGTAAAATTCGAGCTTTTAATAAATAAGGATAGGATGGTCAACGAAATACAAAATAAAAATTCCATAAATGACACGCAAAACTTGGTCAATGATTCGCTTAGCTTGCAAGTCACTACATCGCATGATCGCGAAAAAATTTTTGAAAATGAAAACGATGAGGTAATGAATGTTTTGAAACTTGATTTTAATACAGATGAGATAAACACGGAAAAAGACACTTGTTTCACAGAAGAGATAAAAAAATTACTAAACACAGTAGCAGAAATCAGCTATAAAAATAATAAGACAGAGCCTAATAATAGTAAACCAAATTTACGCAGAGTGATAGAAACGGAAAATAATATGCAAACATTCGTAGCTCAAATAAACTGTGCCTTAGAGAGTGAAATATGTCAAGAAAATGTCGAAAATAAAGTATTAGACTACCCTTGCTTTTTGAAAATACTTGATAACAATGTAAATTTCAACCCAAATGAAAATGATAGAAAACATCTTAAACACAACATACAAGAAAATAATATGAAATTCGAGATCGATTTTAACGATACTATAGAAATTTACAATGTTAACAATAATAATTACGTCGACAAGAGAGAGAGAGAACTCAAAAAATATTAAATAAAATAAATCTAAAACATTTGTCCAAAAAAAATGCAAGGTTGATCAGGAATTTAATTGAGAGAAATGATGATATATTTTACTGTGAAGGCGATATTCCTGATAACATGATTTGATGTCTCGGATCAATATCTGTCTGTCTAACTTTATCATTTTTAATTATATTTAATTGAGCACCGCTGTCTACTAAAAATTCGTATGTATTTTTCGGATTCACGTTCTCGACTCGAATATGTTTCAAGAGGTTTTACAACTTTACTACGTAAGTTGGTATTATAATATTTTCTTCACACGTATAGTCTTTTACGTCTGTTAATTCTATCAAATTTTCACAAGTATCATTTAAGGAATTTTCGGCGTTATCGTTCAATAATTGGTTTATTTTCTCACTAGATTCTACGTCTGTAGAAAAATAATTTGCTTCCACCGAATATTGTGCACGTCTACATTTTTCAATAGTATGCCCGATATTTTTACAATTTGAGCAAAAATTCCCGGCTAATTTTTCGAAAATTTTGCAGGTCTAAGCAATTTCGCAACGAATGTCCCGGAGAGTTACAGTGTCGGCAATTTTCAGGATTGTTACTTGTGTAATTTTTTTAAGGCTTTATATTTAGTGCACATATCGAGATCATGACCTTTATAATTGCAATATTCGCATATTTTTTGTGATACGTTATTTCTATTTTGATCCCGTTTATTATAATAGGTATAAGTTTGAGTGTTTTGTTGTTTATTTTTAGTAATATTTAAAAATATAAAGCAATCTTTAGCGTTGTGACCCGATTTATCGCAAATTTGACAAATTACTGAGTTTTTATTTTTTTGCTGCGTTATAAAAGTTTTCACTTGAATGCAGTCATTTAGTTCATGGTCAATATTTTCACAATAAGTACAGAAACGATATCTGTTTTTATTTTCTTGAATATTACAATTTTTTATAGTATGACCTTTCTTGTTACATTTTTGACAAATAACTTCGGGGCATTCATTAACCGTATGACCCGTTTTTTTGCAATTTTCGCAGTTTTCGCGATTTTCTTCCTTATTTGGGCACAAATACGGAGTGTGTCCGTGTTTAAAACATTTCCAACAAAGTTCAAATTCTTTTATGTTCTCGCATTGATCTACTTGGTGACCTGCTATTTGACAAAATTGACAATTTTTACTTCTGATTTTATTAAATTCACATGCGCTAATTGAATGACCGTAATTACTGCATAAATTACACAGTAGTTTAATTTTTTTAGTTGCACTATTACAATCAAAAGATCTATGATTCTGCGACTTGCGGTATATACACGCCGCGGATGGACAAAATAAAGCTTCGTGATTGCGTTCTGTACAAATTTGACAGATCGGTATATTTTTCTTCATCATATTATTATCACGATGATTTACTTGTATGTTATTTTGATTTTCAATTAAATTTAGTTTTTTCTCTAAGATCAGTGCATTATTTAATATTGCTGAAAAATCTCCCGTCTTGTCTAACTGAACATTAATTTTAAATTTAAAACCATCAGCAAAACTTTTCAGCGCGTCAGCTTCTAATTTAGTTTCAAAAGTTTGATACTCTGTATTCTTTAAGTTTGGGGTCAATTTTTTTAGTTCTTTAATTTTTTTTACTAATTTTTTCAACCGCGTTGTATAGTTACGTACGTCTTCGTCTTCTTTCTGCGCTATTGTTAATAAATCGTTATAATAAGAATAGTAGTTTTCTGTTGTCGGGAATGAATTTTTAATACTTGTTATGAATTCTCTTATTGTTGTTGGTTTTTTATCCGTAAACCATTCTTCTTTGAGAACTTTTTGAGGCAATGACTTAATATAACAAAAGTTTTTAAGATCTCTTGTCACAATTAGATTGATTTAAAAAATATAATGTATAATTTAGTATAAAATTTTAAATGAATAGTTTCAGCACATGAAAATAAATTTATTCTTCCATCCTCAATCCTGATGTTGGATTCCAATGATAATTCTTAAAGCAAATTTAGGTGTATTTAAATTTTATAATTTTATCGGTTTCATGATAAAAGTTTGGTATTTCTGTTGACCTTAATTCAAGACCAACTAGAAGTAGAACCATAAACTCAAAATTATTGAATCATGAACTCATCATAAACTCTGATTTAATTATAACTCTGATTATAGTTTGATTCTCAGCATCTAGATTTTAAACCAAAGCTTAAGCGTATACCTATTTTTTTTATCAAGCCAATGAAGCTTTGTATTTGCTAAACAACTCTTAAATTTGTTTTTCTAAAACTTGAATTTGATTAAAGTTTAATTTAATGAAATGAATTAAAGTTTGCAAATGCTTTGAAAAACTAGAATTAAAAAATTCTAAAGAGCAACATAGAGCAGTAACTTATATAACTGACCTGTCGACTGAGGTAAAATCTAAAAAAACTTACTTTTAAAAAAGTAAAAAATAACGGCGAGATGTTTTTTCATTTAAAAATGGTATCAGAGTTAAAATTCAGTTAAAATTAACAATAAAAAAAAAAAGACAAAAAAGAGAAAATATTCAAGTCATTTAGTAAAATTATACATATATTATACTAATGCTTCTAATATTTTCTTTAAAATGAACTCTTGAAAGTAGTAAAATCAAAATAATATTGAACGCACGAGTTTTATGTGATCTAACAAAAAGTATTCTTGACAAACAATTCTTTTTGTTGAAAAGGAAATCAGTTAAAATTAACAATAAGAAAAAGAATACATAAAAGAGAAAATATTCAAGCCATTTAGTAAAATTATACTTACATATGTTATACTAATGCCTTTAATATTTTCTCTAAAATGAACTCTTGAAAGTAGTAAAATCAAAATAATATTGAACGGACGAGTTTTATGCAAACTAACAAAAAGTATTCTTAACAAACAATTTTTTTTTCTTGAAAAGGAAATCCACAATTTATGAAATTTATTTGTCATTCAATGTTGATGAAAATTATTCATTGATCTCGGCGCGGAGCCACCTTTTAAAAAGATTCTTATTCTATTTTACAGCTGAATTTTTGGAAAAAAAAAGTTTTATTTGTGCATGTTCAAATGAAGAAGTGCCGTGAAATTTTGAAAAAAAATTTGGCTTCTGAAAAGCTCTGCTCCCAGAAGTGGATTTGCATAAATGTTTATGGAAAGGCAAAATAACTTGTAGCTTTTAATATTGAACAATTGTAAATACAAAATGGCTCCGCGTCGAGATCAATGAATAATTTTCATCAACATCGAATGACAAATAAATTTCATAAATTGTCAATTTCCTTTTCAAGAAAAAAAAATTGTTTGTCAAGAATACTTTTTGTTAGTTTGCATAAAACTCGTCCGTTCAATATTATTTTGATTTTACTACTTTCAAGAGTTCATTTTAGAGAAAATATTAAAGGCATTAGTATAACATATATAAGTATAATTTTACTAAATGGCTTGAATATTTTCTCTTTTATGTATTCTTTTTCTTATTGTTATTTTATTAACTTTCAAGAGTTCCAATTTTGCGTGTTAATTTCAGTTTTTCAAATTTTTCTCTTCTTTTCCCAATTTTGATTTGTTAAATTCTCAAGAGTTTAACTCTTCGAAAGGGCTTCAATATTAGTAGTAAAATTTCAGTGTTAGAAGTAAAAATTTTCAAATTTAATTGTTCCAAACTTTTCAATCTTTATTTTTTTTAAATCTTAAAAATTGCAATTTTACAATCTTTTTTAAAGAAAATTTTTCCCCTCAGCTATTTCGAATTTTCGATTTTACAGAGAAAGAAAATACATTTAAAGGCGGAGACATTAAATTGAGCAGACCCAAGTGACCGAGAGAAGAAGTGCGCGCAAGTAATTGCCGTTTCACTTCATTCTCTCCTCGTTCGTATTCCCCTCACCGTGCAGTCCCTATCGCGGAGCCGCAGTAGCTCTAAGCTGTCTCTTTTTTGTGCCGCTGTCCACTTATCAGCGTTTAACTCCATTCTCTACTTCTGAGCGCCGAGCTAACTGAATAAGCACAAGACGTACGACCAAGGATCTATTCCATTTTCTTACCTTTAAAATTCATTTTAATTTACCCCTTTGACCCCGCGCGGCAGAGTTACGCCCCTCTTACGCGTGACGACTGACCATATGTATATTACGTGCGTGTATGTATAGGTATACATGCATGCATTCTATTGAATTTCTTTAAAACACCTGATATTATAATTATTTCCCTTACTCGCCATTTTCCGTGGCTGACCAAAAGTCTGACCTAAACCACCTGTGTACCTGACTCGACCGAAATTTGAATTAAATTGCCTAGCCTCAGGTACCATTTCTTTTTCTCCTCCCTCTTTATATACCTTTTTATCATTATAATTAATATTATTATTATTATTAGTCCCTTCCTCTTTTCGCCGAATTGTACCTAGCCTAAGACCAAGAGAAAACAATCCTTTATCCGACCTCCTTGACCAAAAAAGGCACAAAAGAAAAAAAAAAACACACTGATGCAGTCGAGAGCTCTGTTGAGTTATAGCCAAGAGGGTCTGGCCATTGCTTTTTTGATATTCCTGCACCGAGCCGAGCAATTACCAATTATCAAGGTTGAGTTGATCCTGTATATGGATGACATAATTGTCTATCACCGGTAGATTTAGACCCAGTCAGAACCTCAAGTTCGTGTACCAATATTTTTTCTGAGTCCTCTCTCTCCCGGACGCTGGAGTGGCAATTGGCTGGTGTCTTTTAGGATCCCATGAGATGACGAACGGAACAAATACCAACGGGCAGGGTCAGGAGGACCCGACCCGAACTATGGGTACATCGTTGATGGCCCTGAGTAACAGTCTCTGCTTACAAAATGCCATCGTGGGCTCGAGCTCGAACGATGGTAGCAACATACCTCTCAAGGACTTCATCCAGGATGTCTAGAATGGGGCAGCCTATGTCTCTGAAGAGCAGAAAGAGGGCTACAAGCGAGCTGTTCTAAGCAAGTTGAGAGGTGCAGCGAAAGATTGCGCTTGGGGAAAAGACTTTACCGATGTCGAAGAATTATGCAGCCACCTTAAGAAACGCTTTGCCCCTAGCAAGGGCTTCACATATTATAATAATAAGCTTCACACTCTATATCTGAAGCAAGGTGATACGGTCGGAGGATTTAAAGACCAAATAAACATTCTCCTTCGCTGTGCCCGCACAGCTTTGAAGGAAGAAAAAAAGGAAGAATACATGAGAAGATGATGGTACCTTTGACCGAAGTCGCCGTGGATGTTTTTATTAAAGGCCTTCCAGCGAGCCTTAGCCAGTGGGTCGACGCTAGTCAACCTACCACGTTGGAGGAAGCGTATGAGGAGGCCGCGAGGCTCGAATCAAGGATAAACGCACGTATCATCCCAGATGCCTGCCAAGGATCCAACTATTACCAACACGATGGTCGAAGACAAAATACCCGCTCCGAACCAGAAGACCAAGCTGCCTATGTAGGATGGATGCAAGAGGGAGGATGTGGGTGAATGGTACCAGTGGCCCGAGCAAAACTAGCAACAGGACCAGGGTGAACAATGGTAGGAATTAACTCCTCCGGTCGTCGAGACTGCCTGTGAGGTCTATTACCAACAGCCCTAGCAGGCTTACCCAAACCAGCAACCAAAGTATGCACCCCAAGGACCCTTCCAGTTTCAAATGCAGAATGGACCACCGCAACCGTGACAGTAATACACCCGACCTCCTATGCCAACCATGCAGTCCCCCCAGGGGTGCTGGCAACCACCATCAGGATATAAGCCCAATTACGGACCACCCAGGATGAATTACCAACCGGTTGGCCCACCCCGATCAAAAACTTATGACCCTGACCGTAGCCAACCGAATAAAGCGCCCACCAACCAATATCCCCGATATGGGCCCCTATAAGTCAACCTATGATTACGGGCACACCTCCCATAAACCGCAACCCAGCCATGCCTCCTATACAGTGTCAACCTGTGGCCACGGAGGACTTGAACCTACGACCCACTCCCCCATATCAGCAGACTTTAAACTGTCCGGAGGCTTGCCCAACTGCGGTGGCGAGCCAGCCTCACGGACCTTCCGGACCAATGATGAACTAACTGGGCCCCCCACAGGCAGCATAGACGATGCAAATTCTAGCCAAAGATACCCCACGATCCACCTTGCGGTCTGCCCGTTCTCTGCAGAGCTCGCAATAGACCCAGACCCAGGTACCCATATCCGAGTGTATCTCCCTCAGGAACGACGACATCTAGTGCTTATGCTGGACACGGGCTCCACCGTCAATTTAATCAGGCTTCAAGCGCTTCGCCTGGATTCCCAGGTGGAGACAGCTGTCGCCATCCCCTTGGTGGGAATCGCAGCTCAGGAAGTAATGACGCTAGGCATAACCTGGATACCCATCGGTGACCAAACTACTCTTTTCCATGTAGTGCCAGACCAATTCCCCATTCGGTACGATGGTTTATTGGGTAGAGTATTCCTAAAGCAAAATGAGGCTGTAATATCTTATTATAAAAATAAGATAATAATCAGTGGTGACGTTATGAACCCCATACCCTCCCTAGACTCAGAAGGTTATGGAATGGTTGACCAAGAACGAGGTCTAGAACCACGAGACCCCATGCAGGAGAAAATTCACAAGGTGGAGGCGAGACCCCCCCCCCTCCCAGATAAGAACGAACTCGGCTGAGTCTCCAGTTGAAGAAGAAGCACCTAACGAAGGCAAGCTGGAGGCCAATCGAAACCCCAAGGATGAAAGTACGAAATGGACACTGAAAAAGCGATGCCGACAAGTTATCAGCGTTAACTTGATTAACGCTCATACGGGGGTAGGATACCTACCGGACTTTAGCAAAACCCCAGGAGCCTTCATAGGAAATGCACTCGTCACCAGCGAGAATGGAAGTTGCAAGGTTTTGGCGGTGAATACGACCGAAGAAGACGTGACCATCGAAGTCCATCCCCATGAACTTATTCCCTGCGAGTACGATGCACCCCCATTCGACCCCGATTGCGAGAACGAGCCAGAATGCGAGAAGATAACTGATGAAGGAGAGAGAATATAACGTGTGTTAGAGCTGTTAGACACTGAGAAATTAAACTCCAAGGAGAGGGACCAAGTGCGGCGTGTTGTGGAGGAATACCATGACGTCTTTTTGTTGCCTGGGGATAAGTTGTCCTGTACCAATCTGGTGGAACACGAGATACCTACTGAAGATAACATCCCCGTACATACTAAACAATACCGCCACCCCCCAATTCATCGAGAGGTAATACTAGAGGACATCGAGAAGAAGCTCACCGATGACATCATATAACCCTCGACCTCTCCGTACCAATCTCGCGTTTGGATTTTGCCCAAGAAAAGAGACAGTCAAGGGCGTCCAAGATAGCTTATGGTGGTGGAATTCAGAGCGTTAAATGCAAAGACAATCGGGGGCGCCTATCCACTCCCATGTATTGCGGACATCCTGGACCAATTGGGCGACTCAGTATACTTTTCTACCTTCGACCTAGCCAGTGGGTTTCATCAGATTCCCATGAAACCCAGTGACCGACCGAAGACAGCGTCCTCCACGATAACTGGACATTGACAATTCAAGAAAATTCCTATGGGACTCAAAAACGCACCCGCGACCTTCCAACGATTAATGGATCGCATCCTGCTGGGACTCCAAAACGTGGAGATGCTGGTGTATCTAGATGACATCATCATCTACGCCAATAGCCTTAGCAACCATTTACGGAAGGTGCGATTGTTGTTTGACCGATTAAGACATGCAAAACTGGTGTTACAACCCGACAAAGTACTTTTCCTTAGGTGGGAGGTAGGGTTCCTGGGGCACATAGTGTCTGAAAAGGGGTGTGGACCAGACCCCGACAAAATCCTAGCAATGAAAAATTTCCCCAGACCTCGCAATGTTACCAATGTTCCATCGTTCACAGCCTTGGCAGGATATTATCGAAGGTTTATAAAAGACTTCAGCAAAATCGCGAAGCCTTTGTATGACCTCACAAAGAAAGATACCAATTTCGTATGGACCGACACCCAGGAGCGAAGTTTCAATTTACTAAAACAGAAACTTTGCGAAGCTCCCATCTTACAATTTCCCGACTTTAATAAGAAGTTCACGCTTACTACCGATGCTTGTGACTATGCTGTAGGAGCTGTACTTAGCCAAGAGAAAGATGGATTCGATCATCCTGTTGCCTATTTGTCTCGGAGTTTGACGGGGGCTGAACTTAATTACACCACCACTGAAAAAGAATGCTCCGCGGTGCTGCACGCTTTCCGCAAATTCCAAACTTATCTGTTGGGAAGACGATTCTTGCTCGTGAGCGACCATGAACCTTTGAGCCGGATGCACAACCAGAAGGACCCAGGCAAGAGAATGCTCCGATGGATGTTGAGATTCACGGACTTCGAGTACGATTTCAAGTACAAGCTAAGAAAACTCAACAGTAATGCTGATGCCCTATCTCGAAATCCGACAGACCGACCAGTCCCGGAGGATGAAATTAATGCGACCTTATCCATGATTAAGGTTTTGGTCATAGAAGACAAGAAGGGCAGAGATAGAAAAGAAGCTAAGCTACCAAGGCAAAAACCTAGGAAAGAACCGGCCGGCCGTATGGTAAATAATCCACCACCTGGTACGCCAGAAGCGAGGCCAGAACAACTGGCCAAAGGCCAACCGAGTACTTCAAGATTGGCCCCTCCCCTACCTCCACGCGTGAGAGCGAGATCTGTAGGCGAGGAGGTAAAACCCCGACGTGGCAGACCGTTGGAAGCTAAACCTAATAAAAATCCACCCGCATTGGACCACAGCACGGTGGCCCATCGTACGAGATCCAAACAGCCTCTTTCACCTGGTAGGGCTGCGTCACTACCTCCCCCTCCGAGGCTAATACCAATACCTCCACATCTGAAAGAAGTTCTCAGCCCTACCCAGAGCGGAGTTCCTAAACGTAAAGCTGCGAATAGCACAGTGAACCCACCACCTCAAAAGAGGACGAGCTAACTCAAAGTGATTCGACCACGATTCTTGCAGATCTTTCACGACAAATGAAAAAAATGATGAACAGATCTCGTGAAGGACATGGACACGTCGGATGTGGGAATTTCGATTGTTGACCTGAAAAATAGCGGGTTGAGGGATGAGACTACGGAGATATCCCCCTCCGAGAAAGATGAATATCAAACTGATCGAGACTCGCACACCAAAACCGTCGTGGTAGATGATAGTGCCGATACGCCTAGTGAGATGGAGACCATCGAAGACACCGACACCCCAGAAGAGACCGTTGAAAACTCGCAAGCGTCTATTAGTTTGCAGGACATACAGGAGAGCAGTGATAAGTTCAACCAAAGTTTAGTGGACCACTATGAACGCACCAACAACTGGTACGGCTTACCTAATCTCGAGGATGACCAATGGCCGAAACACTTCTCTGATGGGGATGAGAAGATGAAGCCTAATGAAGAAGGCAATAAAACCTGCTTATCCGAGGGGGAGGAAGTCAGCGAAGAACTGCGAGACAGTCTAAATCAGGCCGACCCCTATGACGATAATACTTTGGATGACAGGGTTATCAGTGAAAGAGTGCAAAGGTTGGTAAGTCGCGCCCAAGCAAGCACCGATCGTGAGTTGGACCACCGAGTCTCCACCCCCTCTGGTACGGTCAGTGAGGGCGAAGAGAGTGAGGACGCCGACGAAGAAGAAGATGCAGGCAACCCCTCGGCAAAATGGCCTATCAGGACAGGAGTGTCGGTAGAGCCTCAATTCAAACCAGAAACTCTGAAAGGAAGCAGCACACCACAACCGGCCGCATCTAAGGTACGATGGTCGAAAGCGCCCGAGTTGGACACAATCCAAGAAGGAGCTCTGGACTCAGTCAACCTCAAATTCAGCAAGCCAGCCCAGGAGAATTTACCCATTTTCCTCCCAGAGATGACATGGGCACCGAGAGATTCCCCTGATCATAGTAAGTGTTGGGATCCAAATGGTCACGAATCCACATCAGAAGAGACTGTCACGGACTCAGGAACTAACAAAGGAAACCATCTAGTTGGTAAAATTATAAGGAGTAGGAATTACTTAACCTACAAGAGAGATAACCTCGTTCACTTCTTATCGAAGGACTGTGTATCTACTGGGCCTATTAGTAGATTGCTCATAGACCTAGAGGCAATCAACCCCGTAGCACTCAGACAAAAACGCCCCAGGAGGGGGCAGATCATGATCACACCGTATAAGAACCACAACATCCCTCCTTAATAGTGAAGAATCATTACTATGACCCGTTTGACATCAGCATGGTGAGAAGATGTCTGGAAGGTCTCAAGAGCATGTTGAAAAAGCGAAACCTCAGTGGATTCCGCATTGCCCGGAAGGGGGATTTGGCTAGCTAGTTGGAGCCCGTATCACTGGAGGAATTACTGCGCAACATTTTTGGTGATAGCCCTGTTGACATAACCCTCTGTTTTGGCACAGTTGTGATGCCCGACGCTGCTCAGCGCTCTGGAATAATTAAGCTCTTGCACGACAGCCTCTCTGGTGGGCACAAAGGTATCAACCAAACGTATCAAAAGATTCGCAAGAGGTACTACTGGAAAGGTATGCGGAACGATGTACTTAATTATATTCGACGATGCAGTATTTGCCGGGAAATGAAGATAAGTAGGTGCAAAACCAGGGAAGAGTTGATACTCACCGATACTCCCATTTAGGCCTTCGATAAAGTGTCCATCGACACAGTCGGAAAGTTACGGACGACCCCGTCAGGAAACCAACATGTGCTGACAATGCAGTGAAAATCTAACCAAATACGTCATCGCGATACCTATCCCCGATATACGGGCCAGCACTATAGCCGATGTATTGGTTGGACACCTAATCTGTCAGTTTGGAGCTCCGAAAGCGCTTTTATCCGACCAAGTGAAAAGTTTTCTCTCAGCACTGATCAACGAACTTCTGAGACTATTTAAGGTGCACCGCCTTACCACTCCAGGGTATAAGCCACAAACGAACGGAAGCTTAGAAAGAAGACATGCTCCACTCATGGACTTCATCCGGTCCTATTCGGAAAGATATAACGACTGAGACCGTTTGACTCCTTTCGCTACGTTCATGTACAATACCAGTGTGCATTCTGCCACTAATTTTACCCCGTTTGAATTGGTATACGGAAAAGTGGCAAGGTTTCCCATCAAAATACCAAACGAAGAGAAGTTACGGCCTATAATCTTTATCTGCGTGACCTAATTGTCAGGTTAGACGAAATGAAGCTGGCAGCGGGAGAGAGAGAGATAATGGGAAAAATAAAGACCAAAGACCGATATGACCAAAAGACCAAGAAATTCTGTGACAAACCGAACGGATACGCATGGGTCTTGTCTGAACCTCGCATCTCGAAATTTGATAGCTATTATAAAAAGCCGTTTAAAATTGTTGAGATCGTGGGGAAGAATAATGTTATTCTGGAACTGCCTAACAGCAAAAGGATCAGAAAGCATGCTGACAAACTCATGGGTGTCCCGTCAGACCACAAAGGAATCCGCGAAATTGACTAACATTTAATGCCCTGATTATAGGAAATGTGGAAGTTGCTTTGCATTATAACGGACCCTGTTTTAGGACAGGAGACCTATAACATCACATCCCTACAGACCAACCCAGGGCTGTATTACGAAAGGGTGGGGGTGATACACCTCCGACAAGCTGATTGGAAAATAATCGTATCGGTGGAAGTGGACAAATTACTGCATGATCATGAAGTAGGCGACCAAATAAAAGCCCTCACCCTTAGATGTCAGCAGCAAGGTGGAAATCCCCTCTGTGGAGGGGTGGTTGATGAAAACACTTTGCGGATGGCCTATCAAGCCTTAAAATATTTAAGGCAAGAGATAAACGACCGACTGAAAGACCTAAAATTTGAACGATCTAATCTAACCGATGCAGAAACACCAAATCGAAATAAACGTATGGCGCCGTTTGGCATTGTTGGAACCCTAGGCCAAAGCTTGTTTAGGAGCGTTAGCGGAATTACATAATTCAACCTTGTAGCAACGACAGAAAATCGGGGAGCTCGAAGTGGCCTTGAAGTACACGCACGAGACTTGCGTAAAAATGATATTAGCTATCGAGTCCCAACACCTCCTAAGCCAGTTACATCAATTAACCGAAGTGTATCAAAGGTTGTTGCAAATCATCGTATTTGGGCAGAAAGGAGAACTCGTCCCAGGGTTAATACTCCCAGAGTTTCTAACGCAAATCCGTAACGAGATTAAGCAGAACACCAAAAAGTTAGAGTTGCCAATAGCCGAAAAACACTGGCGACTCAACAAAATTTCCAAGATTTCACGTGTAGAATTAGTAAATGATGAGCAACGCCTATTGGTGGCCCTACACGTACCACTGATGAACCAGGTGACGTACCGATTACATCCGTTAGCAGCTCCACAGATGATAAGCCCGACCTTCAAAGGTACCGCATATGTCAATCCTAGTCATCGGTACCTGGGTACGAGCGAAGACCTATTACAATACTTTAAGTTCAATCAAGACGACTTCGACAAATGCCAAAATTTACAACCAGGATATCTGTGCAATTCTGAAATGGAAATTTGGGAAACCTCCTATGCCCCCAGTTGCGAGGCATCCTTGTACGCCCGACCTACGACAAAAGCGCTAAAATTGTGTGATGTGAGGTTTTATTCTCATGTCCATGATCAGTGGAGTTATTTGGCAACCCAAGGGTCCTGGCTATTTTCGCTGACTAAAGATGAAACGGTACAACTTCTTTGCCCACAGGAAGTTAAGACTATCCATCTAGGGGGTTTGGGAATCCTCAAGATAGCGCCACAATGCGTGGGAAAGGCCGATTACCCTGCCGAATCCCGAAAGGTATATACAAGGGAGAAAATACTTTTACAGACCTCGCGTCAACCTCACCCTAAACACGCTATACCCTGCATTGGTCAATCATGCTGATAAGTTGGAACAGTTACCCTGGGACAAAAAGATAATGAAAGTCGAGGATTGGCAGTCTCGACCCGGACAATCATTACATGACATCCTCGCCCAGCTAGAAGAATTAGAGGAACATCAGAAAACCACCCACTGGCACGCCGGGCTCGGAATAAGCCTCCCTCTAACGGTACTAGTTACAACTGTGATCGGACTAGTATTATACATACGCGCCACTCGAGCCCGAAAACCCCACGATCCCTTGAGAACTCAAGAGAATATTCCTCTCGAAGTACGAGAGCCATCACGCAGTGGCCTCAACAGAAGCACGGGAAATCCCACGACCCAAAAGAAAGGGAAATCCACCTTAGACCCCCTTCAAAAATCCAATCTTCAGTTCGAGAACCCGAGATTGATTCCTAATCCCGAAAGTCTTCTTTCTCCCCATCAGAGGCCAATTACCAATTCAATTCCCAGGCCCAACAACAAAAAAAAAATTATAAAAAAAAATAATAAAATAAAATAAAATCAAATCAAATAAAAACGACCCTATCACCTTACTCTTAATTGCAGAATTATGGACCAGCCAGGACAAACAACCAACACCCATTGTATGCTGAAGGAGCGAGCAGGACAAGACCCCTGCCTGGTTAGAGTTCGGCACTCGAACAACCTAGGATTGTGGCAAATACTGCGAGGGCTAAGTTGTTATGGCCCCATTCAAAGCAGAGAAATAGAAACCACCGAACCCATGGGAACCATAAGTCGGGTAACCTTCAAACGGTTGGAAGACGCCGAACGAGTTCTCAATAACCAAAAAAAATATGACGAATATAGTCGGGGATCGCCAAATAGTCCGTCAGAGAAAACCGCACCCAACCGAAAACCAATGAGGTTGGTAGTGTTCAAGATCCCACCAGGAAACAAGAAAAAACCTGGACAGGAGCCTGAAGCTACCGGGGCAACCGACCCAGGAAGCCGAGATGAACTCCCACCCCCGGAAATGCCCCATCTTTGGAGCGAATATCCAAGAGACCCAGAATTCACGAATATCATCTCAAGAAGGACTCAACCAGGAAGCCTAGACTACAGCCGATTATTCTGTATACTACCAGAATCAATACCACGCGAATATAGGTACGATCTGTTTTTCAAGGAGTATGCCAAATTTGGTCCCTTGGAGTATTGTCAGACCGTTTGTAACCGAAAAGGCCAACTTGCATGGGGTTATGTGTGGTACATCCATCAAGAGGATGCCAGCCGAGCACTAAGTGAAAGTGACTAATGTTACCTACCAAAATATGCGTCAGTCCATCGCAAGACAGCGGGACTCACGGCAACTATTCGGCATAGTTGTGGTGCCTGGATCGGGAGGAAAACCTATAAATACCATGACCAAGTTTGCGCTCGACAGACAGAGTATATGCGGAGCCTAACTGGAAACCCCACTCATACCAATCAAAGGGAGTTGCCGCAACTAATGGATCTCGAGGTCCAAGAAATCCCGAAAACCACCCTGTTGGTCCCGTATCGAAGACCACCAGACTACCACAGAAAATCCATTGAAAGTGTCAAGACTGAAGACAATGAAGAATTCTACATTTTTCCCATTATGGAAATGGAGACAACACGGGAAGGAAGAAAACCCGATCAAATCAAAGGGCAGACAACCTAACCCCCGTCATCCAGCGGACCCCCGCACCCACCACCAACCAATATGGAAATCGAAAAGCAACGACCTACAGCGACCACTTTACAGTCCCACGACGAAGAAATATCAACGAAAGAAACTCAAACCATCCCAAAAGGAGACCAAAATCAGACCGAAAGCTCCTGCGTGGTAGAAAACCCCTCGTCAGCAGAAGAGAGATGACGTCCACCAAGAACTAACAACCGTTTAGAGACTTTAGTGTAATAGTGAAAGACAAAAGCAAAAACAAAACAAAGAGACAGAGAATGCAAGTTGAGCGAATGTTTAGAGACCTTAGAGTGAGAGTGACCCATAAAGTAACCATTTTGACTTTTATTATTTATTACGCGGGTGTGATAGGAATAAAATGATATGTAGAACCAATGGGTATATTTATTGATTGAGAGTAAATTGTTAGGTGTATGTAGACCAAAACTGGGACGCATGATTACAAGGTACCCCTCGAATCTGGGATAATGTTTATCCAGAGCCAAGCATAATGGTCGTCCCACAACCTCTGAAACCTTACACCCCCCCCCCCGTATGTCTTTCCATTAATAATCTCCTTTTATCGGCAAGAGTCAACCTGACCACCTCCTTTACGACCCCTACAATTCCACGTACCAACCTAACCGAAGTTCTTCCTTATCTTTAATTCTCTCAAAAAAAAAAAAAAAAAATTATTAAGAACCAGCTTGTCCTATCAGATCTAATCTTTTCCTTTGCAGAAATATGTCTCTCAAGAATCTCAGGGACTACAAAGGTGTCCGACTGGAGATTGAAGGGGTAGAATGCCAGTTAAGAGAAGCCGTGATCATGCTGAAACTGAAAAGGAAATTTCAGGCCCGGGCTCTCTTAAACTACCTCAAACGAGAAATAGATGTCGTGTCATGTCTAAACTACTCCGAAGGTGAAGAGATCCATCCAGCGATAACCATCCAGTTGCATAGAGTGCGTCGGATGCGGAAGACTTGCCTAGGGTGTTCCGAAGATGCCAAAAGGATCAAATATCCGTGCCACGACTAACGACACCGAAGAATAATACGCCGACCAAAAGGGACCCTCAAGTCTCAACAAACAAAACGGCTGACGGAAAACGTAACGAAGTAATGGAATCTTTAATGGACCAGCAGGACCATCGGTTCGTTGTATGAATGATGACCGAGATGATCGGGTCATCCGATACGGCAATCAAAATAATAGATAAACTGTTTGACTTTCAATGCCTCCACGCCCAAATGAAAGAGCTGGAACCAATCCAAATAACCGAAGAAGATGGGGACAACGACCCCAAAGTATTTTTACTTTTGCCATTTTTATTCTACTTTATAGCATTTAATTTACTTTCGCTGTCCATTGTTTTCAACTGTAAATCTGCAAGTTCAGCTGCTTTTCAAATTTGAATGCACTTTGCAAGATCAAGATTTTGTTCACGCAGCAATTTACTTTTCAGCTCTTTATTACTGATTCCACAAATAATTCGGTCTTTTATTAAACTATCGTTTATGTCACCGAACCCACATGAAGCACTTTATTTTTTAAGATCTGTCAAAAAACTTGTAAAACTTTCGTCACTATTTTGATCACGGAAAAAGAATACATGCTGTTCCACACTTTCATTGTTTTTCGGCATGCAGTAATCTTCGAAGCTTTGTACACGTTATCAATCTTCTTTTTTTCATCTTCTGACAATCCAAAGGTGTTTAGTTTATCCTTCTTGGCTTCTTCACCAGCTGCATGAAATAAAACAGCTACCCTTTATACACGCTTTTCTTTAACTCACCATCGTTCATTCATTCATTCATTTTTGGTATGCTCAAATCTGCAAAGCTCTATAAAATTGAGACTACATGACGCAGCGGTCCGAAATTTTGCAAAGAGACTAGGATTGTAAGACAAAACAATAATCCGTACTCATTATTACACCTGGACATCCAGGTCGCAGATGATGAGGGTACCTAGGGATCATCCGCGAGGAATAGACTTTTTTTTTATATGTTGATGATTAACTGGGACGTAAGGTTTAAATTAAAAAATTTCCAATGATTATCTTGACCTGGATAACCAGGTCACCGATGACGAGGGTACCTGGATATATCATCTTAGAGGAATCGGGGAAAAAAAATTTTAAATAAATAATAAAAAAGTAAAAAAGTTAATAAAAAAAAAAAAGGAAAAAAGTATATATATATATATATTTATAAAAGAAATACTAAGTATTTCAAAGAACCACTAGGTGGCGGGATATTTTTTTTTTTGTCAAAACGAAATTTTTAATCTTTGATGTACTTATAGAGATAAATGATTTCGTAAAATATCGCTTAATTGATAATATTTTAAAATGTCTTCGTTAAAGGTGATTGATTTTTGTACAAATTTTTATTTCTCATTAAACCCAAAATCAGAGTTGACAGATAATTCAACACAAACGGAAATTTCAAAAGAATATCCTATTTTAAATTTCAATCAGAAATTAAAGGATGATTCTAGAAATTTTCAAATTTGTGATAAAGTTTCTGTAACTCCAGCTTGGAAGTTAGTGCCATGGCAACATTTTACTTATGGACGAGATTGCAATTTAAATTGCAATAAAAAAATTAAACAAGTTAACAAATTGAAAGAACTATTTGGATCTGATTAAAAATTTCATAATTTTTAATTTATTGAATTTTTTTAAATCGATCGTCTTAAGACGATCGTAATAAATAATATATATATATATATATATATATTCATAGCTTATAATTTGTAATAAAATATTATAAACTTTATATAAAGCGGCTATATTAAAAATATAGTTAAATGTAATATCACTTAATATAATTAAATGTAAAAATAAATAATAACTATAAGTAGACAAAATTAAAGATAGAAAAAATAGCGAAGATAGAAAAAAATTTAAAATGGAAGTTCAGCGAGTGACCGATAGGTGTCAGAGGGATTTTTTAAAACACAAAAAAGGCTATGGTTGGTTCAACATATAAGCAATTGACTAACTGAAAAAACATCGAAAAAATTTCAAAAATGGATTGAATGAAAATTAATGATATTTCTGAAATAAAATTTGTTGACTTTTGTAAATTAGTTTATTTTGCTGCTAATCCAAAACCGCAGACAAGTGAGGCTTCAACTACTATTGAAGGTTTAGTTGAAACTTCTGATACGATAGATTCAAATCTAGAGGCGTCCGAAGTTTCAACGAAGTCTGAAAATTGCATTGAAGCAGCGCAATTCGAACCCGCGATTTCTGTGTCACGCATTCGTCCTCGCCCTTCTAAGGGCGTTTTGAAAAAAGACATAAAAAAAAAGAAATTCGATAAAACGAGTTTCTTTTTAAAAAAGAGAAGAGTGGTCTTTAGTGATTCTGATGATTATTCTAACGATTATCCAGAAGTTAGCCGAAGGGAACTCCTGAACAATATTTAAAGGTTTTAGAATCTTTAATTATGCATTAATTTTTTATGTCCAGCGTTAAATTTTAACGTTGGACGCAATTGAATTAAAACTGAAATTTTATTGTTCTCTAGGTCTATATAATCTCAAAATCGAATCATTCATTCGTGTATTCAATTACTCGTATAAAATATGGTATGTAGTGGGTGCAGCATTATCACCAGTTTTGTATAACATACTATTAAAGTTCTCTGATTTCAAAGAATGATATTTATACGTATAGTCTAGAATCAATTTCGATTAATCACAATAAAAATTTAGAATCAATTAGAATCAACGTGTTTCAAAAACATCCACTAGGTTGAGAGCCTATAATTAAAATTCTTAATAAATAAATAAACAAATCAGCAAGTTTTGTAAACAGCCACTAGGTGGAAAGCCTATTACTAAAAATTACAAAAAAAAAGAACGTTTTGTAAACTGCCACCAGGTGACGAACCAATTTATGTAACTCACAATCAAAAATTTGATCTCTGCTGGACATAAGGCGACCACTTTTTCAGTGTTTTTGAATTTCAAATCTTATGATATAGATGTCCGAATTTTTGAAAATCTTCTTTTTGGAAGTAACTTATCAAATAATTGTGTTGATTTTAAATACTAAGACTTAGTTCTTACATTAGGCTCCTTGAGAGCTAGGGGAGAGGTTAGTGCTGTGTCCTCTCTCACCCAACGTAGAAGCTTTCTTCTGGCATTTTCAAATTGTTTGGCTCTTTGGTTGGACGACAAGAAAAACATCTCAGCAATGGGCAGAGAAACAGCAACTCAAAAGAAAAGTCGATTGGCAAAAGCTCGAGAAAAATACAAGAAGAAAACATTAAATGAAACTACTCAAGCAAGACAAAAAAATTGGACGATCGTAACAAGTCAACCAAAAAACGTTTGGCATCTGAAACTCAAGAACAACGTGAAGATCGTTTATCACTTCGGTGTAAACGTATTGAATTAGCCCGAAAATCCGAAGCGCTACAAGAACGAGAAAATCTTATTGAAACAGAACATCAACAGTATTCACTATCGCGTGATACTGAAACTCCACAAGAACGCGAAATTCGTTTGAATAATATGCTTCAAAGTTACTTAGAAAGGCGTGATGCTGAAACTCCACAAGAACGTGAAATTCGTTTGAATAATATGCATCAAAGTTACTTAGACCGGCGTGATGCTGAAAATCCAAAAGAACGTAAAATTCGTTTAAATAATATGCATCAAAGTTACTTACAACGTCGTGATGCTGAAACGCCACAAGGACGTGAAGAATCATTAATCAATCAGCGACAAAGATATAGCGAAAAAAATGGTAGTTATGAGACATTCAATAAAGAGATTAATTCATTTTGCGACAAAATTTGTGAAATTTGTACAAAAAGAAGTTGTCCTGTTCAAGTTTCAAAATTTAAATTTGATCGTAAGAAAGCACCGTATCTTCCAAATGAATTATTACAAAAATCTCAATTACTGTTGTGCTGTAAAACTTATCTCTTAAAACGTCAAACGAAATCACCACCTAAAGCTTACTGGAATAAACTTGATCCGGGACCTATACCAGATGTGATACAAGCACTGACTCAACCAGAACAGCGATTACTGTCAAGAATAATACCCTTTGTAAAAATTATCAAGTACGATGGTTCATACGGTCAATACGGAATGAAAGGTCAGGCTATACTCTTCGCCCAAGACGTTACAGAAGTTACCGAGAAATTGCCACTCATGCTACCAAGGTAAGCTGAAGAAACTGGTCTGCTCGTGATCACCGAAAGTCTTGAAGATTTGAATATCAGACGGGAATACACAATTTCTCATCCTAAATTATTTGCGGCGTTGCGTTGGTTACTTGCGAATAATCCACTATACCGAGATGTCGTGATTGACGCAAACGTCGGTGCATTATTTAGAGAAACAGAAGCTATTCCAGAAACTGAAATCGCTCAAGAGTCACGTACATTAGTAGAAACCAGAAATATTCAGGCTCAAGAAAATTCTTACATTCGAATCGATAATTCTTCACAAATTTTACGAGCATCGTGGCACCAGGCTTCTTGAAATATATTCAAATCATATCCTGGAGTTCAATGCTGTGCGATTGCATTAGCGAGCATTGTCAGTGCTTTTATAAGTTCGCCAATTTCATGGACACAGAACAACCTTAATAAGAATCTACTTGAGGGAGACAAAATTTACGACATAATTCGCGAAGAAACTGCAAGGCCGTCAAATGCTTACTTTATCGAAGAAAGCGGCTATCTTCTAGTCGAAAACTTCGACGTTATCAAAGACAATTTTGAAATGTTCAATAAAGTTTTTTCTATTGAATATAATCCAGAACCAGCCTTTTATGGATGCCTCAAAGATTCAGAGAATGAAGTTGGTCTTAGTTTTACTCTACCGAGTAAACGCTTGAAGATTTTCAAAAATTCGGACATCTATATCATAAGATTTGAAATTCAAAAACACTGAAAAAGTGGTCGCCTTATGTCCAGCAGAGATCAAATTTTTGATTGTGAGTTACATAAATTGGTTCGTCACCTGGTGGCAGTTTACAAAACGTTCTTTTTTTTTGTAATTTTTAGTAATAGGCTTTCCACCTAGTGGCTGTTTACAAAACTTGCTGATTTGTTTATTTATTTATTAAGAATTTTAATTATAGGCTCTCAACCTAGTGGATGTTTTTGAAACACGTTGATTCTAATTGATTCTAAATTTTTATTGTGATTAATCGAAATTGATTCTAGACTATACGTATAAATATCATTCTTTGAAATCAGAGAACTTTAATAGTATGTTATACAAAACTGGTGATGATGCTGCACCCACTACATACCATATTTTATACGAGTAATTGAATACACGAATGAATGATTCGATTTTGAGATTATATAGACCTAGAGAACAATAAAATTTCAGTTTTAATTCAATTGCGTCCAACGTTCATTAATTTTCATTCAATCCATTTTTGAAATTTTTTCGATGTTTTTTCAGTTAGTCAATTGCTTATATGTTGAACCAACCATAGCCTTTTTTGTGTTTTAAAAAATCCCTCTGACACCTATCGGTCACTCGCTGAACTTCCATTTTAAATTTTTTTCTATCTTCGCTATTTTTTCTATCTTTAATTTTGTCTACTTATAGTTATTATTTATTTTTACATTTAATTATATTAAGTGATATTACATTTAACTATATTTTTAATATAGCCGCTTTATATAAAGTTTATAATATTTTATTACAAATTATAAGCTATGAATATATATATATATATATATATATATTATTTATTACGATCGTCTTAAGACGATCGATTTAAAAAAATTCAATAAATTAAAAATTATGAAATTTTTAATCAGATCCAAATAGTTCTTTCAATTTGTTAACTTGTTTAATTTTTTTATTGCAATTTAAATTGCAATCTCGTCCATAAGTAAAATGTTGCCATGGCACTAACTTCCAAGCTGGAGTTACAGAAACTTTATCACAAATTTGAAAATTTCTAGAATCATCCTTTAATTTCTGATTGAAATTTAAAATAGGATATTCTTTTGAAATTTCCGTTTGTGTTGAATTATCTGTCAACTCTGATTTTGGGTTTAATGAGAAATAAAAATTTGTACAAAAATCAATCACCTTTAACGAAGACATTTTAAAATATTATCAATTAAGCGATATTTTACGAAATCATTTATCTCTATAAGTACATCAAAGATTAAAAATTTCGTTTTGACAAAAAAAAAATATCCCGCCACCTAGTGGTTCTTTGAAATACTTAGTATTTCTTTTATAAATAAATATATATATATATATATATACTTTTTTCCTTTTTTTTTTTTTTATTTACTTTTTTACTTTTTTATTATTTATTTAAAATTTTTTTTCCCCGATTCCTCTAAGATGATATATCCAGGTACCCTCGTCATCGGTGACCTGGTTATCCAGGTCAAGATAATCATTGGAAATTTTTTAATTTAAACCTTACGTCCCAGTTAATCATCAACATATAAAAAAAAAGTCTATTCCTCGCGGATGATCCCTAGGTACCCTCATCATCTGCGACCTGGATGTCCAGGTGTAATAATGAGTACGGATTATTGTTTTGTCTTACAATCCTAGTCTCTTTGCAAAATTTCGGACCGCTGCGTCATGTAGTCTCAATTTTATAGAGCTTTGCAGATTTGAACATACCAAAAATGAATGAATGAATGAACGATGGTGAGTTAAAGAAAAGCGTGTATAAAGGGTAGCTGTTTTATTTCATGCAGCTGGTGAAGAAGCCAAGAAGGATAAATTAAACACCTTTGGATTGTCAGAAGATGAAAAAAAGAAGATTGATAACGTGTACAAAGCTTCGAAGATTACTGCACGCCGAAAAACAATGAAAGTGTGGAACAGCATGTATTCTTTTTCCGTGATCAAAATAGTGACGAAAGTTTTACAAGTTTTTTGACAGATCTTAAAAAATAAAGTGCTTCATGTGGGTTCGGTGACATAAACGATAGTTTAATAAAAGACCGAATTATTTGTGGAATCAGTAATAAAGAGCTGAAAAGTAAATTGCTGCGTGAACAAAATCTTGATCTTGCAAAGTGCATTCAAATTTGAAAAGCAGCTGAACTTGCAGATTTACAGTTGAAAACAATGGACAGCGAAAGTAAATTAAATGCTATAAAGTAGAATAAAAATGGCAAAAGTAAAAATAGTGGGAATAAAAAGGCTAATCAGAACGAAGGTGAGATGAAATTTGATCCAGCAAGTCAAGATGTGTTGACGGCGGGCTCTAAGAAAAGTTCTCCGGCGCCGGAAGGTGACGTCACATGCACACAGCAGCAGTAGTAGCAGAAGATGCGGAAGGCAGCACGCTTATCGTGAGTGTCCAGCGTATGGTAAAATTTGTAATTTTTGCGGAGGTTTAAATCACTTTTCAAATTTTTGTAGAAAGCATCACTTCAACACAATTGATCAAGTGGTTGATAATAATTTTGTTTGTTGCTCATATTAATAATTTTGAAATGAATAATTTTATTAAGAATGAAGATACGAAAGAATGGCATGAGATAATTTTTGTTGAGAAAAAACATAAGCTTAAAGCTAAACTTGATACGGGTGCTCAATGCAACGAAATATTGATTGATGTTTTGAATGAGATAAGTAATGAAATTAAAATTGATAAAAGTTTAATCAAATTATCTGCATATGGGGGTGGCAGAATTGTTCGGCAGGAAAATTAGAGGTATTTTACCTGTTAAAAATTTAGAAAGAAAGGTAGACTACGAATATGTTAGAAATAAGCTGATAGATAGACAAAATAAGCAAGCAATGTATTATAATAGATATGCACATGTACCAAAGCAAATAAATGTTAATGATAAAGCATTTGTTGGAAAACAAATGAATAAGCCGTTGGAGCAAGGTAAAGTCATAGATGAATGTAATTGACCTAGATCTTTCAAAATTCAGTTAGATAGTGGTCAGATAGAGCTCAATAGCCGTCACATTTATTCTTATAAAAAATTGAATGAAAATGATGTATTTGTTTACGAATGAAATGATAGTTACAAGTATGATATTTGAAATGCGATGGATGTTAGGAACAATGACTTTCAAGCAAATACTTATCATAATGAAAATAACCTTGATAGAAATGATTTGAATATGAATGATAATGTAACTTTACGTTCTGGCAGAGTCGTAAGAGAACCAGAATATTTGAAAGATTATGTATGCACATAATTGTTTTATAAAAATAGAAGGATGTCGAAATGGCACCGGTTGCCAGATCTAGTGGTGTAGCACGAACTATAAGTTATCGGTTCATGACTAGTGAGTCAGTAAGAGCTTGTCCTTTGTACAGAGCTCACGCGTGCACGTTATAGACACGCATAATGTATTCATATATAAAAAGAAAGACCTTTAAAAAGGTAAGAATCTACGGCGAGTGGTTTTTTTTGGACAGAACTAAAACAAAAGTATATATGTTGTTACTTTCAGATCTATGTTAATATTAATCAATTTATCCCGAAAGATACGAACAGATTAATAAAATAAAATAAAAAATAAAAAACACTCTTTCAGTAGAGTTACAGTGAATTCTGTTTATTTTTTTTAACTTTAATAATAAATTAATTCGAGTATCTACGCTGATTTTGATATTATGTTTTCGGGGATACGAACAGATAAATGAAATGAAATCAAAAGTCATTTTCCGGACGAGTTTTTAATAAATTTTTTTCAGTTTAATTTCTTTAATTGATTTTAACTCAAATTATTTAAAATTCCTACTCAGATTCTGCTGATATTCTTTTGGAATATGAACATAAGAAGGAGATGAAATCAAAGAATCATCTTCCGGACGAGTTTTAAGTTAATTTTTCTTTTCTTTTTTACGCATCTTTTTTCTTTTTTTTTTTTAAACTTGAATTCAATTATTTTTTAGTAAAAGTTTACTATCAATTTATTCAATTTAGGTGTCGTTCAATATCGTTAAAATCATTCGAACTCGACGGAGCCGCAGATTAACGATTAACAGTCGACCAAAGATATTCATGCATCACCGAAAAGCAGAAACTGTATTAGGGTAACTAAAAATAAAAAGACTTAGAAATCTAAGAGCTTCTTTTTAAATTGATCCTTTGAAAAGTAATATTATTCTAATTAATAAATCTGCGGCTCCATCGAGTCCGAATGATTTTAACGATATTGAACGACACCTAAATTGAATAAATTGATAGTAAACTTTTACTGAAAAATAATTGAATTCAAGTTTAAAAAAAAAAAAGAACAAAGATGCGTAAAAAAGAAAAGAAAAATTTACTTAAAACTCGTCCGGAAGATGATTCTTTGATTTCATCTCCTTCATCTGTTCATATTCCAAAAGAATATCAGCAGAATCAGAGTAGGAATTTTTAATAATTTGAGTAAAAATTAATTAAAGAAATTAAACTGAAAAAAATTTATTAAAAACTCGTCCGGAAAATGACTTTTGATTTCATTTCATTTATCTGTTCGTATCCCCGAAAACATATTATTAAAATCAGCGTAGATACTCGAATAAATTTATAATTAAAGTTAAAAAAAATAAACAGAATTCACTGTAACTCTACTGAAAGATGGTTTTTTATTTTTTATTTTATTTTATTCATCTGTTCGTATCTTTCGGGATAAATTGATTAATATTAACATAGATCTGAAAGTAACAACATATATACTTTTGTTTTAATTCTGTCCAAAAAAAACCACTCGCCGTAAATTCTTACCTTTTTAAAGGTCTTTCTTTTTAAAGATTTCATTTCTTTCGCTAGGTATAAGGTGAAACTAAAAAAAAAAATGGTAAAATTTACCAATTGATACCTGAGTAGAACAAACAACTTATGACTCCATTGAGATGAATGATTTTATCGATATTGAAGGACAATTAAAATGAATTGATTTTATTGTATACTTTTTTTACTGATTTTTAAACATCAAGTATGAAAAAAAATTTTTATTTTGATAATTCTGTTATAGCAACTATAGCAGTAAAAACCCAAGTTGCCGTTGGTATCTTACATTTTTAAATGTTTTTTTTTTTTTTTTTTTTAATTTTATTTATCTCCAGACTTTAAAAAAAAAAAATGATATTTTAATAACTATTAATTTTTTATTTTTCAAACTATTTAATAACAAGGTAAAAGGTGAAACTAAAAAAATTGGTAAAATTTACTAATTGATTCCTGACTAGAACAAACAACTTATGACTCCGTTGAGATGAATGATTCTATCGATATTGAAGTACAATTAAAATGAACTAATTTTCTTGTATTTTTTTTTTACTGATTTTTAAACATCAAGTATAAAAAAATTTTTTCACGCTAGTAGCCCGAAAGTACAATTTTCGGGCTCGTACCGGAAACGAATATTGTACTTTCTGACTACTAGCGTGAAAAATAGAATACAGCCCTTGGGAGTGCAAAAATGAGCTAACCTTTAGCAAACCTTTGATGACCTCGCCTTCGGCTCGGACATCAATATGGATTTGCTAAAGGCTAACTCATTTTTGACTCTCTCAGGACTGTAATATACTATTTATTTTGATAATTCTGTTATAGCAACTATACAGTAAAAACCCAACTCGCCGTTGGTATCTTACATTTTTAAATGTTTTTTTTTTTAATTATATCCATCTCGCAGGATTAAAAAAAAAATGATATTTCAATAATTATTAATTTTTCAGTTCTCAATTAAAATGAGGGTAAAATAAATTAAAAGATTTTTTTTCTTAGTTATGTGTTGTTGTTGCTCTGCAAAAGAGGTTCTGGCGTAAGAACCAAACTATGCTTAAATGCATTTTTTGAGATGTTTTTTTTTTATCATGCAGTCAAAAATATTTTCTCAAATCTCTGATCTTACTAAATTATTTTATATTTTTTTCGTCATTTTATTTACTTTAAATCTTAACTTTTCAGGCTTGAAGCATAATAGTTTTATTCAAAATTGTATCTATTTGTAAAAAAAAAAACAACTCAAAACACATCACTATGACTAAACTGACTTAAAACCCACACAATTTGAAGGTTTGCAAAAATATTGCGATCTGTAGTTATAACAGATACTGTACCGATAAAATTTTTGGTGATAAAATTTATTATATTAACAATTTTTGCAACATGTCTGACATTTTGAATAACCCCACGAGACATTGATCGCCATCACATTTAAAGGCAGCAAATGTCAATGACCAAGTTGAGGTAGTTGGTATATAGCGGATAAAACTAAAATTAAACTTGATAGTCAGACAAATTCATCTTGGAAAATAAACTGAGAACAATAAACCTTATCCGTGTTGGTGTATTGACTCAGAATTCATAAATTTCAGTGATGATTTAAATGTATTTACTTGTCTGACAATTTGAATAATTCCATGAGGCATTGATCATCATCACATTTGAATGCAGCAAATGTCAATGACCAAGTATAGATAGTTGGTATACAGCGGATAAAACTGAAATTAAACTTGATAGTCAGACAAATTCATCTTGGAAAATAAACTGAGAACAATAAACCTTATCCTTGTTGGTGTATTGACTCAGAATTTATAAATTCCAATGATGATTTAAATGTTTTTACTTGCCTGACAATTTGAATTATTCCATGAGACATTGATCACACTTAAACAACCTCAACTTGGTCATTGACATTTGCTGCAGCAAGTTAAGGTAGTTGGTATATAGTGGATAAAACTAAAATTAAACTTGATAGTCAGACAAATTCATCTTGGAAAATAAACTGAGAACAGTAAACCTTATCCGTGTTGGTGTATTGACTCAGAATTTATAAGTTCCAGTGATGATTTGAATGTATTTACTTGTCTGACAATTTTAATAACCCCATGAAACATTGATCACCATTACATTTGAATGCAGCAAATGTCAATGACCAAGTTGGGGTAGTTGGTACACAGCGGATAAAACTGAAATTAAACTTGATAGTCAGACAAATTCATCTTGGAAAATAAACTGAGAACAATAAACCTTATCCGTGTTGGTGTATTGACTCAGAATTTATAAATTCCAGTGATGATTTAAATGTATTTACTGTCACGGTCGGTGAAAATATTCGTCCACACGATCGAGATTTTTCGTGTGGACGCGGGCCAGCAGCAGACGAACAGCTGCTGGCGGACCATTCCGGAACGGACCGACCGTTAGCGGTCGGACCAGCTGGAATGAGGCGTAAGCGCGCCAGTCTACTTCGATAGTTTAGGCTAGACACACCGTCTCTCTCTCGTTCTCTTTTTTTTGTCGGAATAAAGAAAGTTGTGATCGCGGCTCGCGGAGAGTTTTTTGTCAATTACGACTCGCGAAGTCGCTGAGAGTGTGGCGTGTTCGAGTGTACGAGTTTGTGGTGTACAAGCTAGATATCCCGGAACCCCTGCTCCACGGAGATCTCCACCCACGCGGCGTCAAGGTTTGTGCCCCCCGAAAACGAGTGTGAAGCGTGTGTGTGCAGGAGTGCTGGGTGATAAGGGAGAGAATCCGTAGATTGTTCTCTCCCCGTCTGGATTTATTTCCCGAAGATTCTACGTGTGAATCCTCGATAGAACTCACAGTTAGAAACTTGCGAGCCGGCGCGCATAGCCGCCCGGCAGATTACTTTGTTTACTTTTGACTTTCTTTGTTCGGCCACTCACGCGATCGGCCGCTCTTTAGATTTTAAATTCTAGAATCGCAATAATTGATTTTTGTATTATTATTTTTTTTTTGTTATTCTTTTTTATAATAAATTGTAAAATTGAAATTAATTGTTGTTCCGAGGTTTTTTTTTATTAAAGACCGAATCTCTTTTCTCCGCTCGACTTTTCCTCATTTAGGAAATTTATTGATTCCAGGAAATTATATTTTATTTTGATTTTAGCTTGGGGAACAGCCCCGCCCACTGCTGGCATTCAACAGCTAGCCCGCGTACGCATCTCCCCAAGCATGTCTACTTAATTATTTGTAGGTACTGACAACGGCTGCAGGAGTACTCAGGAGCGAGTACTCAGGAGTTTTGTACGTGTACAGTTGCTAGTCCGACAACGCGGATCGTCGTTGTTTTTCCCCGGATGAGCACTGTTACATTACTTGCCTGACAATTTGAATAATTCCATGGGATATTGATCATACTTAAACTACCTCAACTTGGTCATTGACATTTGCTGCAGCAAGTTAAGGTAGTTGGTATATAGTGGATAAAACTAAAATTAAACTTGATAGTCAGACAAATTCATCTTGGAAAATAAACTGAGAACAGTAAACCTTATCCATGTTGGTGTATTGACTCAGAATTTATAAATTCCAATGATGATTTAAATGTATTTTCTTGTCTGACAATTTGAATAACCTCATGAGACATTGATCACCATTCACATTTAAACTACCCCAACTTGGTCATTGACATTTGTTGCAGCAATTTTCACTGGATAAATAAACCTCTACAGCACCAGCAGAAGGTTTCACAAGTTCAACTCACTCTAACTCATAGATGATTATCATAGGGAGACTTTAGATATTTTGTTTTGAAAAATTATAGCCAAATATTTTTCTATAATTATTGATGGTTAACGGTCATAATAGTCATTAATTAAATTATGTTAATAGTGAATTTAGCGTGATGCCGCTGTATATTTTATTATACAGGGTGTATTTCAACTACCGCATGAGAGGTATACCACGGGAAAGAGCAGAAAAAATTGAACCAGGATTTACTTAAAATATTTGTCTGAGATAATAAATTAGCCAGTAATTAAAAAATTAAGTGAACCAATCAGAACAAATCAGAGGCAAATGAGGGCGGGTACTACTTCTTATGAACGTACGATTCATAGTTATGGAGGTGGGGGCAAACATGTGTTAAACATGTGTTTTTGACCAAAACAAAAATTTTTCAAAACAAAAAAACATCAGTAATCATTTAATTTTTATTATAAATTTTATTCTCCATGTCAGCACAATTCATGCAAACTTTGAATCGCAATTCTAGCATGAAAATTGACCAAGTTATGATATCAAACTGATCAAGCTGATTCTTTTAATGCTACCTCTAACTCGGTCAATTTTTATGTTACGACTGCGCTTCAAATTTCTTTGGAATTGTAATATTGCGAGGAGTACGATTAGCTTAATGAAAGTTCAAGTTTCTTGATAATAAAAAAATTAATTTTTTGTACTCAAAATTCTTAAAACAATGGGACCCCCCTTTGAGAACCTCACCTCGGCACAGGTAAAGCTTTAAGATCATAACTTGGTCAATTTTCATGATAGAGTTACGGTTCAAAGTTTGTATGAATTCTGGTGACATGACAAAATCAATCTACGATAAAAAATTTGAATTATTTATTAAACGCATAAAATTTTTTTTTCGCTATTAGAGAAAGTCTTTAATCCTTGGACCCCCTCCCCTCCCCTCCCCTCCTCCGCTGCAACAGTTTACTCAGCCGTAAAAGGGTCGGCCTTAAGGCTTTACCTGTGCCGAAGTAAAGTTCTCAAAGGGGGGTCCCATTGTTTTAAGAATTTTGAGTACAAAAAATTGATTTTTTTACTATCAAGAAACTTGAACTTTTATTAAGCTAATCGTACTCCTCACAATATTACAATTCCAAAGAAATTTGAAGCGCAGTCGTAACATAAAAATTGACTGAGTTAGAGGTAGCATTAATAGAATCAGTTTGATCAGTTTGATATCATAACTTGGTCAATTTTCATGCTAGAATTGCGATTCAAAGTTTGCATGAATTGTACTGACATGGAGAATAAAATTTATATAAAAATTAAATGATTACTGATGTTTCGAAAAAATTTTGTTTTGGTCAAAAACACATGTTTAACACATGTTTGGACTTATTTTCTCACCTTACCCTGCCCCCACCTCCATAACTATGAATCGTACGTTCATAAGAAGAATTACCCGCCCTCATTTGCCTCTGATTTGTTCTGATTGGTTCACTTAATTTTTTAATTACTGGCTAATTAATTATCTCAGACAAATATTTTTAGTTAATCCTAGTTCAAGTTTTTCTGCTCTTTCCCGTGGTATACCTCTCATGCGGTAGTTGAAATACACCCTGTATACTAATTTTTTAATTACTTAATTATTTCTAAATCATGTAATAAAATAATAATAATTATGACCGCTGTCTTCTGCTCAGCTGCTCGGGTCTCGGCGGCTCGGCCTCTTGCGTGCGCGCACCTCACCTGCGCAGCCTGCTCGCATGCCTTGCTGCAGGCTGCAAGAGTGAGACAGCGTTACGTAAGATCCGGTTTAAGCCACATGCAGCGCATGTAGAGAAACCAGATGTCGCGTGCGAACGTGACAATAATTATTTGATTTAATTTAATTTAAGTTTAATTTAATTTAAGTTTAATTTAATTTAAGTTTGATTTAATTTAAGTTTAATTTAATTTAAGTTTAATTTAATTTAAGTTTAATTTAATTTAAGTTTAATTTAATTTAAGTTTAATTTAATTTAAGTTTAATTTAATTTAAGTTTAATTTAATTTAAGTTTAATTTAATTTAAGTTTAATTTAATTTAAGTTTTATTTAATTTAAGTTTAATTTAATTTAAGTTTAATTTAATTTAAGTTTAATTTAATTTAAGTTTAATTTAATTTAAGTTTAATTTAATTTAAGTTTTATTTAATTTAAGTTTTATTTAATTTAAGTTTAATTTAATTTAAGTGGGAACTTACCCGCTATGAGCAGATCACGCAGTAATCTGCTCGTCACCCTTTTTGCTTGTCTTTGGTAGGATTTATTTGAGGAAAAATAAAAGTAATTTTTAAAGTTAATGATAATTTATTATTAATAATTATAAAAAAAAAGAATTTACACGAATTAAGTTTATCGTCCTTCGACGAAGTTATAAATTAACAATAAAAGTCTTACTTGATACTAGGTGTGAACCTAGGCTAAACGGAGAGGGGTCCGGGTTTCTAGGCCGGTGATCCCTAAGGTTGACCCAAGTGTCAGGGCTGTCGAGCACAATGGCCTATCGAAGCCCGTGGAACTCCGGCTCCTTTCGTCCAGGTGTGCCTCTGCGACCTTCAGCTTGCGCGTAGCCTCCGGATCGCTTGGTGTTGGGAACGAGAGAGAGCGTTTGAGGTTCGCGCGAGCCGGGAGGTCGCCGATTATCCCCACCTAGGACTTAAGGATTGGAGCTGCATCCAATTAGCTCGAGCTTTTAGCTCGGCTCGCGATGGGCCCCCTTCCTCACTCTTTCGGCGGGAGTAATTAAGAATAGGAGGGTGATGGGTATTGGTTATGATTATTATTAGTATTATTATTGATACACGACACGGATGCTCAGGGACTGGAAACGAAAAAATCTAAAGGAAATCACCGCTTCGAATTTTGAGATGGTCATAATAACTTATTAACGCAGAAATTTTTCAGGATGATTTTTTTTTTAATCTTCTCAAGGGATCTTAGGCTACGCGTAGAATATATGGTCAAGGAAAAATAATCATCCTAATAGTGTTTTTTTCATGAACGACCTAACCTAAAACTGAAATTCAAAGTATATAAAGCGGTACCCTTTCACGGTAGTCGGTTTTAAAAACCCACTCGCCGTCCAGGGCTACCGCCCTTTAGGATTTTTTACTTAATCATTAAATATTTAATCTATATTTTATAACCAAACATACTCTTATTTATTTAACATCTTTTCACATAAAGAACCACTTGGAAATGATCAATCCATCTAAATCAACAACCAAGTCTCAAATCTTAAACGTCAAGTTACTGTCTTGAAAAAGCAGTTAATAGAAACTGGTCCGTGAAAAGTACGTTTTCGAGGAGTGCCATACCTTTACTGATGTAATTGGGTTAAATGTTATAAAGAGCATTCTTAATAATATGAATTATCCTCTTAATGAAAGATTGAGAAAAAAATGTGTTATTTAGTCTTTTTTTCTTACCTTCTCTCCAGTTTGATCCGCAAATAAGAACACAAAGTCAGGACGTCACAAAATCATCACTGTTTCAATTCTCAAATTTTACATAAGTCAAAAAAAATAATTATTATTTTACAAAGTCATTACCAGGTCTTTTAATAAAGTATTCTGAATAAAACACGAATTTTATAAGGAATTTGGACACACCCAAGTACAGATTTTGAAAAAATGGCATGGATTCAGTCTTAGCTAAAATTATAAACATATATTTAAAGTTTTACATTTTTTATTGCATAAGTAATGACTTTTTTAATGTAATTTACAGGTAATGAATAGGCCGAAAGATATACCTTTAGAAGAATATTTGCAAGACTACAGTTCAAAGCAACACGACAGCATGGCTAAGTTCACATATTCCATATGGTTGCACTTATCGGATTTATTTAACTTTACGTGAGTGTTGTATTTGTTGTATCTTTTTGTATTATATAGTTGTAATTTCTCCTTTGCTTCCACCCCATTCCCATTCCTAATTCATTGTTTTATAACGTAAACTAGGTCAAAATTCGTACGTTTAACTCCGCTCCAATTCACCCAATTTTGCACTTTTTTCTTCACCCTATTCCACTCTCACCCAACTTCTACCCCTAATTTTATACCGTAAAATCGGGTAAAAAAGATATTTTCAATTCTGCTCGCACTTTCGGCTTTTTTTCGACCCTCCTTATTTATGGGTTAACATTTAAAAATGTATTATTTTTTTATAAACCAAGCAGAGTTATTTATTCCACCACTTTGCTGACCTTTAATTGATTATTTTGGACTGTAAGACAGCTCGAAATTTAATAGTTGTAAAATGCTTAGTCCTGCTTTCACCTTCGCTTCTTTTAATCCTCGTGATTCATCCAGAATCATTCGAAAATGAATTGGATAGTTGTTCAGTGACTTAAGGTCGCCAATAACCTTTTGGGATCATTTGAAACTCTAAGAAGGTTTCTAACAATAAGATCGGTCATAATTTTCATCAAAAACGTAAAATTGTTCTTAAAATTGAAGGACAATGAAGGTACATTCTTATCCATTAAAAAATGTTTGTGTATTCTTGGAATCATCTAAAATCTGCAATTATAATCTAGAACCATTTGTGTTTGCATGGATTATAGGTATCCTTAGTGAGAGATTTCAAGTTTTTTCGAGACTGTTTAGGATCATCAAAGAATCTCAGATTGAAAATAAAACTGCTTGGGATCACCCTTGATCGTATTGGAGTTTTGGTGTATGATTAGAATTGTTTCGAATACCGATAGCTTGAAGTCATTTGTATTAGTTTTGAATTTTTCATCATGATGTCGTACGATTTCGGAAATTTTGAGCTTGATCAATATTTTTCCGAATCTTATGTAATTAATGAGGACTTATTAAATTTTATCGGGAACATCTAAAATCGCTTATAAGTTTTGGCTTTTTCGGAAGAGTTCCAATTTGTTCAAGTTTTTTTTCTCTTTGTCTCGCATCATTTGAGGTTATCTTTAACTTTTGTTTTTAATGAAAGCCGTTTGATAGTATTGACAATTTTTTATACTCTTGAGGCATATAATTCATGGTTGAAATCCAGTATATAGTAGTAAAGTTTTCATGGCTGATCCGTTGTACTGGCCAGCAGTAAATTAACAACTGTTTATTGACTGCGCAGTAGAGATTATTGACTGCACGTCAAAAAACAAGCGGTACAATTTTCTAACCCCCAAAGTTGGTGCATCGATTATATGCCTTTAAGGAAAAAAATTAGATTCGTTCTGGTACGACTGTTCAAGTTTAAGCCCTTGAAAGACTAATCGAAAAACTGATCAAGTTTTCAGTTAGTTACTCCAGTGCGTAAACACTTGCAGTCTTACGCAGTACGAAAATAACTAATATATATTTGAAATCTTCATGGGTTGCTTAAAATTTTCTTATTTTAGTTCAAACCATTTGTTACTTATTGAGGCAGTTGGTGCAATAATCAGGTGAGCACTCGAGAGCGCTCGATATCTGCTCAGAGAGCTTAATCAGCTATTTTTAAATTTTATAATTTTTTATTTATCAAGAATATCAATTTAAAACTTAACAGAAATATTCTTTAAAATATAATGAAAGACTTCTTCGCCAACAATTTTTTCAACTCGTAATTCTTATTCTTATTTTTTTTAATCCAATGTGTGAGGTTGAAAATTGCTATTTTTGATTATTAATAGCTAAACATTTAGCATGGTAGCACTTTAAAAATACCTAGATCTTTCTTCAAGCAGTGGAAAGAATTCACAAATATGGTCCCGAAATTTCATAGAAAAATATTGAATAGTTTCCCAGTTTTTGCAAGTAAGAAAAAAGAAAATTAATGTCATGAAACTTAAATAAATTTTTGTTTAGCTCGCAAGAACTCGGGAACTACTGGTCAGGCTGGCTTAGCCGATCTCAAGCTCTCACCTGGTTATTGCATCTGCAACCTCATTTATAACAATCAGAAAATTTTTTACTTCGTTAAAAACCATTACTAACCGCCAGAAAATTTTTTCTTCGTCTGAAACCAATGAAATATGTTGATTATTAGTAAAAATTTTTTGGATTCTGATATTTTTGTTTGATTCATTCTATTTTCCATAGTTGATGGCAACTACCATATTTACGTCGTGAGCAGAGCAAGTGTGCCACTCTTAAATTAGACTTATATAATTTTTTTTTCATGAATCTTCATCTCACTAAGATTTTTCGTCTATTAAACATTCCAAAAATTAATTTATCCAAAGAAAATCAACGTTAGCTTTGTTGTTAGACATTAAGTACTCAGTAACGAACGGCTCTGATGACCATACTGTGACGATCCTCAACGGTGATCCAGAACTGCACATACAAAGTGGCGACCTCGACTAAGGGTTGCGACGACTTCTTAAGACGGCAGTCGCATTTAGGCTTGGATGAATACCTCCGACTTAACTGTGATGATTCTTATCGATAATCTCAAAGACTACACAACTGCGTTGACCTCAATGACGGACCATAACAACTTACTACGACGGCAGATTATGGGAGTTTATGGGAGAATACAACTTGCGACGCAAACGACTTTACAGCGACGAATCTCAACGATGGATCAAAGACCAAATATAATGCTTACATCGATGAAAGACTTCAGAAAGTCACTACAACGGCATGCACGTTGATCTTTGATCTCTTCTCTTTGAGTAACTGAACTTAACTCTCACAATATCACATTTATTAATTTTCTCTTTTTTCCATCATTCTTTTTTGAAGCATAGCTTCTATACTTACGTTATAACTCTGCACCTTACATATATAGCTATACTTATTACTATACAATATTTTTTCATATCCGTGGCCGGAGTAAAATGAAAAAAGTAATTGTCAAATGAGATCGTCAGATGAGAGTTATTTGCCTCCGTAACGCGGAATAAAGAGATACCAACAGATAAAGAGGGGCCTCAGGAAGATTAATTTAAGACCGATGTTTTGTAATCAAATAAGCTTACCCGGGGGGTGTCGACGATGACCCGATGCACCCGGTTGCACCAGGTCGAAGAAATTCATCGCTGACAACTAGCCAAAGAAGTTTTGTTTAAAATCGATGTTTTGCAATCAAATAAACTTACCCAAAAGGTGTCGACGATAAACCGATAGATTCGGGTGCACCAGGTTAAAAAAATTCATCGGTAACGACTTTCCCAGGAAGTTTGATTGAAATCGATGTTTTGCAACCAAACGCACGTATCTGAGAGGATGTCGACGTCGTTCGTAAGACACAGGTGCACTGGATCTTTGAAATTTAATTTCAAAACAAGTAAAAACAAAAAATAGCATCATAATTAGAAATACAATTTTGCTTCCAAAGTTCTCTTGTTGTTTTCAAAAAACCAAAAATTTTAAAGATTTTCTTCAATCTTGCCCCACGTTGCCTTGCGCTATTTATGACTGGATGAAGTTAAATAAATAAATATTTACTATAAAATCAAAATTTATTATCTCTTTTACCAGGTCACACAACTAAATTTTTAATATTACAATATCTTATAAGTCACAATAAAAATTCTAAGAGTAAACTCTGAAGGAAAATATTTTCCTTCACACTCCTATACTCTGTCATTGTCTCTTTCTTCTTTCTTCTTTCGCCTTTCTTCACAATTACTTATTGTAATGTATAAAAGTAGAGATGTGCAAGCGTTAGCACTTTTCGGGTGTGAGCCTCGGCGCACCTGCGGACGCGGCAGTCGCACTACGGCCGCGCTCAAAGTAACATGTATTCAATGATGTTTGATTAATAAATATAATTTAAAAAGGTACTTATTCATTTCCTTCAACTACCCACTTACAAATACTACAATGGCGACGAGGATTATCGGATCTAGTTGAAAGGAAAGTGGAGTAAATTGCTACGGGAGCGCAACTCAAGTAGGAAATGTTAGTGACTGACCCAAGAATTACTATTAGTGCATGGATACGTAAGGCAAAAAAAACAGATTTAGTAGAATTCTTGTGCGAATTCTTCCAGGTAAAGGCACAAAAATTACTGGGGTGGATATACAGTCATGAATTAAGAAAAGTAGTAAAAAAAGTAGTAAAAAGAGCACCAAAATTTGCAAGACGATAATACTGAAACTTTTGAAGAAAGTTTCAGCAGAAGCACTCAAGCTGAACATATAATTGATAAAATTCAGAGCGTAGCACCCACCGGAAAAGGAGTGGACACGTAAGTAGCTGAAATTGAAGGAGCCAACTTGAGGGAAATAAGCGCAACCGATTTAGCTGATTCAGAGCCTGAAAACGACGGTGAAATGGGATCCAGAGTAAAATTTGTGCTACATAAAGATGACTGGGAAACGTTTGTCGAGCAAATGGAGATGTTTTTTGAAGCAAAAGACATAAAACCAGAAAAGAAGAAAGCACAAATATTGGTACAAGTAGATACAGAAGCGTTTAAATTAATAAAACTACTGTTATCACCATCCAAAATAAGTGAAAAATCGTACGAGGACATTGTCAAAGTGATGAGTGAACATTTAAACCCTAAACTTTCAGAAGTTATGGAAAGATGCAAATTTAATAAGGCAAAACAGGAAGCATCTGAAACAGCAGAGTTTACAGCTAAACTGAAAAAATTAGCGCTAAACTGCAATTTTGAGACTAATTTGAGCTCGGCATTACGAGATCAGTTTGTATGTGGACTTGAAAATAATGATACAAGAATAGCACTTTTAAAAAATGAGAAGTTGACATTTAAGACGGCTTATAAAGAAGCGATCGCTCAAGAATCAGCGGAGAAGGATGCACTCGGTACGAAAAAAATTCTACAAAATAAAGAGACAAAAAGTGAAGTATTTGCAATTGGAATTTCAAATAGCTCTACGCGGCCAGGTGAAAGGAGGACTATAAAATCAAAGCTAGAACAAAACGTGCAAGCTACTAATGGTAATAATTTTCAAGACAAAAATCAACAAGGAAGAGTATGCTTTCGTTGCGCATCCCCCTACCATTTAGCCAACAGGTGCAGGTATATCGATTTTGAGTTTGATTTTTGTCATAAAAAAGGACATTTAAAAAGAGTTTGCCGAAACCGCAAGGAACCAACGGGTGAACAGCAACAAGTGCAGCGGATGCAGTACGATTATGATGGTGAGGCAACGAGCAGCAGTGGCAGCGGTATCAGCGAGGTCAACGGCGAAAGCGCTGGACAAACGCAGGAGTGGGCAGCGAAAAGTGAGTTTCTGTACATGAATGGCGGTGATGAGAGAAAGTTCATAGGTAAGGTAATTAATGATAAGGATATGGAAGAAAATCCAATGTTTGAAAATGTGAAAATAAACGGTTCTACGGTTAAAATGGAGATTGATACGGGTATTTATGCGACTGTAATATCGGAGAAATGTTACGATGAAAATTTTAAAAAATTTAGAATTTTTAAAACAGAGCGAAAATTGAAAACATATGATAATAGTGCTTTGCAACCGATGGGAAAATTATGCAATTTAACTGTAGAGTTTCAGGGGAAAACTTGCGTATTGGAGTGTTTTGTATTGCCTGGGAGAGGACCGTTGTTAATGGGTAGACAATGGTTAGCAGCTTTTGAATCATGGCCGATAAATTTGGAGTTAAAAACGAGAATGAAATTAATAAATTGAATGTTGAAAATGTGGCAGTAAATATTAAAGAAAAATTTAAAGAGTTGTTTAATGACTCAGTTGGTAATTACAATAAAAGCAAAGCCAAAATCTATTTGAAAGAAAACGCAAAGCCGGTTGCATTAAAATGTAGAAATGTAGCGCATGCTTTAAGACCATTAATTGAGAGAGAAATTGAGAGGTTAGTTAATTTAGGGCATTTGAAGCCAGTGGACGTGAGAGAGTGGGTTACACCCATCGTGCCAGTCTTTAAAGAAAACGGGAATATTCGAATCTGCGGTGATTTTAAAATGACCATCAACCCACATATTATTGTTGATAATTATCCTTTGCATACGATAGATTATATTTTTGCAAAACTGCAGGGTGGTCATACCTTTACTGAACTGGACTTAACACATGCGTACATGCAATTTCCGGTAGATGAAGAAAGTTCGAAATTATTAACTATTATTACTCACCAAGGCCGTATAATTGTTGTAATAGATAGGCGTTTATTATAGTATCTATAGTTATTTTTATTAGATGTAGCAAGAAAATTATCATAATTATTGCAGATGAAATTGATCCACCTTTAATTAAATTGTCGATAATACTTGACCACAGATCTGCCAAGATTCCTTTTATAGTCGTACTCGTAAACAATTTACTTATGGATTCTTCGTTATAATTGTGTTCTCCAGCCATTTGCCTTGTTAAAATATTGAGTAAGGCTGGTTGTTCCATAGGAAATGTGATCTGTTGTTGAGCTCGTTGAAGCTGAGATGATGAGTATACCCCGGACGTGGCCAGAGCTTCTATCAATTTATGATTCCAATGAATTTTTGTTGATGGTTGAAATATGTGTGGAGATTGTACGTCATAAGTTGGATATGGATCTAGTTTGATCCATTTGTCTCCTATTTTATAGTATCTTGGTAAGATTTAATTACAGGTGACTTGTTTGCCTGTCTTAATAAGAATGTGTGTTTTTGGTGTTAAAAACCACGTCTCGTTATGTAATGTCACTGGAAGTTGTTCATAACATTCTTCCATGTGCTTTATTTTTACAGGTCTTGGCGTACATTTTATAAAATGCACAGCTTCACCCGCTATCAAGGAAGTGTATCCCGGTTGTTTCATTACTGTGTATGCAAATTCATCTGGCGATAAAGTAGCAAGGGCTAGGGAGTTTTGGATTGTTTCTCTCTCAAGATTACACTTTTCCGTAATTAAATTTATATATAAGTCATTTAATTCTATCCTTAGATGTTTTTCTACATAAATGAACTTAGAATTAATATATGTAAAAATATCTAGATTTATAGTATTCTCTTTGACAATATCGTTATCATAATACAAATTATTAAGTCCTAGTTGTGATTCGAAAATGAGTAGTTTAGGATGTTCAGTTGTAATAAATTCTATTGCATTGAGTTATCGCGCCTTTTGAGGATAAGGCAAAAGTTATATCATTAGAATTTACCGCATAAGTAATCTGATGATCAATGTCGTTTGTAAATTTAGTAGCTATTCCCTTATATAATATATCAAAAGAATTTTTAAAACATTCGTTTACAGGTAGAATATCCCAAAAAGTATGCCCGTATTCTAAATCTATACAGTGTTTATTTGAAAATGTACATATTGTACCCGTACTTAATCTAATTTTATCTGTATCAAGACTTACTTTAGCTATAGTTTGTATGAGTAAGATTTGTATGGTGCCATGTACAAAAACCTTTGTATATGTGTTGAATTTGTCTGCATATGATGCTCCGGAACAGGATTTGTCTGCTGCACTACCCGCGAAGTCCACTCCTACTGTCCTTGGTGTTGCGTTGACTTTGATATCGGCTATGATATGCGTATCGTCGTATTTAAAAATGCCTGTGTCATGTAGTAGTTTGCATTTTTCCTGAGATAATTCGTAAAGGTACTCTTGTTCACCGTTCTCCACAGGTAATAGATGTCCAAAAATGCCGCAGCTAGTAACTGTGCGATGGATGATTATTTTGCAGTGAATCGTATTCACTTCTCGAAATTCCGCAAGTTGTACCAGCTCGATTGTAATATTTGTCGAATTTGGTCTTATTTCATGGAAGTCGCATTCGCCCGTGTCCAATAATGAGAACGTTGTGATGTTTGGTGTGGTAGAGCCACACTCATATCCAATAATTTGTGCGTATGATTGTATGATTAATGAAAATGTGATAAGTATGAAATGCATGTTATTTTGTTTGCTTTCTCTTTCTCTTTTTTTATTTATTTTTTTTATTTATTTATTTTTTTTATTTGTTTTTAAAACAAAAATTAAATTAGTTTTTTCTCATGTAAAAATAATTTGTTAGGATGAACTTGTTTTTGCTTTCCTTTGTATAAAAATATAATATCACCTTTATCCGTAATATTTTTTTTTTCAAATGGACCTAAATTTTGGTCTTTCTCTAGTTTTCCTGGCTTTGGCTGCTTTTGCCAGTACACTTTGTCGCCTACTTCGAAATTTACTGGATTAGCAGTTTTGTCATAGTATTTCTTTGCTTTATGTTTAGATATAATTAGATTTTCTCTTGCCAAATTGGCTATATTTTTCATGTTATTCAGTAATTTTTCGAAATAGTCATTAAATGTTGGCAATTGTTCTGACTTTTTTAAAGGTTCACTAGATGGTAATCTAGGTGGATATGTAAAAACAACTTCATATGGTGTAAATTTATGAGAAGAGTTAACTGAACAATTTAGATTTAATTGAGCAAGTTCAAGAAACTGATCCCATTCTATATTTTTATTTGAAAAATTTCTTAAAAAGGTTATTAATGGTGCGTGTTGTCTTTCTAGCGACCCATTAACTCATGGTGAAAAACTTGTGGTTTCTATCTTTTTTATTTTGAATCTACGTGACAGTGCCTTCATTAATTTCGAACAAAAATTTTGTCCTCAATCTGATAAAACAATTTTGGGACTGGCAAAAATACAAATAAATTTTTTTTAAAATGCGTCAGCAATTTTCTCTGCTGTCTGATCTTTAAGTGGAGTTACTATTAAGAATTTTGACAAATTGTCTTGGATAGTTAAAATATATTTATTGTCTTTCTTTGTAACATTGAGTGGGCCAACAACATCCATGGCAATTTTATCAAATGTTCTCAAAGGGGTGTCTGTTATGACTAATGGTTGTTTCGTTTTTCTAAGTTCAATTTTATTTTTCTGACAGTCATCACAATTTTTGATTCTTTTTTGTATGTCTCTTTTAAGATTTTCCCAATAGTAATTATTTTTAATTTTCAAGTAAGTTCTATGCACGCCTGCATGTCCTCCTATAAGACTTGTGTGCATTTCATTAAATATTGTATCTCTATGGTTACTTTCGAAATATTTTATTGTATTTAAACAAATTATAACTTTTTACTTGTGATTTTTCAAAAATGTCTCTTAATATTTGTTCTATTTCCTCCCATTTAACGTTTATAATTTCAATATCTTTTGAAATACTTATTGTTGCGATATTTTTTTGAATCATTATGTTTTTCAGTAATTTTAGTGATAGTGATATATCATTTAATATTAAATCTTTCGATTTTGCAGTGTCTACACATATGCTAAACAGTTTTTAATTTTTAATTTTTAGGATTTCAATCTCTCTCGGTTGTATTTCACCGTCGATCAGTAAGTTATTTGATTTTACGATTTCATATGTTTTAGAGTCCAGTGGTATTTTACTTTTTGTCATGAAGTACATTATATTATCTTGTCTTAGATTTATTGTATCTTTTACTTTTACAATATTTTCAGTTAGGTTTTTATTTATTATATCGTTACATTTCTTTTTATTTATTTTTTGTCTATTTATTTTTCGAGAATTTCTTTCTTCCGATTTTGCATAAATGTCTTTATTCACGGTCTGCGGAGTTATATATTTTTTTGCTTGCACGCGCGTTATTAAAAAATTTCATTCGAGTCATCAATTCCTCTACTGAGCGCGTCTGCATTCGTATTTTTTGATCCCGGTTTATAAATTATGTCAAAATCATATGATGCTAATTTTAAACTCCAGTTTTGGACTCTGGTGTTTTTATCGGCTGACCTAAATTTCAATAATGGCTTACGATCTGTATATACAGTAAATTTGTTTCCTTGAACATAATTTTTAAAGTAAGTTATTCCCCAAAATATGGCTAAAGCTTCTTTCTCATAAGTGTGAAATCTTAATTCCGACCCTTTTAACAGTCTACTTGCGTACGACACTGGTTTATCTTCCGGTACTTTACCTTGAGAAAGAATAGCTGCGATGGCCCAATTACTTGCATCAGTTGAGATTATAAATGGTTTTGTAAAGTCTGGAAATTGTAAAATCGGAGCATTGCATAATACGTTTTTTAGCTTTTCAAAAGCTTCTTGCTGTGCTATACCCCATGAAAATTTAACGTTTTTCTTAAGTAAATCATTCAAAGGTTTTGATAAGTTTGCGTAGTCATTTATGAATTTTCTATAGTAATAAGTAAGTCCTAAATATTCCATTTTATTTTTTGCGGTTTTTGGAATTTTGAATTTCTTTACTGCTGATGTGATTGATTCATTCGGTCTAATACCCTTTTCGGAAATTATATGCCCATAAAATTTATTTCTGTCTTAAGAAAATTACATTTTGAGGATTCGAGTTTAAGGTGTGCTTTTCTCAATCTGTCAGCTATTATTTCGAATCTTTCTATCAGTTCTTCTATAGTATTTGCGAAAATTATAATGTCGTCAATATAGACAAAGCAAATTTTTCCTATCAAACCCTTCAATACTCTATTCATAATTCTTTGAAAAGTTCTGGGACTATTCATTAACCCAAAGGGCATCACTTTAAATTCTAACCTGCCCAGTGGGTGAATACTAAATGCTGTGTTCTTCGTATCTTCAGGTCTTAGTTTTATCTGATGGAGTCCTGATATTAAATCTAGTGTAATAAAATACTTAGCTGATCCTATTTCATCGAAAATCTCTGTAGTGCTAGGGATAATGTATGGGTCAGGGCTTGTAAATTTGTTCAATTCTCGATAATTTATCACGAGACGATGTTTAGGTTTATTTTCGGTGGTAAGACCCTTTTTTGCTACCAAAAAAGCTGGAAAATTATATGGACTATGGGATTCTCTCACCAAATCATTCTCTATCAATTTTTCGCCCTCTTGTATTGCAATATCTCTTAAAGCGAATGGCAATGGAAATTGTTTGACATAAATCGGTCTGTCATGTGTAAGATTTATCTCATGTTGCTCGACTGTGCATCTCTCTAACTTATCGCCTTCACAGTAAAATATATCATCATTTCTCTCAATTAAATTCCCGATCAACATTGCATTTTTTTTGACAAATGTTTTAGATTTATTTTATTTAATATTTTTTGAGTTCTCTCTCTCTTATCGACGTAATTATTATTGTTAACATTGTAAATTTCTATAGTGTCGTTAAAATAGATCTCGAATTTCATATTATTTTCTTGTATGTTGTGTTTAAGATGTTTTCTATCATTTTCATATGGGTTGAAATTTACATTGTTATCAAGTATTTTCAAAAAGCAAGGGTAGTCTAATACTTTATTTTCGACATTTTCTTGACATATTTCACTCTCTAAGGCACAGTTTATTTGAGCAACGAATGTTTGCATATTATTTTCCGTTTCTATCACTCTGCGTAAATTTGGTTTACTATTATTAGGCTCTGTCTCATTATTTTTATAGCTGATTTGTGCTACTGTGTTCAGTAATTTTTTTATCTCTTCTGTGAAACAAGTGTCTTTTTCCGTGTTTATCTCATCTGTATTAAAATCAAGTTTCAAAACATTCATTACCTCATCGTTTTCATTTTCAAAATTTTTTTCGCGATCATGCGATGTAGTGACTTGCAAGCTAAGCAAATCATTGACCAAGTTTTGCGTGTCATTTATGGAATTTTTATTTTGTATTTCTTTGACCATCCTATCCTTATCTAGTAACCGCTCGAATTTTACATTATTTATTTCTAGATAGCCCTCATCTAATCTTAATTTACCCTCAGTTAGTAATTCTATACCCAAAATACCATCTTATGGTAAATTAAATGCATCGGAAGCTACATGAAATTCATAAAATAAACCGTTAATGCAATATTCGCATATTTTTTGTGATACGTTATTTCTATTTTGATCCCGTTTATTACAATAGGTATTAGTTTGAGTGTTTTGTTGTTTATTTTTAGTAATATTTAAAAATTGAAAGCAATTTTTAGCATTGTGACCCGATTTATCGAAAATTTGACAAATTACTGAGTTTTTATTTTTTTGCTGCGTTATTAAAGTTTTCACTTGAATGCAGTCATTTAGTTCATGGTCAATATTTTCACAATAAGTACAGAAACGATATCTGTTTTTATTTTCTTGAATATTACAATTTTTTATAGTATGACCTTTCTTGTTACATTTTTGACAAATAACTTCGGGGCATTCATTAACCGTATGACCCGTTTTTTTGCAATTTTCGCAGTTTTCGCGATTTTCTTCCTTATTTGGGCACAAATACGGAGTGTGTCCGTGTTTAAAACATTTCCAACAAAGTTCAAATTCTTTTATGTTCTCGCATTGATCTACTTGGTGACCTGCTATTTGACAAAATTGACAATTTTTACTTCCGATTTTATTAAATTCACATGCGCTAATTGAATGACCGTAATTACTGCATAAATTACACAGTAGTTTAATTTTTTTAGTTGCTCTATTACAATCAAAAGATCTATGATTCTGCGACTTGCAGTATACACACGCCGCGGATGGACAAAATAAAGCTTCGTGATTGCGTTCTGTACAAATTTGAAAGATCGGTATATTTTTCTTCATCATATTATTCTCTTTTGGAAAAAACCGGTGTAAACACCGAATTTTCAGTGTTAACACTGATTTTTCGGTGTAAACACTAGATTTTGAGTGTTAACACCGAAAGTTCGGTGTTGACACTCAACTGTTGGGTGTTGACACCCACAATTGGGAGTTTACACCCAATAGGTTCAGTGTTAACACCAAAGTTAAGCGTTGACACTCGACTGTTGGGTGTTGACACTCGCAATGGGAGTTTACACCCAATATGTTCAGCGTTAACACCGAAGTTAAGTGTTAACACTTAAGTTTTGGGTGTCAACACCCACACTATTGCGAGTTTATACATAAAAGGTTTAGTGCTAACACCAAAGTTAAGTTATAATAATTATGGGTATTACACCTAAAATAATTAGTGTTTACACCAAAGTTAAAAGTTAGTTGGAATGTTACACTCAAAATGTAATTTTGACGCTCAATCCGTTTTTAATAAAAAATTAATGAAGAATTCAATAGATGATGATATGCTTAATCACTAGGATCAAAAATAAATACCATAACTGGAAATTCTTTATTATTGCACCGATATATCGTGAGTTCGTCGTGTACTACCCTTATGGAAAAAACCGGTGTAAACACCGAATTTTCAGTGTTAACACTGATTTTTCGGTGTAAACACTAGATTTTGAGTGTAAACACCGAAAGTTCGGTGTTGACACTCAACTGTTGGGTGTTGACACCCACAATTGGGAGTTTACACTCAATAGGTTCAGTGTTAACACCAAAGTGAAGTGTTGACACTCAACTGTTGGGTGTTGACACCCACAATTGGGAGTTTACACCCAATAGGTTCAGTGTTAACACCAAAGTTAAGTGTTTACTATCAACTGTTGGGTGTAGGCCCCCACAATTGGGAGTTTACACCTACTAGGTTCAGTGTTAATACCAAAGTTAAGTGTTGACACTTAATTTTTGGGTGTCAACACCCCAATATTGCGAGTTTATACATAAAAGGTTTAGTGCTAACACCAAAGTTAAGTGATAATAATTATGGGTATTACACCTAAAAGAATTAGTGTTTACACCAAAGTTAAAAGTTAGTTGGAATGTTACACTCAAAATGGAATTTTGACGCTAAACCCGTTTTTAATAAAAAATAAATGAAGAATTCAATAGATGATGATATGCTTAATCAGTAGAATCAAAAATAAATACCATAACTGGAAATTCTTTATTATTGCACAGATATATCGTGAGTTCGTCGTGTACTATATAGTAAGTACAAAACGTCTGAGACAGCAATTGAAATACAAAAAAAGTAAATGATTTACTAAAAATTATTCCAGAATTCGAATAACTCATTAAATTTGTATCGTTAAACATTTAAGGTGGTTTTCTACCGGAGTTAGTCAAGTTCAAGACTAAAAATTATTTAACCATATTACTTACAATTGGTTATTAAAATTTATTTTTTAACTTTTTAAGGCTTCTGAAATTATTTTCTACCAAAAAAACATTGACAATCACAACAAAACATTTTTTTCAACTTTTAACTTCACCTTTGAATACCGCAGTTTTTGAGGTTATTCACGTGAAAATTATTTTTGTAAAATTACTGTAGAGTTTGTAAAAGGTCAATTTTTTCCAGTTTGAAGAAATGAATTCTTTGATATTGAAACTACATGTATGTGGTTTTTCTAAAGGATCTCTATTGTAAGAAGATAAACATTAATAATTTAGTACACTTTTTCAGCGTAGCAGCCATACGCGTAATGAAAAAAATTCAATCTTTAACTTGCTGTAACTTTCAAACTATATGGTCAATTTTGATCAGACTTCGTAGAAATGTTTATTAATATCTAATAAACGCCTCCAGAAAATTTGAGCTGATTCTCTATTGTCATGCATTTGGTAGAAAACCACCTTAAGTGTATTTTTTAAAGTAATTTGTTCAAAATTCATTTTTTTATTTAGAAAATTTCGTCCGAACTGAAATAATGAAAAAACCCTTGTAAAAAATACATGAACCTTTAAGATGTAAGTGTTGATCGAATTCTCGATCGTCCTCTCTCGATTGTTGAGCAAAATTATTCATTTTTCTTGCAGTCGCAAGGTGATCCGTGGAGAGGAATTATAAATAAAAATAAAAAATTATTTATTTTTTAATATTGAGCAACGTTTCGTCTACTGGTTTGTAGACCTCTTCAGGCTCTGTAATTTATTTAAAACATAATTGTACAACAAACACATATCTTGATACACAATATTACAATAAAACACAATTTTTTTACCTAGTTGAAATTAGTCTTAGCTCTCGCCGAGCAAGTTGTCGTATGAAATCCAAGTACAAATTTCTAACTTATATACAAGAGTAAAGAAGGTGTGGCTAGCATAATGGTTCGATCACGTTCGTAGTAAGAATTTATGAAAATTAAAAGACTTTAAGTAAGTTTCTTAAACAGGGGTGTGTAGGCTCGACTAAGTTTCTGAGTATCCTCTCTCTTATTTATTGTATCTTGACTGAATTTATTTTTAATAATGTTTTTTTCACCTTTAATGGCAAATTTTATAAACAAGTTTTTGGTTCTCCGATGGGATCTCCTATTTCTCCGTTCTTTTCCAACATTGTTTCGGACGATTTAGAATCTTATTGTTTAGAAAGACTGAAGAATGAATTTAACATTACCCCTCTTTTTTATTACCGTTATGTTGACGACACTATTATGTGTATTAATGAACGATATATTGATAAAATTTTGAGAATTTTTAATTCCTATGACGAAAACTTACAATTTACACACGAGGTTGCCGTAGATAATAAGATTAATTTCCTTGACACGACAATAATCGTTGCTGACAATAAAATTTTGACTGACTGGTATATAAAACCTATATCTTCGAATGTGACTGTTAATTTTAATTCCGGACACACAAAAAGTCAGAAAATAAATGTAATATACAACTTGATAGACAGGGCTATTAACCTTTCCGATGAAAGTTTTCATAGAAAGAATATTGAATCTGTAAAGAAAATCTTGCGTGATAATTGTTACCCAAAATCTTTTTCTGATAAATACATTGTGAGACGTTTGAATAAGATTGAGAATCTATCTACTTGTAATGACAGTCAAAATAATGATAGTAATGATGAAATCAAAGAAAAAATTAAAATTGTATTACCATTTTACGAACCTTTTATTAAGAATTGCAAAAGTGTTTTAAAAAACACAGAATTTCAAATTATTCCTGCAGTTAGTAATAAATTGGATGATATAATTACATTAGGTAAAGATGTGACAAATACGAAAGAAAAAACAAATGTTGTTTACAAATTTTCATGTAAATCTTGTCAAGCTTCGTACGTGGGCCAAACTAAGAGAGCTTTAAGTAAGAGAATTGCCGAGCATGAGAAAAGTGAGGACCCTGATGCTGTAGTTTGTAAACACCAGCAAGAATACAATCATGAGTTTGATTTTGACAAAGCCAGAATATTAGATATTGAACATAATTATAAAAAAAGATTAATATCTGAAATGATGTTTATAGGAAGCACGAAAGATACAATAAATAAGAGAGAGGATACTCAGAAACTTAGTCGAGCCTACACACCCCTGTTTAAGAAACTTACTTAAAGTCTTTTAATTTTCATAAATTCTTACTACGAACGTGATCGAACCATTATGCTAGCCACACCTTCTATACTCTTGTATATAAGTTAGAAATTTGTACTTGGATTTCATACGACAACTTGCTCGGCGAGAGCTAAGACTAATTTCAACTAGGTAAAAAACTTGTGTTTTATTGTAATATTGTGTATCAAGATATGTGTTTGTTGTACAATTATGTTTTAAATAAATTACAGAGCCTGAAGAGGTCTACAAACCAGTAGACGAAACGTTGCTCAATATTAAAAAATAAATAATTTTTTATTTTTATTTATAATTCCTCTCCACGGATCACCTTGCGACTGCAAGAAAAATGAATAATTTTGCATGAACCTTGAAGTTATGAACTAAAAGTATATATTCGGCCAAAGGAGCGGTAAAAATGATTATTTTAGAAAAAAATAGTAACAGACAAAAAAATGAAAATATTTGAAATTTTTGAAACCAATCATTAGTAATGCAATTATGACAAAAATAATAATAATTTTTTAACATGCTTTTATTTAAAAAGTACTATATTTTGACGTACTTATTAAAAATTCACATACAAAAATCACATCCAAAGAATAAGACCCGATTGCTCGGAGAAGACCCCCAGGTACCCCCGGCATCGGTAACCTGGATGGCCAAGACTGCACATTAACGTATCGACATTCAAACTTATACCGTCTGTAAAATTTTAGACCTCCAACTCTCCTAGGCTGAAAACTATAGTGCTATTGGCAGATTTGGACATACGACGTTGATGACGTGATCGAAACTTTGTGAGTTAAAGGAAATCATGAGAATAAATATAATTAATAATAAAAAGTTCAAATCAATTTATCAAAAAAGAAATAAGTTGGTTTAATTGTTTTAATTTCTGACAAAAATAAATAAAAAAATGAATTTTTATGAAAAACACCCGAATTTTGCGTGTTAACACTGAAATTTTTATTTTAATAATTGTTAATATAGTTTTTATAAACAAGTTAAAAGTAATGTTTTTTAATCATATGCAAACTAAATAATCAAAAAAAGTTTGTTTCAATGTTTATATATTATTTTAAATATAGTATTTTCAATCAAGAGCGTGGCTAAGTGGATAAAGTGGTCGGTAAATTTTCGTCAACTTGAAGATCGATGGTTCGAATCCCCATGAGGCTAATTTTTTTTTTTTTCGGTTTAGTGTAACACTCCTTTGGGTGTTACACTCCATTGGGTGTAACACTCCATTTGGGTGTAACACCGCATTGGGTGTGCGAAATCACACCCAATGCGGTGTAGAAGTTCGGTGTTATTTTCAGTGTTATTTTTCGGTGTTTACACCGATTTTTTCCATAAGGGTAGTATTTTCAATCAAGAGCGTGGCTAAGTGGATAAAGTGGTCGGTAAATTTTCGTCAACTTGAAGATCGATGGTTCGAATCCCCATGAGGCTAATTTTTTTTTTTTTCGGTTTAGTGTAACACTCCTTTGGGCATGTTACGCACTTAGGAATTGTAAAAGTCAAAATGTTTGCGCGCTCATATGTTTGATGGCTGAACATTGATCGCGATATAGAAAATTTAGTTAGTAATTGTAAAATCTGTTAAATAGAGAGAAAAAAGCCCGCAAAAACACCGTTCACAACATGGCCTTGGCCAGACAAAGAATGGAGCCGCATACATTGTGATTTTGCAGGACCATTTTATGGTAAAATGTGGTTGATAATTGTAGATGCACACTCAAAGTGGCCTGAAGTGATAGACTTTAATACAAACACAAAAGCGTATAGGCTGGTGATAGAATTTGCGAGGGAGTGAATCCCTTGTAAATTATTTTTTTTTACCTGGCAGTGTCAGGTCACCTGGGAAACAAAGAAATAATTAATTTGTTTGTTTACCTTCCCAGGTGATAACCATGCCACTTTCTCGCGCAGCAGAAGCCGACCACGTGGCGACGATCGCCGTCGGTTGGACGCTGCTGTTGCAGCAGCACGAGCACCCGGCGCGCGCACGACACATACACACACACACATGTTCACCACCCGGGAAGGCTCTCCCGGCCCAGGGCGCGCACGTACACACACATACACCACACACGGGTTCCGATTCTCCGTCGGGGAGTTTTCGGCGACGGAGGAGGTGCGCGGCGCGTGTCGGCAGACGACGCAACTGCGTCGCCAAGCGCGTGCACGCACGCTCACCACAGTGGATGCGGGCGTGAGTGAGATATTATTTTTTTTTTGTATTGTGTACGTTGCGCGAACAATGTGTGCGTATGGGGGAGAGCGAGAGAGAGAGAGTATGTGCGCGAGGGATAGGTTAACGCAGTGAGTGCCTCGGGTACATTATTTTTATTCTTTATTTTGGATTTTCGCGCGTACTATAGGTGGCGTGGCGATCGCCACCGGAAGATTGTAGACGGGAGCGTGATTGGGTGTTGTGGCGTGAATGTGTCTGATTGGTGGACAAATGACTGTTCCTCGAGTATGAATGAGGCTTAGTTAGATTAATTTGTGTGGATTGGCGGAGAGTGTTTAGAGGGGATGGTGAAGAAGGAAGTCGAGTCAGAGAGACGCGGGGAGCGTCACTCTGTTCTCAGTAGCCGTAGAGTGAGGTAGTGTTTTGAGAGTGTGCTTTAAAATTTCTAAGTTCTTTCTTTTTCTTTCTGTGGACTTGCCTAAGAGTTTTTTTTTAGTTATAGACAATTTTCTTTTATTATTTTTTTTTTAGCTAGGTTGATACCAGGAAATAAAACTTGGGTTAGTCCACTGCCAATTTGAGAGTTGGAAGAAAATAAAGGGAACAAAGAGAGTAATCGAAGTGGCCATAGTGAGGTTGAAATTTTTATTACGTAAGGTTTTTGTTTTATTATTGAAAACTTTATAAAGCATGTTTTCCTGGAAAATTTGTGTATTGCACGCTAAGTGAGAATTCTGTTGGATATTATAGAGAGTTTTTATAAATTCGATAGAGTTCTTCTTGGCGCGGGGTCGGTACCCGCCATTTTGTAGACTAATTTATAGTTCGTTTAATTCCTTTGTTCTCAAATTAAAATTTTATTTTTTTGTAATTGTAGACTTGATTTTTTTTTATTTTGTAGACAAGAATAAAAATCAAATTTAACCTAAAATTTTTGTAATAATTTATTTTCTCTCTCTAGCTCACCAACCGTTCCCGGAGGTTTTCTCTCCGTGGAAACCCTGACCCCAGATTAAGGAGTTTTCCCCTAGAGTTTTTGAAAGAGATTTTTTCTTGTAACGGGAGGGCCCGGGAAACTCCATTAATTATTTAAGGGAGGCCCTTTTCTTTAGAAATACCCCGTCACAAATTTAAAAAATTATTTGCGAGATACGGATTGCTATTACATTGTGTAACTGATGGGGGACCTCAGTTTAAAAGCGGGGAATTTCATAATTTTTTATCCAGAAATGGGGTTTTACATACGCTATCTCCATCATATCATCCAGCTACGAACGGGGCTGTTGAAAATTTCGTTCAAATCTTTAAAGATAAAGTCGATAAAATTGTGAAGGGGGGAGAGACGCTGGATGATGCAGTGAACATGTTTTTATATGATTATAGGAGTATAGAGCACTGTACATCGCGAAGAAGTCCCGCTTACCTGATGAGTAAGAGAGAAATGAGAACAAGGTTTGATTTACTAAGACTGAATGTTGTGGCGGAAGTAGCGAAAAAGCAGCGTGAGCAAATTGTAGCGAGATCAGGCAGGCGCAAGGTCGCATTGTCAACCGGAGACCGCGTTATGATAGATGAGCACGGCGTGAGGTCCGATAAGAGATCAGGCGGGACCATTGCGAAAGAATTGTCACCGTCTACGTATGTTGTTACAAATGATAAGAATGTGCAAGTAAAACGCCATATAGATCAGATAATTAAATGTAATGATGAAAGTGTAAAAGTGTGACGCTCTTCACGGTTGTTAGAGAAGCAATATTTAAAAGAGGCGGAAAGTTGTAATGTATAAAAGTAGAGATGTACAAGCGTTAGCACTTTTCGGGTGTGAGCTTCGCCGCACCTGCGGACGTGGCAGTCGCACTACGGCCGCGCTCAAAGTAACATGTATTCAATGATGTTTGATTAATAAATATAATTTAAAAAGGTACTTATTCATTTCCTTCAACTACCCATTTAAACTTGTACGATTTGGTTTTCTTGATTACACTGATAATTATTTTTACTAGGAAAATTCAGGCCTCGGGATTCAAGTTCCAGTGACTGAAGAATTTCCATCATTGAAAATATTTTGTATCGTAAATATTTCATAATTTTGACTTTTGCGAGCTAAATTAGATCTTTATTGCGAAATTGAATGGAAACTCAAAATAAATTAATATTTTGTCTAAATCCGATGGTCGAAAGTTGTGACGATGATTTCTTCATCACTTGTTTTAACTTCTGACGACAATGAGTAGAGTTAAACTACTAACCTTTTTGGAAGTGTCATGGACAGCATATATGCATATATATTAGGCTGGACGTTAATTAATTTTTATTTTTTTTTTCACTTGGGCCGGGCAGATTTTGTTTCTATACATGTAAAAACATGTAAAAAAAATTTTAGTAGAATTTTTTGACTTTTTTTTCCCGACCCGCAGAGCACCTGAAGTTTCCCATGGGTTTTGCACGTGAAAAAGAGACAAAACCATTCAATGCGCTAGAACCAGTAAAAAAAAAATTTTTTTTTTTTTCGAAAATACATATTTTCATGTATTTTTTAACGCTGAATCCGAAAAAATTGTTAATTTTCATCCAGACAATGATTAAAAAATTTTACGGGTCAAAAATGACTAAATTTGAAGAAAAATCGTAAAAAAAAAACCCTTTTTCGACGCTCATGTGATGAAACTTATAATTTTTTTTATCGAAAATACATAATTTAATGCATTATTTCTTGCTGAATCCAAAAATGTTTTTAGTTTATATCAAATAGATGATTTAAAAATTTTACGGCCCAAAAATGATCCAATTTTAAGAAAAAATCAATAAAAAAAAACACTTTTTCGGCATTCAAATGGTAAAAATTAAAACTTTTTTTAATCTAAATAGTTTTATTTAAAAATAAAACTCGGACTCACAGCGTTTCGTAGGTTGAAAACTTGGGAGATTATTTGTTTATTTATATTTTTTGATTGAAAAATTAAACTCGGACTCCTAACGTTTTGTAGATTTGAAGCTTAGGGGATTATTAGTTCATTTAAAAATTGAACTCGGACGTCCAGCGTTTCGTGGGTTTAAAGCTTGGGGGATTATTAGTTTATTTATATTTTTTTATTTAAAAATTGAACTCGGACGCCCAGAGTTTTGTGGGATTAAAGCTTGGGGGACTATTAGTTTATTTATATTTTTTTATTTATAAATTTAAATTCGGACGCCCAGCGTTTTGGGGGTTTGAAGCTTAGGGGATCATTAGTTCTTTTAAAAATTGAACTCGAAAGCCCAGCGTTTCGTGGGTTCAAAGCTGGGGGACTATTAGTTTATTTATATTTTTTTATTTAAAAATTTAAATTCGGACGCCCAGCGTTTTGGGGGTTTGAAGCTTAGGGGATCATTAGTTTATTTATATTTTTTTTATTTAAAAATTAAACTCGGACACTCAGCGTTTCGTGGGTTCAAAGCTTGGGGGATTATTAGTTTATTTGTATTTTTTTATTTAAAAATTAAACTCGGACGCCCAGCGTTTTGTGGGTTGAAAGCTTGGGGAATTATTGGTTTATTCATATTTTTTTATTTAAAAATTAAACTCGGACGCTCAGCGTTTTGTGGGTTTAAAGCTTGGGGGATTATTAGTTAATTTATTTATTTTTATTCAAAAAATTAAACTCGGACGCCCAGAGTTTTGTGGGATTAAAGATTGGGGGACTATTAGTTTATTTATATTTTTTTTATTTAAAAATTAAACTCGGACGCCCAGCGTTTTGGGGGTTTGAAGCTTAGGGGATCATTAGTTTATTTAAAAATTGAACTCGGACGCCCAGCGTTTTGTGGGTTTGAAGCTTAGGGGATTCTTAGTTTATTTATTTATTTTTATTAAAAAAATTAAACTCGGACGCCCAGCGTTTTGTGGGTTGAAGCTTGGGGGATTTTTAGTTTATTTTTAAATGAATTGGTTGAATTTTGGTGCACAGAGTTTTTGGGGTTTAAGGTCTAGGGTATACAGTTAATTTGATAACTAATTCCAAGATTATTCGTTATGTAAATGAAAGAAATTAAAAAATCGAAAACACTTATTTTGAATCTGCGCGCTCGAACTAGCGAATAAATCCTCGCCGCCATCTTTGTTGATATCACCTAGATTCGGCTCGGAGGATGATTTTCGTAGACGGCAGCCGAATGGTAATTTTCGAATTGTGCGGACTTTAGCAGCGCTGGTGTAAGTACTTAACCATCGCAGACAGTTGAAGCGCTGGTGTAGAATTTAAATGCTGAAGAATTAAAAAATGATATAAATTTGTGAGAACGTCTTTTTACAAACGTTAAATTCAAAACACAAATAGCAAACTAAAAATACCTAAATTATTTTTTTAGCGCATGAAAAAATAAGTATTTATTTACATTTTTTAAAATAAAAAATTTCATTTTTATTAAACTACCTCTTTTATTAAAACCTATACCTACCCATATAAAAGTATTTAACTTAATTTTTTTGAATCGTTCTTTCTTTAATTTTTTCTGTGAGTTTTTTCTTTTTCATCCGTAGAAATTTTTAATCATAAAGCCGATAGTAACTCATAAAATTTTCGTACTCAGCAATAAAAAATACATTAATACGTCTATTTAGATTTTAAAAAGTTTTAATTTTTACCATTTGAATGCCGAAAAAGTGTTTTTTTTCATGATTTTTTCTATAAAATGGTTAATTATTATTGGGGAACAAAAATTTTTAACCATCTATTTGGTAGAGACTAATGATATTTTCGTATAAGACAACAAAAAAAACATAAAAATCTGTATTTTGAATTAAAAAGAAAAGTTTTCTCGTTTAAATAAAGAAAAAGTGTTTTTTTTTATTGATTTTTTCTTCAAATTGGATCATTTTTGGGCCGTAAAATTTTTAAATCATCTATTTGATATAAACTAAAAACATTTTTGGATTCAGCAAGAAAAAATGCATTAAATTATGTATTTTAGATAAAAAAAATTATAAGTTTCATCACATGAGCGTCGAAAAAGGGTTTTTTTTTTACGATTTTTCTTCAAATTTAGTCATTTTTGACCCGTAAAATTTTTTAATCATTGTCTGGATGAAAATTAACAATTTTTCCGGATTCAGCGTTAAAAAATACATGAAAATATGTATTTTCGAAAAAAAAAAAAATTTTTTTTTTACTGGTTCTAGCGCATTGAATGGTTTTGTCTCTTTTTCACGTGCAAAACCCATGGGAAACTTCAGGTGCTCTGCGGGTCGGGAAAAAAAAGTCAAAAAATTCTACTAAAATTTTTTTTACATGTTTTTACATGTATAGAAACAAAATCTGCCCGGCCCAAGTGAAAAAAAAAATAAAAATTAATTAACGTCCAGCCTAATATATATGGGTCGAAATAATACTTTTTTAAAAAACCGTCCGCACGAGGTTCACCGATTTTATTGAAATTTTTTTGGGCAAAAGTACTATTTAATGGAAGACTTTTGCCACAAACAAGAGGTCTCTATCTTATTTCTGCTTGGTGCTAGATTTTTTCAAAGATTGAAAAATGGCCTATTTTTAAGCTGCTTTAAGCAATTTTAAGGTATTTTTCGAAAAATTCTAACTTTTGATCAAAATGAGATAGAAACCTCTAGTTTGCGGCAAAATTTTATTCGAAATAAGTTCTTTTTTGGAAAAATATTTTGTTAAAATAGTTTGGTTATTTTTATAATAATACAGTCCTACACAGATATTGCTATTTTTGCTCATTTGCAGGTATTTTCAAACGACCGTAGCTTTTTCTAGGCTAAATTTTTGTGTATATTAAAAAAATGTTGAATTTTTTTTATGAAAAAATAAAAATCTTGCGACCAACCGGAACCCTGTACGATCTTCCACTTCCAAGATACAGCTGTTTGAAGTTGTCAAAAAACACAAAAAACGCGTTTTTTACGATTTTCACACGCATTTTTGAACGGTTTCGACCTTTTTTTTTCTCTCAAAAATATGTGGAATCTTCTCTTCATATGTTTCCAAACAAGCTCCCATAGTAATTGTAGTGCGGATTTGGGGTTTTAGTTGATTCCAAAGCATACACTTTTGACACATTTTATGTGCTAAACTAGTGTTTTCTTAACAATATACACGCTACATTTAACTTTTTCGTTCATTATAAATGTTTTGAAATTATTTTTTAACTAAAAACTATTTTAATTCCAGCAAAAATTAGGTTACCTGCTTTGAAAAAATTTATACTCAACGAAATATTGATCTCAATATCAAAATGATATACTACTTTTATTCAGTTTTTTAGTTTTTTGATTCGTTAAAAATCTGTGTTCAAATATTGTAAATAATATACCTCTTGTTTATTTATTTTTTTCTATTTTTGAAATTACAAATAATTGATCATAGTTTATCAATTATTCTGGTAAAACAATCATGGATTACTATTGCTTACTCTGAAAAAAATGAGTCCAAATTAAAAATGTTATTTTTTGAATGCTATGAGGCATGCAACAATCTACCAATCTACATTCTACTTATGATTATGTCCACTTATGAAAAAGAGAATGAGAGATTCGATTAGAAAGTCGAGTCGATATATCGAATCGAAACTTTTCAGGCCTCTCAAAAGTGTGAACCAGCCAGACGCGCCAAATTTAAAATCTTCAGGCATGCTTGATTTGAATTTTTTGTTTTTTTGTTTTTTTTTTTAATTAATAAAGTGAGTAACGAAATTTAAATTTCATAGAAAAATAAGCGGACAAGCTTACAACCCCATAACCCTAGGGCATGGCTGAAAAAAATGTTAATATTTTTAATAAACAAATAAGGTGATAAGCTGCAACCCCATAGCCTTTGGCATGTCTAAAAAAAATGTTAATATTTTTAATAAACAAATAAGGCGATGAGCTACAACCTCATAACCTTGGGCATGGCTAAAAAAAAATGTTAATTTTTTAAATAAACAAATAAGGAGATGGGCTACAACCCCATAACACTGGGTGGAGTGAATGAGAAATAATTAAATTTTTTTAATAAACAAATAAGCCGATTAGCTACAACCCCATAACATTGGGCATGGCTCAAAAATTTTTTTTATCCATGTCCAAGGTTATGGGGTGGTAAACTTGTTTGCTTAGTTGTTTATTTAAATATTCACATATTTTATATTCGCTGCCCTTATGGAAAAGACCAGTGTATACACTGAAAAATCACACCCGATTCGGTGTAGCACCCAATCGGGTATTACACCGCATTTGAGTGTTACACCTGATTCGGTATTGTAATTCTGATTTTGAGAATTACACCGAATCAGGTGTATAACACCGGGTGTATCCGCATTTGAGTGTTACACCCAATCCGGTGTTATTCTCTTATTGAGAATTACACCGAATTGGGTGTTATCTTGGTTATTTTTCTCATCTCCAAAACTACACCCAATAAGGTTTTATTTTAAGTGTAACTTTACCATCTCGAGAATGATACGTACCCGATCAGGAAATTTCAATGATATAAAATTTATATTCAACCGATGAATTATATAAACATTGAATGGAAATCAACAACTCCACCCTTGTGGAAAAAAACCGGTGTAAACAGCGAATTTTCAGGGTTAACACTGATTTTTCGGTGTAAACACTAGATTTTTAGTGTTAACACCAAAGTTCGGTGTTGACACTCAACTGTTGGGTGTTGACACCCACAATTGGGAGTTTACACCCAATAGGTTCAGTGTTAACACCAAAGTTAAGTGTTGACACTCAACTGTTGGGTGTTGACACCCACAATTGGGAGTTTACACCCAATAGGTTCAGTGTTAACACCAAAGTTAAGTGTTGACACTCAACTGTTGGGCGTTGACACTCACAATGGTAGTTTACACCCAATATGATCAGCGTTAACACCGAAGTGAAGTGTTAACACTTAACTTTTAGGTGTCAACATCCACACTATTGCGAGTTTATACATAAAAGGTTTAGTGCTAACACCAAAGTTAAGTGATAATAATTATGGGTATTACACCTAAAAGAATTAGTGTTTACACCAAAGTTAAAAGTTAGTTGGGATGTTACACTCAAAATGGAATTTTGACGCTCAATCCGTTTTTAATAAAAAATTAATGAAAGATTCAATAGATGATGATATGCTTAATCAGTAGGATCAAAAATAAATATCATAACTGGAAATTCTTTATTATTGCACAGATATATCGTGAATTCGTCGTGTACTATAAAGTAAGTACAAAACGTCTGAGACAGTAATTGAAATACAAAAAAACTAAATTATTTACTAAAAAGTATTCCAGAACTCGAATAACTCATTAAATTTTTATCGTTAAACATTTAAGTTTTTTTTTTAAAGTAATTTGTTCAAAATTCATTTTTTTATTTAGAAAATTACGTCCCAACTGAAATAATGAAAAAACCCTTGTAAAAAATACATGAACTTTTAAGTTAAGAACTTAAAGTATATATTCGGCCAAAGGAGCGGTAAAAATGATTATTTTAGAAAAAACTGGTAACAGACAAAAAAATGAAAATATTTGAATTTTTTTGAAACCAATCAATAGTAAGTCAATTATGACAAAAATAATAATAATTTTTTAACATGCTTATATTTAAAAAGTACTTTATTTTGACGTACTTATTAAAAATTCACATCCAAAGAATTAGACCCGATTGCTCGGAGAAGACCCCCAGGTACCCCCGGCATCGGTAACCTGGATGTCCAAGACTGCACATTAACGTATCGACATTCAAACTTATACCGTCTGTAAAATTTTAGACCTCTAAGTCTCGTAGGCTCAAAACTATAGTGCTATTGGTAGATTTGGACATACGACGTTGATGACGTGATCGAAACTTTGTGAGTTAAAGGAAATCATGAGAATAAATATAATTAATAATAAAAAGTTCAAATCAATACATCAAAAAAGAAATAAGGTGGTTTAATTGTTTTAATTTCTGACAAAAAAAAATAAAAAAATGAATTTTTATGAAAAACACCCGAATTTTGCGTGTTAACACTGAAATTTTTATTTTAATAATTGTTAATATAGTTTTTATAAACAAGTTAAAAGTAATGTTTTTTAATCATATACAAACTAAATAATCAAAAAAAGTTTGTTTCAATGTTTATATATTATTTTAAACATAGTATTTTCAATCAAGAGCGTGGCTAAGTGGATAAAGTAGTCGGTAAATTTTCGTCAACTTGAAGATCGATGGTTCAAATCCCCATGAGGCCAATTTTTTTTTTTTCGGTTTAGTGTAACACTCCTTTGGGTGTAGCACTCCATTGGGTGTAACACTCCATTTAGGTGTAACACCGCATTGGGTGTGCGAAATCACACCCAATGCGGTGTAGAAGTTCGGTGTTATTTTCAGTGTTATTTTTCGGTGTTTACACCGATTTTTTTCATAAGGTCATTAATGCTTAGCAGTAGTGATACGTAACTCTTAATTCAGAAAATTTTATTCTTAAAATAATTGAACAAAAAATACATTTCTGAAACATTAATACATTAAATATAATTTTTTTTACACATTACTTGAAAGTAGTACAACTGTCAAATAGCCGTGATTTAAAAATTATTTTAATCGTTCTAAAATTACTCCTATTCAGGTTTTTAAAAATGAAATCACTTAAGTATTTGTTTGAACATAAAAATTAGATCTTGGTCCTTATTTTTTTTCTTTTCATGAACTATTTTTGCACTTGTTACGCAAACAATTATCCAATGATTTCTCTATATCACTAGAAGACATTGTACTTGAATAGAGTTTATTAGCATACCCTAAAAAAAGCAAAATAATTTTTATGGAATTATATCTAAAAGAAAAATAATTTAAAACATTTTCTTAAAGTTATTCCACACTAAAAAATGGTGCGAACATTGAATTGAAAAAAATTATTAAATATAAATGATCAAGTATGGCTTTTCGTTTGTTCTCATCTAATTTAGGTTTTTTATCCACCCCAAGTCGTCCTTTTCCGGAAAATCAACATTCGTGAAACTATTGTTTAGAGTATATTGCAGTGGATATGTCAGTCATAAAATTTGTTATTTTTTTTTTTCGAACTTGGTCCACAATTTTTTGCTCTAATTTTACTCCAAACCCGAGATCAACCTAGTAGACAAATTTAGTTTTTACTCATTTATTTAAAATGTAATTTTGGTTAACAATTTTTGTTTGAAACTACTGATAATATATATTGTCACAGGGCTCGAATTAAGGAATTTAATTCCTCGGAGGATCGTGATTGATCACGAGAACCCGCGGCGATCGTCGTCCGCACTCCTCCGACCTGCTGACAAAATGCACTTTCTGTGCACACGACAATCCGTCGATTTTTCTTCAATACCTGAAAAGAGGGGGGAAGACGCGTACGCGAACTAATGTCTTTATTACGTGGCGCGGCTGCTCTCCTTCGTTGGTAGTGGCGTGAGTTTACGAGGACCGATCGCAGGAACACGGATTAATTAAATTAACGATAAAATGTAAATTTTGATAATCATAATTAACAATAAAAATAAATAAATCAAAAAATTACACAATATTCCAAATTTATTCTATACGATTGTTTACAAATAATCAAACCCGAATGACTCGAAATCTTAAGTCGACGAAAATTGATTTTACAAAAATAAAGTTCGTCGGCTGTGTTGTGGTCGCTCCTCACACCCCGACGCACACACACACTCTCGCGCTCATCTGCTCGCTGCAGCGCGCCAAAAGAACAAAGGCGTGGACTAACTCCGATACAAAATCTAAGTACTTACTGTACTTCACACACACACACTACGACTCTAACTATCACACGAACAAATACTCAATGATAAACCGCTACGCGGACTTACTTTTCTAGCAGGTGCACCTTCGCTTGATTAAACAATAATAATGATAATTACTATTAGCCCGAATGGCTTCACACAAGACGACAATGCCTTCCAAGGCCGCACGCTGACTTTCCGTGAGATGTTCGCCTTCCCCGCTCCGATCCAATGACAACTGGATCACAGGAAAATCTACACAACTTCTCACTGATAACTTTATCCAACACAATCTTGATAAAGTTATCTAACAACACAAAAAAGTAAATAAGTATATTCGCTCTCTGACACACGTGTGATCGCGCCAAGCGCCGAAATAAGAGTAATGCTGATCGGTAGATCTCGTCATCACCTGACTTACCGGTCCGCATCTGCGTTCCATAATAGTTAGCGCCGAATTCGAAATAAATCAACGCGCTTGCTGTTACAATATTCAAAATTATAAATAAGAAAAAAACAAAACTATAAATAGATTTACAGTGTTCAAAGTATGTACGATGATTAAATGTTTTAAACTAAATCACAGATTTAAGCAGCATTTCATAACTACAACAAAAGTAAAAAAATATTTTTATATTTTGAATAAAAGCATGTTTGCTTTAAGAAAAATAAAACAATTTTTTTGAAAAAAATACTTGCAAACTTAAATTAAATTTCCAATTATTTTTTAATTTGAAAACTGTATAACTTTCAGTGAAATTAGCAATCACTGTAAAACAAAATTGAAATGATATAAAAAAAATTTTACATCTGGAATTCTGATTTTATTTTCAGATATTTTTTTGACTGCGTCAAGGACTTGAAGTGATCTCTTCGCTGTTGCTTGCTCCTTATTTATATTTTTGACTTTGGAAATCTGTAAAGTAATTATATTTTCAAGTCAAAGGATGTGTTATTTATAAATATTTTTAAGTTCATGCGAGAAAGTATATGGATTGTAGGTAACTTTACTTTTGTTTTGATAGTACTGCTGGTCAAGTCAGATTTCTCAGGTTCCACTCGTTTCATTATAGTTGATCTGTTTTCTCTGCTTGTTGAAATAACAGCTTTTTTTATTATGGAATCGAGCAATTGTTGCATAGTAGTATAATCTATACAAATAGCAGAATTTGATGAACATAACATGTGAATTTTTTGTTGACAATATTTTATTCATGTATTTTGTCTTTAATAGAGTAAATCATGTTTGATTTTAAAGATTTTTATTTATTATTAACCCTTTATTAAATTTATATTGTAAATAAAAAAATTGAATGATCACTTGTTTAAGAAACTAAAAACAGAAATTTAAAATAATTCACTAAATAAATTCATGCGCAGTAACGGTTAACTAATTTAAAATGTTATCTTAGCAAATAATAATTCTTAAATCTTTACAAAATATATGGATACACTTTTGTGTATTTTCAAAATGTAATAATAAATCTTGTTAATAATAAAGAGAAGGTTTGATAAATTTGGATGAACTGCACAATGAAATTCATGATGTTTCTTATATGATTACATGCTCATTTTTAAATAAATATGTATCTATCTCACAAGGACTAGCAATTAGGGAACGTTCACAAACCACGTGGCCCAAACAGGGGGGGGGGGGGGGCGATTAAAAGGCTACGAAAGGTTACGTGGGGGGTAGGGCTGTTGATTTAGAAAGGCACGTGGTTTTTAAAGTGCATGAATCGATGTTTCGATTCATAATATTTTACTGTTGAACGTTAAAACCGAATCCGTGCCTGTCATCTGATTTGCGCCTGCGTGGCCGTGTGCAAGTAAAAACTCGTCAAAGTTTTGTTTTGACTGGCCCGTACGTGCTTCATTATCACCGTGTGTAGGTAGCTTCCGTAGTTCATGGTTCTCTGCAGTCTGCCGCTGTTTTGTGAATGGCTATCTCCCAAGCCTTGAACCCCCAAAACAGCGCCCGAGGTCAACAAAAAAACTGGTCGGCTATCCCCCAAGCTCTAAACCTTCAAGACTTTGAGAGCCCGAGTTCAACAAAAAAACCAGATCGGCAATCCTCCAAGCTCTAAACCCTGAAAACCCTGGGTGCCCGAGTTAAATTATTCCAAAAATATGAGTGCATTTTAATTAACGAAATAAATAATCTGATCAGTGTTTTTGTTGAACTCGGGCGCCCAGGGTCTTAGGGGTTTGGAGCTTGGGGGATAGCTAATCGGTTTATTTATTGAACTCGACGCCCAGGGTTTTGGAGGCTTAGAGCTTGGGGGATAGCTTATCAGTTTTTTTGTTGACCTTGGGCGCCCAGGGTTTTGGGGGTTTAGAGCTTGGGGGACAGCTGATCAGATTATTCATTGAACTCTACGCCCAGTGTCTTGGGGGTTTAGAGCTTGGGGGATAATTAACCAGTCTATTTATTGAACTCAACGTTTGTTTTGTTTTTTTTTTTAGACGTCATTTTTATTGGAGGCGGGGGGGGGGTAGACCTCAGGACACCTCCTAGCTGAAAGGAGTTGTTGCGTCACTGGTATTAAATCATTAAATTATAACTCAAAAAATAATGTTTTTGAAAAACTAATAGTATACATATTTACAATTTGAAATCGTAAAAAAACCACGTGACTTTAGGGGGAGGGGGGGGTCGAAAATTTGATACAAATACTACGTTGATCTTCATGGGAGGGAGGGCCCTTCAATATCTTCGAAAAAATGACCACGTGGTTTATGAACGTTCCCTTAATAAAAATAAATTAAAAAACTACTCACCACCAAATCCCAAAACTGTGGCTACGCACATCTCCCAATCTGATTTTTTTAAGGACTTTAATTTTTTTATAAAACTTTTGACTGGTTTAACGGCAATTTTTGGCCACATTATTTTTATTACTTGTTTAGATTCGACCAAATGTTTTAGATCTGTTGTTATGGTCTTCTCATTCACAATCCACGCAGAGTAACCGACTTCTAACGAATAACTATCGTTAGGAAACTCAACAAGAACGCAATGTTTAACATCAATATTTTCTAGCTTTTGTTTATCCATCTCGCATCGATAATAAAATGAAAAAAGTAACAAAATTGATGAAGTAAAAAAATGTTTTTGGTTAAGCTATATAACCTAAAATATTGCTAAAATTGATCAAATATATTTCACTGTTTTGTCTTCACAGTTTTTACAAAATAAATAAAAGAAAGCTTATTATTCGCACTGATTTTTTAAATAAATTCTAATAATGTATATTTATTCAAAAGCACATAAATGCAAATTGAATTTCGATCAAACGTTAGGACCACGTTTTTCGCGAGACTGCCAAGTGATACACGGACTCAACTTTGAAGTTCGAGGAGTGGCATGTCTGTAAATCCTCCCCACTAATCTATAGATTGATCTATGCTGGAGCTAACGTAAAAAATAAAGTACCTCACCGTATTCCTGGTTTGGTTTCCCACTGACTGAAGATTTTTTACTAATTCTCAATAATTGCAAAACATTTTTTCGCTTTGTTGAAATAACTTTTATAACCAAAAAATTATTAGAATCATGTAAAACTCGCATTGTCTTTTAGTATTTTAAATGTGCTTTACGAAACGAATATTTGACTGAATGCATAGATAAAAATGTATTTACGTCATGAATATTTAAAAAATTTAATCACACACACTTTTTGAATCTTTATTGGTATAGTAACTCGAGACACTATATACCATCATAAATATTATTTTTTGCAGCCTGTTAGGGTCAGATTTTTTAATGTATAAATTTTTTTTTTTTTTTTTTTATATTTATTTCTACATTATTGAGGAATTTTTTAATTGCTCTGAGACGGGAGAATATTTATTTACGGACTTGATCATAGCCGAAAAGGGTCATATATGCGAGAGCCGCACAAAGCACCACTTTCCTACCTCAAGGCATTAGAAGCAAGGAGGGAGAAAGGGGGCGGGACGTTACCGGAACGAGCTTGCTACGCCTTAGTTTGTATACTAGGCGTGCTACTATTACTTCGTACTTTGAGCAACGCTCTAGTTCTGTTTTCTGCCAAGTCGCATGCACCGGAGCTAATTGTTTACTTTAATTTTACCTTGCGGTCCCAATCGGCTCACAGGACGAGACTTAGCATCCGACCAGATCTCTGGTAAACAGTTTAACCTGTGTTGCTCCAAGTACGAAGCTTAAATCTGTTTAACAATCTATTTTGCTGAATTTGAGCACCAGCTCTCACCAAAACAATTCATTCAACACCATTGAGATTCTCACGTAGGCTCCACTCAATATTACCCAAATCTCAATGGCAAATATTTTGAATAATGATCTTATTAATATTTATGTGACAAGGGAATGGGTGATCAAATGAAAATTCCAATTGTTTACGATACAATTTAATGGCTGGGCTATGGCCTTTTATTACCTGGTTGCTGACTACAAACTAAGCTCTATAAAAATAACTAAATATTTATACTTGTAGTGGATAAAGTACATCAAAGAAATATTCAAATAATAACGCATGTTTTCAAACAACTTTAACTAATAACTCCAGATAAAAAAAATGCAAATAACTTCAATTAACCTTTAAAATTTTCAATCAATCTAATTGTCAAGCAACCAGGCCTGCCAGATATTTTGTTTAATGCAATTACAACTTTTAATCAATAATAAAACGTACTTAAACGCCCGAGTTTCTTGTTAATCTTCCGTACGTTGTACTGGTTCATGATTCAAGAGCTTCCTTATGTTAGGATACTGCAACACACATATCAATTGCCGGCTTTAAATTTACTCCACGTTATTTAAAGGTTAACAAAAAAAAAACTAAATGTTAGTGAGCTGATTCTCTTCAGAATTTTAATTTTTATAAACGGGTAAGATTCGTTTTTTTTTTTTTTTTTTTTTTTTTTAAAGAAAAATAGTAACTCTGGTTAATGTAAATTTAGTGATGGTAGTTTGAATGCAACCTAGATAAATAATGATACCTTGTTTGAATAAGCGAAGCTGTAACCGGAGCAAATATCACAGAATGTGCGACGGCCAGTACTTCCAGGGTACCACAGGACCAAGCCGCCCGTACTCGTACTCGAACCCACACGATTCCCCTGAGTTTACCCGTGGACCAGGGCTACGACGCTTGACCCTCGTTGACGCGAGCTCGTACTTCACTCGTGACCCCTAGACGTACCCACGATTGGTTGTCGGTCGATCAGGATTGCAAGTGTGTGTGTCCGCACGCCCAACGTCTCCAACGACTTGTTTGTGTGTGTGTGTGTGTGTGTGTATGTGTGTGGTTCGATGGTTGCACGCCTGTCGCTACTTTCCTGTAAGTTTACTCTAAACAAATATCCATTGCTCTTTAAAAGCAATATGTTAATTAGGAGCGTATGATTGGCCCTGAGTAAGTAACCGATTCAGATTAATCGTAAACAATTTTGAGAAAACTCAGATAAAATAGATTTTTTTCTTTCTATTTTATTTTATTTTATTTTTTTTTTTTATATTCACTGTTATTAAAGTGGAACGAACCTTAGGTACGTTGTCTCGAAGTATTTACTAAAGAAAATTTATTAATTACGAAGGTTTCTTTTATCTCTTAGAACCGCGTGCTATCACGGTTGGTCCAAAATGAAAGTACAACCTATTAATTTTATTAAGAAAATTTCTATACTTTCGGCTTATTTAGGAAAAAAAAAAATTTTATATCCACCAAAGACCTAAGTATTTTTCTTTTATTAATAAATTGATGAAAAAGTTTGCTACTCTCTCTAAGCGCGTATTTATTTCTATTAAGTACACTAATTAACCTCTTTACAAACAAAATTAATTAGAGAAATAAAATTTTAACTTACGTCCGTGCATCTAAATAATACCTTTATTTTATTTATTAAAAGAGTACTGCTGCGATGCGATGTAGACGTTTTGGTGGTCAGGGAAAGAAGAAGGAGCCCCGGCCGACCACGAGTCGGGCGACGCGAGACCGAAGAAGTCGCGCAGGAGTGGGGATGTTCAGCGGCGCATGTCACGCGAGTCTCACCATGCGACCTCTCCGCTCTCCCCGTCGCTGCGACCGTTTTCAGCTGACCGGGAATCTCACCTTTAATTTGTAATTTTAAAATTCAAATTTTCCGAGACAAAATACGGTCAGCTGTAATTTTGCACTCTAACAAGCTGAGTCCTGGCGTCTCAAAAGTTCACTTTAATTTTCACCGCTGTAAACACAACACTTTTCTTTTCTTTTGCCTTTACAGCTAAAGTTGAGTTATACTTATTCTTTTTTTTTCTTATTGCTTCCTACAGTAACCTTTGCTTGGTTTCTGGTCCAAGGAAGTAAATTAAAAATTAGAGTCACACGCTAAGTTAACATCATTAACATAAAGTGCGGCGCTGTGGTTAATCTCTACCTACAAGAGGGAACTGTCGAAAGATTCGGCTGGTCCACACATTTTCAAGGAGAGAGCTGTAGCGTAAGATTATTATTAGTATGCGTTTCTCACTTTTTTTATCTTTTTTTTCCTTTTTTTTTTTTCGCGTCTAAATATACTCGACCGATTATACTTAATATTCATATTTTTTTTTGTTCATGCAAGGGCGCGAACGACTTCTCGAGTAACACTCGATACATATACTCGCAGATTGATTCTTTTTTTTAATTTTTGTTATTTAGGATAAATATTAGAGTAGTCAGGAACAGTTGCTTTCGTTGCTTTAATTTTTATAGGGGGAAAGTAAATATGATTTTCATAAAAATTGAAATTGTTTTAAAAGAATTTGAAAAATTTTTAAATCAAAAAAGAATTTCAAAATTGAAATCGTTTTAAAAGAAATTTCTGATTGTTCTTTTGAAAATTTTCAAAAATTTACCAAATCTAATTATTACAGCTCATTTGAAATGAACAGACCAAAAAATTATCGGAGTTTTTTGGTAACTCCACAAGAGTCTATACCAGTTTCTACAGCTCGTTCGCGTTCACAGCAAAGTACAAATGAATCGACCAACAGTCTAGATCTCCAATTTGAAAATGAGTCAGAAAATGAATTAGACAGTTTTGAAAATGATATTCAAGATATAAGGAATAATGAGATTAATTTAGACCCAATGGAAGTATCAGAAGAAGGCGAAGAAATTGGTGTTTTTACTTCAGATCAAAATGCAGATTTCTATAGCGAATTTAATTTATTTTACCATGATGCTGAAGATGAAATTGATGAACAATTTGAAATTGATCAAGAAGTTGTTACCGAAGCAAATTTAAATAATATAAATATCGTAGAAGAAGAAGATGTTAATAACAACGAGGTAATAATAAAGTAAATAAAATGCGCGTTCTTTTTATTTTATCACAATATAAAACTAAATTATATATTTTTATATTATTGAAATCATGTATCATTTCATTTCTTCATTAATTATACTAATTATTTCTAACGTTATTAATGTAAAAATTTTTTTAAAAATCAAACGAACGTTTTTATTTTGATTCGATTTCCTATAAATAAATAAGATTTGAAAATAGCATAAGTCTGCTAAAATTTTAGAGTTTTAATGAAAAATTTTAATCATTTAAAAAACTTTTAAAGAGAAATTATTTCGTGCAAAAAAAACTTCCTCAAGGATTCTTTCAGAAGAAATGGACATTATTTTATCATTATATCTTTAAAAGATCAACTGAAAGCTCTGCTATCAAGTCCACTTTTTTTCGAACTAATGAAAAGTAATTCTGGAGATGACACATTATCTGACGTGACAAGTGGTGCTGTTTATAAAACTTTGGTAGAAATGGGGATTATTAAAAATGGTGATATTACTATTCAGTTTAACTTAGATGGTGTGCAAGTATTTCGATCTTCGAAAGTTTCAATGTGTCCTATTCAAGCCACTATCAATGAATTGCCGTACCCATTAAGGAAAAAGAATGTACTTTTAACTGGTTTATGGGCATCGATGGAAAAGCCAGATTTAAATTTATATCTAAAACCATTCGTAGATGAACTGATAGATCTTCATGAAAATGGAATCGAATGTCTTCCACCAGGCTTTGAAAATCCGATTACCGTAAAAGTACATACTTCACTAGCTCCAGTTGATTCTGTTGAACGTTGTGCTCTTCAGAATATTCATCAATACAACGGAGAATCGGGTTGCACTTACTGCCTGCATCCCGGTGAAACTGTTGAAGTTGGTAAAGGAAACTCTCGTGTTTACTGTGGTGAGGCTGGAAAAAAAAGAACGGTAAAACAACACGAGGCAGATGCTAAAACTGCTGAACAAACAGGAAATGTTGTTAATGGTGTCAAAGGTATTTGTATGTTGATGCTTTTACCAGTTTTTAACATCATAAAATCCCTACCTCCTGATTATCTACACAGCGTCTTACTTGGTGTTGTAAAACTATTCATTGGGTTATGGATAGATCCTAGCAACAATACCAAAGAATGGTACATTGGAACTTTTTGGGCTGCTATCGATGAAAAATTGTTTGAAATATTACCTCCATCGGAAATAACAAGAGTCCCACAATCTATAAAAAAATACGGTCAATGGAAAGGTTCCGAGTTCAAAAACTTTTTACTTTATTGCTCGCTTCCTGTTTTAAAAGACTTTTTACCTACTAAATTTTACAAACACTGATTATTACTAGTATATGCGATACATATATTAAGTAAGGATAAAATACAATCATCAGAGTTGGGAATGGCCAAAAAAGCTTTGGAAAAGTTTGTAGCTGGAGTTTTCGAACATAACGGGAAAGAATATATGAAGTACAATGTTCATTTACTCCTTCATATTTGTGACGTAGTGAAAAATTTTGGATGTTTATGGGCTTGGTTGACCTTTCCATATGAAGGATACAACAGTACTCTAAGAACCATGATACATAGTTGGCAAAGTTTTCTTCAACAAATATGTAAATCATATCTCTGCTTATTAAGTTTGAGTGACAGAGAAACTTTATCAAAGCTAAATTGTGATCCAGCTAGTCGTGCGCTTTTCTTAAACATGATGAAAAATTACAGGCTTAGAACAAGGAAACGAACAATCGAAGATGATAAGCTTATTTTATATGGTCGTCCTGTCGAAAAAAACTCTAAATTTTATTAAAAAAGTAGCGATTGAATCACTTCTTGGTGAAGAAATCAATGACGCGACTCTACAGTATGAAAAATTTATGTATAAGAATATCATTTACCATACAGATGAAGCCAGTAAACTATTCAAAAGAAAAAATGGTATTGTTTATGTTGAACATCTCAAAATTTTTTTAAACGTTACTTCATTGATTTTTGTAAGAACAGTAACTGGAATTAATAAATTAGTTGTAATTGGTAAAACTTACGAAACTTTAGCAAATGCTGAATTGGTCAGAAGTTATGAATTTTCATCTTCTTTGTATTCTATTGCAGTCGTACAGTATAATAATATTGTAGCAATTTTACCTGAGCATATTTCTTGGAAATGTACATTAACACCGTATAATGATGAAATTTCGTATATTTGTAAGTTAGTTAATAGAGTTGAAACTGATCAAATCCAACTGTTTTAATATTTTACTATATGTTTATATTAATTAATAATATACTATATACATCTTATATTTTGAATATTTTCGATATTTGAACGCTGTGAATGTTTACAGATACAGTAAAAATAAAATTTATTGTTGTATGAAAAATAAATTTTTTTTTTGAGTTTTTTTGTTTAATCCTTAAGATATAATTTTGATAGTAACATTTATTATTTATGTGTTTATTTTCTGAATTTCTACAATCACTATTTTTATAATTATTCATACGATTACATATATTGTAACTCAAATTTGGCAAGTTTGGTGTTAACACCGAACCAATTGGGAGTAAACTCCCAAGTGTGGGTGCTGACACCCAAAAATTAAGTGTTAACACTCTACTTTGGTGTTGACACTGAACCTATCGGGTGTAAATTCCTGACTGTGGGTGTTGACACCCAAAAGTTGAGTGTCAACACTCAACTTTGGTGTTAACACTGAACCTATCGGGTGTAAACTCCCAATTGTGGGTGTCAACACCCAAAAGTTGAGTGTCAATACTCAACTTTGGTGTTAACACTGAACCTATCGGGTGTTAACTCCCAATTGTGGGTGTCAACACCCAACAGTTGAGTGTAAACACTTAATTTTGGTGTTAACACTGAACCTTTTGGGTGTAAGCTCCCAATTGTGGGTGTAAACACCCAACAGTTGATTGTCAACACCGAAATTTCGGTGTTAACACTCAAAATCTAGTGTTTACACCGAAAAATCAGTGTTAACACTGAAAATTCGGTGCTTACACCGGTTTTTTCCATTAGGGTGCGCCCAATGTTATGGCGTTGTAGCTCATCGGCTCATTTGTTTATTAAAAAAATTAATTATTTTTCATTCACTACGCCCAATGTTATGGGGTTGTGGCTCATCGGCTTATTTGTTTATTAAAAAAATTAAAATTTTTTTTAGCAATACCCCAGATTATGGGGTTGCAGCTTATCGGCTTATTTGTTTAATAAAAAAATTATTTTTTTTTTCATTTGCTACGCCACTGTTATGGGGTTGTAGCTCATCGGCTTATTTGTTTATGAAAAAAGTTAATTATTTTTCATTTGCTATGCCAACCGTCATGGGGTTGTAGCTCATCGGCTTATTTGTTTATTAAAAAATTTAATTATTTTTCATTCACTCTGCCCAGTATTATGGGATTGTAGCCCATTGCCTTATTTGTTTATTAAAAATATTAACATTTTTTTAGCCATGCCCAAAGTTATGGAATTGTAGCTTATCACCTTATTGGTTTATTGAAAATATTAACATTTTTTTCAGCCATGCCCAAAGTAATGGGGTTGTAGCCTATTGGCTTATTTGTTTATGAAAAAAATTAATTATTTTTCATTCGCTACGCCAACCGTCATGGGGTTGTAGCTCATCGGCTTATTTGTTTCTTAGAAAATTTAATTATTTTTCATTCACTCTGCCCAGTGTTATGGGATTGTAGCTCATCGCCTTATTTGTTTATTAAAAATACTAACATTTTTTTTCAATCTTTGAAAAAATCTAGCACCAAGCAAAAATAAGATAGAGACCTCTAGTTTTTGGCAAAAGTCTTCTATTAAATAGTACTTTTGCCAAAAAAAATTGCAATAAAATCAGTGAACCTCGTGCGGACGGTTTTTTAAAAAAGTATTGTTTTGACCCATATACATGCATATATGCTGTCCATGACACTTCCAAAAAGGTTAGTAGTTTAACTCTACTCATCGTCGTCAGAAGTTAAAACAAGTGATGAAGAAATCTTCGTCACAACTTTCGACCATCGGATTTAGACAAAATATTAATTTATTTTGAGTTTCCATTCAATTTCGCAATAAAGATCTAATTTAGCTCGCAAAAGTCAAAATTAATGAAATATTAACGATACAAAATATTTTCAATGATGGAAATTCTTCAGTCACTGGAACTTGCATCCCGAGGCCTGAATTTTCCGAGTAAAAATAATTATCAATGTAATCAAGAAAACCAAATCGTACAGATGAAAAGAGTGAAGATACATAATCTTCAATCTTCACTAAACTTGAAACTTCAACAATCTATCATAATGAAGGTGATGATAAAAGCACAGTAAATATCAATAAAAATACAAGTCAAAATCAACCCATTCCAATCATAAAGAATCTTTTGGTCTGATTAACTAGCCCATGAAAGGGCGAATAAAAAAGTTTTCTATTGGAATTTATACTTAAAAAATAATAAGATTTATATTTTTTCGTACTGTGACCAATTATAGATGCGATATACGTGTTGCTTTCTGATCAAAGTATAACCACAATTATTTGGTAAATGGTTTTGAAAATCCTAGGGCGTACTACAAATCATCTAAATTTCAGCTGAAAAGGAGGCATTTCTAAGAAAAATTTATTTATGAAAAGAAAACTGTATTAATGGTGCAGCGATGAATTTTTGAAAAAAAATTTTGTACTTATTTAATGATAATTTTATGCTAAAAATTTAATAATTTTTTATTCCAATTTATACCCTTCAACGAAATTGAAAAAAATTTTTGTCCCAAATCAAATTTTGAGCGTTTTATGTTCAAAAAAAGCATTTTAACCCTTAAATGCCTGAAATTACAAATCTTTTTTGTCGATTTCCAAATGTAGAATCGTACAAAAAAAAAAAAAATGAATAATAAAATACCCTTATCTACTATTTTCGGGTGTGTTCTACACGATGGTGTAGTTTAAATTAATAAAAAATTGATTTTAAATTGTAAATTGACAATTAAAAAAAAAAAAGGTAAAAAATAAGTACAATTTTTTTTTTAACTTCAATCAAAGTGGGAAAAAATTTTGTTTGCTATTTTAATTTACACTAAACGTGTTCCTAGACTTTAAATTTAAATTCTTTTTTCGTCTCACTTAGTCGAGCTTGGAAGCTTGCAGCTTGAAGCTTGGCTTGGATCTTTCGAGCTAATCTAGACGATTTTTATGCCTAGCAATCTATACTAGGAAAAATCTGAGTCCGACGAATTCTTAACTTTGAATAAAATCACATGCTTGGCCAAATCTGTATTCGACTAACCCCAAACTTGGCGTAAATCAAGTTGGACAGTATATTTTTTTTACTATCGGTTATTATTTTTTTCATATCCCTTGTATCCAAGTTAGTTCTTTTAATCTGCTACAAAATTTCGATGCTCATACTTGCTAGTGATCATGTGTTACGTAAAGCGTTAGCTTGAAAAGCTAGAAGCCGAAATTGGAAATTATGAATCTTGCTCAGCAACTTAATACTGTGTCTTTCTTTAGTTTTGAACTACTGAGAACTGCCTAGCACTTTGTTTTGCAGCTATTTTACGCTTAGAACTTTGGAACTAAACAAATTAGGTTCTCAGAAAGCTGGGATCGAATAACGTAGAGATTAGCGTGCTATCTGAAATATTCGTGTTCTCCGGTTCATTTATTATTTTCATGACAAAATACATCGCGAAATTTTTAACAATAATACCAAGCAGTAGTATTTTATTTTACTAAGCTAATGATTGAACCTTGAAAAAATTTGACTTTATTACAGACCGTGTAAACTAGTTATGATGGATAAAAATTTGCCTATAAATGAGCACTGAAAATAAACAAACCTATTCATAGTTTAAACTCAGTACCGATCATGGTTTTTGTAGCAAACCTTTGAGTTCGAACTTGACCGAATACATGTGCGATTAAACTTAAGCTTATCGAGAGAAAAACCTGTAATATTGTTTGCTCCATCCCGTGAAAAATTTAATGTGTTTTTACTTTGTTGTGATATATAAGGGTATGTCCCTCACCAAGTTCTCGCACAAATTTTATGAACATCTCACAACACTCATAAACAATTTTTTTAAATCTTTCTTAAAAATTTTTGGAAAAAACCAAGAACATGATAAAAAATTGATTGTATTCCGTGTAATGATTTTTTTAAATGCTCCAATTCATGATTAACTGGCAAAAATGTTTGAGTTATTTAAAATCATCTGGATGTATCAATCATTTTGAATTTTATTATTTATGTGGCATTTCATTACTTAAACTTCACTTACCAGAGATACTCAAAGGACCAGACCAACTCAAAGGTTAAGCTGAAGGCTTTTTCTAATGTTATCTTTGCTTTTTATGAACTGCTTTTGTGGGTTTGCGGTACATCATCGATTAATTTTACCCTTTCGATACCTCATTATAAAAAAAATTTTCAGCTGAATTTCTCTGTACCGCGTTCACTATGAATTCACTGCAAGGGTTAATGCATTATGAACTTGTGGAAAAAAAGTGGGATATTGATTCAAATCAAAAATAAATATCTCCTTACTTTTGATTTAAAACAATATCTTTCAATTTTCAAAGCAATCTGGCATGGGTCAGCATAGCTTCTGTGTGATTTGATATCGATTTGGTTACATGACAAAAAAGTGACAAGTTATTTTGAAAGTGAGTAACATCCTTTATTGTTTGTTCGTACGAAAAAAAAAAAAAAAAAAACAACAGCCAAAAAATCCAGTTAAAAGGTAACAGTGCAAAGTTTCCGGAGAAACTGTAACAGAGAATAATTATTCAATTAATCAATCGTGTTTTTCAAAACTACTTCACTAAAAAAGAATTTTTTTAAACTTCATTTTTGTCTATTTTTCAAATAAAAGATAATTAAAATTAATTTTTATTTTAATCCTTTTCAACCAGTATTGAAGCTAAAGAATTAACTGTTTGGAAGCCAACAAACAGAAATGGACCTATGATTAAGATGCTACTTGAGAGATCAGCAGAATTAGGTGGAAGTACTGGAATTCCTACGCCAGAAAGATTGTCAATAATTAGTCCAATACCTGCATGGCCTTTACGGTATAAAAAATTGCACTTTTTTTCAAGAACTTATAAACTTTGGTCTTAAGATGAAATCTTTTATTATCTCTAAAATAAGTATTATGGGGCTTATTTACGTTACTTACTTAAACCTTATCACATCTGCGTTGTAAAGTAATTGCCTTGATTTTCATTTGAGTTTCATCGTCTAGATTTCAGCTCCTCGATTTCTGAAAGATACTAAAAAAGAGATGAACAGGCCTTTCTGCCACTGATTTTAATAAAACTTTAGAAACTAGCGAAACCATCAATTTTTCCTTTAAATGAGCCTTTTTACCAATTTAACACGCAAAGGAGGGGTTGCAATTTGGCCGAAATTTGCTCTACGCTAAATCAGCTGAAACTGCAGGATAATGTGTCTTTTTGAATCTGAAAAAATATCCCGTAATTGTTTTTTCGAGAAATTCATTAGCCGCGCATGCGCAGAAACATTTGTCTCCCATTTAAAATACATGTGAAACCACAATTTTAGGTAGTTTTTCGTTTATTTATCGAAAAACAGACTAGATCCATCTCTGAAATTTTAGTATGTCATGAAGACATGAAAAACTCAATTTTTCTGGGTGATTCCGTGAAGGGGCCACCCACCTCTGAAAGGCCCGAAATTTTTTTTTTTTTTTTTTTTTCAAAAATTCATAACTCGGCCTTTAATTATTTGATCGGAACTAGGTTTGGCGCAAAATTTTTGTCTTTAGTTGTACTTTTTAGAAAAAGTTTTGTCTCTATAGTTTTGAGAAGTTTTACTGCACGTAAATCGTTCATAACCACAAAATTTTGAAAAAAAATGTAGTTCGCCTATATTTTTTAATATTATTCTTGGCTCCAAATTTAAACCGTTTGTGCCATTTTTTAACCTTAATTTTGCTATTTAAAAAAATCTAAGACAAACACCTTGCCCAAAAAATAAATTTATGACGTATTTCAACAAAAATTAGCTGATCTAATTTTTTTTTAATATTTATTTTTTTGGCAAGGTAATTGTCTTAGATTTTTTTAAATCGCAAAATTAAGGTTAAAAAATGGCACGGACAGTTTAAATTTGGAGCCAAGAATAATATTAAAAAATATAGGCGAACTACATATTTTTTAAAGAAAATTTTGCCGCAAACCGCATGTCTCTAGCTCTTTTTGGTTCTGAGATATGAATTAAAGTTGAAAAATCACTATTTTAGACCCTAGGGTGCCTAGGGAGGGAATAGGGAGCGGTTTGTGCCAATAATTTTCTTTTTTTATGCCCTTTTGAATGATATATATATTGTAAGGGTTTGCCGTGGGGGCCGATTCGACTATCTTACCCAGCTATATTCTTTGATTAAGGGGAAGTCAGGCGAGTTTTTTTGATGAATAGATTTTAATTAAGAAAATATTTTTAAAAAAGGGCTCTGTAGCAGGGTAGAGAAATTAAAAAGCTGTAATTTAAAAAAAAAATCATGAAAATTGATTAAAAATTCACTGAGTAAAACGCAGAACGGCAGTTGAAGATTTTTTTTCGTCAATCGTGGCAGCCATGTCGTCGTCTGCCGCTGTTGCTGTGCGTGGCTATGCGCGTCTAACCTATAAGTTTGTAAAACTTTATGACTGCCTCACGGCTTACTCCTCAGCTATCTCTCCTCAATAAATCAAATTCGTAGTAAAAATTATCTTGCAAAATCAAATATATATGTGATGAAAAATCAAAATAATGAAATAAGCTGAAACTCAAAATTACTTATTCATTACACTCAATACAAAACTGAAAATGTGTCAATTGAAAAAAAGAATCATACATTATTTCTTAAATAAAATTTGCAAAAGCACTAATTTTAAGAAAAAATTTTCTTCTGAAATAAAATTCTTCAGTTGCATTATAAACAATTCATGTTTCTTCAATTATTTCTTCAATATTTACTCTTTCAATAATTTTCTTCATGTAAAGTAGGTCTTTTGAATTATAAAAATTTCAAATACAAGTAATATTTCAATAAAATAGTTTTTTTATCAATATCTGTATAAAAAAAAAAAAAAAAAAACAAGGCACAGTCATAAAATTTAACAAATTTTGAAAGAGTTGTAATCAGGTTTATTTTTATAAGCTTCACTTACACAAAGTTTATTATTGCTACAAATTCTTTAAGATTTACTTGGCTGACAATAAAGCTGAACTATGATTGCTTTTGTGTAAAGTCAAGCATGCCTGTGAACATTGACATTTGCTCTTGCTGGGAGACCACTTACTTTAGCCTACTTGATAACTAAAAATTGGAACACTAGCTGCAATCACTCATGCAATCAGAACTTTCTTGAACTAATGAGATCTTATCAAATGAATTGACTTGACGCTTTGGAACAGTTCAAATGTAAAGTAAGTTGTAGGTCTCCCTGCAAGAGCAAATGTCAATGCTCACAGGCATGGTTGCCTTGCACAAAAAAAATCATAGTACACCTTTATTGTCAGCCAAGAAAATCTTAAGATTTTATGACAATGATAAACTTTGTATGTAGCTCATAAAAATGAACCAGATTAAATTTTTTCAAGATCTGTTTAATTTTGTCTCTGTAAGTCATATACAAGAATCAAAAGTTTAGAATCTTCAAAGCAAGTCAGACAAGTTTTCAATAGTTATAAGTCATTTTTAAAACCATAAAAGATTCTTGAAGATAAATCAACTAAAAAAAGTATATAAAGCTAATATTTTTTCATCATTTATAAAATTTAAATTTTCAAAAATGTATAAAAGCTATTGAAAACTTGTCTTGCTTTAAAAACTTTAAGGTCTTGAGTTTAACATACCCTCAGTGACTATGTTGATGACAAACTTTATCACCTCTGATGTAACGGCTTAGGGTCAACAAATTTCAAAAACTACCAAAAACTATTGACAACTTGTCCCTCTCGCTTTGAAGTCCTTGAATCTCATATAACCACAGAGACAAAATTAAACAAATTTAGAATAAGATGTGATTGGGTTTATTTCCCTAAGCTCTACTAACAGTTGCAAAGTTTTTTACAACTTTTTTAAGATTTACTTGGCTGACTATCGATGCAATTACCTTTGGAGGCAAGTGTAATATAATGACAACCAAACTATGCCCATGGTCATTGACATCTGAACTTTTCCGAAGTTTGAAGTCAATTCATTTGATAAAATTTCATTAGTTCAAGAGAGTTTTAACTGCAGCTACTTTTTCAATTTTTAGTTATCAAGTAGGATAAAGTAAGTCTTAGGTCTCCCAGCAAGAGCAAATGATGTTCACAGGCATGGTTCACTTTACACAAAAAAAAATTATATTTTACCTTTTCTGTCAGCCGAGTAAATTTTAAAGATTCTATGGCAGTAATAAACTTTGTGCGATTGGGGTTCTTGAAAATAAATTTAATAACAAACCTTTCAAGATCTGTTTAATTTAGTCTCTGTGCTAAGAGTCAAAAGATTAAAATCTTCAAACGAGTTAGACAAGTTTTCAATAATTATAAGTATTGAAGTAAAACAAGTATTCAATAGTTATAAAACTTGAAAACTAAAAAAGAATGCTTGATAAATAAATCAATTGAAAAAGTAGAAAAAAAATATTTTTAAACTATTTATAAAATTTCGAATTTCTAAAATGACTAAAAATTGTTTAAAACTTGTTACTTGCTTTGAAATTTCTAAGATCTCGACTCTAATATACCCTCAGAGACTGTGTCAATAAAAAATTTTATCAGTGTTTATCACCTCAAGTATGTAATTGGCTGGCTTATTTCATACATTTCAAACCTGACTAAGGATTATTGAAATCTTGTCCTACCAGCTTTGAAGATTCTAAGCTCTTGGCTCTCACTTTGCAACTGTTTGAAATTACTTTTAAAAACATAAATACAACAAAAACGTGGGTTACAACAAATTTGTTACTTTTTGATTCCATGATTAGAAATTTGTTGGTTAGAATTACGTACGCGCGGTTTCACGCACAGCAACGCACTGTAGCAGCAGTGGCGTCTGCTGTCACGGCTGATGCGGCCGACGAAAAAAAATACCAAATTACCGTTCTGCGTTTTTCTCGGCCAATTTTCAACGAATTTTGATGCAGTTTTTTTTTAAATGTAGCTTTTCAATGTCGCTACCCTGCTACAGAGCCCTTTTTTGAATTTACCCCCTCGTTTGTTTTTTTTAAATTTTAACTAACTACCATTGGACCCTCGCCTGACTTCCCCTTAAAAAGAGGGCATTTTTTTGTATTTTTTCTATGTTTTATGAATTTTTTACCATAAATATTGAATAAAAGTATATAAAAATACATATTAAAGTACACTAGAGCAAAAAAGGCATCTTTTTAAGAAAAAAAAAATGGGGGCTTACGCGCCGAATTTTCAAGTTTTAAACGGTTTTTTAACGAACTGTTTCGATTTTTTACCTTTGAAGTTAATTAAATCGACTTTAAACGCATAAATCGAAAGTAGAATAAACAGTAAGGGTTCGTGGCCAGTAAGGGTTCACCGCCAATAAGGGTTCACGGCCAGAAGGGGTTCACGGCCTAGAGGGATTGACAGCCACCAGTGATTCTGAGCCAATCCTTTCCGAGCCATCATTTTATGAGTCCAACTAGATCGCGGGTATCGGATAATGTGATTATAAAACTTATCTCCTCTTTACTGCTTATCTGCTAGTTTTTTAATTTAACCTTTGAAAGTTCTATATCTATCAGAGTTTGGAAATTTTTTTGTATTGGATGAGAATTTTTGTGTGCATTCTTTTAACTTTGACTTTGTCACAGGGCTCGATTTAAGGAATTGAATTCCTATGAGGATCGTGATTTGCACGAGAACCCACGACGTTCGTTTTCTGCACTCCTCCGCCTTGCTGACAAAAATGCACTTCTCGTGCACACGACAATTCGTCGATTTTCTCTCAATACCTGAAAAGAGGGGGGAAGACGCGTACGCGAACTAATGTTTTTATTACGCGACGCGGCTGCTCTCCCTCGTCGGTAGTGGCGTGAGTCTACGAGGACCGATCGCAGGAACACGGGTTAATTAAATTAAATGTCAAATGTAAATTTTAATAATTTTAATTAATCATAAAATAAAAGAAATCAAAAAATACATAACATTCTAAATTAATTATCTACTATTGTTTACAAACAATTTAACCCGAATGTTTCTAAGTCTTGATACGACGAAAATTAGTTTTACAAAAATAAAATTCGCCGGTTGTGGTCGCTACTAACACACCGACACACACACACACTCTCTTTCGCTCGGCTGCTAGCTGCAGCGCGCCAAGCTAACAAAGGCGAAGATTTTCTGAGTACTGCGGTACTCCGACAAACACACTCTCGCGAGCGATACAATTAATTTATAACAAGACGCTTATTGGACTTACTATTATTCAGGTGCACCTGCGCTCGAAGGAACTACCGCAATCCTGTGTGCCTCACTGGGCCAAGAATGCCTTCGAAGGCCGAACGCCGGTTGCTGCGAGTTTTCCTGGACGACTACCTCGTCCGGCTCGAGTGACAACTCGAGGACGAGATAACCCAAACTCCACAAACAACACCGCACCGATATCAACAATCGCGACGTTGAACAACTTCGCGATCTCGAACAAATTAATTTTCTTTATCGAACGCACAACTGATTCTCAACACACGTGTGATGTCTCGCGCGGTTAAGACTAGAGTGACGCAACTCGGCCGGTGGCGCTGTCGCCTCATTACCGACCGTGCGTCTACGCGTTTCTAACGGTCGCGTGCGAATAAAATTTGAATTTATTTTATTTCCCCACGCGCCCGTTACAACTTTTTTTCTTCTTTTTTATCCTCAAGACGCATATAACCGCGAGAAGACGTCTGTTCTTTTTTCGAGTATCCTCTCCATGATGAATGCTTTTCATCTTTCTTTTTTTCTACGAGACGAGATTTATCGTCGGAGGAGCTCTGTTGTTGAACCATGCTAAATGAGTAATGAGTGAAAAATGAGAAAACGTAATTATTTATACCCATTCCATAGGCTCCTTGGTCAAGTGCTTTGCTTTGTGTGATAAACTTTTGACATTGTGAAGCGCACAGCAGGTTTTAAACTCACCATTATGATTTTCGCAGATAGTAACCATCTTCATTTCATACCAACTTCTTCACATCCCCACTAACCGAATTATATTGAACAATTCGATCATATAAGATCATACAATAGGACGCTGTTTGAGCAGGAAAATTATCACGTGACTCCAACTCCAATCGAACATCAACTGGAGCACTTTTTAAAGACTCGTTTTGTTTTGAGCAATCGATGTCTATCAAAGGAATTTTCATGATGAATTCAGATTTTGTAAGCGTTGGCTCAGCACCTTTACTATAATATGAGAATTGAAAATTAGCATACATATCGTATAGAATTGCATACTCGTTTTGATTAATATTAAAATTTAAATTGTTGTAAGGATAATATTGTGAATTCAAAAAAAGTTTAACGTTGCTTAAATTGCAGTGATCAAATAAACTAGCGTTCGCAGTGTTTAATGATTTTCTGTTTGTTTGTAAACCAATGATTACGAAGCGCGGTTTTTCCAATTGATTAGAGGTTTTTACCTTCCAAACGTGTTTTGTAGTAGTTGGGAGCAATGGATACTCAAAAAATTCTTTTGAACGGAAACAAATAGTTATGAGGCGATCTTTTTCAAGAAATTTAAGTAAGCCCAACTTGTGAGAATCTGATACCACGATGAATGGCATGAGCCACTCGATTTTTGTGAGTTTGATTGAGATTGGCTCAAATGTATTATCGGTATCATTTACATTTGTTTGAATGATTGCGTTCAAGTTATTACTAGATCGAATGATGATTAATTCAAGCTTCACGTTAACTACTATTTTACGATTATCTTCAGCGAAGCCTAAAATCATACTTAAAGGAATGAATACATCAAAGTATCCATCATCATTAAAAAATTTATTTTTGTTCTCGTCTTCTGAAAGACCAAACCACCCATAATTTTCGGCAATCAAACTTTGATTAGGATTGAATGATAACCAATTTTTCATCAAAGTTGATAAACCAACATTTTTACAACGATCAATTTCAATTCCGTTTAATTCCAAACGGATATCATCAAATAAATGACAAAGACCATTATTAGCAAAAAATTTTTTTTTTGGAGCTTTGTTAGTAGTAGTATCAGTAAGCCGACCGCAAATGTGAATAATGCTGCGTGATGATAAAGGGCACAAATCTTGATGCTGAATTGCGATTCGAATTTCATCGCTGTTTCCATAATTTGCAGCTGTGTACAGTTGATGAGCATGAATCTCGTAATAAGAAATACTTTCATCGAACACGACTGGATTTTGAATGCTTAGTATGTCTTCCATTTTTCCAACAACAAAAGAATATACAAGTTACTTTCCACCAGGAACTAGTCTTAAGCCTAGACTTTTGAGAAACTGGATGTTCTGCCATGTTAACGCTTTGAGAGCTCGATGACGACTGATTGAAGAATTGCATGACCCTTTGCTTTTATATTCTCTAGTTTGAAATGTTCTGGTGGGAAATCCTTTTACGTGATAGATAATACCCATTATGAGGATTTGATATGTAATCGGATGGTTATAATCTCACCTCTAAAATTAACGAAATGACCGTCTTGATCAACGATACGTAACTGAATGTGATCGATACACTTTACTGTAACAGGCAAGTAAATTACTTGAGATGGAACTTCAATGATTTTAAGACCGGGGTCAGCAGTTGGAAAAAATTCGTGAATAGTATGAACTTTTTGATTAATTATGTAGGCTCCAGATGTGATGTTACACTTGACTCTTATTGAATTTATTTTAAGTATATTGACTGACGAGTCTGATGTATGATGATTATTTGCGGAAAGCAGCCGATGCTTGAATCCTAATAAATTTGCAATAGAATCTCGAGGACAAAAATCAATTTGTGCAGTACTGGTAATCTCACTTCGTAAAGTGTTTTCGTTTGGTTTTATAAATATTTCAGTATTTATCTTTCTTTGTCGTAAAATACTTTGAATATACTTTTCGATATCGCTGATTTCGTAACAACCAGTTGGTAATGTTATGACTTGATCACCAATATAAAATTGATTGCTCCCAATATCAATATTAGGAATTGAATTGAATGTCAAAAGTTCAACCAAACCCAAATTATAGTTTTTGTGTAACGATAGTTCAATCGGAGGAAAATATTGAGCTTCTAAAACGGAGGAGGTTCTGGATAAATTTAGAGTTATTGGCTCCATAATAGTTCGGAATGAAATGAGGTAAATATGATTAAGCTACTCTTTATATACCTTTTAGTTGACCGCTTAAAAATTTCAAACATAAATGACCGCAATTAAAGGTATAATAAGTTTGATATTTTTCTGGATTATATTTTACATCAACATTTAAATAAATCATTAGTTCTACTGGAGGTTGTAAATTATCAAAACTGTCAAAGTCAGCGACATCCTTACCACGTTTTTTGTAAGCCACCCAATGAGTTCCGGGTCCAGTATCGTTATCAAGATTCACGATTGCGGATTCATTGTAATACGGACCCGATGATGGTAATTTATTTTTCATAAATACTCCCTGAAAATGTGGAATTTTTAATTTTTCACCAATCAAGTCAAAGTTTGATAGTGCACGATCGGGTAAACTTATTTTGGACTTTTTTTTTTAAAACCCTTACCATGTTTCAATTATAAACCAAGACCTGTCTTGTATCGTTTGAGATAGAGCCCTTTACCTAAAGCTATTGCCTCCATTGTTCTGTTATGTCTCTTATTCTCATCTAGTTGCTTACGAGCTGAACTTGCGTCATTCAGAGCCTTGTAAATTCCCGCTGCACCACCCGCGAGCGCTCCTGTAGCACTTAGCCCAGCAAATAAAGTAATGAGAGGTAGAACTCCGCCAATTTTTGATGAAACTGGTAAAATTCTTGGAACTTTAATTTTATTTTTACCACCAGCTTATTTAATGGCACTCTTAGCAGCTTTAAGAGATGTACTAATGATACTTTGGGCTGATTGTCCTGGAGATGGAGTCTGTGAAGTTGCTTTTATTATTGTATTTAATGTAGTCATTTTTTTACATTTTTTTTTTAACTTTCTCCTACCAGTTTTTTCCAATCTTTTTTTACCAGTTTTTTTTATTCTTATCGTACTGGTTTTTTTCAACTTTCTGCTTTTTTTAAGACCCATCCCTAATTTAGACTTTAATTTCATAGCGTTAGTAACTGCGTAAGCAGCAGTTTTTTCAGCAATATTTGCGTCTCTAGCTAAAACTCTTTCCCAAGCTTTATCAGCTAATACCTTATCAGCTGAGTTTCTGGCAGAAATATTTTGTCTGTTTTGTGAGTATGCTATATCGTGTTCTTTACACGCTGAATCAAGTTGATTGATTGGTTGGTCACCGCGAGCCAATCGTGCTGCTAACTTTGTACCAGGACCACAGTAATTATAACCAGGTATGTGCAATTCAAAAGGTAACTTATTGATGATTTTGTTGACCAATCCGTAAACTTTTTTCTTTTTTTTCTTGTTGTAAATGATCATCTCTCTTCGGAGGTTCGTTTACGACTGAACTTTGGTGTATAAAAGCGATGTATTTATACTAAAAACGATTATTCTCATTTGTGTTCTCGAGCAACCTACATGGAATTCACACGAAACCCAGTTAAACTTCCTGTAACAAATTTTGACGTCATTGTTGAAGAGGATAAAGAGCTAAAACATCATGGGGACTTACTTCCAAGCAGCATTAGAGCAGTTATATCGGGCCCCTCTAATTGTGGAAAAACAAACACCTTATTGGCTCTATTAACACATCCTAATGTCTTACGTTTTGAAAACGTTTACGTTTACTCTAAATCACTTTGCCAGCCCAAATATAAGTATCTGAAGCAACTATTGGATCGAATCGATGGAATTAATTATCTAGCTTTTAATGACAGAGATGAAGTGACAGCTCCAGATGACGCTCTACCAAATACCATAATGATTTTCGATGATGTTATGACCAAAAAACAAGACAACGTTAGAGCATTTTACTGTATGGGTAGACACAAAGCCGTAGATTGTTTCTACTTATGTCAATCATATGCAGCTGTACCGAAACACCTTGTAAGAGACAACGTTAATTTATTAATTTTATTTCGACAAGATGAAATCAACTTGAAACATATTTATGATGATCATGTTAGTACTGATATGTCGTATAATAATTTCAAAGATTTATGTTCCAAATGTTGGCAAGAAGGAAAACATAATTTTTTAGTTATAGATAAAGATAGAGGCATCAACGAAGGTAGATATCGAAAAGGTTTCGATTGTTTTGTTATAAATATAGTATAAAGTTGAACCATATCGTTAGTCTTCAATAAGACATTGCAGCATGAGCACGGCTGACTTTACTAGGCAGAAAAAAATTCTTGAAGAGCTTAATAAAGCTCGAATGGCCGTCAAACGAAAAAATAATTTAATCAAATTTCAAAAAGATAATACCGATCGAATATTAAAAGAAACTTTTAAACCCTTAATCGATCTTCTCGAGCAAAAAACAAAAAAACAAAAAACCTAGAACAATAAAAATATCCGAAGAGAAAAAAGAACTAGATGAAGAAGATATGAATGAATTGAGAGATTTTCAAACAGCACATAGTAGTGTCGTAAATGATTTTGAGTTATCGTCTATGGAACAAAATAATGAAGATGAATCGTATATTGTGAGTGAAAATCCAATCATAAACCAAAACGAATTAGAAAGCGAGATAGAAGAATCTAATTTAGATCTAGATAAGATTTATGGAATTGTTAAAACAGAAGATGGATATAAACTTGGTAAAGCATCTGTTAAATTTGAAAAAGATAATATCATTGTTAATAATGTATCTTTTCCTCGAACTAAAGGACTTTTTGAACTCATTGTTCATAGAAATCCACAAAATTATGAAATTAAAGATTTAAATCCGTATAAAGAAATTCTAGAAATTTCAAGCGTTCACAGAAAAAGTTTCAAACCCAACGGACAAATAAAAAAGCATAGTTTCAGTAATAAGTATAATAATATTATTGCACCACTATTTGGAGCAGAATCCTTAACTCCTAAATCTAAAACTCCTTCAAAAACATTAAAAAAAGCCATTTTCAACAGAAAAAACTTTGAAACATCTAAGAAACTAGGAAAAGGATTGATTTCTAGATTCAAAATTGCCAAGCGTAGTACCAATATGGATTATGTTTATTGGGACGACCCGAACGAGTTAGTTGAGCGCTTACAGCTCTTGATAGCCGAACAAGCAGCAGGTTATTTGAGTCATACAAATGAAATTCCATCATTGAAGAACTTCGAGAGGGTGGGTATATATACTGAACAACACTGAATTTATTCTCATTATCATCATGTCTGTCGACGTGTTTGGACGCAGACGCGAAAAAACTGAAAGCAGTCGCGGTCAAGCCAGGAATTAGTTACAAATTAACTCAAGACGGTCAATACGATATAGAAAACAAAAGAATTTGTAATTTAGCTTCTCCGCTTGATTTGAACGACGCGGTAAATTATAATACATTACAGCTAGTTATTAAAGAAGAACAAAAAGCATTTCATTACTTTAAAAAGGAAGTATCAGATTGGTTGGAAAATTTTAAATTTGAAGTATCGGATACAATTTGTAAAGTTTCAAAAAATGGAAAAAGTAGCAGAGGAGATACATAAACCAGCTCGTAGAAATTTTCCTCGAAGAAAAGTACAGATTAGAGCTCCTTTAGAAACCCTCCAAGCCGATCTTGTGGAGGTTCAGGATTTTTCTAGAGAAAATAATGGTTTCAGATACTTGCTCACTATAATCGATATTTTTTCTAAATATGCGTGGGCGGTTCCAGTGAAAACTAAATCTGGAAAAGATGTTACAGTTGCGATCAATTCTGTTTTGGAAAAAATTAAACCTCCCCGCAATCTTCATGTTGATCAAGGTAAAGAGTTTTATAACAAAGACTTTCAAGGTCTAATGAAAAAATATAAAATTAATATGTATTCTACGTATAGCGGTCTCAAAGCTTCAATTTGTGAACGATTGAATCGAACCTTGAAAAACAGTATGTGGAAAAAATTTAGTGTACGCGAGTCATATAAATGGTTAGACATTTTACCAGATTTAATCAACTCTTACAATAATCGAAAGCATCGAATCATCGGAATGAAGCCAAAGAACGTCACTGTCAATCATATTTCAGAAATTTTACAACGAATCAATAAAAAAAAGATCATTTTAAAAAAACCAAAATTTAAGATAAACGATAAGGTGGGAATAAGTAAAGTTAAAGGTATTTTTGACAAAGGTTACACTCCAAATTGGTCAATTGAAGTATTTACGGTGACTCATAAAAACAAGACCAACCCCATTACTTATAAATTAAAAGATTATGTCGATAAGCCTGTAACTGGCTGTTTTTATGAGCAACAGCTTTTAAAGACTAAACATTCAGATATTTATTTAATAGAAAAAGTTATTAGAAAAAAAGATGATAAATTGTATGTTAAATGGCTAGGTTTTGATTCATCTCATAATAGTTGGATTGATAAAAGCGATTTATAACTTTTAAAAAATTTATAATTAATTACTCTAATTAAATGTATTATTTCTAATTGAATATTTTTTTAAATGTTTTTTAAAATAAAAAGACAATTTACTTTAATTTACGTGTGGATTTATTTAACACTAGTTACTAATTAAATGAATAAACATTATTTTCTTATTACCTAAGTACTTTATATATAAATTACCGCTAATTACATTATCTTGTAACTAAGTATACGAAGAATTATCTTGCTCAAAAAGATTTTGAAATCGGAATGAAGGAATATTTATTTCTAAGTCAACATCGATTGTTGCTTCGATTACAGAGCCGAACATGGTTTCCCTATTAAAAAAGTTCACATGTGAATCCACGCGAGTATCCACGTGATTCATCCAACCTATAACTCCACTTGACCAAATTTAAAAAAAAACTAAGTTCTGCATGTAAACATTTTATGACTTATTTAATTTTTTTACTGACAAAAAAGTTTTTTCAGTTAAATGAAATATTCCAAGTTGAATTAAGTACTTTGATTTTTTTCGACACATTTAGGAAATTAAAAATTTTGACACTTATAAATTCTTCGGGACTTGATAAAATTATGAGTTTCGAACTTTTTTTGGAAATTTCCAGCATTTAGGATTTTTTAAGAACTTGGAATTTTCAAAGGCTCGTAATATTGTTGTTGACTTAGAAATTTTTTGGTCTGTGGGAATTAAAAATTTATCTAGTTTATGAAAAATTTTTTTGGTTCTTCCGGACTTAAAAGTTGTTCAGTTTGTGATACTTAGCAGATTTTGAATGTGCAGACTGAGAAATTTTTTGAACCGTAGACACTTAGAATTTTTTCAATCTCTGGAACTTAGATATTTTTCGAACCTTAAACAATTAGAATAGAAACCGCAGACATTTTTAAAGTGAGTTGAGCCTGTGAAACATAAAAATTTATTTTGTTTTTAGACTTTGAAATTTTTCAAACCATGTAAAAAAAATTAAGATCTTCAAAAGATTTTTTGAAGACATATCTTAACTATGGGCTATTTTTGAGATGATTTAAGACAAAAAAATTATGTTTTATTTTTGATATGTATCATTTCAAAAATGTCTGAAAAAGTTCTTTTGTAGGTAAAAATTACTAATTTTTTCGTTAATTTTTATGTGTATGATACGAAGATGATTTTTAGATCTTTGATCATTTTGAGATAAATTTTAGATAAATTTGAGATAAATTTTTTTACGTAACTTTTTTTCTTAAAGATATTTTTAATAGTTTTTAGAAATGATAATAAGGCAAGTGATAATAATTGCAAGATTAACTTTGTGTATTTAAGATTTTTTTAAAGATCATTTTGTGATGAAATTTTGATATTATTTATGCGCGTTTTTTTAAAGATATATATTAATATATTTTTTAAGATAGCAAGATTCGTTAAAATAAATTTTGTACGATTTAAAAAAAATTTTCAACCAGCATTTTAAATATTTCAAGACCTTTTTTTTAAACTAATAAAATTTCATTATTTTTTCAAGTTAAAGAGTTTACCGTGAATTACTTTCGTAGATCACTGAGGACTCGGGTACAATCTGTGCATGTTCCCGGCTAACCTTTATTTTTCTTTAATCGAGTTTCCGAAAAAAAGAAAAAAAAATTGCCACAAAGTATCATTCAAACATTAAACACCAAATTTAAATTACTGCTTAATATTTAAGTCTTATCTCTTGACTTCTTTCGCTACTTTGTATCATTTGTCTGTCGATTACGGATTTTTTCTAGATGTTGAACACATTTTTATTTTTATGTTATATAATTTACATTAAAAAAATATGTCTTGAATACTCAAAAAATATATTGGTGATATTTTACCGTCTTTGTATGGTTAGAAAAAATACGAAAATAAACAAAATGAATTTGGCTGCTAAGACGATCGATCGAATCGAACGTATTCATAACAACGACCTGTGCACACGTCGGTGTTGGTGATTATGTTGGTTAAACTTCAGCATACCGAGATGACGAAGTTTAACCAATATTGCTAAGTTTTCAAGATATATTTTTTTAATGTAAATTATATAAAATAAAAATAAAAATGTGTTCAACAACTAGTAAAAATACAGAATCGACAGACAAATGATGCAAAGTAGCGAAAGAAGTCGAGAGAGCGAATAAAAGTTGGTTATCCGTTTTAACTTCTACTGGAGAATATACGATCAGATAAGTCTTCAATATTAAGTAGTAATTTAAATTTGGTGTTTAATGTTTGAATGATACTTTGTGGCAATTTTTTTTTCTTTTTCGGAAACTCGATTAAAGAAAAATAAAGGTTAGCCGGGAACATGCACAGATTGTACCCGAGTCCTCAGTGATCTACGAAAGTAATTCACGGTAAACTCTTTAACTTGAAAAAATAATGAAATTTTATTAGTTTAAAAAAAAGGTCTTGAAATATTTAAAATGCTGGTTGAAAATTTTTTTTAAATCGTACAAAATTTATTTTAACGAATCTTGCTATCTTAAAAAATATATTAATATATATCTTTAAAAAAACGCGCATAAATAATATCAAAATTTCATCACAAAATGATCTTTAAAAAAATCTTAAATACACAAAGTTAATCTTGCAATTACTATCACTTGCCTTATTATCATTTCTAAAAACTATTAAAAATATCTTTAAGAAAAAAAGTTACGTAAAAAAATTTATCTCAAATTTATCTAAAATTTATCTCAAAATGATCAAAGATCTAAAAATCATCTTCGTATCATACACATAAAAATTAACGAAAAAATTAGTAATTTTTACCTACAAAAGAACTTTTTCAGACATTTTTGAAATGATACATATCAAAAATAAAACATAATTTTTTTGTCTTAAATCATCTCAAAAATAGCCCATAGTTAAGATATGTCTTCAAAAAATCTTTTGAAGATCTTAATTTTTTTTACATGGTTTGAAAAATTTCAAAGTCTAAAAACAAAATAAATTTTTATGTTTCACAGGCTCAACTCACTTTAAAAGTGTCTGCGGCTTAAAAAATTTCCAAGTCCGAAAACAAAATAAATTTCTAAGTCCCAGAAACTGAAAAAATTCTAATTGTTCACGGTTCGAAAAATATCTAAGTTCCAGAGATTTAAAAAATTCTAAGTGTCTTTCAAAAAATTTCTCAGTCTGCACATTCAAAATCTGCTAAGTATCAAAAACTGAACAACTTTTAAGTCCGGAAGAACCAAAAAAATTTCTCATAAACTAGATAAATTTTTAATTCCCACAAACCGAAAAATTTTTAAGTCAACAACAATATTATAAGTCTATGAAAATTCCAAGTTCCTAAAAAATCCTAGATGCTGGAAATTTCCAAAAAAAGTTCGCAACTCATAATTTCTTCAAGTCCCGAAGAATTTATAAGTGTCAAAATTTTTAATTTCCTAAATGTGTAGAAAAAAATCAAAGTACTTAATTCAACTTAGAATATTTCATTTAACTGAAAAAACTTTTTTGTTAGTAAAAAAATTAAATAAGTTATGAAATGTTTACATGCAGAACTTAGTTTTTTTTTAAATTTGGTCAAGTGGAGCTATAGATTGGATGAATCACGTGGATACTCGCGTGGATTTACATGTGAACTTTTTTAATAGGGTTTTCTACGATAGAATGATAACTTTATAATTTTTTTCTTTTGTTAATACTATTGACTTATTATATTTAGTATTTATAAAATAAGCATTAACTGCTAACTTATTAATTAATGATAAATCCATTATTAACTTACGACTCGTTACGAAATTCAATTTTTCCTTCACCCATGTATTTTAAAAACAGCTCTGAAGATTGCGATGCAACTTTCATGTCTTGAAACAGTTTGGGTTCTTGATCGAAGAGTTTTTGAAAACGAGGAGGGAGAAAGACTTAAAATTCTTTGTCCAATGTGAGAACGGTTCTCGCGCCATACATCGTCTTTACCTGTCGCACTGTAGTCACCTCGTAACTTTTCGATGAGGACAGATCAGTCAATTTTTTCTTTGGTAGAAACGAGTTTGTTGATAGCTGATTAATGGCTGAGAAATCCATTTTCTGTAACAGAAAAAATAAAAGAATTATAAATATAAATATAAAAAATAATTCAGCTAATATTTGATAAACAGGTATAAGATTATCTGATTATTTGATTATTCGAATATGTAATATGCTAACTTTTAGTGGATGCGTTTGGGTTCAGCAATATCTTCGTTTTTTGGGTGAAGGTTATCTTATGGTGTTTTGATGAACTTTTTTTATTGTTTGATTGAACAAACAATCTTCATAGTCTTCGTAAGATATTTTGTTCTTCACAACTCGTGTGTTGACCCCCTTTGCTTTTTTAATTGGATCTTCTCCTTGAATTTTTACGCTGTACATCTTGCTGCGAAGCCCAATGTAGGATTCGATGATCTTTGAACAAGCTTCGTCCTTGAACAACCCCATTACTTTCTTGTTTTTTCTAGGTACTCCAAATTGATTGTCCTCGGGATAATCGGATGTGTCAAATTGATCGATGTTTTCTTTTATGACATCATAGATATTTATACCTCTTATGTGATAGAGGAAACTGTCGGTGTCCGTGTACATAATCCGACATCTATTACCAAAGCGTTCCCTCATAAATAAGTAGTGAAACTTGTACATCAAAGTTTTACTTATGTCCAATATGCACAGACCAATATAAATAGGTTCTCGGATTGTGATTTCCGTATGTGAGAGCTGAATCGCAACGAGATTTTCATCAAAAATAGCTCTACTGTGGGAATTCGGCTTTGAGATTAAGGCTTCCGCACTGTAACGTTGTTACACAGTTCGTCCGTTGACGAAGCGTCTAAACAAGAGGCGGAGCTTTCATACGTTAAAATAATTATTGGCCCTGAAAAGGGCCAGGGGTTGAAGTGGTAGATGTTTTAATATGTGGGTTTGGCCCTGGATGGACCAGGGTGTCTTGATCGGGGGCTACGAAAAAAAGGTAGCGTGCACCAAGATGCGTGTCGTCTGGTTCGGTGGTTGTGCGCTAGGACGTCCAAGTGTCCTGCGTCGTAGTCTTGGTTGAGTAGGGTCAGGCTCCCGAGAGCAGAGCCCGGCGAACCTCAAGAGAAGTGCTTGGTTCCGCAGTCGGAGCCTGTCGAAGCTTGAATGGCGTAGTTCGGAGCGGGGTGCTTCTTAAGTAGCGTCGTCTACGCAGTGAAAGAGTGGGGGGGGGGGATAAAGGCCGTGCCTGCAGAACAGCTGGCTCAAGCCGGAGACTCACGAGAGTTCCGCGGGAGAAGATGGTGCCCGCTCGAAGAGCTAACACCAACTAGCCCAGAGCTTTCGACGCGCTCTGCTTATATAGGCTTGGCGGCACGGCGGCCATCGGCTCAAGCGTGGTGGGGGAAACACACGCTGTGCGCAAGTGCTCTCGCGGTTGGGTGTAACAACGTCCAAACCATTTGAATACTAGCTTCACATCAAGTCTTTTTCTTTGGTTTTCCATGCATTTTCCGTAAATGGCGTTATTGAAGAGCTTCCATAGCAATTCCTGGAACTCATTCTTAGATATTTTCCTTTTTGCAGCGTTCAAGTTGACGTAACTTTTTAAAAAATCACTTTGTCGAAACTCGAGTGCTCTGTGTACTTTTTAAAGAATAAGCCCATGCTTTAAGGGGAAGTCAGGCGAGTTTTTTTGATGAATAGATTTTAATTAAGAAAATATTTTTAAAAAAGGGCTCTGTAGCAGGGTAGAGAAATTAAAAAGCTGTAATTTAAAAAAAAAATCATCAAAATTGATTAAAAATTCACTGAGTAAAACGCAGAACGGCAGTTGAAGATTTTTTTTCGTCAATCGCGGCAGCCATGTCGTCGTCTGCCGCTGTTGCTGTGCGTGGCTATGCGCGTCTAACCTATAAGTTTGTAAAACTTTATGACTGCCTTACGGCTTACTCCTCAGCTACCTCTCCTCAATAAATCAATTTCGTAGTAAAAATTATCTTGCAAAATCAAATATATATGTGATGAAAAATCAAAATAATGAAATAAGCTGAAACTCAAAATTACTTATTCATTACACTCAATACAAGGCTGAAAATGTGTCAATTAAACAAAAGAATCATACATTATTTCTAAAATAAAATTAGCAAAATCACTAGTTTTATGAAAAAATTTTCTTCTTAAATAAAACTCTTCAGTTGCATTATAAACAATTCATGTTTCTTCAATTCTTTCTTCAATATTTACTCTTGATTTGCTTCAGATCGTAAAAATTTCAATAATTTTCTTCATGTAAAGTAGGTCTCTTGATTCATAAAAATTTCAAATACAAGTAATATTTCAATAAAATAGTTGTTTTAACAATATCTGTACATAAAAAAAAAAAAAAAAAAAAAAAAAAAAAAAAAAAAAAAAAAAAAAAAAAAAAAAAACAACAAGACATAGTCATAAAATTAAACAAATCTTGAAAGAGTTGTAATCAGGTTTATTTTTATAAGCTTCACTCACACAAAGTTTATTATTGCTACAAATTCTTTAAGATTTACTTGGCTGACAATAAAGCTGAACTATTATTGTTTTTGTGTAAAGTCAACCATGCCTGTGAACATTGACATTCGCTCTTGCTGGGAGACCACTTACTTTAGCCTACTTGATAACTAAAAATTGGAACAGTAGCTGCAATCACTCATGCAATCAGAACTTTCTTGAACTAATGAGATCTTATCAAATGAATTGACTTGACGCTTTGGAACAGTTCAAATGTAAAGTAAGTTGTAGGTCTCCCAGCAAGAGCAAATGTCAATGCTCAAAGGCATGGTTGCCTTGCACAAAAAAAATCATAGTACACCTTTATTGTCAGCCAAGAAAATCTTAAGATTTTATGACAATGATAAACTTTGTATGTAGCTCATAAAAAATTTTGTCTCTATAAGTCATATACAAGAATCAAAAGTTTAGAATCTTCAAAGCGAGTAAGACAAGTTTTCAATAGTTATAAGTATTGAAGTAATATAAGTATTCAATAGTTATAAAATTTTAAAACTAAAAAAGAATTCTTGATAAATAAATCAATTGAAAAAGTAGAAAAAAAATATTTTTAAACTATTTATAAAATTTAGAATTTCTAAAATGACTAAAAATTGTTTAAAACTTGTTACTTGCTTTGAAGTTTCTAAGATCTTGACTCTAATATACCCTTAGAGACTGTGTCAATAAAAAACTTTATCAGCGTTTATCACCTCAAGTATGTAATTGGCTGGCTTAGTTCATACATTTCAAACCTGACTAAGGATTATTGAAATCTTGTCCAACCAGCTTTGAAGATTCTAAGCTCTTGGCTCTGATCACTTTGCAACTGTTTGAAATTACTTATAAAAACATAAATACAACAAAAACGTGGGTTACAACAAATTTGTTTCTTTTTGATTGCATGATTAGAAATTTGTTGGTTAGAATTATGTACGCGCGGTCTCACGCACAGCAACGCACTGTAGCAGCAGTGGCGTCTGCAGTCACGGCTGATGCGGCCGACGAAAAAAAATACCAAATTACCGTTCTGCGTTTTTCTCGGCCAATTTTCAACGAATTTTGATGCAGTTTTTTTTTAAATGTAGCTTTTCAATGTCGCTACCCTGCTACAGAGCCCTTTTTTGAATTTATCCCCTCAATATTATTTTTTATTTAATTTTAACTAACTACCATTGGACCCTCGCCTGACTTCCCCTTAACGCTTGTTTCAATGCTCTGTAATAGATTACGTATCGATTTTTGTCGTAGAAGTTGTTAGAAGTTTTTTCTGCTTTGAGCCTGGAGCACACATATGCTCGGGACAGAAAGAAAGGTGTTGTGCGCATCGTGCAAACTTTCGGGGTAGTGTAAATCAACTTCTAGAATGTAATCTAGAGGAGAGTCATCTGGAACATCCCAAAACTTGGGCTCGTCAACGTCTTTAACCCACTTGAAGCCACCTGTCGGTAAAATCTGACTCATACTCCACCTAAAACAAAAAAAAAACATTTTTATAATTTTTAAATTTTTAGTTATTTAGAATATAAAGATGTAAACTCACCCGTTTAAATTATTGGCGTCTACGTAGGTAATGTAGCTCTCTTCTTTACCTACATCATATTTTTCACCCATATATTTGTTGTTGGCCTCCGCAAATCGATGAGAACATTGACTTATACCACCTCTGATACCTCTTTCGATAAACAGCAACATGTCAACATCGGTTAAGAGCTCAAGAGTGACGTTAGTATGTTTCAACATAGCGTCAAACGAGAGCCCGGGCGTTGTGTAGTAATGTGCTGGGTTGAGACCGTACGCTTGCAGACAGGTTGTTCTGAAGTTTTCAAATACATCAGCGAGTAGTAATATGTCTTGTTTTAGATAAAGATCTGAGTATGACCCTAAAGTGTCAATATTGAATGTGCTCCACACATTCTGAGCATGTTGATAGTCTTCGTCGGTAACGTAAGAGTCATTAAGTTGGTTATAAAACTCCTCTTTACTGGGAAGTTGTTTTACTTGAAGTTTTTCAAAGCTCGAAGTAAAATCGTAGGGATACATTCCCTTTCTCAGTAGCAAATTAATTTGTTCAATTGAGTATTCATCCTTTAAAAACTCACGAGTTGCAGTAGTTTTTTCTTCCAAGTACGAGGCTAATTTTTCCAAAGATGTGAGTAAGAAGCGGAAAGAATCAATGAATCGAAAATTAATGTCACTCCCTTTGACATATTTTGTGAACGATATGTATTTCTCTTTGTTCTCCGCTAATAATTTTACCCGTCCCTCAAGTACTGTAGAGGTGGCTAGTTCCTTGATCAAGAAGTGTAAGTTGTAAGCCAAATTGTGGTAGATAATTGGAATGCTTCCAGATTCTCTATACAACATATTACATTTTTGATGGGCTGCATTTCTATAGCTAAAAGAATAAATAAAAAAAATTAAAAAACGAAAAAATTATGTGTAATTCATTTTTAGTAATCTTACCGTCCAGTCATGTGACAATGATCTCACACTTTGATATCTGAGTCAGTGAATCCTAATTTGCAGATGTGACATACTTTAGCCTTGTTGAAACTTTCCTCTTCTGCAGGTGTGAGATTTATTGGTTTGATATTCTTGTAGGATTCCTCTATTTCATCACATATTTTACGAAAATTACCAATTAGCCAAGCCGCTGGAGTCTGCTCTGATTCGTTAGTTTGACGATAAGACTCATATCTGGAGAAGGAATCGTCATGATTACATTTGAGGTAAAAGCCAACACTGTGCGCTTGATGTTGTTGAAAAGCTCTGTCTTTTTCGTCGGTAACAGGCACAAGCAGATATTCAAAATCAGAATAAATCACCCACGGAATTTTTTCACAGTGGTTAAAATTGGAAAACTTTAAAAATTTATCTTTTTCACTAGGCATTTTAATTTTACATTTTTTTATTTGTGAGCAATCGATCACGTGCAGCTGTAGCTGTTGCTCAGTCATAAAAAAGCACATGCATCTATCACAAATAAAACACTTCTTTTTATTAGATGTTAATTGACTTCGAACTAATCTAGATAAATTACGAATTAAAACGTAGTAGTAACTAATATTTTCTTCAGAAGCCTCGAACTCTTCACTCTCTTTACTTTCATCCTCGTAATAATTTTGAATTAACAACAGATTGACGTGTTTTTCTTTTTTATTGTCAGTGAGGTGGACTGGGGATACTTCATACTTTTTACTGTATTTTTTCAACATGTATACATTTACAGAAATAGAATTTTGCTTCTCGAATTTATTAATATCTTTAAGTGAAACTGGGAAATCAATATTTTCAAAGTTTAATTCTTTTTCATACTCTTTATAATTGGATACTCGGTCAGGATTTGTCGACACAGGGTGCAGTCCAGCCAAAATTGACCACTTGAAGCAGACTTTATCATTATTTTTCACATTAACACAAGCCCTCTTGCTAATTATTTCAGGTGGAAGCGAAATAAATGATGATGCTCTCAACTGGTTGAGTTTGTTTGAATTTACAACGAGACGTAGAATTCGAACCATTGACCAACCTGACCCTTTTCCTTCAAAAGATTCAATCTGGTTTTGAAGTGGTTGACTAACGTTGACTTCGAACCAATCATCAAGATCTGTTGATTTGTACACTGAATTATTTTCCGTATTGAAAAATTTAACTTTCATTTCCTCAGCACCGTCTTTTAATATCATGTATTCAGATGCCAACTCCGTGTTTATTTTAAGCGATGAGTGATCATTCAACAAATCAGTAACTTTCGACATAAATAGAGCTTTGGCATCTTGCAAAAATGATAAAATATCCAAATGAGCCAGATTAACGATGATCCCCGACTTGATCCTATTTTCAAATGCAGATTCAAAATCTTGCCAAGAAACTTTGGGTAAATCATCGGAAGTCCCACCTTGAAGCTCACCACCACGGAATTCCAATAAGCTTTGAAGTTGACAGCGCATGCTCATGAACTGCGCCATACATGTTTGAAGTTTCTGTTTTTCCGGTCTGGACAGGTTATGTTGTTGCATCCCATTTTCCAGCTGCGTAATGGCCTCCGAAGTACTTTCCAACCACCTTGAAAAATCTTCATGGTCTGATGTAGATGAATACTTCCGAAGAGAGTCCTGCAATGTGTCAGCTACCAGCTTAAAATACTTTAAATCCATCTTGGAGTAGGTTTGATAGCCATCAAAGCGATCCAAAGAATGAAAAAGGTTGACAGGTGTCGTCTTTTATAACCAAAGTAAGTTGTTCTAGATGTTTCTTCCCTCTCCAAGAGGTTTCAGCAGTTCCAGAAGTTTCTTTCTCGCTCTTAGAGGTTAGAGTCGTTCCAGAAGTTTCTTTGCCCTCCCAGGAAGTTCCAGAAGTTCCTTTCTCACTCTTAGAGGTTAGAGTCGTTCCAGAAGTTTCTTCTCCCACTCCAGGTTAAAGTCATTCTAGAAGGTTTATAGTTTAGGATATAAAAGGGCGGAGTAACTCAACGTCAAGCACAGTCGAATGTCATCAAGCAGCAGACCACTTGGACAGAAAAGATCATCTCGAGAAGATAAAACTCTTGACAAAATGGAGTACTCACTGGATTTCCAAGCGTTCCGCTGCAGCTATAATCTTTTGGTCATCAAGGAATTATCAATTGTTCCGGTTCTCGAATCTAACGTTCCACCATTTACCTGTCTCTTCGATGCTCCGTGTAAATTCAACCGCCTGAGTTGTGAAGAAAAAAGAGTCAACGAATGGCTCCAACGCAGGTTCCACAAGATCAGTTGGGAATCTGGAACTACTCCCGCTAAGGACTTAATCAAGATTCTCAATATGCATTTGAAAGATGCTACGAGAATCTATGTTAAGGGTCTACAATAAAGCAATATCTCGAGGAGCTGTTACCTGAAAAGTAAGTTTAAAAAATTTAAAATATTCTTTATATTTTAGCTTAAGCTTCCTTTAAAGCTTTTTAAAAGCTTGCTTTAAAGGTTTTTAAGCTTACCTTAAGCTTGCTTTCAAGCTTCCTTAAGCTTACTTAAGCTTACGTAAGTAAGCTTAAGTAAGCTTAAATTTAAGCAAGATTAAGTAACTTTGAATAAGTTTAAAAAAATATTAATAATTTTTCTCATCTGTTTCAAGTTTATTTGTAATATCGAAGAAGAAAGGGCACCAGTCATGAAGCAGCTGATCAAAGATGTTTACACCGAATGCAACAACCACACTTCAGAAATCGCGGTGTGCTCAAAAAGAAACTGTTTGGCCATCAAGAAGTTTGTTTTGCTCACCAAACGCATGAGACTACTCTCACCGATCCCGTCGGACAAGTTTATGAGTCGAGATGAGGTCGATGCGTTTGATCAATCGACACAAACTGCATACGATGAGTACATTATTCACTCAATGTATACATAATGTATTTCAAATAATTAAAACATAAATAAAATATTCTCTTTTAGTTAAAAAATTTGATAATTTTTTCTAGATACCTTGTTATCAATTTAAATTAAATTTTTTTTAAACTAACATAAAAAATATTAAATAAACGATTTCAATTCTCAATAAAATAAAAAATGTAATGATGAGGCTAATTGGTTTAATTTAGCGATTTATTTTAAAAAATCGTTAGTACTTTCATTACAACCTTGATTTTTTTTAAGTATTTTGTGAAGAATTAATTTTATATGTTTGATTTAATTTGATTATTTTTTCAACTCATACTTTGATTAAAATTGAAAGTTATGAAACACTAAATATAATATTTTAGTTAAAAATATTAAAATGCTTTTTTAATACAAAAAAAATTTTTTTTTGTAAACAAAGTTTAAATAAAGAAATTTCTATTGGCTTTTGATTAAATAAATAAAATTTCCGAATTTTTTCTCTCTACATATTTAATAACTATGATCAATTTATTCGTAAATTATCAAAATAAAAGTAAAAAAAACTCTAAGTGTACATCTAAATTAGCTCAACGCAGTAGTAGTGCTTTATTTAAGTGCGTTTACAATGACGTTTAATTTCAAAACGTACGTAACTCTATTTACACAGACGCACAGTTTCAAAAATATTTATTGAGTTGAAAAATATGTTAATCAAGATCAATTTATTCAAAATTTAATCAATATTAAATTCGACTCAGTTTGAAAAAAAAAATACTTTTATTTTTGATGTATGCGAGTAGATCACAAAAATTTATTAGCCACTCATCCATTTAAGTTCTTTTAATTTTTTCAAAATAAAATAGTATTCCTAAAAATGAATAAGTATTACTGAAGTAATTATTTTAATTTTAATCAACAAAAAGGTAAAAAATGTTTAATTATTTTATTATTATTTTTTTAGTTGTATTAATTTTCAATCACTTATAATTTAAAAAGTTTTTTTAAAAATCAAATTAAAGATTCTTAAAAAAGATTAACCATGTAATATTTGAGTATAAAAATAGCTTACTTTAAATAATTTAGCTCTGCAGCTGTATAAAAGTCATAACTTTGTAAACAGCAAGAGAAAAAATTGAAATATTTTATCCTTTTAAGTAAAATTAAAATTGAGATTTATCAAAAATAAATTTTATCAATTTCACAGCTAAACTAAAAAACTTTTTCAAAATAATTTAAAAAATATTGCTAAATAAAGCTTTTATAAAAGAAATTTTTAAATTAAGCTGATAGAAAGAGAGAATAAAGCCCCAGCCACCGCTTTGATCTATGGAGATCTCAAAAAACAACAATATCTCCTCTATTTTCTCTTTCTATCAGCTTTTTTACTTTTTTATTATAATTTAGTACAATTTTTTTAATTATGATTTGATATATAAATTAATAATTGTTATAAAATTAAAAAAATTAATGTGTACTTATATAAAATTCAAATTTTTTCAAATATCAGCAAAAAAAACCTAACTAATGAAACATCATGCAAACAAACATTTCGTCGCTGAATTTTTTTTGCTGATACTCGAAATATATGTTTGTCGCATCCTGTATGTAGCGAGCAATTGAGATGTTATCAGGAAAAGCTGCCTGATGATACTTGCTGTAGTCTGTTATCATCGCCAGAATATCAGTTGGAAGTTCTGAAATGCGAGCAATGACTGGAGCATTTACAAGCGTAGAAGCGTCATCATTATCGCTGGGCCAGTGTTCCTCCTCAAAACTACTCTCTTGCTGTTCTATGGTGTCAACGACCGCCATCATCTCATCATCATCACCGGAGCTGTTGCTCAGCTCCATGTCATCATCGAGCACGATCTCACCGCCTTCCTGCTGCTGTTCCATGCTATTGTAGTAGTCATCCTCAACGTCCGGATACAGGGAATCACCCGCGTTGTATTGACTGAGGTCGTCAGCTACGTGTAGTGGTGTCCAACCATCGTCGTTTATGATGTTGACGTCTCAGCCGGTCTCTATAATGTCGGCTTTGATCTCCTTTGAATTATTCAACAGCATTGAGCCATAACGGTTCCCAACCCAGAAATTTTCGAGGATCTCTTCTTTCATCTCCACCTCAGACTCTCCCTATGAGAGTACACATCGCAGCCCGTGCTCCTCTTGTTCTATTGAGTTACGAGTGTTTAACAAATCGGTCATAGTTGAATTTGTTATTATATTGTTTTTAGTGCCTTTTGTAGTTATTTTATAAACAAAAACCAACTGTGCTATCGTGAATATACATTTAAACTCAAATCATAAATAGTTCATTAAAGTGAGATTAGTGCGAATTTTTAGCGGGTAAAGTACCTAAGTAGTGGCTACACATAAGTTTCGACCACTTGGTGAACACAGTGCAAAATCGCGCGAATTTTCAAATCCGGATCAGTGACTACATTAAAACTCACATTGTGAACACAGTGCAAAACCGCACGAATTTTTCAAATCCTGATTGATGACACACATTTTCTCTGCTGGTAATAGTGTCTGAATATTTCACTGTGGACTGACTATTCGGCGGTCTCCATCACTTGCCTGCTCACGCAACACGCTGTGGTCTGACCATTCGGTGACCATAATCACTCGCTTGCTTACATACCACTCTGTGGTCTGACCACCATTAGCCAGATCTTTCCACTTTTCTACTTTCGTCAACTCATATTACTCGCCTTTACTATGTCAAGTAGAAAAACTGAGTGTTTGTGCACCATCTGTTTAAAGCCAGCGCGATCCAATGCTCACATCCACATATGTGACAACTGTGGAAAGGGTTTCCACACTTCGTGTGCCAAACTTGCTACAGTCAACCTTGAAGGTAAGCCTGGCAAGGCCTGTCCTCCCTGCATCACTGAAGCTACTCCTCCTTTCCATGGAAAACACAACTCTCGCGCCCGATCGATATCATCCTCGTCGAATACTTCAGCACACTCTGAGCAGAAGGATACCTCTGTGAAGGATGATACCACTTTGAAGGAGGCTACCACCAACGAAATGCTGAGGACGATTCTTCACGAGATGAAGTCAATGAGGGATGCCAATAGGGAGCGCTTTGATGGAATTGACACCAAGCTGCTGGGACTAGATGCAATCCCCGTCCTGGTCAAGAGAATGGACAACGCTGAGTCAGAGCTAGAAGAGGTTAAACGCGAGCTTGCGGAGATCAAGCAAACACTTGAGTCTTCAGCCGATGTTTCTGCTGCACAAAACCCGGAGCTGCTCAACAAAGTCTTGACCCTTGAAAAGACTAACGCCGAGTTACGTATGCGTCTCACACAAGTCTCGACCCATGGACCTTTGAACTCGTCTGATGTGGTGGTCGGCGGCCTTACGGTTCCTCCGGGTGCCTCGCTAAAGGCTCTTGTTCATTCGGTCTTGAAAACTGTGTACGCGGACATTGACTCACGGGATATTATCTCTGCTCGTCTGCTTATTAGTAAGTCTGCTGTTAAGACCGCCCTAGACGGCACGACGACTGCTGCAGCGCAGGCATAGAAGGATAAGACTGATGAAAACCCTGGAACGTCTTTATCTATTCAGGTACCACGTCAACCACGCCCACCTTCAATCATCGCGACTCTCAGTTCTCGCGCTTTACTCTTGGAAATCATCAAGGGCAAGATTCAACTAGGCAAGCTTCACACTACTGCTCTCTCTCCTAATCTTCCTTCTGGTATTCAGTAAACTACTATAAGTCCTGCTCTCATCAATATCAATGAGTTCCTGGATAGAGAGACCTTCAAACTTCGACGCCTTGTTTACCAGAAGGCAAGACAACCCAACTCTGGATTTACTACATTTGTAAGAAACGGCAAGGTTTTAGTCCGTAGGAAGAAAGGAGATGTCGCTACTCCCATATCAAGTGAACAGGATCTAGAGCGTTTTTTGTCATAACAGGTATACTCTTACATCTTCTTTCTCGTGGTAATACAACTTACTCATCTTACCATCTTAGATTCATCAATCCTTCACTCCATGATACTCCTTCTTCATATTCATATTCATCTCAAACTTCCTTTCTAATCCCTGATCAGAGGTCCATGCGGGGCGGGGGCATTGAGGACATGCATGCCATGCTGGGAAGACTGAGCCGGGGTGCTGAGCACGTCGCTGACTGGGCTGCCGCCAATCAGCTGGTACTGAATGCTAGTAAGACCAAGGCAATGGTTTTTGGGACTCCGTCGTATGTCAATAGCTTTAATGAATTGGGTATTCATGACCTGCAGTTTGGCGGCTGCACTGTCCCGTTTGTCCCCTCAGCGCGTAGTCTGGGGGTGGTGCTGGACTCTAAGCTGAGCTGGAAAGACCATATTCGTTATGTTTCTCGGAGAGCCAATTCTCTTTTGTACCGTCTTAACCACTTCAGACGCAGCACCACCTTTCAACTGCGCAAGCACCTTATACAGACCCTGCTCTTTCCTATGATTGACTATTGTTCACTTGTGTACTGTAATATCTCGGGTGAGCAGGATCTCGTATTACAGCGCTTGCTCAATCGTGGGATCAGGTACATCTTTGGGATCAGGAAGAGCGATCATGTCACACCTTATAGACGTGAGCTCGGCTGGCTTCGGGTGGCGGGCCGCAGAGATTATTTTGCTGCCTGCTTGCTCTATAGAATCCTGCACACAGGTACTCCGTCTTATCTGGCGAATTTTTTTGTTGAAAAGCTCAGCTCACGTCCCTTGAGATTGGCTAATCCGCATGCACTTGATGCCTTGATTGTCCCCTCTTTCCGCACTAGATCTCTGGAGCGATCCTTTCATGTATCAGCTACCTACTCCTGGAATACCATACCCCCAAATATTCGCCAATCTACATCCTTCACTTCATTCAAACACCTCATCAAATCACACATCTTTAATACCGAGGGAGAAGATTAAGTTTTTTTCTACACTGTTGAACTCGAGATCTGTATGAAATGAAATGTTAGTTTGTGATTCTCGGAGTGAATACTGATGAGACTGATAATGTTACCCATGTTACTTTGGTTGCTATTGTATACCATTATATTCATTTTATTTCTTTCATTATCATTATTATTACTTATATTATTGTTATTTTATTCTATCTTAATTTATTATATTTTATTTTATTTTATATTGAAATTATATCCTAATGTAGAACTTTGTTATAATCTTATGTATTTTGTACAACATAATGTACATTTAATAAACACATCAAAATCAGAAAAAATCATCGTGACCTTCGTACATAATCTCAATGTTTTCATCGGCTCGATCTATTGCGTTGTTGACAACTTGTTCCACCACCACGTCTCCGTAGATTAGTTCATAAATTATTTGAACCTCCAATGATCAGAAATTTACAGCCAAGTGTGCTTGAGCCTCAAATCCTTGAGTATTTATTTATTTGATTTTTTTCTCGAACATTCGATTTATTAATTTTTACTCTTGTAAAAATGGGGGGGGGGGTCGATCGATCTAGAACGTTAGGTTTTAGAATTTTAGATTCTTTTTTTTTTTACTAGGGTAAAAAAATCGAAAGTTCTAGAACCTAACGTTCGAGAACGTTCGATTTGAAAATTATAAGGGTTATGTAACCTCATTGTTATTCAGTCGCGTGGCTAGTGTTGGTAAGAGTAACACACAAGCGATATCAAAATGCGAGTAATATCAGGTGCAACACAAAACGTAAATGAAACGTCTAAAATATTAGAGGAATTATTAATTAATTCTGGATTCGACAAAGAGGATCGTAAGTTGAAAATTTTTTTTTTTTTAAAGTGAATTAAAAGTGTGCGTAAGTCAAAATAAGGTTAGGTTATGTGATTTGTTTACATAATTTTTACCAAAAATTTTTTTAGTTCATACCATCGTTTTAAAGTAAATTAAATTTAAAAATAATTATGTTGGAATTTTTTTTTTGTAGTCAAACAAATTTATCTCGTTATTTGACTGCCTTTACATAAGCTCATTTTTTTTTTTTTTACTTTAGTTGATTAGGAACTTGATCCACCCATCATCAACAAGGGAGAAGCCATGATACAGGCTGGTAACATGCTTCATTTTATACTCCATAATGACATCACCGATTTGTTAGGTGATGATTCTATTAACCTGAATGCATCGGGCTCAGGTCAGCAGCAGATTAGTCACAGGGAGATTATTCGTGGTCGTCAACAGTGTGGAGCAGCAACAGGGAAGCAGCGAGGTCGAGGACGTAGAGACTGACCAGCACCATTCATCAACCAAGATAAAAAGTTCACCTCAAAATGGTTCTGAAATTTACCAAAGCTCAAATGTGTGGACGCACAATAATAAATTAATGCAACAATCAATGATGGGTGTGGAATATTTTTTAAAAAAAAGTTAAAGATGCTAATAAAAGTTCATTGCTATTCGAGATGATTTTTCACTCATTACTCATTTAGCATGGGTCAACAACAGAGCTCCTCCGACGATAAATCTCGTTTCGTAGAAAAAAAGAAAGATGAAAAGCAATCATCATGGAGAGGATACTCGCAAAAAGAACAGACTTCCTCTCGTGGTTATACACGTCTTGAGGATAAAAAAGAAGAAAAAAAGTCAAAGTCAAAAGAATGCACACAAAAATTCTCATCCAACACAAAAAAATTTCCCAACTCTGATGGATATAGAACTTTCAAAGGTTAAATGAAAAAACTAGTAGATAAGCAGTAAAGAGGAGATAAATTTTATAATCACATTATCCGATACCCGCGATCTAGTTGGACTCATAAAATGATGGCTCAGAGAGGATTGGCTCAGAATCACTGGTGGCTGTCAATTCCTCTAGGCCGTGAATCCTTACTGGTCGTGAACCCTTACTGTTTATTCTACTATCGAAGATAGACCACGGAAAAGAAAAGATGCATTTTTTGAGTTCTTTCAGAAAATATATACTTTGTTATACTTTGAAGCTAAAACAACATTGAAAAGTCCAAAAAACCACGTTTTTTCAAAATTTTGAGGTTATGAACGATTTACGTGCAGTAAAACTTCTCAAAACTATAGAGACAAAACTTTTTCTAAAAAGTACAACTAAAGACAAAAATTTTGCGCCAAACCTGGTTCCGATCGGATAATTAGAGGCCGAGTTATGAATTTTTGAAAAAAAAAAAAAAATTTCGGGCCTTTCGGAGGCCTTAAAAAGTGGGTGTCCCACCTTGCCCCTTCACGGAATCACCCTGAAAAATTGAGTTTTTTATGTCTTCATGACATACTAAAATTTCAGAGATGGATCTAATCTGTTTTTCGATAAATAAACGAAAAACTACCTAAAACTGTGGTTTCACATGTATTTTAAAAGGGAGACAAATGTTTCTGCGCATGCGCGGCTAATGAATTTATCGAAAAAACAATTACGGGATGTTTTTTCAGATTCAAAAAGACACCTTATCCTGCAGTTTCAGCCGATTTGGCGTAGGGAAAATTTCGGGCAAATTGCAACCCCTCCTTTATGCAATTTTCTGCATTTTTTTTCATTTTTTGTAATTACCAAAATTTTTACATAAAAAATGTTTATGCACAATAGTAAATAGAAAGAACACTTAACAATAATTGTTGTAAATGAAGGATCGAGGATGGATAAATAAATCATGTATGTGGTTAAAAACAATTGTTAGCGTTCATTGGATAAAATATAAACTTGGCGTTGACAAGCTATACAACACGCGACCGTACGCGGCGAGTGCCTGAACGAGAAGAAGTTAGCTATGCTGACAACAGCAGCTTCAGAATACACGCATGTGCATAGATGCTTTTGCACATGACACTTATACCACGTTTATTATAATATCAATATCAATAATGTCAAAATATTCACATAATTCAATATGCCTCCTTGAATTTAGATATACTTCACAGTAGAGTGAGGCGTTTTAGGGTCATTTTCAAATATCGACTTCTAATAAAGATAGAAGTTTGACTTCATACCAAACTTGAAAATACGTGAAGTCTGGACGCGCTAGGTCAAAATTTTCTGTTGTACCAAGCGACATTGTGATAGTGCTTGAATTATCATTAACAGACTCAGGATTACAACCCACGATGTCACTGTTGTATTTAATGCAGCCTATAATCTTACTGCAGCAATCGGCTTTGTACTGATAATCTTCCTGAAAAGAAAGGAAAAAATCCCGACCGCGTAAACAAATCTCTATTTGATTTATCTTACCTCGGAGGGCGCGAGTGCTTGATATGTCGGTAGTAGTCACGGGCTGTAGGAACGAACGCAGGAAATCTCCGGTTAAAAGAAAGAATAACAAAAGGTTTTATTCTTACGATTTAATAAAAGAGAAACTTAAAACTAATACAATTTGCTTATTCTCGAGCGATCGTCTGCTTCGTAAGTACAGCATCTGCTCCTACTCGCTCCCTTCATTGGACGCTTTTACTCACCTCTTTGTACATGCCTCGAGCGCTTTTTTGTTGCAGATTTTTCCGGAAGACCTCCTGGCTCTCGTGCACCTTGAGATACTCACCCTGGCTCCAACATCATTGAGCCAGAGGTCCCGGAAAAATCTGGTTCTAACCATTTGAGATTATGAGACGCACGAGGTTTTGGACTCGCACAGTTGGCCCTATTGAACTTCCCAGATCTACTACGCGCCTGCGCCCCACTTCGCCCGTCGACTGCTGCTGTCTGCTTCATCAACACTAACATCGCTCAGCTGATTTCGAAGTGAACTACCTGTGCGTTGCCTTCTGCTCTTATCTCAACGGTGAACTTACCATTACCGTTCTACGTGCTACAATATTATGCCAAGACGCTCCTGCATTAAGTGTAAAAAGATAATCAATTATCATGGCATCGGACCTTCTCTTTTATACATCAAGTGTAATTCTCCTTACCACCTGGACTGTGTTGGTGTCGACGTCGTTGAAATCACAGATTTCTGTTGTCCATCTTGCTCTGTCGATTCGCCCACGGTTGTTCGCCCACGTGAAAGCTCGATTGATTCGTCAAACTCCCTCAACTCATCGCTTACTCTCCTTTCGTCAGCTATTATAGATCCTGATTCATACCAAAAAAACAAACGTCGTGCATCCACGCCCTCTCCATCTTCAGCTCAAACATCGAAAGCACCTCGTATTCAACACGATCTCGTTGTCATTTCCTCCAATTCGAGATCCTTTTCTGCTTCAACTACTGCCTCAGCCAACTTGCCCATAATGTCAGACTCTGAACGCGATCTTATTGAGAACCGCTCACACATCGAGGCTGCAGCACGAGACTACCATCGTCTCTTTCTCATTGACTTCAAAGAAAGCCGTCAAGAAGTTAGAGAATCAAGCGATCGAGTTACCGGCATCAAACTCCATAACTAAGGAATTACCCGTGCTCTGTCTATGAAAGACAGTTGTGAAATCAAAATCTCTGGCATTCCTGCAGTTGCGCATGACACTCTACAGCTTTCAGCAGAATTCATCTTATACGAGGTTGGAATTTCCAACCCGTCAGCCATCATTTTAAGTCACAGAGAATGGCTTCCGAAAAACACACAATCCTTCCACAATCCTTCCGACACACCAACCATCCGTAATCAACCCCAAGGTCAGTCTGGTCATCAGCCTCGAAACTCCCCCCTGCAGTTTCACACTATTGTTTTGAAAATCATATCCAGTGAAGCTCGTGATGACATTCTACAGCGCACCAACAAACTTAAGGACCAAGATGCACAGTCGCTATTTGGCAGGGGAGGCAATTCTAAAGTTTATATCAATCCGATTTGGCCCAAGCCCGTATACGATCTTCTTCGGGAAGCTCGTGCCGCCGCAAACACGCTTAAATATGCTCAGCCTTTCGTTAACAACTTGACTGTCTTCATGCGTGAAACTCTCAAGTCCGTCCCGATTCCAATCTACTCTTCAACTCAGCTCTCCACACTATCTTCAAGAACTGTCGTTGACAGTGCATGACAACTATCACGGTTTGACCGCACCTTCGTCCCCAACACTATTCACTTCGGTCATATCAACATCAATGGCCTCAGCAACAACGAACACTTCTCTTTGCTTGAAACAACCTCTGAATAGAAGTTTTTTGATGCTATAGGTGTATCAGAAACATTTTTATCGCCTGGCAACCCCGATTTTCACCTTACATTAGATGGTTTTAACTTCTACCGAGCTGATCGATCCGACAAAGGAGGTGGCGTTGGTCTCTATGTTCGAGATTATTTTCAAGTTAGCAACTTGGCTCAACACGAAGGAAATTTTTGTAACAAGCCCGAATTTATTGTCGCTGAATTAATAAACGATTCTATAAAAATTTTATGCGCTGTTGTTTATTGTCGTCCTGGAGCCTCTGATCCCTCTGAACTGCTAACTTATCTCTCAAAGTTCATATCAAATTACAACTGCTCTGTCATTATGGTTGATTTTAACGCTGATCTATCAACTCAGAATCTTCAATCCACCCGGCTGCTCAACACTCTGTCATTTCTTAACCTCCACGTTGTCTCGACTGAACCGACCCACGACTCCTTATGGAAAACCCCGTCTTTACACACGTGCTTGGATTTGTTTACTTACTACTAATGACTTAGACAATATCAACTGTTTCTTCAAGTCATCTTCTCCATTTGTTCCTGGACAGGACATCATCGAATTAAATCTTTCTATTCCAAAACCTGCGCCCATCACAAAAACTATAAACCAGATGCCTCAACAAAATTAACCTGGACAAGCTCTCTAGTTGTCTCACCAACGGATTCAACAACCTTGATTTTGGTTCATCCAAACTTCACCTGTCTTGCTCTTCTTCTCTCTCTGACCCAAACTCTATGTCAATTTTCTCTGTTGATGAAATAGCTGCCCACCTCATCAAAACTATAATTTCCGAGTTTAACTTTTTTGCTCCTGTCAAGTCAATTACCTTAACCTCTAAGAGATAGTATATTGCAATGCTAGAGCAGAAAGTTGAATATTGCTGCATCGCGCGATATGTGCCCAAGGCGAAGCCAAGGGTGGAGCAGTATTCAACTTTCTGCTCGTACGTTGCATACTCTTTTTCTCCATTTGAGTTCGAAAGTACGTTTACTAATTAAATAAACAATCTACCAAAGCTTCAGCTGATCATGCTGGCGGTGGCCATGTTTTTACTTTCTGCATCCCTCTGACGGTCACTCGCGAGAAGCATATTTGTTTTCTGGTTGCAGCCCGCGATCCGAGCGAAGCGAGTGTTGTGAGCCTGCTGCAGCCAGCAAAACAAAAACAAAACAAATTATGACTCTCACGCATTACCTTCAAGAATTAAGTTAAACGGATTAATTTAAAACTGTCTAACAATTTAGAGCCGTAAAAACATAACAAAGTCCCACCATTAAAAAATCAAAACAAATAAACCAGCACAGAAGTCACAACATTATCCTACATTAACATCAACATTATCCCACACATTCAGATCCTTCGTAAACACGCCTTGCTCGCCACTGGCCGAGATTGTATTCTGATGATTTGTTGCATATCAATTTATTTGTTGTCCGAGTCATGGGAATTAAAAATCAAAATATGATCGGCATGCGCAGCATCAGCATCAGCACCATCACAAACGCGAGCACACACATCGTCCGCAAACACACATTCCTATTAAAGTTATTAGATTTGGAAAGTACGCAAAAATCCACTCAACTGTAGTCAAAAGTGAGCCACCCTTACCTTAATGACTCACTTTTTACTTGAATTCAAGTAAATTTGAGCTAACCTCACTTCTACAGTTTTAGTGAATTACTCGTCACAAACTGCCATGGATAAGATCTACTAGCCAAATATCTTATTTTGATGGCATCTCACAATATAAATTTTGCATAAAATTTACAACCATACAAAAATTGCGGAAAAATGGTCGGGCAGACGCTACCAGGGTACAGTACAGCTGATGCACTGGGCGGCTGGCGTTGCCGATGCATCCTATGAAATTTACCAGTGCAGAAAGAATTGTGTCGGTATAGTCGATCGCATCAATGCAGCAAAGTCGAATTTTCGACTGCGAAATCGATGCACATCTGACGTACTTTCGACCATCGGATGGGAAAAAAACCTTGGGTCACCCACGAACTTCGTCTCCTTATAAAGGACAGAGACCGTGCCCGACAAAGGGGAGACAATGATCGTTTCAGAATCTTGCACTCAAAAGTCTGCAATCTGCTAGGTTCAGCAAAGAATAAATTTATTCTCACATCTGTACTTTCTAAAGACACCCTGAGCTCAAAATGGCTCGAGCTAAAGAAACTCAAGGTGATTAATCATAAACGATCTTCCTCTCTTGATTACTTCACTTCAAATGAGTTAAGCGTTCATTATGCCTCCACAGTCAATACTGCAGAACTACTCTCAATTTCTATGCTGGATGATCTGCTTGCAATCCTACTCGATAATACTCGCAACATTTTCACTTTCGACAGAGTAACCACCAAAGTAATCCATGCGATGGTCTCACGTGCCTCCTCCAAAAGTGTCGGTATAGATGAAATTTCCTCTGAAATGCTGAATCTATCTCTTCCAGTTTCGCTCATCGCCCAAACTAATTTGTGAAATTCCTCACTCACCAGCTCTATATTTCCCAAAATTTGGAAGCAAGCGACCATCAACCCGGTTTTGAAGTCTAAAACTCTCAACTCACCATCTGACACACGGCCTATTGGACTTTTACCCGAGCTCTCTAAAATACTTGAACGAGTAGTTTATGCACAAGTTTCCAAATTTTTGAATGACAACAACTTACTTCACAACGACCAAGCTGAATTTAGGCCAGGACACAGTACTCAAGCCGCTCTCATTCGTGTACTTGACGATGCCAGATCGGCGATCGATAAATACAAATTGGCAGTCTTGGTCCTACTCGATTTTTCCAAGGCCTTTGACAGTATTTCACACAAACTTCTGCTCAAAGAACTACGTCGCCTGAACTTCTCTGATTCCGCAATCAAATGGTTCTTCTCCTACCTCTCCGACCGACTCCAGGCTGTAATCGATGGTACGGGAAATCTCTCGAAATGGCTCAAAATCAGTTGTGGTGTTCCTCAAGGCAGCATCTTAGGTCCTCTACTATTTTTGATCTTTATCAATGCTCTCTCGCGAGTCCTTCGATTTACCAAGTGCATCAAATACGCCGACGATTCTCAGGTATACCGCTATTGCTACTTGCACGAGCTTGCGGAATGCATTGCAAAAATCAATCTCGACCTCCAGGCAATTGCTAATTGGGCTCTTAACAACGGTCTTATACTCAACGCGACAAAGTCAAAAGTGATCATCCTTGGTAGCAGCCACTTCATTGATCTCATTGATTTCAACTCAATTCCAAACGACACCATCAACGGCACTGCTCTCCAGTTTCTATCCAAAGTGAAGGACCTTGGAATTATCTTTGACTCAAAGCTTCTATGAAAAGGTCAGACTAGATCTGTCATCTCTAAAGTTTACTCTGGTCTCTTCACGCTTAGATTTTTCAAGAATGCCCTTTCCACCCAATTGCGTAAGGAACTGGTTCAGAGTCTGATCTTCCCCCACTTTGATTATGCCTGCATGATTATGACTGTCTACTCTAACATTGGTAAAGTTTTAGACTCCAAACTACAAACTGCTCAAAATGCCTGGTCCGCTATGTTCATTTAACTGACCTTTTTCTGCTCATGTAACCCCATCTCGTCTCAAACTAGGCTGGCTATCAGTCGAGAATACTTCATCTACATATTGGCATACAAAATTATTGCCACAGGCATTCCAGAATACTTAGCGATCAATTTCTCACGGCTAAATATTGATGTTCACCTCAAGCGCTCGGATAGAAATCCTCCCCAGCATTTGATTTACTCTACTCCACGTACAGAAACTCAAGCACGATCATTTGTCATTTTGGCCTCTAAACTACTGAACTCGCTCAACATAGTCAACTTCAACATTGATCACCTAGATAAATTCAAGACCGAGCTCAGAAACTCTCTCTTCACACTCGATGCTGTGGACTGGAACGCTAGAATTGTCAACGAAGGTTTGTGACTACCTCCTTTCAATCAAGAATGATTGTACTTGCCAATCACGTCAGACTCAAGTAGACCTACATGACTTCAGAGACAATTTTTGTTTTTTGATCAAGTTTTATACGAATATATTTGCTATTGCTCTGAACATATTGCCATCATATTTGTATATATGCTTTTATTTTACTATCATTTTACTATTTTATTTACATATACTCTTTTGCTATCTTATTCATATTGTACCACTATTAATAATACTGTGTTTAATTTAAAATTGTAATCTGCGCCAGACGGAGTTTCACCCCAAGGCAAAATAAACGAACAATCAATCAATCAATCAATCTAAATAAATGTCGTCGTGAGAATTTAACTGTCGAGATCGAGAGCAAAACAAAGCGATCAATCTAAAATGTAAACAAACAAGTCAACGGTTTTCCCGATCTCGACGATGCGCGCGCATACATCCACACAAACAACAACGGAGAAGCGCGCGGCAACAAAGAAAAATCGGAGTATTAAATATCACTGACAACGCGTCTGTCAACACTCACTCTTACATGCACTTGACGGGTACTACATATATGTGATTTTTGTCTTATTTTTTGCTATTTTAATGATTTTTTAAATAATCTGCTTGATGTTCATAAAAATTAATTATTTTAAGGCCCATAACTCATCATTTCAATAAATATGCATCTAATAAACACGATTTTTTACGATTACAGAGTCAAAAAGTGTCGTTACAATTTTTGAACATGCCTAAAAAGTCGATTTTTTCACTCATTTTGGCCATTTTTCAACAATTTTTGATGAATTTTTAAAAATTGAAGAAACGGTCTTTCAGAGTCTAGCAAGCGGGAGTTTCTTTTTCAAACATTATATTTATAAAAAAAAATTTTGCACAGCTCCATTAAGTCCTGAAAAAGATTGGTGGGCCTAAATAATAAGAGTATTTTGCGATAATACAATCACTTAACAAGTATTGAATTACTTATACTTGGCGCTCTCGAGTGAACGAGAAAGTTTTTTTTTTTTCATTTTTTACTATACTAAGTAATAATTGAACTTAAGATCTTTCAAAAAACAAAAATTTTACGCATTAATTTCCATTAGTAATATAATTAAAAGCGTTCAATGATTTAAAAAAGTTACTAACCTTTAAAATAGAGACTTTTTAAAGAACTTTTGGACTATCGAAGAGAGTAGTTAGGAACTAGAAAATTATAGTTTCAAACCAAGGTTGCATTGTTCTTTTATAAAAATAATCCTCTAGTGCTTTATTTACAAAAAAAAAAAATTTTAGTTAAATTAAAATTGGTTTTACCGCGTTTGAATAAAATTAAAAAAAAAAAAAAATTAAACTTGAAACAATGAAAAATTAAAATACTGAAAACGAAATTAAATTACTCTGAATATAAATAATTTGAACAATAATAAACATTTTTATTGATCTCTGAGAAAACTGTCAACTTTTAATCATACTCATGTGCAAAAAAAACTATTGAACAATTTTGAAAGTTCATTTTTATGAACATCATGAATAAACCATGGTAAAAAGACTTGCAAAAACAGTGACGTCACTGTGGTAATGGCTTAGTCATTTATGTTGTAGAGGCTGATTCAAAATCATTATTTAAAAATATAATAAATTTTACTTATTCAAATTATTTATATTTTGAGTAATATAATGAAGTTTTAAGTATTTTAATTTTTTCATTGTTCTAAGTTATTTAAAATTGCTTGATTTTTTTTTTCTTTTTTTAATTTTATTCAAACGTGGTAAAACAAATTTTAATTTAATTATGAATTTTTTTTGTATATAAAGTACTAAAGGATTATTTTCATAAAAGAACAATGCAAACTTGTTTTGAAAGTATAATTTTTTAGTTCCTAACTACTCTCTTCGATAGTCCAAAAGTTTTTTAAAAAGTCTCTATTTTAAAGGTTAGTAGCTTTTTTAAATCATTGAACGCTTGTAATTATATTACTAATGGAAATTAATGCGTAAAATTTTTGTTTTTTGAAACCTCTTAAGTTCAATTATTATTTAGCATATTAAAAAAATGCAAAAAAAAAATTTTCTCGTTCACTCGAGAGCGCCAAGTATAAGTAATTAGATACTTGTTAAGTAATTGTATTATCGCCAAATACTCTTATTATTTAGGCCCGCCAATTTTTTTCAGAGCATAATGGAGCTATGCAAAATTTTTTTTTCAAAAATACATTGTTTTAGAAAGAAATTCCCTCCTGCTAGACTCTGAAAGATTGCTTCTTCGATTTTCAAAAATTCATCAAAAATTATTATAAAATCGACTTTTTAGGCACGTACCAAAATTGTAACGACACTTTTGGACTCTGTCATCGTAAAAAGGTGTTTTTTAGATGCATATTTATTGAAATGACGAGTTATGGGCCTTAAAATAATTAGTTTTTATGAAAATTGTTGGAATTCATGTATTTTGTGAAAGAATTTTTGTTTCAAAAATCACTCGTTGTGAGTTTTTGTATGTTTGTGTAATTGTGATCAGCAACCTTGCAGGAGCGGCCGGCCAGATACTTACAGTTGGGCAGCGCTGATGCAACTACGGCGTTAAAATGCGATTTTCGGGATGCTGCTGCTTTTGCATAGTTTTCTGAAAATGTTCATGCAAGATGTGGAGGGAAATCAGCATCTCTGTGAGCTAAGCGTCCCCCGCGTCCGTTTAGTCGAGTTGAGCTGTTCCTTCAGAGCGGTCGTGTCCTTCCTTGTGCCAAACGAAGACTTTATTTTGCTGTTTTATTTTTCACCCTTAATTCTGTTTCTTATTATTAAATGAATCCTTATGGATTCCCAGTAGGTTATGGGCCCAGCTCACGCTTAGTGTATTGGAGTTTTTAAATTCAATTTAATTACACAGAAGTTTTGGCCATTTTTTCATTGAAGTTTTTTTTTTACTTTTCTTTCGGACTTGTGAGATTTTTGGGTGAAGCAAGGATGAAGGGACTGGTGAAAGACAGTTTGTGATAATTTGATTGTGAAAAGTTCCTGCGACGTAAGTAGCGAAGATATCGTCGAAGATGTATCAAAATTGTCGTGCCCCAAGAAAAATTTATTATAAGATTTAGAATAAGCGCGCGCTCTGCTTAGCTGACTAATTAGTAATACTTATGGGTTTAATATATATGTGTATGTGAGAGTCTGTGTGACTGATGCAGAGCTGCGGTGCTGTACCGCGTATAGGCTGCTGCCTGTTTGGTTTGTGCCTCGCTCCCGATAACATATAGATCTCAGCTCTCTTGATTGAATAAAAGTATTCCTATAGATAAATGATAATTATTGTTTAAATATTTTTTTACCCTAGCCATTGCGAAACAATAACTTTTTTGTGATAGTTTCAAGTGCGTGTCTGTGCAAGTTAAAACTTATGCCTGTGATTTGTGTGAAATAAAGTTATTAAAAACGAATGTGCAAAAGAGAGTGAAAACTGTGAAAACAAGTTTGAAGGACTTAAACTTTTTATAAAGTGCTTAACTAAACGCGTAATTCTTTGTTCAAAAGTATAGCCACCCACGCGCGTGACCGTGTGATTCACAGATTTCACACGCCGGGTGCCAGTTTCAAATTTCTTTTCTTTGTCTTAGCTTCGCCCGCTCGAGATTGTGCTCGCAAGAAAATTTTTTAAGAATGAGTAACTCACGCAGTAAAAGAAATATAGAACCTTTTGATGGTTCAGATTACCTTATCTGGAAAAGGCGAATTCGTGCTCATTTAAAAGAGCTTAAATTATTATATGTAATAGACGACGAGATTACTCTAAATCAAACTGCACAATGGATTCGTAATAATGATAAAGCGGTGAATGAATTGATGGATTTTATTGAAAATTCACTCATTTCATTCATCGAGGGAGATAATCCTTATGCGCAACATATTTTCAAAAAACTCGATGACACGTACGACCGAAAAAGTCAGGCTACACAAATGATGATGAAAAATAAATTATTAAAATTCAAGTTGAGAGGTGATGCATCGCTACAGGAACACTTTCGCAATTTTGAAAAAATAGTATCAGATCTTATGTCAGCAGGAGAAATTTTGAGTGAAAATGACAAAGTGACCTACCTTGTCCGTAGTATGCCGAAAGCTTATGAACCAGTCCTGGATGCAATTAGAACACTTTCAGACGAAGATTTGAACTTACAATTTGTGCTATTTTTGCGGAAATGTCGGACATAAAATGTTCGAGTGCAGAATAGAAAAAAGGCAGAGTCAAGAATACAAGCAAAATAAAAATCGTGAAATTGAACCATCTGCTAACTTAAGCATTGAAGATACTGGCGCAAAATCTGGAAACTTTTCTACAAGTTATTTTGCTGCAACGGCTGGAAACACCAAAGCAATAAAAATAAATCAGATGGAATTTATCATCGACTCCGGGGTCAGTCATCACATCATTTACAACCACCTTATGTTCGAGAGCTACATGGACTTGGACACTCCAATTCAAATTCAGACAGCCAAGAGAGGAATATACCTATCAGCAACCAGAGTTGTGACCATCAGAATTTCCACGAACACCGGTACGCCAGGAATACTAGAAGGAGTATCGTACTGCCCCGATGTACCAGCGAACCTACTTTCAGTGAAGCAGTTCCAAAACGCCGGATTGGAAACAATTTTCCACACTGATGGGTCTATAAGCATCAAAGGTAAAAATAAAAATAATATAATTATGGAAGGTGAAACTATAAATAATTTTCCAAATTTAAAATTAAAATTAAATTCTCAGTTTATAAAAACTTGTGCAAATGTTTGTAATTCGAAGTGTGGTTACGACTTATAGCATAAACGTTTAGGACATATTAGTATCAATAAATTTAATGAATTGAGAAATAAAAGTATGATTTTTGAGAAAAATTTGATTCAATCTATAAAAACTGATAGTAAGAGTTATGAGTCATGTGTATGTGGCAAGCAAGCTATATTACCATCAAATAATATTAAAGATAAATCTCATATTAATAGACCACTTTTGAATGTTCTTTCTGATATATGTGGCCCTATCACTCCTTGTACAATAGACAAAAAAAATTATTTTATGATTTTTTCAGAAGAGTATACTCATTATTGTGTAACATATTTGGCAGCTTATAAATCAGATTTACCTAAGATATTGAAAGATTTTGTTCAGAAAAGTCAAAACAATTCTAATTTGAAAGTTGTTTATTTATATATTGATAATGATCGAGAATATTTATCGAGAGAAATGAAAGAATTCTGCATTAACAATGGTATTACTTATCACTTGACTATCCCTCGAACCCCTCATCAAAACGGTGTTTCAGAACGTATAATTCGAACGATAACTGAGAAAGCTCGTACTTTATTGATCGAGGCAAAATTGAATGAGGAATTTTGGAGTGAAGCAGTTCTAACTGCAACTTATTTGTTGAATAGAGTATCATCGCGACCGTTGAGAGTTCAAAAAGCCCCGTACGAGCTTTGGCACGGTAAAAAGCCGGAATTGAGATTTTTGAGAATTTTTGTAATCATGCATACTATCACGCAGGTCGGACACAAAGTCAGACCCGAGGACAAATGGGGCATGCGGGGGCCTATACACCACACCTACAAATATGGGGTCAGTGCCTCCAAGAGAGACCTCAGCTAGAAGATACTCAGGATGACCAGGCCTACCGTTCCACTCAGTGGAAGACGAGCAGAGGTGTTTGACTGACAGAGATTGATGAACATAAAGCGCCACCCCGCCCCCCTGGTTATTACGGTCATGCCTTAGAAGAGTATAACCCTCCAAAGCAACAAGCGCATCCTCAATCGAAGGACCCAAATGGGATTCAGTAACAGCGATCACGTGTATCATGGGCTGTGATAAAAGAAACAGCCTAACCTGCTCGATATGTCCCTCAAGGGAGTTAGCATTGAAATGGCAGACACGCAGCATCATGCCCTTGCCACGCATGGACCTCTGGTGTAAAGAGTGTGTAGGAGGCTGGGAGAATGATTGAGAATGAGATGATTTTTGATTTTGATTTTGATTTTGATGATTTTATTAATTGTACATTATGTTGTACAAAATAGATGAAGAAGAACAAAAGAGTAGCGGGTTGAAATAGGATGTAGTAGAGGAAGTGGTTACATGTGAGGTGAGAGATGAAAGATGCATACTGTGAAGAAGACTGAAGTCATAATATGAAAATGTAATATTACCGCGAGTTAAAACTGATCAGAAACGGCTCGGAAATGATATTGATTTAAGAAGGAGTGACGGATTTAAAAATAAACCATAGTTATCATATGATGATAATAATGATGATAATATTTATAAGTACGTCTCGTACCAAGCAAAGTCATTTGCCAGTGAAATTTCGAATTGTTTTCAGGAAATTAATCTGAGTCCAGACAGAGAAAAATTGAGCAAGCCATTAAAGATGAACTGAATTCACTACTAATCAATCAAACTTGGACTCTGGTATAAAGGCCGAGAGATAGAAACATCGATTGTAAATGGGTATTTACTATAAAATCCGACGAGTTTGGAAATCCTGTAAGATTTAAGGCTAGGTTAGTAGCTCGTGGTTTTAGCCAACAATATCTCGTCGATTACAATGAAGCGTTTGCTCCAGTGGCGAGAATTTCTAGTTTCCGTTTTATGTTAGCCTTTGCGAATCATTTTGATTTGTTAGTACACCACATGGATGTGAAGACAGCCTTTTTAAATAGTAAACTGAAGGAAGTAATTTATATGAAAGTTCTGGAAGGCGTTAAATGTAAAAATAATTTTGTATAAAGGTCAAATCTTTATATGGTTTAAAATAATCTGCCAGATTGTTTTAAACCAAGTATACTGTATTATTTTAGGTATACCACGACCACATACGGAATATCTACGACTTATACACTAAAGTGTTTTATGCAATCACGACGGAAAATTTTGGTAACTGATCAACGTTTAAAATTCTTAATATTATGTAGGAGAAATGATTTATTAGTTAAAAACATTTTAAATTACACTAAACACTTTTCTAACATTCATTTTTATAGTAAATCTTGTAAGACTATTTAAAAAAATTTTATTGATAAACTAGTGCGTAAATTAATGAATACGGAAATTAGGGACTTGCATCTTCACATTCGTTACTTGAGAAATATTGATAAAAAATTATATATCGACATTCATAAGACAAATATTAGCTTACATGATAGGAAAAACTTTTTTAAGACATCACAATTGAATTTAAGAAAGCTTAAGTATGATTTACAGGATATGTATAGTAAGAAATTTGAATGGTTGAATCACTTTTATGGGACCGAATTGAATACACTTTCTACTAATAATCAAACTTTTGTTAATCTAAGTACGACTGAAATTCCTAAAAATGTAATTGATGTAGTTAGTCTAGGTATAAAATTTGCTATTAAGAAGGATACCTTTAGTAGGAAAGACATTGTTGAAGAAGTGAAAAATCTTGAAATGAATCTGGGAAATAAAGTTAGGCATAAGATAGAGCGAGCTATTAATCACTACGACACTTGCAAGCAACATATTACTAAGTTTGATAGGGATTTGAATCATAACATTAAAGTTACTAAACAGTTTTTGAAGAATAATGATCACGTGTTTTTTACAAAGTCAGATAAGGGTAATGTGACTGTTTGTTTCGATAGGTCTGTTTATATCGATAAGATGTCGGAAATTTTTAAGGATCGTAAAACCTATAGATGGATAGAAACAAATCCTTTAACTGACTTACAGTCCGAACAATAATTAAAAATTTTTGAATAATAATTCCTTATTGAAATTTGAATATAATAAATATCAATTAACACAGACTGATACTCAGCTTCCAAAATGTTACGGTTTGCCGAAAATTCACAAACCCACATTATCATTTAGACCGATAATCTCTACGGTGAATAGTCCCACTCATTTTTTGGGCCTCAATTGTTTACGACAGTTTGAAAAAATCCATACCTGTTCCCGAATCACACATAAATAATAGTTTTGCTTTGAAAGAAAAGATTGATAATTTAAAAATTCCTAGAAATCATGTACTAATTTCGTTAGACGTTATATCTTTCTTTACAAATATCTCCCTTGATCTTGTACTTAAAAGCTTAGACAAAAGATTCAAACACATACACGAAAAATCTAAAATACCTTTCCACGTAGTTTATGAGTTGACTGAATTTCTTTTTAACAATGTCTTTTTTACCTTTGATGGGCAATTTTACTAGCAGATTTATGGTAGCCCAATGGGTTCCCCAATCTCTCCAATATTTGCCGATATGGTTTTGGAAGACTAAGAAATATATTTTTTGCGTGAGTTGAGAAAGATAAATATTGTACCATCTTTTTATTTTCGTTATGTCGATGACATTTTGTTGTGTATTAATAAGAGACATGTTCAGCAAGTTTTAAAAATGTTCAATTCACATGATGAAAATTTACAATTTACTTGCGAAACTCAGTCGGATGGTAAAATTGATTTTCTTGACACCACTTTGATTATTGAGAATGGTTCGATAGTAACTGATTGGTTGATTAAACCAATGGCTTCTAATGTGGCTGTTAATTTTCACTCTAATCATCCTATAAAACATAAGATTAGTATTGTTTACAATTTGGTTGACCGGGAAATCTCTCTCTTTCTGCTTCCGCTTCAAACGCTGCAACGTCCTCAACTCAACTTCCAACCACAACCTCGCCTACGAATCGTCTGCAAAGTCGCCCACCATCGATTCTGGTTACACTTCACTCCAGAGCACTCATGCTAGAAATTATCCAGAGCAAAATTAAGTTGGGTAAGCTGCACACCTCTGCATTGTCATCGAATTTACCCCCTGAGATTGATCCCAACTCAATCTTGCCTGGACTGCTGAACCTGAACGAATTCCTTCCTAAGGAAGTTTTTGATTTGCATCGTGCTGTGCGTGAGAGGGCGAGACAATCTGACTCTGGATTCATCAGCTTCATCCGCAGTGGCCGAATCTACGTTCGCAGGAAGAAGGGAGACACCCCTACACTCATCTCCAGCATTGAAGATTTGAATCGTTTTTTGTAATAACAGGTATGCTGACACATCTTCTCTCTCGCGGTAATATTACATTTTCATATTATCACTTCAGTATTCTTCACAGTATGCATCTTTCATCTCTCACCTCACATGTAACTACTTCTTCCTCTACTACATCCTATTTCAACCCGCTACTCTTTAGTTCTTCTTCATCTCATCCTCAATCATTCTCCCAGCCTCCTACACACTCTTTACACCAGAGGTCCGTGCGTGGCAAGGGCATGATGCTGCGTGTCTGCCATTTCAATGCTAACTCCCTTAAGGGACATATCGAGCAGGTTAGGCTGTTTCTTTTATCACAGCCCATGATACACGTGATCGCTGTTACTGAATCCCATTTGGGTCCTTCGATTGAGGATGCGCTTGTTGCTTTGGAGGGTTATACTCTTCTAAGGCATAACCGTAATAACCAGGGGGGCGGGGTGGCGCTTTATGTTCATCAATCTCTGTCAGTCAAACACCTCTGCTCGTCTTCCACTGAGTGGAACGGTAGGCCTGGTCATCCTGAGTATCTTCTAGCTGAGGTCTCTCTTGGAGGCACTGATCCCATATTTGTAGGTGTGGTGTATAGGCCCCCGCATGCCCCATTTGTCCTCGGGTCTGACTTTGTGTCCGACCTGCGTGATAGTATGCATGATTACGGCACCAAGGTCATACTCGGGGACTTTAACGCGGACCAGCTTTCAGACTCCCCTGATGCGAATTTTGTGCGTAATTTTATTGAGGAGAACTCTCTGTTCTCGGTTCCATTTGGGCCTACACACCACACCTCTCACTCGGATACTTGGCTTGACCTGGTTCTCGTTGACGCACTTGACACTGTGACTGACTATTGGAAGACAGAGACCCCTTTCATTGCAGGACATGACCTACAGACTGTTACCCTTGACATTCAAACCCCACAACTTTTGGCAAATGATTTTACTTACAGGGACTTTAAATCTGTAGATGCTGGGGCTTTGAATAAATTTTTGCTTGACTGTGACTGGTCAGTATTCACGGATGAGTCGTATTCACTTAGTGAGAGGGTTGATTGCTTGTATTTTAATCTTAATGCTGCTCTTGATATCTTCGCTCCCCTAAAAACCCTCAAACAAAAGAAGAATCGCCATCCGTGGTTTACTAAGTACCACCGGGACCTATTGACTGAAAGAGACAGACTCTACAGACGTTACCGACGCTCAAGACTCGATATTGAACTGTTTTTATACAGACAGGCGCGAGATTTTGCACATGAAAGGATCGAGTCTGCGAGACTTGATTACTATTGGTGTAGGCTCAAGGACATCACTGATCCTCAGCAGCTCTGGAAGGAACTAAGGCGACTTGGTATCTCTTCCGGAGCGGATTCTAATTTGGGCGGGTTTTCAGTGGAAGATCTTAATGCTCACTTTGCCTCTGTTTCTTTTGATAGTATGGCGCCGGATCTCTCTCTCTTTCTGAATGACTTAGGAAGAGAGGAAGATCATGGTGGCTTTGCGTTTGTGGATGTGACGTTGGACGAGATAGCACGTGCTATCAGTCAGTCGACATCCCAGGCAGTGGGCATTGACTCTCTTCCACAGAGCTTTATTCAGTCAGCTTTTCAATCTATTGGTCCTTTCATCTGCAAGATCTTTAATGCTTCCCTATCGACTTCGACTTTCCCTGAGCAGTGGAAGAGGTCGATGGTGATCGCACTGAATAAGACTCCCTCTCCGTCTTGCCTGAATGATTTTCGTCCCATCTCCCTGCTCAGTTTCATGTCGAAGATACTTGAGAGGCTTGTCCATAACCAGATTTCTACTTTTGTTGAATCGCAGGGTTTGATGGACGATAATCAGGCGGGTTTCAGGACGGGACATAGTACACAGACAGCACTGCTTAAACTCACGGACGACATTCGAATCGGTATGGACAGGAGACAAATGACTGCGCTGCTACTTTTTGATTTAAGTAAATCCTTCGATTCGGTCTCGCACGTAACATTGCTCAGGAAGCTGCAATCTCTGGGTTTTTCGCATGGAGTTTTGAGGTGGGTTGCCTCTTATCTGACTGGCCGCTCGCAGGCGGTAAGAGCGGAGGACGGCACTTTTACTTCTTTCCGTCCCCTTAATAAGGGTGTGCCTCAGGGCTCGGTGCTGGGTCCTCTGCTCTTCCTTCTGTTCATCGTTGATATTGCCCATGGCCTTGGCCCTAATGTCTGCTATGTGGTTTATGCGGATGATTTGCAGATTTACGTGCGGGGCCGACTTGAGGACATACATGCCACGCTGGAAGACTGAGCCGGGGTACTGAGCACGTTGCTGACTGGGCTGCCACCAATCAGCTGGTACTGAATGCTGGTAAGACCAAGGCAATGGTTTTTGGGACTCCGTCGTATGTCAATAGCTTTAATGAATTGGGAATTCATGACCTGCAGTTTGGCGGCTGCACTGTCCCGTTTGTCCCCTCAGCGCGTAGTCTGGGGGTGGTGCTGGACTCTAAGCTGAGCTGGAAGGACCATGTTCGTTATGTTTCTCGGAGAGCCAATTCTCTTTTGTACCGTCTTAACCACTTCAGACGCAGCACCACCTTTCAACTGCGCAAGCACCTTATACAGACCCTGCTCTTTCCTATGATTGACTATTGTTCACTTGTCTACTGTAATATCTCGGGTGAGCAGGATCTCGTATTACAGCGCTTGCTCAATCGTGGGATCAGGTACATCTTTGGGATCAGGAAGAGCGATCATGTCACACCTTATAGACGTGAGCTCGGCTGGCTTCGGGTGGCAGGCCGCAGAGTTTATTTTGCTGCCTGCTTGCTCTATAGAATCCTGCACACAGGTACTCCGTCTTATCTGGCGAATTTTTTTGTTGAAAAGCTCAGCTCACGTCCATTAAGGTTGGCTAATCCGCATGCACTTGATGCCTTGATTGTCCCCTCTTTCCGCACTAGATCTCTGGAGCGATCCTTCCATGTATCAACTACCTACTCCTGGAATACCATACCCCCAAATATTCGCCAATCTACATCCTTTACTTCATTCAAACACCTCATCAAATCGCACATCTTTATTACCAAGGGAGAAGATTAAGTTTTTCTACACGGTTGAACTCGAGATCTGTATGGAATAAATGTTAGTTTGTGATTCTCGGAGTGAATTCTAATATTGTTGAGACTGATAATGTTACCCTTGTTACTTTAATTTATAGATTGTATAGTATACCATTATATTCATTATTACTTTTATTACTTTCATTGTTTTTCATTTTCATTGTTATTATTATTACTTATATTATTGTTATTTTATTCTATCTTATTTTATTTTATTATTTTTTATTTCATTTTCATTTTCATTTTTATTTTATTTTATATTTATATTGAAATTATATCCTAGTGTTGAACTTTGTGTATAATCTTATTATTTTGTACAACATAATGTACATTTAATAAACGCATCAAAATCAAAAATCAAATCAAATCTTTGACAAGCGTTTCCACAGTAAAAATATTGAGAGAAAGAAAAATATATTGCGAGATAATTGTTATCCTAGAGAATTTTCAGAGAAATACATCAGCAAAAGACTGATTAAAATTAATAATTCTAATTGTGAGACTACTGTCAGTGAAGATAGTCCTGTCAAAGCAAGAATTTATTTACGTTTCTATGATGCTTTCATAAAATCATGTTCAAAAATTTTGAAAAATTATAATTGTCAGATCATACCGTTGGTTACAAATAGATTTGACAATATCATCAAGCTTGGGAAAGATTTGACGAAATTGTTCGACCGAACTAATGTTTATAAATATTCTTGCAAATCTTGTTAGGCATCATATGTAGGACAAACTAAACGGCCTTTGAGGAAGAGAATTTCAGAACATAAGAATAATGTTGACCCTGACTCATTGGTATTCCAGTATAAATGCTTTTTTAACTATCGATTTGATTTTAAGAATGTCGAAATTTTAGATACAGAACAAAATTTTAGAAAAAGATTAATATCCGAGATGTTATTTATAAAAAGTACAAAAAATAGTATTAACGCTAAGGAAGATACACAGAAACTAAGTAGAATTTATGGACCACTTTTTAGAAAACATGAACTCCAATTTCCGTATTTTTACTAATAAATTCAATGTTTACACTATGTATTAAATTCAATGTTTACATTATGTATCCATGGCCGTGTGAACCTTAATGGTTTTAGTACGCCTTAATAAATAATAATAATAAAACATTATGTATCTATTAAAGAGATATTGATCCGTCTCACTACGTTTATTGCGTATTATGTAAACTATAGTCTAGTTAATACTTACTTCATTCGACGACACGCTCTCGCAGAGCAAAGACTATCATTTAATACGGTAACATTAATTTTAATTTAAAATTTATTTTTATGTTACATAATTTTTATAAAGTATTTGTGATTATGTATAACTTTGTTAAAATAAATAATCTTAGAGCCTGAAGAGGTCTGCAAATTGACAGAACGTTGCTCTATATTAATAAACAAAAAATCTTAGTTTCTATTTATTCAGCTCTCCACGGATCATTTGCAAAAGCAATGGACATACTTTCTTTACAATATAGAGAGGATGATCATAATCTTGATCAACAACACAGTAAATCCGCCAGATGTTGGTTTAAAACTTTTGAGGAAGATTGGATTTAAAAACTCACCAGTAGATAGATGTGTTTATGTATTAGATAGAGGTAGCGTATTTAAAAATATATATGTAATTTTATATGTCGAAGATTTGGTTGTTATTACTAAAGATATTGCTGAAATGAATAGATTTAAAATGTATTTGATGACTTAAGATGTCAGATTTGAAAGAAATAAATTTATTTTTAGGAATAAGAATTTTGAGGAAAGATGGAATTGTGAGCTTAGATCAAACTTCGTGTATAAATACGATTTTACATAAATTCAGAATGTACGATAGTCATCCAAATAAAACACCCCTCGTAGAAAACTTAAACTTTGAACAGTAAGAGTTAAGTGAATATTATAAGTCTCCATGTCAGAATTTGTTAGGCTGTTTAATGTATGTAATGGTCTGCACAAGACCAGATTTAAGCTTCACAGTGAATTTTTTGAATTGGTTCATTAATAAAAATAATAAGCAAGTATGGGAATATTTGAAAGATATATTGAGATATTTGAAAAGTTCTTCTGATTTGAAATTAGTTTACAAGAAAAACACAGGCAGAAATTTTGAGGTCCTTACAGGTTACGTAGATTATGACTGGGCTGGAGATAAAACTACTAGGACAAGTACTACAGGTTTTTTATTCAAATTATTTGATAAATGTAATATTTGTTAGAATATCAAAAAACAGCGCTCTGTAGCTGACTCCTCTATCGCTGCTGAGTACATGAAGTTATACAAAGGTGTTGAAGAAGCACTGTGGCTTAGATCTCTAGCAAATACTGTAAATTTTAAAATTAACGATGATGTTTGAATTTATGAAGATAATAATGGATGTATTGCGATAGCAAAAGGCAAAGGTAGCCATAAGTTTGCGAAACACATGTTAAGTATCATTATTCTAGAGAACAGGTAGATAGAGGTAATATTAAGTTAGAACATAATGTAAGTCAGGAGCAGATAGCTGATATGTTTACCAAGCCTTTAGGGCCAACAGAATTTTTGAGATTGCGAGCTCAATTGTGTTTAGACGTTTAATCATTGTTATTGTAAATATTAATTAATGCTTTGTAACTTATTGAAATTTTTGAGAGGGCGTGTTGGAAATTACAAAAATTTATTACAAGATTTAGAATAAGCGCGCGCTCTGCTTAGCTGACTAATGAGAAATACTTATGGGTTTAATATGTATGTGTATGTGAGAATCTGTGTGACTGATGCAGAGCTGCGGTGCTGTACCGCGTGTAAGCTGCTGCCTGTTCGGCTTGTGCCTCGCTCCCAATAACATATAGATCTTAGCTCTCTTGATTGAATAAAAGTATTCTTATAGTTAAATGATGATTATTGCTTGAATATTTATTTACCCTAGCCTTTCCTACACTAACAATATTTTATTTGTTTCTTTGCTTGAAGATTGCTGTTTTTGAAATGCTTGTTTTGTAGGCAAGCTGGCTTTGTTGCCATTTAAGAATTTTTGAAGCTTATGTCATATAATTTTTTTAGTTTGTGCAACTGTTACTCTTTTGGGCAATCGTTAATGATAAAAAGGTATTTTACCATCATTTATGATGGATCACACAATTTTTGTTGCGTAATTATTATCGAATTTTTGTCAGATGTTATTGCTGAATTTGATGTTGAATTTTGAGAAGTCCGAAGCTTAAATAATCTGAAAATACCGAGACATTACAATTCGACGACAACAGTTATCTCCAGTTGGATGAGATGAATTTTAATAAAAAAGGAAAGAGTTATCATTTATTGGCTCGTGGAACCGTTAATTTTGTAAATCAAATCAGATGAGATCATATCAGATCTAGTGCCTGGCTAATATATAATAATTCGCCAATTAAATTTCGATATTTTATTTTTTCATCAACTTCTGTCACTTGATTTAATTTCAAATAACTCTCCGTAGGAGTTTCATATAATTTCGCATTCTCAAGATTATATTTTTCAGCCAAAGATTCAATATATTTTGTTTGACTTTAAGTCTTCAATCACATATTTTTACTATAATCTACATGAATACCGATATAACTCTTGATTTTACCCAAATCTTTCATAACAAATCTTTGAATCAAACTAGCTTTAATCTCTCTGATCTTATCAAGATTTTTGCAAACAATCAACAAGTCATCAACAAAAACTAAAATATATATTGGATTTTTGCCATTGTTATTTACATACAAAGAATAGTCATAGTTACTTCTTTTAAATCCTAACTTTTCAATAAAATTATCTGTTGCGGATTTACTGCTTCATTAATTTTATTTATTTGCCGGATTAAAAGCTGGTAGGGGAGGGTTGTCAAATAAAGGTTGAGACAGACACAATTTAATAAAACAGTGTTAATTTATTTATTAAAATACAAAATTTAACTACAAATGTAAATAGTCATAAATTATAAATTTTAATTTATACAAGATTTAATTTAACTTAATTTAAGTGAACAAAAATTTGTATGACAAAAATACTTTTAAGATTGTGACCAGTGAGTGCTTGAGAGTTAACTTTGATGTAAACCAAATTAAGTAATTTGAGAGAATTGATTGAATTGAAACTGCTTATAAATTTCATTAATTAATTAAAAAATAAAATTGTGAAATAAACAAAATTTTAGTGAGAAGACAATTGTAATTGAAAATATTTTTGGATCAATTTCCAAGAAAGAAAAATTAAGTCATGAAAGAAAACACCTAGTTAAAACTCGTTACGTACTTGATTATATTAATTCAAAAACGTAAACAAGAGTTAAATAGAATAAAGGTGAGATAAACAACCAACAGAGAATGGCCTTCAAAAGAGAGAGAGAGATAGAGAGATGGCCCCGAGAAAGTCACGTAGCAGCAGAGAATGGTCTTGGGAAAAGAAAATGGCAGCGTGAAATTAGCGAGTTTACCAAAAAGAGAAACCCGCACAGTAATGTACTTACTGCACACAATACAATGAGAGGCTCAAGTAAATTATTGTTACTTGAGCCGAAATACCTGGAGATGTCCTTGGAGGTGGTTTCCGGAGAGTACCCTGAAGAACAAGTCCTTGCTTTGTTCACCAAGAGAAGATGAGGTTGCCAGTGAGCGCGCCGGTTGCAAGATTGAAAGATTGCTGCAATATTATTGATTGCAACAATGGAGATGAGCTGGACCACAAGATCACTTCAACACAAAAACTCACAGGAAAAACCAAGATAAAAAAGAGAGTTAACCCAAGAGAAGCTTAGATGAAATTTTGAGAGAGAATTCTCCACTGTGTGCTACGAGAAGCGCCAAAACGAGAAGTAAGAGAGGAGCAGCAAGCCCGCGCAAGGCCGACGGCGCCAGCTCAGCAGCAACGCCAGTCAACCCAAGCTGCGCAAACGGCTGCGCGAGAGTTCCCAGCACCATGTAGTTCTGCGTGGACTATGAGATGGCGCCACGCAGTCTACAACTATTGATTTTCTAGCTCGACGATGTGAACGGAGTGAAATTATTGTTCACTCCGCAACATCATCAAAGCATTCGTACCAAGTTCTAGAGCTTTCTCGCTAACCGTAAAGGGCTTTTAATAATTTACAAACTTTATTTTTACCAGTTTCATAACCTTTAGGTTCATAAATGTAAACTTTGGATTTAATGTTGCCATTTAAAAATGCTGTCTCAACGTCCATTTGTTCAACAAATAAATTATTCGCACAACTGTAACTTAATAGAATTTTCAAAGTTTGCATTTTACCGACAGGTGAATAAACATTTTCTAAACATTCTTTCTGTTGAAAACCTCTAACTACTAGTCTGGCTTTACAAGTATCATCATTTTTCTTTTAATAAATCCATTTAACATTTCAATTTCAGAGTTTATTGCCTTTTGCCAATTTTTCGATTCACTGGAGTTTAGCGCCTCCTCAAATGTATTCGTTACATTCGCATTTACATAATTGACATAAACACAATGTGTTACAGGATTACAGTATCCTTGAATAGGACTTTTTTTTCTACTCGATCTTTTAGGAATAGTCAAATTTTCATCAATCATTTCATCAATATTCTCAACATTATCGCGCTCGCTTGAAATATTTTCATCCGATTCATACTCATCATCATCATTATCTCTCTCAGAATCATCCTCATTCTCTAACCTTAAATTAATACAATTTTCCTCATCAACATTTTCATTCTCGCTCATATTCATTCTTTTCATGCAAATTAATTCTTCCTCATTCTCGATTACTTTGACGTGTCTGCCATTAATTACTTTGTTATTTAACAAAACTCTATAGCTATCATTATTATAACTTACTAAAATACCTACTTCAGCTTTATCATCCCATTTACCTTTCCTTAAAACTTCAGGGATTCTCACAAAAACTTTACTGCCATAAATCTTTAAATGTTTCACATTAGGTTTTTTGCCAAAAAATATTTCAAAAGGAGTTTTATTCTCCCGAGTATTAGCAATTGAATGATTTTTTAAATACAAGACTGTTTTGATAAATTCAGGCCAATACATGTCATCACTTCCCGTTTCCTGGGCTAAACAACGACCGATATGCATTGTGGATCTGTTGTATCGTTCTGCTACACCGTTTAATTCGTGTACGTAGCTTGGGCATGGTGACAACTCAATGCCCTTATATTTAGCAAAATTATGAATTTCGCGATTTAAATATTCTTTCCCGTTATCACAACGTAATTTCTTTACTCTTTTACTTAAAAGATTCTCGACTTTATTCACGTATTCTACGAAACAACCTGCTGTTTCATTTTTATTCTTAATGCAGTAAGTCCTCGTACACTTACTGTAATCATCTATAAAAGTAAAAAAATATTTTTCTCCACAATAACCAGTAGTTTTATGTGGACCATTCAAATCGGTATGGATTGTTAAATTATATTGATTTATTTATTAAAGAGTACATTCTTTATTATTAAGACTACAGATTTATTACAAGAAGCTAACCGACATGATGACGACTCCTTATCTTACTAATGAGTGCATATTCATAACACAGACTACTCGTATTTAAACACGCTGTAATAATGCAATTCAACGGTAACATATTTTTATTTAGTTCAATGTGCTGTCGAAATATTGTTTCTTCCGTCAGCATTTTGACACTCACTCTCATAAATTTGCTCCCATTTCAATACACCTCCTCAAATTTATGATTTACAAATTTTTCTTTACACCAATTATTCGTAATTCGTTCCGGACTTTTTCAAACTTATTGCGTCCGACGCTTTAGTTAATACGTCAGCGATATTATTTTCTAACTCTACTTTTACAATTTTAATCACACCTTTCTCATGACATTCATTTACAAAGTGATAATGTATTTCTATGTATTTTGAATTTTTAGTTAAATTACCAAATTTTGCAATAGCTATCGCTCCAGAATGATCTTCATACACATTAATCGGTTTTTTGAACACAACACTAAAATCTTTCAATAGATTTTTCACCACTTTTATTTCACTCACTGCTTCTGATAAAGCCACATATTCAGCTGCTGTCGAAGATTTAGTTACACTTACTTGTTTTCTTGATTTCCAATAAATCACATTTCCAAACAATCTTACAATATAACCAGTAGTAGATTTTCTATCTACCTTATCACCAGCCCAGTCATCATCAACAAAGCAGTCTAACACGTCGGCATTTAAATTTCTTTCGTACGTTAACTTAAGATTTCTTGTCAAATATAAGTAATTCAAAATTCTCAACGCGTATTTATAATGAGTTTCATCATAGCTATTTTGAAATCTACTCAAATAATTCACGGCATAACTTATATCAATTCTCGTACTCGTGCTCATAAATAATAATGCACCGATCAAGTTTCTATATTTTACGTTATTTGATGCCGGCTGTGCAGGTTCTACACTTAAATTTTGTTCCATAGGTGTATTATACAATTTCGCATTTACAATATTATATTTTCTGGCCAATGACTCTATATTGTCACTTTGGTCCATTGTAATATTACATTTTTCATAATCATAATTAATGTTTATTCCCAAATAAGTGCTCACTTCACCCAAATCTTTCATAGAAAATTTATTTGATAATTTATTTTTAATTTGTTCAATCCTTCCCTTATTTTTTCCACAAATTAATAAGTCATCAACAAATAATATTAAATAAATTTTTTCATTCTTTTCATACTTTACATATAAACAATAGTCACTCTCGCTTCGTTGAAATCCTAGTTCCTTCATGAAATCATCAAAACATTCATACCAAGTTCTCGGGCTCTCTCTCTCAACCCGTATAATGCTTTAATTAATTTGTAAACTCTATTTAAACCGTCTTGATAACCCATTGGTTGTTTTACAAATACTTCTGACTTTACGAAACCATTTAAAAAAGCTGTTTCTACATCCATCTGGATAATCAATAAATTATTTTGGCAACAAAAGGATAATAATAATTTCAATGTTTAAATTCTAGCTACTGGCGAATACAAATCTTCCCGTACTTCAGTTTGTTGGAAGCCTCTAACTACAAGTCTAGCTTTTTTTCGGTTATAAGATTTTTTTGTGAATACCCATTTTAAATCTAGAATCTTCTTATCTCTAGGTCTATCTACTAATTTCCACGTTTTATTTTTCATCAAATTATTCATTTCCCTATCCATAGCTTCTTTCCATAAATCATTTTCCTCGCACTCTACTGCCTCCTCGTAAGTAGAAGGGCTATCTGCGCTAACTACATTTACATAAACGTAATTTGAATCTCTATTCATCCCATACCAATCTGGTTTTTTTCTTGCTCTTTGCGGCCTGTCTAAACGATTTTCATTTAACTCAACATTATCGTGGTTACTCTCTTCTTCAGCAGAATCTACCTTTTCCCTACCCTCGTTGGATTCAGAGTTTTGAATTTCATGACTTAAAGTTTCATCATCCTCGTAATCACTGTTATCATTGCCTCTAAAACCAATAAAATTTTCATCATTTTCAACTATATCAACATGTCTGGCTCTAACTATTTTACTGTTTAACAAAACTCTGTATCCAACATGGTCGTAACCAAGTAAGATCCCTAAATCGGCCTTTCTATCCCATTTGGTATTTCTTTTATTTTCGGGAACTCTCACAAAAACTTTACTCCCATATAAACGTAGATTTTTCAAATTAGGTTTCTTCCCGAGGAAAATTTTTTAAGATATCTTATTTTCAATCGTATTTGCAATAGTTTTATTTTTGAAATAAGCTGCGGCTTTAACTACCTCCGGCCAGTATCTACGATTCACGTTTGCTTCAAAAAATATACATCTCGCAGAATCCATAATCGTCCTATTATATCTTTCCGCCGTCCCATTTAATTCATGCACGTTAGGAGGACACGGTTCAAGTAAAATCCCTTTCTCTTTTATTAAATTGTAAATATCGCGATTTAAATATTCTCTTCCATTATCACATTTTAACTTTTTAATTCTTTTCCCGGTAAGATTTTCAACTTTATTAATATAATCCACGAAGCAATTAAAAACATCCGACTTTAATTTTATTGTGTAAATCAATGCACATTTACTATAATCATCAATGAAGGTTAAAAAATATTTTGAATCATCATAACCCATTGTATTATGCGGCCCATTTAGATCTGTATATATCAACTCTAAAATCTCGGTGGCTTTATTTCTATTATTTTCGAAAGATAAATTACGCATTTTATTCTGTATGCACGTCCTACACTTCAAATTTACTGACTCTAATTTTTCTGGTAACCCATCGACCAATTTATTCTTACACATTTCCTCCAAATATTTAAAATTTACGTGACCGAAAATTCTATGAAACCTTTCTTTCTTTGTCATGTTTTTGTTAATTTTCTCCGACGAATAACACACTCTCACATCAAAATAACTACTTATTTTATACAACCCATTTTCTTTGCAAGCTACTGCAATTAAAGTATTATTACTATTATATATTTTCGACGTATTTCCGACAGACATTTTTTTATTTTCATTCGTAATTTTCGCAAAACTCAACAAATTTTTATCCATCTCAGCTACATAAAATACATTGGATATTTTTGTTTTATGCTTAATCGCGTTCACTTCAAAATAAGTTAAAATTTTACCAACTTTCGTGCCTTTCAAAATTCTACCGACACCAACCTTGACATTAATTGGCTTTTTCAAAGTTATAGGTTCACAAAAATAGGATTCATCATTAATAATGTGGCCTGAGCAACCACTATCTAATATTCAATCTATTTTATTTGTATCACAATTATATATATCATCAACATGATTATCGAATTTATCACCGTCTGTTAAATGCGCATAAAAAGAGCTTTTCACCTGATCATCCGTACTGTCGTTTTCGGTGTTACTATACCTCGCGTTGTGTTGAGTTACTCCATCGTTGCGGGGCTGCCAGTTCCTGCCTCCGCGATTTGAGTGTTGTCGACCACCTCTGCCGCCGTGACCTTGAAACTGCTGAGACTGCGGCCGTTGTTGCTGTTTCTGCTGTGGTGCTTCTTGTGCACCTCCTTGCCAAAATGTATTGTTGTTTTTGATCCACTTGTTTCTAAAATTTCTCTTCAAGTTTCCGGGCTTACCACACCCATAGCATGTGAATTGATTTGAACTTTCTGCTTGAAATGCACTACACTTTTTCTTGTTTGATTCACTCAAGTTTCGGGTTTCCCACATGCTTATTCTATTTTTTAAGAACTCACAATTTCTATCCTCTGTTGATAGAGCATCTACCAGATCTCCAATGTAGCTTAAAGATTCTGGCAAAGTTCTCAGCATGTAATTTAATTTTTCTGCCTCGGTGACTTTTCCTCCAGCATTTTTTAAGTCATTTATAGTCTTCTCAAAATCACAGAAAAATGTACTTGAATTATCATAATTTTTTAATTTCATCTGATCGAGTTTGTTTCTTACACAGATTTGCATTGCTGTAGATTCTTTTAGATACATTTTGTCAAACTTCTGCATTATTTTCAGAGCAGATTTTCTCTCTTCTTCGCTCAAAAATTCTAATTGATCGTTGCTCATACTTCAATAAATGTAGTTTATTGCTTTCTCGTTCATGTCGGACCAATTTTCTTGTGAATCTGATGTCAAAGCCTCTCGAACTGCTGGTTCTGCACACTTTTTTGTTTTCAAGTATTGGAGTATCCTTATTTTCCAAATGCTATAGTTCCTTTCATCAAAGATATGGAGTCTTGCGTCTTCGTTTTGAGACATAGTTAGCTCTTTAATTAGTTTATCTTTATGTTCCAAATTAGAACTATGACGGATTTGAATTTCTTCAATTTGAATTTTTCCTACTTTTCTTAAATCACTTTCATGTACGTCAGCATACATTGCTTCTATTTGATATTTTTGCAGAATATCTATTATTTCACCTCTTGACTTTGTCGCTACAGTATTTTCTTCCTTTGTGCCTTTACAAAGTCTTTTCAGTTCATCTGTATTGAAATATTGCAAGATTTTTCTAGGTGGCAATTTACTTAAAGTTTTTATTAAATCTTCCTTTGGCACTAAATTTATACCTGCCAAGCTTAATTCATTCAAGCACTGATTTTCTTTTTCTAATAGGCTCATTTAAAATTCTTTCCAAACCTCTTCACGTTCGAAGTAACGTGGTATCTCAGTTTCACTTGAGAACACTTTAAAATAGTCACTTTTCCGTTTTCAAAAACCACGCTCTGCTACCATGTTAAATTATGTTGATTTATTTATTAAAGAGTACATTCTTTATTATTAAGACTACAGCTTTATTACAAGAAGCTAACCAACATGATGATGACTACTTATCTTACTAATGAGTGCATATTCATAAAACAGACTACTCGTATTTAAACGCGCTGTAATAATGCAATTCTGCGGTAACATACTTTTATTTAGTTCAATGTGCTGTCGAAATATTGTTTCTTACGTCAGCATTTTGACACTCACTCTCATAAATTTGCTCCCATTTCAACATGGATCAATTCAAAAATCTCCGACGATTCAGTTCTCTCATTATCAAATGATACATTTGCCATTTTACTCTGTATACAGTTCGCGCATTTCAAAATATCACTTTTTAGCTTATCCGGCTAACCTTCAAGCAGTTTATTTTTAACTAATTTATTTAAATATTGAAAATTTACATGGCCTAAAGCCCTATGCCAATTTTCTTTATCTGTCAATTTCAAAGTATTTGCATAAATATTTTCATCTTTATTTTTATTAACAAAACTATCCAAAACGTATAAATTATCAATTTCATTTGCAATAGCTGTCAATCTCCTATCATTGTTGTAAATTTTTGCATTTTTATTTTTAATCACAGTAGTGCTAGATTCACTTATTCTAGAAATACTCAAAATATTTTTTCTTATACCATCAACAAAATAAACATTCTTTAAATCAACATGAACTATGTTATCTTTTACTATGGTTTTTTATTCATTTCACTTTCACACAAACTTTTCTCTTGTATTTTTGATTTCACAAGATTCGCTGTTCTGTCTTTAGCTGGCACTAAATCGATTAAATCACCAATATAACAATAACTTATTGGTAGAGCATTAATCATACAACGCATTTTTTCTTCATCACTTATTTTACCACCGGCAGCTTTGAAATTATTGCATGCCTTTTCCAAATCCACAAAAAATTCTTCAGGTGTCATAATTTTTTAACTTCACTTGTTCTAGCTTGTGTTTGTTTATTATTTGTAGAGTTGTAGATTCCTTCGCGTACATATTTTTTAAAACATTCATCATCTCTAGAGTCGTCTTGCATTCACGTACATACTCTAGCTGTTTGTTAGAAATTGTGCTGATCACAATTGTTTTTGCTTTCGAATCCTTCCTTTTCCAATCTTCTACTTTTTTACTGGCTTCTTTTTCTCGTTCTGCGGGTTCTAAACATTCTTTATAATCCAATGTAGCCATTAATCTGAATTTCCAGTTCTCATAATCAATCCCATCAAAAAAAGGAATTGAGATTGTAACGGTAAATAACAATTTTTGTATTACTGTTTTATTTTAGAAATAAGTTAGTTTAAATGTAAATTATATTAAATGTAAATATTAAAGTTTGAAAGAAAGAATTTAAATTCGTGGCTGGAGCCCCGAGTCGAATACGACGCGAGAACGCGAGACCTCACGAGGTCTGCGGGTCACGGGAGGGGGAAGGCAGCGAGGCGCATGTGGTGTAGCGAACACCGCTGGGAATCGGCCGCGCTCGCGAGCGATCGTGCTGACCGTCCTCGCTCTCTCTACAACTACTCATCAAACAAAGCACAAGTATTTTTTTTCTTTCCAAAATTCGAGGTAACCTCAAAGGACATAGAAAAAGGTATGTGTGAGCCGGGCCTTTGGAGCAAACAACTCGTTACTTAAATTCAGTGTTGTGTGAAGCATTTTTTCGGGTCGATCTTGTAGTGAAATTATTTTTACTCGCTAGTAAAAATTGCTTTTGTACAATAGACCGGACGGGAAAACAATTACGCGACACGCGTTTGAGCAACACGTGGCGAGGGAGTTTTCGGGCACGTAAGTAATGAAAAAAAAAAAAAAAAAGGAAGAAGTTTGCGGTAATTCGTCGGTTAATTGTTTGTAGTTTTTTTTTTATAAAAGAATTGTGACAATTATAATAGAATTGGTGAAGCATCGTGAGATAACTTATTTGTTATTTACCAGGACCGATAAAATATCTCGTCGCGACAACCATAGTTTTTGTTTAACATTGATACTCGGGTATTCGTTGTAGCTTGCACGCGTAGGTACTCAACAATCAGTTTCTAACGCGCATACCTACTGGCTGACCATCCGTGGGAAGCACATTTTTTTTTTTTTATGTGTGCCTAAATTTTAGTATCAAGGTTAGGAAAGTGAGTACGAGTGCGGTTTCCGACAACGAGAGGTATCGCACGTGGGGCAGCAGGAGTGCTGTACACCAGTGATTGGCGATTCCTCCGTAACCGGGCATTCTGGATCCAGGGTGTCGGCACGTAGCTGTGGTTCATTCCAGGTCTCAACAAAACTACCACACACACACACACACACACACGTACACGCACACCCAATACGCACCTCACGAGTTCTCTGCCGTGCGACCTTGGATATCGTGGGAATCACGCCAACAGCGTTCAACATGACGAGTAAAGGTTAGGAGAATTTGTTATAATTTTTTATTCATTCACGTTACTCGCATGATTACCTTATATTATTAAAATAAAGGAAGATAGCCTAGTACGGGGTGAAAACAAAAAAAATCTTTTGATTTATATCGGATTTGGCCTTATCTGATTACAGGAGCGCGCTTGTCGAGAAAATCATTGGACGGTCTCCAAGACTCGATGGCCAAAGTCAATCGCGAGTTTGAGAAATTGAGTAGGAGTTAAATTTTGATTCATTCTTTCACATTTTTTCCATGCTAACATTTACTTGTTTATTTAAGTATTTCATTCTTTTGAGTTGATCCCGGGTCAGCAGTTAAAGCCACGAATGTGCTTATTTAGTTGATTATATTCATTAATTTATTTAACTTGAAATCAATAATAATTATTTTATTTATTAAATTTTTTTTGTTGGATTACTTAATCACCCGTGGAGCTGAATAAAACGGAATTTATTTTAACTGATTCTCTGTTTGTTTTATGAACAATTTTTTTTTTCTTTAGGGCTTTGAAATTGTACACTGCTACCCGGGGTAATAAAGTTAATTAAAAATAATTTTTGAGTCTCTGTTTTCTTCTAATTACCTCCGTACTGGCACACTTGGAGGCGCAGACAGGAAAGCAGGTGGGAGTAAAAAAGGTTTGTACCTCAAATTGCGAACGTGTCGGGTCAAAGTGAATGATATTTAGAAAATAGAGTCGTTATATTTTTTTACTTCTGGGATAATTATCTTGTCCTCATCTTGGCGTAGGAAACCAACCGTTGGCAGACAGGCTTACAAGGCTGTGGACAGAGTATTCTGTTAAACTGTTATTTATATTCTGTTATTTATATCTGAGTAAACATGTCTGAATCAACAGTAATAAAGTATGCGAATATTATAAAATGCATTTTGAGAGTAGCTTATCAAAGAGATGTATATATTAAAACAATGTATGTAATGTATAGTGTGGTCGAAAAATTTATCAAGCTTACCGATGCATATCCTGGAAAAGAAACTGCATTTTTTGAATGCAGTTTGAACATCGTTGAACAAACAAGCACACCGTTGAAGAAGATCTAGAAACTACCCGTACGGAAAAAACCCCCAAAATTATACCCAAAAAAACTCTCAAAATCACTCCCAACTAGTCACTCTCAATTGAGTCTACTTTCGGACATCCCTCAACCTACTTGAGAGTTACTCTCAAATTGAGGGTAAATTTTACACTCTCAAAATTTACTCCCAGTTTACCCTCAAGTAGTTTGAGGGATGTCCGAAAGTAGACTCAACTGAGAGTAAACTCTCACACCCTCTCAACTGAGAGTAAGAGTAACTCTCAATTAAAAGTTTTTATTTGGGGGTTCAATTTGAGAGCAAATTTTTGTTAGAATTTTATCCTCAAACTGAGAGTTAAAGTCTAATTTGATTGCTTTTAAATTTGAAAGCAAACCTAAAATAAATTTAAACAATAAGTTGATTATTTTTATTTTATTTATTTTGAACATGTATACATGAGTTTATTTCAATTAATAGCTGTATAGTTTTACTACATAAACTTAAAACCTGCTTTTTTTCAATACCTTAAAATATTCTATTCAATAATTTATGAAAAATGAAAAAAATGACAATCTTATGAAGTTAGAAATTTTTTTTAGTTGTAGAATAAAAACTATTTTTCATTGCACAATAGTAAAGACTTTGATGGTGAATCTTTTTAATTGTATCTTCATGATAAAGAATAGACTACATTGAGAAAAGATAAAGAATTTTTTTATGTATTTGATAACTAAAAAGCAATATTGTAACTAGTTAAAAACATTTTTGAAAAGTTTTTCATCATCATATTTTTAAAATATTTTAATACTGTGATTTATTAAAAAAAAAAAAAAAAATGATTTTGATCTCAACTGTATTAAGCCGAATGATTTTTATCACTTAATCAAAAGATACTCATGTTTATAAATAATTTTAAGTATGATATTATTAGTTTGGTGTAAATACAAAAGTTTTAAAAAAATTATATTTGAAAGTCATTCAATCTTGTTCAAATATCACTAAATTATCAATACATTCTATGTAAATATAATAAAGAACTTTCTACTTACAAAGTGAAAATACCAACGTTGGCATAGTAAATAAGAAATAATTATTTGGCTTGTTTGTTGATGAAAGTTTTTTATTTAAATAACAGAAACAATCGACTTTTCATATAATTTATAAAATACAGCAGGGTTTTTTTTTTTCAGCGCTATCATATATCTTAATCCTTGACCAATATTTTGCTGTTTATTTTCTGAAACTAATTTTTGCACAAAATTAGCTTCCGGTAAAACTCGGTCAATCACTATTTACATTAATGAAAAAAGAGAAATAATCATTCAATAAATTTTCTTTTTCATTTTTAATATAAAAAACACTGTTCACTAGCACTGCAGTATTTCTGCAATTACTTTGGTTTGTTTGATGAGCATTAGAAAACTCTATCATTATGTTTACTCAATCTGCTGCTATTTTTTGGTAATTTTGTGATATTTCTGCTTGATTAACATTGCATTTTCAAAGACTTTATCCATATCTTCTGTCCTGAAATTAGTTAGGGACTTTTTGTTTTGAGCTGAATTTAATGCAATCATTAACTTCACCCACTGCATTAAATTTAAGTTTTCACCTAATAAAACATAAATATTTACCAAAGAATCAATTCTTAAAGAAATTTTTTGATATTAATAAAAGATTGACTACTTGTAAATTTAGATAAAAATATACTTATCTAATACAGAAAAAAAATCATAACCCAACTGATTTTTTAGGTCTTCTTTCTGTTTTTAAATTTTAATTAATACATTAAAGTGCAGTTTAAAATTAAATTTGTTTGAATAAAATTAAAATAATGCACTGAATAATAATCAAGGAACTACTTATTAAAAAATAACTTTTTAAATGAACTCTTAGAACACTACCGGTCCACCAACATGTGGTAAATTAGACTCACTGGCTAACCTAACCTATACTAGCGAGTGGGCCAGCCAGCGTCCAGCAGTTATAGCAGTGGATCGTCAGGCGGGCGGGTTCTTTAAAAATACAAAATTTAAAAAATAATTTTTTTTTGATTCCCTTCATAAATTTATTAGTTTCAGAATCTGTCGCGTATAATCTATTATTTTGATACAATCAATAAATTGTTTTAGTTAAAATTTATCAATAGCATTATATTAAAAATAATATAAACGAGATACATTTAAAACCATCATTCGTTCAATCAGAATGTAATAATTTATTAAAATAACATAGCTCACCAACTTTAAAAAAAATTCATGTAGAACAGTAGAAAATTAAAAAAAAATTTTCCGTACATGAATTAAAAATAAAACTATTTATAAAAGATTCATGAGTTTATGTAAGCATATTAGATAGCACTGACATTTTAAGCATATAGAAATATCTTGAAATTTTTTTTTATTTTCAAAAGCTTGCGAGATAGAATAATTTTTAATAAAGACAAAATATTAAAAGGATTGATAGCTTACATGTAGCTTTGATATCATACATACGTAATAATTGAACTAATCAACAGCATGTTAAAGTATAGTATTAATTTAAATTAAAAAGCTCGATTACAAGTTAAATTTTTGACAAAAAAGAAAATGAATTAAATTGATTGATTTTTGGTTATGGTAATTCAAAATGAAAAACTAGTAGCGAATTCGAGAGTTCTGACAAAGTACTTGGTGTAAAATTTGAATATTACCTTGATTCTTTCAGAATTCTTTTATTTCTGAAAAAAATAAAAATTGATAGTAAATCATCAAATACTTTGGAGTAACTTTAATATAATGTTTAAGTACCCATCCTTCAAATGTTGGAAGTTAAGTTGAAATATTAAGAGAGTACTCTCAAGAAGTTGGAGTAAAGACTCAATGGTGAGAGCTTACTTTGAAATTTTGAAAATCACCCTCACAAGATGAGAGTGAAAAAGAAAAGACTTAACGATCAGAATTTACTCTCAAATTTTGAGAGTCACCCTCAAAAGTTGATAGTACAGTCTAAAATTTGAGGGTGTGCTCTGAGATTTTGAGAGTCACCCTCAAAAGATGAGAGTACAGTCTCAAATTTGAGGGTGTGCTCTGTAATTTTGAGAGTCACCCTCAAAAGATGAGAGTACAGTCTCAAATTTGAGAGTGAACTCTCAAAAGTTGATAGTAAAGACTCAACTTTGAGAGTAAACTCTCGAAATTCTAGAGTTTACTCTCAAATTTGGTACTTTACTCTGAATATTGAGTCTTTACTCCCAAAATTGGGAGTTTACGCCCAACTTTTCAGGGTTTTTTTCGTACGGGTACGTCTTCAACTTAAACTGTATCGCCGGGCGTTTATAAAGATATAAAAACTTTTATTCATGAACTCAATAATTTGGCTTGTACAAAAAATCATCTAGAGTTTGGCATTAAACGCGGTGATTATGTATCTGTTAAACGTCTCTGCAATGAAGCTGAGTGTGCAGGTTTCAACCATAAAGTCAATCTCTCGGCGCGAATAAAAACTATTCTTGGCTTGCACGTCAGCAGTGTCAATATATTTGAATCAAACGAGGCGATTGTTGGGATTCGGCCTGCTAATCTTTCAAATTGTCTACCATCGATGTTGATGGTTTACACAGACATTTGTGAGCCGTATTTTACAGGTGACGTGCAAACTCAATTGCTACGCGTTGTCTCGCTGGGTACCGATGAATACACTTACAGGGGTCTTCGAATCAAAAGTTTTTCCCCACCCATGTATTTAGATCTGCTATTTAATTCTTTTGAGAGTATCGAAATCGATATAAGAGACGAACACGGTGAACTAATACCATTTGATTTTGGTACGTTGGCAGTGACACTACATTTCAAGCGTCTGGATTAAGCTATTGAAAAAAAAAAGAAAAAAAAATGGACATGGAGCGCAACGACGAATTTTTTATCCTTCAAAACGGCGCACAGTGAACGGATCCGAAAATCGTTGGAAAGAATCTATTTAAATGAAGGAAAATAAAGCTAGAGAGATGTGGTCAACGACAATCAAAAGCTAATTTAATAACAATCATAGGAAAAATATAAAAATTATAGGTTTTCCATTCCTAACCTGAAAAAAATGCAGAAAAAAAAAAAATCACGAATGTGTAATTTTCGTCCAAAATCTGAAAAGAACGAATACGATTGTAAAATCAATTTTTTTTTAGTTTATGGCAAAAATAAATGATTTTATAAACATTTCTTCTACTGTTTTTAATTAAACATGTTTAAATCGTAATTATCGATAAAACAAACTATTTTTTAAACATAAAATTCATGTAACTTCATAAAATATACTATGTAATTAAAATATATTACGTGAAAAATGTAAAAAATCATACAACCCCATAACTGAATTCGTCAGACTTCTACAACCCAATAATCGAAATTATCAGGCTCTTACAACCCAATAACTGAATTCGTCAGACTTCTACAACCCAATAACCGAATTCATCAGGCTCTTCCAACTCCATAACGAAATTCGTCAATTTCCTACAACCTTATAACTTAATTCATCAACCTTCAATCCTTCAAACATACAACTCCATAACCAAATTGATCAGATTCTTACAACCCCATAACCAAATTGATCAGACTCCTACAGTCCATAACTGAATTCGTCAAATACCCACAATCCTATAACCATGTTCGTCAAACTCCTACACAACCCCATAATAGAATTTGTCATACTTCTACAACCCTAACTTCGAAATCATCAGACTTCTATAACCTATAAAAGAATTCATTAGACTTCTACAACCCCATAACCGAATTAATAAAGCTTCTGAAACCAATAAGCAAACTTGTTAGACTTCTACACACTCATAACTAAATTCTTTAGACTTCTATTTATTCTTCAAGCCTACAACTCCTTAACCGAATTCGTCAGACTTTTACAGCCCATGATTAAATTCATGAGACTTCTGCATATTCCTTAAGCCTAAAACCCCATAACCAGGACTTCTAAAACTCCATATCTTAATTCGTTAGATTTCTCAGTATTTCTCAAGTCTGCAACCCCGTTAACTGAAATAGTTTTAATTTTACAACCATATTCATCAAGCCCCTACAATCTTGCGACCAAATTTATCAGACTTCTACAACCCCATACTTGAACTTGTCGTATTTGTAGAACCTAACGGATTTCCCTTTACTTCTACAACCCCATAACCCAACTCATCTGACAAAAAAAATTGATTAAAATCAACAAAATTCGTAAAGAATTATCAATGATCCAAATCATTGGTTTTTGGACTTATGGTAAAAAAAAAAAAAAAAAAAAAAAAAAAATGATAAAAATGAGCCTTATGATCATTTTATGAATCTTTGGGATCTTTAAAAATGATTATAAGGATCATTTTGTGATACTCACAAATTCATCGGATCATTCCAAAAATTTCACAATCTTTTAAAATAATTCGTACAATTATCAACTAGGATCAAAACTTTGTTTTCCATGTATTATCTTTCTAAAATGATTGTTCATTGCTATTATCTTTTAAATACATTTTTACTGCGTAAACTTTATAATTAGAATCGGCAATAAATGGAAGTTTTCTATCATTGGAATTTTTTTTGTCTACCGAAAGAAAATTTATTTTCTCTCTATGTAAAATATATTCGGCAATTGAAATTTCGATTGTTGGAAGTTTTCAATACTTGGAAACATTTCAAAAATTCTTAAGGACAATTTTTAACCACTTTAATTCGAAGTGATTTAGCTTGTCCTGACCATCTTTTGTTACGAAAAGTATGGCATACTCGGAAATTATTGAACTTGTGGACGCGTTAAATCTGATAAAGAAGATGATTGTAAAAATATAATCGAAATAAATTGTAGAAATAAAACGAATTAGGTTATAGAGTTTTTAGCTTGAGGAATAGAAGGTTGGTGAATTCAGGCATGTAATTGGAGTTTGCTGAGTCGAGTTATAAAGTTGTTGAAGTCTGATCAATTCGGTTAGGGGCCATCCATTAATGATGTCACGTTTTTATGATATAGTCTGCTAATACTGTAGCGCTACGAGACTATACCAAATTAGTGTGACATCATTAATGGATGACTCCTTATAGAGTTGCAGGAGTATAAAAAATTCAATTATGAGGTTGTAGGCTTGAAGAATGGATTGTTGTTGGATTTGCGATCACTTATAGGGTTGTAGAATATTGACGGACTCAGTTATGGGGTTGTAGAATTCTGACGAATTTGGTTATGGGTTTGCAGACTTTAGGAATAGAAGTCTAAATAGGACTTCTAAAACCCCATAGCTTGATTCGTTAGACTTCTATGTATTCCTCAATCCTACAACCCTGTTGAATGGATTTGTCATAATTTTACAACCCTATAGAAATTTTTGATATACTCCTACAACCCTATAGCCGAATTCATCAGACTCTTACAACCCGTCTAGCTCCTGCAATCTCATAATTAACTTTATATGCCTTTGCAACCCCATAACTAGATTCGTTAGACCTTTACAACTACATATCCAAATTCATCAAGCTCCTATAACTCCATAACTGAAATCGTCAAACACCCACAACCCTATAATCATATTCATCAGATTCCTACACAACCCCATCATAGAATTTGTCTGACTTCTTCAACCCTATACTCAAACTTATCTAACTTCTACAACCTATAAAAGAATTCGTCAGACTTCTACAACCCCATAACTGAATTAGCCGAATTCCTTTAACTCCATAACCGAATTCATCAGCCTTTTATTCCTCAAACTTGCAATCCCATTACCATTTTGATCAGGCTCTTACAACCTCATAACTTAATTGATCAGATTCCTACAACTACATAACTGAATTTGTTAAATGCTCAAAATCTTATAACCAAATACGTCCTTTATATGTAATTCTCAAGCCTATAATCCCATGAATGAATTCGTCAGAACTATATAACCCTAGAAGTATATTTGTCACATTTTCATTAAGTCTAAAAATCTATGATTTGGTGGATCATTGATAATTCTTGTTACACAGCAAATAATTATAAAAAAAAAGTTGAATGAATTCCACGATAAAGTGCAAAAAGAATGCAATAGTAATACAAAGTGCACAACAATCAAAATGACATGAGACATCGTTGTTTTACGAATTTTGTTGATTTCAATCAATTTTTTTTTTGTCAGATGAGTTCGGTTATGGGGTTGTAGAAATAAAGGGAATTCTGTTAGGTTCTACAAGTACGATAAGTACAAGTATAGGGTTGTAAAAGTCTGATAAATTTGGTTGCAGGGTTGTAGGAGCTTGATGAATATGGTTGTAGAATTTAAACGATTTCAGTTAACGGGGTTGTAGACTTGAGGAATACTTAGAAATCTAACGAATTAAGATATGGAGTTTTAGAAGTCCTGGTTATAGGGTTTTAGGCTTAAGGAATATGCAGAAGTCTCATGAATTTAATTATGGGTTGTAAAAGTCTGACGAATTCGGTTAAGGAGTTGTAGGCTTGAAGAATAAATAGAAGTCTAAAGAATTTAGTTATGAGTGTGTAGAAGTCTAACAAGTTTGATTATTGGTTTCAGAAGCTTTATTTATTCGGTTATGGGGTTGTAGAAGTCTAATGAATTCTTTTATAGGTTATAAAAGTCTGATGATTTCGAAGTTAGGGTTGTAGAAGTATGACAAATTCTATTATGGAGTAGTGTAGGAGTTTGACGAATATGGTTATAGGATTGTAAGTATTTGACGAATTCAGTTATGGACTGTAGGAGTCTGATCAATTCGGTTATGGGGTTGTAAGAATCTGATGAATTTGGTTATGGAGTTGCATGTTTAAAGGATAGAAGTTTGATGAATTAAGTTATAGGGTTGTAGGAAATTGACGAATTTGGTTATGGAGTTGGAAGAGCCTGATGAATTCGGTTATTGGGTTGTAGAAGTCTGACGAATTCAGTTATAGGGTTGTAAGAGCCTGATGATTTCGGTTATTGGGTTGTAGAGGTCTGACGAATTCAGTTATGGGGTTGTATGATTTTTTATCATTTTTTACGTAATATATTTTAATTACATAGTATATTTTATGAACTTACATGAATTTTATGTTTAAAAAATATTTTGTTTTATCGATAATTACGATTTAAACATGTTTAATTAAAATCAGTAGAAGAAATGTTTATAAAATCATTTATTTTTGCCATAAACTAAAAAAAAAATTGATTTTACAATCGTATTCGTTCTTTTCAGATTTTGGACGAAAATTACACATTAGTGATTTTTTTTTTCTGCATTTTTTTCAGGTTAGGAATGGAAAACCTATAACTTTTATATTTTTCCTATGATTGTTATTAAATTAGCTTTTGATTGTCGTTGACCGCTTCTCTCTAGCTTTATTTTCCTTCATTTAAATAGATTCTTTCCAACGATTTTCGGATCCGTTCACTGTGCGGCGGAGGTGCTGGAAAAGTTGTTGGTCATATTTTTATCGGATCTCCCTATCAAAGAGGTCATGGAAGCATAGGATCTTTTCTTGTGGGCATCTTTCGGTGAGTTCTACCTTAACTATCGAGTGGTGCTCGAGCCGTTGGCACAGAAGCTTTTCGTGCTGGTATGAACGTTGTGACCGACGTGCCTCAAAATACCTCCAGTAAAAGAGTCACTGCACAATCGCATAGGTGAGTCTGGAATGATCTTGAAGCGTAAAGCCTGTTGAATTATGTGAATGTTCCGACACCATTTATATTATTATTTGAATACACGCGTCATAAGTGTCGTGTGCATTACTGCTATGCGCATGCGTGTGTTCTGAAGCTACTGACGAAGAGCGACGGCGAAGACTCTCTTTTTCTTCGTTCTGGTACTCGCACGTACGGTCACGCGATGTAAGGCTTATCGAAGCCAAGTATTTATTTTATCCAATAAACTTATAATAACTATTTTAACCACACAGTACCTTTATTTTACGATCCACGATCCCTTTATTTACATTATCGTAGCCGCGAGCGTAGTTTAGTGAAAAATACGTGCAGTTTAAAAGTAAGAAAAGGTTCGATTAGTAAAAACATGTGCTTGAAAATATTTTTACGAATAATTAGCTTAGAAGCTAAGTAAGTGAGAAGCGTGAAAACTCTGTAGTAAAAATCCGTGCAAAAGGTTGATGCACGAGGATTTAATTTTGTAATGTGAAATATTTAAAGATTTATGGCAGTAAAGTTTTTGTGAGAATCCCTGAAGTTTTAAGCAAAGGTAAATGGGTTGATAAAGCTAAAGTAGGTATTTTAGTAAGTTATAATAATGATAGCTATAGAGTTTTGTTAAATAACAAAGTAATTAATGGCAGACACGTCAAAGTAATCGAGAATGAGGAAGAATTAATTTGCATGAAAAGAATGAATATGAGCGAGAATGAAAATGTTGATGAGGAAAATTGTATTAATTTAAGGTTAGAGAATGAGGATGATTCTGAGAGAGATAATGATGATGATGAGTATGAATCGGATGAAAATATTTCAAGCGAGCGCGATAATGTTGAGAATATTGATGAAATGATTGATGAAAATTTGACTATTCCTAAAAGATCGAGTAGAAAAAAAGTCCTATTCAAGGATACTGTAATCCTGTAACACATTGTGTTTATGTCAATTATGTAAATGCGAATGTAACGAATACATTCGATGAGGCGCTAAACTCCAGCGAATCGAAAAATTGGCAAAAGGCAATAAACTCTGAGATTGAAACTTTAAATAAAAACAAAACATGGGTAGTTGTTGACAAACCTAAAGATAAGAAAATAATTGATGTTAAATGGATTTATTAAAAGAAAAATGATGATACTTATAAAGCCAGACTAGTAGTTAGAGGTTTTCAACAGTAAGAATGTTCAGAGAATGTTTATTCACCTGTCGGTAAAATGCAAACTTTGAAAATTCTATTAAGTTACAGTTGTGCGAATAATTTATTTGTTGAACAAATGGACGTTGAGACAGCATTTTTAAATGGCAACATAAAATCCAAAGTTTACATTTATAGACCTAAAGGTTATGAAAATGGTAAAAATAAAGTTTGTCAATTATTAAAAGCCCTTTACGGTTTGCGAGAAAGCTCTAGAACTTGGTACGAATGCTATAATGATTTTATTGAAAAGTTAGGATTTAAAAGAAGTAACTATGACTATTCTTTGTATGTAAATAACAAAGGCAAAGATCCAATATATATTTTAGTTTTTGTTGATGACTTGTTGATTGTTTGCAAAAATCTTAATAAGATCAGAGAGATTAAAGCTAGTTTGATGCAAAGATTTGTTATAAAAGATTTGGGTAAAATAAAGAGTTATATCGGTATTCATGTAAATTATAGTAAAAATATGGGATTGATGACTTTAAGTCAAACAAAATATATTGAATCTTTGGCTGAAAAATTTAATCTTGAGAATGCGAAATTATATGAAACTCCTACGGAGAGTAATTTGAAATTAAATCAAGCGACAGAAGCTGATGAAAGAATAAAATATCGAAATTTAATTGGCGAATTATTATATATTAGCCAGGCACTAGATCTGTTATTACTTATAGTATTCATTATTGATGTAGATTTCAAAGTTGTTATGATCAAATACATTACAAATATGCTTTAAGAATTTTAAAATATCTGTATAAAACTAAGAATTTAAAACTAACATATAATGATAAGAATGTAAATAGAGTAAAATTAGATTGTATGGTTGATTCAGATTTTGCGGGTGATAATATAGATAGAAAATCAACAACCGGTTTTGTAATTAGACTTTTTGGAAATTTGATTTATTGGAAAACGCGAAAACAGAATGTAGTGACAAAATGTTCAACTTTTGCTGAATAAACTGCTTTATCGGAAGCAGTAACTGAACTTTTATTTTTAAAAAATTTGTTGAATGAATCGTTTAATTTGACAATAAAAAAACCGATAAAAATTTGTGAAGATAATTCTGGTTCGGTAGCAATTACAAATTACGGTAATTTTACAAAAAATTCGAAGATCATTGAAGTGCAACATCATTATGTTAATGAGAATTATGAGAATGGCGTGATTGATATTATAAAGATAGATTCTTAATTTGATTTGGCTGATTTAATTACTAAAAGCTTAAATAAAACAATATTTGTTAAGATAAGAAATGCGTTAAGATTAATTTGAAACAATTAGATTGTAAGAACAGTTACTAAGATAAAAGTGAAATGTCGTAAATTGAAGGAGTCGTGTTGAATTATGTGAATATTCCGACACCATTTATATTATTATTTTAATACACGCGGTATAAGTGTCGTGTGCATTACTGCTATGCGAATGCGTGTGCTCTGAAGCTACTGACGAAGACCGACGGCGAAGACTCTCTCTCTCTCTTGACTGACCCCATATTTGTAGGTGTGGTGCATAGGCCCCCGCATGCCCCATTTGTCCTCGGGTCTGACTTTGTGTCCGACCTGCGTGATAATATGCATGATTATGGCACTAAGGTCATCTTTGGTGATTTTAATGCAGACCAGCTCTTGAACTCGCCTGATGCGATTTTTGTGCGTGATTTTATTGGGGAGAATTCTCTGTTTTCGGTCCCATTTGGGTCTACACATCACACCTCCCACTCGGATACTTGGCTTGACCTGGTTCTCGTTGACGCACTGGACACTGTGACAAGCTACTGGAAGACAGAGACACCTTTTATTGCGGGACATGACTTGATGACAGTTACCCTTGACATTCAAACCCCCCAAGTTTTGACGAATGACTTTACTTTCAGGGACTTCAAATCTGTTGATGCTAGAGCTTTGAATGAATTTTTGCTTTGGTGTGATTGGTCAGTATTCACGGATGAAACGCATTCGCTTAGTGAGAGGGTGGGTTGCTTGTACTTTTACCTCAACGCTGCTCTTGATATTTTTGCTCCTCTGAAAACCCTCAAACAAAGAAAGAATCGTCATCCGTGGTTTACTGCATACCACCGTGACCTATTGACTGAAAGAGACAGACTCTACAGACGTTACCGACGCTCGAGACTCGATATTGAACTATTTTTATACAGGCAAGCGCGTGATTTTGCACATGAGAGGATCGAGTCTGCGAGACTCGACTTCTATTGGCAAAGGCTTAAGAACTTCACTGATCCTCAACAGGTCTGGAAGGAACTAAGGCATCTTGGTATCTCTTCCAAAACAGACTCCAATCTGGGTAGCTTCTCGGTGGAGGATCTCAATGCTCACTTTGCCTCTGTCTCTTTTGATAATATGGCACCAGATCTCTCTCTTTTTCTGAATAACTTGGAAAAAGAGACAGATCATGGTGGTTTTGCGTTTGTGGATGTGACGGTGGACGAGATAGCACGCGTTATGTGCCAGTCGACATCCCAGGTTGTGGGCATTGACTCCCTACCGAAGAGCTTTATTCAGTCAGCCTTTCCTTCCATTGGTCCTTTCATCTGCAATATTTTTAATACTTCCTTATCCACATCGACCTTTCCTGAGCAGTGGAAGAAGTCAATCGCGATCCCTATCGATAAGACACTCTCTCCATCTTGTCTGAATGATTTTCGTCCTATCTCCCTGCTCAGTTTTATGTCGAAGATCCTTGAGAGACTGGTCCATGACCAGATTACTGCCTTTGTTGAATCGCAGGATTTGATGGACGATTATTAGGCGGGCTTCAGAGTCGGACATAGCACACAGACAGCACTATTGAAACTCACGGACGACATTCGGGTGGGTATGGACAGAAAACAAATGACCACGCTGTTGCTTTTTGATTTTAGTAAAGCCTTCGATTCGGTCTCGCACTTAACGTTGCTCAGGAAGCTACATTCCTTGGGTTTTTCACATGGGGTTTTGAGATGGGTTGCTTCTTATCTGGTTGGCCGCTCGCAAGCAGTTAGGGCAGAGGACGGCAGTTTTACTTCTTTCCACCCCCTTAATGAGGGCGTGCCCCAGGGCTCCGTGTTGGGTCCTCTGCTCTTCCTTCTGTTTGTTGTTGACATTGCTTTATGCCTTGGCCCTGGTGTCTTTCATGTGATTTATGCGGATGACCTGCAGATTTACGTGCGGGGCTGACTTGAGGATATTCATGCCACTCTTGGAAGACTGAGCCGGGGTGCTGAACACATTGCTGACTGGGCTGCCACTAATCAGCTGGTGTTGAATGCTGGTAAGACCAAGGCAATGATTTTTGGGACCCCATCCTATGTCAATGATTTGGGTATTCGAGACCTGTGGTTTGGTGGCTGCACAGTCCCGTTTGTCCCCTCTGCGCGTAGTTTGGGGGTGGTGCTGGACTCTAAGCTGAACTGGAAAGACCATGTTCGGTATGTTTCTCGTAGAGCCAACTCTCTTTTGTACCGTCTTAACCATTTCAGACGCAGCACCACCTTTGAACTACGTAAACACCTCTTGCAGACCTTGCTTTTTCCTATTATTGACTATTGTTCACTGATGTACTGTAATATCTCGGGTGGACAGGATCTCATACTACAGCGTTTGCTCAATCGTGGGATCAGGTACATCTTTGGGATTAGAAAGAGTGATCACGTTACACCCTACTGACGTGAGCTTGGCTGGCTTCGAGAAGCGGGCCGCAGGGATTATTTTGCTGCCAGCTTGCTCTATAGAATCCTTCTCACAGGTACTCCCTCCTATTTGGCGAATTTGTTTGTTGAGAAGCTCAGCTCACGTCCCTTGAGAATGGCGAACCCGCATGCACTTGATTCGTTGATTGTCCCCTTTGTTCGCACGGACTGTCTGAAATGATCTTTTCATATACTGGCTACTTACTCATGGAACACACTACCCCCTCATATACGCCAATCATCATCCCTGTCCAGTTTCAAACATCTCGTCAAATCACACACTTTACTGCTGAGGGAGAAGACTGAGTCTGGTACGCCGTGGTTAAATTGTGTACCTGTTGCAATATTATATAGTGATTTAGTGAATCCGTGGAGTGAATACAGATAGACTGGTCCACTACAACAACTGTAGATATTATATTTGCATTGCTGTATTGCTGTATTGTTACTACTGATCTATACCTTCACATTCATCTTACTATTACTATTGCTATTATTATTATGATTATTGTTGTTATTACTGTTATTGTTATTTTATACTATCTATATTGACATACCTTTTATATACCTTTATTTTATTTTATTTGTAATTTAATCTGATGTATAACTTTTTCACCTAATGTATTTTGTACAACATAATGTACAATTAATAAACTCATCAAAATCAAAAAATCAAATCTCTTCGTTCTGGTACTCGCGCGTACGGTCACGCGATGTAAGGCTTATCGAAGCCAAGTATTTATTTTATCCAATACACTTATAATAACTATTTTAACCACACAGAACCATTATTTCACGATCCACAATCCCTTGATTTACAACAAAGCCGAATATAAATTGGATGCAATGATGATGGAGGGATCAGGTTATAAAAGGCCTCGCGGCATGAGCGCTTTGCAGTTGTTAGCAGACTCTGAGACTGTTTGAAAGCGCAAGAGAAAATCAAAAATTAAAAAAAAAGTACTTAAGAGAAGTACAAAAAAAAAAAAATAATCATAAATCAAAGAAAACAAAGAAAAAAATAGTGAAAAGAAGTGCAAGAGATATTTGATTAATCAGCAAAATGGCGTTTCTACATACTCAATTGTGCGAGAGTTTAAAATCGGAGCTTTTGTTATTCGATATTCCTCCAACCCTAACAGCTATCGAAAGTTCAAAGTACGTTCAATATAAACCAATATCTTCGCGCACTATCGATTCACCTATAGAGTTTGAGTATAGCTTTAAAAGGTACAGTTCCAAAAGAATCTTCAGAGGAAGAAACAAAAAAAGTTGGACCTGTTAACAATTTTATGCACTCCCTGTTTAACCAAGTGGATGTCTTTTTCAATCAAAAAGCTGTTTCGCCACCCAATCATGCTTCCGCTTATAGAGCGTACATAGAAACTTTACTCAACTACAGCCCCGCTGCCAAAAAATTCCATTTGACAAGCGTTCTTTGGTACGACGATACAGCTAAAAATATGGATGACCTAGGAACAGTAAACAGTGGCCTCGAAGCTCGTAGAAAACTTTTCAACTACAAAAAATCTGTGGATCCAATTGGCCATTTACACGGAGATGTCTTCAATCAAGAAAAATTCTTAATAAATGGCGTCGAAGTGAGAGTTCGCTTGGTAAAATCGAGAGATGCCTTTAGTCTTAAGGTAACTGCGGTAGTAGTTGAAACAGGAAGGTGTAAGTGGAACACTTTTTAATTTACTGTCAAGGTAGAATGCCACAACTGTTAAAACACTTTAAAAAAATTTTTATGTGAAAGCTGAAATCTTATTCTTTAAAATAATATATATTTTACATGTATAAATTGTATTTAAATGTTATAAAAAAATATGAAAAGTAAGAAGCAGCAAACTCTTACGTTTGCACACGTCGATTAAGCTCAGCACGCGCTCATACACATCACTTAGTTTTTATCGAAATTTTTTTTCAATTATTATTTATAGTATACATATTAGTATTTTTAGAAACCTTATCGATCGTAGATTTAATAGGAACACCTTTTTAGTTAAAATTTTATATTGTTTAAAGAGTATTTAATTAAATATAACTGTGCTTATTGATAAATTATTAAAAATTTAACAATAAAGTGATAAAAGCATATTGAATAAAAGCTTTCATCATCCTTTCAACTAGAAAGGTCAACATAACCTGTAAACATAGCATTGATGTTTTTTGATTTTACTTACTTATTCAAGGCATTGGTTTTTTTTAAATAATTTGTGTGTAAGGATGAAGCAAAACAAAAAAAAACAGTCTACGTGAATAAAAATAATAACCGAAGAATGAAAAAAAGAAAAAAAAGGTTGAAAAGGTCAAAAGCATACAATGAAGAGTTGATTCAAAAAGCACTTTCTGATTTAGAAAAAGGAAATTCATTCAGAGATGTTTCAAAAGAATATTCAATTCCAATTGCAACTTTGCACAGAAGGAAAAAATATTTTAATCAATGTAAAAAAGGTCCTTTACCAGTTTTGACTGCTGATGAAGAACAAGAGATAGCCCTGTGGATTATTCATCGAGCTCGGACCGGGTGTCCAGTAAACAAGATTGAATTGTTTGAAAATATTGAGGTCTATCTCCAACACAACAATCGACCAAATCCCTTTAAAAACAATAAACCTGGTTGTGCATGTTTTGATGCTTTTAAAAGGAGGCATCCGGAGATTACCATGAGGACAGTTCAATCTCTTGAAACTTGCAGGGAAAATGCAACTGAAGATGATATTAGAGGTTGGTTTGCTACTGTAAAAGATTATTTGGAAAGTAAGCACCTATTAAATATAGATCCATCCAGAGTTTGGAACTGCGATGAGTCATCTCTACCTCTAAATCCAAAACCTGGAAAAGTGTTGGCTGAAAAAGGAGCAGCTGTTGTTTACCAGAGTGTTGAAGGTTCAGAAAAAGATAATCTACCAGTTCTGTTTAATTGCTCAGCTAGTGGAATTAGAGGCCCACCTTTAGTATTGTATAAATACAAAAATAAAGTGCCAGATGAAATCATTAAAAGCATGCCTTCTGGATGGGGAATCGGCTTATCAGAAGGAGACTATATGCAAAGAGAGAACTTCTTTGAATATATAGCTAACATATGGTACCCTTTCCTTAAAACAAATGGTATAGAATTTCTAGTTATTTTGTACTGTGATGGTCACACATCACACATAAACATTCCTTTGGTAAGTTTTTGCAGAGAGAAACAAATTGAAATTATTCATTACTATCCTCACTCGACCCATATTTGTCGGCCTTTAGACATTGCATACTTTTCTCCTTTGAAGCAAAAAAATTGGCCTGAAACTACAAAAAGTTTTAAAATTAAACATAATAAAAAAGGATTGAGAAAAGAAGAATTTGCACCGTTATTGCTGGAGTCACTCAATTCGTGGAACAATGAAAAACAAGTAGTCACTAGTGGCTTATCCACTTAATTCTGATGCTATTAACTATGACAAAATAAAGAAGAAAAAAATAAAAACTCAGTTAATAATCCCACCATGAATACTCAAATTAATCGAGTTGCTGAACCGGTTGTATCAAAGGAAGGTGCTTTAGAAATAATAGAAAAATACATACCCGAAAATATTCTTCAAAAGTTCAATGATGATTGTGATGATTGGCCCAGTGACGATAATTACAAAGAACTTTTTTATGTGTGGTTAAAAATAAAAAATGAGTCTAATGTCATTGACACTTTGGGTATGTATACTAAATTAAATTCAATAAAAGTAATAGATTAATCTGTTTAAATAACTACATTTTTAAATATATGTTTTATACAGTAATTTCATCATTTTTTCAGTGTTTGTATTGTCCAAAATCATATTGTATTTTTATATTTTTTAATATATTTGGTTTTATATTTTTGTTAAAATTTTAGAAAAAAAAAACTAGTCTTAATCAATTCAAAATTGTAAGCTCCGAGAAATTTCTGACCAAAGTTAAGATTATTTCCCAAAAAGACTGTGATAAAATTTTAGAAAATAATGTTAATAATTCTACTTCTCAGCTTGATGGATCTGAGCCTTTCTTGGAAGCATCTAATCATAAAAATGTAAATACAGATGATTCGATAAATACAGATTGCTCGATCAATGTTAATAAAAAATTAAAAAAAAATGTGTCAGAGTTAGATTCAAATTTAGTATGCAACTCTGCAAAAAATTTTTCATTGTTATTTGACAAACAAGAATGGCAAGACGTACACCAGCCGGACACCATATCGTTCCGAGGTTTGAATTAGGCGCTCGAAATATGACCGTCATCCCAAAATTTTTGCATAAGTGCCAACCTTTGGGACGAGTAAAAAATTATTTTTCATAAAGTAGGGTTAGAGAGTCGATGTCAATGATCAACATTGATTTATTTCAGACTTGTCAAGCTTTTTTATTGAAAAAATTAATGATTGATCGCTGGCTCCACTAATTTTGAATGTGTGCCGTATTTAAAAAATCGAATATAAATTATTTTAAAATTTTTATCCATTTACAAAAACCTTCTCTCAAAATGAAAGTAAAATATTAAAAACAATAATGTAATTATGTATCGATAATTATTCAACAAAAAATGTTTTTATGACTTCTTATTGCTTCTTTTCTATTGATACATTTGAGATTTACTTTAAAAAAAAGGTTTTTGTAAATGGATAAAATTTTAAAAATAATTTATATTAGGTTTTTTAAATACGGCACACATTCAAATCAAGTAGACCGCAGCGATCAATCATTAATTTTTTCAATAAAAAGCTTGACAAGTCTGAAATAAATCAATGTTGATCATTGACATCGACTCTCTAACCCTACTTTATGAAAAATAATTTTTACCCGTCCAAAAGGTTGGCACTTTAGCAAAAACTTTGGGTTGACGGTCAAATTTCGAGCGCCTAATTCAAACCTCGGAACGATATGGTGTCCGGCTGGTGTACCTATTGAAATTATACCTCAAAATATTAATCTTGATGATTACATTGGTTGTGAGTTAATGGATCATTTATCCTGTGACATAGCTAATGAGGAAGCTTTTTCTCAAACAACAGCAAAGGAAGACTCAACTTTATTGCCTATGGCTGGTTAGTTTTGAAAATTTTTATGATTGTGTTTATTTGAATTTTTTTATACAATATAATTTTTGTACATTTTTTCAGTCGATACAAATGAAAATTCAAGCATTGTCAGTTTGTCAATGGATCATTTATCCGCTGGTGACATTGCTTATGAGGAAGCTTTTTCTCAAACAATAGCAAAGGAAAACTCAATTTTATTACCTATGGCTGGTTAGTTTTGAAAATTTTTATGATTATGTTTATTTGAATTTTTTTATATAATTTAATTTTTGTACATTTTTTCAGTCGATACAGATATAAATTCAAATATTCACATTAGAACAGAGGATAGTGTTCTATTAACTACTGTAAATCATTCAGACAAACCTTCAAGTGTAAAAGATATCAACAAAAACTATATTTTTAATAAAGATTTGTTCGATGAACCTTTGGACTTAACAGTCTTGAGAGATATACCTCAAAATTTAAATAGTATGAACAATCCAACCAAAGAAATCTCTTCTCATAATAATTCCAGTAAAAATGGTAGTGATAAAGAAAATTGTAGAGACTCAAGTACAGGTAAGTTGTATATATTAAAAGTGTATGTCTATTTTTGATAAAAATTGAGAAAATATGTAACTAATTTTTTCATTCTTTTCATAGAGACTAGTACTCCTCAGAAAAAAGGAATAAAAGAAATTTTTCCTCAAAAATATTTAGCTCAAAGAAAAAAAAAACAGGGATCTTCCAAAAGAAAATCTAATTTTAGATCCACAATTTGTGCAGATGAATGTTATGAAAAAATGCAAAAAGATCAAGAAGAAAAAGATAGAAAAAACTCTTTGCGAGAGCAAAAAGTTCCTTTGGTAGAACAAAAAGTTAAATTAGAAAATGAGCTAAAAGCAGTCAATTTGGAATTGGATGAAAAAAGTACATAAAAGTAATACAACACTTCTGGAATTTGAGGAACTTGAAAAGAAAAAAAAAAATTTGCAAAAATCCATAAAAGATCTTTGAACACAAATAACAGTTATAAATAAAAAAATCAAACTTGAATCTTTACACGAGTCACAAGATCAGTGATATTTAAATAGAGCAGTTTGATTACATATACTACTGTAAATTAATGCTTATTTTACTGTTTTGTTGATATTACGTTTATACTAATATGTATTGTTTAATGAGAAAATGTATATATTAAAAGGTCATAAATATATCAATTATCTGTAATAGCACTTTTTTATTTCTGAAAAAGTATTTCGTACATTTTCACGACAATTTCCTTTTGTGTATATTATAACTGTTTGTAAATTTTTAAAACTAATTGAAATTTTCAATTCAAAAATCAATGAAATTTATTACAATTACAACCCAAAATATAAATCAACTCATGAATTAAATTTTTCAATCTTTAAAATCTTTCAAAATATTTAATTAATTCAATTTTTTACACAAAAGTTTTTATTTCGATTAACGTGATCACTTTAAACCAAGGTGATCAAACTTAATTTTATTTAAAAAATCTTTAAAAAAAAAAGTACAAATGTTAACAATTTGATTATAATTAGACCTCTCAGAAGTAAATAAATAAATACTTAAGTAAGTAGCTGAAACGCTAAGTTTCGACCAGAAATAACTACATAGCATATGTTCCATTTATACCTACAACCCCAGTGGAACAACACATGCAAGTGAGAATCAGCGTTCCATTTACCCATGCATCGCACAGACCTAAAATTTTCTCGTTTTTTATAAATTTTGAGCTTAAAAAATAAAAACTTATTATTGCTCTCTACTCCTAAGAGACACGAGAATGTAATCCAGTACTATTTTTATGTCAGAAATATATTATTTATTTGTTTTCTAACCTAAAAGCCAGTAACGCCCTGAACAAGCGTTCCATTACTACCGCAGTTTCCTTATGGATCCTGTAGGATGCTACTCTGTTCATATCGAAGAAGCTTCTTTATTAGTGCGCCGTGTAAAAATCAGTCGTAGTGTTTTGTTAGCTCATGCTAGAGCGCTTTCAAAGTCAACTAGTAAGTATCCCCTTACGCGCGTAGAAACAAAATCTATTACGATGCACAGCGGTATTCACGGTGAAACCTTAGATAACGTCATTTTAGGGCAACTTTCAAAAAGAATAATTTTAGGTTTTGTTAATAATAAAGCTTTTAACGGTGATCGTCGCCTTAATCCCTTTAACTTTAAAAATTTGAACATTAATTTTCTATGTCTGTATGTTGACGGTGTACTGGTACCGTCGAGACCCTTGCAGCCTGATTTAAAAAAAAATGGCACGTATATAGATTGTTATCACTCTCTATTTTCGGGTACCGGTGTTCATTTTTTTAACGAAGGTAATAACATACCTCGCGAGTCTTACCCTGATGGCTACTGCCTTTTTGCTTTCGATTTAGCACCTAACTTATCTGCAAACGAGTGTACTCGTTGGAATTTAATTAAACACGGTAGCATTAGAATAGATATAATAATCTTGATTATAAGGATAGGAATTTGACAACAACATAAACTGTTTGGTTGCTCTGTAAACAAAGTTTAAAGGTTTATTATTTACACTATTTACAATTTTTACAATATCATCCTACCTGTAAACAAAAAAACGACAATTAAAGTTTATTATTCACTATTGTCAATTTCTAATTTACACTAATACTATTTCTTTCAATAATTAGTGATAGCACGTGTTTTTATAATTTTTACTATTCTGCTGTCTCTCTCTCTCTTATGGTAAAGCCCTGTCTATCGGTCCAGACGGGATCTACCTTAGCCACGGTCGTAAGAGCGTGGGAAATTTGAATTAGGGAATATATTACCCTTACATCTCCCCTCCAGGGGAAGAAAATTCACGAACGAGAATTTTCTCAGATATATTCTTCCTGCCTTTCTTCATTAGGTGCTGGAATCAGCTTCGTTGTGTGGAAAAAATTAGACTCGGCTTTTTTTCTTCCAATATTTATTTTGTAGATTGAGTCTGACAGTTTTTCTATAATTTTGAAAGGACCTGTTCTCAATTCGTCGAGTTTTTTCCTGTTGAGTTTATTTCCATTTTCCACGAAAACTGCGTTCCCAACTTGGAATTCATGGTATTTTCTGTTTTTATCGAAAATTTTTTTATTATAGTTGTGGGATTTGATGGAGTTTTCTAAGGCTGTTTGTCTATCTTCCAACCATTTTTCTCTCTTTAATTCTTGTTTTAGCTCATCTGGGAGAATCAAAACATCTGAGCCTTCTAACAAATATTTTGGTGCGAATCCGGGAACTGAGTGTTCTGTAGTATTGTATTTCTCTACGCATTCTTGCGCTATCGTCGTCCAAGCTCGTTTGTTTCCTTCTTCGTTTATTTTACACCTTATCTTATTAACTAACGTTTGATTCAACCTCTCATTGAGTCTTTTTGAAAATGGTGAATCCACCGCTGTAAAAACCATTTTTATATTTTTTTCATCCTGAAGTTCTTTAAATTCTTTCGAATTTATTCCTGGATATTGATCCGATAAAACTAAGTCAACTTGGTTGTCTTCTGTGACATTTCCGACTAGTTTCTTGAAATCATTTGCAACCTGCGTTTTTGACGTCAAAATGTATGCATACCTTGTGTAATGGTCAAGATCAGACCCACCTTTTGTTGACCTCTTGTTTTATTTTTTATACATGTCTCACAGTTCTTGCTAATATACTTTATATTTTTTGTTAGATTTTTTGCTGTATAGAATGGAGATATTTTTTTTTGCAATTATTTTACTCCAATGTGGCACCAGCTATCGTGGACATTTTTTATAAATTTTATGCTGAACTCTTCTGACAAAACAATCTTTTCTTTTTTCCGTGTCTTTTTAAAGTATATTTCATTTTTCTCTACTAGCCTATCTTTTCTCTGTTGTACATATTTGTTATTCTGTTGATCATTTTCAATATCTTTTATTTCCAGTAAGTTCACGACTTTCAGTTGCTCATCTTTATTTTCGTGACATTCTAATACCGGATCTCTGCTTAGGCAATCTGCTTCTACTTTATCTTTCCCAGGCGAGTATTTTACTTGAAAATCATATTGTGACAGGTAATAAGTCAAGTCACCCAGTTCTTCGTCTGTTCTAGACTTCAGATTCATGCCTTCAAGGGGTTTATGGTCTGTAAAAACTAAAAATGATTTACCTATGAACCAGTATTGCCAGAATCGTACAGCTTCCTTAATAGCTAAGCACTCGAGGTAGATAGCTTTCTTCCCTTTTTGTGCTTGATTTAGTTTTTTCGAAAAAAACGCAACTGGTTTTATTTCTCCATTTTTTTGTACCTGCTTCAACACTGCTCCAACTCCCAGTAAGCTTGCATCCGTATGGACATGGATCGGTAAGTCCTTATCAAAGATTTCTAGAACTGGCTCCGAAATTAGTATGTTTTTTATTTTATCAAAGGATTCTTGGCATTCTTTAGTCCACAAAAATTTCTGATTCTTCCTCAGTAGGTTGTGTAATGGTTCTAAAATGATTGCCCTTCCTGGTACATATTCTCTATTGAAGTTTATCTTTCCTAGGAATTGCCTAATATGTTTTTTCTTTTCTGGTTTGGGAAATTCTTTTATTGCCACAAGATTATCTTTTCTCGGTTTTATCGTATTATTCTTTATAATATGACCCAGATATTTGGCATAGTCTTTGGCGAAGGAGCACTTCTGAAATTTTAATCTAAAACCTTCCTTCTCTATTGCTTGTAGGAGTGCATTCATATTATAAATTGGTAAAAATCTTTTTTATGTGGCAACAGCTTCTAAACCAGCTGATTCTCTGGCTCATTTCCTTTTACATTTTGAAGCAGGTTAACCAGCTGGTATATATGGCCTGTAAGAAACGTCAAGCTGTTTTTTTTTTTTTTTTTTTTTTTTTTTTTTAGGTAAGAAATTTTTAAATATTTATTTTCCAGAAAGGTGCGTAGACGGAAAAGTATTTTTGTTCATAATATAATATTTTTCAAATAAATCCTATAATCAAATAATATTTTATTTAAAACAATTACATCGTCATATTTTGGATAAAGATCATGGTGTAATCTTAATGATGAAGCTCTAAGAAACATGTAAACGTCTTTGGACAAAAACTTCGTCAGTATCATGTTTAAAGCTTCCGCAACTAACATTTTTTGAGGTTCAGGCTGTTTTATCATAACCATCAATTCATCTGCCTCTCCTTTCATTGCTATTCGTTTCAAAATTTTTGCACCATTGGCATTTTCTTCTAACTTCATTTTTTTTATTGTGACATCAATAGCTTCTTGGGTAGAAAATTCTTCGCTCTGGGTTCTTAGTGAAGAATTCTCAATATTAACCTGAGGCTTACCTCTACCCTTTTCTGAAACTAATATGAAAGGGTGCATTTGTTTATTTAATTTAAAATCTAAACGAATATTTTCATATTTTTTATAAATCTGACAATAGTAAAAGCTACAATTAAGAATATGTTGAAATAGTCTAAAAATTAATAAATTTATTTTTATTATAAAATTTTTTTTAATTCCTCTTTATAATGATGAAGCACGTTCTAATGTCTTCGTTCTATAATTGATTTGATTGGTCGATAACATTACATTCAAAATTTGAATTTAGTTGAAATTAAAATGTTTTGTTTTTAAGAATTTTTTTTTACAATAGTTATTTATATAAATGAAAATCGCGATTGAATTGATGGAAAAAATTTCATCCTAGAATTTCATGATATAATAAAATAAGAATCTTTATTATTGTACACTCAATTTTTTTTAGAAATATAACCACAATAAGATCAAACTGAATTTAGTCGCAAATAACATCAATGATGAATTGGATGATTATATTTGTAGTACATAATTTAAAAAACGCTCAGAAATATATTATTTTATTTTCCTTTTTTTGAGAATAAAAGCTGAAATTATTGTCAGTTACAATGAAGATTAATAATTTGATTAAGAATTAAATAATAAGCGCGCTTGCGCGCAAAGACAGACTAGTTATTATCAAAATCAAATTATTCATGAACAGTAATAAGACCTTACCCGGTTCTGTCACTATTTCATCCATTTCACTAGAAAAATTATTGATTTTTTGTAACCACTCTTTTTCTTTTTCTTTGAAATTGATCCACGTCGGTTTACCAGCAGGGAGTGAGATGATTTTACACTTCATTCGATAATAAAAGCATTTTCTCAAAAACTCTTTAATCTCCTCTTCAGTCGTCTCATTCATTTTTACGTTCATTATATATTTCTCTTTAATATGAGTCAAAACAAGATTGACTCCATCCAGCATATTTTTAATGCTCTCATTATTTATAATTACGTTCAAAATCTCTTTTTTATTTACTTCAAACGATATCATCACTTATGAATAAGGGACGGACACAAACAAAAGACACACAAAACCACGTAAAAAATAAATGATATATTAAAACAAAAAAACACTAAAGAAGAAGTAAATAATTTATCAGGAATGATATTTTGATCAAAATTTTATATCTGACTAGTTGTTCACTTTTCGAAGTCTCAAGCGAGAATGAACAACAAAACAGAAGAGTAGAATGTTTTGTTTATGGATATACAAAAAGTCTAACAACAAATTTTGAAAGGCTTACAATTCGTGGAATTGACGCGCGCGGTTACGTGCCGCGCGCACTGCAACAATAGTAAACAATGCTCTAATGCTCGGTTAAGACTTTTTTCATTTTAGTAGTTTTCAACTTTTTCTTTATATACTAAATTTAGTTTTTTCATATTTGAAAGAATATTAAATAAAGAGTTAGTGAGTGCATTAGTATTAATGGCTCTATCAACTTTTGGAAGCATTGAAGAGTTTTTTACCGATAAAGATAAAAATCAAATTAAAATGATAAATTGTACATTCTATGAAAAAAACTCTCTCTTGTTAAGTTAAGTACCCACTGTATTACTTGATTTTTATATTGAATCAAGTATTTTTGTTTAGGTTTTAAATTTTTCAAACGATTTTACGCAACTGAGAGAGAGAAAAAGCTCGAAAAACTTCATTTTTTTCGTTCTTTTCAAGGTTTTTTCGCGCGCATGCGCACAAAATTCATCGAATTGAAAAAGTTAATCCAGTTTCGGATTCTGGATTGAATGACACACAATCCTGTGCTTTTAAAATTTTTTAAACTTCGATTTTACGCGACTGAGAGAGAAAAAAAGCTCGAAAAACTTCATTTTTTACTGTTTTTTTACTGTTTTTTTACTTTGCCTCTTTCTATTTTGGGTGCATGTGCATACAAACTTAAAAAATAAAACTGATGCCACATTCAGATAACAAAGTACATAATTCTGCATAATTTCAGGTTGCAATATTGTGATTATCCATGTTTGCATGAGTGATATATAAAAAGAGTACCCATTTTTTCGTTTTTTTACATTTTTATACGTCGCAAAGTGAGGTTAATATATACAATCGATCGAAAAGTTCCAGATTTTATGAAAGTAAATTACAAAACGATGATGACAGTATATTTTTCTTTTCATCAAGTATGCACATTTGTCGGAAATGTTTTTTGCCGAAAAAGAGGCGTTTTCAGACGATAGTAAGTCGTCGGCATCAGGAGCCGCCTCAGCGACCTTCGCTTCCGCGGAGTCAGCCTCGTCGCCGTCGTCAGGAAGCTCTCCTCCTTCCCGAGCGGACCCGAGCACCCCCTCCCGCCGCATCCGCGAGCCGCCGCCTCGACCGCGTCACTGGCCACCAATACCGCGCGAGGCTGCTCGCAGCGGTGAATCATCTTTGTTTACGTTCGCCATACTGTTACTATACTACTGGAGTATAAAGTTGATACTATCAAAAATACTCACAAATTGGAGAAAAATACCAGTTGATGTTAAGGTAAACGAAGATCATACAAAAATTCAGAGAGATCAATTTAAAAAGTGCAAAATAGAAGCTGAAGTGTATTATAAAACACACTCAGAGGAAGCCCAAAAAATTGCTATTTTTCAAAATGGTATCCCAACTATTGTGTAAAAAAAAAAAAATAGTAAATAGTGATATAAATAAAGGAAATTGAAGTTTTTCATCATCAACGGAATTAATTTTTTACTATCAAAATGTAAATGGTTTACGCACAAAGTTTAATGAGTTTAGTTTAAATTTACCTTTATTATCACCAAAACCAAGTATTATTCTACTGACTGAAATCAAATTATCTTGTGATTTTAATAGTAAATTGTTGGGTTGAAAAAATTATAACATTTATTGAAGGGATAGGTATTCTTATGCAGATGCTACTGCTGGTGGTGATATTTTAATTGCTGCTGAAAATTCATTTTTCCCAAGAAAAATGTATATACCTTTAATATCTGATGAGTCAGTAGAACAATTATTTGTAGAATTAATATCAGATAATAAAAATTACATTGATCATCTGATAACAAATCATATAAAAACCATAAAAAAGTGATTAAATATCTAAAAAATGAATACCCTGAACATGAATTTATAATTTCTGGTGATTTTAATTTATCAAAAACAATTTGGAAGAATTGTGAATTTTTAAGTGCAACTTATTTTGGTGGTGATTCAGTTATTTTGGAAAATTAGAATACTACTTTGAATTGCTATACAAATCTGGCTTTTTTCAATATTATCCTGAACTGGAGCAGATAGGATATACTCTGGATTTACTATTTTCTTCATTGAAAGATGGTGATATAGAAATTATACAATCAATGGATTATCTGGTAAAAATTGAAAAGCGTAATCATTATCCTTTATTTTTTAAATTAATTAATAATATTGCTGATATTTTGCCTCATAAGCAATGTAAATTTGATTATTATAAAGCTAATTATCCTGAATTAAATCACGAATTTAATCAGATAGATTGGGATACTAATTTTGATATTTTGGATATAGATGGGGCTGTTGATTTATATAATGAAAATGTAAATAAAAATTGTGAAAAATTTGTTCCTCTCTTCGTTGAGATGAATTGTACTTATTACAAATGGTACTCAGATAAACTTATTTGTCTGATTATAAATAAAAAGAAAAGTCATAAAATTTGGTTACAAACTGATATTTTAGATGATAAAATTATTTTTTTTAAATTGAGAGCTCAGTGTATTTGGCAGTCTAGAATTGATCATGATAAATATATGGAAAACGTGGCGATAAAATCTTGTAAAAATATAATTAATTCTGGAATTATATTAATGAATTGAATAAATCAAATGAATTGCCAGGTTGAATGTATTTTAAAGATTGTAAACACAATAATCTGAGAGAAATAAGTTATTTATTTGCGGAAAATTTCAAATTTGTATATTCTTCAGATTGTCATATAAACGATTATAATTCGGTTAGTAATTATCTTGGATTATATAATGATTTTGATATTGATTATTGTGATATATTGTCAGCATTAGAGAGTATTAACTCTAGTCATACCATAACATCGGACAATTTACCAACAATATTTTTGAAGAATTGTGCAAACTCGTTAGTGAAGCCACTGCTTATTCTTTTAAGGAAGTCATTGAGAAGTGGTATTTTTCCTGATGGATGGAAATAATCATTTGTGACTCCTGTGTTCAAAAATGGCGATAAAAGGGATGTTGCAAATTATAGGCCTATTTCTGTTCTGGGTTCTGTTGCTAAATTGTTCGATTATGTGGTTACAAATAAATTGTCATCTTTACTTTTACATAAGATAGTTAAGGAGCAGCATGCATTTATGAAGGATCGATCTACGCTGACTAATTTAATAATATATAATGTGTAACGTGCACAAAAGCCGTACAACTTTCATGGGCATTGATAATATTAATTGTAGCTGTAAAGTACAGCATTATTGTAAACCAGCGAGCAGCAGCTCGAGCAACAAGCGTAATAGAGACAGTAAGAGAGACGGAAAGAGTACCATGTGTGCCGCCGGCCGGTCAGCGACACGTAAGGTGGTCTTAGTCGAGTGGCAGTTAAGCGGCCACGTAGATCTTACGAGTGGCCCTGCGTTGGTCTTAATTTTATTAATCGGAAAACTAAGCTGCTACCGGCTTCTGTCGTAAGAAGGAAAGTCTCACGTTTTGTAAATTCGTTAATTGTGAATGTTAATTGTGCTAGCGCGCGCTTATTACTCTTGGAGCCGCAGTTGCAGTGTGTGAGTATCTCTCCCTCTCGTTTACTGGGCCTTGTCCCTGCTGGCTCGTACGGTGCGCGTGGTTTATATAAGAAGGAAGAAAGTGTGTAAGTTACAAATGTAAGTCTGTTCGTTCTAATTAAATTCCCAAGGATCCTCCAAGTTCGAACCTTTTATTTGGCAAAGCCTGTCTTGCTTTGGACGTAAGGCATACCCTTACAACTGGCATCTCTTGTAGTCTTGGAGAATTTTAGAGGATTTGAGCTTTCTGTGTGCCAAGTGATTTATTGTGTATGGAAAAAAAGCACGTAACATTAAATGTGTATGAGAGCAAATTCCTTGAAACTGCGTGCTAAGGTCGAAGATGGCACGTAGGCAGTGTGCAAAACGCGGGTTTGTTATTGTTTTGGGTCGGCACGATTTTTCGAAACTTGCTGGCGGTGAGTGTGACCTTCGAGGTGTGAGTGAGACAAAAAATTGGGAATTTTTAAATTTTAGTTCCTTAGCTGAACTTGTGGGAAAGAGGACGCGAACGACGCTACCTCAATTTTTCCTCTCTCTCTAACTCAGACAGAAGAACGAAGTACGGTGTATTGCACGGAACAAGTGTATCGCGCAAGAAAACTACTGCGATTTTTTTTCGGGTTGTTTTGTTCCGATTGAATTATTGGCACTCGTTTCAGATAAAATAGACTGGTCTTGGGTTTACTCGATTTGATGACAGTCATTAATCACAGTTGGTTTCTTGGATTAAACGAGTGTGATTGTAAGAGTGTGGTGACTAGGCGCTGCAGGAGCGGCGACATAAACAGCTGCAGCACAAGTAGCGGAGAGGGGCGACGACGTGCAAATGCACGATTAACGTGCAGGACTTTCCTCTGCTTCTCCTTCCCCAACCGCATGTTAGACGCGCGTCGAGGAGCTTACGTCACGGAGTAAACAGTTCACTGGGTAGTAGTAAAGCGAGTGCGACTCGTAAAATTTTGCGTTTTCTTTTTTTCTCCTTTTTTCTCCACTTTAGGTTTTGCAGAGTCAACGAGGTGCTGCAACCGGACAACGTAGTTAGGGTGGAAGATTGAATTGAAGAGTAGCGTAGGGAAATATCACGGTCAGCAGCCGACGGTTGTTGCTTATAATGGGAGTGCTGCTAAATATTGCTATCCTGTGGAAAGAATATTTAAGAGACAGTATTGGCCGGGCTGACTGATGGTGATTTTTCGAGCTCACTGATGGAGCTGCTTCGTCTCGCTGTCTTGCGACTTTATTAATTACTTACTGCCCAAGTGAAGTGTTTAGGGAATCACGCGACGTGGTAATTGTTCGTTGTATGTAAGTGTGCTTGTGTTGTGAGGAAGGATTGCGACTTATTTAGGCAGTCAGCTACTGGAGTCAGGATGGAGCAGCCGGAGTGGCTCAACTTTAGAATTAACGGCAACTATTACACCGTATCGGCCAACATGCTGGAGGTCGTATTCCAATCATTGGGGATAACCCCGAACAACTCAATGACACGAGCGGAAGGAAATTTGATCAAAAATGACTTGGAAATGTACATAACAGCGGGTGTGCCTTTCGTGCCAGATTGTCAGAGATCTTTCGTGACTGATATGTTCTCCCGAAGTCAGCATCGTAGTAAGGATTCTGGGGGAGAGGGGCGCGAGTCCTCGGAACCCTGCGTATACCCTGGCATGAATGGGTAGGCACCAGGCAGAGTGGAATTGCAATATTTGTCACACCCATTGCCATCTTCAAATTTGACCATGCAGCCAGCGGGTATAGCAAACATAGGCCGTATCGTGCGTGGCTGGAAGACAAGATTCTCGGGCACTCCTGCGGAAAACATCGAAGAATTTCCACAGCGAGTAGAGAAATGTCACCAGCTAGACCGACTACACGATGACGATCTCCTGTTGGCCTTGAGCGAACTGATGTCAGGGGTGGCCCTACATTGGGTCTGACAACACCGTAATGGCTGGAGGAATTATGACCATTTTATGCAAGCTGCGAACCGACATTTCGGGCTTGACACCGGAATACAAGTGAGGCTAAGGCAAGAAGCACAGCGGTGCAGCCAAGGGGAAGGCGAGTCCGTTATACATTATGTAACAAGTCTGCGGGCGATTCTAGACCGGTTAACCCCACCGATGGGCGCTGCTGCAGCACTGGACCTGATCTATAGAAAAAAAATCTGCATCCTGAAATTGGAAGATTCCTTCGTCGCGGCACCATGCATAATATCGACTCGTTAATTGATCAGGCACAAGTCGTGGAGGGCACGATAGCAACAAGCAGCTGTTATCAGCCACCTTTACTGCTGGAAGAGTCGTTGATGCCCCACGTGGTATACGATGTCAGGAAGAAGACGTAGGCAACTACAACCTTGGTTGCAGCTGTGCAGGAAGTTAACACGGCGAAGATCGACATCAAAAAACTGGTGGCACAGGCGATGAGCGAGTGCTGAAAAGAAAATAGAGAGATTCGTATCAAGAGGAAGTCGGACAAGAAGTCGGCTGATTCCTCGGAAAAGCCAAAGTCCCCACCGTATGAAAGCCTGATAGAAAATCCGTCATCCCCTAACCCACAGCGAAGAAAGGGAGGAACGGAAGAACCGGACGAGCCCAACGATGAAGATTCGGATTCTGGCCTGGTTAAGAAAGAAAGGCTGATATGTTGGGATTGTCAAACCCCGCATTACACACGTAAGACGTGTCCTCAGTGCAATCCAGAAAACCCCGACGGGGGCAGGAAAAAGTTTTCCGTCCCAGTCCAAGATCGAGGAAAAAACCTCAGCTGTGGTGGATGCGAAAACCGCAGAAGTCGAAGACTTCATCCGGTTGTTGGATGCTGTGCTTCACGTTCGACTGTCGTTTGGCTGTGATTTTTTTTTCCGCGAGCGTTTTGAGAAAAATTTTTTTTTTGGAGTCAGAGTGGTTGTTCAAATTTTTTTTTCTGCTCGAGTGAGCGTGTAGAGTCAATAAGTGATACTTTATTGAATGTATGTATGCGTGTTGACCAATCTGCCGTAAAACGAGTGAGCAAGCAAAATTTTGCTTTATTTTCTATTTTCTGTTGTTGATAAGAATTTCCATTTTTTTTATTATCTTCCAGTAAAAACTTGGCCCAGTGAAGGAATTGGTCGAGCTGGCACACATTGGTTACCAGCGTCTGGGGGAAGGAGGTTGTAACAGGCAGGAAAGCCGTACAATTCCTCTGGGCATGGATAATATTAATTGTAGCTTTAAACTACAGGATTATTGTAAACCAGCGAGCAGCAGCTCGGGCAACAAGCGTAATAGAGAGAGTAAGAGAGATGAAGAGAGAACTATGTGTGCCGCCGGCCGGTCAGCGACACACGAGGTGGGCCTTAGTCGAGTGGCAGCCAAGCGGACGCATGGATCTTACGAGTGACTCTACGTTGGTCTTAATTTTATTAATGGGAAAGCTTAGCTGCTACCGCCTCCTGCCGTAACGACGAAAGCCTCTCGTTTTGTAAATTCGTTAATAGTGAATGATAATTGTGCTAGCGGGCGCTTATTACTCTTGGAGCCGCAGTTGCAGTGTGTGAGTATGTCTCCCTCTTGTTGACTGGGCTTTGCCCCTGCTGGCTCCTTAGCTGCGCGTGGTTTACATAAGAAGGAATTATGTGTGTACGTTACAAATGCAACTCTGTTTGTTCTAATTAAATTCCCAAAGGTCCTCTTAGTTCGAACCTTTTATTTGGCAAAGCCTGTCTGGCTTTGGACGTAAGGCATACCCTTACAAATGATTATATAATTAAGGCATTATTTAAAAATGCTCAGGTTGATTCTTTATATTTAGATAATTCTAAGGCTTTTGATAGAGTGAATATTAAATTGCTACTGCATAAATTAATTTCTCATGGCATTGGAGGTAAACTAATTAAATGGTTTGCCTCCCACTTAACAAAGAGAAATCAAAGAATTAAAGTTATAGGTCATCTATCTGGTTGTTATAATGTATCATCTGGGGTTCCTCAGGGATCCCATTTGGGCCCTTTTCTTTTTATTTTGTTCATAAATGACTTGGCCACTGAGCTAGATTATGTTAAGGTACTGATATTTGCTAATGATATAAGGTAACTGCGCTAGTAGTCGGAACAGGCTGGTATAAATGGAACAAAATTGATATTACTGCCACAATTAGCCTCTAAAATATTTGAGCCACGAAAAAAAAATTTTTATTAAAAAGCTTATATTTTGAACTTTAAAATGAGATATATTTTACCTATTAATATTCAAAAATAAATAAATAAAAAATACGAATATAAATGAGTTGCAAAATTTCAAGTCTGTATTCGACAATCTGGATCAGTACGCGGTCACAAACGCACTTTCGTTTTATTGATAAATCAATAAATACTACATCAAATACTGTGCATATTTGTTTTTTTGAACGCTTATTGATCGTAGATTTGATTTTAATAATATTTTTAACTAAACTACGGTTTTTTTTTTTTTTAATCGTCTGCGTTCCGCAAAACATGCAAAAGGTTTCACGTGCATGGGAAAATGGAACGATTCAGTTCAGTGTTCCACAGTGGCAAACACGTGCTCCATTAGACTGAACAATTTAAAACTTTTTTTTTAATCCATTTTATTTCTTTTCACTTAATCAAGTCATTATAATTTGATCCATAAGTAAAAATAATCTTCATAAAATATAAATAAAAATTAAGTAAAAGTCGTTTGTTGTCTCGTTCAAGTCGTTAAACATAACCTATAAGTGCTACTTTCACAGAGCTATCTAAGTCAGTTATTTAATTTATAAAATGAAGGGAAAGAAAAAAAAAACTGTTTATGTAAATAAAAATGATAAAAACAAGAGAAAAAGAAAATTAAGACAGTACCAAAACTATTCAGAAGATTTGATTCAAAAAGCTCTCAAAGATTTAGAAAAAGGTGACTCTTACAGAAGTGTATCAAAGCAATACTCAATTCCTATTGCTACTTTGTACAGAAGAAAATTTTCTCCTCATCTTATAAAAAAAGGACCAGCTCCTGTTTTAACAGCAGATGAAGAAAAAGAAATTGCACAGTGGATTATTCACAGAGCAAGAATTGGTTGCCCAGCTACTAAAAATGAACTTTATGAAAGTGTTCAGGATTATTTGCAATATAATAATCGTCTAAATCCATTTAAAAACAATAGGCCTGGTCGAGCTTGGTTTCAAGGGTTTAGACGCAGACATTCTGAAATTACAATCAGGACAGCTCAGTCTCTTGAGTCTTGTCGAGGATGCCACTGAAGAGGACCTTAGAGAGTGGTTTGCCACAGTCAGAGAATACCTGGATAAGAAAAATTTATTAAATATTGATTCATCGAGAGTTTGGAATTGTGATGAATCATCTTTACCATTAAATCCAAAGCCAAATAAAGTGTTAGCTGAAAAAGGAGCAGCTGTTATTTATCAGACTGTTGAAGGATCTGATAAAGATAATTTATCTGTTTTATTCAACTACTCAGCCAATGGTACTCGTGGTCCTCCTTTAGTATTATTTAAATATAAAAACAAAGTGCCTGATGAAATTATTAAGAATATGCCCCCTGATTGGGGAATTGGTTCATCTGAAGGTGGATACATGCAGCGAGAAAACTTTTATGAGTATGTTACAAATGTATGGTTTCCTTACCTGAAAAAAATTAATATTACATTTCCAGTAATATTGTTTTGTGATGGACATACATCACATATAAGTATTCCTCTAGTGACTTTTTGTAGAGAAAATCAAATAGAAATAATTCTGTATTACCCTCACTCGACTCACATTTGTCAGCCTCTGGATATTGCCTATTTTAGTCCATTAAAACAAAAAGTTTGGCCTGAATTTATGAGAAGTTGGAAGCTCAAAAATAATAGAAAGGGCTTGAAAAAAGAAGAGTTTTCATCAGTATTATTTCAAGCTCTGCAATCATGGGAAAATGAAAGTCAAGTTGTAATTAGTGGATTTAAGTATAGCGGTACTTATCCCTTGGATCCAGATATTGTTAAATATGATAAACTGAAAAAAAAAAAAATATCAAAAAATCCAGCCAATCACCAACCTGTACAAATGTTCATTCTGAAAATAATGACTTGACTCAAGCATGCACCGTAAACTCATTACAGCTTTTAGAAAAGTATATTCCAGAAAATATTCTTAGACAGTTTCAAGTCTCAGATGAATGGATAAACAATGATGGTTACACCGAACTTTTTAACATATGGCTTAAAATGAAAAATGATAGCGTTGCTGCTAGAGTAATAGGTATGTAATGTAAAAAGAAAAAAAAAAAAAAGAAGATTTATATGGGTAAAAGAAATGGGTAAAATGAAGAATAAAATATACTTATTTTTAATCATATTTTTATCATTATTTACAGTATGTGTCTGTGTTTGTCCGACACCATTAGGTGTTTTTATATTTTTTAACATTTTATGCTTTTTTAAAATGTAGATAAAGCTGAGATTGGTAGATCTAAAAGTATTAACACAGAAAATTTGTCTCCAAAAAAGAATAAGGATTATTTACAAAGTGACATTATTGAATGTAGCTCTGAATTTGATGCAAATAAAACTTTATTGAATAATAGTTTCAATGTAGTTGATGAAAATAAAATTCATTATGTCAACGCAAACATATTAGAAAATATACCAATTATAATTGAAAACAATGATAAGAGTACGGATCAGATATATTCAGCCGGTAGTTGTGATAATTGGCAGGAAATTTCAGTTGACGTAGTTTCTGAAGGCTAACAACTAGATAAATATATCAATGGTAAATTAATGGATAATTTATTCGCTTGTGATATCAATAAACAAAAATCAATAAGTGATTTGAGTGTTAATTCATCAATATCAGGTTATTCTTAAATTTATATTACAGTTATAACTTATTATGAGTTTTTTTTAAATAAAATTTTATTTACATTTTTTTAAAAAATCATAAAAAAAATGTTTCATTTAAAACTAATTTTGAGTCAAGTAGATTACTAGATAATGATATATCTGTATGCATTGAAGTTGACGATTCTCAAGATTTAAGTATGGACTCCCTTTTGAGTCAAGATCCATTTAATGATCCTCAGCCATTAGATTTATCTTTACTAAAAAACATCACTCAAAATGTAAATAATGTTAACTCAGACACAACAAATAGTTTAGAAAAAGAAGTAACCTCAATTGGTTTTTCCAGCAAAGATCTGTGTAATAAAGAAAATCATAATGAATTAACGATTGGTAAGATTCAAGGTTTAATCCATTTATGTTATTGTAAAATTCATGTTATTATAAATTATACCTTTAATTTTTTTTTATATATAGAAGTTGATACTCCTCCAGAGGTACGAATCAAAAACTTTTTTACATTCCCTGAAAAACATTTGGCTAAGAAAAAGCAAAAAGCTTTAGCTGAAAAAGGAAAAAAATATTCTTCATCTACAATTTGTTCAGATCAATACCATAAAAAAATGGAAGAAGACCAAAAAGAAGTTGACCGGAAAAATTCTCTACTGGAAAAAAAGCACCACTCATTGCTGAAAAATTAAAACTACAAAGTGAGTTCAAACGAATTACAACTGAAATTAAGGAAAAAAAAAAAGAAAAAGGAAACACAACACTAATGGAATTAGATTTACTGCAACAACAAAAAAATGCTCTCTCTAAATCTATAAAAGAGCTTCAAGCCCAAATAAGATGTATTAATCAAGAAATAAAAATAAATCCACTGAATTAATAATTTTAAATTTTTCAAAGTATAAATAAATAATTATTGTATTACATCTGTGTTTCAATTAAAAACTATAATAATGTAGTATATATATATATACATATACATTAAAATTAATGTGCATAAATATTTACATTATATTTAAGTTGCTTATGTAATTAATAAATTGTTCTATTAATAAAAAATAAATATAATGTTATCTGAAAATTTTTAAAATTTATTATTTATAATTTTTTTTAGTGTTTGTTTTTAAATCAATTAAAATTGTTACGGAGTGGACCACTATTTGCTCGTAAATATTTCGGCTCATTCGCTCAACTTTAAATTGATAGACTACATGGCTCCATCTATGAGTCTAGGCGGGGACTTTAGTCCCAATTCTTACTCCCGCGCGCCGTAGTGCTGGGTAGTACCGCTGTCGCCGTTGCTGCCGCCACAGGCTTCGCGTGCTGGCTTCTGGTTTTGGTGCTCAAGTGTGTGTGTGTGCAGCAGAGAGTTCTCCCGGCTTCTTCACGGTTCTTCTCAATGGCTCTTCTCATCGCCCTTTTAACCAGGTAGTCTCGGAACCTGCCTTTTCACCGTGCACCAGCTCATCTGGACGATCATAGACAGTAATTCTGTGATCATTAACAACCTCGGAGCCGGGCCATTACCACGTGTACCAGCTACTCTTCACCGGTGGTCCACGGAGAATTTGTCTGGTTCAAGGACAATCCTCACTCATCGAATATCTCCAGGTATTCAGGTGCAAGGAACAGTCATTTCCTTGCCCCTTCTCACTTTTTATTTTCTCTAGCACAGAATTTACGACTCTGTGCTGATTTCGTCTATCTCAATGTGCACAAGCACGTAGCCATTTCGGCCATTTTCTCTCTCTCTCTCTCTCTATCGGGCTATCTCTCTCTATTTTCAAGGCCACTCTCTGCTGCTACTCGACCAACGCTCACACCTTTTAATGTAAATAAGAAAACTCTCATAATTTAAGTTCAAATCAATATCGGTGTTTACATTTACTTATGACTTGACTGTTACGCTCGGGCCTCTCTCTCTCTCTCTTCAAGACAACGCTCGTGAATAGACGGTTTCACTCGCCATTTTGTGAAACTTCTCGGGTTTCTCTTGGTTCTTTCTCGTGACTCTTTCTCATCATCCTCAACGTAGTCATCTCATCAGTACAGTCAACTCGACGAATCATCTACTTAGTGTTGGCTCAACTCGGAAGACATTTGATCTTCAATTAACTCAAACGGCTTGGCTCAATTCAATTCTTGGGTTACTTGCTCAGCAAGGAGAGCTTTCACGGCGTGGCATCTTTAGGTATTTCGCTCAGAACCGGTAACAATAATTTACCGGTGTTTTTACATTGCCCTTCTCACAGCCAGCAAATCAATAAAATTACTGTGCATTCTCTTGCTCTCTCTCTCTTTTCTTTGTACTGGCTTACACGCAGCCATTTTCTTTTCTACTCTTTTCAAGGCCATTCTCTGTTGCTTTGTTTACCTCAACTGTACTCAAGCAAAACTCGTATTTAGGGTTTGAATTAATATAATCAAATTCGCCAAGAGTTTTGACTAGGCGGTTTCTCAAATTAATTAATTTTCTTTACACGGAAATTAATGCTGGCAATTCTCAATTCAACATATTCTCATATCTCAGTTTCTCTCTTTAATCAATTATTATTCTCCTCTCAACGCTCAACTGGTCTACTCTCAAAAGGATCTACTCATCTTTAACAATCACCCAAGGACTCTGCTCAACAACAAAGAGGTTTTATCATAACTGCAAGCTCATTCATCAAGGTGTACATCAACTCAACTGAGTTGATTGCAACTCTTTATCATTGTAAATATTCAAGTAAGGTGTACACTATTGTTTAACTCAACCCGGAAGATCTGTAAATCTTGTAAATAAATAATCAAAATTGTATATAATGGTAAATAATGGTCTACTCAATTTATTTGACAACCCTCCCCTACTAGCTTTTAATCCGGCAAATAAATAAAAATTAATATTACGGCAAATCCGTAACAAAAATTTTGACTTACAAATTCAATATTTCTTACAATAACACTTTTTATAATCATTTTTAAATATTTCGGTTTATTTAATTTAAATAATGATTAGAATTTCCTGAAAAAATTAAGTATTTTTATTATAAGCCAGTAATTAAAAATTTTCAATTCTTTTATTTTGACACAGAGAAGGATAAAATTTAAAAAATAAATAAATACACATGAGTAGTTTAATTTTATAAAAATTTTGACCGTTCAATAAGTACTTATAATTCTAAAATTCGAACAGAAATTATAAAAATCATGTGTTCCATTTATACCTACAACCCCAGTGGAACGACACATGCAAGTCAGAATGGGCGTTCCATTTACCCATGCATGGCAGTGACTTTAAATTTCATAGTTTTTTAAAAGTTTAGACTTTGAATAATAATAACTAATCACTGCTACTTATTCCTAAGAGATACGAGAACATGATGAAGTGATTTGTTTGGGTGAAAAATGTCTAATTTTTTTTTTCCAACCTAGAAGTTAGGGGAGCTCTGAAAAGGCGTTCCACTACTACCGCAGTTACCTTAAAACTATTCTTCAAGATTTTAAATGTAACAGATTGTACAAGATTACAGAGAGATTTGGACAAAATTGTTAGTTGGTCTTTGAGGAATAAACTTGATTGAATATTTCTAAATGTAAGATTATTTCATTCTGGAGTCTGAGATCTAGGATTGAATTTGATTATAAAATTAACGAGTGGGACGTAGAGAGAGAGTGCATTGTATTAAAGATCTGGGTGTTATTTTTGATGATAAACTTGACTTTAGCATGCAAATTGATGATGTTATTAAAAGATCTAAAAGAGCTTGTCGTTGGGATTTATTATTAAATCATCGAGTAGTTTCAAAAAATCTGAAACGTTTTTTTATTTATATAAATCATTAGTGCTTCCTAAGTTGTTATACTGTTCACCTATATAGACACCAAATTATAACGTTGATATTAATAAACTTGAAAAGGTGAATTAAAAGTTTTTGAGGTAATTGGCTTTTAAGGATGGAAATCCAATAAATAAAATATCACACCATTATGGAAGCATAGCTAGGAAGTATTCAGTTGCATCTATAAAATCATTGCATGAAATAAATGATCATGTTTTTACTTTCAAAGCTGTTAGAAACTTGTACTCTACTCTGGCTGATATGATAGATTCATTTCCGATTAGAAATATTCGATTCAATATAAGAAATCGTAAGGAATTGGTTGAATCAAATTGTAAAACAAATTTATTATATTATTCTGTTACAAACAGATTGAAGAGATTTTGGAATAGTTTATCCGTTAATACAAGAAATTTTAATTATGTTAGTTTATTTAAGAAAGATATTAAATCTAAATTTTTGAAATTTGAATAAGAAAGTTGTTATTGATGAAATGTATATAATTAAATTATGTATTAAAGGACATTAATGTCCGTTGAAGATGAAAATAAATAAATACATAAATAAAATTTTTTAAAGTACATTGAAAGAAATTTAGCAGTATTAAAATTTTATGTTCTACTTTTTAATACGTTTTTTTTATGATTTCTCAAATCTTTTAAAAAAAAGCGTGTTTTTTAAAAACTTTTTTTTTATTTATTTTTTATTTTCTACTTTTTAGTCTTAGCTTAATTTATGTAATTTATATGAATTAACAGAAAAATGAAAAGAGTATTTTTAGCATAAAATTTTAAATCTAATTATTGTTTAAAATTTGGTTATTATTGAAATTTACATCATTCGTTTTACAATTATAATACTTGAAATATTTTTTTTATTCAAATATATTAAAAACTACAGAATTAGAACCCCTGCAGAACTCTGAAGTAATCCCCCAGATTTTGGCCCAAAACTCTCGAAGATGACATCCAGGTTTCCCAGGTACACCCGTTATCAGTGCCCTTGGTGTATAGGTCAAAACTTCTTTCTCATATACTCTAAAACATCCCCAAACTCTATCCAGAGTCTTACCCCAAACATTTGCCCTGAACTCTCGGAGATGACCCCCAGGTGCACGGGGTACCCCCATAATCGGCCTGCTCGCAGTCCAGGTCCAAAGTTCCTCCTCGTACACTCTAAGACAACCCCGAAAGTCACTATCGAAAAATTCGATCCGAATTCTCAAAGATGACCCGCAGGTACCCCCGTCATCGGCGACCTGGAGGTCCAGGTCAATAAATGACTTCGGATTCATGTATTGTCATCCAAACCTAGACTCTCAGCAAAATTTCAGACCTCTAGGTCTTATAGGCTCAAAGTTATAGAGCTTGGCAGTTTTGAACGTACGACGACGACGACGACGACGAATCATAGTAAGTTAAAGAAAAGCATGTAAAAAAAACGGAAAAAAACTACAATCCCATCTTTGTGGTGTGGTGTATAGGCCCCCACACGCACCGTTTGTCGATGGCACTGACTTTGTAAGAGACCTTCGCGTGAACATGCAGGATTACAGCACCAAGGTTATTCGTGGTGACTTTAACGCGGACCAGCTGTCGTCATCCGGTGATGCCAACTTTGTGCGCACTCTTATCGTGGAGCATTTACTCTACTCAGTATCGTATGGGCCTACACACCACTCTGCACACTCTGACACCTGGCTTGATCTCTGTCTTGTGGATGCCCTTGACATGGTATCGAGTTGCTGGAAGACTGACGTTCCCTTCATAGCCAGCCATGATCTATTAATTGTCACACTTGACATTTTTGTACCTGACCTTACTATATCTGATTTTTTCTATAGAGACTACAATGTCAATGGACGTGATAGCGCTTAATGACTACCTTCAGCGAGGCGACTGGATGGCAACCAGGGATGGCTCAGCTTCACTTGACGACATCCTGAAGTGCTTGTATGATAACCTTCATGCTGCCCTTGATGTTTTTGAACCACTCCATAGAGTCAAATACAAGAAAGAACGCCATCCCTGGTACACTTGACATTTTTGTACCTGACCTTACTATACCTGATTTTTTCTATAGAGACTACAATGTCAATGGATGTGATAGCGCTTAATGACTACCTTTAGCGATGCGACTGGATGGCAACCAGGGATGGCTCAGCTTCACTTGACGACATCTTGAAGTGCTTGTATGATAACCTTCATGCTGCCCTTGATGTTTTTGAACCACTCCATAGAGTCAAATACAAGAAAAGACGCCATCCCTGGTACACTCACTACCACAGGTCCCTCATAAACCAACTCTACAGACGTTACAAACGCTCAAAACTGGAGACAGAACTCTACGAGTACAGACTTATTCGTGACTTTGCACACAAACAGATTGAGACAGCTATACTCGATTTTTACTGGCATCGGCTCCAAAACTTGACTGACGCTTGGCAGATTTGGAAAGAGCTCAAGCACTTGGGAATTTCCTCTAAATCTGATACAAATCTTGCTGGTTTCACTGTGGAGGAACTCAATGCCCACTTTGCCTCTGTGTCATTTGATGGTGCTATGAGTACTTGGATAATCTAAGCAGCAGAGGTGGCATGAGCCTTTTTGAATTCATTGAGGTCACACTCAGTACCATTATGACCACTGTAAGCCAGTCAACCTCGCAGGCTGTGGTCGTTGATCAACTTCCGCAGAACTTCATTCATTCTGCTCTTCTCTCTATAGGCCCTTTTATCCAGCACATCTTTAACAAATCTTTGACAACTTCAACCTTTCCTGACTAGAGGAAGCAATCCATTGTGTTTGCTCTCAATAAAGTTGCTTCTCATGAGTGCTTAGGTGACTTTTGCCCTACCTTTTTGCTTAATTTTTTGTCCAAGATATTGTAGAAATTGGTTTTTAATAAGATGTCTGTGTTTGTTGAATCTGAGGGACTTATATACAAATTTTAGTCGGGTTTCAGAGCCGATCATAACACCCAAACTGCCCAACTCAAACTTACTGACGACGTACGCCGGAAATGGATAGGAAACAAATCACTGCACGGTCTTCGATTCGGTAGATCACCTTATTCTACTGACCAAACTCCAATTTCTTGGTTTCTCATCTGGGGCACTCAGATGGGTTGCTTCGTATTTATCAAGTCGTTCGCAAGCAGTGAGGGCAGAGGAAGGTTCTTTGACTTCATTTCGCCGTTCGAATAAAGGCGTGCCACAAGGCTTGGTGTTGGGACCTGTGCTTTTCGCGTTTTATATAAGAGACATTGCACAGGGACTTGACTCTGGCGTATGTCATATTTTTTTTGCGGACGATCCGCAAATATATTTGCAGGGCCGAATCGAGGACCTTGCTTAACTGCTTGACTGGCTTATCCGAAATGCAAATGGAACAAATATCGGACTGGGCTGCTAGGAATTATCTGTCGCTCAATGTTGGGAAGACCAAGGCTATGATCTTAGGATCAGGCTACTATGTGGTCAGAGTTGTGAGATTGGCGTGGACTCACTGACACTGCATGATTCTAGCATTCCATTCAGATTGTCTGTGCATAGCTTGGGGGTCGTTCTCGATCGACGACTGAATTGGAAGAATCATGTCTCAATTTGCACATCACTCACAGATTTGCAAGAGAGCTTATGCTCTCATGTACAGGCTTAACTGTTTCAGGCGGAGTACCATCCTGAAGCTAAGAAAGCACCTTATCCAGACGTTACTTTTCCTTCCGGTGGACTACTGCTCCCTGGTGTACTGCAATGTTTCTGCTGAGCAAAATCTGATGATGCAGCGACTTCTTAATAGTGGGATTCGTTATATTTATGGTATTCGGAAATATGAACATGTCACCCTATATATACGGAAACTTGGATGGCTTCGTGCAGAGGGTCGACGTGGCTACTTTGCAAGATCTTAAGGACTGATAGTCCGAATTATTTGGCTAACTTTTTTATACTCGATCAAACCCTACTCGGGATGTCAACCTGGTCACCCTTATTGTACCTTGCTGTCATACGGACTTCTTGAGAAACTCTTTTCATATTTCATCGACCATCTTATGGAACTCCCTCCCATCTCACATCCAGAACTGTTCATCTCTTCACACCTTCAAGTCACGCGTCAAAAATCATCTCTTTTTGCTAGAAGGGGAGCAAGGAATCTCATGACACTGCCTGATTGACTAACGGAGTAAAAAGACATTTCGTAGCAATGGCCTGATGAAATCGATGTACAGTGTGACTGTGCTTAGTCAAGTGATACTCTATTCCTCAATCTGTATACTATGATTGAACTTTATTAGTTGATTTTTATTGTGTATTTATGCTAGTCATTGTATCGAGTCATGCTTCCTGTGAAAACTTATGCCCTCGCACAAGCCACAGAGAATATTCTGTTATACTACTCTATGTATTCACGTGTTACTTACTTGATTAATCTTTATAAGAATTTTATTTTTATTTTGTTATCCTCACTTAACTACTGTTATTTACTGTTAAAATAATTTATACCTTTCCTTTGTGTTTGGGGAAACGCGGAGGATGCGCTTTAGGTTGAGGATATTTAACGCGATCACAAGGGAGCGGGAAAGGTGAAAAGCGAGGGTATTTGGAAGCATAACACTTATAGTTTTTACGCTGCACTCAAACTATTTATTGAACAATTATTATTTGACTATGTACAAGTGAGGAGAGAGAGCTCGCCTTTTTTGCCGGGAGTCTCTCAACCTCAGTTAAACTAGGTAGAATCGTCGTAGATAATCGGTCGATCTACGATGACGGCGCTGAGTCCCATGATGCGTGGTGATGACATCACGGTCGTAGCAAGACTGGTGAGGGCGGAAACTGGTCACTCTGGGCAGCTCTGGCGTGGGTCGCTCGCATGACCAATCACGTGGCAATAAAAGGCGGTAAATCTCAAACATTCCGCCCGCCTTAATCGACTGTAGTCGATTAATAATATCTGTGAACATAATAAAAATAAAAATAATATTAAGTAATATATAAAAATAATTGTAGGTTAAGTCTAGGGTGGTTAGCAAGCGTACGATCAAAAATAGAGGCTTACTGGGCAATTTTGGTAAGAGCTTGATGCTCTGTCCAAGGAAAATTCTCGGCTTGCTCTCGGAGAGGTTCGCTGGACCCTGGACTTGAGGTGTCTCAGGTGATTTCATCTTGGAGGGGGCGCCGAAGCCTGAATTGGAACTAATTCAGGTGGCTGATTTTCAAAAGAAGTGACCGGCGCCCGGGCTTTGGCTGCCGCAGGTGCCTGAGTTTTGAAAAGTGAGGCCGGAGCCTAAGCTTGGATTAGATCAGGTGGCTGGACTTCGAAATGAGTAGCCGAGGCCTGGACTTGAGGTGTCACAGGTGGCTGAACCTTGAAATGAGTAGCCGAGGCCTGGACTTGAGGTGTCGCAAGTGGCTGAGCCTTGAAATGAGTAGCCAAGCCCTGGACTTGAGGTGTCACAGGTAGCTGAATTTTAAAATAATTAGCCAGGTCCTAAAACTCAAGCGGTTCAGGTGGCTCGTTCTCAATGGGTGATATCAAGACCTGGACTAAGGGAGTCACAGGTGACTCAATTTTAAGAAATTGGATGTAGTAACACAACACGTCATCAAAGGTGTCCTGCGTATGGTAGAACATGTCTTTGACGAAGTCGTCATGGCCACGGTCTACATCCCGGCAGTTTCTTAAACTTTGATCATTTTGGATAAACTCTTGTCAGAGTTGTTCGAGACACAGATGCGCTTCTCTGCTAACTCGTGAATCATCAAGGCTCCTTTTTGCTTAAAAATTTCGAAATGAGTGACGATTCGATTTCGGATTATAGCTTGCCTGCTAAGGACTTGCGCAAATGAATTTGGTTTATTCATTTTGCAAGGTAGGGCGGTATTTGAAATAATAAATCAATAAGTAAAAGTTAAAACTATCCTTTGGCTTGGGAAAATTTAAATTGAAACACAATTTAAATTTGTTTTCTAAACTTGAGGCGATTTGGACACGGCAAAAAAAACATGAGTGGTGAAAATGTAAATTTAAACACAATTATTCTTTAAATGAAAGAATGGAAAAATATTCAAACTTATGAATATCACTGGTGGAACAATCTTTAATTGAAATACAATTAAGATGAGGCAATCATTCTTTAAACAAAAGAATGGAAAAAATATTCAAACTTATGAATATCACTGGTGGAACAATCTTTAATTGAAATAGAATTAAGATGAGGCAATTATTCTTTAAACAAAAGAATGGAAAAAATATTCAAACTGATGAATATTGTTCGATAGCGAATGGACTGTATACATGATGATGCTCGTGCGTGTATGAAATAAATTAAAGAATCGAGATTAATTTTATGAAAAATCAATTTAATACGTTTATTCAATTAAAGCAACAAAAATTAGTAGTTTTAACAAAAAAAGTCAGTTTTTAGGTTTTTGGTTAAATTTCAAGTTATTAGCAGTTTGACAGTTGCGACGAGAGTGAAGTCGTCTTCGCTGGTGTCGGACGTTGGCGACGAAGAACAATGGAATTTTGCAGTCAAATTTCGAACATTCCGCCCACCATCGTTTCATCCTTGAAAAGATTTTCATGATTGCGGCTGAGGAACATCAGGCGCTGTCGAATCGTCCAGCCTTTCGAGGATGACCAGCTTCTTGATATGACGCCGGAAGGTCGAATAGGCAGTGCGGACGGTGTACTATCTAGTTTCGCCAACCTTAGGATGGTGCACCTTGACGATACGTCCAAGTGGCCATTTGGCAGGTGGTGTCAGCTCATTTTTGACCAGGACCAAATCGCCGACTTTGAGGGGCTTGGTCGCTCGTTGCCATTTTGGCCGTTTTTGCAGTGAGGTGATGTATTCAGCAGACCAACGGTCCCAAAAACGTTGAGCCATCTGGGTGGTTATTTGCCATCGACGACTGGCTGGAATTTTGTCATTGGTTCAGTCTGGCTCAGGAACTAAAAATGACGAACGCAAAATCAAGAAATGAGCAGGTGATAAAGTGTCTAAATCTGAAGGATCGTCAGTGAGAGCAAGAAGCGGTCGTGAATTCAGACACGCTTCAATTTTACAAAGTAAGGTAGTCAGTTCAATAAAAGTAAGTAAAGTATCACCCATTACTCTTCGAAGATGGTGTTTTACTGACTTTACTGCAGCTTCCCAGTAACCACCTGTGTGTGGGGTAGCAGGAGGATTGAATTTCCATGTCGTGCCATCGTTGGCTAAGACTTTGGCGATTTCCTTCCATTGGCACGAGGCTTCGTCGAACATCTCTCGTAAATCTTCGTCGGCTCCAACGAAGTTTGAGCCACAGTCACTATAAAGCTGTTGGCAGTGGCCTCGACGTGACGAGAAACGTTGAAATGCAGCAATGAATGCTTCTGCAGTGTAGTCTTCAACTAGCTCCAAATGAACAGCTCGAGTACTAAAACAGATAAAAAGTGCGATGTAACCCTTACACGTACCTTTTCCTCTGTGTTTGGTTATTCGCATCGAAATGGGGCCCGCATAGTCAACGCCAGAGCATTCGAACGGAAAGTTCGGCCTCAATCGTGCGGCTGGAAGATTGCCCATCAGTTGACTGATTGCTTCAGCTGCGTATCTTCATCACTTCTTGCATCTGTGTATCACAGCCTTGACAGCGCTCCGACCTTTGGGTATCCCGTACTGTCGACGTATGATGCCAAGAGTCAGATGTGTTCCACCATGCAAAGTTCTTTCGTGAACGTCCCAGATGACGAGTTCAGCGAAGAAACTTTCACTTGAAAGTATCAGTGGGTGCTTAGCGTCGTAATCCAGCAAAGCGTTGTGTAAACGACCACCAACTCGGAGTAGATCGTTGTTTAAATATGGATTCAAACTTATCAAAGTGCTTTTCACCTCTTTACCTTTGATTAGTTGGTTAATCTCATCAGGAAATTGAGCTCGCTGATGCAGATAGACCCACAGCAATCGAGAGTTTTCAGTTTCCACAGGCAAAACTAGATATCGCCATTTTAATTTAAAAAAAGCCTGAAAATCAATAAATTTGAATTCGAAAATTCTCAGTTTTGAGTTTACTAATGAAATCCTTTGCTCAGGAAGTTCTTCAAAGCGTTTGATCGATCGTGACCGACTATAAAGTCCTTGAAGACCCTGACTTTGAAAGTATCGGCTTTGGAGAACACGTTGTTCAAGTTTGGAAATGAATTTCAAAACAAATGACGTGATCCTCAGTAACTTGAACAAAGACGAATATTTACAAGAAAGATCCCAAACTTCGGGCATTTTTTTCAGTGTCAAATGAGCACTCGGAAAGGCTGAGGCATTCTCGAATGCTGTTCGGACCTCGATAGGTTTATGAGTGGATAAGTCATCAGGCCGAGTCGACCATGGGGAGGAAGAATCTCTGAGCCAACTTGGACCTTGCCACCACAACTCACAACTCTCAAGTTGTTCAGGAGATATGCCTCTGGAGGCCATTGACGTGATGCCAATGAGCATCTGAAACAAACGCACCTATATCCGCACAACGAGTGGCAACATAAGTTTTCCACCTTGAAGGATGGTCTCGAAGCCAATACAACACATCCCTAGAGTCGGACCAAAGATGTATTGAATCAATCTTGATTGGCATTATGCTGCGATAATGACTGACTAGATCAGCAAGCATGTGAGCTGAGTTGAGCTCTAATCTGGGTATGGTCATGGTTTTGAGAGGAGCAACTCTAGTTTTTGCTAGCTGTTGAGTAACGTTGATTTGAGATGATTCAACACATCTCAAGTAGATGACAGCACCATAAGCACGCTCTGAGGCGTCTGCAAAACCATGAATTTCGCAAAAACCAAGGTTAGGTGACCAATTTATGTATCTGGGAATACGAATGGTATTAATGGATGAAAGCTTACCACACCAATTTAACCATTGATCGCTAAGATCTCTTGGAAGAGGATCGTCCCAATCACTCTTCAATAGCCACAGAACTTGAATAAAAATCTTAGCACAGACTACGACAGGGGCTAACCAACCCATAGGATCAAAAATCCTGGCAATTTGCGACATGACTACTCTTTTTGTCAATACAGCTGCATTGACAGAGCAATCAATTTTGAAAACAAAACAATCCTGGAGGGATTGCTCGATTCTAATCAAGAATCTGGGTCAGTTGCGAGAGTATCAGATGGTAACCATTCTAATAACCGTAGATCGTTAGCTTGCCATTTACTCAAGGGGAAACCGCCCACCATGAGCAAATCTATCAAAGATTTTTGTTTCGTCAAGGCTCCATCAATCGTGTGAGCACCAGACAAAGAGTCATCCATGTAGGTCTCTTTTTCAATAATCGTGGCCGCCAAAGGATACTGATCACAGTTATCCTTGGCTAGCTGTCGTAGAACAGCTGCTGCGATAAAAGGCGAACAACTCATGCCATAAGTGGCCGTTGACAAATGATGTGGATGTGTTTCTGATCCGAATCACGCCACAAAATTGCCTGAAAGGGCTGATCTTCGACGGCAACCTTGATTTGTCTGTACATTTTGACAATGTCAGCGATGAAAACAAATTTGTAAATTCGCCAACAGCAAATGAGATCAGGCCACTCGGGCAATAAGTTTGGACCTGTGTGAAGAATGTCATTCAATGAATTACCAGAGGAGGTTTTGCACGATGCATTAAAAACAGTCCGAAGCTTGGTCGAAACACTTTGCTCTCTGAGAACACCATGATGAGGTAAGTAATACTTGGTTGAATGCAAGGTATCGGTGTCAGTGGACAAATACGATGCATGTGACCAAGGTCTTCATACTCTCGCATGAATTTAACATGAAGATCCTTGAAACGAGAATCTTTGTCAAATCTCTTCTCCATTCTATACAACATCTGAGTAGCAGAATTCAATGAAGACCCTAACTGATCAAGGGTAGGCTGAGCAGAATTTTTAAACGGAAGCTTGATGACGTAACGACCAGAAGAATCCCGTGAGTGAGTGGTATTGAAATGATTCACGAACTCCTCTTCCTCGGGAGTATACAAACGTTTCTTTGGCAATTCTTCCTGTCGCCAAAAATTCTGCATAGCTTTGTTCAAATCGTCCTCTACTGCACAATGCAACGAAACGAGGTTTGAGATTAAAGGCTGATCGACTGGTGGAATTGCACCCATCAGTATCCATCCCAAAGTCGATTTGATAGCCATAGGCTAACCGATGTCACCCTTAACGATTTCACCGAGCTGAATTTGAGCTTAAACGTTTGCGTCTAAAAGAATGTCGATCTGAGAGTTATCCAAAAAATTTGGATCAGCTAGCTCTAAATTCTGAAGGTACGAGAATGAAACAGCCCTACTTACTTTAGGAGGCGAGTAAGCAGCGACTTTGAGAGCAACCAAGGCTTCGACCTCGTAAGAGTAGCTCGATTGAAAATGTGGCTGAATTCTGAACCGAGTGGATTTCTTGGCAGTGAAAACTGCTTGTCCACCTGCACCAGTCACTGGTAAGTTCACAGTTTTACTCTGCAACCTTAACTGTTGACAAACAAATTCCGAAACGATGGAAGTCTGAGAGCAGTTATCGAGCAAAGCTCGAGCCAAAAATCTAAAGCCGTTAGGGGCTACGAGAATCACACGCGCGGTAGCTAGCAAAACACCTTTCTTGCAGGACTGATTGCCTGAAACTGGGGTCACGAGACAATTATTTGTCTGATTTTCTGGAAAAGAATACTCAGATTTGTTAGTCGATGTTGATGGCGAAGGCTCCGTTTGTACAAAAGAAGCAGGAGGTTTCTCATCGAAATGCAAGAGGCTATGATTCCTGCCTTTGCACTGACGACAAGTATAAGTCGAAGGACACTTATTCAAGAAGTGATCTCCTAAACAGTTAAAACAAAGTTTCCTTGATTCAACGAAACTCTTTCGATCGACAGTTGTTTTATTCTTAAAAGAATCGCATCTTGAAAGGTAATGTGATTGACCACACAATGGACAAGGGGGTACCTTGTTACCCTTTGATGAATTCTTGTCTGATTGAGTCTGAGTCAAATTAACAGAGGAGTTAATTCTCTCTTTGTTACCTTTGCTTGTGTGACTAGCTGATGACTGCTTGTCAGCCACACTAGAACTGATGCTACCTTCAATTGACTCTAAAATCATGATCTGAGTATGAAGAAACTCTTTGATTTTGGCCACAGTAGGCATGGTAGCTGTATTGCCTTGGAATTTTCCCCAATCTTTACGAGTGTTACCGTCGAAACGTCTCGCTGTAATAAAAACTAAGAGATCGTTCCATTGATCAGTGGGTCGACCTAAGGATTAAGGTGAATCGATAGGGTCGAAAGTCTCTCGCAAAATCCGCTTGAGCTCTGATGACGACTCTGACTTAGCGGGTTTGACTGCGAAGAGCTTAGCCAAATACAGATTAATAACCCTACGTTCGTTCTCGTACTTCTCTGTCAGCTTTTCCCAAGCTTTCGGATAGTTATCATCCGTCAATGGTAAGTTTTTTACCATGGCAAGAGCTTCATCTTTGAGATGACTCCTAAGGTAATAAAACTTGACCACATTAGGAACATCGTCCTTTCGATGAATCATAGCCCTATACACATCACGAAAATTTTCCCACTCCGAATATTTCCCTGAAAAGCTGGGAATATCGATCTTTGGAAGGGATTGAGAAAAACTATGAATGTCCTGATTGACAGTGTTATCATGATTACCTTGAGTGGCATTGAGAGCTCGAGTGACTTGATTCTCATCCAAAGTAAAAAAGAAATCTTTGTAATCACCTTTCCTGTCGTAATAAGAATCAGTGATTGCATCAAACAATCTTGAGGAGAAATAGTTGTGATTTGGAGGAGGTTTCAATCCGAGAATTTTCGAATGAATTGATGAAGCTTGAGCGTACAGCGTCTCTAGCTCCTCTAAACGAGATAGACCCTTACCTCGAGTCATTTTATCTTGGCCTTTCTTTCTGAAATTCTCAAAGGAATTGGCAATCCTTGAGTGGAGAGTTTGCTGAGCAGCAACGTAATCTTCCATGTTGAATAAATGAGATTATTCAATCAACGATAAAAAAAAAAAAACATAAAAAAATAATAATTGTCGAACGAGGGCGACTTTGAAAAACGTACTATAACCTTAAATGAAGGGTGTCAGGATAGTGGGGTTAAAAATAATATTTTGTCAAACACTCAGCAGCGTGGAAGAGCGAGGGCCCACTAACAACTCAGAAAAACTGTGAGGTTAGCCTATTATTTAACCTGACCACTAACCTAGTGAGAGTTAGATCTTAAAATTTTAACTTGAAAATGATGAGTTCAAGTTGAAAATTGCGTAAAAGAGGTATTTTTAACGATTGAGAAAAAAAAAAGACTAAATATCAAAAGAAAGTAACTAGGTTAATAAAAAGAATTTTTTCACCAACTGAATCAAGAGTTTCAAAGATCCTTGTCCCGTGCGGCGTGAGATACTCCGGAAACATCCGATTTGAGCAGCTGAAGAAAAAAAACGGAGGACGACGCTGACAGCTGAAATCGAACCGTAGGCTGGATGACGATGATGATCCAAAAGTTAAGTAACCTAGTTCGAAAACTTCTCAATGAAATTAGTAAAGCACTCAAAAAAAAAAATATTCTCGAATGAATAAAAATATTGAAAAACTTTTAGTTCAAAATGAAAATAAATCATCCATACCTCTTGAACTATTTTTCTTAACCTTACTAAACAAACGAGGTTATTTAGATCGAAAAAGAAAAGAACTTAAAAAAGGAAAAAAATATCGAAAAATCAAGCGACCTGAATTTTGTTCCACGGTTTTTTAAGAGCGCTCGCAGATGACGACTTCGAAGCTCTTTCCGCTTGTAGGAACGATGACTCGAACGGCAGATCTCTCGAAGAACGCAGAGTAGATAATTCACCAAACCGCCAAAGAATTGATTTTTCAATTAATCTCGATGACACCAGTAGATCCGACGAGGAAGGACCAAAATGTTCGATAGCGAATGGACTGTATATATGATGATGCTCGTGCATGTATGAAATAAATTAAAGAATCGAGATTAATTTTATGAAAAATCAATTTAATACGTTTATTCAATTAAAGCAACAAAAATTAGTAGTTTTAACAACAACAAGTCAGTTTTTAGGTTTTTGGTTAAATTTCAAGTTATTAGCAGTTTGACAGTTGCGACGAGAGTGAAGTCGTCTTCGCTGGTGTCGGACGTTAGCGACGAAGAACAATGGAATCTTGCAGTCGAATTTCGAACAAATATCACTGGTGGAACAATCTTTAATTGAAATACAATTAAGATGAGGCAATTATTCTTTGAACAAAAGAATGGAAAAAATATTCAAACTTATGAATATCACTGGTGGAACAACCTTTAATTGAAATACAATTAAGATGAGGCAATTATTCTTTAAACAAAAGAATGGAAAAAATATTCAAACTTATGAATATCACTGATGGAACAATCTTTAATTGAAATACAATTAAGATGAGGTAATTATTCTTTAAACAAAAAAATGGAAAATATATTCAAACATATGAATATCATTGGTGGAAAAGAGTTTAAACTGAAATACAATTTAAATAAAAACAACTAAGCCAGGCAGGTGGCTGATTTCGGAAGAAAACATTAGCATAATTTTGAATGAAAGTTTAAAAAATGAAGAAAGTGAAAAAATCAAAAAATAAAGGTAGAAGAGAAAAGGTAAATAGATAAACAAAAAAACTATAGAGAAAAAAGGAAATCAAAATCCCTAAACAACTCTAATTGGGTTGAGTGGGGGCAAGGGTTAGTAGGCGCTTGGATTGATCTTTTGAAAATTGGTCTTGAAACAAACCTAAAATGGATAAAAAATTCAATTAGAATTTTTGAAAATATATAATTGGAAAAATGAAACAATCAGTAACTATTCAGCAATATAAATAATTTGAGCTTACACTATACTAATAAAGATTGGCAAAAAATTGGTTCCAACGCTGACTCTAACAACCATAAAAAACAGTACTTTTGAACCCAAGGCTATCGAAGAACTCTGGGAGTGCTGCTGCAGCTGTACGAGGACTCGAGGACTACCAGTTGGTGAAGAAAGTCCCTTCGCTTGCTCTAACAGGTGCCAATGGTTGCTCAGATGTTGAAGAACAGTCAGCGTATTCTACAAGTTACCAGGTAGTTTCACCTGCAAATTTAATTGTGTAAGAGAAGATAGAACAATAAATAGAATTAAATTTCAATATGATCTCCAGATCAATGAGAAATATATTCCTAATTTTGATATTAACTTGACCATAAAATAGTCACTTATTTGTCAAAATAGTAGCAGCTGTACTCAATTATTGAGTAATTGGGTCAACTGACTACTTGGTTTGAAAATTAAAAATAAACAAACTTAAGAAAAGGCTATAAATTGAAAAAAAGTGTAGTCAACTTTACCTACACCGTTCAGAATCTAAACAAACAAACAAAAGAAAAAGAATATTAATTATTAAATTGCGCAACACAAGTTTGCGACTTGGAGCGGACCCACCGTATTAGCGGAGTCAGCTGATCGAGGTACCTTCTCTCTCTCTCCCACTGCAGAGGGGCTGCAGTGCGGCAGATACATGGTAGGCCGACGGGCTTCAGATGACAGCAAGCGGGAGTGTTGCTGTCTCCTTCTAATCCACCGTCGTCTTAGGTTTGGGTACTGGTTACGCGGGTGGTGTGGTAGGCTCCAGGGTAACCTGGATGGTGAGGTGCCAACAAGATGGTCGCTCTTGTTGGCCGATGAGTGCTCGCTGGACAGGCCGCCTAGGGCCAGCTGCGAGCGTGGCTTTCGGTGTGGAGAGGAGAGTCGCGGAGCGTAATCGTCCGTCTCTCTTCCTCCCACGACGACTGTTGTCACTGACACTCAAGCGTGGCTGCGCGGCGGTGATGCGCGCGCCACGGGTTAGCCGTCACTGGCATCTTCTTCGTTCAAACTGCAGAGAAGAAAATGGCCGCGGCGTGGCACAAACTTCTCACTTTTTCGTTTCACTCGCGACGCGCCTATTTTTCGGGGGACTTTTCCCCACAAGGGATGCCAAATGTTTGGGGAAACGCGGAGGATGCGCTTTAGGTTAAGGATATTTAACGCGATCACGAGGGAACGGCAAAGGTGAAAAGCGAGGGTATTTGGAAGCACAACACTTATAGTTTTTATGCTGCACTTAAACTATTTATTGAACAACTATTATTTGACTATGTACAAGTGAGGAGAGAGAGCTCGCCGTTTTGGCCAGGAGTCTCTCAACCTCAGTTAAACTAGTTAGAATCGTCGTAGATAAGCGGTCAATCTACGACGACGGCGCTGAGTCCCGTGATGCGAGGTCGTTGCATCACGGTCGTAGCAAGACTGGTGAGGGCGGAAACTGGTCACTCGGGCAGCTCTGGCGTGGTTCGCTCGCATGACCAATCACGTGGCAATAAAAGGCGGTAAATCTCAAACACTTTGTATCTTTATGTATTCTGAAATTTTGTTCAACATAATGTACATTGAATAAATATATCAAATCAAATCCTATAATCTAAGAAAATCAATGTGCAGCCGAAGTTATGCTAGAATACCTGCAAATTAATGAGGAGTCCCGTACGCGACTCTAAATATCCACTTGCAGGCCAGCTACTCAGTCAAAACGGTAGTGGTAGTGGGCTGTAAACAAAATATTGGAAACGAGCGATAGAGTCGGTCGTAAAATAAAACAAAGCTTCAGGATTTTTTTTTCAATAATTAAATAACAAAAATAAACCTTAAAGCTAATACAATTAATGACCGCATGACTCTATGTCGCCAAACGAAAGAATTTAATTTTAAATAACGAAAATACAAAGTCAGTTCAAACTCGTCGATCAACGACCGAGTATCGATTTTCCGACTTAGAGTGTCATGCACACACAAACACTCAACCGCCAGCGATAGCACTCATACAAACAAACAAAAACAGAGATTGTAATATTTAACAGTGTACTAACAAGGAGAGGTCACACCCTCCGGGTCACCGATCTTGACGAAACTTTGGGGATCGTTTTCTTATACCAAAAGATGAAGAAATCTACCAATCATCCCGTCTAATGGGCCTTTTATACCTAGTTCCTACATAGCTTATATCGTATTTTTAGCTCTTTTTGGGTTTTTTTGCGAATTTTCAAAAAATTCCTGTTCGTAGCCTATTGCACTTACAAAATTCTGCAACCCCGCATTTTTTTTGTTTTTTCATCTTCTTTTGAGAAAAAATATTTTTAAATCTAATTTTGAAGAAATAGTCCATGTAAAATTAAGGTAATCAAAAGCATTTTTTTACTGTTTTTTTGGTTTTATGAACTTAAACTGTACGTCGTCAGCCTTATGAAAATTATGTCTAAAAATATTTTTTCTAAAAAATTCATAAAAAAAAAAGAAAATGCGGGGTTGCAGAATTCTGTAAGTGCAATAGGCTTTGAGCAGGAATTTTTTGAAAATTGGCACAAATAACCACAAAAGTCGCACTAAAGTGTTAAAAGTGTCAAAACAAGCTGATTTTCAAAAAATTCCTGCTCAAAGCCTATTGCACTTACAGAATTCTGCAACCCCGCATTTTCTTTGTTTTTTTATGAATTTTTTAGAAAAAATATTTTGAGACATAATTTTCATAAGGCTGACGACGTACAGTTTAAGTTTATAAAACCAAAAAAACAGTAAAAAAATGCTTTTGATTACCTTAATTTTACATGGACTATTTCTTCAAAATTAGATTTAAAAATATTTTTTCTCAAAAGAAGATGAAAAAACAAAAAAAATGCGGGGTTGCAGAATTTTGTAAGTGCAATAGGCTACGAACAGGAATTTTTTGAAAATTCGCAAAAAAACCCAAAAAGAGCTAAAAATACGATATAAGCTATGTAGGAACTAGGTATAAAAGGCCCATTAGACGGGATGATTGGTAGATTTCTTCATCTTTTGGTATAAGAAAACGATCCCCAAAGTTTCGTCAATATCGGTGACCCGGAGGGTGTGACCTCTCCTTGTAAGTACACTCACACGCATCGATTCCTATCCACTGCAATAGCTTCCACGATCGAGTCACCGTGTAGCCGTCATAAAGTTATATCAGTTCAGGAACAGAGCTCAGTTCACGAGCAGAACAGGCTTGGTTCTCCGCACTTCGACACCTCGCCGCATGGCTTGAGCCGCCGGCCGCTATCCCCTCTACCTAGCGTAAGTAGCGGAAGTTATGCACCGTGTTCAGTTATCATTGTTTCTTCATTATGCGGATCTTCCAAAGTACTTGGCTGTGCAAAGCTAAACTATGCTCGGTTTTTTAAAAAATTTTACACTTAATATTATTCACTTATTAGATAAACTCATATAACACAAAAAAATTTGAATAATGATGAAATAAAATTTAAAATTTTACAAATTTATACTTAACAATTCATTACCTAAAATCCAGCACATTTTAAAAATTTGAACTTGAAAAGTATTAAAAGAAATATGAGAAAGTTAAATTACTTTCATTCCGCAGGCAAAGATCAGATTTTCAAAATTAAGAATCTGGTATTGTTTATGTTGGTATTTCTTCTTCTGGTATTCGAATTAAGTGTAATAAAACAATTCAATTGAACTGAGACAAGCTCTTTATTCATAAAAAAGTAATTTATTCATTTTATCTTCAATAAAGATAGTGAGAGAGAGCCATTTTAATCTTATGGGTTAATTAAACCGTTAACGTTGGAGTATATCGATCAAGTAAAGAGAAAATCACAGTCGATTGTCAAGGTGCATGCTGCAACTTCACGTTGTCGATTGAATTCCAAAATCGAATATACGGATAAACACAAGGGTGGGGAAGAGAGTAGGTACAAGGGTATGCGCAGGAGTAGACACAAAATTAATCACGTTGGTAGGTTCAGGATTAGAACTTTAAGGGGAGGGGGGGGGGTTGGTGAGTGGAGCGAGCAGGGAGGTCCCCCCCTACTCCTCTCTCACGCTCTCCCCACGCCCCCCCCCCCAAAAAGTGCTTAACTAACCGTAAAAGTGTACCGAAATATGCTTATTTCTATGTGTTTTAATTTTTCCTATAATTTTCTAATGGGAAGTATTAAAATGCGCGGGAAATAAAATCATTTACACGGGATGTAGGTCACACAGGAAAATAAATACTTTTGCATGGTTTGATTAAAACGTGTTTACCTATCAAGCCTAGAAACAAAAGACCACGTGCTCTTTAACTAAGCATCTCCCAACCCATTTTATTATTGAGCTCAGCTCAACTCACAGTGTCGCCATAGTCGACGAGTAAAGCAAAGAGCCAATAGATGGCTGGTGAGTTAACGTATTTTGAAACCTCTGAGGACTCGTCTGAAGAAGAAAATTCATCTGAAGTGATCCAGCAGACTAAAAAAATATGCAGGCGACCAACACGAGTATCGCTTTTACGTCACAAATACCCATCAGCAACAGAGGCAGAAAGTGCTGTAAAGTTAAAAGAAGTTTGGAAAATATCTTCAACGAAAATGGTGGCAGAAGGAAAACGAGTTGAATATCGGTGCACAAAGGAAATTTATAGAGTGTCTGAGTGTCCAGCGTGCTTGTACCCACTTTATCATTCTTCTGATACTTGCGTATTTCGTCCTTGTACGAAACAGAAGAGGAGCATGAACATAAAAATATTGATTCTACTTGAGGCTTTTTATCAGAAATTAAGGTTTTTATAAAAGATGAATATGCAGATGGTATTACAAAGCCAAATGCACTACTAAATCTCATTCGTAAAAATCAGATGATAGAACCTGCAAAAGAAAAACTTGTTCCATTTCTTAGAACAATCCGAAGTGATAAATGCACTCCTTCTGTATTGGCCACAGATCTTGGAGCTTGGTGCAATGAGCCCACTCAAGTTCCGGATGATGAAGATGTAGTATACGTGGTTGATTTCCACATTTTTGCAGAATCTTTTGATTAAGAAGAACAGGATTTGAAAATAATTTTATCAACGCTTAGATTATTAGCATTGGCCAGGAAATTCATGAGATTAGTACACAACAGATGTGACCTAGAACCTGATCTACAAAATAAAAAAAAGCTTTACTAATGCATTAATCTTTTATAATAAATATCATTCATTTCAATGACAGTTAAATAATGTTCAATAAAACAAATTTTTTGCTTGATTTTTGTTGAGTTTTGCTCTCAATTCTTTTTCTCGTGCGAGATCATTTCTATTGCCGTTTAAAACATTTTTTCCCGTGCAATGTTAATTCTACTTCGGTTCAATATATTTTTTCCCGTGCATTTATTTTCTTTCTCGTTTAAGGCGAAGTCATAAGAGGTCATTTTTACAACAAATTGAAGATTCAGTAAAATTAAAAATGAAAATGGAGAAAGGGGCTCTGTAGCGCCCAAGCTACTACCTTAATCTATCTTTTAAGCCCAACCCCATAAAAATCAGATCAAAATTAACGGCAGAAGCTGTCAAATCCTTCCTAAAAATTCAATATCTATAGATATATAGCAAATGTTATTAAGATACAAAAATGTACAAAACTGTTTCCCATATTCTGACGTTAATTTTGATCCGATTTTGATAGGATTGGGCTAAAAAGATAGCTTAAGGTAGTAGCTTGGGCGCTACAGAGCCCTTTTTTCATTTTCGTTTTAGTTTAATTTCAACTGATTTTTTACGCAAATTCTGAAACTAGTCATACGTCTATGACTACGTCTTAATCACTTATTTTTCCGTGCAAATGTCTTTTTTCCCGTGAATTTGACCAAAAATTGCCCGTGCGTTTGCTTTTTTTCCCCTTAGCTAATAAATCACACCCTTTTCTAATTACCCCCCCCCCACGCCCTTTTTTTTACTCACGCCCCCCATTTTTAGGCACGACCTGTGGTGGGTACGTCAAAAACTTGAAGTCATTTATGACGTTTCTGACGTGTCAGAAACGTCATAAATGTCATGTCAGATAGAGCGTGTCATAAATATATTTTTGACGTTTATGACATTCTATTGGCGCGATACCTAGTCTCGACAGTGATTATGATTTATATAAATTAAACAGTAAAATGTAAACCACTAAGATGGGTAGACCAAAAGGGGCCTATTTTGCCGAATTAAAATTTACAGAAGTCTATGATCCTGATGGGCAAAGAAAAGCTCTTTGCTCGGTTTGTGGTACAAGTTTGACTAATACAGGAGAAAAAAGGTTGAAAACGCACAGGTAACCTAAAAAAGTATTTTTAATCAAAACAACACTCACAAAAGAATTATTAATTTTTTAAAAACATTAATAAAAACAATTTTTTCTTAGCTTTGATCATTTTGTTTTTCGTTTTTTAGGAACACGTGCCGTATCACAACTGATTACACTACTTACCAAAATGAAGCTCCCAAACCATCACCTGATACAAATACAAATCCAACTAAAGAAATAAATCTCAATGATCAAGAAAAACTAACAAGCAGTTCGAGTTTTGTTGGTTTAAATAATGTTAATTCAGCTAGGCCACCTGCAATTGCAACTACTAAAAAAAAAATAAAACAGAAATCACTGAGTAGTTTTTTATGTGAAACAGATATAAAGAAAAAAAATGCTTTGGATAGAAAAATGCTAAAATTTTTGATTTTCAATAAAATTGATTTAAATGTTATAAATTGCAAATATTTCCAAGATTTTCTTCGTGAAATCAGACCTTCATATTTATCACCAGACTATCAAGAACTTTCTACCTCTATTTTGAATCAAGAATTTGAAGATGTCAATAAAAGTTTAACTTTAAGTGATAGTGTAATATTATCAATAAATAAAGGAAATGATAATATTTATATTGCTACGATTAAACATGACAATCAAGTTTTTTTTATCAACAGCAATTCAGCCTTGGACACTTTAGAAAAATTTGAGAGTTTTATTGAAAATGTAATAAATGATTTAGAATCCAAGTATAATACTAAAGTTAATATGGTTATATCAGACCATCCTGATTATGAGCTAGTTGCAAAAGACTACTGGTTCTTCCAGTGTTTTTCTTTAAGGATCAAATCTTTGTATAAGTTGTTGTTAAGTGATAAACTCTATTTTGAAGTTAAAAAAGTGATTCAAGAGTTTCAGTTACCATCAGTTAAAGATGCCCTGCAAAAAGAAAACGCTGATATATTTTTGGAAATGAGTGAACCTGATATTAAAAGTTACAAAATAAACCTCGAGTCAATTTTTAATAATTGTAATATTCTAAAAAGAATAGCGGTTGAAAGTGATGAGATCTCAATTGATATAAAATATAAACTTATTGATAAAAATTTTCTTTTGGAAATAGAAAAAATTTTAAAGATAATTAGTGTAATTCAAGAAAATTTTTTAAAAAAAAGTGATTATCTTTTATCTGACATTCTTCATAGCTGGTTAGCTTTAAAGCTATTAATGGATGAAGGGATATTTGAAGACTTTTACAACTCCACTAGCGAAAATTTTCTGGACATGGCTGCACTTACCTCCTACTATCTTCATCCAGCTTATAACTTTGGTGAAAACTTGAAGTATCTACCAGACGTAGTCTCTGAAAAACTACATGACTACTTGGTAATTACTTTTAATGAAAAACAGTCAGCTTCCCTGCACGAATATGAGGATAAAAAAGGAATCTTTAAAACTTTATTCTCTCAAAATTACTCAGATCCACAGACATTTTGGCGACAAGCTGGGAGAACTCATACAGATTTCTATAAAGTCTGTCAAAGATTTATCGACATTCCAGCATTTACGAATTGTTGGTCTGAAGACGTGCGTAAAAATACTTATGTCACTGACAATCCTGTTCTAATAAAGAAAATTGAACAAATTTTTTATAAATTAAAAATAGAAGAGTCTCGACTCAATTTGACTGATTAATAGATCGAGTAATCTGATCTTTGATTTTTAATGTTACTTAAAATTAAGTATGAAAATTTATTTTATAAATCATAAAATGATTTTAAAAATTCGTTTTTAAATAGGTTCCTGAGTAAATACAAAGTTTAAAAAAAAAAAAAAAATCTTGATGTACTGTAACATTATAATAATAATAATATATATTGTCTTTATGTTTTTTATGTATAGTAATAATATTAATATTCCTTTGTGTAGAAAATTGAAAAAAAAAATGAATGTTTTTTTGTAAAAACATTATTTAAACGTATTTTTGTGAAAGCAGATGTCAAAGTAGTTAGCACAATAACTTGCATGATTGTTCATATCTATAAAATTTTCATTGTATTACGATGTTATGTTTTAAAAAGTTAAATTTATTAGTATTCTTTACGAAAACTTTTTAATTTATAAAAATAAATACTTTAGTAAAAAATATGATAGTAAAATAAGTGAATAATAAAGATTGAAATTCAAGATATTGTTTAAAATTATTTCAACACATTTTAAAACTTCTAAAAACTATTGTATTGTTAGCTTTATTTATAAGAATTATTAGAAAATAATGTGCGATAATCATATTCACCCACCACATATCATACTCAAAATTCTGAAAATAAAATTTGAAAAATTGAGATTCTTATAATTTCTTTGAGAATCTTTCTAAAATTACCTCTGGTGGAGAAGCAAAATCTCAAATTTTATATAATTTTTTAAAAACTACCTTACTTAAAAAAATAATGATAATAAATTCAAAGAAATTAAACATGTGATTTTCATTTTAATTTACTCTGATTCATTAACAATTTAACTTTTATCAAAAAAAAGAAAGCCGGTTGAAAAAATTTTCAGAATTAACTAATTATAGCAGCTTATTATTTAGAGTTATTAATTTATTTTTGTTTTACGATGTATTTATTTTATTTTTTAATTATAAAATTTGATTGCAAAAATTATAATCTTTTTACCTATAAATTATACATAAAAAAATTTTGAAATTTTTTTACAATGGAGTAATTTTTTAAAACAAAAATGTAATATAAAATGCAATCACCAGAATGTACTAAAAACTGATTTAAATTGACTTAGCTAAATTTAAATTAATTCTTTACAGTATTTACATCTTTCAGAAAAGTCAGAGTATAAAAAAAATAAGGATTATTAAAGATATTCTATTATTGTTCATCTTCACTGTCTTCTTCTTCATCTTCATTTTCTTCTTCCTCTCCATCGTATTCATCTTCTTCGTTTTCTTCATATGGTAACTGAACATTTTGATTGATATGCACTATAGGAATGACATCCAACATTTCATTATTATTAACAAAAACTGATCTCAATGCAAAATATATAGCAGCTAATTTAGCTGACCTTTGGAATTTCAGCTTGTTTCTGAGCTTGTTATGAACTATGGCCCATTGCGAGAACAATCTTTCAATATTCGCACTTGCAGCTGGAATTGATAAAAGTCGCACAGCTAATTTCGACAATTCAGGGTAATGACGTCTAGCGTTCCTCCAAAACACTCTCCAAGAAGTGTAACCTTGGTTAAAAAGTACCTCAAACCAGCCTGTTTGATTAATATATGCATCTAATTGCACTTTGCCTTGTGCTGAGAGATTGTGCTCAAAAAACAAATTCATGGTGTCAATATGCTGATTATTATTAATAAATTTTCTTCCTTTGTAAAGATGGCACAAAAAGTTGGCAGCCAGACCAAATTGATTAATGACTTTCTCCAATCTTTCTGCAAGAGCTAATTCAAATCGATGGTTATAAACTGGTAACTTAAGTGCAAACCAGTATTCAACAGCATATGCGATACTGCAATTACTTTTTTGGCAAGCATTCACCAACTTGCACACTGGATCCAGAATACTTATTGATAAATCTAATTTTTCTTTGAACTCGTCATCGAAAAGTAAATTAACCACTTCTGGCTTGAACTCATAACGCCCATCTTCAGGGAGGGTTTGATTATGAGTGTATATATCTCTCATAGCATCTAAACTAGAATAACACCTTTCATACTTATTTCTAACACTGCACCAACGTGTTTTGGCCGACTGAATCATTTTTTTCCCAGTTCTTTCAACTAATTCAGCTTCCAACCAAGAAGATTTGAATTCCTTGACGAGTAGATTAACTTTTATGTTGAAGCTTTTGTTGACTAATTTTTTGAATAACAAATCACCAGAGTGACTGTGGCATGTTGTGTGCCAGATGTTTTCCAACTGTTCTCCCATGCTATTCATGTTGGAAGCATTATCAGTGACTGCTGCGTATATATTTACATTGTATCTGAAAGAAAAAATCACAGTTAATAATTATTAAAACTTTAACATCTTAAAACACAAAAAAAAAGAAATTTATTATTAATTATTTGAAAAAGTTTATAAAAATATACCTTTCCATTCCTAAATTTTTGCATTGGTTGGCAAAAACTGCTAATGCTCCCCCAGTTTCTTTGATTCTACTAAAGTCCCACGCTTCCAAAAACATACTTTTTCCACTTGTCGTTCGTACCATAGAGACAACATTTTTTGTGTTCGCTGGCTCACACTTCCAGCCATCTATTGACATTACACTATCCTTCACTTCATCCTCTTTTATGTCTTGAATGATCCAATCATAAAAATTATCTAATAATGTAGTTGATAAAGTTTTTCTACTAGGTGGAGAGTAACCAGGATCCAAACATCGAACGAATTCCTTGAAAAATTCTGATTCTACAGCAAGAAAAGAAATACTACAGCCAAAAAAAAATTTACACAATGCATGATCAATCCGCTGCTTCCTAAAAAAAAATCAAATAGTGTATAATTTTTAGTTTTAAATTTTAATTTTTAAAAAATGAATAAATTTTCGATTAATATACTTTGTTATTAGAAAAAAATAGCTCTTTAAACTTTGAAGCTTACCTGTTTGCTTCCATTTTCTGTATGTGAATAGAGTATAGACTAATAATTGTTTGAGAATTTTGAAAAATGAACAATCCCAATGTAAACAAACCGAGCAAGTCACTTGATCCAAGTCAATCCAACGAGTAAAATTTTTTGGTTAGAGTTCCTGACATAAATGACACTTTATGACATAGATGACATAAATGACGTATTTGACTGTCACGTCACGTCATTTAGTTCATTTCTGACATTTACCCACCACAGGGCACGACCGGCCCCAAAGGGGTCGGGAGCGCCTTATAAGTTCGGGAGAGCTAAAAGTGTTACCTTCTTAAAATCGAACCTAGATTACAAAAAAATGGTTTTTAATGTGTTTTGAGGTCATTTTGGATGTCATTTCGCATGTCCCACTTTCGGTATTTTACGCATTTACGAAAAAGTACAAAATTGTACAAAGGTTTTCAAAAAATTGGTTGAACCGATTTTCACCGGGTAAGGGAGGCGCTACAATAGGTTTTCTGGACGATCTGGACGTCTGTGCGTCTGGACTCTGGACTAGCAAAAGAAAAATAAATCTACTTAAAAGGTCTTTTTACACTAAAATAATCAATGTCTAAGTTATATTAATAAATTTCCTCCCTTCAACATATACTTATTACCTAGTAATACTACTATAGGGATGATTTTTTTTCTCTCTATCTTCTGCTAGTCCAGACGTACAGATCGTCCAGAAAACCTATTGTAGCGCCTCCCCAAACGGCAAAAGGTTCGTTTTCACGTCTCATAATGATGGTCCCAATTCCGGCATGATCGGATCACACTGGAACGAATAACGCATACAAAAACGATTTACAATGTTCATTTAACGCTAATTTTAACGCAACTACAAAATTGTACAAAGGTTTTCTCGAAATGTGTCGAACCGATTTTCACCGGGTGAACGGGAAAAGGTTTGTTTTTGCGTCCAATAATGATGGTCCCAATTCCAGCATGATCGGATCACACTGGAACGAATAGCGCATACAAAAACGATTTACAATGTTCATTTAACGCTAATTTTAACGCAACTACAAAATTGTACAAAAGCTTTCTCGAAATGTGTCGAACCGATTTTCACCGGGTGAACGGGAAAAGGTTTGTTTTTGCGTCCAATAATGATGGTCCCAATTCCAGCATGATCGGATCACACTGGAACGAATAACGCATCCAAAAACGATTTACAATGTTCATTTAACGCTAATCTTAACGCAACTACAAAATTGTACAAAGTTTTTTTTCCAAGCTAATGAACCCAACCTGACTAAGTCTATGGGAAAATTTTCGTTTTGAATTACATAATTATGATTCTATTTCCAGTATATTAGGTTATACTGGAACAATTGGTACGTATCAAATCAATTTGAGTAAAAAGTTATAAACTTTTATGTAATTAAAAATCAGTTTTTTGACCGCGAAAATCATACTCTACAAATAAATAAAAATCACTGAAAATCATTCTTAATCAGTAGTGTACAGTTCAAACGTAATGATTTCATAAACTTCGTTGAAATTTAGCCAGTTTGAAAATTTAAATACTAATTTTCAATAATGAAAATCATTCCTGATTTGCATCAAGAGCAGTTGTTTCATTTCAATTTGTATTACATAAATAATTTTTGAAATTTATTCGTTAAATTTAAAAATAATAGAATATTTCAAAAATGATTTTCAGTTTACAATATTTAAAACCTTAATGTAAATTAGCTAAAAAATCTTCATGATGCCCCCATGTACTTGATGAATGACTTCATACCATTATCTTCAAAGATATTTTCCAATCAGCTAATGTTATAGTTTTGAATGATTGTGATCTCCAGAACTGTCTTTACCAATAATAATATTGACATGAGTTGGTACAAGCCCTGTAAAAACACAGCAGTAATTATTTTTTGAAATTTTATTGTAAAACTTTTTTCATTTTTTATTAATTAATTTTTGAAATTATACTGTAGAGTTGAAGGTAAAAAAAAAAAATTTTTTTTAATGATTTCCAGCTTAAAGTGATTAAAATCTTATTATAAATTAGGAAATAAAAATAATCTTGCAGATTTTCAGGATTCCTCCTGTATTCGATTAATGACTTCATACTATTTTCTTCGAAGATTTTTTTCAATCAGCCAAAGTAGTAGTTTTGAAAGCTCATGACCTCCACAACTGTTCGCAACCAAAATAATAAGAGTCTCCAACTCTTCCTTTTTGAATCCATACGAATCCTGTGAAAGTATCATAATAATTTGTTTTTTATTTATTAAATGATTTGAGTTGCTACATCACAAACAATTTTTATTTGTATAAAACTTTTAGATACCAACTAAAATTTATTATTTATTGAAAACATTCTACATATATCTAATGTATTGATAAATTAATAAACACTTGCAATAACACTTAGCATCAAGGGACTGGACAGATTTTTTCTGAAAAGATGAAGAACTTCTTCTTGTTCTACAGTAGTTTATTAAGCCATATTAGATTTATTATTTGAGGTATATAAGCTAAAGGTATTGAGCTGTTCGAATGAAAATTTTTTTTTTTTTTTTATTAATTTTTCCATAAATTATTTGTAGCAAATTTTCTTAAAAAAAAGAGGTGTCCAATAAAATTAGTCATATTGCTCATAATCAGACTTTTTATTCTATTCTATTTGTTAGATGTCCCCGTGGACATCTACACCTACTCCTAATTTTTGCAGACCCGGGTAGGAGTGGAAACCGGGGGCAGAAGGCTCCCCTCGTGTGGGGACGGGAAATTAACTATAGTTACCGAAGAGGGAAAAAAAACAAGGGAGAGATCTTAGGACTAACGTTTTATTACTTGAGACCTTACCTTACTTCCTGTTCTCTCCTTTCTCTCCTCTCTCTCCTGGAAATAGGGTGACTGGTAATGAACGTGCACGGTTGTTTAGGTCTTTTTTTTTATTATTCCCTTGGTCACAATTAAAAATATAATATAAATGATGTTAATTTAAATAAGAAAACCCGACACACTGTTATATAGTAATTAGAATATAAAATTATATTATATTAAAATTAAAACAACGCGCTATTACTTCCTAACTATAATATAAAAATATTAGACTAAATTAAAACACGATGTTTAATTACTTCAACTTCGTACTGAACTGTTCCTCCAGCATACGTCTCCCAAGAGCCCGGCTGTCCCCTCCTCACCTCAATCCAAAGGTGCTGATTAGACAGCTTAGACTCCCTGGGAACGTATGCTGATTTAACACTTTTTTCTTTGGTCGTTTCAACTATTTTAATGTTTGACTATATTAATAATGTTGCGTCACGTAACAGGATCCCCCTCTTCGTCTTTTCCGTCCCGGGAAAGCTACGTTATCGGTACCTCGGTAGGATTAATTTGGTCGGGGATTCTATTTACAATCAATTAAATATCTCCTCAGCCGCTCACATGAGGCGTTAGAAGAGGAGAAGGGAGAAACTTCCCGGGAAAATAAGACGGGGGAAACGGTCGACATTTTTATTAGGTCGTTGTGTAGGGTTATTAGGTCCTATCCGCTTTGCAATTATACTTTGATCGCGAACTATTACTTAAAATTAACCTGATATAAAGACGCCTATATATATCATCCAATCGCATACACATTCTTTTATCATTCGTCCATCAATACGTTCTCACAATATACCTTTCACTTTTCTATACTGTCATTCACTTAAAATTAGCACATTTTTTTTTTTTTTTTTTTTTTTTTATTATTTTTTTTTTTTATTTATTTTTTTTTGTTTACAAGATTTCAACATTCCTCAAGGAATTTGGTCATCCATTCATTCTTCATACAAACTGGTAAGCAATTGAATAGGTCAAGGAGGATCGGAAATTTTGATCGGGGATATATGGGATTTATTCGAATGAGGATGGTGGCGGAATTATGTCATCATTCAGTAATTCCTCAAGATCTCCGAGGAAGGCGTATGACGACATGGAGAAAACGCTGGACGTCTCGTCTTTATCGGTTGGTTCGTTGTTGTCGTCGTATATCTCATTACCTCTGTTCATTTTTTCAATTTCCCAAATCACCTCCTTTGCGTTACCCGAAGGCAGATGTTGTGTCCTACTGTGAAATTCCCAATGCTCTCGGTTTTCTATGGTGTAAAGTAACTCTTAACACGTTTCGCATCTGTAGGTCAAGGTATTTTCCCTCATTTTGCTTAGCGGTCGTCGAAGTAAACGAGGGTAGAGGAACCTAGCACCATAAATCTTCGGCAACCTGTTTACGGCAAACGAGGCTGTGAATCAGTCTTTATATTTAGCGAAGGCCAGATATAAATCATCATTTAATTTCTGTCTGTATAGTCTCATAGAGAGCAATTGTCCATGTGTCGACAATTCTTCATAGACTTCTCTCCATGTGTATTTCCTTGGTATTTTTATAATTATTCGTTGTGTGGCTTCGTCCGCCCACAGTTGACGGTTTTGCCATTCTTTAATTTTCATCACACCTCGTTGCGTTTCGTCTAGACTTGCGAAAACAATTTCTATAGTCATTATCTGGTCGGTCAGGTCATCTGTTATTTCTTCCATTCTTATTTCTACAGGGCAATCTTGTACCAGCTCCGTGTGGAGGTCCATTAAGTTGAAAGGTGCATTTAGGTATAATTTTATTCGGCAATCTCGATCCTCAACTGGTTTCCTCATTACGAATCTGTTTCTTTGCGAATCCAGAAAGGGTCCCGGCGGGCACGTAAGTAGCTCTTCTTTATTGATCACTTGCATGTCTTCTTGTTTGAGTAGGTTTTGATGTGATTCTTCGTTCACAGTCGACCGTGTTGGCCTCGATCTTTCATTTGTCGTTTGTCTGGTGATGGGTCGTGATCTATTAATTCCTGCTTGTTCAGTTTTCCATACTGCATTGTCCTTTATTGAAGGTTTGTTAACATTCTGCTCTTCTTTATTTCTACCTATTACTCCAGTGTTCACGTACTGGGCATAAACTGTTGGTATGTTGGAAGCGGGGTACAATTCTTTAAGGAAAAGTTGTATTGCTTGCTCTCTTTCCTTTACTTCATAAAATTCCAACCATATTAAACACCAACGGGGCGTTCTGAAGTTGTATTTTCCTGTCCGATTATGCCACAAGTAAACCAGCACTTGTCTTTCCAGCCATTCTCCCAGAGTCGAGGCTAGAAAAGGCTGTTTTAACTCTAGGACTAATTCCTTTGACCCATTTTTCTCCAGATGCATGAGTTGCAGCTTCCTTCCTTCAGGGTCCCTTAGATTCTGGAGTGACATGTCTCCTTTTCTGAAAACTAATTCAAATATAAATTTTGGGAGTATATATTACTAGGTGGTGGGGGGGGGGGATAAAGGATCCTAAAGGAATCATTGTATATATGTAAAATTTTTTGAATCGTATAGGGATGAGGGATGTTGTCTGGGGGGCCATACACACTGAACATACAATGGTTGTCTCAACTGGACCTACTTAATTTTCTACCCGATTGGTTTTATTTATTTATTTTTTTTTATTTATTTATTTATTTTTTTTTTTTTTATTTTTTTTTTATTTTTTTATTTTATTTTTTTTTTTTTGAATTTTCTTCCGTCTCGGCACACTCACACACTCTCACTACTACACTAGGGTCTCTAACGGTCGGAGGTTCTTCGTCGACTCCAATGATGCTGATGGATCCGGTACCCTTTCCATGAGGCTTTTGGTCAAATTTTGGTCTACCTCATGGGGGTCCTTTCTTGACTCGGTTTTTTCTTCTGTGTTTACTTGTGTTGTATCTGAAGCATGTCCTCCACTTTCTGCGACGCTTAGTTCTTTTTGGTCAACTGTTTTGATTAATGGGCGCGGCAGTTGTGGCGGCGATTTATAGGGGATTAAAGGAATTGTCCCAGGGATTTGGTCCATCTCGAAGTCCATTAATCCATTTGCTGATTGGGGTTCCCTTTGCTCTCGAATCAATTGTTTTACATAATTGATTTGTCGGGAGCAAATTTGGTCGTGATATTTATATGTTCTCTTCCCAATCCATTCCCCGCAACTATGGCGTATGGTCTCCGTGGTAGTGCTCGATTTTTTGTGGACAGACGCATGCCTGGGCTTATATCTTTGATCGCTTTGGACCAACGCGCGTCCGGCGTCTTCTTGATGGAGGTAACGTACATATCCCCACACAAGTTTGCCTTGTCGATTACAAACCGTATGACAATATTCCAAGGGTCCAAATTTTGTGTACTCTTTGAAAAAGAGTTCCTCTTGATATTCCCTTGGAATTGAATTTGGTAGTAGACAGAATAGACGATTGTAATCTCGCCTCTCGGGTTCGGTTTGTTTAGGGATGGCTCCTGCTGTCTCGGAGTTTTTTTTGTATTTATTTTCCCAATAGGACGTCTCGGGAATTGCAGTTGTAGGTTGGGATTTTCCGAACCCGGATGGGGGTGCTTCGCCCCTTGTCTTCGGGCTCTCCCTTTTCTCGACAGGAACTTTTTACACCACGGATTTCCTCGATCGTTGGCCCGACGCTTGCAACGGCTGGTCAACGCCTGGTGAAGATAGGGTCCTTTCTTCATTGTATCTTCTTTGATTTGCTCGCACTTGGTCCGCGTCTGCTACATGCTTGAAGGTTATTCGACTGATACATTCCGTCGGTCCCATTGTCTCCAGATGCCCACCTTGAATCGGGCCATAACGCCGTAATCCTTTTAATACCTCCCACAGTTCAACTTGGTGAGGGTGTTTCACTCGGATTACGTGAGGGTCCTGACTCGGTTCTTCTTTCAGGATTCGCCGAGCACTCTCCATTATTGTTATTCTCTTCTTCGTTTTCTGTTCCTGTAATCAGAACGTATATTGAACTATATTTATTATGAATAACTTTTTTTTTTTTTTTTATAGATCTATCTCTAGGAGGTTTGGAACTAGGTATCAACGATGGGTTCCTGTATGCCACATTTGGTCTTCGGAGGGGTTACAAGCGGGGATCTTCCCGTCTCCTCATCTCTGGCTTCGGTCGAAACTGTTGGTGCATGAAGGCTTGTCATATCCGGTGTTCCCCGAGGTCGTATGACCTTGACGTAGATGATTAGCCCCAATGTGGCTATGGCCAACACTTGGATTCCAAGGTTACCCAAGTTTGGGCCCGTGTTCACAAATTTGTCGCTTTGTTGTTGTTCTAGGGTTTTCAGCTGAGTCAGCATTTCCTTCAGGGGCAGTCCCCGCCGGGCTTGCCATCCATCGTCTTGTGTCACCTCTCTTCTCCAATTGATTTGTTGAAGATTTACTGGTTGGTCCGCCAATTCGGGGTATAGTCGGGAGAGGGTTAAATTGACCGCGGGTCGATAGAAATGTAGACCCTCTTGCACATGAGTTTCTGGATTCGGTAGCGTCACTCCTACAGTCTTTCCTACACAGTGATGAGCGATGTGTAGTATTCCTAATCCCGTAATGGCGAGGGTGGTTGCCTTTTGGGGACACAGGAGTTGCACGGTTTTTTCTTCGGCGATGGAGAACAACCATGATCCCGATGTTTTTAAGTAACTCCATTGGTCCAGGAATTGTGGGTGAAACCTTACGTCGCGCAACTTCAATGTTTCCGGCGTTGGTCTGAGGAAGAGGGTGATTTCACAGTTCGGTATATACGAACTCTTCCAGATTCCCATCTCAGGGTTACAAAGAGACCCGTCATATAGGTTTTGACATTTCCCAAGGTCGTCTTGGTTAAATTTGAAGTATTGAAGTTGATCTTCACTAACTCCAAGATATCGATGAGACGGTTCAATATACGCAGTCCCGTCGACTCCCATGCTGATGAGTTGTGGCACCGCTAGAGAATGTATCTGGTATAGTTCATAAGTAGTTTGGTCTACTAGTGGTAGGTGAACATATACCAGCAGTCTTCCTCGACTGTTGACGATATCGACCTTGGAGATCCTTGCTACTTCGTCCAAACACCAACGTTTCTCAGGTATGGGGAGGGCGAGGTTCTTAGTGGCTTTGGCAATCTCGTTACGAATTTGATTCATAAATTCCGTTGAAATCAGTCCAGGGGCGAGTTCCCCTTTTTGGCCCATGGTCAATATCTGCAACAACTTTCGACGAGCCTCGATCAATTGCTGTAGATGACGGCCTACATTCTGACACTGAGCGTGTATTCCCATAAGAAATTGCGACGAGCTCAGGTTTGCCAGGATAGCCTCTACTTTTTGGATCTTTGCCCTTTGTGCCAGAGTTTCGTTGTGAAGTTCAGTCAAAGCGCCGGTCACAATGTGTACTTGCTCCTTTTGTAGAGCTATCAGTTGTTTTTGGCCTTGCTGGACTTGATCAATTTCACGATGGGCTAGCTCTACCCCATCGACGGTGGCAAGTCCAAACAGGCTTTCGCCGAGGGTGCCAACAATTCCAAACGGGGCCATCCGTTTATTCCGTTGGGACGGAACTGCTTTGGGTTTTGTCATGGTTTCTATCTTTAGGTCGTTCATTCGGTCATCGATCTCTTGGTCTAAACTTTCCAGAGTTTGGTAAGCATTGGTCAGAGATTCTAGGTCAACCACTCCCTCACAAGGTTGGTTTTCCACGTGATTATGGCACCTTAGTGTGAGAGCAGCTATTCGGTTTCATACTTCATGGTCTTTCAGTAGTTTTTCGGTCTCCACGGCAACGATCAACTTCCAATCGGCTCTTCGAAGGTGAACGTTCCCCACCTTCTCATAGTAGAGACCTGGGTTGGTTTGAAATTCGGTCAAATTATAGGTCTCTTCTCCCTTTACAAGGGGTATTCCACCTATGAATACGAAGAGTAGTCCTATCATCTGTAATCATACAAAAGAAATATTAATCATTTTTTTCCGACCCTTCGGGGTCAGACGGGGCGCCTATGAGCTTGTCCATGTGATTACGGATTCTTTTGCCGTTAGGCAATTCTAGAATCACATTGTTTCGGCCCACTATCTCCACAATTTTCAACGGCTTCATATAGTAGCTATCGAACTTGGAGATGCGGGGTTCCAACAAAACCCAGGCGTACCCGCCCGGTTTCCCACAAAACTTTTTGGTCTTTCGGTCATATCTTTCCTTGGTCTTCAATTTTCCTGCGATTTCCTTTTCTCCCGCAATGAATCTCATTTCGTCCAACCGTACGATCAGATCGCGCAGGTATAAGTTATAGGTCCGTAACTTCTCCTCATTAGGAATTCTAATGGGGAATCGTGCTACCCTACCGTATACCAGCTCGAAGGGTGTGAAGTTGGTGGCGGTATGCACACTGGTGTTATAGGTGAAGGTGGCAAAAGAGATTAATTGATCCCAGTCATTATATTTCTCTGAATATGATCTGATGAAATCCATGAGAGGAGCGTGACTTCTTTCTAAACTTCCGTTCGTCTGTGGTCTATAACCGGAAGTGGTAAGACGATGCACTTTAAATAACCTTAAAAGTTCGTCGATTAATAAGGAGAGAAAACTTTTACCTCGGTCCGACAAGATCGCTTTCGGCGCTCCAAACTGGCATATCAACTGTCTAACTAACGCATCGGCAATTGTACTGGCGCGCAGGTTGGGAATTGGAACGGCGATGACATACTTCGTGAGGTTACACTGCATGGTCAATACGTGTTGATTGCCTGACGGGGTTGTTCTCAACTTCCCGACTGTATCTAAAGAGACCTTGTCGAAGGCTTCGATGGGTGTGTCTGTGAGCACTAGTTCCTCTCTAGTTTTACACCGGTTTATTTTTCTCTCCCGGCAGGTTCCACACCGTCTGATATAATCGAGCACATCATTTCTCATGCCCTTCCAATAATACCTTTCACGGATCTTCTGATACGTCTGATTGACGCCTTTATGTCCTCCGGAAAGACTGTTGTGCAAAAGTTTGATGATTTCTGGGCGTTGAGCTTCCTCCGGCATCGTTACGGTACCAAAACAGAGAGTTATGTCGAACGGGCTTTGAGTGAAGATATCTCGTAAAAGCTCCTCTAAGACTCCTGGTTCCAATTGGTCGGATAAATCGCCTTTCCGGGCTATTCGGAACCCACTGAGGTTTCGTTTTTGTAACACACTTCTCAGACCCTCCAGGCATTTTCGGACGGTGGCTATGTCCAACTGGTCATAATAATGGTTCTTCACGATCAGGGACAGAATATTATGATTCTTTTAAGGAGTAATCATAATCTGTCCTCTCCGAGGGCGTTTCTGTCGGAGTGCTGCTTGGTTGATGGCGTCCAGGTCTATGAGCAGCCTACTAATCGGTCCATTTGGGACACAATCTTTTGACATAAAATGTACGAGATTGTCCCTTTTATAGGTCAGGCAATTCCTGCTTCTCATGATTTTCCCAGTAGGCTGTTCACGGAAATTAGGCGACGGGGTCGAAGAGCTGTCACTGAAAGATGAATTCTGACTATCGGGGTCCCAGCAGTTACTATGATCCGGGGGGTCTCTTTGTGTCCACGTTATTTCTGGAAGGAAAAGGGGTAAACTCTCTCTTGTAGCCCTGTTGAACTCCAGCTCCACAGGATTGTCCGTCTTTTCCTCCAGTATGGTATCCAGATCTGGAAGTGTGGACCATCGCACCTTCGACGCGGACGGTTGAGGGGTGCTACAACCCTTCGGGGTTTCCGGTTTGTAACCTACTGAAACTCCCTTCCGATTCGGCCATTTCTCGGAGGAATCGGTAGTCCCTTCCTCGTTGTCCGCCGTTTCGTCAGCCTCATCATCGGTGTCTACATCCAAAGGGTCAGAGGTGCGTCTCTTCAGCTCGCGGTCGGTCGTCGCCTTGGCGCTGGCTATGAGTTTCTGAACTCTCTCGTGCATGACACTGTCATCTAGGTTCTCGTCATCATAGGGGTCGGCCTGGTTGAGGATGTCTCGGAGTTCTTCGTCTACCTCCTCCCCTTCCGAGAAGCGGGTTTTGTTGACCTCCTCATTAGATTTTACCTTCTCGTCTCCGTCGGAGAAGTGTGCTGGCCATTGGTCATCTTCGCGATTAGGTAGCCCGTACCAGTTATTGGTACGCTCGTAATGTTCGAGCAGGCTTTGGTTGAGCTTGTCACTGCTTTCTTGCAAATCTTGCAAGCTGACCGATGTTCGTGAGGCCTCGAAGGTCTCTTCCGGCGTGTCGGTCGCATCAACGGTCTCGGTTTCACTAGGAGTGACTGCACTCACCTCCGTAACGGCGCACTCACTGCCTGACCCTTTACTATCGTGGCGCTCCTCCTCTCCCGAGGAGGGTTCAGTGGTTTCATCTAGTAGACCGCTATTTTTGAGGTCGATAATTGGTGTTCCTCCATCCGACGATTCGCTAAAAGAATCCATGGTCTGGCTTCCCGAAGCTGATTCAGGTTTTCTTGCTTGACCGACTTCACGGTCGTCCTTTTCTTCGGATTTGGATGTCTCGGATTTTCTGGAATCGAAACAATCCTTCAGGTGTGGGGGTATTCGTATTAGTTCCGGGGGTGGTGGTAACGAACTAGCCCTCCCTGATGGACGAGCTTGTTTGGATCTGGTGCGTTGGGCCACCCCACTGTGGTCCAACACAGGCGGGTTCTTATTGGTCTTGGATCCAGGTGGTCTACCACGACGGGGCTTTACTCCTTCATCCACTGACTTCGCCCGAACTTGTCGCGGCGGGGGGGAACTTTGACCCGGTACTTGGGATTCGGGTTGTGCCGGCTTCGTTCCCGAAGTGCTAGGGTGAGCGTTCGTGACGACTCGACTGCTTGGTGTTCTTTTACCTACCTGTTTTAACTTTTGAGCTTCTGCCCGTTCTCGCTCGCTCTTATCCTCTATGACCAGGATCCTGATCATGGGTAGGGTGGTGTTGATCTCATCTTCAGGTAGAGGTCGGTCTGCCGGATTTCGGGATAGCGCGTCCGCATTGCTGTTGAGCTTACCCGGCTTGTACTTAAAATCGTACTCAAAATCAGTGAACTTCAACATCCACCGGAGCATTCTTTTTCCAGGGTCTTTCTGATTGTGCATCCAACTCAAAGGTTCGTGATCACTAATCAGTAGGAACCGTCTACCTAGCAAATAAGTTCTAAACTTACGAAATGCATGTAACACCGCTACACATTCTTTCTCCGTGGTGCTGTAGTTGAGTTCGGCTCCGGTTAGACTTCGGGACAAGTAAGCAATTGGGTGGTCAAATCCGTCCTTTTCTTGACTAAGGACAGCTCCCACAGCATATTCACAAGCATCAGTGGTAAGGGTGAATTTTTTATTCAAGTCTGGGAATTGCAAGATCGGGGCCTCGCAAAGTTTCTGTTTTAGCAAGTTGAAACTTTTCTCTTGAGCTTCGGTCCAGACGAACTTCGTATCTTTCTTCGTCAGGTCATACAAAGGTTTTGCAATTTTACTGAAATCTTTGATGAATCGTCTGTAATATCCAACCAAGGCGGTGAATGAACGGATATTGGTCACATTGCGCGGTCGAGAGAAATTGTTCATCGCACTGACCTTGTCAGGATTCGGTTCACATCCCTTTTCGGACACTATATGTCCCAAAAATGCGACTTCTCTCCGGAGGAATAGAACTTTATCCGGTTGTAACACTAATTTCGCGCCTCTCAATCGGTTAAACAATAAATACACCCTGCGAAGGTGGTCGAGGAGGCTACTGGCATAAATAATAATATCGTCCAGATAGACTAGCATCTCGACGTTCTGGAGGCCTAGCAATATTCGGTCCATGAGACGTTGGAATGTAGCAGGTGCATTCTTAAGACCCATAGGCATTTTTTTTGAACTGCCAATGTCCCGTGATGGTCGAGAACGCCGTCTTGGGTTTATCACTAGGTTTCATGGGAATCTGGTGGAATCCACTGGCTAGATCGAACGTAGAAAAGTACACTGAGTCGCCTAACTGGTACAAGATGTCCGCAATGCAGGGGAGAGGATAGGCGTCCCCTATTGTCTTGGAATTAAGGGTCCTGAAGACTACAACCATCCGCCACCTTGGGCGTCCTTGGCTGTCTCTTTTCTTGGGTAAAATCCAAACAGGTGACTGGTACGGAGACGTCGAGGGTTCGATGATGTCGTCGTGAAGTTTCTTCGCGATGTCTTCCTGCATCGCCTCTCTATGGACAGGAGGGTGACGGTATTGTTTGGTGTGCACGGGGATGTTGTCCTCAGTAGGGATCTCATGCTCTACCATATCGGTACAGGACAACTTGTCCCCGGGTATCAGGAACACATCATGGTATTATCGAACTATCTGATGAACTTGGTCCCGTTCTTCTTCGTTCAGCTGTTCGGTGTCCAATTCTTCTAATACGCGACGTATTCTCTCCCTCTCGTCCGTTATTTTCTCACACTCGGGCTCCGTTACCATACTCACAGGGAATGAGCTCATGGGGATTTACTTCAATCGTCACATCTTCTTCCGTGGTATTCACAGCCAAGACCTTGCAGCATCCATCCTCGTTGGTGACAAGTGCATTTCCAATAAACACTCCTGGTGTGTTGCTAAGGGCAGGTAGGTACCCTACCCTCACGTTTGGGTTGATCAGGTTGACCTGGATAACTTGTTGGCATCTCTTCTTCAGTGTCCATCTGCTGGGCGGAACCTCGGCCTCCTGAGTGGGGGTGATCTCGGATTTTCTAGGAGAAGGGTTCGTCGCCGCAGGGGGCGTTGGTCCGGCCGGTGGAGATGCAAGCGTTCTCGTCCCTACCTTATGAACTTCCTCTTGTGTGGCTTCTCTAGGCCTTAGTCCTCTCTCTTGGTCAACTATTCCATAACCTTCGGAGTCAAGGAAAGGTATTGGGTTCATAACATCCCCACTGATCATTATCTTATTTTTGTAGTAAGATATTACCGCTTCATTCTGTTTGAGGAATGCCCGACCTAATATACCGTCATACCGGATGGGGAATTGGTCTGGCACTACATGGGAAAGTGTCTCTTGGTCCCCAATAGGTATCCAGGTTATTCCTAGGGTCATCACTTCCTGAGCTGCGATTCCCACCAAAGGGATGGCAGCTGCGGTCTCTACCTGGGCATCTGGATGTAGGGTCTAAAGTTTGATCAAGTTGACCACGGAACCAGTGTCCAGCATGAGTACAAGATGCCTCCGTTCTTGAGGGAGGTATGTGCGTACCGGGATCGGGATCTATCCCGAGTTCTGTAGAGTCCGAGCCGACAGCAAAGTGGATCGCGGGGGTCCGCGGGCTTGAATTTGCAAGGTCTGGACGTTCTGTGTCGGCCCGGGATGGTTCATCATCGGTCCAGAAATTCCTTGAGGCTGGCTCGCTACCATGTCCGGGCGAGCCACTGTCCAGTTTAAATTCTGCTGGTACTGGGGTGTAGGTCGCAGATTTATTTCCTCCATATGAACTGGCTGACACTGCACCGGAGGTATCATCGGGGTACGGTTCATCGGCACTGGGTTCATGAACCTGGGTTGGCCTCCCGGGCCCTGCATACGAGGCCCTTGCGGCGGTCCTCCGTATCGAGGGCCCGCGTTTATTGGGGTTTTATACGTCTGACTTCTGTCAGGGTCATACGTTTGGGGCCGCGGCGGTGCGGCTGGTCGATAGTTCATTCTAGGGGGTCCATAACTGTAACTGTGCGGCATTGACCAATACCCTTGCGGTATCTGCATGTGGGGCACCGGAGGTCGCAAATACGGTTGTTGGTGTGGAGGGGGTCCGGTCTGTGCTGGGTTTTGTCCGGCCCGTGCGTAATTTGGCTGCGGAGGTCCGTACATCGGTGGGGGTTGTTGATAGTAGACTTCACATGGCTGTTCTATCATTGGCGGGAACTGTTCTTGCCACGGTTCGGTAGGGTCTTGTGACTCTCCTTGATCAGGCCACGCAAACCACCCGCTCGTCTCATCCCCCTCTTGCACCCAACCAACGTAGGTCGCTCTTTCGTCCATTCCAGGACGGGGTCCTTCTCGCCGACCTTCAGGCTGTCGATACATTGATCTTCGTCGGCTGTCTGGAATGATGCGGGCGTCCATCCTGGACTCCAATCTCACTGCCTCTTCATAGGCCTCCTCTAATGTGGTAGGTCGGATACTGTCCACCCACTGGCTAAGGTCTGCCGGGAGCCCTTTGATAAAAATGTCTACCGCTGCCTCTGTCAGTGGGACCATCATCTTGTCGTGGTATTCTGCCTTTTTTTCTTCTTTTAGCGCTGTCCGTACGCATCTGAGGAGGATATGGATCTGGTCCCTAAATCCTCCTATCGTTTCGCCTTGCTTCATATTTAAGGTATGGAGCTTGTTATTGTAATAGGCGAATCCTTTGCCAGGAGCAAACCGTTTTTTTAAGTGACTACAAATCGCTTCGACATCAGCCAACTCCTGCCCATAGGTACAATCTTTAGCCGCGCCTCTTAATTTTCCCAACACAGCCTTTTTGTATCCCTCTTTCTGCTCCTGCGAAACACTTTCCGCACCGTTGCGGACATCTTGCAGGAAGTCCTTGAGTGGGATGTTGCTGCCATCATAGGTACTTAGACCAGCTATGGCATTTTGCAAGCACAAGCTGTCAGCCAAGGCTGTCAGTGTGGTACCCATTGCTTGTGTCAGGTCATTTTGACCTTGGTTATTCACAGTGTTTCCGCCCGTCATTTTTCCGGGTTCCAGGAGACACCACGCTAATTCCCACTCCACACTTTGTCGATTTCGCGTCGGATTTTGTTATCTTTCTTTCTATCTTTATCTTATTTTCTTCCTCTTCCTTATCAGAATTTTCTCGGCACTAGTTATGTGCTGTCGAGGAAAAATTCAACGAGTGCGGGGAATTCACTGTACAGATGTACTGCACCGGTCAGTATTTGGTCTTAACCCCAAAGGGCTCTGGTCACAATTGTAGGTCTCGGTCAAATGCAGGTGAAAGAAATAATATAGGTCCTTGGGAGTATGCTGTCCGCTTATTTGGTCAACCTAGCGCTCGGAACGAGAGAATGAAGTGAAACGCCGATAAGCGGACAGCAGCACAAAGAAGAAGACCGATAGGAGCTGCCGCGGCTCGCCACACACCGTGCAACGACTCTAGCGGGGACTGCGCGGCGAGGAGGGGATACGAACGAGAGAATGGAGTGAAACGGCGCTTATTAGCGCGCTCCTCTTCCTCGCGACTACTCTAGCTACTCACTATTTCTTAATGATTATTAACTATTTACTAGGGATAAAAATTTAATCTTAATAATCAAAAATTTATGATTTTATTATTAAAATTATTGTTATTATTACCTTTTTTCTTTTATTTTATAATTTTATTGCTAAAATTAATTTAGAAGAGAAAACTTTATGAACTTAAGGTATTAATCGAACTTTGTATTTAAATTTATTTTAGTAAATTAAATAATTTATAAAAAATAAAAATTACTTCAAAAATATTCACGACAACGTGAATAAATTTTTTCTTCTTCAAACTGCTACAACGACTGCACGTGCATCATCGTCAGCAGATTAAAAATACTCTCCGTCACCGGATGGTAATCGGAGCCTTTTTCGCGCACGAAATTATTACTTCTATCCTACTTTATATTTTTTTCAATTAGACTGTCTATCAGTACAAAGATTTTATATTATTTAACTATATTATTAAAATTATTTCTATCTGACTTAACCTAGACTTATTCTACAGAACAGTAGCCTACGCACTGTCCTGGCAACAGAAAAATTTAACTTCGAAAAAAATCAAAATTTTAACCCTAAACTATTCTAAAACTTTATTTCCGCGGGGGGCCTGAACTACGCGTTCTGCTACCATTTGTTAGATGTCCCCGTGGACATCTACACCTACTCCTAATTTTTGCAGACCCGGGTAGGAGTGGAAACTGGGGGCAGAAGGCTCCCCTCGTGTGGGGACGGGAAATTAACTATAGTTACCGAAGAGGGAAAAAAAAAACAAGGGAAAGATCTTAGGACTAACGTTTTATTACTTGAGACCTTACCTTACTTCCTGTTCTCTCCTTTCTCTCCTCTCTCTCCTGGAAATAGGGTGAATGGTAATGAACGTGCACGGTTGTTTAGGTCTTTTTTTTTTTATTATTCCCTTGGTCACAATTAAAAATATAATATAAATGATGTTAATTTAAATAAGAAAACCCGACACACTGTTATATAGTAATTAGAATATAAAATTATATTATATTAAAATTAAAACGACGCGCTATTACTTCCTAACTATAATATAAAAATATTAGACTAAATTAAAACACGATGTTTAATTACTTCAACTTCGTACTGAACTGTTCCTCCAGCATACGTCTCCCAAGAGCCTGGCTGTCTCCTCCTCACCTCAATCCAAAGGTGCTGATTAGACAGCTTAGACTCCCTGGGAACGTATGCTGATTTAACACTTTTTTTCTTTGGTCGTTTCAACTATTTTAATGTTTGACTATATTAATAATGTTGCGTCACGTAACACTATTGTTCTTAGACTCATCTCAAGTTACTTTCAATGATAAACTATTAGCTTTACTATAATGCAGGGTTAAAGCGTATACACCATGCATTAAAGTGAAAACTTCCCACTTGAGCTGATGAAAAAGGCGTATCCAGCAATTTCTTGAACTTCACTCTTCAGTCTTCATTCTTAATTATATATCTTTACTCTTCATTCTTGATTTTTGATACTCGCTCTTCAATTTTTATGTCCATGACGAACAAGTATTTAAAAATATCAATTATGACTTTAAAATTTTTTTCTTTTTTAACACTTGTAAATAAACAGTGAACCAAGAACCGATAATTTTTAATTCTTCTTAGACTCGTCTCAAGTTACTTTCCAATAATAATTTATTAACTTCCCACTGGAGCTGATGAAAAAAGCGTATGCAGCTATTTCTTTATTTTTTGATCTTCACTCTTCAGTCTTCATTCTTGATTTTTATCAGCTCTTCAATCTTTATGTCCATGAAAAACAAGTAATAAATAAAAATAATTTTTTTTTAATTCAAAACAAGTGAATAATTAAATTGTGTTGTGTGGGTATATATGTTTATTGTAACTTAAAATATTTTCCATTTTTAACACATATAGATGAACACTGAACCGATAACACAAAAATCTTTGCATCTTAACTAGATACACACTTCAATTAATATCTTGATTGATCTCTTCAAAACTATACCTTACTTCATAACACTTCAATGGTATACCTTGATTGATGTTTCAAAATCAGCTGTTCTCTTTTTTGTTTACTTTTAATTTCTGATTTCCAATTTGTTTCTTCGTGTACACTCTTCAATTCTTGATTTTTCATCTTCAATCTTCATTTTTGTCTTCAATCTTCAATCTTCATTTTTTATCTTTAAACTGATCATTCACATCAACATCCCGCAAAATCTTCACAAAATACGAATTTTTCTTTTGGTTGCAAGCTGCAGTATTATCACTAACTTGCTTTGTTTGAGTCATTATAACTCGCAACGGCTGTATGGTTAAGTAGAACTAATGCAATAAACTTTTGCAAAATGTTTCACACTATAAAGTAGAAATTTAAAACTCTACAGAAACTGCAAATAATACTCAAATAATTCTATGTCAACAACAACAACAACATCATTCGATTGAAGGATCGATATCTCGCAGTTGAACTTGAAGGTCGAGAGTCTACAACTGACACGCCCTCTACGCAGCAAAAATAGAACTCTTATTCAAATTTTTTTTCACTCTCATTGTTTTTTCAACATAATTGATAAAGTAAAGTTATTCTACACTAAATTATTGATTACTTAAATATATATATATATATATATATATATATATTTAATAAATTACGCAGCTATAAACTTACAGGTTTCGATACGACTATGTATAAAAAAAATTTAATAAAATTTATGTTATGAAATCATATTGGAGTGTAATAATGTTTTTAAGTATAGAATTATTATTAATTATTTTTAAATATCAGCAAACACGAAATGAATTTGAGTGTAAAAATGAAACTAATAAATACTAAAACTATACCGTCGAGCGCGAAGCGCGAGTGTCGGCCGGTCGTGTCTTTCATGCATCGCGTGGAGCGGTAGCGGAGCGTAGCGATGCAAGGGCGGAAGTATTTTTGCCCAAATATTTTTTATTACCGGAGCAGGCAAGCCGCCTGGCCTCTTGAGCGAAGCGAAAGGGGCAGGGGGCGCGCTAGTTGGTACATGTTATCAGTTTCCACCCACATCGCCAATTTTTGATACAAGTTATCAGCTATGTAACTATAGAAATTTAAAAAGTAACTACGAATCATTAAAAAAATTAACTAATATCCTAAGATAAAAGAGAGAACCCAAAAAGAATGTCAGCATTTTATTTGTGATGTGATTGATTGAAGAACAAAATTTAAAATTTGAATTTTTATTTTTAATTTTTATGTTACAATTCAATTAAAACATCTAGAGAATAGATTTGATAAAAAAATAATTATGTAATCAAGTGTTCGAAATTATCCGATTAAAATCATGAAAATAATAATTATTAGGATACAAACTGAAATGAAACTAATGAATCTATAGCCCTAAAAGTTTAAATGAATATGAACTCTGAACGTAGCGCAAAGGTAAGGGTTATATATGTTACATGCAAAGTCCGAAATTGTGCATTTCGGGAAATGCACAGTGATTTTTGTGCACTTTGCAAAGTGAAAAGGCACTTTTGTGCAAAGTCCGAGTTGTCGAACTTTGCTCAAACAAAAATTGTGCATTTCTAGAAATGAACAAATTATTTGTTCAAAGTTTAAAATTCAAAGTTTCCATCAAAATCGGAGGCTAATCAAAATAAAAATAAAATAAAACAGATTATAAAACATGCAAAAGTATATTTTTATTTTATGCAAATGATTAAAAGTATTACATTTTATTTATTTGTACAAGGCATGGAATCATGGCAACGAGAGTTACATAGAAGGCCTTTTTTCTTACAAGCGCACGATTTAGTAGAACATTTTTTCTTACAACCACAACGTACAAAACCTTGTCCTCCTACAATTGAAACATTAGAATTGGCTGCTCTGAGAGAAATTGTTTTTTCAGGGACTTGGTCAATTTTTAAAAAACTTGTGTCGGTAGCAGCTACTTGATTTTGACTGTACAACTGTGAGAGAATTCCGGAACGTGTACCAATTTTATACAAATTATCAGTAGTAACTTCCATCACAATACCAATGATGTTTTGAAAGTCGGCCTTACTAAGAAACATCAGGAATAGTAACACATGAACCTTCTGTTAATAGAGGAAATTTTGCATTAGACCGTAATTTCATTCGTTTTGCTTGTTTTTCTAATCTTTCAAGCGCAGTCTGCTGTCTTCTTTTAATGACTCGATGATTTTCTTGTAAGATATTCCTAACTTGTTCATCCGAAGCTTGTGGTGATTCTGATGATTCATTTGAAACCACATCTACAGTATCAGTACCAGCCAATTGTTGAATATTCTCATCATCAGCGAAAGAAGTTTCATGGTTGGCAGTAGCAGCTTCTTCATTCATAAGTGCCAATAAGTCTTCTTCTGTGCATAATTTTTCGACCATAGCATCAGGAACAGAGCTAGTAGCGATTCCTAGCTTAGCTTTTCTACCAAAAAGAGCCTCGTAGGGTGATTATCTGATACCAGTATGAAGCCCGTTATTTTTTTGAAACTGACTAAAACGTAACCCCTCGCTCCCCTGTTTCGAGTTATTATCATTCATCCATGTGGTTATAATATTTTCTACGACTCTATTAAAACGTTCAACACTTCCTTGGCTTTGAGAGTGTCTTGGTTTACCGTGCACTATTTTCAAACCCGACCACATCAACCTTAACTCATTTATAATTTGATTAACAAATTCTCTTCCGTTATCACTTTGTAGAATAGACGGGGCTTAAAACAATGCAAAAATATCTATTAAAACATATGCCACCTCAGCAGCAGTTTTAGTTTTTAAAGCTCGTAGCACGGAAGCCTCTTTGGAAATAATTTCTTGCTCTGCGCAAGAAATCTTCAAGACACTCACCAGCCTGACTTTTAAGTCGTATTGAATAAGCTTTTGCATACCTTGTAAAATCATCAATAAAAGTTATTAAATATCTATTTCCACCAGGAAATGAAACTGGCCTGATAGGTCCTGTTATATCAGTATGCAGTTCCTGCATTGGCCTTTCAGCCCTAACCCTTATTTCATTATATGCCTTTTTCTGAACTTTTGCTAAAACACAAACCTCGCAATTTTTAATTTCATCTTCAAAAAAAAAAAATAGTCAAATAAATGCGCCTGCATTTATTCATCGCCAAGTTTTGTGACTTATTTTTGTTACATAAAATATGTCACATAACACAAACAAAGCATGTATTTTTCTATTCAATTTATATGAATCCAAATTAAAAATAACTAAATAATTCTGAGTTCATAATTTCATTTTGGTTGATATTATTTTGATTCTCTCTCCCAATCGCAGACATTTCTTCTGAGTAATCAACTCCCTCCATCATTGAAAATTCTACCTCACCGATTTGCGATTGTTCAATAATATCATCCAAAGAAGTCATTCTTGCCATACATTCATAATTTTGAAATTTATCACCTGAGTTGATAGTTTGACAAGAAATAACCCAATTTTGTTTTACATATTTACCAGTAATATAATCTTCATTTGTTAATTTATCATAAGCCCTAATTTTCTGATTATCTAAAAATATCGCCAAACCCATGTTAGCAAATTTCCTTAAAGAAAGTAAATCTCCAGCTATTCTACCTGCCACAATGACATTAGTTAATTCAATAATTTCACCTGAATCCTTTTTCAAAATTGAATCACCCTTCCCAATTATTTTTATGTCTGCATTCTTACTTTTGTTAGCACTTTTAATAATACCTTTTATACATTTTCTATGATTTGACAAAATTAGCCCTTTACCCGTAATATGTTCTGAGGCACCTGAATCTGCTATAAAATTTATTTTATCATATGAGTTATTATTTACTGAAAAATTCAAATTCACCTCGTTTGCCATTTTGCCATAGTGTTTTTATGATAGGGTGTCTTAAATTTTCTCGCAGCATTGTTAAATTTTCCTTTTGACATTTTACCACCACCACCATTTTTAAACCCAGAGTTGTACCCAAAATTATTAATTTTATTTTTATACATAATAAACTCTGACCTTGGGTTTTGACAGGTGTCACTTTTGTGATCTGCAATTTTCTCACACGCTCCACAAAAATAAGGGCCCATATTCTCCAAAAAGCAACTTCTTGCAAGATTCCACTGCCAACAAGTATTACATTTGTAACGGGGTATTTCTTGAGAAAAGGGCCTCCCTTAAATAATTAAGAAAGTTTCCCGGGCCCTCCCGTTACAAGGAAAATCTTTTCAAAAATAAATGGGGGAAACACTCCTTAATCTGGGGTCAGGGTTTCCATGGAGAGAAAACCTCCGGGAATGGTTGGTGAGCTAGAGAGAGGAAATAAATTATATAAAAAAAATTTAGGTTTAATTCATTTTATTCTTGTCTTCGGAAAATCAAGTCTACAATTACAAACAAATTTAATTTGAGAACAAAGGAATTTAATTGAAAATTTTGTCTACAAAATGGCGGGATGCCACGTAAAGGAATATTGCATTTATTTATTGTTTAAGTGTACGCAAATAAATTTTTATTTATAAAAACCGCAACAAAAAACAACAAAAAAACATGCTTTTCCAACTTTCCAATAAATAATATAGAAAACCTTACTTTTACCCAAAATTCCTATTTCCAAAATGGCCACTTCAATTACTCTCTCTTTTTTTTTATTTGCTTTCCAACTCTCAATGTGCAGTGGATTAACCCAAGTTTTTTTTTTTTTTTATCTGGTATCAACCTAGCTGTAAATAAAAAAAATGTCTACAACTCAAAAAAAAAAAGAAAAACTCTTAAAACAAGTCTACGGAAAGAAGAACTTAGAAATTTTTAAATCACACTCTCGAAAACACTACCTCACACTGAGGCTACTAAGAACAGAGTGACGCTCCCCGCGTCTCTCTGACTCGACTTCCTTCTTCACCATCCCCTCCAAACACTCTCCGATTTCGTCTACGTCTCTCAGCTTGGCTGGACGTACGTACACACGCTCTCGGTTTTTTTCCTAGTGTTTGAGTCTCGTTCCCGTGTTCACTGAGAGATTTTTTTCTAGTGTAGCGGTTCTCGTGCTACTTTAAGTGGATTGATTGACTTTTGTTTACTGTGGTGTTGCTCATAGTAATTTAACTTTGAAAAAACTTATTAAATTACACCAGTGCAAAGTGAGGTTAGTGCAAAATTTTGGCGGCATCAGTGTTTAGCCGCGCAAAGTGCCTTAAGTTCTATCTACAATAGTGCGCTCATAGCCATAGCAAATTTAGTGCAAATCCGCACGAATTTTTGAATTATAGATAGGCTGCGCAATTGATACCTGGCAACCCGGCATACCTTGAAGTCTGTACAGTGTACTATAACCTTACACTGGTTGACTGTTTTGGCAACTGTCACCCCTTGTCTGCGGTTTTACGGCCTGACTATTCGTAGTCTTCTACTACTTGCTAGCCTTTTTAGGTGGTCTATACCACACAGTGGTCTGACCAATTCTTGGCCTTTTCACTTACCTGTGGCTTGACCACAGGTTGACTAGTACTTCTTGTCCGTCATCTTGCTAGCTCTTTGTGCAGTACTGCGTGCTTGAGAGGTTAAGAGTAGCCAGTGATACTTAAAACTTCAGTCATGAACAGGAAAGATACTCCTCTCTGCGGCTCTTGTCGCGGGCCCGCGCGCACAAATGCGAAACTACACTGTTGCGACAATTGCAGCAAGCTCTACCATTCGCAGTGTGCTAAATTAGCAACTGTTATGCTGCATGGTAAGCAAGCGAAAGCCTGCACGTTCTGCATCACCCAGGCCGCGCCTGACAGGACTAGGTTGAACGACGCACCGAACACTCGTCTGCGCACAAACTCAGCCTCATCCGGTTTATCTAATACCTCGAATGCCGTAACTTTGGAGAATGTTGAGCCAGTAGCCAATGAGGCACTTTTGAGAAGTATCCTGAATGAGCTTGGAAACCTAAAGACTTCCTTCAAGGAGCGCTTCGATGGAATTGACAACAAACTTGCTGATCTGGATGTCATCCCGAAGTTGGTAGCTCGAGTTGACACTGTTGAGGACCAGCTGGAAGATATAAAAGGTGAACTGGCTGAGCTGAAGGAGAAGTTTGAAAATCCGGAACTGTCTGCCACCCTCCACTGTGATACTGAGCTGTTAAATAAACTTCAACAAATCGAGAAAAAGAATGCCACTCTCAGCTCTGATCTTGCTCGACTGAACGCGACGACACGTGCTACTAATTCCTCGGAGCTGATAATTGGAGGTCTTGCTACTCCTCCTGGTGCCAACGTGAAATCACTTGTTCTCTGAGTACTCAAGACTCTGCGTCCGGATACTGAAGCCCGTGATATAGTGGGTGCAAGGATGCTCATCAGCAAGGCCATCACAAGGTCAGCAACGTCAACTTCCACTTCAAACGCTGCAATGTCCTCAACTCAACCTCCAACCACAACCTCGCCTACGAATCGTCAGCAAAGTCGCCCACCATCGATTCTGGTTACACTTCACTCCAGAGCACTCATGCTAGAAGTTATCCAGAGCAAAATTAAGTTGGGTAAGCTGCACACCTCTGCATTGTCATCGAATTTACCCCCTGAGATTGATCCCAACTCAATCTTGCCTGGACTGCTGAACCTGAACGAATTACTTCCTAAGGAAGTTTTTGATTTGCATCATGCTGTACGTGAGAAGGTGAGACAATCTGACTCTGGATTCATCAGCTTCATCCGCAGTGGCCGAATCTACGTTCGCAGGAAGAAGGGAGACACCCCTACACTCATCTCCAGCATTGAAGATTTGAATCGTTTTTTGTAATAACAGGTATGCTGACACATCTTCTCTCTCGCGGTAATATTACATTTTCATATTATGACTTCAGTCTTCTTCACAGTATGCATCTTTCATCTCTCACCTCACATGTAACCACTTCCTCTACTACATCCTATTTCAACCCGCTACTCTTTTGTTCTTCTTCATCTATTTTGTACAACATAATGTACAATTAATAAAATCATCAAAATCAAAATCAAAATAAAAAATCATCTCATTCTCAATCATTCTCCCAGCCTCCTACACACTCTTTACACCAGAGGTCCGTGCGTGGCAAGGGCATGATGCTGCGTGTCTGCCGTTTCAATGCTAACTCCCTTAAGGGACATATCGAGCAGGTTAGGCTGTTTCTTTTATCACAGCCCATGATACACGTGATTGCTGTTACTGAATCCCATTTGGGTCCTTCGATTGGGGATGTGCTTGTTGCTTTGGAGGGTTATACTCTTCTAAGGCATGACCGTAATAACCAGGGGGGTGGGATGGCACTTTATGTTGCTTAGTGAGAGGGTGGGTTGCTTGTACTCTAACCTCAACGCTGCTCTTGATATTTTTGCTCCTCTGAAAACCCTCAAACAAAGAAAGAATCGTCATCCGTGGTTTACTGCAAACCACCGTGACCTATTGACTGAAAGAGACATACTCTACAGACGTTACCGATGCTCGAGACTCGATATTGAACTACTTTTATACAGGCAAGCGCGTGATTTTGCACATGAGAGGATTGAATCTGCGAGACTCGACTTCTATTGGCAAAGGCTTAAGAACATCACTTATCCTCAACAGCTCTGGAAGGAAATAAGGCATCTTGGTATCTCTTTCAAAGCAGACTCCAATCTGGGTAGCTTCTCGGTGGAGGATCTCAATGCTCACTTTGCCTCTGTCTCTTTTGATAATACGGCACCAGATCTCTCTCTTTTTCTGAATAACTTGGAAAAAGAGACAGATCATGGTGACTTTGCGTTTGTGGATGTGACGGTGGGCGAGATAGCACGCGTTATGTGCCAGTCGACATCCCAGGCGGTGAGCATTGACTCCCTACCGCAGAGATTTATTCAGTCAGCCTTTCCTTCCATTGGTCCTTTCATCTGCAATATTTTTAATACTTCCCTATCCACATCGACCTTTGCTGAGCAGTGGAAGAAGTCAATAGTGATCCCTCTCAATAAGACACCCTCTCCGTCTTGTCTAAATGATTTTCGTCCTATCTCCCTGCTCAGTTTTATGTCGAAGATCCTTGAGAGACTGGTCCATGACCAGATTACTGCCTTTGTTGAATCGCAGGGTTTGATGGATGGTTATCAGGTGGGCTTCAGAGCAGGACATAGCACACAGACAGCACTATTGAAACTCAGGGATGACATTCGGGTGGGTATGGACAGAAGACAAATGACCGCGCTGTTGCTTTTTGATTGTAGTAAAGCCTTCGATTCGGTCTCGCACGTAACGTTGCTCAGGAAGCTAAAGTCCTTGGGTTTTTCGCATGGGGTTTTGAGATGGGTTGCCTCTTATCTGGTTGGCCGCTCGCAAGCAGTAAGGGCAGAGGACGGCAGTTTTACTTCTTTCCGCCCCCTTAATAAGGGCGTGCCCCAGGGCTCCGTGTTGGGTCCTCTGCTCTTCCTTCTGTTTGTTGTTGATATAGCTTTAGGCCTTGGCCCTGGTGTCTTTCATGTGATTTATGCGGATGACCTGCAGATTTACGTGCGGGGCCGACTTGAGGACATTCATGCCACTCTTGGAAGACTGAGCCGGGGTGCTGAACACATTGCTGACTGGGCTGCCACTAATCAGCTGGTGTTGAATGCTGGTAAAACCAAGGCAATGATTTTTGGGACCCCGTTCTATGTCAATGCCTTTAACGATTTGGGTATTCGAGACCTGCGGTTTGGTGGCTGCACAGTCCCGTGTGTCCCCTCTGCGCGTAGTTTGGGGGTGGTGCTGGACTCTAAGCTGAACTGGAAAGACCATGTTCGGTATGTTTCTCGTAGAGCCAACTCTCTTTTGTACCGTCTTAACCATTTCAGATGCAGCACCACCTCTGAACTGCATAAACACCTCGTGCAGACCTTGCTTTTTCCTATTATTGACTATTGTTCACTGGTGTACTGTAATATCTCGGGTGGGCAGGATCTCATACTACAGCGTTTGCTCAATCCTGGGATCAGGTACATCTTTGGGATTAGAAAGAGTGATCACGTTACACCCTACCGACGTGAGCTTGGCTGGCTTCGAGTAGCGGGCCACAGGGATTATTTTGCTGCCTGCCTGCTCTATAGAATCCTTCTCACAGGTACTCCCTCCTATTTGGCGGATTTGTTTGTTGAGAAGCTCAGCTCACGTCCCTTGAGAATGGCGAACCCGCATGCACTTGATTCGTTGATTGTCCCCTTTGCTCGTACGGACTGTCTGAAACGATCTTTTCATATACTGGCTACTTACTCATGGAACACACTACCCCTCATATACGCCAATCATCATCCCTGTCCAGTTTCAAACATCTCGTCAAATCACATATCTTTACTGCTGAGGGAGAAGACTGAGTCTGGTACGCCGTTGTTAAATTGTGTACCTGTTGCAATTTATATAGTGATTCAGTGAATCGTGAACTGATCTATCCTTCACATTCATCTTACTGTTACTAATGCTATTATTATTATGATTATTGTTGTTATTACTGTTATTGTTATTTTATATTATCTATATTTACATACTTTTTATATACCTTTATTTTATTTATTTTATTTTATTTTATTTTATTTCATTTTGTAATTTTAATTTAATGTATAACTTTTTCACCTTATGTATTTTGTACAACATAATGTACAATTAATAAAATCATCAAAATCATAATCAAAAAAATCCGCCAATCAACACAAATTAATCTAATTAAGCCTCATTCATACTCGAGGAACAGTCATTTGTCCACCAATCAGACACATTCACGCCACAACACCCAATCACGCTCCCGTCTACAATCTTCCGGTGGCGATCGCCACGCCACCTATAGTTCGCGCGAAAATCCAAAATAAAGAATAAAAATAATGCACACGAGGCACTCACTGCGTTAACCTATCCCTCGCGCATATACTCTCTCTCTCGCTCTCCCCCATACGCACACATTGTTCGCGCAACGTACACAATACAAAAAAAAAATAAAATCTCACTCACGCCCGTGTCTACTGTGGTGAGCTTGCGCGCGCGCTTGGCGACGCAGTTGCGTCGTCTGCCGACACGCGCCGCGCACCTCCTCCGTCGCCGAAAACTCCTCGACGGAGAATCGGAACCCGTGTGTGGTGTATGTGTGTGTACGTGCGCGCCCTGGGCCGGGAGAGCCTTCCCGGGTGGTGAACATGTGTGTGTGTGTATGTGTCGTGCGCGCGCCGGGTGCTCGTGCTGCTGCAACAGCAGCGTCCAGCCGACGGCGATCGTCGCCACGTGGTCGGCTTCTGCTGCGCGAGAAAGTGGCATGGTTATCACCTGGGAAAGTAAACAAACAAATTAATTATTTCATTGTTTTCCAGGTGACCTGACACTTTTAGGTAAGAAAAATAATTTACGAGGGATTCACTCCCTCACACATTTCTTACTTGCCAACATTGGATTATAGATTGATAACTAATCTAGATCTTTCGTACGAGGGTCAGAAAAAATTGCAGATTCCTTTCTGAGTCTCTGTTGTGTATTTGTGTTACTTAGTTGTCGCCTGTAAGCGTTTTTGTTTGATTGTCCTCTGAGTTGTGTTCTGCCTCTTAACTGGCCACTTCTGATGTTTGTATTGATGTTTTGTTGTCTTTCAAAGAAACGCGCCTCTAGCTGTTACATTGTTTCTTTTAATTTTGTGTTACATTTCAGTATTATTATTACATTTATAATTTTCCCAATAATCATCCAATTTAAGCAAAGCCTCTAATACACCATTAAGAAAAATAGAAGTTCATTCATTCTAAGACATTTTATCATCCACATCAACAATCAAAGCTTCATAATCATTCATCAGATTTTCAAATTTTTCAATATAATTAGACCCAGATTCACCTCACGTCATACGCATATTTTTAAGTCTAGACCTTACAATGTTATGTGTCAAGTTAGCTTGTATTTTTCTCTGATTCTTAAAATACTCAAAAATTTTACATGGATCATCCATTGACAAAATCTGCTTATGATAATATGTCTCTACATGATTAATTATTATTATTTTAACTTGTTTCTTTCTAGTTAAATTCTGTTGTTCATTGTAAGAATCTAATGCCTCTGGTTCAATCACATCAAGCAAATCATTAACAGTCAGTTCATCATTTAAATGATCAAACCAAATTCTATAGTCACTAGTCTTTGTTACCATGTAATGAGTTTTTACTTTTATTTTATTTCTTTGTCTGTCTAGTGTATTGTTTGAATGAATTAGTGTAGAATTAAGACCCACCTCATTATCAGTATTGCAAAAATCATCTTCATAATTTAATTCTTCCTCATTAAAATTTCCGAAACCTTGTTCACCTGAGTTATTGTTGTTGTTATTATTACCTTCTGAGTCTGTATAATTGTTGTAGTTTTGATTTTCATCTTGTGATTCCATCTCATTCTGTATATCATTATTTTGTGTTGTGTTAGATTCGTTGAGTAATATCAAATTTTGTTCAACTGAGTTTACATTCATTTTATTTTCGGTCATTCTTTCTTTCTGAGTCATTTCATAATTATTTTAATTATTTAATCCCTGATTTTGGTGGTTGAAGGTGGAACATCTTTCACGCATCTTTCTTCATCTCAGCTAACTTCTTTTGCTGTTCACAAAATTTTACGGATCTCTCATTTGACTCCTTTCGACAATTTTGACACTGTTTTCGCAAAAATTTCACTCATCCTGTAAGGTTATGCCTTACGTCCAAAGCCAGACAGGCTTTGCCAAATAAAAGGTTCGAACTTGGAGGATCTTTGGGAATTTAATTAGAACAACAGAGTTACATAAATTTGTAACTTACACACTTAATTCCTTTCTTTATAAGCCACGCGCAACGTAGCAAGCAGGGGCAAAGCTCAGTAAATGAGAGGGAGAGATACTCACACACTGAAACTGCGCCTCCAAGAGTAATAAGCACGCGCTAGCACAATTAACATTCACAATTAACGAATTTGCAAAACGTGAGGCTTTCCTTGTTAGGCAGGTATAATAAAATAAAATTAAGACCAATGCGGGCTCACTCGAAAGATCCATGCAGCTGCTTAGCTGCCACTCGACTAAGGCCTACCTCGTGTGTCGCCGACCGGCCAGCGGCACACATAGTACTCTCTCCGTCTCCCTTACTCTCTCTATTAAGCTTGTTGCCCGAGCTGCTGCTCGCTGGTTTACAATAATGCTGTAGTTTACAGCTACAATTAATATTATCAATGCCCAGGGAAGTTGTACGGCTTTCGTGCACGTTACAATCCTTATTCTACCTTCAGCTATCTTTAAGTGTTCTCTCAATCTTTGTATTTCTATCAAAGCTTTCTCGTACTCTGATAACAATACTACTTTAATTTTGTTGGTATTCTCACCAGCACCTTGAGGAATACTATTATTTTGAAGTGCACTTTCTCGAAGTATGCCACCTGTTCTGGCTTCACCTAATTTAGTAGGTAATATTCCAGAAAACATAGTTACACCATCAATTCGTTTTATTTTGCTATTTATCTGATGACTCCTGTGTTAAAAAAAAATCATAAAAAAATTTAGTGCTTTGGATTTTTAACTGAGTAATTTAATTCAATTTTATAATCTATATTCACCTGTGTTTTTGTTTCTATCTACTTCATTTTCATTCATATTTTGATTTTCAGACATGATGTTATCCACTGTCTCTTCTGAGTCTTATTCTTTATTTTTTCTTTCACTGGTCTCTCCATCCATGGCTCAAATCTGAGTCACAAACAAAATGAATTAGATTTCGTTACCAAAAAATACCAAAATATTTTGATGAAGAGTGCCCATCTTCCTTAACTCAAGCTTTACTCAAGAAAAAGAAAATAAAGGCACAAAGCGTCATCAACTTCATGCCTCCCCCCCCCCCCCCCGCCTCACGAAGACAATTGTACCATACTGAAGTTATTGGAGAATAAAAACAATAAAAAATAAAAGCTATATTCTCTCTCCAGTCTGAGGTTATGCACAATGCCCCCACAGAAGAACCGTCAGCTGACCACCCGAGCGAACGAAAGTGGCTTAAATTTGTCTATATTGTCACTCACCAGTGGTGTGATCTCGATGCAATAGATTACTTCACTTTTATTCATTCAACTGAATTAAAAAAAAAATTCCTTCCGAGAAAGACAAAATTCACAAATTGCATTTCGAGATCACAAGCCATGATGACATGCCGCGGTCATGTCCTTGTCGCTGTGTATGCAGTACACTTGGTAAAAATTGAAGATACAGGAATAATCTCATATATTATAGCATGAATCTTAAATATTAACCTCAAAAAAAACGATCGATAAACAAAAGAATTCTTTCTTTTTTTTTCTTTTTTTAAACATCACGTTCACGTAAGTAATAAACAAATTCCCATAACAACAAGAAAGAAAAAAAATAACCTACAAATTCAGGCTTTTTTTTATTAAAAAAAAGTCAACTCCCTCGTATCAAACCTGCCACGCCGCGTATCAGACCCTACACCCCCTTCTCACCTCATGCAACGCACACACACGACAAGATAATACTTTTACTTTTTTATTTTTAGCTACAATTGTAATAAATCTCTAAGTTTTAATTATCATTCTTCTGAAGTCAAATAAGAAACAAACACCTTTGCTGCGTCGCATTACACATACCTTATTTTTCTTTATAAAAATTCACAAAACTTCGTTTTTTTTAATCTTCAATTCTATACTTTTATGCACAATCTCGACGAGTTTTCGTCACTAACTGCCCTTTCTTAAAAAAAACCGAAAGAGAAAAAAATGTTGCAAGAGTCACAACTTTTCGCGTGCTGATAGCACAAAACCTGTTGGTATTCCTTCTTCTGGTATTCGAATTAAGTGCAATAAAACAATTAAATTAAACTGAAACAAGTTCTTTATTAATTGAAAAGTAATTTATTTATTCAATCCTCAATATGGATAGTGAGAGAGAGAGCCTTTTTAATCTTATAGGTTAATTAAACCGTTAATGTTAGAGTATATCGATCAAGTGAAGGGAGAGTTACAGTCGGTCGTTAAGGTGCTTGCTGCAACTTTACGTTATCGATTGAATTCCATAATCAAACTCGCCAACAGTTAAAATAATAAATTGCAAAGACTGTCAAGGTTTATACATGCACAGAAACCAGTTTTTACTAGCAGGCAAGTGGTAGCTTATCACCTGAATTTTGCGTGATCAGGTCTTCAGTTTTGTCTTCGGATATACCTTACCTCACTTTTTTCTGTAAATTGAAACCTTTAAAAAAATCTCTACTAGTTCAATAAAAAAAAAAAAAAAAAACTAAAATAAAAAGACTATAAATAACGGTTTATACGTACGTATGAATATATAAAGCGGTGTAAGACTTGATGAAAATCAGAATGATCGCTAATCCTTCATTATTTGGAGCAGTGAATCACTTGCATTTCAAGTGACTGTCACCTTTAACGATTTTAAAGTCTCAACGACATTTTTTCAAAGCTGAAATAGATGCTCTTTTGAAAAATCGAAGACTTCCATCTGGTTCGTCCATAAGATCTTTGCGTCCTTTTTTGGATGAAAATAATTTACTGCGTGTTGGAGGTCGTCTTCAACGCGCTGAATTGAGTTTTGAAGAAAAACATCCTATAATTTTGCATAAAGATTGTTGTCATGCGATTCGAACATTAGTAAATAAGCAAGACGACAATCTTTATGCAAAATTATAGGATGTTTTTCTTCAAAACTCAATTCAGCGCGTTGAAGACGACCTCCAACACGCAGTAAATTATTTTCATCCAAAAAAGGACGCAAAGATCTTATGGACGAACCAGATGGAAGTCTTCGATTTTTCAAAAGAGCATCTATTTCAGCTTTGAAAAAATGTCGTTGAGACTTTAAAATCAAAAGTCTAAGTGCTTCAGAAAGCTCGACAGTTTTCAATGGTTCAATTGAATTATTTTTGGAACAAATTTTAGGCGTATCTCGCCTTTTCAGCTTTTGTAAATAGCGTAGCCAATAGGCGATTATTCGAATAATTTTATTTAAATCTGAATATCTATATAAAAGATTTATACTCACACATGAGTTTGATACGTAAACAGTGCTTACATTGCATCTTTTGAGCTCAAGAGAGGTTGTCTCATTGCATTCATCCTTACTGGGACTAAATTTAGGGTCAGAGAGCCAGTGTGGTCCATTCCACCACAATGAACTGGATATTAACTCCTCTGGGGTTATACCTCTAGTAGCAAGATCTGCGGGGTTTTCACCGGAGCGCACATGACGCCATGAATCCGGGTGTACTATCGATTGAATTTTACTAACACGATTTGCGACGAAAGGTGTCCACTTTGACGCATGAGCTTTGATCCAAGCTAAGGTGACTTGAGAATCAACCCACGCGTAAGTAGGAACTTGTTCGTACTCTAGTTTTTTACGTACTTGATTAACGAGCTTTGCACCAAGTAGTGCACCGCAAAGTTCTAAACGAGGGATGCTAAGGGTTTTCACAGGGGCAACTTTTGTCTTGACCAAGAGTAATCTGGCAAAACTAGCTGCTTGCTTTTTTGTACGCAGATAAACCGTAGCAGAATACGCACGTTCTGACGCATCAGTGAAAACATGAATTTCGATCTCTGAGGAATTATCAGTACCTAACCAGCGAGGTATAGCGATTGTTTCGAGTAAGGGTAATTTTGTTTTAAAATTCTCCCAAAGCTCTGAAAGTTGTGGAGAAAGTTGTTGATCCCAATCAAGACCCAACAACCACATATCTTGAATCAGAATTTTAGCAGTAACTAAAACTGGACTATACCAGCCAAGGGGGTCGAAAAGTCGAGATATATCCGACAGAACGGAACGCTTAGTAGGTTGAACCTTTTTAAAATCGTTCATATCTACCTTCAATGAAAATGTGTCAGTTCGAGGATTCCAAACAAGACCAAGTGTTGTAACTGGATCAAACTTAAATTCCTTAACATCATTTTCCGATTTCGGACAAAGTTCTGGGGAATTTGAAGCCCATTTGCTTAATTCAAAACCACCAGCTTTAAGTATACCGATTAATTGATTCTTAACCTCAATAGCAGAATCTAGGGTATCAGCACCGTCATAAAAGTCATCAACGTATGATGCTTTGCGAATAGATCGAGAACCTAAAGGGAATTTATGAATCTCGTCTTCCGCCAATTGTAAAAGCGTTTGCAAAGCAAGCCAAGGGGCACAATTCGTACCGTAAGTAACGGTAGTTAGTGCGAATTCTAACAATTTTCTCCATGCTTCAAAGCGGAACAAAATTTTTTGCCAAATAACATCATCAGGATGAACATTAATTTGTCTGAACATCTTGACAATATCAGCTATAAAAGCGAAACGAAATCGTCTGGCACGAGTAAGAACTGCCCAAAGCTCAGATTGCAATTTAGGACCTACCATTAAACAATCATTTAATGATTTTCCTGACTGAGTTTTAAAAGAAGCATTAAATACCACACGAAATTTCGGTGATGGCAATACGCGATAGATTCCGTGATGAGGCAAAAAAGTACCTTCGTCTGATTCTGACGAAATTAACTTCATGTGTTTCATGTCAAGGTACGTTGACATGAATTTATTGTATTCAGACTTGAAAATAGGATTTGACGCTGCTTTCCTCTCGTTTGAGATTTGCAACGATGCAGCAGCCTGTCTGTTAGGCAACAAGTTTTCACGTGGATTTAACCGGAAAGGAAGACGTACAGTGTACCGACCAGTCTTATCGCGAGTGTGAGTGTCATGGAATAATTTCACGCAATCTTCCTCCTCCTTTGACAAGAGTCTCTCGGAAGAAATCTCGTCTATTTCCCATAGACGTTGAAGATCGAAAGACAAACAGTCGTTGTCATGGCACGAAACGATTTGATTTGAACAATGAAGTGCATTTTTCAAGTTTATTAATGGTTTATCCAGATCGTTATCAGGATCCCAAAAATTTTCAAAAGAAAATTCATGAGGTGATCGAATTACGTGAATCAAGTGTGAACGACGAACGTTCGTATTTTCAAAATCAACAGGACCCATCAAGACCCATCCAAAAGGGGTTCGACAGGCTACGGGTTCATCAAGTGAGCCAACTCGTTTATCGCCAAGGAATAAATGGCCGCACAAATCAGCTCCAATAATCAAATCAACTTCACCTGGAGTTGAAAAATCAGGGTCAGCCAACGAAAGACTAGACACGTGATCCCATGATTTTGGAGTGATCGGGGCGCTTGGAATCAAACCTGTCAGTTTAGGTAAAACTAAAGCATGTATATTTATCGAAAAATTGTTGTCTTTAAGCGAATTTATCGTAAAAGCGACTTCATGTGTAGAAGTGCCAGTGGAACAAGCCTGAACGCCTTGAATTTTCACGTTCACTATCTCGCGTTTAAGATTTAATTTCTGAGTAGCACACTCAGATATAAAAGTGGATTCTGCTCCGGGATCTAACAAAGCGCGAATCACGATTGAATGACCGTTCTGATCGCAAATTTGTATACGAGCAGTCGCGAGTAAAACAGCTCGATTTGTCACCGAAGAAAGTGTGCAGCACGAGACTGATTTTGTATGCTGAGGAAACTGGGAGCGAGGCTGATTGTGTGTTTCATTCTGTCGTGTCGATTGACTTTGTGTTTGGTCGCTTGAATCGATGTGTAACAAAGAATGATGGTCTCGATTACAAGTTCGACAACGATGTGTGGAATGGCAATCTGGAACTAAATGTCCAGAGCGTAGACAATTCTGACAAAGTTTCAAGTTTTGAATCTGATATCTACGTGAAATAGGTTGCATCTCAATAAACTGAGGACAAGACGCAATCCTATGTTCCCCTGAACAAAGTGTACATGAAGGAACTAGTGAATTGGGTGTTTTAGCTTTAGGTTTTTTATTCCCGGCTGACTGATTAATAAATTGCGGCTTAGTGTCTTGAACTTTAGAAGCATTCAGCGCGGATTTATTAAAAGAGTGACTTCGTTCTTGTGAACTGCCTTTTGCGTTCGAGTGATTCAGTTTAGGTGGCTTAACGTTAAGAATACTATCGGAACTGTTAGCGAACTCTAACGCGTTTACGCGGTTTTCAAGATAATCAGTCAAGGTTTTAAAAGTTGGGACTTCTTTGCTGTCAGCAAGAGAAGTTTCCCAGTTATACCGAGTTGCCCGATCTAACTTTTGTACAAGGATGTACACGAAAAATTCATCCCAGTGATGAACAGGCTTTTTTAATGCCCGAAAAGCACGAATCGATTGCCGGAACGCGTCGAGTAGTCGTTTTATCTCAGCTGGAGATGATTTCGCGACTTGATCGATCTCAAACAAACTACGCATATGAAATGCTGACAAAATTCGCGGATTACCGTACCGTGAGTTTAAATCTTCCCACGCGCCGTCGAACGCGTTTTCGGTTACCGGCGTATTACTAACGAGCAGTTTGGCTTCGCCGGTGAGTCTCGATCGCAAATATATAAGCTTTTGGACATTTGAAAGTCCGGGTACCTTTATCACCATGGAGTCGAACAGGTCACGAAAGCTCTCCCACTCAAGAGGGTTACCTCCGAACATTGGCAGGTCAATCTGAGGCAGATGAATTTGCCGTACCACAGGCTCGGTGTTTGATTGAGTCGTAGGCAGAGCCGATGAAGACGCAGTATTTGACTGAGGCTGCAGTTTCTCGATCTCGTGCTTAAGTACGGCCGTGTGCTCGGAGTACAGCAGTTCAACGGTGCTGTACATGTCCTCCGTGCAGTACTCCGACTCCTCGAATTCTGGGAAGCGAGCGAGAGCATGGTGATTTTTCCTGTACGAGTCCCAGTAACCGTTGAGAAGGTCGACCCGATGATTGAGGTAACCAACTGTAATGCTAGTTTTTTTGACTTTACTAGTGTTTACAAGAAAGTTTTGAATGAATTTCGCGGTAACTTTTTGATCGGTTATGAGATCTTCAAATGTTGCAGTCATTTTTCAAAGTAATTAATAAAATTAGTTTTCAAATATAAGCAATAAAAATAACGTACGTTTTGTTTAGTCACGCGAAATGAAAATTTGAATTTTCAAGATAATATAATTTTTGTTTAATCGCTAAATTTAAACCTAAGTCATAAAACGATCTCACGTATTTTAATCTTGACGCCACTGAAGACTCGATTATCGACGACGCCTGAAGATGCAGATCAAATCCGTGTTGTAGGTTATGACGGTTAATGAAAAAATAGCTTCAATCCTCCGTAGTGTTGAGTCAGCTCGACGTTCCAAGTTGACGACTCGTGAAGCAGGTTTTGTGTACTGGCTCCAAGGTTGCAGAAATAACAGCTAGTTGAGTACCGGCGTGCCTTTGTACTCAACCAACTTTGTTTTGGTTTGCGTGAGTGCTTATACCGTCAGTGCACTTTAGGTTAGTGGCACTGCACGGGTATGACGATCGTGGGTTGATGCATAAGTTGACCAAACACGATGCTTAAGTCTCGATGTAAATACGAGTTTTTTGGTTATTTTGCACTTAGCGCCGGCGTGCCTGCGCGCTTCGTGCTCAAACTTGATAAAAATAACAAACTGTCAGCTGTCTTGATGACAATGAATCGAGTGACGGCGATGTTCGCGCTAACCTCTTGACTTGGTTATGTTTCTTATGATTTTTTTTTTTTTTTTACTTTTTTAGATTTTACGCTTTTGATGGTTGTGGTAATATCCAGGTTCGAAGGACCAATGTTTGCGAATTAGCCGTCTCGTAGAGCCAAGGGGTCGAGAACGGCTTTCTTCTTAGACTTTGAAGTGTGAATGTAAATTGAGTATATCAAAATGAAGTGCGTTTGAGAGCGAATAATTTAAATCACAATTTATTCACAAATATTTACAAATAATTAAATATTAAACAATAATCGCTTTGATCAATGCTCAACGCTTGAGCGGCCGAGTTTTTAATGTTAAGTTGAAAAAGCGTGTGTACTTTTCGGTAGTTGAATTCCAAGTCACGACGTTGTCAATTACGCAGTGCTTGGCAACGTCGAACGTTCTTTTTTTTACTCGCGGTAAAATAAAAACAAAAGAAAAGAATAAGAACAAATCAGTTTAAAATTAGAAATAATAACATAGTTCGGATGTATTACGAACATTTAACATATATGAATCACTTGCCTGCTAGTGAATAGTATATTCCTGTACAAGTAAGGGAGAGTACGCGTCGTTTCCACGAGAGTTGGATGTTTCAGCACTAGACGTCGTCTAGTGCTAAAAAAAACCAACTCGAGTGGGAACCACAAGCTTCCCTTACTTGTAAAGGACTATGCTTTCTCAAATTTGATGGATAATCATTATTATACCAATTTAAAATATTCACTTTCGATTATTGTGCGATGTTTTTTGTTTCTCAATTTTGTTGGTTATAAGTTTGAATTTTTTGTGTGCTTTCAAGAAAAGCCTATATAATATTATGTTTTCTCCACGGAAACAAGAACTATGGCATGGAAACGCCCGTTTCCAATCGTGTTTAGATATTTCTCCATAGAAACAAAACTGTGGTAGAAAAGGCCCGTTTCCAAGCTTGTATACACGCGAGGAAACGTGCCGTTTCCACGATCAGATTTGAGAAAACGGGGTACCGTCTATGTGAGACAGGAAGAAAATTATATGAAAGAATCTCTAAACATTTAAGTTATGTTTCGTCAAAATCACGTCATTCTGAGACAGCTAGACACTGAGTTGACAATAAACACGTTTTTGGCTTTGAGAATACGTCTATTTTAGAGGTGAAGAGAAATTTACATAAGAGAAGATTCCTTGAGATGTTGAACATACATGTTTTTCATAATTATGTTAAAAAGAGAAGGAATACTCATTCTTCAAAGTCAGAATACAGAAACCTGATTGATTTGATAAATATAAAAGGCCACTCTTTATGAAATTATGTGCCCTCATATGCCTCTCCCTAATTGTTCGCTCTTATTCCATGTTTCTTACTCATTTGTCTCGCTTCCTTTTTCCAATTAACTCACTCAGTCACTCATTGTTTATTTACTTTGAATACTTTCTCTGGCATTATATTATTGTAGTTAATTTTTAATCTATTTTAATATCATTTTCATTTCATTATAACTTTTTTTATTAGCCTTGAAAATGTTGTCATGATAGGGATAACGAAACGTTGACAAGAACAGATATAAATTATATAAAATAACGTTTGCTAAGATCAAACACAAGCATAAAATTTTATTTTTACGGGTATATCTTTTCATAACAAAAACTTTTTTTTTTAATTTTTCATCAATCGATAAAGCATTGCGCGTTTTACAAAATGAACATTTAATCTTGAAATTATCCCTGGAACTGATATTTAAGGAGCTATTTTAAAAAAAGGCTAATTAATAAAAGAAAATCGATTTTCAAATTTCCTTAAAGTAAATTTTTTTTAATGTGCATTTAGGACACAATTTTGGCCCAAGAGTGAAAAGAAAAATATGTATTAAATATTTTCCAAAGTAGTTCAACATATTTCAATTCAAATTGATTTTTGAAGTGAACCTGCCAGCCCACATGAATCTAGTAATAACCGATGTATCATAATCTCAAATGAATACGATTCACTCAACTGGTCAGGAAAAAAGGTTTCCGTGAAGAACCAAGCACTTACAAGAAAACGAATTCATCTGCTCCACTCCGCTCATAGCTACACTCACCCCCACCATGCTTAAACAAGTTATTCAGTTGCAGCTTCTAGGCCCTACTACACTTGATACAACTGTTTGAGCAGCAAGAAGTGGAATTTGAGTGCAGACCTTGAACAGACTCGAAAAATCACCAAAAAATTTATTTTTTACTTGACTTTTAAAAAACAACTTATTATCTTTAGAAAATAAAAACAGTTTTAAAACCATCCTTAAACTGTCATTCCGCAGTAAAAACTTCCAGAGAAATCGGTTCAGTAATTCTTGCGGCTAGCATGTCAAAAAAAATAAACAGGACTTCTCTTTCTAAACTGTCAAGATTGTAACATTATTTATTGTGATTTTTGCATTAACATTGCAACATTTTTACCCAAAGAATTCAATAATGACTGCATTATGACCTACGTTTTCATTATGGCAACTTATTCTTTTTTTTCTCAATTAACCCGTTAATTTTCTTTTCTGTGTCTTCCACAAGAGAATTTAAGTAAGTATGAGTATGTTTATCAACTTCATAACCACAAACAGTTAAGTTGACAATTATACATATTTTGGCAGTTTAGCTACTCAAAAAAATATGTGAGGCACAGCCAAAATAAAAAGTATATTTTCGATATTTTTACTCAAATAAGTCTTAACGAGTTATTGACTACGCCTCTTGAAAATAAAATTCCTGGCAACGGTATCATGAAATACATTTTTTTTTGTACAAAACTTGAAAAAAGTATAGAAATTTGTAACACTAGTAGACTAAGGGTTGAGGATTTTTAATTTTATTTTTACAATTAAATAAAAAAATGTGTGTTATTTTTTATTTTCAAACCGAGAATCCGTTGTCAAAATTTTCAGAACTTGTTTCATGTTTCGAACAACTCAGTCCAAACATATCAAAGTTAATCACTTTCTAAGACCGTTGGCTAGGGCTACCTGGTATTTAACTGTAGTACTCATCGTTATGGCCGTATTGGTTTTTGCTTGGGTTTTGATGTCAGAACACATAAGTAATAAATTTGAACGATATTCTGCTGCTTTTTTGTTTACGATTGGAAGTGTGTGCCAACAAGGTATTTGATCATGAATAATTAATATAATCTTTTAAACTTGGTCTTTGTATTTTAATAATTTTTTTCAATGGTTCACTAACCCATATCAATAACTATGATTTTTTTTTTTTTACATTATTGATACAATTAACTGTTAATTGCATTGTTTAAATTATTTTTAATGAATTATTTAAAATAAAAAAGTTCATTTTCAGTACTTGACAGGGAGTTGCTGTGTGGTCCGGAGCCTGAGCCTGTACGAGGAATGACCGCGCTGAACCTTAAAAAACCTCAAAAAAGAAATGCGGCGATGGCTGTACGGTTTCCTCAGTTTGCCTCTGTATATAGATATAGACGCATATGTATGGCATTACACAATTACAATTTTCTCGATAGGTATATGTACTCAGAAATAATTCCTAGCGCACCTAGTCGACTTCTCTAGGAACTTTTCCTTGTATTCGGTGCTCAAGAGCTAGAGTAAGGTACTGGGTACCCCAAATTGACTCCTGGTGCATGCAGTTAACTTCTCCCGGTACTTTTTCTCGTAACCAGTACTAAGGATCAAGAATACGGTACTGAGTGCCAGTGTCGAACTCTCCTGGAACTTTTTCTCGTAATCAGTGCTCAGGACCTAGAATAAGGTACTGGGTGTCTCGGGTCAAGTCCAAAAAACGTTTCAGGAGAAGCTGCCTGGGTGCGTCAGGAGTCAAACCTGGGCACTCGTCAAAAATTATTCCTGAGTAAATGAGGACTCGGATCTAGAAACAATCTAACTCCTCTGGGATTCCTATGTAGTTAGGTTGTTTTGAGATCTGAATTCTCGTATGTACCTATGGAAAAATTTTAATTGTGTAATTTTTATAATTTGTTTATTTCAATATTATTTTATCAAAGATTAGTACAGAAAAAAAATTTTATATAAACTTTACTCGTAGCACACGTGTGGCTATAAATCAGGGTTAACTGCATAGGGTAAGGGCACCTAATTCTGCGGGTGCCCCAATTGTGCGGTTCTTAAAGTTGATGATTAAATAGTGTTATAAGTGTCGTAGTGCTCTGTAACATTTTTAATATATGTTTTTTATTTCTTAAGAACAGTATGTTAGGTAAAAACCGTCAAAACTAATCATAATTTCTTTTTATAAATGTTTATACTTGCAGAATTGGGGAGTAGGTAAAACCAATGCGCGTGGTCCTAAATCTGTGGAAATCTAACCTAAAAACCACGGCCATGTGCCCGCAGAATTGGGGACACAGATTTAGGAAACAAAACGCAGAATTAGGGTACACTTTTTTTTATTTTCCAATTGGATATTATTAGCAAACTATAAATATTTCAAGCTTCTGCAACCTCTTGTTTTGTTCCAGAAGAGTTCTCCTTTTGAAAAAAAAAGTCTGAGAAAATATTAATTACAAAAAATTATACAGTTGTTCAAACTTCTGGAAACCTAAAAGTCCGCAGAATTAGGTGCCCTTACCCTAAGTCATTTTATTTATCTTTTTTTTAAATATTGTTTCATTTAAAAATTATTTAAATAATAGCAATAAACACTTACATTTACTCCGTATCTATATATAAAAGAGAGATATCGCCATTTTGGTGAGATTTTCAATGTAAGATTTTATTCGTGAGCTGATTTTATTCGGGATCTGAAAAAGTAAGGTTAAGTGTATGTTCATATGAGATGGTGTTTATGCCGCTCCCACATTTTCGAAAATGTCGTGCAGGTTAAATCAAAGCCCCGCGCCGTACGGACTCCAACTCTTGCCTCATTTCTGCCCGCATTAGCTAGATAGCCCAGCTATAATTCTTTATCGGGACATAGCCTGCACCAGGAAATTTTTTCTTGGTTCATTTATAATGTTTGTTTGTGTGGGCCAGCCAAAATTAGATTTGGAAAAAACAGTTTCTGTTTTACAAGCGTTTTAAAGGCTCGTAATACTAAATGAAAGCTTGAGACATAATTTTGACAGACCCATCTTAACAATCATTAAGAACTAGGAAACTTTTTCAATGCTTCTGATAAAATAAAAATGTATATTATTTAACAAATTGAAATTTATTGAAAAAGGGGGTGAGCAAGGCCTTGAAGAGTCTTTAAAGCTTCCTAAAAAACACCTAAAAATCATTCAATATCCTGCTCTTTTTGAAAATTTGGTCAAAAATTTTAATTGCAAAAAACAGACTTAAGGTCTATAAAACTTTCATTAAAGCTTGAAGTACAACTTTGTTAGAGTCGATTTTTGTAAATATATGACATTCTTTTTTTATTATTTTATTTAGTTTCAAAATATTGCACAAGAGCAAAAGCCTCATGATTTGTCTCCAACTCTCGTCGTCTTGCACAGATTTTGATTGATTTCACTTTGATGAGTTTATTAATTGTTCATTATGTTGTACAAAATACATAAGGTGATAGAGTTCTACATCAGATTAAATTAAAAAATAAAGGTTTATAAAAGGTATATAAGTATAGATAATATAAAATAACAATAACAACAACAATAATCATAATAATAACAATAGTAAGATGAATGTGAAGGTATAGATCAGTAATAATAATACAGCAATGCAAATATAATCAAATCTACTGTTGTTGTAGTAGATCAGTCTATGTGTATTTATTGCATATAATGCTATATAATATTGCAACAGGTACCCAATTTAACCACATACAGCAACAACAAGGGACAACAAACCGGGCGCGTGAGCAAAATTGCAATCATTTGCGCAATGCCTGGGTTCGCATCTCCACCAGCTGATAGGTCAGCTAAGGTGGGAACGCTGAGCTAATATAGTGCAAAAACAACATTCGGGTTCACCTTGATCCCACGGGTATAAAAACCGGCGACTTAAGCGGCTCGAGCATTATTAATTATTCACTGTTTCCTTCTCGATGGTACATCCATTTTTCAATAGCTAAGCTATAACTCAATTTTGAGTCGCAACATGCGATTATTTAAAGTTTCATTGGCTTACGCAGAATTGTTGAAACTTAATTAATTTTAAATACGAACGAAGTTCATATTGGCGAGCAGTGCGGGCGCCATCAAATTATTTTTTTTGTTCCTGCGTACAAATTTTTCCAACGTAGAAAATCACGGTCGACGGCTGCGATTGAATACAACCGGTACATTCCACAGGCCTTCCGTTGCTGTCCTGCTCGACGACGAGTGACTGGTGAATACGTTGAGTATTCTTGTTTTAATTATTTTTTTATTATATAAATTTTTTTGTTTTTTATTTTATTTAGAGTTTGCTTGCATAAAAAAAAATTAGTTTTTTTTTTTGTTTGTTTTTGCTCAAGGAGGAAGAACTCCAATTAACAATACTTGTATTTTAATTGTAAAAGAGAAGAATGAAAACTGTTCTCATGGTACCTCGATAAATTGGTACATGAGACATTATTATAGATAGATAAATAAAACTAGAATGTTAATGATAATCGAATTAAAATATAAATCAACGGTTACTGTAAACGCGGTTGATTAGAATTTTGTAATGAGCAGATGCGATGTCAGAGCGTAGTTGATTGTAATTACTTGAGTACCTATTTTTTTTTTTTATTAAAGATTCAGTTGAATCCCTAGAAAAATTTTCTGATTGATTCTAACAGCCTGGTTCATTGTTTTTAAACTTTAAAAATACGTACACGTTTCTTTTTCTCCTCTTTATTATTTTATTTTCCTATGCTCTCTTATTCTAATACTCCGAATAAAGACGAAGTAAGGAGAGGGAAACAAGAGTCTATCAACTTTGACTGGTTCATCTATTTGACCTGAAAAAATCAAAAACTTTTATTCCTGCATATTTTTTTTTATTTAGACCCTTGCAGAGATGTATTTAAAAGGACTTTTGAAATTGTGACATATTTTTTTAATGGTTTTTTAAAAAAGAACTTTTTCTGTAACATACCATTGATCAAACCTTTTAGTACGTTTGCAAGTAAAAAACTGATTGAATAGATATTTTTTCAGAAAAAATATGATTGGAACTACAAATAAAATCTGTTAAGGGCGTCAAAAATTATCACTACTAAAAACAACGAGAAACACAAATTGGATTTAAAAACTATTCTAGTGTCAAAAAGTAGAGCAAAAAGACCAAAGTAAAGCAAAAACTTCCAAAAAAGTTGAAAAAAAGGTTTTTTCAAAAAGAAAAACAGATTTTCATTTCATGAAAAAAAACTTCTTCAAAATTAAATTAACTAACCTGTATTGGGAATAAATTTAAGTTTTTTTGTAAAAATCATTGAATCCATCGATTGGATCCACAAATAAATTAAACAATTTGAAATTGTTAACTTCAACATTTGCAATTGAACAAATGATAATAAGAATAAATTTAGGTTTGTAGACACCAAGCAGTATACATACTCATCCTTGTATGCGGATGTTTAGCTCCAATTTCAGGGTAAAGACTAAGGCCAGTTCCATATCTGCCATATATAGCACAAATACGTTCTGTAATATCATCTAAAACTATGTTGGAGCGTTTATTTCTTGGCGTTTTCTTTGAGAAACTCTTTCATTTTTGTCTTTGCAGCCAGTCACATAGTTTTCAATTTCTGTAAAAACTTAGAGCTAGTAAATCATGTTAAAAAAAATTGATACAAAATTAGTATTACGTTTTGATAGTAGGTCAGAAGTTTTTCTTCGCCAGCCTCATTCAAATAATGCCATAGTTTAATCCATTTTACTGTTATAATTACATTGCCTAAGGGACCCATGTCAGCAGTTTGATTTTTTGCAAGTTTCTTATCTTCTTCCTTAGCTGTTACCAAAATTTCTGTTTGCTCGTTGTTCCTACGATTTCAATAATTAGTACTTCTAAAAGATAATACTTTGACAGAACTTAATTAAACCAAACAATAACACCATAGTTTTGCTAAATATATAAAAAACAAATTTATAAGCTTATTTGTGAATTATGATACATTCACAGTGTGTCATTAAAATAAAATGAAACTTTTGCAAAGTATATTTCAAAGAATTTAATCACTTTATTCTGCTAGAAATTTTGGCATGAATCAAATGTTTTTCTTATTTTTTTTTTTTAAATGCAAAAAATGTGAGCGTGTGCGCGTACTCGTACACACGTGCACCTTACACTCATGTGTTTTATGTATAAGTTACCGAAGAGCGGAAAAGTTCAAAGGGTGTTCGTGAATTAAAAAAGTTTGTACTTCGTAGTAGAAGTGTTTGAAGTGTCTCGAGATTTTTGATTAATATCAAAAATATTTTACAAAAATTTTAAATTATGTTTAATATTTAAGGGTATTTTCGCGTAGTTTTCTAAGGACCAGTTATAACTATAATTGTTACCTTTTGCCGAAAGGCAACTAACTCGAAGAGTGGAGGTATGTGATTTGGGGGTGAATGAATAAATTACAGTACTTTTTATGAGTAAACACTAAAAACTGAACTATATTCTATAGTATTAATATACAGTGAGAGCTGAAGAGTTTGCCATTTTGGCCGAGAACCTTTAGACTCTTGGATTGCCGAACAAGGGCTGTTAAACTATTTACCTGAATGCCGCACTTTGCGACTGCAGCTATTAATTTATACAAAAACTGCCGCAATTCGGGCTGAATTGTAGGAATTCTCCGCGACGCGTGGCTCTTGCGTGTATTATGAACGGAATGAGGGGAGCTGGTAAATGACACCAAGTATAATAAACCAACAGGACGCGAAACTTTGAAACAGTGAGCTCGGGAGTCAGTGCGCGTTTTCTAGAAAGATAAATATGGTAGAAGAATTTTTGATTATGTGTTGTAATAAATCATAATAATTACGGGTTGCGATAATGATGTGTGGAATGTGAATGCTTGATAAGAAAATCCAGAGCTTGGGTGACCAAGAGTAACTCGATTACCGAAAAAATAGATCGTGTGCAACAAGTATTGCTATCCGCGAGGAATACATTATGAAATGATTATTCGGTTGATCAAGGGAGTTAAAGAGTACTGTAGGGAGGGTGAAGCCCATGCTGGGAAGCTTACTGCTTGCTGTTGAGCTGCTATAAAAGGTAGTGTGGGGAACATAGAAGGGACTTACTTGATTCTTGACTCTTAATCGAGTTTTAACTATCGTGCGAAGTAAACGTAGTTCTGTTGAAGTGTTGCGAGTTACTTGGTTCTCAGCTCTTATATGTATTCATAGGTAGTTAGGGAAGGCTAATAAATAACATCAGTGAAACGCCTAAACGATGGTGTATTCTTACTCCTCAATCGCCCTAAGCATGACTAACCCATCCTCGTCTTTTCAAAGATGCCTGAACCAGAGGTCATCGCCAGGAACATCGGACATCACAGAGGCAGCAGCAGCGCTCGCATGCGAGCTTACGTGCAGCGCGTGCTTCAGCACAGCTTGGAGCAGGGTGCCTTCACACTGCTGCTCCGGCCAGGTAAAATACTAGCTACCAGCACTAAGCGACGCGATTCACTTGGTTGTGGTTGTCCGGACCGGGAGAGGAAAGGTCATAACAGTGGTGGCAGCGGTGTTCGTGTGTTGATTGATTCTTTAAATTTGAATAAACAAAAAAAAAATGTGAAATAAAAAATCATAGATAAAAAAAAAACAATTTTTTTTATTAGTGTTGTTTATGCGAACCTTGTTTAAAAAAATAACATAAAAAAAAAACAAGGAGGGAAGTTAGAAGTTAATCCAATAAGCACTTCATAAACAAACACGAGTTTATGGTTGACACCACATACTCTCGTGTCAACGTGGGTATCGCACCAATTGAAAGCGCACCCGTGCTCATAATTTTGGGATACGACAATGCGGAAGCAGGAGCGAAGGAGTGATCATTGCAATCATCGAGAGAGAGAAAGAGAGAGAGAGAGAGCAGAAAACAGCAGTACAGTGAGGCAAGAATAACAGAAGCATTGAGAAGAAAAAATATAATTTAGAAAATTTTTTTTATTGTTAAGTAGAGTAATTGAAAAGTCCCCTTTTTGGATTCAATATGAATTATTTTTTTTCTCTTTTATCTTTCTTTATCGAAAGATTATTTTGTTTTGAATGAATTAACAATTTACGATTTCTATTTCCTTTACTTCTATATGGTCATTCATGAATTAAATTTTTCAATTGCTCTACTATTTAGTACGAAAATTATAGAGTTAGTGAAACATGGCGTGCGATTATGATAACATCTTTTTAGGAGCATGGATCTTATAGCATAGACTGAAGTAAAGGTGTAGTATATGCAGAAATAAAAAGTATGTAGAATCTATACTAACGCAGCACATACACGGCCCTAAGCTAAGAGTGTAGAGTCGCGACACTGCTCAGTTGTAACGCGCCTCCAAACGAATAAACTTCTTCTTAAGGTTAACTTATAGTTTTATTAATTCCCTAAATACAACTCATTTCCACACCTTACAAACCTATTACAAATACATTACAATTGGCGACGAGGATAAAACTACGAAAATCCGACGAGGATTAAGGTAAAAGTCCTACAGAGATTAAAAAGTGAAAATCTGACGAGGATTAAGTGTTAAACAACTGACAAGGTTTTAAAAGGAGTAAATAAACATATCGAGGCATAATCGATAAATTTCAAAAAGTGAAGTTCTACTAAAGGAAGAAGACAAGTGTAATTCGGAACAAAAATTTTAATGAGTGACGAAAGCTTACGAGATTACGTGGAAGATAAAACACCAACGTGGATTCATACATTAAATAAAGAAGAGTTAGTGGAATTCTTAGAAAAATTCGGTATTGAATCAGTACTAGAGGAATTTTCTGATGAAGAATTACGTAAATTAGCAAAAAATTTCAGCTCTATTAACGCAAAAGCAATTGAAAAAAATACATTAATACATCTTCTAGCAGTATTTGAATATTACTGCAACAGCAAAGAAAGAAACTTAAAATTACTGAATCTGTGCAAATTCGACGATTTAAGAAGAGTAGCTCAAAACGTGGTAAAAAATTGCAAAGATTCAATTGCTAAAGGAGTTACAAAAAATTTAAGCAAAAAAAGTGAAACGAGTAAAGAAACGGAAACCACTCCAAAAAAATCAGAAATTCTAGATTCTTCAACCGAATACGAAGATGCTGACGAAGAAGAGTCAGCAAAAAACGATACAATTCAAACTGTTAATACAAGTAACAGTTTATTGCAATTCACAGAAATTTTTTCACAAGACATCGAAATGGCTGACTTCGAATTCCACAAGAATAAAGACAGCTGGGAAGAATATATTAAACGCATCGAATTCTTCTGTATTGCAAATAAAATAAACGATGACGATATAAAAGTTGCTACACTAATTACAAAGCGCGGGGCAGAAACATACAAATTGATACGCGATTTGTGTGCTCCAAGCAAACCAAAAAACAAAAAGTTCGATGAGATCACAAAACTAATAAGTGATCACCTTACACCAAAAAATAACACAGCGATGGAACGATGCATTTTTGCACAAACAAAGCAAAATGTAAGTGAATCAATCAACGAGTTTGTAGCTAGGTTAAAAGAATTAGCTGTGAACTGCAATTTCAAAGACTTGGACGAGGCTATATGTAACCAAATAGTATGCGAAGTTCGAGACTACAACACGAAAATTGCTTTATTCAGTGAAAGCGAACTAACATTGAAAAAAGCAATGATGATCGCTACCACTCGAGAAACAGCAGTGAAAAATGCAGCGTCAACAGAAAAGAATCAAAACTTTACACTAATTCTACACATGAGTTCTCAACAATTCCGGTGCAAAGGTGGAGCAACGAGCAAGGACTGCAGGTACAACAGCAACAACGGCAACAACTCCAGGAGCGGTAACATTAATAATTATAATTCGAGTGCTGATAATTCGCGTAATTATGTAAAAGTATGTTATTGTTGCGGTATGAAAAATAATCACCTTACGAAAGATTGTAAATTTAGAAACTATAATTGTAATTATTGTAAAAAAACAGGTCATTTAGAAAAAGTTTGCATTAAAAAACACGGTAAAAATATCATCTTTAAAAACCACGATAGTAACGCGAGACGCAATGCAAGCAAGCAATGTCATCACGTGCAGCCCGACGAGTTAGAGTCAAAAAACGACGAAAAATTAAGCAAAAGTGATCTTACAGTGTTACGGAGGATTACCACTGAATCCTATCAGAATTTTAAAAGTAAATGTAAATTTCTTAGAGAGCGAGAAAAACTTAGATTTATATATTATAAAAGGTATGGGAGCTTTACTTATGGGAAGACTAAAGTTAAAAGCGTTTAACCTTTGGCCTTTAAAATTAATTCCCAATAGTCAAATTAAGAACTTATTCAAGATAGAAAGTGAAACTATAAAACAGAACATGTTAAAACAATTTCCTACACTATTTTCAAACACGCAAGGGTTTTTTATAAGGGTAAAAAATTACACTTAGTTTTTAAAGAAAATGTAAGACCGATACAATTGAAACCACATCACGCGCCATTCACGCTAATGCCGAAAATTTCAAACGAGATACAAAGATTGATAAGTTTAGGAAATTTAGAGCCAGTAGAGTGTAGTGAATAGGCAACACCCATCATACTGGCACTAAAGAAAAACGGGGAAGTTATATTTTGTGGTAATTTTAAACTCACAGTAAATCCTCAACTAATTGTCAAAAGGCTCCTGATTTCTTTGAAAGAGAAAATTCTTAACACACTGAGAGTAGGTAAAAAATGGTCTCAGATAGATTTGAAACACACTTTTATGCTATTTGAGCTGGATGACGAATCCAAAAACGCACTTACAATCATCACACATAAAGGTTTATATAGGTACACGACAATGGGCGAGGGTACAGCTTTGAATCATGCATAATGCCAAGATATTCTAGAAGATATCTTAAATGGCATAAGACACACAGAGATATACATTGACAATATTTACACTACAGGTCAAACGGACCAAGAGCGTATAGAAATTTTAACAGAATAAAGCAGGGCTACGAGTAAACTTAGACAAATGCGATTTTTTCAAAGACGAGATAGAAATCTTGGGATACGTGATCGATAAAAAAGGTTTAAACCTAAGTCCCTCTAAAATTAAAGCAATTAACAAAGCTAAAACACCTAAAAATCATAAAGAATTAAAAGCATGGTTAGGTTAAGTAAACTTTTTTGAAAAGATTTTTAAAAGACAGGGCAGAGCATATCTGGCCACTGTATAATTAACTTAAACAGAAAGAATGGAAATGGACAAATAAATGCGAAGAAGGATTTAATTGGGTAAAAAGTCAAATTACTTCTGAAAAAGTGCTAACATTGTCCGATCCAAATATTCAATTAGTTTTGGCTTGCGATGCCAGTGACTTGGGCATGTCGGCAATTTTATCACATAGATTTGATGACGGTACGGAAAAACCGATAGCATTTGCTTCAAAAATTATTCCAAAGAGCGAGAAACATCGTACTACTATAGATTAAGAAGCAGGCGCGATACTATTTGGGTTTAAAAAATTCTATCAATACATAATCGGTAATAACATAATTTTGAAAACAGATCATAAACCGTTAAAACTTATTTTTGGAAATAAAAACATTTCAACAATGCTACACAGCAGATTACAAAGATGGGCTTATTTTTTATTGGGGACTACATATACACAATAGAAGTAGTAAAGTCTAAAGCAAACGGAAACTGTGACGCGCTATCACATTTACCGGTCGAAGACAATACACCCGTATTTCCGTCAGAATACACAAACATTAATTACATACAAAATGGGTGGTACACAATTGATTTCAAACAAGTAGCTAAAGAAACAACAAACGACTGAACGCTAAAGAATATAATGTCATACACACAAAACGATTGGCCGAAAATCGATGAATTAACTCAAATAAAAAAGAATTCTCACACAAAACGAAACGAGTTGGACATAGAAGGAAACTGCTTAACATGAGGTCATAGATTAGTTATTCCAGAAACACTCAAAGCACAAATACTACGCGACTTACACATTTCACACATGGGTATAGTTAAAATGAAACAAACGTCAAGAAATTATTTTTGGTGGCCTGGTATAGATTTAGATATAGAAGCATTAGCTAACACATGTAAAATATGTTGAGAATCAAGACCAGATCCAGGAAAAGTAGAGCTTTCACCGTGGCAATGGCCAAGTACACCATGGTCTAGGATACACACAGATTTCTTAGGACCTTTTCACGGTTGTATGTTTTAAGCGATCGTAGACGCACACTCAAAATGGCCAGAAATAATTAATATGCGAAAAGACACAACAGCAAAAAATTTGATTAAGGTCATAGACTCAATTTTTAGCAGATTCGGAATACCTAGCATTGTAGTGAGCGACAACGGTCTTCAACTTAAAAGTGACGAGTTTCGACAGTATTTAAAAAACTATAAAATCATACAAAGTTTTTCAGCACCATATTATCCGGCTACGCACGGAGCGGCAGAAAGTTTTGTACGTACTTTTAAAGATAAAGTAGATAAAATGATTCGCGATGGACATTCATTAAATTTTTCGACAAACAGATTTTTATTCGATTATAGAAACACTGAACACTCAACAACTAATAAAACGCCAGCCTTTTTAATGTTTAAACGGGAATTGCGAACAAGATTTGACTTGCTTAAACCAAACACTCAAGCCAGAGTAGAATTACAGCAGTATAATCAGAAACGTTTTAGATCAGGAAACAGAAAAGTAGAATTTTGTATAGGCGAAATTGTTTTTGCAAAAGATTTTCGAAAATATTGTAATAAAAAAAGCGAAGCGATTATTGTAGAGCAAAAATCATTAATTATGTATAGTGTATAATGGGGTGAAATATAATAAATACATAATTTTTTTTTTATAATTTATTTTATTTATTTACCAGGTTATTACTAAATTTTTAATTTTACAATATCATACAATTTATAATACGAATTCTCAGAGGAGGCACCGTTGATGAAAATCCTTTTCTTTTACTCTTCATTTCTCTGTCACTGTCTATTACTTCTTTTTCTTTCTTCACTATAACTTATAATTTTATATTTTTATATATTATGTCCATGCTAAACTTACTAAGGTTAGCAATTCTCTGCTCGTAGTCGAGAGGTTAAAACAAGTGACGAAGGAATCTTCGTCACAAATCTCCCCGCTGGACCAAAACATCTCCCTGAGAAGTTTTGTCCATTAAACATCTCAAAAATGAATTTATCTAAAAGAAAACAAAGTTAACCTCGTTGTTAGGCATTAAACATTATTTAACAAGCGGTTCCGATGACTTGACTGTGATGATCCTCAACGATGATCTCGAACCACACACAAGCAGCGACCTCAACGAAGGTTTCGTCAACTTATTACGACGGCAGTTGCATTTGGACTATGAAAAACGGCTCCGTCGACTTTACTGCGATGATCCTCAAAGATGATCCCGAAGACTACACGACGGCGACCTCGACGATGGACCGCGATGACTTACTACGACGGCAGACGCATTCATGGTAGACTACAACTTACGTCTCCGTCGACTTTACAGCGACGAGCCTCAATGACGGACCAAAGACCTAACATGATGGGGAAGAACTTCGGCGCCTTACTACAACAGTATACACTTTCATCTTTGATCTCTTCTGCTTGAGTAACTGTTTCTTCTCACAACGACGTAGCTACTGATTTTCTCTGTTTTCCATCTTATTTTTTTGCTTCTAACCTCTCTTCTTTTTTTCAAAAAGCTTATGATTTTCAGGATTTTCTTCAACCTCGCCCCAAGTTATGGGCGCCATTTATAACGGGGTGAAATAAAATGAATAAATAATTTTTTTTTTATAATTTATTTTATTTATTTACCAGGTTATTACTTAATTTTTAATTTTACAATATCTTACAATTTATAATACGAATTCTCAGAGGAGGCACTGTTGATGAAAATCCTTTTCATTTACTCTTCATTTCTCTGTCACTGTCTATTACTTCTTTTTTCTTTCTTCACTATTATTTATAATTTTATATTTTTGTATATTCTGCCCATGTCACTTCTAAACTAACTTAGGTTAGCAATTCTCTGCTCAACGTCAAGAGGTTAAGGGGGGGGGGGGGTACACCCCGGAGGGCAAAAAAAAGCAAATTTTTCATGATTTTTCTCGAGCAAACGGCAAAAGTGATTTAATTTATTAATAGTGTATATAATAAAGTAACATTTGAACTACTTTCTGTAATTTTTTTGAATAAAAATATTAAAAAACAAGCCGATGCGAGTGCTTTTTCAGAGACGCCTTCGCTTGACGATTTTTTCTCGTGGTAAACGCCATTTGTCTATAAACATCTGAACCAAAAATTTCAGGAAGATTCTGTTAGAAGATAAGTTGTTCCTGGTAATAACACGAGGATTTTTTTTTCTTTCACTTTTTGACGATTTGGCGGCTGTTTGAAGTCAAAGGTCGTTTTTTCGACTAAAAATGTCACTTGCCAAATCGTCAAAAAGAAAAAAAAAAAAAAAATCCTCGTGTTATTACCAGGAAAAACTTATCTTGTAACAGAATCTTCCTGAAATTTTTGTTTCATATGTTTATGGACAAAATGGCGTTTACTACGAGAAAAAATCGTCTCCGTAAAAGCACTGGCATCGGCTTGTTTTTTAATATTTTTATTCAAAAAAATTACAGAAAGTAGTTCAAATGTCAAAAGGAAATCAAAAAATTAGAATTTTGCCTGGCAAACGACTTGAACGTATTTATTACTGAAGTTATTGATCAAATTAAATAATTTTATTGTCGTGAGTTATAAAAAGGGAGTCTGTGCGGGCTACATAAATGCTATTGGTTTAATGATCAATAATTTCTTGAAAGATTTTCCTAGTGCAAAAAGGTTTTTCTCGAAGTAAAACAATGTTTTTTTTTTTTGGGAAAGATACATATAATAAAAGAACACGCTTAATTAAAGCAGCACAAATAGCACAAGCACTTGTGCAACCCGCAAAATAAATAATCAGCACCAAATGGCTAGATTTATAAATAGAAATTCATCGGACAATAATAATGATTTTCAATCCTCAACTGAATCGAGAAGGAATGAATCGGAAGAATATGGGAGGGCAACGCAACCGACGGGCAGATCGTTATCAATGCCCAAAGTAATAAGATTATTACGGGAATACGACGGATAAAACATAGGTTTAAACGATTTTGCGTATGAGTGTAACTCGCTTCTTGAATTAATAAATTTAGCGGAAAAAATAATCATGATAAAATTCTTATCATCAAAAATAAAAGGAGTGGCTAGACGAGTAGCGGAAGAAAAGAAGTACGAAAATTTGGAAGGGATAGCTGTGGATTTAGCAAGAGCCTTTGATAGTAAAAATGACTATCATTCGGTTTGTTTAGGAATGGGATCTCTCGCGCAAAAGGACGCCGAAAGCATGGTTGACTGAGGTCTTCGAGTTTAGGGCTATTTGAATAATTTCAATTCAGAGGTGAGAAAATCGTTCGGAGAAAATAACTCAATGTCTGGGGTAATAAAGGGCCAAGCAGTTGAATGCTTTATTAGGACGAAGACCGGAAGTTAACGGCAAATTAATAAAGGAAAAAATTGAAACTTCGGAGGTGGCAATCGACAGGGCACAATACATTGAAAAACGCGTTTTAAAAAATAATGCTATTTTTTAACACAGTTTAACAGGCTTAGAGAACTCTACAAGATCAAGGGGGAAGCAAACGAAAGGAAACCGAGAAACGACATAAAATGTTACAATTGTGGTCGTGTGAGTCACATCGCAAGACGCTGCAACAAGCAAGGAAAATACGGTATTACGGGTCATGAAGATAAAAATTGTAAATCGAAAATTTGTGATTTTTGCCAATTAAAAAATCATGTGATCGCCAATTGAAAATTGTTCGCTTTAAAATGCGATAAATGTAAAATAAGAGGGCACACTGCACCGATTTGCATGAAAGAAAAAATACAGGATGACATCCACAATAAGTCTCTGAAAAGACAGGTCCCAAAAAACGAGTAAGATGCTCCATACAGGGACACAACGGGGTCATACGATGAAATTAGTCGTTCGGGGATAGAAAAACGTGTAGTTTTAATAATTGGTAGGGCATGCGACTCCCCGACCATAACGATTCACAATAATAAAAAAATAAAGGGGGGATCATTTGTTGCGCTATTAGATACTGGGTCAGAAATTAATCTTATTAAAGAAAACAAAGTCAAAAGGGTGTTTTGATTCATAGAAATTATATAATTAACTTGACGGGTATTAATAAAAGTTCTGTGAGAACAAAGAGATTATTTTTAATCGAATTGAACGATATTAAATGCATCAGACATCCGGATGGGGAAAAATTCCCACTTCGGACAGATTCAATCTTAGCAGCTCCTTTATTTTAAAAACATGGGAGAAAATTAGATTTTATAAAAAGGAACTTCAAACTGGGAAAAAATGAATTTGAATTCAGTAATTTTCCAGTGACGTGAGAAATATTTTTAGCGGTTAAGTCAGGCGACTGGGTGACACTTAATACAATGATTGATAATCTTGAAAACGGATATATTCAGAAAATTAATGCTGGATCAGATATCCAGCTAGGCGATTCGTTTAGAATGATCAGGAATAAAAAATGATCAGTTTACGCGATAAATACCGGAGATAAAGAAATTGAATTAACTGTGCCAGCGATTGAAGTCTTCGATGGCTTACAGAGAGAGCAAGGGAGTGAATCAAGGTTAGCGAGGTTATTAAAAATAATAAATCTTGAAGGGATAAGAGACGATAAATATAAAATGGAAATAACAAACTTAATCAATAAATGAATGCAATTTTTTCTGCTGGGAGATATTTAAGGTTGTATTAAGAAGGTAGAACACGAAAAAATTACAACTACGGAAACTCCGGTATATGTAAAGCAGTTTCAGCAACCATTCGTACTTATAGAAGTAGTTAAAAATAAAATTAAAAATATGCTCGAAAACGGAACTATCCGGGAGAGTGATAGCGCGTAAAATGCGCTTATTTTTTGCGTACCAAAAAAAGGAAGGCAAAAGGATTTTTAGATTATCGTCTTTTTTTGGACTTCCTAGAGAACTGGCAGTTGAATTTTATAACAGTCCTACAAATTCAGCCTACACCTAGTATAAATAGCTTATTAGATAGCTTGCATAGTAGTTAGGTATACAGCGTGTTCGACTTAGCGCATGGATTTTTTCAAATTAAGCTCGTGGATGGTACGGCGGGGAAAAGTGGGTTTAGCTCGGAAGACAATCATTACGAGTTACGTGGACTTGGCAGGGGACTGAAAAATGTACCGAGTTGTTTTATGAAGGCGCTAAGGAAACTTTTAAAAGGGTTAAAGGGAATTACAAGTCATATGGACGACGTGATCGCGTTTACAAAAAACTGGAAGAATTGATAGAAATACTAAAAGTACTCTTCGAAAGATTAAAGAAAGATAACGTAACGCTGGAGCCGGGAAAGGCAATATATTTGAAAGTCGAAGTTAAATTTTGAAGGCATAGAATTTTAAAGCAGGGTCTACAGGTTGACGATTAAAAATATGTTGCACTTATGCCCCCCTCGATTCAAAAAGCTGTAAAATTAATTTTAGGAATAGTATCTTCTTATAGAACACTTATTTTTCAATTCGCAAAAATAGCAAAACCACTACCTAATTTATTAAGGAAAAACGCGAAATTTTAATGGTGGGAGATACATAATTTAGCTTTTTAGACATTAAAAAATAAACTTACAGAAATCCCTGTTTAATTTTTTCGGATCTGAAAAGTAGATTCATTTTAATGACGGACGCTATCGGGTACGCGATCGGCGAGGTCTTAGCGCAAATTTTCGCGTGTAACAAAGAGTAGCCCTGTAGCCTATGCTTCAAGAATTTTAAGTAGAGTTGAACAAAGATTCAGCACTAGTGAGATTGAGCTATTAGCGATTTATACTTGGTACTATACTTTAAAACATCCAACATCTAAATTATTAAGGTGAAAGTTAACCCTTAAAGGTCACACGAGGTCCAAAAGACCCCAGAGCTACTTTGAGGCCAAATATTTTAAAAAGCGCGCAATATTTGAGCCCCGCAGAGTCATCTAGCATTAGTCAGGCGTTTACCGAGCCAGTTCTTGCTCACTCATTGGGTCAGTCGAGCGACAGCTGCCCGTGGGAGCGAGCGAAGTTGGAGTACAATTTTCGTGGGGTCCAAAAGACACTTCGTGTCATTAACGTCTTTTTTTTATTAATTTTTCACAAAGGGTTATACTAAATATTTGTTTAGTTTTTTTGAATTCGTTGTAATGTTGTTTTGAGTTTGAGATTTTAAAGTGATGATCCTTTTTTTAATTTTTTTTCAATCAATTTGGGCGGGTAATCATTAGCTAATAATATATTAAAAATTTTATTTAAATTATTTTGGTGAAAGTTTGTGTGTTTTATAGCTTTGTCAACTAAATGATATACTATTGCTATTTTTTGATTAATAGGATTGTGTGAGTTAAAGTTTAGGTATTTATTCGCGTGGGTGGGTTTTTGATACCAATTAGTTTACAGCCCCCTTAGGTTGAATGTGAATTCCTATGTCCAAGTAGGAAATTAAATTGTTTTCAGGTTTTTCTAATGTGAATTGTAAATGTCTATCTTTATCTTGCCTATTTAGAAGCTTTAGAAAATCATCTATGTCATTTTGATTAATGCAAACTAATAAATCATCAACACATTTTTTTACGAATGCTATAGGTCTTTCAAATTTTATACAAGCCTTTTCAATAAAATCATCTAACACAATTGTTGAGAATATAGGACTCGCGGGACTGCCCATGGCCAATCCATGTTTTTGTCTGTATATAATGTCATCACATGTGAAGTAATTCAAATCAAAAATGGTGTCAATCAATGTGTTAAAAATATCAAATGGTAAATTTATTTTTCTCATAATAGTACACCATCTTTTTTTTAAAGATTTTTTTACCGCCTTTGACGTGATGTTATTGTACATAGAAATTACATCAAAACTAACTTATGTGTGGTTATCAGGTATATTATAGTTTTTCAATAACTCAAACATTTCTAAACTGTTTTTGATGTTAATGTCTGACTTAGGTAAAATTCTCTCTAAGAAATTCGCAACAAATTTAGATAGCTGATAAATTGGTGAGTTTATGGCAGATACTGTCAATCTCATTGGTTTATCCGGCTTGTGTAATTTGATTAGCCCATAGCATCTGGCTAAGTTGCATTTGTTTATTATTGAATCAAAAACATTTTTATGATCCCCAAAAACATTCAACTTGTTTATTATTTTTAAAACTTTGTCAACCTTAATTTCAAGAGTTTTAACAAATTCTATCTCACCTTTCTTGTTTATTTTTTCATTAATTTTATATAAATTTAAATCATCCAAGGCCTCCTTCATTTTTTTTCTATAAATTTGTTCATCAATAGGGAGACATCTATTAAAACGAACGAATGAACACATAAAAAAGATAGAACAAAGATCCACAACTTCAGCCATGTATTCACACACACAAACGACCGGACACAATTTTAAATTAGATTTAAAAGACATTAACATACTACATACTGACAATAACTTATATAAACGCTTATTTACTGAAATAGTATTTATTACATACAACGACACTGTCAATATTCAAAAGGACACAGAGAAACTCTAACCGAAATTCAAACAATATATCAGAATGTTACTCACAAAGAATGATGGAATATAGAGAAGGGGAGAATATGATTAACAAGAAAACAAAACAATTCGCAATTAATGTAAATGTTACATAACACATATGACACATATGCATGTGTTATATGGGATCACAACTCCATAGTGTTTATTTTTACGAGATACTTATATACATTTAAAGTCTAAATTGTAAACGAACCTTTACACCTTTGTACCGTTGGCTAGCAGAAAATAAGCCACATTAGCATTTTGACTGTGCAATAAAGTGCTACCCCAACCCCCTGGGTATTGTGGTCACGCCTAAGGATAGTATAACCCTCCAAAGCAATAAGTGGATCCTCAATCGAGAGACCCAATCAGGATTCCGTAACAGCGATCAGGTGAGTCAAGGGCTGTGACAAGAGAAACAGCTTAAGCTGTTCAATATGCCCTCCGAGGGAGTTAGTATTTAAGTGACAGACGCGTAACAGCATGCCCCCATTCCGAATGGGTCTCTGAGATTGTAGGTATGAGGTGCGTGAAGGAGGCTGAAGTGACGTATGAGATGAAACAGGTAAGCAAGGATATTGGGGTGTTGGATTAATAAATCTGAATTGATACGATAAAAATGATATATTACCGCGAGAGAGTAGATGTGAAAGTATACCTATTAGGTTAAAAACCGGTCAAGATCCTGCGCGTTTGTGATCAGCGTTGGAGTATCACCCTTCTTCCTTCTTTCGTAGATGTTACCATTCCTGACGAAAGTGACAAAGCCAGAGTTAGGTTGCTTATCCTTCTCATACACTGTGTGACGAAGTTTAAAAACCTCTCTAGGTAAAAACTCATTCACATTTATCAGGCAAGGCTTGATTGCAGCCGGTTCCAGCCCAGCTGGCAGGTGTGGTGTAAGTGCGGTGGAGTGGAGTTTGCCCATCTGGATTTTGCACTGGATAATTTGCAGAAGCAGTGCTCGAGAGTTAAGTGTTACCAAAATCGAAGCTGGGCGTGGTGGTACGACACCAAGGCAGAGGCGGTAGGGGATTCTACCATAGAATCATTTACAGTAGAGACTGATACCCCCAGACTTGAAGCAGGTTGTACAGCCGGCTTACTCACGAGAAGGCGTGCTGAAATAAGGTCACGCGAATCAATGTTAGCATGTATCGTCTTTAGCACAGAGAATGCCAAGGCCTTAGGTGAAATCCCAGGTGGGACAGCTAATCCACCAATCACCTCCTCCGTGGTGTTTGCGTGCCTGGAGTTCGAGACCTGGTTAAGTCGGGTTGATAGTTCGGCATTCTTCTTTTCCAGATTGAGGACTTTAGCAAGGATCTGGGGGTTATCATCAGTTGACTCGGTAGTAGAGTGGTCCAAGCGTTGCTTAATCTCGTCCAGTTCTCTCTTGATTTCCTCTAGTTCGGCCTCAGCGGTGCCCACTCTTGTCACAAGGCCAGGAATGGCGTTGAGTCCTCCCAGTTTCTGGCCAAAATCGTCGAAGCGCTCGTTGACCGAGGTCTTGAGGCCCTTCAGTTCTTCCATGAGGAGTTGAAACATGGCTTCACTCGAGGTAGGATTTGGAGTGGTAGTAGCGGTAGAGCTAGGTGACGATACCGATGAAGAGCGAGTTCTAGCGGATGGAGTAGTTTTAGCGATGCAAGTATGGCAGGCTTTGCCAATCTTGTTTCCAATTGTGACGGATGCTAATTTTGTACAAGCGTTGCGGTAAGATTGAAGACAATCATCACACATATGGAGAGGCGCTTTAGTCTGTGAAGTTCCATTGCACTTTTTGCACGTTTTGGTAAATGAAGGTGTGCTCTTGTCTTCCATAGTCCAGCAAAATGTGAAAATAACGCAGAGTAAAAATCGGCGAGAGAGTAGTACAAAGTAGTTTTCGTCAGCCTTTAATTCAAAATTTGAATTTTTGCGGTTCGCAGAGGAGTGGTGGTAATCTGTACCAAAGATAGGTGGTTGACACGTGAAAGGAACGTTTCAGAGACTCCGTATGGAAGGGGGGAACGACCAACGGCACATGCGGATTCGCCACCCTCTTCGTACGAGAGCCGAGTCTCTCAATTAAGTAGTCCTTGCGGCCTGATAATCGGAGCCATCCAAGCATTCGCCTGAAGGGAGTAACGTGGTCACTTTTCCCAATCCTATAAACATATCTGATCCCCTGATTGAGCATGCGCTGCTGCGTAAGATCCTGCTCAAAAGGACACAGTTTCAAGAGTTCACTGCTATTAATGCAATATTAAAAAATGAAAAAGTTAAGTTTAAGCATTTTTCAGGTTTTTTTCGATATGTTAATAACAAAAAATAACTTTTTTGATGATCGTCAGAGCTGGTACTTGGTAAGTATAGCAGCAGGAATGACCGATTTTTGTGTTCATCACTCGATAAGGGCACCGACAGGCCCTTGACAATCCTTTCCACAGGTTGAACTGAGACTTTTTCTTTTCTTAAAAGATTCTCTTGTAAACTGTATGATTTGGAAAAAATTGGAGCTGATATTCGCGAGAAGCGCAGCTAGAAGGAAAGAATTTTGTATTTATTCCTTAAGGACACCTTTGGTCCCTTGCAAGTCTTTCCCGAAAGTTCATCAAGGATTTTTGTATTTTTATACGCCATTTTCTTAAATTCTTTGTGATTCGATAAACTTCAGAGCTGGTACTTCATGAGTGGCACAGCAAGAATGGCAGATTTTTGTAACCATCACTTGGCAATGGTTCCGATAGGCCCTCACCAATCCTATCCGCAGGTTCGACTGTGATATTTTTTTCTTTCCTTTAAAAATTTTCTTGTGAACTTTATGATTTAAAATAAATTTGGCTTGATATTTGCGAGTAGCGCAGCTAGGACATAATTTAGCATTTCTCACTTGATAAAGGCACTTTTGGTCCCTTGCAAGTCCTTTCCGAAGGTTCATCAAGGATTTTTGTATTTTTTTACGTAATTTTCTCAAATCCTTTGTGATTTGATGAGCGTGAGTGGAGCAGCAAGAATGACCGATTTTTGTGTTCATCACTCGATATGGGGACCGACGGGTCCTTGACAATCCTTACCGTAGGTTCAACTGCAATTCTTTTTTTCTTCACTTTATAGTTTTTCTTGTAAACTGTAAAATTTGTAGAAAATTAAAGTCGTTGCTCGCAAATGGGGCAGCTAGAAGGGCAGAATTTTGTATTTCTCGCTTGATAAGGGCACTTTTGGTCCCTTGCAAGTCCTTTCCGAAGGTTCATCAAGGATTTTTGTATTTTTTTACGTAATTTTCTCAAATCCTTTGTGATTTGATGAGCGTGAGTGGAGCAGCAAGAATGACCGATTTTTGTGTTCATCACTCGATATGGGGACCGACGGGTCCTTGACAATCCTTACCGTAGGTTCAACTGCAATTCTTTTTTTCTTCACTTTATAGTTTTTCTTGTAAACTGTAAAATTTGTAGAAAATTAAAGTCGTTGCTCGCAAATGGGGCAGCTAGAAGGGCAGAATTTTGTATTTCTCGCTTGATAAGGGCACTTTTGGTCCCTTGCAAGTGCTTTCCGAAGGTTCATCAAGGATTTTCGTATTTTTTTACCCAATTTACTCAAATCCTTTGTGATTCGATGAACGTCAGAGCTGGTACTTCACGAGTGGCGCAGCCAGAATGGCAGATTTTTGTGTTCATCACTCGGTACGGGCACCGACGGGCCCTTGACAATCCTTTCCACAGGTTAAACTGAGACTTATTTTTTTTCTTAAAAAATTCTCTTGTAAACTGTATGATTTGGAAAAAATTGGAGCTGATATTCGCGAGAAGTGCAGCTAGAAGGAAAAAATTTTGTATTTATTCCTTAAGGACACCTTTGGTCCCTTGCAAGTCCTTCCCGAAGGTTCATCAAGGATTTTTGTATTTTTCTACGCAATTTTCTCAAATCCTTTGTGATTCGATGAACGTCAGAGCTGGTACTTCACGAGTGGCGCAGCCAGAATGGCAGATTTTTGTGTTCATCACTCGATAAGGGCACCGACAGGCTCTCGCCAATCAATTCTGCAGGTTCAACAGAGATACTTTTTCTTTTTTTTGAAAGATTCTCTTGTGAAATGTATGATTTGGAAAAAATTGGAGCTGATATTCGCGAGTCGCGCAGCTAGAAGGACAAAATTTTGTATTTATTACTTGATCGGGGCATAGTTTGCTTCATCATAGTTTCAATCAGGTAATCCGCTTTACATTCTTTAAATGAAATCGCAAAAGCTTTTTATATATGACGAAAATTCATAAAAAAAGACTAAATTCGGAATTGAAATACAAAAAAAAGCTTTATTCGTCCCATTTTGACGAATTGGGATCTTCTCTGATTTTTTACTCGAAAATGGATCGTTTTTTGCGAAAAAGATTAAGTATAAAATTTGATTTGAATTTTACAAAGATCATGCAGTATTTTTTTTAACTTCTTATTCTTGGTTTGCAACAATTTGGTCATAGTGATTAAGCCCCTTACTTGAATTTTTATATTCTAACTGTTGTAAGTCAACTTCAATGACATATATTTTTGATTTATACTATTGAACATAACTATTTTACATTTTTTAAGGGGTAAAATAATTTTTTGAGGTTAAATTGTGGTTTGCTTAGGTCTATAGTCATCCTAACCTGGTTATTATAGCCTTGCCTTCCATTTTGAATTTCCAACTAATTTTCTAGACCCCTTACTTTTTTTTTAAGGCCTCCAGAAAAGTTCACTCCACCCTAAATTATACATACATACAGGGTGACCCATTTTAAAAGACCCACCCAAATAACTCGCTTGGGAAGACCCAAATCGAAAAAAATGTAGAGACCAAAGTTTCATTATTTTTTGGGGCTAATTTTATGGGCCCAAAAAATTCGGGCCCGGGGCCTTATTTTGGGCCCCACGGACCCAAACTTTGTTTTTTTAAATGGGAACCCCTATTTTTGACCTGGGATTTGTAAAGAGCGGAAAATTTTACGATTTTTAGGTATTTTTTTTTTTTTAATTTTAGGCCCCCATGAGGCCCTGCAGGGCTTATAAGACTTTTATAAGCCCCATTTCTTTTTAAGCCGAATGAACTCGAAAATAACGCATTTTTTGCATAGCATATGCATTTGGAAAGTTACATGGTTTAAAATTTCCAACAAAATGGGCCCAAAAAATTTGGGTCCAGGGCTTTATTTTGGGCCCCCGGACCGAAAGTGTATTTTTTTAAATGGGAACCGAATGAGAACCCCTATTTTTGACCTCGGATTCGGAAAGAGCAGAAAATATGCGTTATTTTCGAGTTCATTCGGGTTATAAAGAAATGGGGCTTATAAAAGTCTTATAAGCCTTGCAGGGCCTCATGGGGGCCCAAAAATTTTTTTTAAAAAATACCTAAAAATCGTAAAATTTTCCGCTCTTTCTGAATCCGAGGTCAAAAATAGGAGTTCCCATTAAAAAAACAAAGTTTGGGTCCGTGGGGCCCAAAATAAGGGCCCAAATTTTTTGGGCCCGTCAAATTAGCCCCAAAAAATAATGAAACTTTGGTCCCTACATTTTTTTCGATTTGGGCCTTCCCAAGCGAGTTATTTGGGTGGGTCTTTTAAAATGGGTCACCCTGTATATTATTTTTTAATGATCATATGTTCACTCTTTTTTTCTGTCTTCCCGCGAGTTTAGTGAAGAGATTTTTATTTTGGGATTAAACCATTCATAGTATTTCTAGCTATCTCCATTTATTTTTTTCCGTTTATTTGGAAAATTTACGAGAAAGAATGGGCGTTGAGTAAACCGAGGCAGTGGGAAAATAAAATGATGGTGTGAAAAGAGTAAAATTGTGCCCTTTGATTAATATTATTTGTTACATTTTCGGAAACCAGTCGCTGGATAATTTAAAAAAATGTACCTAGTGGAGAGAAGCAATTAAAGAAATGTTTTTTTGTCTCAATTATTGTGTTTTATATATATTTTTATTATTTCACTTCAATTTCTATTATTATTATTCTTATTTTTTTTGTAAAGTTCCTCAATGCAGGAAGAGGAACTTTCACCATAGAGCTCACGTTGAAGCTCTTGATCGTACTTTACGAGATCTTAGATCTAATAATCAACTAATGGGAGGTATTACATTCGTTTTCGCTGGAGATTTCAGACAAACTTTGCCTGTAATTCCAAAGGGCACCTGAGCTGATGTTATCAACTCATGTTTAAAGGCTTCAATTATTTGGAGATCTGTTGAAAAACTTAGTTTGAGAACAAATATGAGAGCTCATCTGGGTAGTGAGGATCTGATTTTTCCTGAGAAAGTATTCAAAATTGGCTCAGCATAAGAAACACGAGTAAAAAGTTGAAACTTCTGAGCTTAATATCTTAAAATTTAGCGCCGCTTGGGGGTATTTGAAAAATACCAATATGTGGAGGACGCAAAAAACTAACTTTGTGCAAAGTTATAGAGATTTTTCAAGAAACTTAATTTTTGCAGTAACTACCTGAACAGACATTTTCTTAAATCTTATTCAGCTGTATCAGTTGTCAACTTTTTTTTTATAAATAAAAGTCAATTGTTTGGTTGGTTCCGCGAACGTTTTATTAAAATTCTTTATTATTCTTGGTATGAAGACTTTGTGTTGCCCAGCGTAGAATCTAATAAATATTTAGTGACTTTGTATTAAAAATCCGGGCAGAAATAATATAGACAAGATGTTGTTAGTTTACATTTAGTTTTTATTAATTGCACAAAGTTTCGAAGGTACAACCTTCCTCATCAGGTGTCTAAAATAAAAGTAGAGATCATTTTTACATAAATATACAAAAATTTAGAATAAATATACAATAATAAACAATGATTAAGTTATACCTAGCCGTTGTAATGGCGTCTAGCACAGTAGTATACGGGCGACTCGGGCGAGACACAACAACGAGTCATCACCGGTGCACAATTCCTTATCTCTTATCTTAATGGTTTGTTTACATAAACAAGGTGTCAGGTTACGAGACACAACAATGAGTCATCACCCAGTGCACAATTCCTTATCTGTTATCTCAATAGTTTGTTTACATAAACAAGGTGTCTGGTTACATCAGCGGCTAGCGATTCCTTATCTCTTGTGTTAATGGTTTGTTGATGTAAACAACAGATATAATGGCGTCTTAACGACTTGTTGATGTAAACAAGAGATAAATAGCTGCCGCAGATGTGCAAATTTTATATTGTAATATATTTTTGGGGAAGAGGGTTTTATAATTAAAATAATTACAAGTTTTTTTTATTTTTTGAGTTCTTTTATTTGGTTATTGAATAATTACAAATGTTAGGCAACATAGCCAAAAGGTACAGACTCGGATTGAGAAAAAAACAATCTTTTTTCTAGTACTACAGAGCATGTTTTGGTTTCGTCGCGCGTAACAACTAAATGTTTCGGCAGCCGTCGAATGGCTCTAAAATTAAGTTGTTTGTTTTATCTGTTTCCGGAGACTTAAATTTATTTTCTACAAGCGCTTTAATGCTTTCAAAATTTATTTTCTGCGAGTTAACATAGTTTAGAGTTATCCCTTTGACTTTACAACATTTGGATAACTCGTTAGTCGTCCACGATACTACGCGGTAACAGTAAAATTTAGGGCCACCTGATATGAAAGTTTTTATATACGAGTTTTTACCGTAACATTCTAATTCGTCAGTCATTTCGCCTAGCAGAGATCCTAAAGGCGGCTCATACTCCTCGTGATCGTTTTCGTGCTCGAGAAAGATGCAGGAATCCGTGTCTACGTACAAAGTGCGCTGCTGCAGCTTTGCCATGTAAGCGTAAAGTCGTAATCGCGCTGCAGCGGTCACAAAAGCAACGATAACTACATTAGTTTTGGAGGGGGCTATAATGGCTTCATTTCGATATTGTCAAGTGATATACAATACGATTTCGTTAGCTGGCAATATCGCGGTAACTTCTTTCTCGTCATCGGTGATTAAATCTAAAAGCTGCTCTCGTGTTCGAACGACGGTCGTGCTTTTATAAGCGCTTTTCTCACCGAACTTGCCCCATAATGTGTTCAGTGCCATTTTACTGACAGAGCGGAGTCCAGGGTTTTTTTCAATCTTTTCTTTGTCTAATTTTATACCCTCTCCTCGCTCATAATCGGCCAGATATTTATTTTTCATTTCATCGTTGGTACACCAATTGAGCCAGCCGCTGGCTTGTTGCTTAAGTTTTAAAAAAGTATTTTTATACTCGGCAAATAAACCTCCTTTTTTAGTTTCTGGATTATACTGTATTGTTTTATAATGCCAAATAACAAAAATCTCTGTTATCTCGTACCATACTTCAATAGCCTTACGAAGCTCATTCGCGACCCAGGTTCCTAAAAATGCACGATCTTTTTGATTGTAGCCCTTGTGGGATTGTTCGCAACAAGTTTTACATAACGCAAAGAGTAAGCGACCGTGCATTTTTACGGGTAAAACCAGAAGATACAATTGTTTTGGGGGTAAAACTGTACACTTTACTAAACCTTCAATACATGAAAGATTGTTATTATCCCCTTTTGTGAGCATACTGCATTCCGATCCCGCATAGATCTTAGGATGACCCAAAATGAACTTCGACATCTTGCATACAGCTGGATAAAGACTGGTCACGTCAATGTATTTAATTTTTTTGTCGTCTTTTACTTCGTGAAAGGTAACGAAATTTTCTGTTCTTCCGCCAAAGAAAGCGTCTCTTGGATCGATGACTATTTTGCTCAAGAGCGGATGCTTTTTGACATAGTTAAGTATTTCAGGATCGGCGTCTCTTCTAGCGATAAACTTACACTCCCACGTTTCTATGACAGTGTAGCCAAGTGCTTTTATATTTTCGATTTTCTTTACAGTATTTTTGTACAGCTTGTTTGGTGTACCCCCACCGTTTCTTGTGGGTTTATCTCGGTTGTGTTTAAAACAATCCGGACAGCCGTGGTAATAACAACCATGAAATTCGTATACAACACCCTTTCTAGGAATGGATGCAGTCGACGTACCAGGTAGCATCTCTGGAAGTATGTAACCATCTACTTTGTACCCCTCTATTAAACGGTATTCACGCGTTCTTCCTGCATGAATGATTCCGCATCCTGCTTCTCTCTCGCATTGCGATAGCCATTCAATAGCGACTTGCGATTGATTGTCAGTGCGTCTGTAACTTTTGTGTGGTACCAGACCGATTGTTTTTGGTTTTAAAAAACTTTTTCTAAAAACATACGAACAAGCTGACGCGATAGTTGTCGCGTTGACAAAAGGATCTGTTTTACCAACTTCTAGGAAAATTTTTCTAAAAATCAGACAAGCGCGTCTTAAAATTTCCACGTCCATTTAACAATGTTTAACAATTTCGTTTTGAAAATTGAAAATATATTTTGCAGCTTTCATTTCGTTGTACCACTTATAAAAATCATCTCTGTCTTTTTTGGACATCGTATCGGGCGAGTAATATTTAGAGTCAGGCATCTCCCCGATGTAATCTTGTTTATCCGGCTCATTCAAAAGATGAGGAAAATAACCTTTGCTTGCTTGAAAATTAAACGTGGCGGGTACAGACGATAATTTCATATGAAAATAATTTAACGAGTCTATAAACTTTGTTCAACCGATCTGCATCAACACGATCTTTTGTCCCCTTAAAATAACATCGGGGGTAACATTAGGGAACTGATCTACGATTTCTCTCAGCACAGATTGCGTGTCGTAACCGCCACCACTGTGTGCAATGCATATAATATGTTCAATATGTTCCTGTTATTTCTCTGCAAGTTAGTTGTATTAAGCTTTTTACAGGATTTTCTTTATAAACATACTCTCTTGTACCACATGTGCAACAAAATTGACTGATATCGTCGACGTCAATACAATGAGTACAAACTTGTTGTACGACACACAAATTAGGTATGTGAATTCTCATGGTGGGATGAAATTGATACGATTTGTTTTACGTTTTTAGTACTCTCAAAGTCGTATATAAAATAGAGATCCGGTTTTGCTGCTTCTTTTGATTTTTTTTTTTGTTTTCATCGTTAATAGGCTGCATATAACAAAAAGCGCTTACATCGTGGGCAATTTTACAACTTTGACAGTATTTATGACCGCACCTATGTTTACTGTCTCTCCATTCGTTCAATAACTTATCGCACCCCCCATACCTGGTTATTACTTCGCATACAGTTTTATTTTTGTGGGATTTTTCTTTTTTATGATTAGCCAAACAATCATTACCAAAAAATTGTCTTCTACAGTCCTTACACGGGACCATCGGTTGCTCGGTGTTGCACTTGGGTGTAAAGTAACAGGACGCGCATACTTTTTCGCATACATGTAAATCTATGTGTTTGTATTTTTTATTACAGTACGAGCAGAAAAAAAACGCTAGCTGAGGCACCTGTAAGATTCAAGAGAGTATGATAATGGCACAAATCGGCGTTGTATAATAAATAAATGGTGTCATAAACCTCAGTATCGTCAAGATTTACTCTACCGTCGAAGAAGGGTGGTTCGCCGTTACCATAACCATGCTTATCATAAACAACTATAGGTATTTTCTTCCGAGCATAAAAAGTTTGAAACGATTTGAGCTCTTGGAAACTGCAGCCTGCAGCGGGTATAGCTGCTAAATTAGCTTTTTTCATCAATTTTAAAGCTAGTTGTTTTTGTAACGGACCTCTGCCGTCTCTGACCTTTTGATAAACTTTTTTTGGCTCCTTTGTGCTCTTTTTTTTATAACGAATGTGATACTCACCCCCACAAGGCTACGGGGGAGACAAAGATCATCTTTATTACTTATGAACACTATAGACGTTTTACGTACTTCGTCAATAGTCAATTGTTTTTTTTTTTTTGCAAGCACCTCGACCGATTGGAACGTCTAAATAAGTAGCATCCAGTCTAAAACTTTCATCGATATGAAAATTTTCGTTGCTTTGCGCTAAACTGCCGATCAAAGACCACAGATCGTCCGCGAAAAAGTTAGCTATAGGACGAAACGATAACCATGCCATGCCATTTGAAAAATGATCGCTCTTTATCGTCACACCTATCCTATCGTTAGCGTTTTCGCTCATACTTAACAGGTAATCGTGAATCTCGTGTACAGCGGCCTCAAGCTATGTAATTATATCTACTTGAGTGGACGAGGGCGGTTCGTTGATTCTTATTAAAAATTTACATGCTTTCAATCTATACCGGTGTATGTTATTAAAATTTTCTTCTACTATAGAATATTTTTATTATTATTATTTAACGAAACACCCCCTTCTACTTGATTAACATTACTATTGGTTGAACGCAGACTCAGGTCATCCAGATTCCACGGCCTCCACAGCTGCAAAATCATTGGCTCCTAAATTACGTTGAACTACCTCGTCGTGAACGGCTGGTTGCTCTTCATCAGGCGCTTCTCGTCCTTTCGCGGGTGAGAAGTAAAAAATTTATTTTTATTTAAATAAATTTAAATTTAATATAAAAAAATACTCAAAAAACGGAGGGTTTAATTAAATGAAAATAAAATTCTTTATTTATTAACAAACTATTTATATTTATTTCAAAATTACAATTTTTATTTACATACTTTTGTTTTTACATTCGATGTTCTCCTCCTCCTCCTCCTCCTCCTCCTCCTCCTAGCCCAAGTCTGGAATGATCAAGCCAGGGGGTCCCTTAATGGGACTATTTTCTGGTGTATCGTCGACTATGATCAACGAGAACCCGGTGTGTACGGCAGTGCGCGGAGTACTCAAAGCTGTAAATTAAAAGAAAAAAATAATAAATATATAAATAAATAACAAATAATGAAAAAATTTAATTTTTGATCATTTGTCTTACCTATTTTTTTGTTAGCCGGTTAGAAGTAGAGCTAAGAGAGTTCTGGCTCATGAGCCAGAACTCTCCGAGAGTTCTGGCTCATGAGCTAGAACTCTCGTGACTTTTTGAGCCACAACTCTCATACCTTTTTCGGCGCGAGACTCTCATACTTTTTTGAGGTGGCGCAGAACTCTCGTACCTTTTTCGGCGCAGAACTCTCGTGACTTTTTGAGCCACAACTCTCGTACCTTTTTCGGCGCAGAACTCTCGTACTTTTTTTGGTCCCGCTCTCTCGTACTTTTTTGGGCCCGCTCTCTCGTACTTTTTTGATCCCGCTCTCTCGTACCTTTTTCGGCGCAGAACTCTCGTACTTTTTGAGGGTGAGGGCTGGGGTCGTGCTAGGGGCTAGCCCCTGCTGGCTGGCCGGTAGCTCTACTCATTTTAATAATATTTTAATTTTAACAATATTTTAATTACTTTTACAATTCATTGATGATATTTGAAAATTATTTTTAATAAAATTTTTAAAGAAAAAAAAATCGGTTCAACCGGGATTCGAACCGACGATCCCAGGCACGACAGGCAGACACTCTACCACCTGAGCCATTGAGCTAGTATATACATGACTTTAATTAAACTACTTTTCCAACTGTTTTATATTATTTTCATATTACTTTAAATAATTTAATATTATTTTGTTTATTTAATTGTTTATTGATATTTTTATTCTTAATTAGTATCATATATTAATAATATTATTTTTTAAATTAAATTATCAAAGAAAAAATTTTTATTGAAGTGGGATTCGAACCCACGATCCCAGGCATGCCAGGCTGACACTCTACCACCTGAGCCATTGAGCTAACATGCGTCAGGACTTTAGTTAAAGTACTTTGTAACGGGGTATTTCTTAAGAAAAGGGCCTCCCTTAAATAATTAACGGAGTTTCCCGGGCCCTCCCGTTACAAGAAAAATCTCCCACAAAAACTCTAGGGGAAAACTCCTTAATCTGGGGTCAGGGTTTCCACGGAGAGAAAACCTCCGGGAACGGTTGGTGAGCTAGAGAGAGAGAAAATAAATTATTATAAAATTTTAAGTTAAATTTGATTTTTATTCTTGTCTACAAAAAAATAAAAAAAATCAAGTCTACAATTACAAAAAAATAAAAATTTAATTTGAGAACAAAGGAATTAAACAAACTATAAATAGTCTACAAAATGGCGGGTAACGACGCCGCGCCAAGACAAAAAAAAAACTCTATCGAATTTAACAAACTTTTAATAATAACCAAACAGAATTCTCATTTAGCGTGCCATATACACAATTTCCGGAAAACCATGCTTTATAAAGTTTTTCAATAATTAAAACAAAAACCTTACGTTACAAAAATTTCAACCAAAAATTCTCTGAGAGAGCGGCGGGGAGAAGATAGGACCCCCCCGTATTTTTATTCTTGTCTACAAAAAAATAAAAAAAATCAAGTCTACAATTACAAAAAAATAAAAATTTAATTTGAGAACAAAGGAATTAAACAAACTATAAATAGTCTACAAAATGGCGGGTACGACGCCGCGCCAAGACAAAAAAAAAACTCTATCGAATTTAACAAACTTTTAATAATAGCCAAACAGAATTCTCATTTAGCGTGCCATATACACAATTTCCGGAAAACCATGCTTTATAAAGTTTTTCAATAATTAAAACAAAAACCTTACGTTACAAAAATTTCAACCAAAAATTCTCTGATGCCCCAAAATGGCTACTCTCTGGTTTTTCAACTCTCGGTATTGCAAGAAGGAAATAACCCAAGTCTTCGATTTCTTCTTGTACCTAGCTGTAAATAAAGAAAAAAAAAAAAAAATGTCTACAACTCAACTAAAGAAAATTAGGAAAAGGGAACTTAGGAAAAAGTCTACTCAAAGGAACAAAAAAAAAATCACACTCTCAAACACTACCTCACGCTGTGGCTACTGAGAACAGAGTGACGCTCCCCGCGTCTCTCTGACTCGACTTCCTTCTTCACCATCCCCTCTAAACACTCTCCGCCAATCCACACAAATTAATCTAACTAAGCCTCATTCATACTCGAGGAACAGTCATTTGTCCACTAATCAGACACATTCACGCCACAACACCCAATCACGCTCCCGTCTACAATCTTCCGGTGGCGATCGCCACGCCACCTATAGTACGCGCGAAAATCCAAAATAAAGAATAAAAATAATGTACCCGAGGCACTCACTGCGTTAACCTATCCCTCGCGCACATACTCTCTCTCTCGCTCTCCCCCATACGCACACATTGTTCGCGCAACGTACACAATACAAAAAAAAAATAATATCTCACTCACGCCCGCGTCTACTGTGGTGAGCGTGCGCGCACGCGCTTGGCGACGCAGTTGCGTCGTCTGCCGACACGCGCCGCGCACCTCCTCCGTCGCCGAAAACTCCCCGACGGAGAATCGGAACCCGTGTGTGGTGTATGTGTGTGTACGTGCGCGCCCTGGGCCGGGAGAGCCTTCCCGGGTGGTGAACATGTGTGTGTGTGTATGTGTCGTGCGCGCGCCGGGTGCTCGTGCTGCTGCAACAGCAGCGTCCAACCAACGGCGATCGACGCCACGTGGTCGCCTTCTGCTGCGCGAGAAAGTGGCATGGTTATCACCTGGGAAGGTAAACAAACAAATTAATTATTTCTTTGTTTCCCAGGTGACCTGACACTGCCAGGTAAAAAAAAATAATTTACGAGGGATTCACTCCCTCGCAACTTTTCCAACCGTTTTAATTATTAGAATTCAATTAAATTTTTTTTTTTTTCTTTAATTTTTTCATATTTAATCTTTTTTTTCATTTTTCTTTTCGTAAGTTTTGGTTTTTCTAGAAGCTTTTGAAAACTTTTATATTGCTCATCTTGACGCTTTTTTTCCTCAGAATAACTTTTAAAACCTGTAGATACTTTTACTTCAAAAGTTCAAACTTTAAACCTATAAGTTTAAACTTAATGTTTAAAAGTTTAAACTTTTAATGTGAAAACTTATACTTTTACTGCAAAAGTTCAAACTTTAGACCTATAAGTTTAAACTTCAAATGTAAAACCTTATACTTTTACTACAAAAGTTCAAACTTTAGACCTATAAGTTTGAACTTTACGTTCAAAAGTTTAAACTTTCAAAAGTTCAAACTTTAAACTTATAAGTTTGAACTTAATGTTTAAAAGTTTAAACTTTTAATGTGAAACCTTATACTTTTACTACAAAAAATCAAACTTTAGACCTATAAGTTTGAACTTTACGTTCAAAAGTTTAAACTTTCAAAAGTTCAAACTTTAAACTTATAAGTTTAAACTTAATGTTTAAAAGTTTAAACTTTTAATGTGAAACCTTATACTTTTACTTCAAAAGTTCAAACTTAAAACCTATAAGTTTGAACTTAATGTTTAAAAGTTTAAACTTTTAATGTGAAACCTTATACTTTTACTACAATAAATCAAACTTTAGACCTATAAGTTTGAACTTTACGTTCAAAAGTTTAAACTTTCAAAAGTTCAAACTTTAAACCTATAAGTTTGAACTTAATGTTTTAAAGTTTAAACTTTTAATGTGAAACCTTATACTTGACACATGACATTTGTAGTAAAAGTATAAGGTTTTACATTTAAAGTTTAAACTTTTTAAACGTAAAGTTCAAACTTATAGGTCTAAAGTTTGAACTTTTGTAGTAAAAGTATAAGGTTTCACATTAAAAGTTTAAACTTTTAAACATTAAGTTCAAACTTATAGGTTTAAAGTTTGAACTTTTGAAAGTTTAAACTTTTGAACGTAAAGTTCAAACTTATAGGTCTAAAGTTTGATTTTTTGTAGTAAAAGTATAAGGTTTCACATTAAAAGTTTAAACTTTTAAACATTAAGTTCAAACTTATAGGTTTAAAGTTTGAACTTTTGAAGTAAAAGTATAAGGTTTCACATTAAAAGTTTAAACTTTTAAACATTAAGTTCAAACTTATAAGTTTAAAGTTTGAACTTTTGAAAGTTTAAACTTTTGAACGTAAAGTTCAAACTTATAGGTCTAAAGTTTGAACTTTTGTAGTAAAAGTATAAGGTTTTACATTTGAAGTTTAAACTTATAGGTCTAAAGTTTGAACTTTTGTAGTAAAAGTATAAGTTTTCACATTAAAAGTTTAAACTTTTAAACATTAAGTTCAAACTTATAGGTTTAAAGTTTGAACTTTTAAAGTTAAAGTATCTGCAGGTTTTAAAAGTTATTCTGAGGAAAAAAAGCGTCAAGATGAGCAATATAAAAGTTTTCAAAAGCTTCAAGAAGAACAAAAACTTACGAAAAGAAAAATGAAAAAAAAGATTAAATATGAAAAAATTAAAGAAAAAAAAAAAAAATTTAATTGAATTCTAATAATTAAAACGGTTGGAAAAGTACTTTAACTAAAGTCCTGACGCATGTTAGCTCAATGGCTCAGGTGGTAGAGTGTCAGCCTGGCATGCCTGGGATCGTGGGTTCGAATCCCACTTCATTAAAAATTTTTTCTTTAATAATTTAATTTAAAAAATAATATTATTAATATATGATACTAATTAAGAATAAAAATATCAATAAACAATTAAATAAACAAAATAATATTAAATTATTTAAAGTAATATGAAAATAATATAAAACAGTTGGAAAAGTAGTTTAATTAAAGTCATGTATATACTAGCTCAATGGCTCAGGTGGTAGAGTGTCTGCCTGTCGTGCCTGGGATCGTCGGTTCGAATCCCGGTTGAACCGATTTTTTTTTCTTTAAAAATTTTATTAAAAATAATTTTCAAATATCATCAATGAATTGTAAAAGTAATTAAAATATTATTAAAATTAAAATATTATTAAAATGAGTAGAGCTACCGGCTAGCCAGCAGCGGCTAGCCCCTAGCACGACCCCAGCCCTCACCCTCAAAAAGTACGAGAGTTCTGCGCCGAAAAAGGTACGAGAGAGCGGGATCAAAAAAGTACGAGAGAGCGGGCCCAAAAAAGTACGAGAGAGCGGGACCAAAAAAAGTACGAGAGTTCTGCGCCGAAAAAGGTACGAGAGTTGTGGCTCAAAAAGTCACGAGAGTTCTGCGCCGAAAAAGGTACGAGAGTTCTGCGCCACCTCAAAAAAGTATGAGAGTCTCGCGCCGAAAAAGGTATGAGAGTTGTGGCTCAAAAAGTCACGAGAGTTCTAGCTCATGAGCCAGAACTCTCGGAGAGTTCTGGCTCATGAGCCAGAACTCTCTTAGCTCTACTACTCCGGTTCGAAAATACTCTTGTCTATGCTGCTTTTAGCCTCGTCAACAGGTAAATAACGGGTCGTCGAATTAACAGTTTGCGAGGAGGCAAACTTGGTAGTGTTTTCGCAGGCGATATCGGTACTGTTTGAAATTCACGTCGCGACGTTGTAAACTGACCGAGTCACCGCAGCGACGTCAGGAGCGAGCGACGCCGTCGAGTTCCACCCGCACCGTCAGTCGTTCTCCGTCCATGTACGCCGCATCTACGCGTCACGGGAAACTTCTAACCTCACGCACTAGATAGGAAAAACGGAGTCAAAGCTTTTCCTGTCAAAAAGGCAAAAGACTCGGCTCCGAGCAAGTATTTAATTTAAAGTGAAAGAGTCTCGAACTCTTGTAATTCAAACGCGGAATAAACAAAACAGTGCAGTGAAAACCCGAGTTTTTATTTCAAGATCCTTTAGCGCCTCTCCTCCCTCGCACCTACGTCCCGCAGTCCTTCGAAAATATAACTAAACAATCATTATCAAACATTTGGTTCAGATTGAGCCGGATGAACCAGGAAGAAAAAAAAGTGTAGTGCGAGTGCGAGTGAGTGAACCAGCGGCCGTAGAGGAGAGAAGTTTGGTGCACAAAAACCGCCATTTCTAAGCATAAAGGACAAGGACGCCGCCAACGTCAAGATTGAAGAGTTGAGCGGCCATTTTGAGAAGAGCTAGCAACGAGGCAGCAACGCCGAGAAGAAGCAGTGACGTCATCTGACCCCCCATGGTTGGGTCTTCGGTTGCACCAGGCACAACAGTCAGCGCGCGCAGGCAGCGTGATACGTCACCCCCCCACACATGATTTTTGTACTTGACTTTTATCACGACTTGACTTTTGTACTTAACTTTTATCACGACGACAACAAAGCAAGGCTCATCTGCAGCACGGGTTGGCGTCGGTTGATCACAACTATTTACTATGGTGTGTTTATTCCTTTGTGAACTGTAGTTACCTTTTTCTTTCCAAAATTAAAAAGATTGCTTATATTTTCTGCTGTTGTTTAGCCTCTGGTGTACAGGTTTGATAGTTACATTTACATTAATTGCAAAGTTTTTAGTTGATTAACTAAATTTTTTTTTTTTGCAACATTCATTTGGAGAAATTTTTTTTGAAACTAATTATTGAAACTTTGGATTGAATTAAAATTAAGTTGGATTATTTAGAGTGCAGCACTCTAGTTTGTGATCAAATCAAATTCCAACTTGTTAGTTTTTAACATAAACTTATCAAGTTTTTCATAAACGATGATATGAATGTTAGCATGTTAGCTAAATTGTTGTTAAGATAAAGACTGATTCATACTGAATTTACAGGTTACTCCCTGTTTATGAAATCTATACACCTTGACGCTGGATCCAGACACCAAAACATCTCAAGCGAAGGATCAACAAGGGCTTTCTTCACCATCGGGTAGTCCTACTTCTTCGATGCTTTGGGTTACTGATCCATCCACCTGCAACAGTCTTTGAGCCGTCAGACAAGCTTCTGATTCACTTAGATTGTCTATCTAGCACCTTATCTGACTTCAACTGATGGTTCGAAGGAATCATCAGGCTACACGGGGCTCCTACAAGTTGATTTTCAGTATCGTATAGCCTTTTTTCATTTGAATTTCTGCTTTCAGCTATTCTGCTGAATTTTGTTTGAAAATTTTCATCTTATTTTTTTTCAAAAATTTCTGAAATTGTGCTTTTCTTGCAGGATTAATGAAGATTGGCTCAAGCAAAGTCAATTCCCCAATTGTTTAACTAATGTCGTGTATCAACCTTTAACACAAATAATAATACTAATAATAATCATAACCAATACCCATCACCCTCCTAAGTTGCGCTAACGACTTTTCGAATATTCTTAATTACTCCCGCCGAAAGAGTGAGGAAGGGGGCCCGTCGCGAGCCAAGCTAAAAGCTCGAGCTAATTGGATGCAGCTCCGATCCTTAAGTCCTAGGTGGGGATAATCGGCGACCTCCCGGCTCGCGCGAACCTCAAACTCTCTCTCTCGTTCCCGACACCAAGCGACCCGGAGGCCAGCGCAAGCCGAAGGTCGCAGAGGCACACCTGGACGGAAGGAGCCGGAGTTCCACGGGCTTCGACAGGCCACTGTACTCGACAGCCCTGACACGTGGGTCAACCATAGGGATCACCGGGCTAGAAACCCGGACCCCTCTCCGTCTAGCCTAGGTTCGCACCTAGTTACAAGTAAGATTTTTTATTGTTAATTTATAACTTCGTCGAAGGACGATAAACTTGATTCGTAAAAATTTCTATTTTATAATTATTAATAATAAAATTTACATTAACTTTAAAAATTACATTTATTTTTCCCCAAATAAATCCCACCCAAGACAAGCGAAAAGGGTGACGAGCAGATTACTGCGTAATCTGCTCATAGCGGGTAAGTTCCCACTTAAATTAAATTAAACTCAAATATAATTAAATAATTATTGTCACGTTTGCACGCGACACTAACACATTGAGTTTAGGAAGTCATTTTAAATTAGTTCTCAGATTTGTTATAAGACGAATCTATTGTATTTTTCTAAAACTTTACTGTGCCTTGCACATTTTTTAGATTATTAACCACACAACACATACACAACACTTGTTACCCCCTTAGCTGATGTCTAGTGTCATCTTTATTATTTTTTCACTTTGTAGTGAAAATTAGCTATTGTATAGGGTTTTCTATGGAGGTTGGTCCACCAACGTGGAATAGATTTTCGTGTAGGGCTTTTTACACACTTTCAACACAACACACTTAATAAAGATAGATAGAAGTGAAATTAAAATGCTTGCTTGTCAATCACTTGAATTGTCGAAAGTTTTTTAATTTTTTCATGTGCTTTGCCACGCATTATCATATTCAACGCTCGCTTACATATAACCCTAAACTAAAGTTGTATCTCGTTTATCAGCTACTGATAAACCAAAGAATTTGATCTTTTCTTTTACTTCGGAAGGGATTGCGCAGAAATGGAAGTCGCAGTCAAAGCTCAACTCGCTATTCTTAAGCGAATAAGCGAGCACTACAAGAAATTCGAGGGCATGGAACATGTGGATAAGACAGTGTTCCTGGCTCAAACCAGACTCGAAAGAGTAGAACAAGAGTGGAGGGAATTCACGGAGCTCGATGAGGAAATGCGCTCGTTAGGGGATTTTGATTCCAACCACGTATTTCACTAAAGATATTTATTATGAAACTCAAGCGGTTCATGATCGAGTCAAGTCCAAATACTCATTATTTATTCATGTCAATAAAGTTGCAGACCTTCCTTCACCATCTCAAATTTCCGAGGTGATAGCACCAGTTCAAGCAAATAACTCTTTTGACCTCAGTTCCCTAGTCAAGAGTTTACCGCGAATTACGTTGCCCGTATTCTCCGGGGATCCTGCGGAGTGGCCTAATTTTCGAGACATGTACCTGTCCTTGATTAATAATCAAGAGAGAGCTACCAACGTAGTCAAGTTGACGTACTTAAGGTCTTACTTGCAAGGTGAGGCACTTGACGTCATTAAATCAATTGCCATCACGGATGATAATTATCAAATAGCCTGCGATACTCTCAAAGCCTTTTTCGAGAATGAACGCAGATTAGTACAAGGTTATCTTGCTGACCTTTTTGAAGTTAAGCCCATGACAAAAGAGTCGTGCACAGAAATTAGACGGCTACTTAACGACGTTTTCACACCTCTTGACGCCCTTGCAGCGTTGAATAGATCAACAAGACATTGGTCAGACATAGTAGTCCATATTCTAGTCTCAAGAATGGACAAGCAAACTCGAAGGGAGTGGGAGGTAAACTTGGGAAGATCGTCCCAATACCCCACTCAAGAACGTGCTTAATTATTCTTGCAATCGCAAGCCTTAGTTCTGGAAGCTATTGAAAGAACTTCCAAAAACAAAGTTCCTCAAAGTCTTGATTCAAATACGAAAAAACCTGGTGGTAAACTTAATGTCAACCCCACAACAGCTCACGCCACGGGTTCAAACTCTAAGAACACTCAGGTTAGAAAGGTTCCCAAATGTGCATTGTGTTCACAACCTCATTATTTGAATAAATGTGAACTTTTCTTAAGTAAAACGGTGGATGAACGAAAAAACCTTGTGACGACCGGACGGATGTGCTTTTATTGTCTAGGCCCGCACTTGATAAAAGATTGTAAAAATGGAGGAAGATGCAGTGAGTGTAAGGGTAGGCACCATTCGATTCTCCACAGAGACAAGCCCCCAAACTTGGATTTTAATCATTCAAATCCAGGTGCGAGCACACCGACTACTTCAAGTACTCATTCCCAACCCCCGGGTAACGTCGTTCAAATGAACCCAAGTATAGCAGAATTCAGTCCAAGTTCACAGCCATCACGCGGTCAACCTTCGCAGTTCACAGGTGTTACCGATATTAATGATACTCACAAGACAGGTGTTTATTTGTCTTCAGCTCTTATTTACGTACAAAATAAGAAAGGTGATAAAATTTTAGTTCGAGCCTTAAGAGGGTACATATACCTAAAATTTTTCGAAAAATCAATTTTCAGGATTTTGTGTTTTTTGATGTACTTTTACATCAGCTTTCAAATGCCGCAAACCACGTTTCTTAATTCGTTAAGGAAAAAAAGTTACAGTTAATTTAATAAAGACATTCAATTTATTAAATTAACATTGAAATGACTTTTTTTGAAATTCAAGAATTTCAAGTCAGTTCTAGTAGCAGAAATACTTTCTACGATACCATAGGTACAAATGCTTTTTCGATGCATTTTTTCCTTTTTTAATTTTCGCAATGTAGGTATTTTTTTTTTTTTTATTTTATCCACGAACAGAACTGTAAATATTTATATCGTTTTTGTCTAATAAAAGCGATGAAAAAACAAAAATTTTTTTTTTCTGTGATTAGATTTTTTCCGTGACATAATATCTAAATAATGAAAATTAAGAATGAAAGATTAACTTTCATTTCAAGTCTAATGCTAAAAATAATTTATTAAGTTAGAATCGATCGCATGGAAAAATTTATAACCCTTATGACATAATATATGACATATATTACCTCTACGAGTCTACTTTAGTATATTACATCAATTAGTATCGAATATCGATCTATCGATATCAAATTATTTCCGCAGCGTTGCAAGTTCATGACGACCTTTTTGTTCTTTGAGTCATCTTTCTAGTGAAATTTTACTTTACTTGGTTTTTGTTTTTGTTATTATTTTAATCTCAAGTAAATAAGTTAGTTTTATTAAAAAAAAAAAAAAAATTTCAGAATAAATGATCAATTCTTACCAGTTAAACTTATGAAGTTTTTTAGTTGTTAAAAAAAAGGTGTTTATGTACAAATGTGAAGTGAAAAAATAATTCTGTGATTTAAGGTTAAAGATAATTTTTAGATAATTGCATGTGAAGACTCCGCTGACTCAAAGTCTTAACTTGGTCTTGGTGCCTAATAATGTGTAATCTGTGTTTTTGATAAAAAAGCTAATTGGGTCACTTTAGGAGCAAAAAAATAAAGTATCCGGCTATGTGCAAATGAGTATTCACATCAAGCAAGACTCCTGTGACAAGATATTTTCAAGATATAAATGTTTATGTGTTTGTGTGTTACATTTTATTCATCAAAATCTGTTCAGAACTTCAAAAGCCATTTTCTCAAATATGTGATTATTGAGAAAATGAGGGCATTGCTCGTAAAGCCAAAATTTTTCCAGACAGCAGATGGACCCAGGACTTTGCACACTTGTTGTACATGTGAACCCTCATGAGCGCAACCTCAGGCAACCAAATCTAAGCATTATTAAGCTGATGGCACACCATAAATTGACTAAAATTATAAAAACTATCAAAATTTTTACAACATTAAGAAATTTTAGAGTATGCAAGTAACTTAATAGTGCTTGAATTTGGTTGCCTGAGGTTCCGCTCATGAGGGTTCACATGTACAACAACTACGCCGAGTCCTGGGTCCATCCGCTTTAAGAAAAAATTTTGACTTTACGAGCAATGAACTTTCAGAGCCTAAATAAGCTGAATTTTATAACACTTATAAAAACACTTATTTTAATTTTCTAAATGTAAAAAATAATGTAAAAATGTGTAAATATTATGGAAAAAAAATATCTTTTTGAATAAATAATTTAAAAAAAAATTACAAAATTTTTTCTGTGGTTTTTTTTTTAGGTATATGTACCCCCTTAATTGATCAATGCTCACAATCTTCCTTTATATCAAGTTCATTAGTGAAAAGATTGAAACTCAAAACCGAAAGTACTCTTAATAGTATATCTTCAGTAGGTGGTCAGAAACTTACCACTTGCACACAAAGGCGGTCTCCACGGGTATCCAGTTCACTTCCACGAATACTGCGACAGTGTCTCATCACTGCGCGACAACTGATGAACTCTCTGAGCTTGTACAGAATTTTTGACGGCAGGAAGAGTTGCCAAAAGTAAAAATTCTGACACCAGATGAGGAATACTGTGAGAAGTTTTTTGCCGAAACTACTACCAAAGACGTAACAGGTCGTTTACGTGGTAAGACTACCATTTAAGCAAGAATTTGAGCATTTAATCCAGGATTTAGGTGATTCGTATCAGAAAGCAGTGAAAATGCTATCTACGATGGAAAAGAAATTTGAGACAAATCCAGACTTTGGCAAAATGTACAAGGACTTCATGAGAGACTACATTGATCATGGTCACATGAAACTCGTTTCTCCTAACTCTCCAGAGTTGAAACCGATAGATAAATGCTACTTCTTGCCTCGCCATGGGGTATTGAAGCCATCAAGCTCCATGACCAAATTGAGAACAGTATTCAATGGGTCGAGTAAAACAAGTAAAAATATATCGATCAATGACGTTTTGCATACAGGTCAGAATCTCCTGCCTGAAATGCCTGATGTAATAAATAATTGACGAGTATATAAATATGTATTCGTCGCTGACGTGCAACAGATGTTCCGTCAGATTACAGTCCACGATGAGGATGTCCACTACCAAGCAATTGTTTGGCGTTTCAGTCCTGATCAGCCGATTGACATTCTTTATCTACTCACGGTCACATATGGCTTGAATTGCTCAGTTCAGCACGCAAATAAAACATTGCTACTCCTGGCTGAAGAAAATGCAGCTGATTATCCACTAGCAGCAGACACCATACAATACAGGCGTTTCATGGACGACATCCCGTCAGGTGGCCATACACTACAAGAGGCCTTGAAAAAACAGGCCCAATTGATTGAATTACTCTCTAAAGCAGGTATGAACCTCAGAAAATGGTTAGCCAACCACCCGGAAATTCTTAGTCACTTACCTGGCGATCAGTTAGCAATTGAGCCAGCGTTATTGTTCAAGGATTCTTCTTCCGTCACAGTTTTAGGTTTGAAATGGCTAGCTGATATAGATTCATTCCAGATTGATTTGAATTGTCATCCTCTAAACAATACTTACACAAAAAGAATAGTTTTATCACATATTGCTCAAATTTTTGATCCAATGGGCTGGATCGCACTAGTTTTTATAACCGCTAAATTGTTCATGCGGTCTCTTTGGTTACTCAAATGCGGTTGGGACGACCCTCTTCCAGAAGACTTCATTTCTGACTGGCGAGAGTGGTACGGAAAGCTCAGCTCTCTAAAATCCATAAAAATACCGAGGTACATTCACTGGACACCCGAGGTCAAACTTTGTGAACTTCACGGTTTTGGTGACGCTTCACGAGAGGCTTTCGGTGCCGTGTTTTACTTAAGAATCGTAGTAGGTGATCAGGCCTATACTTCGCTACATAACGCAAAAAACAGAGTTTCTCCTCTTAAGACTCAAAGTATCGCTCGTTTAGAATTGTGCGCAGCACAATTACTAGCTCAACTCGCAAACCACGTTGTTGAATCATTAAGGATAAATATAGATTCCATGCATTTGTGGTCCGATTCCAAGGACACTTTGTTTTGGCTTCGTAGTCATCCCGCGCGTTGGCAAACTTATGTAGCTAATCGGTGCAGGGACATACTCACTTTAGTGCCTCAAGCGCATTGGCATCATGTTAAAAGTAAAAAAAATCCAGCTGATGTTGCGTCACGAGGGCTAGACCCTAAGTTGCTAGCTGAGTATAAACTTTGGTGGCAAGGGCCCACGTGGTTACGTGATTCGACTCTGCCCTGGTCCACATCACTCGATAAATTAACAGTTGAAAAAGTCCAGGATGAAAGGACTTTGAAAAATTCAATGATAACAGCCTTACACTTGATTGAAACTCCTGATTCTATAATGTGGGTTTTAGCTCACAAATTCTCCAGACTGAATAAATTGATAAGAGTTACAGCTTACGTCTTTCGATTTCTACGTAACGTCCTCCATAGAGTGCAAGCCAAACCGGAGTTTGCAAATACTAAACTCGAGACCTTACACCTTGAATTTTTAACTCAAATCAAGCCCAGTGACTCAGTCATAGAGCCTGGGGAGTTGGAAAATTCTTGTCATTATTTCGTGTATTTATTTCAACAACTTCACTTCGCCGAAGAAATTGAGCTGCTGCGCACTCAAGATGATCCAAAACTTAAGACCTCACTCGCTAGGTTAAATCCTTTGATAGACAAAAAACTCCTTCGTGTTGGAGGTAGACTCAATCACGCCTTATTGGCCTTCGATCAAAAACATCCACTCATTTTTCCCGGAGACTGTTTTTTCTCCAAGTTGCTAATTCATGAAACCCACGAGGCTACACTGCACAAAGGCGTACAATTGACCCTTGGGACGCTTCGACGTCGTTTTTGGTTACTTAACGGCCATGCAGCTGTTAAAAATATGATATGTAAGTGCAAGCCGTGCAAAAGGTACGCCGCACAGAAGTATACTTAGCTCATGGATGAGCTACCCAGAGCGCGAGTCCTGCCATCACCACCATTTAGTCGATCAGGCGTTGACTATGCTGGTCCGCTGTTCGTGCGTCTCACCAAGAGTAGAGGTAAGGGTACCATGAAGGCCTACTTTTGCCTGTTTGTTTGCCTGTCCACCCGAGCCATCCATCTAGAAGCCGTAGAGGACTACACCTCGGAAGCCTTTATTAGGATGTTCTGAAAAACTCGACGTTAGGCGTCGCTAGTGTAAACTTGACTAGGCTCCCAGCAGTTTTGCATGGGAGCTGACGTATGACTGTGTGTATCGGTGAGAGATTCCACACGAACACACACACTGATACATCTGCCCCCATGCAAAACTGCTGGTAGCCGAGTCAAGTTTACACTAGCGACGCCTAACAATGAATTTTTCAGAACATCCTAATTGCGGCATTCCATCGATTCACAGCTAGGCGTGGCCACTGCAACGAGCTTCGCAGTGACTAAGGTTCAAACTTCATTGGTGCGGACAGCGAACTCCAGCAAATGTTGCAAAAATCTTCGGATTTTACAGCGCGAGTCAGCGCAACTTTGGCTCCCCAGGGTACGACCTGGACCTGGAATCCCCCTGGTGGCGCACACATGGGTGAGATTTGGGAAGCCAGAGTGAAATCAACCAAGTATCATATTAAGAGAGTCATCGGGGAAAGTATGGTTACATTTTCCGAGCTCGCCACACTACTTTGTCGTATCGAGGCTTGCCTCAACTCAAGACCTCTTCTGCCTTTGTCAGACGATCCGTCTGACGTCGATTTTCTCTCCCCGGCTCACTTCCTTATCCAAAGGAGATCGTTTTTAGTACCTGAAGCCAATTATTCGGAGAAAACATCCCCATAAGAAAAAAGTGAAAAATCCTGGCACAGAAAGTACAACACTTCTGGCAACGCTGGAAGGACGAGTATCTTCCCTCGCTCCAACCTCGTACGAAGTGGTTACGAAAAAAGAGATCTTTCCTCGTAGGAGATATTGTTTTTATTCGCCACGAGAAGACTTAACCAGGTCAATGGCCTTTAGGTAAGGTAATAGGCACTAATCCCGGCAGCTTTGGGAATTCTCGATATTATACCGTTAAAACCGCTCATTCCATCTTCGAGCGTCCTGGTGTACAATTAGTATTGTTGGTACCTGCCGATGAAGGTTTAGTCAGACCTGGTGAGTCATGAATATCCTGATTCGATTGATTAGTCAGATTACATGGCTAATGACTCCCAAAAATTAAGAAAGATAAATAAAGTAGTTTAAGTTACATAAGTACCATTTTAATCATTATTTTGTTCTGTTTTGCAATGTTGTAGATTAAAATTATTAATCAAATTGGATTAGATTTAAGTGGGCGGCAATGTTTGGAACTCACGCCACTGCGTTGTAAACTGACCGAGTCACCACAGCGACGTCAGGAGCGAGCGACGCCGTCGACTTCTGCCCGCACAGTCAGTCGCTCTCCGTCCGTGTACGCGGCATCCACGCGTCACGGGAAACTTCTAACCTCACGCACTAGATAGGAAAAACGGAGTCCGAGATTTTCCTGTCAAAAAGGCAAAAGACTCGGCTCCGAGCAAGTATTTAATTTAAAGTAAAAGAGTCTTGAACTCTTGTAATTCAAACGCGGAATAAATAAAACAGTGCATTAAAAACCCGAGTTTTTATTTCAAGATCCTTCAGCGCCTCTCCTCCCTCGCACCTACGTCCCGCGGTCCTTCGAAAATATAACTAAACAATCATTATCAAATAGGTACCAAGCCTTCAGAATCAACCAGAAGATTTTAAATCGCTGAAAAAATACGTACATATTAAAAATTACATAATTATCAAAAAAATTAATTTTTTTAAATTAAAAATTATTTAAAATTTTTATGTACTCACAGCTGTTGGGCAATAAAATCTTGTGAAATTTTAGATTTTTATAAACTGCATCGTATGCATCGTTACTACAGTCGTTAACGTAGTTGTCTTCATTCTCATCGTCGATGTCACTCCAGCGTTGCCCCTCTTCCACCATACAACGACTGCGCTTATTTTTCTTTCTCTCCTTTGGTTCCATGATTTCGCTCCACTGCTGGGCTAATCGTAATGAATTTTCCTCCTCAATAGTTTCGACACTTGCCGAGTTATCCTTCTCCTCGTACTTTTCTTGCTGCTGTTTCTGCGGCGGCGAGGCGTTACCTAAAAAGAACAAAATTTATAAGTTATCGATTAAAAATAAAATATGAGATTTGGTTATTATACGGCTTAAATATTATAAACTTACTACGATCGTCGCTTTCATCTTTTTCTTGAGGCGTTTTATCCTCAGACACAACCACCGGTTGTTTATTTAAGTTTTCATCATCGGCCTCTTCTTCGAGAAAAACCGAGCATTTCGCAGAGTCGGAGGTGCAGTATCTTTCGTCTAAAAAAATCATGATTTTTAATAAAAAAGTGGAGACAAAATAAAAAATTTATAGAGCGTATAATAATAAATATAACTAACGTATGTGGTTTTGTATTTTTTGTAAAGAAGCCAAATTGATAAATTCATTTACGACAAGATATTTACGTAAAATATTAAACACAACAGGTGAATCCTGCTCTTGTAAGAATTTGTATAATTCAGAAATTTTTTGCACACCACAGGCAGCGAAAAGTCTATTTAACTCTATTTGGAAATCTTCCAACGAGAGTTTTTGTAGTTTTTCTCCCATTCTGCATCGAATAGCGAGACTAGACCGGCCTGCTCGCGCAGCTTTAGAGCGGCTTCTCGCAAATCACACCAAATACACATTTTTATTTTTTCAAGTTTTAACACAAAAGCACAACGGTAAAGACTCACTTGTCGGAGTAAACTCAACGCGCTGTCAATAAAGCCGGAAGCTTACTAATGCGTGATCGACGATTAAGACAAAAGAGGAGTGATAATTCTGGAAAGGGAGTGTTATAAGCGGATACCTAAGATTTTTTCATAAGAGCGACTTTTGAGCGTCAAGTTACCGTGACGTATGCATCCGCTAAAAATCAACGCGAGCTGGAAGAAAGGAGTAATATTCGCGATAAAAGCTATCACACACACACACACACACGCACACGCACATGCGCACGCACGCACGCACACGCACGCACACACACATATATTTTTATTGTTTTTTTGAGAGAAAAAAGAGAGGGAAATGCTTCTGTTACGCATGTACAGCGGAGGGAGTACTACAGTCGTGTTCTTTGCGCAAAGTTAACTGCTCGAAAAAAATAAAAAATGTCAAACCGTCAGGGATCAGGTAAGATTTTAAAAAACTCGATTTTTAAATTATATTTAAAAAATAAATTTAAAAATTTTTCCCTACAAATAGACGCTGTTGAGGCAGAGACGGCTCGTCTCTTTGAAAACCTACCATTCACGTGGCCTACTATCGAAAGCGGTAATTTATTTTAGTTATTTATTTATTTTTTCAAGTAAACTTTTCCAAAATTAAAAAATATTTTCACGTTTTCGGAGTCGGATCAATCAGACAGCGACGACGAGGATATGCGTATCTCCGAAGCTTTCGCGGAGCTTTATTTAACGGACGAGGAGCTAGCCGTCGATGCAGCTGCATTGCCAACGTATTCACTCTCTACAGGTGATAATTATAGTGACCCGCCGCCTCCATGCATTGTGTCGCAGTTCTACGAATTGCGAACAACAAAAAAGAAGTGGGAAAATTTTATAAACGAATTTCAACGAACAGGTACGGTAGTGCGCGCTCGCCGATTTACACGAGTACCGGAGACAGCTGAAGAATTAGAAGAAGTAAGAAGTAATGTGCAGGGACTTCGCAAATACTATTATGAGATAAAAAATAAGCTTATATTGAAAAGAAAAAAAATGTACGACAGGTATTGTAAATTTATATGTAGCTACGACAGCGAATGAGTCTTATGTAATTAAAAAATAAAAAAATAAAAAATGAAATAAAATATTTTAGTCTTGTAATCATTTAATTTTAACAGCCCCTCGGAGTACAGAGTTAAATTTTTTCTTTTATTTCTGAAATTTTAATACAATTTTTTTTATTCGAAAATAAATATAGAACAACGATAAAATATAAAAAATGATAAAAAAATAAAACAATGTATTAATATTAATTTTATTGAATTAAACCATTTACGCATTGTTATATATCGGGAAGCCATTTTTTAAATTCATAACAAATTTATACTATCATTTTTAAGAAAAAAAGTCGTTATTCTTATTATTTAATTTTACCTATGAAAAAAAAAAAAACAAAAATTAGAATGCATTTACCAAACGAACAGAGATTTTACTGAGATCGTTAAGTTCGATATCCGAAGAGAGTCGTAATTTTTCGATCGTAAATAAATCTCTCACGGGGGGGCGTGTGGCAAGGAAAAAAAATACAGGCAAAGGCTTCCAATATTTTTGAACTCTACTAGAATTTTTCAATACACATTTTTCACATGTGTGGGGAATGAACACAAAGCAATGTGTTAGTGTGTGTACAACCTTAGCTGAGCGCTCGTGCTCGTCAGCTCAGTACAGTAGTCAAAGTGCGACTAGAAACAAGAAAAAAATGGCCCAGCAGCAAAAACGTAAGTCTTTTTAAATAAAGTATTTATTTAAAAAATTAATAAATTTTAATTTAATTTGTTGTTAAAATTTGTTGTTAATTTGATTTGTTGAAATTTTATTTTTATTTTTTATTTTTTATTTTATTGAATAAACTTAACATGAAAACTTTTACAACTAAATTCGAGTTACGATATGCACTGGTTTAGTGTATGAAAACAATATTTTCATGTGTTTATATAATTTTTTAACTTGGGCTCTTCTTGTTTGTAATTCAATGTTTTGTTACTAAGCTTTTTAAAAAAAGCATTTGCTCGAGAGATCAATACAAAGTTGTTTTATTTGAATTTAATTTAATTAATTTTTATTTTTACAGTGGCTCATCACAAAATCGTACCCCCTTACGAGGCTGTGTCATATCTACTGGTTATGACAGAACTTGACGAATTAAAAAAGAAGGTGGCGGCGTTCGAACTAACCACGCTAACAGGTAATTTACTATTTTTTATTTATTTACCGGTCTATCTCCCTAATTTTACAACAATTTTTATGCGAATGCATTGCCATTGTAGACGATACATATAGCACATGGGGGGGATGGGGGGGGGGTGCAACAGTAGTAGGCGGAGCTATACTTGTAGTAGACGGAGGAGCATCAGCGCTACAGGCTTAGCTGTAAGGGGGCCTCGATCAGTTCGGCGTTACCGTTCTCGGTGTTGTCGGCCTCGACGTTTCCGGCGTCTACTATGGCTAGGCTGCTGCTGCATTACCGCCTCCTACTACAGCAAGGCACTTGCTGCTGCTGTTGCGTCTTAGCAAATCCCTGCGGTCCCACTCACACACGCGCGCGCGCGCACGGGAAAAAAATCTGGGGTCTTTTGGACCCGTTTATTAAAAATAATTTATTAACATAAATAACAATCATTTATTTAATTATTTTTTATTTATTTATTTTTACAGATGACGTCCGTAAAAAGTTGGTGGAATTGCAGGAGCTGGTGTTGGAGATCAGCAAGCAGGCCAAGCTCCTGAAAAGAGCTGAAAGACGACTACCGTGACGTCTACGAGCAGTGGGTGGAGGGGAACTTCACAGATTCAGATTCGGAGAGCGAATGAATATTATAAAGATTTGTAACGAGGGTAGAAGCAGGGGTAGGTATAAGAGAAGGCACGAGGTTAGCTACGAGGGTAGAAACAGGGGTGGGTAGAAAGGTAGGCACGAGGGTAGAAACAGGAGTAGGCACAAGGGTAGGCTTGATGGTAGGTACGAGGGTAGGCACGAGGGTGGAAACAGGGGCAGGTACAAGGGTAGGCACGAGGGCAGGTACAAGGGTAGAAACAGGGGCAGGTACGAGGGTAAGCACGAGGGTAGGTACAAGGGTAGAAACAGGGGCAGGTACGAGGGTAGGCACGAGGGTAGGAACAAGGGTAGAAACAGGGGCAGGTACGAGGGTAGACACGAGGGGAGGTACGAGGGTAGAAACAGGGGCAGTTACAAGGGTAGGCACGAGGGTAGGTACGAGGGTAGAAAGAGGGGTAGGTCAAGGATAAAAACATGGGTAGGTAGAAAGGTAAACCCAAGAGTAGGTACGAGGGAAGAAATAGGGGTAGGTAGGAGGGTAGGCACGAAGGTAAATACGAGGGTGGAAACAGGGGTAGGTACAACGGTAGGCATGAGGGTAGGTAAGAAGGTAGGCACGAGGGTAGAAACAGAGGTCGGTACAAGGGTAGGCATGAGGGTAGAAACAGGGGGAGGTACAAGGGTAGGCACGAGGGTAGGCACGAGGGTAGAAACAAGGGTAAGAACGAGGGTAGGCATGAGGGTCTGTACGAGGGTAAAAACAGGGGTAGGTAGAAAGGTAGGCACGAGGGTAGAAACAAGGGTAGGTGCAAGGGTAGGCACGAGGGTAGGTATGAGGGTAGGCACGAGGGTGGAAACAGGAGTAGGTACAAGGGTAGGCGAGATTGTAGGTAGGAGAGTAGAAACAGGGGAAGGTACAAGGGTAGGCACGAGGGCAGGTACAAGGGTAGAAACAGGGGCAGGTACGAGGGAGGGCACGAGGGTAGGTACAAGGGTAGAAACAGGGGCAGGTACGAGGGTAGGAACGAGGGTAGGTACAAGGGTAGAAACAGGGGCAGGTACGAGGGTAGACACGAGGGGAGGTACGGGGGTAGAAACAGGGGCAGGTACAAGGGTAGGCACGAGGGTAGGTACGAGGGTAGAAAGAGGGGTAGGTCAAGGATAAAAACAGGGGTAGGTAGAAAGGTAAACCCAAGAGTAGGTACGAGGGAAGAAAAAGGGGTAGGTACGAGGGTAGGCACGAAGGTAAATACGAGGGTGGAAACAGGGGTAGGTACAACGGTAGGCATGAGGGTAGGTAAGAAGGTAGGCACGAGGGTAGAAACAGAGGTCGGTACAAGGGTAGGCATGAGGGTAGAAACAGGGGGAGGTACAAGGGTAGGCACGAGGGTAGGCACGAGGGTAGAAACAGGGGTAGGAACGAGGGTAGGCATGAGGGTCAGTACGAGGGTAAAAACAGGGGTAGGTAGAAAGGTAGGCACGAGGGTAGAAACAAGGGTAGGTGCAAGGGTAGGCTCGAGGGTAGAAACAGGAGTAGAAACAGGGGGAGGGACAAGGGTAGGCAAGAGGGTAGGAACAGGGGTAGGTACAAGGGTAGAAACAGGGGTAGATACGTGGGTAGAAACAGGGGCAGGTACAGGAGTAGGTACGAGGGTAGGCACGAAGGTAAATACGAGGGTGGAAACAGGGGTAGGTACAACGGTAGGCATGAGGGTAGGTAAGAAGGTAGGCACGAGGGTAGAAACAGAGGTCGGTACAAGGGTAGGCATGAGGTTAGAAACAGGGGGAGGTACAAGGGTAGGCACGAGGGTAGGCACGAGGGTAGAAACAGGGGTAGGAACGAGGGTAGGCACGAGGGTCAGTACGAGGGTAAAAACAGGGGTAGGTAGAAAGGTAGGCACGAGGGTAGAAACAAGGGTAGGTGCAAGGGTAGGCACGAGGGTAGGTATGAGGGTAGGCATGAGGGTAGAAACAGAGGTAGGTACAAGGGTAAATACGAGGGTAGAAACAGGAGTAGAAACAGGGGGAGGGACAAGGGTAGGCAAGAGGGTAGAAACAGGGGTAGATACGTGGGTAGAAACAGGGGCAGGTACAGGAGTAGGTACGTGGGTAGGCACGAGGGTAGAAACAACAGTAGGCACGAGGGTAGGTACGAGGGTAGAATCAGGGGCAGGTACAAGGGTAGGCACGAGAGTAGGTACGAGGGTAGAAACAGGGGCAGGTAGAAAGGTAGGCACGAGGGTAGAAACAGGAGTAGGTACAAAGCAAGGCACGATGGTAGGTACGTAGGTAGGCACGAGGGTAGGTACGAGGGAAGAAACAGGGGCAGGTACAAGGGTAGGCATGTGGGTAGGTGAGAGGGTAGGCATGAGGGTAGGAACGAGGGTATAAACAGGAGTAGGTAGAAAGGTAGGCAAGAGGGTAGAAACAAGGGTAGGTACAATTGTAAGTACGAGGGTAGGTACGAGGGTAGATACAGGGGTAGGTAGGTGGGTAGGCACGAGGGTAGGTACGAGGGTAGAAACAGGGGTCGGTACAAGGGTAGGCATGAGGGTAGAAACAGGGGGAGGTACAAGGGTAGGCACGAGGGTAGGCACGAGGGTAGAAACAGGGGTAGGAACGAGGGTAGGCATGAGGGTCAGTACGAGGGTAAAAACAGGGGTAGGTAGAAAGGTAGGCACGAGGGTAGAAACAAGGGTAGGTGCAAGGGTAGGCACGAGGGTAGGTATGAGGGTAGGCATGAGGGTAGAAACAGAGGTAGGTACAAGGGTAAATACGAGGGTAGAAACAGGAGTAGAAACAGGGGGAGGGACAAGGGTAGGCAAGAGGGTAGAAACAGGGGTAGGTACAAGGGTAGGCACGAGGGTAGGTACAAGGGTAGAAACAGGGGTAGATACGTGGGTAGAAACAGGGGCAGGTACAGGAGTAGGTACGTGGGTAGGCACGAGGGTAGAAACAACAGTAGGCACGAGGGTAGGTACGAGGGTAGAAACAGGGGCAGGTACAAGGGTAGGCACGAGAGTAGGTACGAGGGTAGAAACAGGGGCAGGTAGAAAGGTAGGCACGAGGGTAGAAACAGGAGTAGGTACAAAGTAAGGCACGATGGTAGGTACGTAGGTTGGCACGAGGGTAGGTACGAGGGAAGAAACAGGGGCAGGTACAAGGGTAGGCATGTGGGTAGGTGAGAGGGTAGGCATGAGGGTAGGAACGAGGGTATAAACAGGAGTAGGTAGAAAGGTAGGCAAGAGGGTAGAAACAAGGGTAGGTACAATTGTAAGTACGAGGGTAGGTACGAGGGTAGATACAGGGGTAGGTAGGTGTGTAGGCACGAGGGTAGGTACGAGGGTAGAAACAGGGGTCGGTACAAGGGTAGGCATGAGGGTAGAAACAGGGGGAGGTACAAGGGTAGGCACGAGGGTAGGCACGAGGGTAGAAACAGGGGTAGGAACGAGGGTAGGCATGAGGGTCAGTACGAGGGTAAAAACAGGGGTAGGTAGAAAGGTAGGCACGAGGGTAGAAACAAGGGTAGGTGCAAGGGTAGGCACGAGAGTAGGTATGAGGGTAGGCATGAGGGTAGAAACAGAGGTAGGTACAAGGGTAAATACGAGGGTAGAAACAGGAGTAGAAACAGGGGGAGGGACAAGGGTAGGCAAGAGGGTAGAAACAGGGGCGGGTACAAGGGTAGGCACGAGAGTAGGTACGAGGGTAGAAACAGGGGCAGGTAGAAAGGTAGGCACGAGGGTAGAAACAGGAGTAGGTACAAAGCAAGGCACGATGGTAGGTACGTAGGTAGGCACGAGGGTAGGTACGAGGGAAGAAACATGGGCAGGTACAAGGGTAGGCATGTGGGTAGGTGAGAGGGTAGGCATGAGGGTAGGAACGAGGGTATAAACAGGAGTAGGTAGAAAGGTAGGCAAGAGGGTAGAAACAAGGGTAGGTACAATTGTAGGTACGAGGGTAGGTACGAGGGTAGATACAGGGGTAGGTAGGTGGGTAGGCACGAGGGTAGGTATGAGGGTAGAAACAGGGGTAGGTACAAGGGTAGGCACGAGGGTAGGTACAAGGGTGGGCACGAGCGTAGAAACGAGGGTAGGTGGGAGGGTAAAAACAGGGGTAAGTACGAGGATAGAAACAGGGTTAGGTACAAGGGTAGGCACGAGGGTAGGTACAAGGACGGGCACGAGAGTAGAAACGAGGGTAGGTGGGAGGGTAAAAACAAAGTAGGTACAAGGATAGGCACGAGAGTGAGTATGAGGGTAGGCACGAGGGTAAAAACAGAGGTAGGTACAAGGGTAGGCACGAGGGTAGGTACAAGGACGGGCACGAGAGTAGAAACGAGGTTAGGTGGGAGGGTAAAAACAGGGTAGGTACAAGGATAGGCACGAGAGTAGGTATGAGGGTAAAAACAGGGATAGGTACGAGGGTAGGCACGAGGTTAGGTACGAGGGTAGAAACAGGGATAGGTAGAAAGGTAGGCACGAAGGTAGAAACAGGGGTAGGTACAAGGTTATGCACGATTGTAGGTACGAGGGTATGCACGAGGGCACTTACGAGGGTAGGCACGATGGTAGAAACAACGGTAGGCACGAGGGTAGTCACGAGGGTAGAAACAGGGGCAGGTACAAGGGTAGGCATGAGGGTAGGTACAAGGGAAGAAACAGGGGTAGGCACGAGGGTAGGTACAAGGGAAGAAATAGGGGTAGGTACGAGGGTAGGCACGAGGGCAGGTACGAGGGTAGGCACGATGGTAGTAACAACGGTAGGCACGAGGGTAGTCACGAGGGTAGAAACAGGGGCAGGTACAAGGGTAGGCATGAGGGTAGGTACAAGGGTAAAAACAGGGGTAGGTAGAAAGGTAGGCACGAAGGTAGAAACAGGGGTAGGTACAAGGTTATGCACGATTGTAGGTACGAGGGTATGCACGAGGGCACTTACGAGGGTAGGCACGATGGTAGAAACAACGGTAGGCACGAGGGTAGTCACGAGGGTAGAAACAGGGGCAGGTACAAGGGTAGGCATGAGGGTAGGTACAAGGGAAGAAACAGGGGTAGGCACGAGGGTAGGTACAAGGGTAGAAACAGGGTTAGGCACGAGGGTAAGCACGAGGGTAGGTACAAGGGTATGCACGAGGATAGGTACGAGGGTTGGCACGAGGGTGGAAACAGGGGTAGGTACACTAAAGTAGTATTAATTATTATAAAGTATAATTTTATTATTACAAAGTAGTATTAATTATTGTAAAGTATAATTTTGATGTGAACAATTAATTTTATTTTTGTTTATGTTAAAGAAAATAGATAGCCATCCAATTTTATGTTTTTAATACCTTTCAAGTACTAATAATCTTACTGTATGTAAATGGGATAATTTTTTATGAAAAAAATATACTATTGATTATGTTCACATCAACAAAAGGTTTTTATTAAATTGTCTACTTAAGGGTCAAATAATATTTTCAAAAATTACACTTAATAATCTTTTATAATTATCAAATAGTTAACGAAAGAAATTATCCTAAAGCCCAATCGGGCTTCAACGGCGATTTGATATTTTTCAAACCGACTGCCGTGAAAGCCTGCAGGGCTTCATATACTTTGATTTTTGGTTTAAGGTTAGGACGCTTCAAAGAAAAACTATTTTAGGATGATTATTTTACTTATATTATACATCCCGCGCGTAGCTGTTGATCCCCTGAGTAATTTAAAAAAAAAATTATCCCGAACAAAGCCCGCATTGGAAAGTTTTGAACGTTTCATTTTTCGAAACGCTGATTTCCTTTGGCTCACGATAGTCAGGGGACATTCGATTTTAGTTTCGAGCATCCGGTCTCTCTGCCTGCGCTTTCTGTAGACTTAACCGGACGTGACGTATGCGGTGGGCATGTCTTTTTTTGCTGTCTCACTCTTACTGCTTACCTACAGCGGCAGACGGGGGCATGTAGGCCCGAGCCTGTAGCCATGAGGCAACTGGTGGCGCTGTATCAATTAGCAGCTCCCTACAGCTGACTCGTGAGCTGACTACAGCTGACTGCGGAGCCGCTGAGCACAGCAGCTTGTAGTGTGTTATGAGCAATAATTTTTTTATAAATAATTGATGGTAATAGAATAACAACAGTACTGAAGACCCTTATTTTCATTTTATATTAAATAAGTGGTAGAATTTATAATTATTAATTTGTTTAATTTAAATAAAAGAGTATGAAATAAATAATCTCTACAGTCTTTCTATGATCATCATCAAAGATTTTTCAATTATTGTGGTGTGCCCTGTGAGTTGATAATAATTGTGCTGTAGTTGTGTTGGGGACCTGATGGCTGGAGATGCATATTGGCAATATTAAAAATAAAGTTTTTCTGAATGAGTGCGTGTGTGTGTGTGTGTGTGTGTGTCAGGTTGAACTTGCAAATTACTTTTTTATAATCCGGCCCAGGGGCGGCGCTACCCGATTTTCTGGGTGTGGAATTCTTAAAAAAAAAAAAAAAAAGCTTATCGCTCCTAAAGATGAGCTTTTTTTTTAAACTGACGTCTAAAAAAAAAAAAAAAAAACTGGTAAGCTATCCCCCAAGCTTTAAACCCCCAAATACCCTGGGGGCCCGGATTCAACAAAAAAATTGATCAGCTATCCCCCAAGCTCTAAACTCTCAAATACCCTGGGCGCCCAAGGTCAACGAAAAAACTGGTCAGCTATCCCCCACAGGGGAACTTGGGCACCCAGGGTATTCGGGGGTTCAGAACTTGGGGGATAGCCGACTAGTTTTTTTGTTGACCTTGGGCGCCCAGGGTATTTGGGGGTTTAGAGCTTGGGGGATAGCCGACCAGTTTTTTCGTTGACCTCGGGCGCCCAGGGTATTTGGGGGTTTAGAGCTTGGGGGATAGCCGACCAGTTTTTTCGTCCGCCAAATTTAAATTATTGGTTTTAAAAAAAATGGTTTTCCTACTTTCACGTCTTACATAAATTTGAATAAATATTTTATTTGGTCAAAAACTTCAACTTATAATTTCAGGGTCTGGAATTCCATACCCACTTTCAATCTGGGTCTGGGTCCTTCCATACCATCCAGAGGGCTGGCACCGCCCCTGATCCGGCCACCCAACTTGCAAATAGCAAAAGGTGCAATTGCAGCACATAATGTCATTGTCATACGCATTATCGCTTAATTTCATAGAATCATCATAGAAATATATATGCTCTGAGCCAATACACTTGAACTGTTAAAGTTTTGTAATCCTACCCTTTTTCAAAAATAAACTTGATGTCTGAAAGTTTTGTAATCCCACCTTTTTTCTCAAATAAACTTGATGTCTGACAATGAATTTTAATTTTGATTGTAACTGTTACATTGACTCAGGGTGTTAATGATAAGTATATTTAAGTCAACATGAATCAATTATTGAAATTTTTTATCTTTTTTGTTGTCTGTATGCAAGCTTAAGTTATGTGGCCAAAGTGATTTTACATTTTTAAATTGGTTAATTAAGAAGTACAAAAGAAATAGATAGTTTTGGGTCTAGGTATCCAGTAGACCAGAAATTATGAATTCTATTTTACATGAATTTTTAAAGTACGGATGAGCATTTGCTTTATTATTTTCAAAGTGGATTTAGTGTGTCCATCAATTATGTATGCAAAATGAATTCAAAAGTACTTCATAACAGTAAATTATGTCAATGATTTTTATGTGTTCTGACGAATGATAAAATTTATATAAAAGAAATTTAAACCTAAAGAACTAGATATATCCAAGTCAACATGAATCAATTATTAAAAATTTTTATCTTTTTTGTTTTCTGTAAGCAAGCTTAAGTTATGCGGCCAAAGTGATTTTAAATTTTAAAATTGGTTAATTTTTTTTTACAAGAATTAAAAAGTACAATAGAAATAGATAGTTTTGGGTCTAGGTATCCAGTGGACCAAAAATTATGAATTCTATTTGGCATGGATTTTTAAAGTACGGATGAGCATTTGCTCCATTATTTTCAAAGTGGATTTAGTTTGTCCATCTATTATGTATGCAAAACGAATTCAAAAGTAGTTCATAACAATAAATTATGTCTATGATTTTGATGGGTTCTGGATAATGATAAAATTATATAAAAGTAATTTTAAACAGAAGAACTAGATATATCTAAGTTAACATGAACCAATCATTGAAAATTTTTATCTTTTTTTAAATCATTTTAAGGTTACAAATGAGTATTTGCTACATTTCAATGTAAATTTACACTAAAGTAAAGTTATGCAATGTACATTTAAAAAATAGGTAAATACTAAATTGAATTTTTTTTTTTACATATAAAATTGATTTCCTTTTGGACTTTTATAGGTTCTGGTTTATGTCGTAGTTTTACATCAGTATAATTGGATATATCTTAGTTATTGTTAAATAATTTAGAATTTGTGAAGTTCGTGAAATAATTTATTAAGACATATTTCAACAATATTAATGATTTATTTATGGAGTTTGGTTTTTTGAACTTGTGGACAAAACGGAAATACATTTAAATATTTACCGAATTTACGCAATAAAATCTTTAAAAAAAACTTTTAAAAAAGGAATATTTACGGCGATTGGTTTTTTAAAAAGGAATCTAAATAAAAAATTATACGCTAAGTATGATCTTTAAAAAATACTTTTAAAAAAGTAATATTTACGGCGATTGGTTTTTTTAAAAGTAGTCTAAATAAAAAGTTATACGCTAAACATAATAATCTTTTTTTGAAAAATCGAATCGCCGTTAAAGCCCGATTGGGCTTTGGGATAATTTCTTTCATTAACTATTTGATAATTATGAAAGATTATTAAGTGTTATTTTTAAAAATATTATTTGACCCTTAAGTAGAAAATTTAATAAAAACCTTTTGTTGATGTTAACATAATCAATAGTATATTTTTTTCATAAAAAATTATCATATTTACATACAGTAAGATTATTATTACTTGAAAGGTACTAAAAACATTACATTGGCTGGCTATCTATTTTTTTTAACTTAAACAAAAATTGAATTCATAGATCACATCAAAATTATACTTTATGATACTTAATACTACTTTGTAATAATAAAATTATACTTTATAATAATTAATACTACTTTGGTGTACCTACCCCTGTTTCTACCCTCATGCCTACCCTTGTACCTACCCTCGTGCCTACCCTCGTACCTACCCCTGTTTCTACCCTCGTGCCTACCCTCATACCTACCCTCGTGCCTACCCCTGTTTCTACCCTCGTACCTACTCCTGTTTCTACCCTTGTACCTACCCCTGTTTCTACCCTTATACCTACCCTCGTACCTACCCTCGTGCCTACCCTTGTACCTACCTTCGTGAGTACCCTTGTACCTACCCCTGTTTCTACCCTCGTACCTACCCCTGTTTCTACCCTCTTGCCTACCCTTGTACCTACCCTCGTACCTACCCTCGTGCCTACCCTTGTACCTACCCCTGTTTCTACCCTCTTGCCTACCCTTGTACCTACTCCTGTTTCTACCCTAGTACCTACCCTTGTGCCTACCCTCGTACCTACCCCTGTTTCTACCCTCGTGCCTACCCTTGTACCTGCTCCTGTTTCTACCCTCGTACCTACCCTCGTTCCTACCCCTGTTTCAACCCTCGTACCTACCCCTGTTTCTATCCTCGTGCCTACCCCTGTTTCTACCCTCGTGCCTACCCCTGTTTCTACTCTTGTGCCTACCCTTGTACCTACCCCTGTTTCTACCCTCGTACCTGTCCCTGTTTCTACCTTCGTGCCTACCCTGGTACCTACCCCTGTTTCTACCCTCGTGCCTACCCTTGTACCTACCCCTGTTTCTACCCTCGTACCTCTGTTTCTACCCTGGTACTCATTCCTGTGTCTACCCTCGTGCCTACTCTCATTTCTATCCTTATGCTATCGTTGTTCCTATCTTTGTGCTCACCCTCGTATTTTATATCTTGCCTGTCCTTATGCCCACCCTCGTATCTCATATGATGCCTGTCCTCACACGTATCCCTGGGCTACTTCTATTCCTACCCTCATTTCTATCCTTCTGCTTACTCTTGTGTCTCATGTCGTTCTCATTCCTTTACTTACTTTTGAACTTACTATAGTACCTTTGTACCTACTATTATCTCAACCCCAGTGCCTACCTTTGTTCCTCTGCTTGTGCCTACTCTCATTTTCACCTCTTTCACTAGGCTTGTTCCTATCCTTGTACCTAACCCTTTTTCTACCTAGATTTCCACCCATGTAACTACTCTCATTACTAAACATATTTTGCTTTCACACCTAGTCTAGTTTCTACCCTTGTTACTTTACTTTTTCTACTCAGATTTCTAACCCTGAAGCAATGCTCGTTTCTACATCTGACTCAAACTAGCTTTCTACTTTTGTTCTTATATTTGCTCATACACCCGCTTCTATCAGATTTTCTACCTAATTTTCTATCCTTGAACCTAACCTCGTTCCTAGTACAGTGCCTACCTACGTTTCCACTCACGTACCTACCCTCGTTTTTACATTTGTTTTTACCCCTGAACCTACTCTTGTTTCTACCGCTTGAATGACGTCATTTTTAATATTTAATCGGGAAACGTCACTCTTGTCACCTTAGTTTCGAAACTACTATCCAAATAATCGCAAAAAACTACTACATACTAGTAGGTCTACCATAGAGTTAAATAAATTTTTATTCATGTGACTACCTAGTTAGATGAAAATGTTATTTCTATAAAATGTCTAGTTAGTTTGTCAAATTAATTTTTTTTTCCAAGTGACTTCCTAGTTATTATTTTTTGTTTTTTCTAGAAAATTTTTACATTTCCATAGTTACATAGCTAATACCCTCCACTGTGAAGGCACCTTTTGTGACCGTTCCTGGATTTACCCTCCATTTGACCCATCTTTTACCTCTGCTGGTACGAAACGTCTTTACCGTGCTGGTCAACAATGACTTACTTTTTCTTGCTGCATTAATTTATATTTTATGAGTTTTTTTTCTTAAAATAAAACCCGTACGAAAAAAACCCTGAAAATTTGGGCGTAAACTCCCAATTTTTGGAGTGAAGACTCAATATTCAGAGTAATGTACCAAATTTGAGAGTAAACTCTAGAATTTCGAGAGTTTACTCTCAAAGTTGAGTATTTACTATCAACTTTTGAGAGTTTACTCTCAACTTTGAGACTGTACTCTCATCTTTTGAGAGTGACTCTCAAAATTTCAGAGCACACCCTCAAATTTTAGACTGTACTATCAACTTTTGAGAGTTCACTCTCAAATTTGACACTGTACTCTCATCTTATGAGCGTGATTTTCAAAATTTCAGAGTAAGCTCTCACCATTGAGTCTTTACTATAACTTCTTGAGAGTGCTCTCTTAATATTTCAACTTAACTTTCAACATTTGAAGGATGAGTACTTAAACATTATATTAAAGTTACTCCAAAGTATTTGATGATTTACTATCAATTTTAATTTTTTTCTGAAAGAAAAGAATTCTGAAAGAATCAAGGTAATATTCAAATTTTACACCAAGTACTTTGTCAGAACTCTCGAATTCGCGACATCATATTTTATAAAAATGTAATATTTTTTGAATGTAACAGGCGTTAACAAGCACTTTTTAACACTCTCTGGATCTTGTCCTGTAAAATGATTTATTAAATAATTTATTAAATAAAGTACGGAAATTTTTTTTTTAATTTTCTTCTGTTCTACACGAATTTTTTTTAAAGTTGGTGAGTTATGTTATTTTATTACACTAGTGCATGGAGGCTTGATTTTACGCACGCTAACCTCAAATCGGGTACGTAAAATCTCGCCTCCAAGCAATAGTGTAATAAAATATAGTATTGTACATGTGAAGCGAGCTTCGCTCGTGCAAAAACAGCTCCACGAGGAGGAAATCATTTTAACGCACTTGTATAATAATATACTATTAATAAATTATTACATTCTGATTGAACGAATAATGGTTTTAAATATATCTCGTTTACATTATTTTTAATATGGTGCTATTGATAAATTTGTACTAAAACAATTTATTGATTGTATCAAAATAATAGATTATACGCGACTGATTCTGAAACTAATTAATTCATGAAGAGAATCTGTTAAATTATGTGAATATTCCGACATTACAATATTATTTGAATACACGCGGTATGAGTGTCGTGGGCAAAACTGCTGTGCGCATGCGTGTGTTCTGAAGCTACTGACGAAGACCGACGGCGAAGCTACTCTCTCTCTCCGTTCTTTTGCTCGCGCGTACGGTCACGCGATGTAAGGCTTATCGAAGCCTAGTATATTTATTTTATCCAATAAACTATATTAATTATTTTAACCACACAGAACCTTTATTTAACGAACCTCGATCCTTTATTTACAACATGGTAGCCGCGAGCGTAGTTTAGTCAGTAAAAAGTGTGGTTAAAAGTATAAAAAGTTTAGTCAGTGAAAACATGCGCTCCAAAAAATTTTCTCTTTTCCATGCCACCTTTTTAAAAAAAATATTTTTTAAATTAATTAGCTTAGAAGCTAAATAAGTGAGAGGCGTGAAAAGCCTGTAGAAAATCCGTGCAAAAGGTTGATGCACGAGGATTTAATTTTGTGAAACCGCATGGCGCGTCGCGAGGTTAAGCGAGCGCATGGCGAAAAGTGAGGTTAAGCACATGTTGAGATTTTTTTGATGATCGAGTTTTGAATTAAATGAACATAGCAAATGTTTAATTGGATAAAAGAAAAAAATAAATAACAGTGAAGAGTCGAAATTTACGGAAATTTCTATTAGCAAAGAAAATAGAAATTATTTAAGAAAAAGATTTCTAAGAGGTTCAATTAATGTTTTGAAAGTGAATTTATACATAGAAGAAAGTATAAAATTAAAACAGAAAATGGCTAAATATGCAAAAGTCGACGAAATTTCAATTCCTATTTTTGATGGGATTGATTATGAGAACTGGAAGTTCAGGTTAATGACTACATTGGATTATAAAGAGTGTTTAGAACCAGCAGAACGAGAAAAAGAAGCCAGTGAAAAAGCAGAAGATTGGAAAAAGAAGGATTCAAAAGCAAAAACAATTTTGATCAGCACAATTTCAAACAAACAACTAGAGTATGTACGTGAATGCAAGACGACTCTAGAGATGATGAATGTTTTGAAAATATGTACGCAAAAGAAAGCCCTTCACCATTTTTCTTTATCTGTTAATTTCAAAGTATTTGCATAAATATTTTCATCTTTATTTCTATTAACAAAACTATCCAAAATATATAAATTATCAATTTTATTTGCAATAGCTATCAATTATCTATTATTGTTGTAAATTTTGGCAAAAGTTTGTTTTCCGAAAAGAGATTCGAATGCCGTAAGGCCTGCTGTATTTAGTCGCGCGTTACCGGATCAATTTAGTGCCAGCTAAGGACAGAACAGTGGATCTTGTGAAAGCAAAAATACAAGAAAAAAGTTTGTGCAAAAGTGAAATGAATAAAAAATCAAGTGTTAGTACTTTCAATGCAAAAATGAAAGGTAATTGTTTCCAATGCGGAAAATTCGGACACTACAAAAATGATTGTCCACAACAACAACAAAGCAGCAACGGCAGAGGTGCTCACTCAAATCGAGGTAGAGGAGCTCAATACTATCAGCGAGGTCAGCGATTTGATTTTATTCTTGTCTACGAAAATCAAGTCTACAATTACAAAAAAATAAATTTCAATTTGAGAACAAAACAAACATTGTCTAAAAAATGGCGGGACGCCACGCAAACAAAATCAATCTATACCGCCACAAATTTAATTGTACGCAAAGAAATTTTATTTACATATACCATAACCAAAAACTAAGAAACCTGCTTTATAAAACTTTTCATTAGATAATATAGAATCTTACGTATTACCAAAAAAAATTTTTTATATCCAAAATGGCCACTTTTTTTTCTTTGTTTTCCAACTCTCAATTGTAAAAGGAAATTAACCCAAGTTTTTCTTATATTCTTCTGTCACCTAGCTGTAATAAGAAACAAAAAAAAAAAAAAATGTCTACAAACTCAAAAATAAAAGAAACTGGAAAAAGAAACTTAGAAAAAAAAGTCTACGAAAGAGAAACTTAGAAAGGAATCACACTCTCAAAACACAACCTTACACTTCGGCTACTGAGAACAGAGTGACACTTCCCCGCGTCTCTCTGACTCAACTTCCTTCCTCACCATTCCTTCCCAACACTCTCAACCAATCAACACTAATCTATTTCATCAAGTTTCATTCACACTTGAGGAACAGCAATGTGTCCACCAATCACACTCATTCACGCTACACAATCCAATCACGCTCCCGTCTACAATATTTCCGGTGGCGATCGCCACGCCACCTCTATCACGCGCGAAAATACAAAAATGAATATAACACAAAACAACGCACACGAGGCACTCACAGTTTATCTCATTCCTCGCGCACATACTCTCTTTCTCTCTCTCTCTACAATACGATGATGTTACCCATGTTACTTTGATTGATTGTATAGTATACCATTATATTCATTTTATTACTTTCATTGTTATTATTATTACTTGTATTATTGTTATTTTATTTTATTTTATTCTATCTTATTTTATTTTATTATATTATATTTTATTTTATTTTATTTATATTGAAATTATATCCTAATGTAGAACTTTGTTTATAATCTTATGTATTTTTTGCACACTGCTTCATCCAAGCTGTGTTTACATTTTTTTGAATTTAATTCATTTTACAGAGAGCTTAACGCATGCATGTAGTTAAAAGTGCAACACTCTTTTATTTTTTCAAAAGTTTTACTTAATCAAGAGTAAAAATATTTCTGCAAGAAAGAAAAGTATAAACCTCCTCAAGATTTAGAAAGTTTTGATGAAACCAAAAGTATTTTTTATTTAAACTCAGATACTACAACTTGCTAGGTAAATTTATTAGTATTACATAAGACTGATACCTCTCAAAATTATAGGTTTCACCCTACATCTATTATACGGCATAGTGGACTGGTGTTGGATCCCAGGATTCCTCAACTCAGCAGCGTAGTGGACTTTCTTCACCAGAAATTGGTAGTCCAGCTTCCTGATGGTCCAGCCAATCTTCAAACTGTTCAGCGAGCCACCAGTATTGCTTCGCTTATATTCTTGGTGTCAATACGAACACTCTATCTGGTAGTTTTTGGTTTAACTCGAAGGACTCCCTAGTCTTCGATGGAACTACATTACTTGATTGCTGTATCGTATACTACCCTTTAGTTTATTTTCAAAAATTTATAGAATTAGAATTAGTTTTCATCCATATTTATTTAGTATTTTTTCCATTTTCTCTGAAATATCGTTTTGTCTGTTTTAGGTTTATGAAGAGTACAAAAACCCAAACACATTTTTGGCAATTGTACTAACTGGGTTGTAAGTTTTCGGATTTCATTTCAATGAAATTAAATTCTGTGGGCTTGTTGGTAAACAAACCCAATTGGTTTTTTGATGATATACTGTGCTCTGCACAAAACTTTAAAGATTTAAATTACTACTTACCTAAAATTTACAGACATACAACACTTGTTACCCCTTTAGCTGATGTTAGTGTCATCGTTCTTATTTTTTCACTGTGTAGTGAAAATTAGTTATTGCTTAGAATTTTCTATAGAAGTTTGTCCACCAACGTGGAATAGATTTTCGAATTGGGCCTTTTACACCCTTTCAACACATTACACTAAACAAAGATAGATAGAAGTGAAATTAAAATGCTTGCTCATCAATCACTCGAATTGGCGAAATTTTTTTTAATTTTTTCATGTGCCTTGCCACGCATTCTTATATTCAACGCTCGCAAGAATATAACCCTAATCTAAAGTCTGATTAAGTTTAGTTCTCTTTAATTAACACTCGCTTAATTAAAGCCTCTTTTCAAGGTTTAGTTAACATTCACGTAACTAAAATTCATCTCAAGTTTAGTTCTCTTTAATTAACACTCGCTTAATTAAAGCCTCTTTTCAAGGCTTAGTTAACATTCGCGTAACTAAAATTCATCTCAAGTTTAATTCACTTTAATTAACACTCGCTTAATTAAAGCCTCCATTTCAAGCTTTTAGTTAACATTCACGAAACTAAAATCAGTTCCAAGTCTAATTCAGTTTAGTTAACCTTTGCGTAGTCGAGGTTGCGGCGTTTTGACTCCAAATCCGCATACATACCTTCTAGGTTTAGTTGACCTTCGCTCAGCTAAAATTTATACTTTAGTTTAGTTAAACCTCGTTCAACTAAAAGAAATCTTTTAGGCCTAGTTGACACCTAGTCAGCTTAAATACACACTTTAGGTTTAGTTGACCCTCGATCAGCTAAAAATTCATCTTTTGATTTAGTTGACATTCGCTCAACTAAAAATACTCAGTTTTGCTTTGGTTGGCGCTCAGTCAGCTAAAGCTCACTCGCTAGATAGTGTTGATAGTTACTCAACTGCACCTCTTTAGAATTTCACATCAAATTCACCTTTCTTAATTCTCAATTAAGACCCAACATTGTGCACTGCCACGCATTGAGCTAAGCCTTGCTTAACTCAAATCCATTTAGTTTACTTGTACTTCACCAAGTAATCTTTCAAGTTTTAAACATGGAAGCTGCTATCGCTAAGCAGTACGCTGATTTTGTTAAAATTTCAAATCTTTTTCACAAGTTTGTATCCATGGAGGCAGAAGACCTTACAACTCTTCTCGCTGAAATGCGAATTCGAAGGCTAGAGTAGCAGTGGCAAAGCCTCGTCGAACTCGACAAAGACATACGCCTGCTCACTGACTGCAATCTTAATCATGAATACTTTACCCAAGATATTTATTATGAAGCTCAAGATGTCTATGATCTCAACAAATCAAGGTACTTGTCATTCATTTATAATCCAGATGCTAAGTTGTTTACATTTTTATTAGACCAGCTAACAGCGACACCTCTTATCCAGGGTCCGGCTATACTCTATTCAATTGAGCCAACGGAACTTACTCAAGTTCAAACCCCAGCACTCCATTTTGAAAATCAGCCATCTGAACCGCCCGAGTCACAGACACCGGCTATTTTCACAGTAACTCAGCCACCTGCGACGCCAATCGTCCAGGTTCTGGCTAAATCCTTGGAAATCCAGCCCCCAACTCCACCCAAGGCCCAGGCACCGGCTAGATTTATCCAGCCACCTCAACAGACTCAAGTTCAGGTTTCGGCACTCGTTTCTCAAAAGGTCTGGTACCTAGTTCATCAAGCGCTCACACCCCAAACACAAGCAAGAATTCTGATGCACATCGAATTTTAGACCACGCTAGTCGAAACCCCTTTTCAAAATCTCAGTTTTTGGAATTAGTTTTAGACAGTTTACTCAAGATTGATGAGAAAGGCTTGGTATTAACTCATGTTTACAGTTATTACGTTTCTTATTCATTCCAGTGGGTTTTCGACCCTGGAATAATTTTCGTAAAGAGTTTTACGCTCTTGCCTCCAGCCAGCTCTTGTGCTATAAAAGCTGGATCTTCAACAAGGATTAGCTATTTGTTAGCGACACATTTTGTAGAAACCTCAAGTTAGTAGCCAGGTAGCTTTTGCGCTGCAAAACCCGGACCTTAATAAACGACAAGTACCATTAACGGCCATCACTTTGTAAATATTGTAAATATTAGAATTAAGTATTTTTTCAAGTTTTAACAGTTGAGTCCAACCTCAGTGCTAACTATTCCATATTTTAATGCAAGTTCAAGCTTGCGAGTTTTCATTTACTCATGATAATTTTACTCTTTAGTTGCAAGCTCACTACTTGCAAGCTTTTCGATTAAGTTCACAATTCTTTGTATATTACTCCAAGTTGTTATCAAGTTGTCTCATTTGCTTATTTTGCATGCTACTCTTTTCAATCTCAAGTTCAAAACCTGTTTCTGTTTTGCTTTTTTAGAGCTTGCAAGCTTTTTCAAACTTTGCCTAAGATTATACAAATTACTTTAAAATCTCTTACCTTATCCTTTACTTAATCAAAAAATTAGCTTGTTTTGGATTTTTTCAGATATCAGTTAATCGTTTACCTGAAAGCGATTAAAGGGGCGGAATGTTTGAGATTTAGCGCCACTTTTCGACAACTACACCGGTCAGCTGAGCGATGGACGCCACGAAAGTCCCGGCTGCCGACATCCGCCCGCAACAGTCTCCCTCCGCCCGTGATCGCAGCCACCACGCATCGTGGGGCTTGCGAGTACGACTCGCTATAACGCCCTTGTTCGGCATTTAGTCTAAGTTTAGTGGCCCTTGTGTGGCATTCTGTATAAGTTAGTGGCCCTTGTGCGGCATTCCAATTAGTAAAAGTTTAGTAGCCCTAGTTCAGCGCTCTGAGAGTTCGAGTCCTCCCAGTCAAAACGGCGAGGTCCTCGACTCTCATGTACATAAAATACATAGAATATAGTTTGGTTTAGTGTTCATAATAAGAAGTGCTTCATTTATTTACTTTTTACCCCCAAATCACACACCTCAACTACGAGTACGTTGCCTCTCGTTAAAAAGGCAACTGGTCCTTCGATAAAATAAGCCTTAATCGAAAACATTCACAAGTAAATGTGTCAAATTTTAAAACAATCGGTTGAGTAGTCTTCAAATGGCAGCGTTCACCGACTTTGAAAAAGTTAGTTTCGAGAAAAACGCGTTTTAAGTTTTCGAGGGGGAAAAATCATGAAAAATTTTTTTTTTTACAACTTACACTGAATCGTCGATTCCAGCTGCATAAAGCACATCCCCTGCTGCAGTTCCCATGTCAAGGGCTTGTTTTGATTGCTGTCTACGAAGTACTCGAGCTTCTTTCGTCTGCTGTTTGTTTTTTACATCAGCCTTTCTGATGCGATCGAAATCGTTTATTCTAGCAGAAGTGCTAGTTCTCACGTTTTCACTTGACTTCACTGGAGGCCTTCTTTTAGCAGGTCTGGCTATAATACTTCCATCACTTGCTCGTTTCAACCTTGAAACTTTATTCACTCTTACCATTTTAAAATAAAATATATGCTAAACTTTAAAATAAGACTTTGTGCGACTACTGCGTTCGACAGCTGACGACAAACTGAGGCTCTGTCTCATCCAAAAATTCAGGTGTACATGGACGTAGGCACGTAGCCTTGTAGGGTGAGAATAAAAGAGAATGAACAGCTAGTAGAAAAGGGAAGGCAACAAAATCTGATCGCCCGAAAGACACACCTGCCGCTCGGCCGTGCGACGAGCCGTGCGACCGAGCTGCAACGCCCGGGCTTAAAGCTCTGTATCTTGGAAAGTTTTGCTCCGAATTACTTCTCATTTTGAGGGGACATTCATAAGACCCTATTCTTTACGAAAATGTAAAAAAAAAAATCTATTTTTTGAAAATGTCTAGCTACCCCTACTCCCCCCTTAACTGTATACATTTGATTCAGATGCTTTAAAAATTTTCTAACGAAGTAAGATTTTCCACTTTTACTAGGACCCGCTATGATTGCGGTAAACGGATGCAACCACCTCGTATCCATTTTTGAAACTGATACTTACGAGGCTTAAAGACCATGATTTTATACGCGATATATTTTTATCCGAGTTGTGCGCATACGCCTCGTGGCCTGATTGGGTAAATATACAGTCTGGTAAGCACAAGGTTACGTGTTCAAATCCTATTCAGGTGCAAACCGTTTTTACCTTACCGCGAACAAAACGGCTATAATGTTACCGCTCGAGGATTTTTTTGTTCAATTTATCGATGCAGTCTAACTGACAAATACACATCTTACCTTCGTTTGACTATTTGTTAAAAAATCCTCGTAGCCTGGTGGATAAATCGTCAGACTTGTGAGTAAATGGTTGTGGGTTCAAACCTCACTATTAAGCTGGCGCCGTCAACACTACGGGGATTTTTTATTTTTGAAAAATTTATTCGCACTTTTCAAACATAATCAAAACGTTATAATATTTTTTGTTTATTTAAATAAATATTGTCTTTGTTTGTATAAACAAGCTCTGCCCCAAAAATATATTACAATATAAAATTTGCACTTCTGCAGCATCCTTTTATCTCTTGTTTACATCAACAAGTCGTTAAGACACCATTATATCTGTTGTTTACATCAACAAACCATTAACATAAGAGATAAGGATTTGTGCACCGGTGATGTAACCAGACACCTTGTTTATGTAAACAAACCATTGAGATAAAAGATAAGGAATTGTGCACCGGTGATGACACATTGTTGTATCTCGCCCGAGTCGCCCGTATACTACTTAGCACGACTGTAGCGCCCCAATTTTGTAGGCTCTCTACGTGCCAAACCGTATGGAAAATTTTAGTTTGAGCCTACACGGCGCGCTGGAGGGGAAGTCTTTTCCATAGGTTTGCATGTACTTCCCTCCCCTCATGCAAGACGCCAATAGGACGGCAGTAGCTATATAGTCATATAAGTATAAATGTACAGTTAAATGTAGTAGTACGTTATAGTATAAAGGTGCACGCGCAATGAAAACCGAAGCAGTATAAAGGTTCTAACAGATGTAACAGAGTGAACGTAGTTTAAGTGTATGTTATAATATCATATACAGGATTTATTAAATAGATGGAAAACATAGCTATAAGAGTCAGTTAATTTGTATGCATTAGTTTTAATATTTATATTGTTATTATTAGAATTTATAAAGAAGGATTCAGAAATTCTACGTTTAATATGGTTATTTTCTATATCTAAAATTTTAGGTTTATTGCAATTGAAAGTATGTTTGAATTGAACTTTGTGTACGCTGACTTCGGATTTTTTATTAGTATCATTCTGATGTTCATACATTCGACTGCCATAATTCTCAGTTATTAATTCTTCATAATTCTCCTGAGGGTTCGTTGTCTTCAACGTTCCCATCTTATTGAAGCTGGCCCCACATACATATATTTTTTTAGGTAAGGTTTCTTATCCCAAAATTAATTTGGTGTAGTCTATATGCTCTAGTGGCTTTTTTGTTGACAAATCTCGCAGTTCGCCCACTTTTCAATCCAATGTTGTCGTTGATTCCAGCGATTCGACTGTTTTTCTTGTCGATCTCTCTACCTTAGATATATGTACGGGAAAACGAGTTTTTCCAGCTGACTTGGGCTTCTATTTTGGGGCCATCTTGATGGTTTTCTTCTTTTTTATAATCTTTTCGTTTTGCAAAGGCATAAGCGGTGATAGATTAGATTGTTTACAAGTATCCTGTAGTGAATCTTTCTCTCCAATAATGCTTGGAGATTCCTCCTAGGAAGCAATAATATTGTGTTCCTGCATAAACTTTCGATCAGCTTGCTGATCTATATAAGTTTTCACACCTGGAGGTGCTATGTATTCCAAATATGAGGTCAGCCCAGGAGGAGGAATTAAGCTTGCAGGTTGCAGCTCTTTCTCCGCAGAACTTTTCCTTACTATTTCTTAGTCAAGTAGTTGTCCATCGCGACTTGCACCCGCTTCCTGAGACTTTTGGATAATTTCTGGGTTAGGAGAGCTCGGAGGGTTCTTCTGTTGCACCAAGTCACCTGTCCCTGGTTTGAACTGAAAACACAAACTCAAGAGTTTGGGGCTTCTGGACGTCCAATAGCTGATCAAGGTCTCAAGGTAGACCTCTGATAAAAATGTCTATTGCCGCATCCATGAGTGGAACCATCATTTGGTCACTAAAATTATCTTTCTTTTCTTCCTTCATGGACTCCCGGGCACAACTGAGGAGAACATTAATTTTGTCCTTGAATCCTCCCATGGAATTGCTTGGTGTAGGTTGCAGGGTGTATAATTTATTGCTTTCATAGGCGAATCCCTTACTGGGGGCAAATCTATGTCTTAGGTGAATGCAGAGCTCTTCGAAAGGATCGAAGTTCTGCCCATAGGTGCAGTCTTTGGCTGGTCCTCGCAGCTTCCCGAGGACACCTCTGACATAACTGGCCTTCTGACTCGTGGGGATGTCAATATCACCATTAAGTACATCCAGCAAAAAATCATTCAGCGGGATATTGCTGCCATCGTAGGTGGGTAGTGCTGCAAAGGAACCTTGCAAGCTCAGGTTATTGGCCCATGCCAGCAGCGTTGTGCTCATGGTGGCCATGAGATTTCCTGCAGCTCCTTGCTCGGCAGTGATAGTTTAACTGCAACCATTTGGCTTGTTTGTTTTGTTAGTTATCTTGGTCTTTGGGTCAAATACCCTTTATCATCTCTTATGTTTTAATTAAACTTCAAGGCTTCGAACTGATCCTAAATTAGGTCTTGATTATGAGGTAAATAAGTTAAATAGCTCAAGGACAAATAGGTCTGATTCAGACTTATAGGTCCTCTTAATAATATAATATACAGATTAATAATTATATAGATGGATGGATTCTGTTGGGTGATTGCTCGGACCCCACGGTTTTTCCTCTCTGTGTGAGATTAATAAATTTAGTTATATCTAAATGCCATTAAAATTACTTTGAAGCTTAATAATGAAAGTCAAACGATAATCCTATCAGTCAAAATCAAATACGATATAACGAATAAAAATCAAATCATAAAAAATTCACTCTCTAAAATATAGATGTAAGATAAAGGTTATTCAGTAAAACAACAGTGATAAGATTCGTCTAAAAATAGAGTAATTATTAATAATGATTACAGTATATACAATATGTACAAAATAAAATGTGATTAACTAATCTAAAAATAGAGAATCAACAATCAAGACTATTGCTTAACGGATCTCTTAACAATCATACAGTATTATAATTAATTATATTGTGTCAGAATTGTTATAACGATTCTGACCACTTTCCATCAACCTCACTCGTTTTAACCAAACGTAATGTTTATGCAAAGTTTCTATCTTGTGCGTCCAAGCACATGTTTTCTCTCTCTGTTTATCGTATTCACTGTTTCCAGCACATCTTCCGCATTTTTTGTTCCTACTGAGGAGATCTGCCTTCCCGTTATTTTTCCCAGGGTTACATATAATGTCACAGTTATATTGGGATATGTAGTGCACCATGTCCCCTAACTCTTCATCAGTCTTATTTCTGACGTTTAGATTTTCTAACGGTTTGTGATCTGTATAGACTGTGAAGAATCTTCCAATTAGCCAGTGTTGCCAGAATTTTATGCTTTCTTTGATAGCAAGACATTCCAGGAAAATGGCTTTTTTCTTTTTTTGTGTCTCGTTTATCTTTTTTGAAAAATATGCTACCAGTTTTATTTCACCGTTTTCCTGTGGTTCTTTCAGCACAGCTCCGAGACCTTTTATGCTTGCATCTGTGTATATGTATGTATGCGATTTTGGGTTGAATATCGCCAAAACTGGTTCAGAACTCAAAATTTCTTTTATCTTGTTAAATGCCTCATCACATTCACTGGACCAGTTGAATTTTATCCCTTTTCTGAGCTTTTTATACAGAGGCTCCAACTTCTCTGTAATTTTTGGCACGTATTTTCTTTCAAAATTTATCTTCCCCACAAATTGTCTTATGTCCTTCTTGTTTTTTGGTGTGTTGAAGTTTTTTATAGATTTTATATTATCCTTTGAGGGGGTGAATATGTCGTTTTTAATCATATGACCTACGTATTTTACTTCATCCTTAGCAAATTTGCATTTTGTGAATTTTAATTTCATACCTTCTTTTTCTATTGCTTGCAGGAGTAACTCTATATGCTTTAAATGTTCCTCAAATGTTTTTGAGAAAACTATTATGTCATCTATATAGTTTGTGCAGAATTCTGTTAAATTATATTTCTTTATTATATTTACCAGAATCCGTTGGAAAATAGCCGGAGAAGTTTTTAGTCCAAACGGCAAGCATCTCCACTGATAGTGGCCCTCTTGGGTGATAAAACCAGTTCTTCTTCTGTCTCCAACTCTTAGAGGTATGGACCAGAATGCTGAGTTTATATCTTACGTTGTAAAATATCTGTAACCAACTGTTTTCAGTATTATATCTTCTATCAGCGGGAATGGCTGGGCTTGTGGGACGACTATCATATTCAAATCTCTGAAATCTATACATAATCTGTTTTTCTTGTTTTCTTCTCTCTTAAAGGCCAGTGTCACTGGTGCTGCGAAGGGGCTATATGAGTCTTCAATCAGACCGTGTTTCAATAGTTTTTTGATTTGTCCCTCTATTTCTTTTCTGTCTTCTATCGAGCATTTTTATGGCCTCTTGTAGCAGTATTTATCTACCTGGAGGTCAATGAACGCCTTATAATTTTTTACTCCTCCTACATCATATTTATCTTTGGCAAAAAGGCTTTTATATTTGTCCATGACGTCATATATTTTTATCTTCTGTTCTTCATTTAAATGATCTGTATCTATCTCGAATTTAGTCGTATCGATAAATTCGTTGAAATTCACCTCATATTTGTAATTTTTCTCTGATGTGATTTTCTCTTGTTTGATCTCTAAATTTTCGTCATGTGTCAATTTAAATTTTTTTATAGAATCTGGACCTAAGATTAGGTCATATTTGAAATTCTCATTTTCATACACAAAGGCATGTATATTCTTTTCTTTTTCATCTATTTTTGCATTTAATTTTACTAAACCATGACTTTGTCCTTGCCCACTAATTGTTTTTATGTTGAATCTTCTTTTTTCCTTTTTGAATTTATTATCTAGCAGTTTTGAATTTATTACTGTTATTCTTGAGCCAGGGTCGTAAAGACCTTTGACCTCCAAGAAATTATTCAGCAGGACTTTTATTTCAATTAGTGGGGCAAGTCTAGTTTTTTGGGTCCTCGTTTGACAGCTGTACATCAAGAAGGGTGTTAGTTATCTGATCTTCCTTTATATTTTCCTTGTTGTGCCAGCATGAGGATTCAATATGGAATCTGTTTTTCTTACCCTTTGATTCACATATTTCGCACGGGTGCTTTTCTTTTCTCACAATTTGCTTCTGTGGCATTTGTTTAGTTTGTGATATGCACTTTTCAAAACTAGTTTCTTTCACTAAATGTTCTAATCCTCTTAAATTGTTGAAAAGGTCATCAACCCCATTTAATTTTTGTTTATCTATCTTGTCTGTCACAAAGTTTGGTAGACCAGCGGCAATTATATCTACCAAAAAGGCTTTGTTAATTGAATCATTTATCTCCAACAGCAGCCTTTCCTTTTTTAGTGCATAATCTTATATTGAGCCATTTAAGTATTTAAAATTCAAAGCATACCTTACCGGTGACCAACCTTTATCTGCATATGTTTCTGTTAGGCTCTGTTCCCATACTGACCAATTTGATTCAACTGTATTTTTTATCAACATGGAGCTGTACCTGTCCTTACAGGAATCATCCAGCATTAATCTTAACATTTCAATCTTTTCTGTATCTGTTTGTAATTCCAAACATACACGCTCTTTGTTGAAAATATTTAACCACTGTGCTACACTTGTTGTTGTTTTTGAGAATTTTTCGATTAAAAATTTTTACACCAATTCTAATTTGTTTTGCTTTTTGTCCACATGGTGAGCTTCGACTGTAGGTTTTTCAATTTTTTCCAGCAGGTAGCCAGAAAATTGCATATTTTCATCTTCCCAGTAAATTTCTTTCAGTGTGGATGTCAAAGTTATCCACACTGACCTTTTTTCGTGTCTTTTCTTCAATGAATTTTTTATTAGTTTAAATATCTCCGTTTTTATTTATTCCTCATGTAGGTTTATCGTTTGTTATTCCCTTGGCATGGCATAGCAGTTTTGCTCTGTATCTTCTATCGAAATTACACCATAAGTGTTTGACTTTGTGTCATCTGGTTTTGGAATTATTGAAAATTCAAATTTTAATTTCTCCATTTTCCAATAAATGATTGTTGATTTGTAAGATAAAGGTTATTCAGTAAAACAACAGCGATAAGATTCGTCTGAAAATAGAGTAATTATTAATAATGATTACAGTATATACAATATGTACAAAATAAAATGCGAATAACTAACCTAAAAATAGAGAATCAACAATCAAGACTATTGCTTAACGGATCTCTTAACAATCATACAGTATTATAATTAATTATATTGTGTCAGAATTGTTATAACGATTCTGACCACTTTCCATTAACCTCACTCGTTTTAACTAAACGTAATGTTTATGCAAAGTTTCTATCTTGTGCGTCCAAGCACATGTTTTCTCTCTCTGTTTAACTCTTTCATAAAGCTCGTGTCGTGCACACACTGTAACCGGCACGAGACCGTTTTCTGACAGCACAACCAGAGATACGCACGAAGCTTACATAGATATATCTTACTATATTATATAGTTGTAATTTGCTCTTCGCTCCCACCCCGCTCCCACCCCGCTCCCACCCTTAATTTTTCATTTTAGACCGTAAAATAGGTCAAAAACTGCATTTTTATTCCGCTCCCACCCCGCTCCCACCCCCGCCCTTTCTCGCCCTTTTTTTTCTCACCCCATTCCGCTCCCACCCCGCTCCCACCCTTAATTCTTCATTTTATACCGTAAAATAGGTCAAAAACTGCACTTTTATTCCGCTCCCACCCCGCTCCCACCCCGCTCCCACCCTCTCTCTTTTTTACAACCTCCTCATTTGTAAAAATGTTATTTAAGGTAAACGACCCAATTAAAGATCAGTTAAGGATTTCGTTAGGTTAGGAAGATCCATAAAAGTTAATATTTTAAATTTTAAATATTTTAAATTAAATCCATAAAATAAATTTAGCTATAAATACAAACTGAAAATAATTTTTTCTGGACTAATAATCTTCATCGGATTCATATTATAAATTACAAATTTAAAAATAAATTTTAAGCGTTCTTCCTATCTTTCTCGAATTAAATCTATTACTACATTAATATTCAACAAACAATATTAAAATAAACAATATTCAATTGACAATATTTAAATAAAAAATTTAACATCTTCATCGATCTGTTCTTTTTTTTAAATTTTTTTAAATATTCTTTATAACTTATACTTTAGTATAGTTCTTAACAACTAAATCTTGCGCCTATGGTGAGATGGTTTAAAATTTTTTTATGTTTCATTTTTCAGGTTTTTAAAGTTATATCTTTTTTAGTTTATTACTTTCTTAATGCTGAATGATCAAACATCGATAACGTTCGATCTTTTCAAGTTCAACGTGAATCTCACCACTCGCCGGTAATTTTCACTTCAATAACCTGAACTTAGCCATCCGCCGGGCCATAAAAATAATCGCTTTCGACACTGGTTCTTTATTTTATCGTTGAAAATTATTTCAATAACCTATCTATACAAAATTGTATTATTAACTTTATATTGAAGTGTTAAAAAGTAAAAATGAGTTGCAGATTTTGTGTTGAAGATTTTTTTAAAAAAGTTTGTCCTGATTGCGGAAAACTAATTGAGTAATTTATTGTTTACATTAAAGTTTTTTTTTTTTTATTTTTTTTTAATTTCTTATTATTTAATTTTTTTTTAACAGCACTGACATGTGTGGTTTTGGCAAAATTTGTTCTCAACATTTAAACTCAATTTTTGAAGTTGGAACTCAAAGTTTTTTGTTAAAATACTGCAAATGGTAAAAATTTCAAATTTTATTTTCATACTTAAATAAATATTATAAAAATTTCATCCTTAAATTAATATTAATAAAAAATTTAAAATCAATTTTTAGTGCTTTGCATGCTTTAGTGTAAATAATTAAAATCAATTTTTAGTGCTTCCGATAATCAATCATCTAATTTAAATTCCTCCGGCCATACATCGAAATTGTATCTGCAACAAATTTAGAATTGATCTTATGGGGTCGGTTAAGGTAGTTACAACCCATGTATATATAGGTAACATAGAATATAGTTATTAGAATCTAGCAGGAGGGAAAATTGAAAGCTGTTGCTGAAGAAGATCTGTTTTTTTTAAATATTTTAAGAAAATTGAATTTGCAATCCAAGAATAACCTCTAAATTTGATCCATTTTACGCGCTTAGCATAGGAATCACACGTGAAAAGTTGAAACTTCTGAGCTTAATATCTCAAAATTTATCCCCACTTGGAATTATTTGCAAAATACTAACATGTTGCGGACGCAAAGAAACTAACTCTGTGCAAAGTTATAGAGATTTTTTAAGAAACTCAATTTTTGCGGTAATTACCTTAACATAATGAATAAAATGCAAATAAATAGTTTTTACAGACGGTAGTCAAAATCAAAGTTAATCAATGTATACAGTATATGCCTTTATTTTGCAATCAGCATGTCTCTGGCTGTTATAGGTTATGAAATATGAATTAAAGTTTAAAAATAACTATTTTAAGCGCTATAGTCGCTGAGAAAGAAATAAGTAGCTTAGGTTAATGCCAATATCTTCTTTTTTTATTTTATATAAAGTAATATGAAGGCGAGGATTTCAACAACGAATTTATTACTGATTTCATCGAGGATACTTTGAATGAGTTATATAAAAATTTATTCATAAATAAAATTTTAATTTGTATTTCAGAAATTACATATTACATTAAAATTAAAACATTAGATGATATAAAACAAATAAATCAAAACGAACTTATGGAATTAGAAGATTTAATGAAAAGATATAGATTAATAAAAAAAAAAAGTAATATAGTAATATAGTAACATAGTAATTAATTTATATTTGTCTTAAAATTAAATTGTTAATAACTCTCAAATGAGATAAATAATTTTTTTTAATATAATGTTATAATAAATAACATTAATTTTTAATTTAATAATACAATCATAAAATTATCATTAAAAAATAATTTTATTAATATATTATAATTTATTAATATATTATAGTGACTGCTTAATCTATTTATATAATATATGAAAAATAATTGAATTATTAAAACGGAAGATTTTTTGATATTACAGATATTTTTTTCAAGAAAATAGATTTAAAAATTATTAAATCAAAAAATTAAAAATTTTAACTGAAGAATATAATTATAAATATTTATTTTTTTTCATAAATATAGAATTGAAAATTATTAAAGAGAAAAGTTTTTTAAAATGAATTATATGTGGTTTGTACGGCTACTGGCAAAGGGTTCCACATATAGTTTCTTTTTGTTCTTAATTAAATATGAAAAAATTTTCAAAATTGTTGAAAAAAAACCCAACGCGCCTTGCAAGTGCCTCCTGGGTGGTGTGGAAAACTGCATTAAGTAATTTAATATTAATAAGTTGAAAATAAATTCATTCGTAATTCAAGTATACTTATTACTATTTTATTAGAAAAGATATATAGTGTAGATTCAAGCATTTAATTCTGGGGGGGTTGGCGAGCGAAGCGAGCAGGGGGGTACCCCCCTAGTATATATATATATATATATATGCATGTACAGAGACTGGTGCTTAATGGCTAACAAGGTCCTACAAGCCTTCCGAGCTGCTAGTATGAATTTCCTATGCTCAGCTATGGCAGGAAATAACTATGTCGTCGGAAAACAACCAAAGGTTGATCCAGATTCTATCTGAGAGCTCTTCTGAGCACACAAAAATTAGGCAAATCTTAATTTCGGGTGGCCCATACTCAGTCCGAGGAACCACTTGCATCGCCTACTGGTCCTACAGTTCCCTATCCCGGGAAAAAAGTCACAAATATTTTTCAATAAACTAGAATGAATTTAAAACAATGAATAAAATAGGTCCTCTGGCGTACGCCTTTCGCGCTTATTCGGTCAACGCGGTGCTCGGAAGTAGGAGAATGGAGTGAAACGTCGATAAGCGGACAGCAGCACAAAAGGAGACAGCGCTTAGAGCTGCTGCGGCTCTCCACGCGCTGCAGCTGTGCAACTGCTCTTTAGCTTCGCACTTGCTTTCGTTTCCACCATCACCCAATTTTTCCCCAATTCCAATTATTCCATCTATGGTTTGCAATCACTTTATTATACCTATATGCAGCGATTGGAAATTCGAAACTATTCAAAACTTTAAAAAATTGAAAATTTTAAAAAACTTAATACTTTGAAAAATTTAATATTTTGAAAAATTAAAAAAAAATTTAAGAATTGATATTTCTGAAAGAATTTAAAACTTTGAAAATTTTTATCCTTTAAAAATTAAAAAATTTGAGGGATTGAAAATTTCGGAAAATTTAAAATATTGAAAACTTAAAACTTTGAAGGATTGAAAATTTTAAAAAAATTTTAAGCAAAGAATAGATTTTGAAGAATTGAAAATTTTGAAAAGTTAAAAAAATTTGATAAAATCTTGAAGAAATGAAAATTTAAAAAATTGAAGATTCCGAAAAAGAAAGTAAACTTTGATGTCCCAACCAATTAATAAATCACGATGAAATATCTTTCAAATCTTCCTTTCTTTTTTTTTTACTCAAAAATTTTTTCTTTTTACCACCTATTCGCGTCGCTGTGGCTTCTTCCGTGGCTACTGCGCACGCGGTGCAGCACTATTTTTTTTCTCATGGCCCCAAATTTATTAGACAATTGATTGAAATTGAGGGGTGGTTATTTAAAGGAAAACGGCGCCTACGATACTGCCGCTCCGGGCAGCAATCACCTTAATTTAGACTATTTTATTTATGGTTCACAATAGGTCTATCGTTTCTGAAAACGGTAATGAGTAAAATGAAAAATTTTGAAAGAAGAAAATCTCTATCTGTTTTTTTCTATGTAATCTTTGCACATTTCAGAAAATAAAATTTCTAAATTCTGAGTTAAGAATGAATTTCGTCTCCCGAAATAATTTTAATTCATGTCAATTTGACAAAACTTCTACGCTCGTGCACAAGACGCTGTATCAGCAGCCTTGAACACACCTGCAAAAGCTCGGGTTGAACCGGATGCAACCCGATATATTATTTTTTCAAAATTCTCCGAAAAATGATTAATTATATTTAAACTAAACTTCGCCTGAAAATTTTTTTTTTTGGCAATAAACGTCTAGCAGGATTTATTTAAACTATTCGTACGATAAATAATTTATTTTTTCAATTTTACAAAGTACTCTGGAAAATTAATTAATTCAATTAATTCAATTAATCAGATTCAAAAAATACGCTCAAGTTAACAATATTTTTCACAAAAATCTTCACTCTAACAATTTAAATTCCCCGATTAATTAAAGTAAATGCTTACTCTAACAACTTACAGCTACAAGCCGTACCACATGAACATGCAGCTAACCACCACGCGTAGCCAGCCGCACCACGCGGAGTCCATGCAGCACGATTCTCCTTGCGCAGACACGTTTTTTCATGATTTTCTTTTTTGTTTTGTTTTTTTGTTTTTTTTTTTTTTATTTCAGTATGAACTAAATCCTGACTCAAGCTAACTATTATTCCTATCTAAAATTAATTTAGTTATTACCAGCAAAAATGGATGATTAAATAATTAAGTATTAATTAATTCTGCTATCTTTTATTATCGATTTTAATTCCTGTCACTATTAGTTACTGTGCTTATTCCAACTTCCAAAACTACAAGACCAATAGGGCAAGTGTCGTCTTGGCAAAACGTTAACCGATTAAATCTAAAATGGAGTATCTAAAATCAAATTATTAAATATAAAATAACGCACTAATTCCCCCGGGGACCTAAACCACGCTCTCTGCTACCATTTTGTTAAGTGAATGATAAGGACACTTAACACTCTTCCTGATTTCAGCAGCCCGGGTGGAAGATTTTACCGGGGATCGCGGTCCCCACTTATATGTGGACGGGAGGAAAAGAAATCTATTACCTAGAGCTACTTAAGAAATTTATAATATTTTAAGTTACTTGCTAGACTGTACCTTAACTTTTTTATGCTGCTTTTGACCCGGACTCCATGTCTTACTGGTTCAGGGTATGAGAGTGAAGTAATAACAAACAATTCACTTGTATTGTGATATTTATTAGGTTCTTTAGTGAATGCATAAATTAATAAACACTAGGTTATCAAATACACTACACGATTATAAAGGTATTGAACTAGGGTATATAATGATTTAATTATCGCACAATTGATCCGGCAAAGGCGTAAATTGGTGTGAGCTTCCTTATATGCTTATCGGTACTTAGAATTCACGTGACGATTTATCCGACAAAGGACTCAATCGTCTAAACTTAACTCGCAGCTAAGTAGGTCTTACTTACGAGTAAGGCACCCAACAAAGGGTAAACACTCGCATGCGCACTTAACTTAGAGAAAAATAAGGTGATCTTCCGTCAAAGGAAGATACGTCCTCGCATAATTAATTAAAAATCCGAACTAACTTTAGCGCCTCCACACTTGCACCTCTTCGCTGCACCTCTCCGCCACTTGTCAAGGCGTGGAGGAATGGTCGCTAGCGTCAGTGCCGCATGTTTACTTGCAAGTTTTGTGACTTATTTCAATAAATTATATATGTCACATAACACCAATCAAACAATATGAATTTATTCATCCATCTAACGAACAACCAACAACTTATACAGATTTTTTTTTTATATAAAGCCTTGAACGCACTCACTTATGCCTGAAAAAAAAGATGTTTATCATTTTAAAAAAGCCATTTGTATGTTTCATGAATTCTCATTGGAATAATGTACTACAATCTTCTGTTATTCTGATAACTGAATTTCTTTCTTTACAGGCTCTGATCTTCAAATAACTCATGCGTCAAGTAGAATCGCTTTTCTTCAAACAATGCTTTTCAGTCTTCTCATTTACAACTATTACTCAGCAAGTGTAGTATCAGCGCGATTAAGTGAACCACTTGAAAAAATAAATGATTCATTAGCAGAGCTTGCAAAAACTAGTCTCAAATTTGGAGCAGAACCGAGTCTTTATTTCAACTTTTTTATTAAAGTAAGGTGATAACAAAAAAAATACATTTTGGGTTCAAGCTAGACCTAAAATAACAATAGATTGTTTTTAATTAGAGATCAGATTGGGAAGCACAGCAATTCTATTACAAGAGGTGGGTTAAAGTGCCAGAAAATGAAAGGTTCATGCCTGCAGCAGTTGGAATAAGACGTATTCTACATGGTGATTTTGCATATCACATTGATGTTAATGTTGCCTACCCAGTAATAGAGAGATTATTTGATAACCAACAAATTTGTCAGCTTACCATGGTGTATTTAGTACGACCAACTGATTCTTCTATATTTATGGCGTCAAATGGTTCTTTTGTTGAACTAACAAAAGTCGGGTAAGAACTTATTAATATTTTTATTCGATTCGGTCGTTACAAAAATTTAATTTTTTTATATTGTAATAATGACAAGATTTTAATTTCTTTATGAAAACATTTTTAAGTAAATGTAACTTTATTAAAAAAAAAAAAAAGCAACAAAACACATTCCAGAATCAGAAACTCTTATTTCGAATTCTTTACTTACAAACACAACACAAACACTTTAATAACTACATCACCATTGCTAGATATTCAAAACTTTCCACTTCAAAGGGTAATAGGTATTTTAAACTATGATGTCATTTTAGCTGAAATCAATGCAATCGGCTCTTGTTATGTAATTAAATAATTGCAAACTACTGTTATGATGTTATAGTTGAAATAACCGTACCAGATAAGAGAGTCAAATTGGCCTCCGCATCGAAAACCTATAATATATACATATATCATTCGAAAGGGCATAAAAAAAAATTTTTGCAACAACCTGGGATTTTTTTATCCCCTACGGCGCATACTTGATCTGAAAAAGTGATTTTTCAACTTTAAATCATATCTCAAAAAAATTACGTCTGGGGCCATATTTTCGGCCCCATGGACCAAAACTCCGGTTTTTCAAACGAGAACCCCTATTTTTGACCTTGGATTCGAAAAGAGCGGAAAATTTTACGATTTATAGGTATTTTTTTGAATTTTTCTTTGGACCCCCATGAGGCCCGACAAGGCTTATAAGACTTTTATAAGCCCCATTTCTTTTTAACCCGAATTAAATCGAAATGAAGGTATTTTTTGCATAGCACACGCATTGGGAAAGTTTCTTGGTTCAAAATTTCCAACAACATGGGCCCGAAAAAATTGGGCCCAGGGTCTTATTTTGGGCCCCATGGACCCAAAGTCCGTTTTTTCAAATGGGATTTGAAAATTATTTTTTAACCTCGTTGATCACAAGTAATAACTTGTGTCCCTCCGACGCAAGCCAAAAGAACGAAATGTACTCCCTGCGCCATCGACCAACGCGCACCCGGCCTACTGCATGCCCTCGCTAGCGCTCGGGCCGCAACATGGCGGCCGGCTTCGTGTCGGCCGCTGGCGCCTTGGGAGTACATTTCGTTCTTTTGGCTTTAATCGGAGGAAATCAAGTTATTTTTTGTGATCAACGGACTTTAAAAAAGTGCATATATCCCTCAAGGCTAAAGTTTGCTGAGGAGGCCCACGTATTTGCAGCCCTCGACTTCGTCTCGGGCTGCAATAACAGCGGGCCTCCACTGCAAACTTTAGTCCCTCTGGGAATAATATACTATTTTACCTTGGATTCGAAAAAAGCCTGAAATTTTACGATCTTTAGGTATTTTTTGGAATTTTTTTGGGCCCCCAAGAGGCCCGAGTAAAATGGGCCCAACCAATTTGGGCCTTATGCTTTATTTTAGACCCGATGGGCACTCACTTCGTTTGTTAAATGGGAACCCCTATTTATGACCCCAGATTCGAAAAGAACAGAAAATTTTACGATTTTTAGATACTGTTTGGAATTTTTTTGAGCCTTATCAAGGCCCTGCAGGGCCCATTTATCAATAACCTTCGATAATTTTTCCAAAAAATACCTAAAAATCGTAAAATTTTCCGTTCTTTTCGAATCCGGGGTCATAAATAGATCATAAGCTCCCATTTGAAAAAACGGACTTTTGGTCCATGAGGCCCAAAATAAGGCTCCGGGCCCAATTTTTTCGGGCCCATGTTGTTGGAAATTTTGAACCAAGAAACTTTCCCAATGCATGTGCTATGCAAAAAATGCGTTCATTTCAATTTAATTCGGTTTAAAAAGAAATGGGGCTTATAAAAGTCTTATAAGCCTTGTCGGGCCTCATGGGGGCCCAAAAAAAAATTCAAAAAAATACCTAAAATCGTAAAATTTTCCGCTCTTTTCGAATCCGAGGTCAAAAATAGGGCTTCTCATTTGAAAAACTAGAGTTTGGATCAATGGGGCCCAAAATATGGCCTCGGACCCAATTTTTTTGGGCCCATCTTACTAGCCCAAAAAAATAGTGAAACTTTGGTCTCTACATTTTTTTCGATTTGGGCCTTCCCAAGCGAGTTATCAAGGTGGATCGATTAAAATGGCCCACCATGTATATATGACTAGAAGTATACACGCATCGACGCTTGGAGCAAACATAAAGGTACAAAAGTATAAAAGTATAAAATTGAATATCAATAAAAAAATGAAAAATGAATGTGACAAACATAAGGGTTCTTAAATCTAGTGGATCCACTTAAAATTAACACATCTCAATATATATATATATAGGAACAAATATACACAAGAAATTCGAAGATCATATGATCTCTTTGGAATAAAATTACAGCCAATAATTACGCAGTCAACATACAAAAGATCAGCCAATCTTTCAAAATGTCAAGGCACATAAGTTTCTAAAATAAAGGTTTACAAAGTATTTTAATCCTAACTTATCGTAAATACATAGTAATTACACATAACAATAGCGCTACCCAGCTGAAAAAATCCATATGGAAATCCGTAAGGAATCTCGTACGGGGACCCATAAGGGTTCCTGTAAAGGATCCCATACGGGTTTCCGATACTGATATTTGGTCGGGGTTTCCGTACGGGTTTCCATACGGGTTTTTTTTTTTTTTTTTTTTCTTTTAATTTTATTTTCACACTATTTTTTTATTTATTTAATATTATTATTAGATATTGATATATTATTCTTTATAAGATTTAATTATTAATAATAAAATTATTTTGAATAAAATTATCGAAGAAAAAAATTTTGTTCGACTGAGATTCGAACCCATGACCCCAGGCATCACAGGCAGACACTCTACCACCTGAGCCATTGAGCTAGCATGCATCAAGACCTCAATTAAACTCCTTTAATATACAACTTATTGTCGGTTAAGCCCTTTAATTAAGATGAAGCTTCGACAAAATTTAGATAGTGTAAGATAATGTAATACAATTGCTCGTGTTTGCGCGCTGAGAGAGACTAGTTAAAAATCAAATATAAAACAGTTGTTAAAGTAGTTTAATTAAAGTCTTCGAGCAAGCTAGCTCAATAGCTCAGTTGGTAGAGTGTCTGCCTGCCATGCCTGGGGTCGTGGGTTCGAATCTCAGTCGAACAAAATTTTTTTCTTCGATAATTTTATTCAAAATACCTTTATTATTAATAATTAAATCTTATCAAGAATAATATATTAATATCTAATAATAATATTAAATTAAATAAATAAAAAAATAGTGTGAAAATAAAATTAAATGAAAAAAAAAACCCGTACGGAAACCCTGACCAAATATCAGTATCGGAAACCCGTATGGGGTCCTTTACGGGAACCTTTACGGGTCCCCGTACGGGTTTCCTTACCGATTTCCATATGGATTTTCTCAGCTGGGTACAACTAGTCACGCGATCATACAAGTTCCACACTTAGGAGGCTGGCTGACCATACACACGTCCTTCGTATGTTCTTGCAGTTCTTTAAGTCACACACGAGTAGGGACGGAGATCATCGAGGAAGCCAAATTCGCCAGAAATCAACGCTCAATAATACAATGAATTCAAGGCAAAATATCAATTTGACAGAAATTCACATGAGTTTGCAGACTCGTCAAGATGGGGAAAAGAATTCGGTCGCTCCTAGTTGTGGCACACAATTGTTGCTTGACGAATCAAACGGTGATCGTTTCGTGGTACATTCACGTGAGCCCTAAGCCACCATGTCAAACACTTGAAGTTTAAAAAAAAATCAAAACCAAGCATGAAATCCGTAACAAAATCAAATAAAAGTGATAAAAAAAAATAATAATAATAATACGTAAAACCAAATTTAAATGCAGCGTCAGAAATTCACAGCCAATACGAGCTCGGAGTACACATGCACACAATCCGCATCTCCGTAGTCGCATGGATTTGCGGCAGCAGCAGTGCGGCTGAGTAGCACCAGCACGTAGGCTATTCTTATACACACCACTGGAACGAGACTTCAACTATATACATCGCCAGGACGGAGTATACCTATAAATACGCTAAGACTGCGCGACCGTATTATGTTTACGCTAAAATTCAAAAATCACTATCTTGCTTCGCGTATGCGCAGCAGAGAGAATAAAAATTGGTGGTTAACGCCAGAATTTCTATTATTGGCCATACCCTTTCGTATAATTCATTGATTGTAGGTGGTTCTGGAAAAATTTTTTAAGAGTTCTAACGAGACCAGTTCAACTCTGAAAAATGCTTGAAATTAGTTATGTTCAATCTAGCTCTAGTAGGCATAACATTTTTTTGAAGAAATCCACTACAATATACAGGGTGAGTAATTTCAATCTGCCACTTTTTAATAAACTAGAAACTACTCAGCGCGCAAGCACGCACGGACCCTTATTTATTGCTTTTGCAAATAAATTTTTGTTAAATAAAATAAAAAATTCTAACTCCATCAGTTTTTAAGCACGCAAGCGTGCATAGGAAAAAAACAAAAATAGTAACCTCAAATGCACTTTTCGAACATTTTAAAAACTTCTTCACCAATCAGCTCACGAATAAATTGTTTACGCAAGATGGCGATAGCTCTCTTTTATAAAGGGATGCTTTATATTAAAAAAAAAAAAAATCTGCCACTTTAAATAGCTTTGAAAGGAAGGTCAAAATCGACAAAATTGTAGAGACCAAAGTTTTTTTATTTTTTGAGACAGAACAAGATGGGTCCAATGTTTTTAGTGCTTGCAATGGGCTCTACGGACTCTAAGGCCGATTTTTTAAATAGGAGCCCTTATTTTAGACCCAAAATTTGGAAAGAGCAGAAAACTTTACGATATTTAGGTACTATCTAAAATTTTGTGAGCCTGTCTTAGGCCATGAGGGGCCCGTTTATCGATAAGCTTCATTTACTGGTCATAAATGCATTTTTAGTAAGTAACAAATGAATAGAAAGTTTCTTAGTTTTAAACCATTGATAAGACGAGCTGAGAAAATTGGGTTTAAGTTAAGTCCTTAAGTTTCGTTTTTTAAAAATATGAATCTCTTTTTTTAAATATAGATGAACAGAAGCTAAAATTTGTACACGAGCCTTCAAATTAAAAAAAAAAAAAAAAAAAAAAAAAGAATTGAAGCTTCCACAGAGCTTAAATAAGGCTCGAAAAAATTTCAAAAAAATACCTAAAAATTGAAAACATTTTTCACTTATTCCGGAGTCAAAAATAGGGGTTCTCATTTATGAAAAACGGACTGCAGGTCAGTAGGCCCCGAACCTCATATTTAATTTTTTTTAGACCCAGATTATAAGACCCAAAAATTAAAAAAAAAACTTTGGTTTCTTTAATTTTTTCGATTTGGGTCTTCCTTTTGAAGTTATTCAAGGTGGCAGATTAGAATAATTCGCCCTGTATATATAACTTAAAAGCCGAAAAGGCATGAAAAAAGGAAACATTTGCGGTCAATAGTTTTGAGAAAGCGAGCTATGGATCATGGGTTCACTTCAGGCTATATGGACGTGACTATGCGACAATTTCAGGTCATTGACCGGGCGGCGGATCAAAATCGGTCTACTAAGTGTTAAAATATGTATGAATATAATATTAATAATATAACTCTTAATAATAAGTAAGCGTGAAAATGTAATCATTCTTAATATTGCTCAGATCGACCTCGGTATGTATTTAAAATTTTTTTTGTAACCTTAACAGTTTACTGTATTGTCCTGCGTATAAGCCCCTCCTAGAAGCCCCCAAAATCGACTCTTAAAATGGGGGTGGGGCCTATATGCCAAGTACATAATTTCATAAAATTTCGAGCTGAGTCTAAAATCAAATAAAAATGATAATTATTAGTAAATCTAGCAAATGATTAATTTAGAAACACTCATTTTTGGTACATAATTTCTTTTATACATAACATTTCATTGATAAAAAGTTTTATTACTTTAAATACACCAGATTTCAACATAAAATTTATTCAAGCATCAACTTATCAGCTATCTTTTGCATGTAATCATTGAAATAAGAATCATCAACATATGTATCGTAGTGCGGACCCCACTCTTCTGTTTCATCTTCAACTTTCAGCGTTTCACTTTCTTCAATGTCATCGTTCCACAAAATATCGTCTTCACTACCGTCGAAGTCGTTCAAAATCCAACATTTCTTAAAAGACTTTATAATGCTTTAAGTTTTTACTTGATTTCGAGCTTTTATAATAAAAGTTCAATTAATTAAAAATTGTAGTAAAGTCTCTCCCATGTTTGTTATTCTGATAAAAAAGAGGGAGGGGGGGCTTTCACGTCGATTATACAAACATAATCGGAATTCTCGATAACGAAATCAGGGGCGGGGGGGGCTACACACCAGGGGCTTATACGGCGGGGTTATACGCCAGACATTACGGTATTTCCGGTTGGTTGCATTTTTTTTTTTGGCGAAATTATGAAGCCTCTCCAGTACTATTGGGATCAATCAAAACTAAAGAAAATCATAGTAACACCATAGAAAACGACTCACGTAGCTTGAAAACATAAAATAGTTCATTTTTTTCGGTTAAAAAGGCTAAGAAGTGGAAGTTTTAGGGTATTTTATAAAAATTTTGGACGTCTGGTGTGAATTTTAGGAATACAAAAGTATATCAAAAATCGAATAAAATTATACAATAGAATCAATTTTTTTTAATTAACAAAATTCATAATCTTTATTCTATTTATTTTCAATACTGACTCACTGCAGTTACAGAGATTTGTCATTCAATTTTCAATGATCATATAAAAAAAAAAAAAAAATAATGCTGAGGTGATCTATATGAGGTGATTTTAAATCGTACGGTGGAGAGAAAGAAAGAAAAAAAACGAAATAAACGTTACTATGTTTGGGATACTTCCCAAAAACACGACGTGATCCTAAAGGGCGGTAGCCCTTTAGCGGCGAGTTGTTTTTTTACTACGGACTGCCGTTAAAGCGTACGCTTTATACACTTTGATTTTTGGTTTGAGTTGAGATGGTACATCAAAAAAACAATATAGGATAATTATTTCTTTCATAATATTATGCCTTACAGTAGTAGCCGATGATCCCCTGATTTATTTAAAAAAAAAAAAAAAAAATGTCCTGAAACAATCCAGCATTAAAAAGTTATCAAAGATTTAATTTTCGAAGCGCTGATTTCTTTTCGCTGAAAATTTGGGCGACATCCGATTTCAGCCTCGAGCATCCGGTTTTCTATGCGTGCACTTTTGCAAGATGCTGCGGCTCAAGCCAGACGTGACGTAACGCTGGACTCGCTGTCTCACTCTCGCACATGGGATAGCTGCAGCGCCTAGCAACTAGCAAGGCAGCTACGAGTGCGAGCAGCAGAAGATGCGACCGGTGGCTCGCCACTCACCCAAGTAGCCAAGTTATTTATGTGCATTGTTATTGTATTATCAACAAACAAGTGATCATGGCATCATGACGACAATAAAAGTTTTTTAAGGGCCGATTTCATGATGACGAGTATTCGCTAGCGAATAAAGCCTGAAGGTGACAAGACCTTAAAATACCATAAAAAATAATTCGCAGCGAATATATTTGCCCCCTGTGTTTTTATGGCAGCGAGTACTCGCTTTTTTATTTATAAAAAAATAAGGATGTCCAGCGTTATTTATTTTTACTGTGAAGGGGTTTATTGTTTATTAATTTTTTTGCTTATAAAAAACTCGAATGCCCAGCGTTATTGAGTTTTATAGCTTGTGAAATAATTTTATATCAATTTTTTTAGTTATAAAAATTACGGAATATGTGCGAATGAATTTCAATGCATTCAACCTATAGATTAACCTTAAAACTTTTTTATGTAAAAAAAACTGTCAGACTTATAATAAAAAATAAATCTTTATGTTTATTTAATTGACAGTATCTTTTCAAAGTTTGGTTATTTACATTTAGAAGTTATTAAGCGGAGTAGCAATATAAACGAAAAAGTAATAATCAGATGTTTGAGAAAAATAACTATCGACAGAGTATTGGTTAAATGTTGTTTACTTTAATAATAAGGCTTTTTCATGGCAGACGACACCTAGCAGAACATGGAATTACCAAAATGTTATTTTCTAGATTTATTTAATTTTATGAACTTTTTAATTATTTGTATTTAATAATTTCTAACCTTATCACATTTTTCTATAATTTTGTCAAGTTCATTAAAGAAAAATCCATGTTGTTTTCAGCTTAGAGTCGATTGAAAAACTTTATCGACACCGAGCACTTTAACTAAAGTGTTTGGTGTCAATGAAGACTTTTAATCGCCTGTAAAAAGAAAACAACATAATTATTTCTTCAATGAAGTTGACAAAATCATTGAAAAATATGATAAGGTTAGAAAATAACAAATACAAAAAATCGAAAAATTCATAAAATTAAATATATCTAGAAAATTTAGATTTGGCTAATCCATGTTCTGCTAGGGCCGTCTGCTATGAAAAAGCCTTATAATTAATAAAGTAAATTTGATTAATTTTAAATTTACATAGTGCCAATATTTATTCAGTATTTATAACTCAAAAAAATAAAGTTCCAAAGCGAAAAACTTATGTGAAATATGTATTCTTTTATAACTAAAAAAAAATAATAATAAAACGGAAAATAAATATTGAATTTTTCATAAAGTCGAATTAATAAATTTTCCATGTTAAATTTAAGATTGTAACAATATACTATTTAGGCTTGATTTTGTAAAAACCAATTCTGAAATAAAAAAATAAATTGGTCAGTATACAATACAATTATTTTTTAATCAAATTAAATCTTTTTTATTTCACTAATAGTGATAAACAATAACCTTCTTTTGTCAATGCATTTCAGTGCATTTTGTAAATAATTTTAAAATAAAAACATAACTCATGGTAAAATATACTATATCAGATGTAATCTTATTTTATACATCAATACTATAAAATAGTAGAGATTATAAGATATTATCATAATATACAATCGTATATTAGTAATTACTGACAGTGAACTAAATAATAATTAACAATTTAAATTTCCTAACATTTCTTAAAATGAAAATTGTTCTTTTATATGAAAATTCCATTTTAATATAATTAATAGGTTAATTACCTCAATTTTTGCTACTCGCGTTCTCTACTCGCTATTAGTTAAAAAAATCCAACTAATGAAGCGAATGAAAATCACTCGCTGCTCTGGCCGTTTCAGCGACTTTTTGTTAGTCACATGACCTCAGATTTTCATTCACTAGCGAATACTCGCCATCATGAAATCGGCCTTTTAGTTCCTTATTTTATGTGAAGTTTTGTAAAAATTTATGATTGGTGTGCTTAAAGGTGTAGACGCCTCACGCCAGGCGCACCTCACCATTTGCAGCTGTATTTATTCTTACCATCATATATATCTTATATAGGTACAGTCTGGCCTTCGGCCGAATATTGCCAACTGTACTCACCAGGTAAAAATTACTAAAGCAATAATACAACCTCTTTAAGCGCAAATCACGCGCAATCGACCCACGTATTCAAAAAAACCAAAATAACTCATCTTTTTTTTTCCAAATAACCCATCAATAAATACTTTTCCTAGGTTTTCCCCCGCACTAATATTAATGCTTTTTCCCATAACCCATCCCAAATAACCCATCACCCATTTCCTGGACCTTGGTTTTACCTGAAACTCGAGTTTTTATATTTTAAAAGTCACGTCGCGATCCTGACCGTCATGATAATACCAAAACGTCCGAATAGTTCCGGGTGTATATATGAAGTGTCAGAATAATACTCACTGTAAATATATATACATACATCTTTGTACACTCCACTCAAGTTTCCAAAACTACATAATTTACAGCCGCAGCAAATCACATTATAAGCACTCTGCATATAAGTACTTCGTGTCTAATTTGAGTGATTTTAGTGATTGTATAATAATCATGTATATAAATTTTTAATGTTTTTGTTTTCATCTGTTTGGTTATGAAGTTGTGACTGTTTTACTTACATCTGTTCATTTTCAAAAAGACCACAATTTTATGTGCCTAGGTGCTTAAGATCACTAATTTTTTAAATTTATTATAAAAATACAGTGCAGTGTTTTTGAATGTTTAAATAAAGTGCAGTTTTAAAAAATTTAAAAATTTATTTTAGGGGGGGGGGGGTAAACCCTGGAGGGCAAAAAAAAGCAAATTTTTCATGATTTTTCTCGAGCGAACGGCAAAAGTTATTTAATTTATTAATGTGTACATAATAAAATTTGAACTTTAAAAAATTAACATTTGAATTACTTTCTGTAATTTTTTTGAATAAAAATATTTAAAAACAAGCCAATGCCAGTGCTTTTTCGGAGACACGTTTGCTCGACGATTTTTTCCCGTGGTAAACGCCATTTTGTCCATAAACATCTGAGACAAAAATTTCAGGAAGATTCTGTTAGAAGATAAGTTTTCCTGGTAATAGCACGAGGATTTTTTTTTTTCACTCTTTGACGATTTGGCGGCTGTTTGAAGTCAAAGGTCGTTTTTCGACTAAAAATGTCACTTGCCAAATCGTCAAAAAGTGAAAAAAAAAAAATCCTCGTGTTCAAATGTTACTTTATTATGTACACTATTAATAAATTAAATAAATTTTGCCGTTTGCTCGAGAAAAATCATGAAAAATTTGCTTTTTTTTTGCCCTCCAGGGTTTACCCCGCCCTTAAAGAAAGCTTGATTGGTGTGAAAGAGTTATGTTAACAGATCTATTTTCGGTTTTTTAGTTTAAATTGCAGTGACTATGTTACAGTACAATCTGTGTAATTTCTGATGATTATTTCTTGAAAAAGAATTAAATTTTTCTAAAAAATTACTATTTGACACCTGTTAAAAATAAAGTTTTAATTTTTGTTTGAGCTAATTATATATGAAAAATGAATATCTTTTTTGAGAGACAAAATTTTTTTCTCTTGTGCTTGAGTATTCAGATCACTTGACAGCTGCATAATAATGTAATTTTATCAATCAAACATCATAAGTTAAAAAATAAATATTTATTTATTTAATAAACTTTTATTAAATAAACCGGTTATTGTGCAGATAAATGTTCTAAATGTGTGAATAATTTTGGATTAACTCATTTATGCTTATAATAGTTACTTTTAAAATAAATATTAAGTATACAAAACGAAAAAGAATTTTTTCAAAGCCATTGTTTCAATTTAACTAAACTGTGTTACAAACTTAATTTTTTTCTACAATAAATTTTGATGAACTTAAAACCTGAAATTTCAATATTTTTAATCAATTTTGATGAAATATAAAATACGCTACTGGTGTAAAAAAACTTGGTAGGTGCTAAAAACCATTACATTAAACATTTACTACTTTGAGAATTTGCTCATTCTAGGCAGTGGGCCCAACATCAGGTTAGTTTTAAATTAATCCAAAGGGCTCGAAGGTACTATAAATTTATCAAGACCTTATTACAACTCTATAACTATTTAGTTTGTAATCGATTACTAAAAATGAATTCAAGACTCAATTGGTTAGCACTTACCACAAAATGTATTTTTTTGAATAGATTTGTTAAAACCGTTTCTAAAGTTTCAAAGTTCAAGTTATAAATTTCAGAAAGTTTAGGTTAAAAAAAAAAATGAAAAAAGCAGTATTGATCCAAGACTCAATTGGTTACTAGTAACTACAAGTTATATTTAAAAAAAAAACTTGTTTAAGCTTTCTCTGAAGTTTTGAAGTTTAAGCCATAAATTTTATAATTGTAGAAAATTTTGTGTAAACATTTTTTTTTTAAAGCTAAATTCTGAACTATTTTTACACTAAAATGATTGTCATAAAAATTTTGTCTCCTGCTCTCACATCAAAATCACCGAGCTTACAATTCAAAAATCAATTTGAAAAATATGAGATGGGGTAGAATTATCCATATATAATAATAAAAATTCTACATATGCGGAAAAAAAAGAGTCTGAGATTCATAACACTGAGGGATCTTGTTAGATCTCCCACTCGATGTGGACTGGCACGACCAGGTCGCCGTCTGTCATGCAAGGTGTGGTAGAATCTCAGACCGAGAAAATCTTGTATTACCCGCAGCTATTTCAAAGAGGAGTTGTCCGTGACGATTTCCAGGGTAGTCAGCAACACCGCGGTCAGCGACAATTTATTTTTTTTCTTTTCGGATTTTTCTTGATTCTGGGTGCAGCGCGAATAATTATACCAACCCAGAAATTTTTGTTAAGCAAAGTTTAGAGCAAGAGCGGAAACTTTTGATTAATCCTCGAAATTTTTACGAAAAACTAAATTTTTAGAAGATGTAGTCATTCCTTGAACGAGAACGCACTGCCTAGAGGTGGAGAGTCAGTAGTCTCATATTCACGACAATTCAAAATGACTATTAACTCGGCTCACTGCTCTTAGAGTTTCCCCCTTTTCCTTTTAGCTATCCTACGAATATAAAGTATTACAAATTATCAATAATTAATATGAAAATTTCAATTTAATTTAGTATAAACAATATTTTTGACTCACTGCAAGGCAGGTACCTTGCAACAGCCCCCTCTCAAAATAAAATATTTTCTTATTATGTAACGAAATTCACATCCCGTATCGCGAATCGTCATTAGATTAAAACCAGAGGATATCGAGCAAGAGGACAGCATCTCGTTGGCTCAATCAAGCTGCAGCCGAAGTACGCGCGTGTGTGAGTGTGAGATGTCGCGACGGTTAGAGTTGCGCACGCACGATTAATCTCGCTCCGTAGCGAATATCGTGCGGCAGAACGTTCGTTAGCTCTCGCTGTTTTTTTGTAAATTAAAATAGTAAAACCGGAGTGACGTGTGTGATCAAGTGGCCACTGATCGCGAGAAAAGAATGCAGGATCAGCGTGATCTACAACAGCGTCAATCCGTGAGTTTCTTTTGATAGAAAACTGATTGTATTTGCGAGGCTGCCAGCAGCGCGGCAGCCATCTTCTATCTCTCTCTCTCTCTTTAGTTCGCGGGTAGTCGCAAACTACCGTAAGCCTTTCTTTGTATTAAATCTATTCTTTTTTTATTGTTTAATTTGTTCAAGGTCAGTCAGTGCGCGCCACGCTGTAATGACGCACTGACGCACTATAATTTAGTTCTTAATTTCATTCATTAAAGTTAGCTCAAAAATACTTTTATTTCTTTTCCTTTTGAAACCCGATCTCGTCCTCCGCAAATTCCTAGACTTGTAGCCCGGGAGATTTCGACTGCTGGTCGAGCAGTCTCGCGTCGTACTCGTTTTGTTGGGGAGTTAAAATCGTGGACGCGGACGCGGTATCATTTTTTAGGTACAGAGCTGGAGTTGACAAGTGCGTTTCTTTTACACACAGTACGCCGTGGGAGCAGCGTAGTCATTGGGGCTGACTTCGAGGGTTTCGGGTGCGCAAGAGCGACCCGTCCTTTTGGATAGACAAGGCTGTCTATTTATGCAATTAGTTCCACGGTTACATGGCGCCCAACTTAATTTTAGACGGATTTGATTTTTGTCAGTTAATAGCAGTTGACAAAGTGGAGGAGAGAGGATAGAAAATTCTTTCGCGCACTTTCCATTTCCTTTGTTAGAAATCGGTGTAGCGTGCTGCAGCAGACGTGAATAACTTCTGTACTGCTGCGTGAAAGAGAGAGAGAGAGACAGCGAGCGAATTCCAGCAAATTCGCCGGTAGAAATCAAAACATTGAAGTTTTGATGTAAACACGGGAGAAAATTTAAATTCGGGTGCCGATCGAGCAGTGACACTCAACCGGCTGATCCGATTTTTTTTTTTTGTTTTTGAAGTTTTTCTCCGGGATCGTTTTAACTTCACAGATGAATTTTTCGTGGACAGAATGTTTATTATGTGCACGGGAATAGTGTTGTGGGTCCAGGAACGGAAGTAGGTTTAATTTTTTTTCGGGATTGGCGGTTTTTTGTGTGATTGGCTCGATAAAAAATAATTTTTCAAAAATTGCAAAATTATTTTGAAGAGCAGAAATTGGGTTTTTTCTATAAAATTCAAAACTCAGACCGAGTGAGGATTTGATTATTTTTTTTCTGTTGTTGCTGCAATTTCCGTTCAGGACTTGGACAAAATTCGCGTTGTTTGAGATCGGAGTTTTTGCCCGATTTTCGAGATTTTCTCGTCGTTTCGTGGCAAGAAAATTTTCTTCCGTGTGCAAGCGTACTGTGATGGTACGATTGACTAGAATAATATTACTTCGTATGATAGCGTCAAGGGCTGAGTCACTAGCGAGTGTGACTTGCGTGTGTGATTTGTTTTGTGATATTATTGAATTTTTTTCGGGTTTTTTTGACTAGTGTTCGAAAACAACCGTGTTCGTATTTTTTACATTTTATAGGTGGCGTAAATGACTCGGGTCACCAACGGCTGGCCTTAGATTTTTGATTTTTGAGGACACGCGTCGTTGACTTCAGAATTAGAAGTCGAGTTTTTTTTGAATGGTGTCAACGATCCAGAAAGCTGAGAATTATTCAATTCTGGATTAGTAAAAATACGAACAAGCAAGGGTTGTATGATTTTTCTGTTTTGTAGGAATTGGAGCGAGATTCGACTTAATTAGTTAGTGCGTACGTACCATCACACGTTTTTTTTTTATAGTTAGGGCTTCAAGAGCGAGGAGGCTTTCGCTGAAGATGTCCGCCAGGACAGATGGTGCGCTAGTCAGCTGGCTCACATACTGGAGTCCAGAGGCAGTGGAGGATACGATGAACAAGTTGGAACTCCATGTCACGGGTTCCAAGTTCGACCATATCAGCCGACTTCGAAACTGGCTGTTGGGCAATTACTCAGCCAGTGATTTTGTGGAATCGGGTCAGAACGACGCCGAGCTGGACTTGGAAGAGCGAGTTAAAAAGCGCGAGGCCGTGATTGCCGAGACTATGTCCGAGAAAAACCAGGAGTCGCTGTTGAGTGGAGATGGTTCTGGTGGCTCATTTCAGACAGAACATCCACTGTCGTTTTGGAACAAAGGCGAAGTGGTCCAACTCAATTTGGACAGGAGCTGCAAGCCTCCATTAGATTCCTTAGAGAGGAGAGTCCCTACAGTTGATGGGGATGATCGGTCGGATATCCAGATCCCTAATAGAGGATCTAGACATGCCGGAACAACGAACGAGGTTGGGTTTAACCTCGAGGACAACGATTTTGTCCGCGAGAACCTTGAGGATGATCTAGCCTCAAATCACGCTATGGACGGAAATGTCTTGGAAGACTTGATGAAACTGGTCCAAGACGCTATCAACAGGATTCATCGAGTTGAAACATGCACTGGACCTGGTGCGGAAGGATGTGGCAGAGGTCAGGGTTGATAACGACAACTTGAGAAGGCAGATGAGCACTCCACATGGGTATCATCATGATGAGCGTTAGGAACACCTGGGGGACAGACATCTAGACACGACCAGACTCAATGCAAGCCAGAACAATGTCCGATCTGGTCCGTTCCCGAGCACGAGAATGGACCAAGTGCCACGAGACCAGTATGCAGATGACGGTGAGTCGACAATCTCGACTCACGAAGAGAATAACCACCATGTAGGCTTTCAAGAAACCTACACGATACTGCAATATAACAGCTCGAGCTCAATCCTGTCGGTCACCGAAGAGAGGATTGCTGAGCTGGAAGAGCTGATTGCAAAAGCACAGCTGGAACTTTCGAGTCTCAGACAGGCCACGACTCAGTAGGCTGAGTCGATAGAGGATTCGACCACAAGTCGAGCCGCGCGAAACAAATATGACTTCGAGAGGTCAAAATCAAGATGTCGGGCACATCGTGCGACGCTAAAAACTCAAATTCAGTGGCGACAACAACGACACGAGTGGTCACAACATCGAATTTTTCCTGACTCGAGTAAAGGAGTGCAAGGAATCCTCTGGCCTTTCGGACATGGAGGTATTGAACTCCTTGTCTGAATTATTTACGGGGGTTGCGACTACGTAGTATCTCAACAACTTGAGCCATTGGCGGACATGGGATGATTTTTGCGTGGCAGCTCGTACGTGGTATGGAGCTGACGATTTTCAACATCGTTTGAAGGTGGAAACTTTCAACCGTACGCAAGGGGAGCAGGAACCAGTGCGTGACTTCATGACAAAGTTACACTCATACCTGCTCCGCATAAAACCTCCAATGTCAGAGGAAGAGCAAGTGCAGCTAATGATACAGAATATGCTGCTACACTTACAAAAAGTGGTGAAAAGGGAAGAGATTACTGATATCCCTACCCTGTTCAGGGGAGCCGTGGATGCTGAGAAGATGACAAAGGCAGGTAGATAGTGGAGACCTCCGATACCACCCGAGTTGTCGATTTATCCGGAACTAGCCGATACTTCAACAAAGGTCAGCAAGGCATCGAAGCTGAGCGTAGCCGCAACAGCTACAATCACTGAAAAGAAGGAGGTAAATGCGACTCCATCTGCGTTGGATGACGACACCGACCAGATAAAGAATTTGCCGAAGAAAATGCTGTCGGAGAGGTCAAGAAATTCTCAGAAGCAAAAAGGCAAGTTCCAGCGACAGAATCAAAATTCGGCTAATAAAGGAGGACCTGGCAAAATCAATCCGTCCGCTGAAGCAACTGCTTAGCAAAGGACGGATAAGCAACGCCCATCAATTGAAGAAGTGGAGTGTTTTGCGTTCAGAAAGAAAGGTCACTACAGGACGTCGTGCCCCGAGAGGTCAGAAAACGGGAACAGGACAAAACAGTAGAAGTCGGTTCTGATCCACCTAGTTCCCAAACGACTTCTACCGACAGCACGAGTCAGACCGCCAGTTCAGTGGCTGGAATGAGCCCTGAACATGCGAACAATCAGCCAGAACCATCTGCAGTTCTGACCGGATAATTCTTAGATACTGCCAATCCGAATGCCGAAACAAGATGGTGGTTGAGGTTAGAGGTAGGTGAATTCTACCTACGCGCGTTGTACGACCCAGGTGCGTCGATGACTGCGATGGGAAAAGTGGGTCTACAACTTGCACTCGATTGTGATAGAGAGATCGAGACCACGAACGGAAAGATAGCGTGGGTGGCTGACGGTCGGGCAGTTTCCATCGTAGGTCATGTCAACTTGTCATTTAAAGTGGCAGGTATGGTGAAGGACGTGAAAGTCGCGATCATGCCAGACCTCTAAGAGGATTGTTTCCTCGGGGCGAATTTTATGCGCATATTTGAAACTGTGCATGATCCGACGACCGATCAGTTACACTTGAAGTCCGCGGGGAAAACCGTGAGTTTAGAAGTGGCAGCAGTGTCGACACTGTAAGTAACGACACTCGCATCAATTGGGTTCAAATACCTTAAAGATGACGAACCGGCTCAGCTCAAGGAGCTATTAGATCAGTTACTGCCAGAAAAAGATGGTCCGCTTGGTTGCACATCCTGGATTCAGCATGAAATCAAGGTGGGCAACGCGAAGCCGATAAGGCAGAGACCCTACCATGTGTCTAAGAAGATGGAAGAGATCATCCTTCAGCAGGTGGATGAAATGATCAAGGAAGGTAATGTGGAGGAATTGACAAGCGGTTGGTGTTCACCCGTGGTCATGGTGAAAAAACCGAATAACCAATACCGGTTCTGCGTGGATTACCAGAAGGTAAATGAACTGTCAGAACCATATGCCTACAGTATTCCGAGGATCGACAATATCCTGCGGAAACTGAAGAATGGCAGATACATTTCAAAGATTGATTTGAAGAGCGCGTACCATCAGATCGAGATCAAGGAGGGAGACAGGCCCGTCACTGCCTTTTCCGTGCGTGGAAGGGGCTTACTTCAGTTCCGGAAAATGGCCTTTGGTTTGAGCTGGGCTGCAGCCACCTTTCAAAAGTTGAGCGATATGCTTATTGGAGATGATCTCGAAGAGTATGCTTACTCGTATTTGGACGACGTAATTGTCGTCACGGATACCTTCGAGAAGCACCTGGAAGTGTTAAGAAAATTGTTGGCTAGGATGAAGGAAGCTGGACTCACGATTAATCAAGAAAAAAGTGAGTTCTACAAGTCTGAGGTGACGTATCTCGGAGTGATAGTCGACAAGGACGGTTTCAGGCCCAATCCCGAAAAGATTGAGTCTGCCATTTCTTACCCAAGACCGAAAAAAGCCAAGGCGTTGAAACACTTCTTGGGGCTAACGTCGTGGTACAGGAAATTCTTTAAAAACCTGGCCATGATAGAGTATTTGAAGAAAGAGTACTCGAATTTGCAAGTAGTGTTCTGTCAGCAGCACAGAGAAATAACAGCCTCACTGAACGTAAGTATTTGGCTGTAATTTGGGTGATACGAAAATTTTGAGGTTATATTGAAGGTTGTCACTTTACCGTGATAACCGATTATTCCAGTTTGCGTTGGATAAGAAATTTAACTAACACCACTGGCCGCCTAGCCTGCTGGGCCCTCGAGCTACAAGGGTATTCCTTTGACGTGATCCACCGCAACTTTAAACGTAGTACCTGACTGCCTCTCACGTCTGTCAGAGGAGGATGAACTATCATCCATAGCTGCAATTGATTGTCATCCAATCGGTGGTTGGACGACTGGTATGAAAAGCAGCTGAAGAAAGTCGAGGATAATCCTCGTGAACATCTAAAATGGAAAATCCTAGGGGGTAAATTGATCTTTAACCCCCCGATTCCATTTTGAACAATACTGTCGGTGACGACGACGCCAGGAAGTTAGTCGTGCCTCAATATTTGCGTAAGCAAATATTGAGAGAGAATCACGACGAACCAACGGCTGATCACTTCGGTAGGGATAAAACCCTACGAAAAGTGGCCCAGAAATATCATTTGCCTGACATCAGGGGTGTTACCATAAGTAATGTCGATAAGTAATGTCGGTTTTTTCGATAACTTATGTAAGTTATGGTGCACAAAGTTGTGAAGAAGGCTTTATTTCAAAATATATGAGGAAATGTCTGGAATCTTTAAATTTTCACTTAAAAAAGTCAAAATCGTTAATTTAGCTCGCACAGTTATAAAATTTTCCACAAATACTCTGAATGTAGACTAAAATTCAATGGAATAATGCCAGTTTAGTATTACTGAATGCTCCAAAAGTTATTGACTATTTAGATGTAAGAACAGTTAATCGAAAAAAGACGTTTTTTCACTAATTTTAAAAATATTCGTGCTTGAAGCTATTTGTACTTACAGACTTCTAAAAACTTGTATTTTCTTCGTTTTTTCATAAATTTTCATGAAAAAATATTTTTATATCCGATTCTGATGATTTTGGCCATGTACATTTAAGATACTCGAAAGTACATCAAAGCATTTTTTGCAATTTATAATTTTCAATTGTACATAAGCAAACTTATGAAAATCGAAAATAAAAACATTTTTTCTTCAAAATTTATAAAAAAAAAAAAAAAATTAAATAGTGGTTTTTAGAAGTTTGTAAGTACACAGGGCTAAGAGCACAAATTTTTTAAAAATTAACTAAAAACTTTTTTTTTTGAAAAATAGCTCGAAAGAGCTTGTAAGATTAAAATGATGATGGTTAATTAAAATTTTGAGTTCGTTGGTAGTTAGGAAATTTAAGGAAATACAAAGAACTTGAAAAAACAACTTTTTGTGTTAATATTTTACAAATTTTTTAATTTAATTTTTTCAATCAGAATACAATAGTAATTAATGGTTTTCTATTCAACAATTTAATACAGAAAACTAACATTCTATCTTTAATAAATAGTAAAATAGTTATTATACATTACACTATTACTCTGCAAAAACTTTAAATATATATTTTACAAGTTAGCGATTAAATTTTTTTTCACTTTTACAAATTTGTGCAGCTGTGGCATTTTGTCACCGTTCTATGGTCCAAGATTTTTGTTTACGTTCTCATTTTTTCTTTTTTGGTTCTGAAGCTTTTTTGTTTTTGAAACTTTTTTAGATTCTGGAGCTTTCTTTTGTCTTAAATTTGTTTTTGGAACTGTTTCGGAACTTTAAGCTTTTTTCGATTTTGAAACGGTTTTTGAATCTGAAGCTTTTTTCGATTTTGAAACTGTTTTTCAACCACTTCATCATTATTTTTTTTTGTTTTTTAAAACCTGAAATTCCAAAAACTTGGTTGTAACGGAAAATGAGAACATTTCTTAAATCCACAGACAATGATCTCAAAAATATTGACTGACCATTTTCTTTGTTCCAGATTACTTGAAAAATCTGTCTTGTGTTAGGAACAGGTGTCAGATTTTCTAAATTAACAAGTTCAATATTTTTAATATTCTCATCACTGATTAAAAAAACTTTTACTTTACATCCAGAAGAATGAATAACATTTACAGTGCTGCTAGCAGATGTAATGTCTTGTCCGTTGGTAACGATTCTATCGCATAAATTTTTTATGGTACCTCCAATACAATCTGCAGGACTTTTACCATGACCTGGTGCCGAAAAGTTCCAAGATGCATGTTTCAAGTTAAATTTATCACAAAAGTGTCTAAACAAATAAAAATTAAATTTATCCTTATGTTGTGTGGTAGGTCCATCGCTTTGAAAATGAATCGTCGTGACATGAGGATTAGCATCAAAAATTAATTTTAAAATCGGTTGCAGGTGAGCCCATATTGCAGTAGCATTGTGTTGATTAATGTCGGACACGGTACAGAAAGAAATACAGCATCGATCTCCTGATATTTGATTTTTGTAATATATTACTCCCGTATGCAAAGTGACTTGATTTTTAGCACCACTAAAAAGCGTGCTTTGAATTTCTTCTGTGTACTTACAATTATAATTTTGGGGAAAATCTACTAAAATCATGGCTTCGTCGTTTTTCAAATTTTCTTTCAGAATTTAACTTGTCTTAAATTGATGACTCATATCGCACACGTGTTTTAAATAGAGAATGAACTGCTGATTTACTTCACCGATTAACTCTTGAAGAGTGCAATTAATTTTTTCTTTCGAAATTATTTTTACATTGTAGATTTTTCCTGCTGCACCTGGCCTTTCTATTTCACTAGTGACCCATTTATGATAAAAGGTTTGTGTAGTACCATCTAAACTATTATTCAATAAAACGTTTTTATTTAGGGATTTTAAACAATCTCCGTAGTGGTAATCTTTACTAAAGGAATCACAAACTTTTGAATCAATAAAATCTTTTGAATTTTTACTTTGGACACATTTTAGTTTCCATAATTTAGTTATCAAATAACCCATGTTTGTATGTGTCTTACACAAACAAGTGTCTCGAGCCGAAACATCTTTTTTAATCACCCAAAATGGTTTTAGCCGAAAAAATGTTGACCGTGAAAGTTTTGCTAAACTTTCATCCTGGTATTTTCTGTATAAATTATCGACTGTGTCTAATAAAAATCTTTTTCTTTTTTTTAATTTTTTTCTAACTATATAGTCATCTGCTCCAGGTGCTACTGCGGAATTATCGTCTCTTTCGAAAAAATTTTGCACACTTTCAACCCAAATTTTAAATTTATTCTCCCTAACTAGTTGATTTCTTTGTTAAATCAATGATTCGCTGCCTGAATATTTATTTTTCATGTACCTACTAATTAAGTCCTCATTCAACTTTTTTTCCAGCTCCCATAATTTTTTTTTTTCAACCTTTCCCGAGACAATGCGAGCAAATACTGATTTTTCTTTTTCATTTTTTAACTATTTTTTTTTTCAAGTATTTTTTTTTCCAAAAGTTGACCAGAATGTAATTTGTTTCTAATAAATGCTTTTCCTTGAGACTAAATAAATTTCACTTCTTTTAGAATAGGATCTTTTTCTGTTGCAGTTAACTCTGTGAGATATTTTAATCTGTAATATCTTTTTTTCCATTTGTTTACTTTTTTTCCATTTCTATATCTTTCAGTTCAATCATACTTTCAAAATGAATTACTTTTCTACGCAACTTTCGCTCTCGATTTAATGCTTTTTTTAATGCTTGAGATAATTTTAATCCTTTTTCGGTCTCTATAGTTTTCTCCTCTCCATTAAAACTAGCTTGCTCTATAGAATTAAGTGTTAAATCAATATGAGTTGATTCATAATTCGTCAAAGAAGCACTTATTTTACGATTACTTATCTTTAAATTATTTTCAATACCAGAATTTGCAATTGTTGAGCTATAGTTTGATGATCTTAAACGAGTTTTGATGCAAACGTCATTATTTTCTTCCGATTCCGAGATTTTAGAACCTTCATCGCGGGAAGAAAAGTATTTTTTTAAAGAAACTATGCCACTTGACATATCAACTATATCTATTTGTTCAATATTTTCATGATTGTCATCATTTTCAGGTAAATTATTAATTTTTTCTGGGCGATGTATTATTCGTTCTACGCTTAAATCATTACTTAAAAAAGCTTGTATGCTTGCATTACAATTTTCTGTTACCTCTAATTTTTGAATGCGGCTTGACCTTCGAAGTGGTATCTGATTATTCTGTCCATCTGATGTGACCGCCAAGTTTTGTTCTATAGAACACAGGCGTTTCTGCCTTTTATCAGCATTTAACACCGCTTTTCTCTTCAGCTCATCTTGACGTTCAGCAGCCTCTTTTAAACGTTTTTCTCTCACGTAGAACTTCTTGAAAAGGTTTTCACTACTTTCAGCTGCAGAAAGTTGATTAAATTTTAGAAAATAATGTTTTAATTGCACAAAATTACTCTAAAAATTTACTTACACATTTTACTTCAAGAGTGATTTAGTCGACGTTTTCATGTTGAAATGTTGATGACAAATGAAAGAAAAACTAAATCATTACAGCAGTCACGGCGAAATTAAATTAAATTTCCAAGAATCGTAGCTACGATTGTTAAATGTAAATAACAGAAGCGTTTTGGTAGAGCGCATAACTCAGGCATATCAGGAGGGAAGAGGAATAAACAAGGAAGGGAGTTCAGCTGACTTTTTCCGAAAATAAATCCTGAGTGTATAATTTTCCAAATATTATAATTGAACAACATTGATTTTAAAATAAGTTAGTTATATTTTTATCATAGTTTTTAAAGAAAAATTCAATTTTAATTTCTACTCTACTCAAAGACTGATTATAGATCTTTTTTGTCATTTATAAAATTGAATACTATTCAGAAATTCATTTTTTTGAATTTTTTTGTAAAATGAACGTAAGTAAATTTTAATAATTATGAAGAAATCGAAGAAATTACCTAATCTTTCAATTTTTTTTTCTATGAATTATTTTCATTTTCAGAGATTCGATCGCACTTAAATTTCGTATCGTTTAAACTTAATTTGTAAGATCTTTTTCTCAAGTTCTTGATTCAAGCTTTAAAATGAATTGATACTCGTTAAAAAGTATTTTTTTTGTTGATCACAACAATGATTTTAACTTTAAACGAGATTAGAAGCATAAAAGCCCTACTCAAAAAAAATAATTTTTATCATAATTCTCGAGTTAAAATAATTGGATCAGTTTAGCGAGCTAGAAGACCATTAGTTTAACTGAATTTTACAATTGGCAATGGTTTTCAACGACTATTAATTTAAATTCAGAGTGTGCACGCTAAAATAAATGATTTTAGTAAAAATTAGCGCGTAATTTTTTATTAATCACACAATTGTTGCAGCTGTATTGAAATATGCACATGTAACAGCTAGCGCGTTGATTAAATTCGAATTCGGCGCTAACTGTTATGGAGCGCAAGTAGTTAAGGCTATACCGATCCTGGATACACCCCCTCGGAACCCATCCCCGTTCGGAGGGGGTTGAAAAGGTAATAGGGGGTGGGTCAGGTAATTGTGGGGGTGGTTTTGCTATTGGATTTTGAGTGGACCGTTGGTCTATGAGGGGTGGGTTTTTAGGGGTGGTTTTACTATTTGATTTTTGGATTGACCTATTGTCTACGAGGGGTTGTTGAGAGATTGTTTGTCTCTGAGGGACGGTTTTACTATTCTATTTTTAGATTGACTATTTGTCTATGAGAAAAATTTTTATTTTTTTAGATAGTGAATATGCTGTGCATTATTCCTATCGAGAACAGCCACTGTGTGGTTAAAATAGTGTGAGTACTAGAGTTTTTATTTTATTAAATTAACTCTAAATTTTAAATTAATTATTCCAATTTACTCACATCAAGGAATACACTTAAGAAGAATTTTCTTCTTTTCTTTTGTTTATTTTGAAAAAAAATCATTTGTCATTTGATTAGCACCTCTCGGAATCCAAATTCAACTGCTCAGCCTGACCTGAAAAAGACATCCCGGTATTGAAAAATGTCTAGCTTGATATTTTCATCATTTTAAATCCAAATAGAGGCCTCCGAGTCAAATAAATCATTTGTGAATAAAACAGAAAAAATTTCAGTCGATCTACAACAGTCAACTAGTCTCAGGTTAGGTATTCTGGGTTCAAATGAGATCTGACTTTTTTTTCTGAAATTCTTGCTTTATTAGAAGATATTTGATTCAAAAAAACATTTGTCATTTGATAAGCACCCCTAAAAGTTGAAATTGAACTGATCACCACAGCCTTAACCTGCCTAAGGTAAGAGATTCTGGGCTCAAATAAGATCTAACTTTTTTTTCAAGAGTTCTTGCTTGATTAAAAGGCATTTAAATCAAAAAAATCTATTGTCATTTGATTAGAACCTCTTGGAATCCAAAATCAACTGCTTGGCCTGACCTGAAATAGATATACCGGTACTGAAAAATGTCTAGCTTGATTTTTTCATAATTTTGAATTCAAATGGAGGCCTCCGTGTCAAAAAAATCATTTGTGAATAAAAAAGTCAAAATTTCAGTCGATCTCCGACAGTCAACTAGTCTCAGGTTAGGTATTCTGGGCTCAAATGAGATCTGACTTTTTTTTCAAGAGCTCTCGCTTGATAAAAAGGCATTTGAATCAAAAAAATCATTTGTCATTTGATTAGTACCTCTCAGCGTTGAAATTAAACAACTCTCCCCGCCATAACCTGTCTCAGGTTAGGTATTCCGTGCTCAAACAAGATCTGACTTTTTTTTCAAGAACTCTCGCTTGATCAAAAGGCATTTGAATCAAAAAAATTATTCGTCATTTGATTAGCAACTCTCAGAGTTGAAATTAAACAACTCGCCATGGCCTTAATTTGTCTCAGGTTAGGTATTCCAGGCTCAAATGAGATCTGGATTTTTTTGATTCATATGCCTTTTAAACACGCAAGAATTCTTGAAAAAAAAGGCAGATCAAATTTCAGCCCAGAAGACCGAACCTGAGACAGGTTACGGCCATGACAAACTGTTCAATTTTAACTCTGAGACGTGCTAATCAAATGACAAATGATTTTTTTGATTCAAATGCCTTTTAATCAAACAAGATATCTTGAAAAAAAAGTCAGATCTCATTTGAGCCCGGAATACCTAACCTGAGACAGGTTAAGGCCATGGCGAGTTGTTTAATTTCAACTCTGAGAGGTGCCAATCATATGACAAATGATTTTTCTGATTTAAATGCCTTCGAATTGAGCAAGAATTTTGGAAAAAAAAGATAGATCTCATTTGAGCCCGGAAAACCTAATCTAAGATAGGTTAGGGCCATGGCGAGTTGTTTAATTTCAACTCTGAGAGGTGCTAATCATATGACAAATGATTTTTTTGATTCATATGCCTTTTGATCAAGCGAGAGTTCTTGAAAAAAAAGTCAGATCTCATTTGAGCCCGGAATACCTAACCTTAGGCAGGTTAAGGCCATGGCGAGTTGTTTAATTTCAACTACGAGAAGTGCTAATCAAATGACAAATGATTTTTCTGATTCATATGCCTTTTGATCAATTGTGAGTTCTTGAAAAAAAAGTCAGATCTTATTTGAGCCCGGAATACCTAGCCTGAGACAGGTTATGGTCTGGCTGAGCTGTTTAATTTTTACTCTGAGAGAAGCTAGTTATTTGACAAATTATTTTTTTGATTCAAATGTCTTTTAATTGAACAAGAATTTCAGAAAAAAAAGTTAGATCTCATTTGAGCCTGGAATACCTAACCTGAGACAGGTGAAGGCCGTGGCGAGCTGTTCAGTTTCAACTCCGAGAGGTGCTTATCAAATGACAAATGTCTTTTTTGATTCAAATGCCTTCTTATTGAGCAAGAATTTCGGAAAAAAAAAGTTAGATCTCATTTGAGATGGGAATACCTAGCCTGAGACAGGTTAAGTTTGGGGCGAGTTGTTTAATTTCAACTCTGAGAGGTGCTCATCAAATGACAAATGATTTTTTTGATTCAAATGCCTTTTAATCAATCAAGATGTCTTGAAAAAAAAGTCAGATTTTATTTGAGCCCGGAATACCTAGCCGGAGACTAGTTGATAGGTTTTGAGCACGGAATGACTAACTCGCGACAGGATTGACAATTTCAGATTTACTCAAATATTTGCTATTTCATTGACAAATGATTATCTTGATTAAATTGCCTTTAAATTTTTTTTAAATCATTAAAAAAGAAAGTTAAGTATGTTTTGAATCCAGAATTCCTAACTTGAGTCGGGTTTGATTCAACTTTTTTGTAGTTTATTGATTTTAAAATAAAAGTTAAGTATGTTTTGAGTCCGCAATTTATTACCTGAGACAGGTTGGACAATTGGAGATCGACTGTTGGAGATCCACAGAGCGATCGAGAGACGTATTGTAAAATTTTTGAAAATTTGAACTTGTGAATAAAAAAAAAAAAAAAATTTAATAATTTTTTGGTTTGTGCTTTGATTTTTTATAGTTTCTTAATTTTTTTTTGATTTTATTAATTAACTATTTATCTTTAATACAGGATCCTGTTCTTGCACCTGAAACAAATATAATCTAATGGTGCATTCCGACATCGTTCTATCATCCTGACCAGTGTCATTTGAATGCACCGAAGGCGAAGCGAAGCGTAACCCGAGGTTCTTCATGGAACGAATTGACTTATGTAAATGATGCTTTAAGGTTGTTGGGTCGGTTCATGTTCTGACAAGTAGATTCTAACAAAAAAGTACTCATTTTATAGGTAATTGCTTCTTATGGATGCCACTAAATTTTTAGGGCAAAATGAACCTTGTGAGAAAAGATATTACAAAATTTGTTTAACACGTAAGCTTGCGGGAATCACTGTTTTCTTCAAAGTTTAACAGAACCTGACAAGTCTATTTTAATGAAAAAGGGTAAAAGAAAAAAAATTTTGAAATACTTATTAATTAAAAGCATTTACCAGTGGACCTTATGAGCTGAGAAAAAAATAATCAAACACTAAAATCTTAGGTTAGGTGCTATGTTGTGCCACGAGTGCGAGAGAGACAGAGAGCCTCGTGAATCTTTTCGTTCGACTTGCACTAGTATCTCTAGATTAATATAAATCACTAGTATCTAAAGATTAATATAATAAATTAACTAAAAGATCCTTTGTAATAAATATCCTGATTTCGCTGTAGGCAACATATTTTTTTATTTTTTCTCTTTTATTCAATAAAGTTCATCATAATATGAATAAAAACACACATGAGTTTTTATTTAAAATCGAATAATTTCGATTCTTTCGCTATTTTTAAATCTATCTAATGACCCATCTCTAAATACGAGAATTGACTCCTCGTAAAAAAACCTCGACATCGGTGTGCAAATCGGCGATTTGGTTCTGTTGGTACTGCAGCGGAGACTCCGGAAAAACAGAGAAGTAGTCATAGTAGTAGTTCTTCATCGGGGTCATTAAACGCCGATCTCGAAACCGTCGCCTGAGAAATAAAAATAGTTCAAAATTATTTATTTAAAAAATTTTCAGTCTACGGAATTTGTTTGAAAGATCAAAACTTAAATTAGAAGCAGCTAAGCATTTAAAAAAATTAAAATTCTCTTTTTATAAAACGTTGAAACGAAAAGAAAAAAATTGACTTGAACAAAAATATTTATTTCATTATTTAAAAAAATAATAATAAATAAATAAATAAATAATAAAACTGTAAGTTACATCTAAAAAAAAATGATAAATAATTAAATAACGACAATTAAGAGTGTACACTACATCAACAGGTGTTTTGTAACCTGGGAATGCATTTTAAAAGGATTTATAATTTTTTTTAAAATTTAATCAAAAACCAAAATGGTAAGAGACATGTGGAATGATACAATGAATTTTTAAGGATTTTTTCAAAATTTTTTAAACAAAATTCAGCTTCTTAGTTTGACTAAAAAATCTGGAAAAAAAAAAAAAATTCTCTGTATCATTCCACATGTCTCTTACTATTTCGATATTTTATCAAATTTATGAAAAAATTATAAATCCTTTTAAAATACTTTTTAAGGTTACAAAATACCTGTTGCTTTAGTGAGCACTTTTAATTAATCTGCTACCTACCGGTGGTCGGCTTGAGTTTTATGAGTTGCGATCAGGCCGAACAGCCAGCATCCGATGTTCTCGTTGCGGGATCTGCGCTCTGGCTAACCAGCCAATTCGTAGTCCGGTGAGGTGGTCCGTCGATTTGAAATAATTAAATAATAAATTAAAAAATTATTGAAAAGAGTCAAAACTTTGAAGTAAAAATGATAAATAATTAAATAACGACAATTAAGAGTGTACACTACATCAACAGGTGTTTTGTAACCTGCGAATGCATTTTAAAAGGATTTATAATTTTTTTAAAAATTTAATCAAAAACCAAAATGGTAAGAGACATGTGGAATGATACAATGAATTTTTAAGGATTTTTTCAAAATTTTTTAAACAAAATTCAGCTTCTTAGTTTGACTAAAAAATCTGGAAAAAATAAAAAAAAAATTCTCTGTATCATTCCACATGTCTCTTACTATTTTGATATTTTCGATTTGAAATAATTAAATAATAAATTAAAAAGAGTCAAAACTTTGAAGTACTTACTTTATTTTCTCTGCCAAAAACAGCACTTAAAAAAAGTTCACCGTCCACTGCTTTTGATGACCAAACTATACTTGAGTTTTTGCACACTTTAATTATAATTATCTTTCTTTTTTCACTTTCATTATTATTTCATTCGTATTGTAGATAAACAATCACACAATTTCGAACACGTGTACCGGTATGACTTTTGGTTATGTTTATGTTCACGATTCATAATAAGATATACATTGAAATTTTCCATTCTATTTTCCGTTCCTTTATTTATGAACATTTTTATTATTTTCAATCGTCGATCACATAAAATATAAATATTTTAGACCCATAGTGTTATAATAATTAGGAATCAGCGAAAAATAATCCATCTGGGACTTTTCTGCTGTCAAATAGGGATGAATCACCGTGTATATTTAGCGTTATTTTTAGACTATTTTTATCAATATTATTATTATTATAATTATTATTATTACAATTTTTTTACTAATTGCTTTTAAAACTATTTTATACACATACATACATACATACATGTGCATACATTTATACCAATATCTTATAATGAATAAATAAATAAATAAACAATTTTATACTCCTTTTTACTTTCTCTTTATTTAAAATTTTATTTGATCTTTACAATTTTATGAAAAATATGAAAAAGATCGTAGTGAAGAACTTAAAAAATCATTACATCCTTCATCAATCTCATCTATGTCATCTATTATTCGAGGTTTGTTAACATTGATCCAAGACTTCAGTTTAGAAGCGTTCTTTGCAGCACACTTAAAAAAAGGTGAATAATCTTTATGATTACAGCAAAAATCATTCTTAGAACAGCCAAGACTTTTGAGAGAAGGAAAACCATAGATTTCTAAATCAATTACTAGTCTGTAATTTAAAAAAAGAAAAAACGATTGATATTTAACTTAAATAAATAAACATTAGAATAAGTATGTAATTTAAACTTACGTTTGGGGTAACATTTTTTGAAGAAAAATCTTTTTCATGTTTCCCTTGGTAAAAATTTTTTTTGCACCATCTAAATATTTTCTCAATATATCTGTTAATTGTTCATAAGCTTTTTCACCATAATTCCATTGAATACAATGAAAACACTTTTGCAAATAACGTGCAGTACATTTTTCTTCAGCTGTTAAATTATCCCAAGAAAATGGTGGTTTAAAAGTAAAAACCAGCGGTAGAGTAGAATCGTCTAAGTTGAAAATAGCCAACTCTTTCACAATAAAGTCGTTTCTAGATTTTTGAAAGCCTTGAAAGTCTACAACAAACTGCATTTTAGATCTGCACTGTTAAACAATTTCAATATAACTAGATGGCTAGGTAAAACTTTAACTTCTTTTATAGTGATTCCCCCTCTCTTCTCCTATAAACCATTATCCTAAGCTATTATTATTATTCCTCGTATTATTATCCTAAATTATTTCCCTCTCTCCTCCTCATTCTTTGATAAAATATAATGCAGTAAATGTTCATCGGTCAGTTTTCTACTCCTTCTTTAATGTGTATCATCTCTCATTATAGTGAATCCATAAACATTTCAGTAGCAGAAGATTTAAAATTATAAAAATAAGTTTATGTTATTCAATAAAAAATTAGTGATTTTTAACTTAATAAAATTAGTGATTAGTGATAACTAAATTTAACCATGGATACCCTTTTAGATACTTTGCATCACTTAAATAATGCAATCGTGTCAATAAATTCAGGTCTTGCTCAAACCAATGTTATTGAGGGGTAGTTGTCTATAGCAGAACTATCTATTGATATTTTGACAGACTTCAATGGACAAAATAAAACCGATTTGTTGGCTAAATTTCTAATAATTAAAAAAAAGTTTAGAAATTTTTTAGAAAACTCGTATCAAAGTCATGAAGAGAATAATATTGACAGTGAATCAACGAGTCAAAAAAACGATGATCAATCATCAAATCCATTGGATGGATTCGAAGAATTGATTGAAGATTTTACTGAAAATTCTGACATAATTATAAATAATCAAGACTTAAACGAGATTCAAAATATGATTCATATATTAATTCAAGAGATTGATTTTCTACAACAGAAAATGCCATCTCTCACTAGACCTGAAAAAAAGAAGTATGAAACTTTTTTAACCTTTAGCTGGCACCGTGGGGTACTATAGTACCCCACTGTCTTCTTTACTTATCTTCGGTACCTAAAATTTCGTAAACCGGGCTCATAGCGACATCTACCTACACTTGAGGGATGAGGCTTGCCTTTCCCGCCATAATTAGTGCTCGATGACCGTTAGTCTGCACGTAGCAGTTGTCGAAAGCGGTTTGAGGTACTGCAGGACCCCACGGTGCCAGCAACGTTGATACAAGTAAAATTGGAGCATTTCTTTTTTCTTTTATTAATGCGTTAAAACACGTTTGAAAGGTAAGTAATTATTAAATCAGTCACTAAAAATTTTTTTTTCTCGATGCCATGAGTCCTACGACGTTTTATGTATTTTCTCAGCATGGCGTATAATTTGCGGCCACGACTTTTGCGAGAGCACTTACTAGAAGTTGACAACAATGATGAAGAAGTTGAAAGCGATGGTCAGGATGAACCGTCTTGCTCTGAATATTCTTCAGAAGAATCTTCTGAAGAAGAAGGAGAAATGGACGTCGATATGGAAGTCCCGAGTGAGAATCAACGGCTTTTGCAGAGTCGAGAAAATCCACAGCGTGGTCTCCCGTCATCGAAACTTTATGGAAAAAATGGTTTCCAGTGGAATGTAAAATGTCCTTCTCGTAGATCAGGTAAGCAGCATACCAGGGGTTTTTTTCACATGCGCGCTGGGATTGAGCGCTTCTCTCTGTCTCTTTTTCTCTTTTTCTCTCTCTGTTTTTCTCTTTTGCTTGCACGCGTATTTTTGTAAAATGTTCACAAACTAACTTCAAGTTTTTTTTCTCGTTATAAAATTTATTCAGCCGAAATAATTTAAATATTATGAATTTTTATTTACAACAATTTTATTACTATAAAATTTTTATTATTTTTTTCGCCTTTTACAGACAGGCAGTCAGATATTTTACCAGAAATAAAACCTGGTCCAGCCGGTAACGCTGCCGATGCAAAAACAATTATTGATTTTTGGAATTGTTTATTTACCGATGAAATGATAAATTTAATAGTTGATAATACCAATTTAAAAATAGAAGAGGAAAGCTTACATTATGTGGTTGAGGAACGACAACAATCGTGGCATTATCACACTGATCCAGTTGAAGTAAAAGCTTTCATTGGAATTTTATATTACTCTGGTTTATGGAAATCTGCTGATGTTGATGTGAACAGATTATGGGACAAAACTAATGGCTTATCTATGTATCGTAGTGCTTTTTCAAGGTACAGATTTACGTTTTTATCAACGTGTTTGCGCTTTGACAATGCAGATGAAAGAGAACAAGATGATAGATTTGCTCCTATCCGAAATTTATGGAACATGTTCATCGGAAACTGCGAAAAGAATTACACTCCAAGTCGTCAATGCACCGTGGACGAGCAGTTGTTAAGTTTCAGAGGACGTTGTAAATTTAGAGTTTACATGAAAGATAAGCCCGATAAATATGGCCTCAAAATTATAAGTTTGAATGACTCTCAAACAGCTTATATGGTAAATATGAATAAGTTTTTATTTTTTAATTTATGAAACCAATACTTGAAAAAAAAAAAAAAAAAAAAAAAAACTAAATTTTATTTTTATTACAGATTAATGCTATTCCTTACTTAGGAAAGAATACTGAAATCTTGGAAGATAATGAAAGTGTTCCTGAATACTATTTTAGACTGGTAACTGTGCCAATTTACAACACTAACCGTGAAGTGACTTGCGATAATTGGTACACCTCGATTCCCTTACTTCACAGAATGCTGAAGGATCTGTATAATTTAAAAATTACGGGTACTATCCGAAAAAATAAACGAGAAATACCAGTTGATTTCGTGGTCAAAGTTCCCAAAAAAGATCGTCCCATGACTAAATTTTGTCATACTGAAAACATTACGCTTTTAACTTATGCGCCAAAGTAAAAAATCTGATAAGATAGTTCTAATTGCTTCGTCACTTTTGAAAACTGAAGAAATGACAGGTGACAAATCGAATATTCTCCTTCATTGTAACAAAAATAAAGGAGGAACGGATACTTTCGACAAGTTATGCCATTCCTATAGTGTGAGTAAAAGATCTAATAGGTGGCCTGTTCGATATTTTTATGGGATCTTGGATCAAGCGATCGTTAATGCGAGAATTTTATTACCTTGCAAAGAAGAATAGAGTGAAAATATTGAAAAAATCACTGCTATTTCTTGCTTGGAAACCCTTTCTTTTTATTTCATAAAGCCGCTTTTGGAGCAGCGACTTTCAATTTTAAAACTTTCAAAAGAGCTAAATTTTTTTTTTATTCTAAAAATATCTGAAACATCGGTACGCTCTATAACTCAAGTTAATCTTGTAATTAAAAAAAGATGTAGTTTTTGCACTAGGGGAAAAGACAAAAAAACTGATAAAGCCTGTGGCGTTTGTTCGCGTCCGATTTGCCCGGACCATAGATTTTTAATTTGCCAAGACTGCGCTGGCACTTGAATAAAATGTTTTTTTTACAGTTTTTAACTTCTTCATGTAATATTTTATTAAAATGTACAGTTTTTTTGTATGAATTAAATAAAAAAATTGAATAACATTAAATTTTCTAAAAATACTTAATGGTTTTTTTTTTCGTAAACCTCAGATGGTAATTTCTGAGAGTAAATACCTTTTTTAAATAACCCATATAAACTATTATTTTTCCTTTATAGTCCACTACTTGGAGATAACCCAGCTAAAATTTAAGACCTTTTTATGAAAAAACAAAAAAATTATGATTTTTTGAATAAAAACGGTTTTTTTTCTATTTTTTTCGACTTGTTGGATCTTTTTTTAGGACCGACTTTAGGTTATCGTGATTTAAACTATTACACTCTTTGATAGAACCTCTAAAGATCATGTCTGAATTTTTTTTAAGTTCAAATAATGCATGTAACCTCTATTTTTTTCAACTTTTGTCCGTGGGGTACTATAGCACCCCACGGTGCCAGCTATGTTACACCACAGAAGCATGCCAGCTAAAGGTTAATCAAACTTATATCATTGAAACATAAATTTGAACATGCTATGAAAATTGGTGGTGGTGGTGATTTAGATATAAAAAAGGAGAATATTCGATATGATGACTTCGACTCAGATTTTGAACGTCTTATACGAGCGGGTAATTTTATTTATTTATTTAATACAAACTTTTTTAACTCAATAATTCTATTTTTTTTTTTTTTTCAATTATGTATAGGAGTAATATCAAACCTTGGTCATAAAGACTTAGACTCTTTTTTGGTAGATGCTTATAAACCCTTCCAAGACAAGGTTAAACAAGCTGTTGAAGAATTTGATGTAATCAATGTTAATGTTATGTTAATGGCAGAGTTTGCGCTTCAGAAGGATGGTACACCTAAACGCGAAGTAAAATACTTTTCTACGGAGAATGGAGTCGTAGTTGCTCTGTTAAACCTAGACCGTTTTTTTGATGAGAAAATTTCTTTACCGTTGCAACGTGATATACAAGAGTTTGAGACACGTGATTCTGGTTGGAGTTTAAAACAAATTATTAGTCTTACAATTAACATAAACAAACATGAACCTATTAAAGGAAGTTCTTGCGTCAAACTACGCAAAATTAAATCAATTGAAAATAAACATGCCGTTGTCAATGTGAGAAACGAATTTGATAATTTTTGCTTTAAATGGGCAGTCTTATCAGCATATTATCCTCAGAAGCGAAATACTAATTATCTTCCGACATATCAAAATAAAGAAGCTTTAGGTGAAGTCAACTTTGAAGGACTGTCATTCCCAACACCACCCGAACAAGAAGGAATTTTTGGAAAAAATAATCCTAATATTTCAATACATCTTTATATTCTTTAAAAAAAAATGGTAAATTTGGAAATTACCCTTACTATCTCACTCCAGAGAAGAAAGATAAACACTATCATTTATTGATAGCTTATCCTGAAGAGTATTACATTGACGAAGATGCTGATGATTATATTGAAAAAAGTCTCAAAAACTCAACGGTAAATTTTAATTATCATTATACTTGGATTAAAAATTTACCTAAACTTCTTGGGAGACAGTTCTCTAAAACAGGCCATAAAATCTATGTTTGTGACAGATGTATTCACTTTTTTCATGAAAAAAAAAAGCTAGATACTCATGAAAAGGATTGTCGACTCATTAATAAATATAAAATAACATTATCTAAAAATGAAGCTGAAGCAACTCTTTCTTTTAGGAATGTTTACTATGCAGAGTGGGTACCAATTACTATTTATTGTGATATAGAATGTCTACTTAAAAAAATAGAAGTGCATCCTGAATCAGTTAGCGGAAAGTCCGTCAAAATTCAAGAACATCAAGCACATAGTATTGGATTTTACGTGAAAAATCGTTTTAGCAATGAGCTTAAGAGTGCTGCCTACCCCTAGTGGTGCCCTCTGGTGATGCATTATTTGGCATGGGGAATTTTCTTCGACTGATTAAGGCTTCAATATTTAATTAATTGACCTGAAAAAAATCTTAAAAAATTCTATAAATCGGTCTACATGTGCGTTACTATCTCGATTTTTGATTAGGTTACTCTAAAAAAAGTGAAAAATGTTTTTCCGATAGCGGCTAGGAAGGCTGGTTGTCTGCTGCCTCACGCTGCGATATCACGGAGTGAGTTCGAGAATCTCGATATATCGATAGCTGAAGCGGAGAGCCGCTGACCAGGGTTGGGTGGTGTTGCACTTTGGTGACTCACCATGGTAGGCCACCTGGTTCGAAATAAAAATTTTTTTATAAACTATTAAATAAACCGACAAGCTCCAAAACTCCCATATCGCTCGGAAGAGTGATGAATCAATAATTTTTTATAAACAATTGAATAAACCGACAAGCTCCAAAACCCCCATATCGCTCGGGAGAGTGATGAATCAATAATTTTTTATAAACAATTGAATAAACCGACAAGCTCTAAACCCCCATAACGCTTGGGAGAGCGATAAATAAATAATTTTTTATAAACATTTAAATGATTCGACAAGCTCGTTATCCCCATAACGCTGGAAATAGCGACAAATAAATAATTTTTTATAAACAATTGAATAAACCGAGAAGCTGCAAAACCCCCATAATACTGGGGACAGTGATAAATAAATAATTTTTTATTAACAATTAAATAAACCGACAAGCTCTAAACCCCCATAACGCTATGGATAGCGATAAACAAATAATTTTTTATAAACAATTAAATAATCCAACAAGCTCTAACCCCCATAACGCTATGGATAGCGATAAACAAATAATTTTTTATAAACAACTGAATAAACAAACAAGCTCTAAACCCACATAACGCTGGGGAGAACGATAAATAAATAATTTTTTATAAACAATTGAATCAACCGACTAGCTCTAAAACCCCATAACGCTGGGGAGAGCGATAAGTAAATCATTTTTTATAAACATTTAAATAATTCGACAAGCTCGTAACCCCCATAACGCTGGGCACCCAAGTTCAACGAAAAAACTAATCAGCTATTTTCCAAGCTTTAAACCCCCAAAACCCGGAGCACCCAAGTTCAACAAAAAAGCTGATTGGCTACCCCCCAGCTCTGAGCCCCCAAAACCCTGGGCCCCCGAGTTCAACAATTGAACTAATCGGCTGTCACCAAAGCTCTAAGCCCCCAACTGATCCGTTTGTTTTATTGAACTCAGGCATCCAGGGTCTTTTGTTGAACTTGGGTGCTCCGGGTTTTGGGGGCTTAAAGCTTGGGGCATAGCCGATTAGTTTTTTCTTTGAACTCGGGTGCCCAGCGTTATGGGGGTTTAGAGCTTGTCGGTTTCTGCTATTGTTTATAAAAAAAAATTCATTTATCGCTCTCCCCAGCAATATGGGGTTTTAGAGCTAATCGGTTTTTCAAATGTTTATAAAAAATAATTCATTTATCGCTTTCCCCAGCGTTATCGGGGCTTAGAGCTTGGTAATTTATTTAATTGTTTATAAAAAATTATTTATTTATCACTGTCCCCAGCGTTATGGGGGTTTTGCAGCTTCTCGGTTTATTCAATTGTTTATAAAAAATTATTTATTTATCGCTCTCCTCAGCGTTATGTGGGTTTAGAGCTTGTTGGTTTATTCAATTGTTTATGAAAAAATATTTACTTATCGCTATCCCCAGCGTCATGGGGGTTACGAGCTTGTCGAATTATTTAAATGTTTATAAAAAATTATTTATTTATGGCTCTCCCCAGCGTTATGTGGGTTTAGAGCTTGTTGGTTTATTCAGTTGTTTATAAAAAATTATTTATTTATCTCTCTCCTCAGCGTTATGTGGGTTTCGAGCTTGTTGGTTTTTTCAGTTGTTTATAAAAAATTATTTGTTTATCGCTATCCATAGCGTTATGGGGGTTTAAAGCTTGACGGTTTATTTAATTGTTAATAAAAAATTATTTATTTATCACTGTCCCCAGTATTATGGGGGTTTTGCAGCTTCTCGGTTTATTCAATTGTTTATAAAAAATTATTCATTTATGGCTCTCCACAGCGTTATGTGGGCTTAGAGCTTGTTGGTTTATTCAATTGTTTATTAAAAATTATTTACTTATCGCTATCCCCAGCGTTATGGGGGTTACGAGCTTGTCGAATTATTTAAATGTTTATAAAAAATTATTTATTTATGGCTCTCCCCAGCGTTATGTGGGTTTGGAGCTTGTTGGTTTATTCAGTTGTTTATAAAAAATTATTTACTTTTGGCTCTCCCCAGCGTTATGGGGGTTACGAGCTTGTCGAATTATTTAAATGTTTATAAAAATATATTTATTTATCGCTCTCCCCAGTGTTATGTGGGTTTAGAGCTTGTTGGTTTATTCAGTTGTTTATAAAAAAATATTTATTTATCTCTCTCCTGAGCGTTATGTGGGTTTAGAGCTTGTTGGTTTATTCAGTTGTTCATAAAAAATTATTTGTTTATCGCTATCCATAGCTTTATGGGGGTTTAGAGCTTGTCGGTTTATTTAATTGTTTATAAAAAATTATTTACTTATCGCTATCCCCAGCGTTATGGGGGTTACGAGCTTGTCGAATTATTTAAATGTTTATACAAAATTATTTATTTATCGCTATTTCCAGCGTTATGTGGGTTTAGAGCTTGTCGGTATATTTAATTGTTTATAAAAAATTATTTACTTATCGCTCTCCCCAGCGTTATGGGGATTACGAACTTGTCGAATTATTTAAATGTTTATAAAAAATTATTTATAGCTCTCCCCAACGTTATGTGGGTTTGGAGCTTGTTGGTTTATTCAGTTGTTTATAAAAAATTATTTATTTATCGCTATCCCCAGCTACATGGGGGTTTAGAGCTTGTCGGTTCATTTAATTGTTTATAAAAAATTATTTATTTATCGCTCTCCCCAGCGTTATGTGGGTTTAGAGCTTGTTGGTTTATTCAATTGTTTATAAAAAATTATTTACTTATCGCTATCCCCAGCGTAATGGGGGTTTTGGAGCTTGTCGGTTTATTTAATAGTTTATAAAAAAATTTTTATTTCGAACGCTGGGTGTAATGCGCCTAACACACCAATACACCAGGTGGCTTACTATGGTGAGTCACCAAAGTGCTACACCACCTAACCCTGGTCAGCGGCTCTCCGCTTCAGCTATCGATATATCGAGATTCTCGAACTCACTCTGCGGTATCGCAGCGCGAGGCAGCAGACAACCAGCCTTCCAAGCCGCTATCGGAAAAACATATTTCACTTTTTTTAGAGTAACCTAATCAAAAATCTAAATAGTAACGCACTTGTAGACCGATTTATAGAATTTTTAAAGATTTTTTTCAGGTCAATTAATTAAATATTGAAGCCATAATCCGTCGAAGAAAATTCCCCATGCCAAATAATGCATCACCAGAGGGCATCACTAGGGGTAGGCAGCACTCTTAATGGTTACAGAAGTTATCGACAAGAAGAAGAAAATCAAGAGACTCCTGCTCAATGGCTTGTAAGATCATTAGAAGAACTGTGTCCAAAGATTCAAAAAGTATTCTCTACGAATGAGGCTATGATGCTTACATCTCGCGATAAAGAAAACTTTAGGAGAGCACAAAAATGTCATATATGTAAAAAACCTTTTACTAAAGATTGTATCAAGGTTAGAGATCACTGTCACTTCACTTTAAAGAAAGAAAAAAAAAAAAAAAAAAAAAAATTATTATTAACATTAAAATGTTTAATTTAATTGCAAGTACCGTGGAGCTGCTCATCAAGTTTGCAACCTTTTCTACAGAAACGCTAGATATATTCGAATATTACTACATAACCTTTCAAATTATGATTCGCACTTTCTCATCAAAGAAATTGCAAATGATGAAATTTTAAAAGGAAACGTTCGAATCATAGCACAGAATGGAGTACGTTATATCTCTTTCACCAAATATGTTCAAGGAATGAATTTGAGTTTTAGATTCATTGATTCATTTAGATTTATGCCCTTGTCATTAGAAAAATTAGCTGGGATTGCAAAAAACTTTTAAATATTGGATGAAGAGTTTGCCAAAGATGGTTTTACAGATACTGAACTTGTGAAAAAAAAGGAGTCTTCCCTTATAAGTACATACAAAGTTTTGAACAGCTACGTGAGAATGAATTACCAGCTCCGTCAGAGCTCGCAAGTACTTTGACAAATAGTCAAATAAGCAATGATGATTATGAACATGCTACAAAAGTATGGAGTATGTATAACAAAGACAAGACTTTAAGCGGTTATTCAGATGTATATTTAAAAACAGATGCCTTGTTGCTTGCGTGTATATTTGAAAACTTAAGATCAACATGTATGAAATATTATAAATTAGATGCAGCTCATTTTTTAACGACACCCTCGTTGACTTGGAACGCGATGCTCAAACATACAGAAGTTGAACTAGAACTTCTTCAAGACATTGATATGTTGATGTTTATTGAGAGAGGTAAAAAGATCTTTAATTTTTTTTTTTTTTTTTTTTTTTTTTTAATAAACTTGAATAAAATACATTTTCACCGTAGGTATTCGAGGAGGAGTAAGTCAATGTTCGAACAGATACTCTAAGGCTAACAATATTCATATGGGAAAAGAAAATTATAACCCCAATGGAGACGATAAATACATAATTTTTGTAGATATAAATTATTTATATGGTAAAAATGATTATTATTGCATTGTTTTTACTGTTATTAACTTATTTTTCGTTTCTAGGATGGGCTATGACACAACCGCTTCCTTATAAAAACTTTGAGTGGGTAAAAAACCCTGAGGAAATTGATCTAGATGACTATCCTGACGAATTCAATTTAGAAGAATGTCCTGATGAGAGCAGTATTGGTCTCATTCTTGAAGTTGATTTGGAATGTCCTAATAATGAAAGGTATCACGATGATCACAAAGATCTACCGTTCTGTTCAGAACATGGATCAGCTCCAGGGTCCACGCAAAAGAGATTAATGACACAATTAACAGACAAGAATCGATACGTTATACACTATAGAGCATTGAAGCAAGCAATAAAAAATTGAATGATACTCAAAAAAATACATAGAGCTTAAAAATTTGAACAAAAAGCATGGAATAAAAAGTATGTAGATTATAACACAGCTATGAGAAAAGCAGCTACCACAGAGTTTGATATTCTCTTTTTCAAATTAATGATTAATGCAGTCTATGGATCGTAGTAAAATTATTATAACTATTTATAATATTTCATGTAAAACTGTAACTATTATTTTCTAGGAAAGACCATGGAAAACAAACGAAACCATGAGGAAATTAAAATGGGTAATAAATGGGATGGACGTTATGGTGTTGGTGCTATGCTTTCAAATGCTGCATTCAAACGCTGCACAATTTTTTTGATAAGCTGGTAGCAGTTCACATGAGGAAGTTAGACATTTACATGGATAAACCTATATACGTAGGTCTATCTGTTTTCGACCTCTCTAAAATCAAGTTATATGATTTTCACTATGAATTCATGAAGAAAAATCTAAAAGATCAGGCCAAATTATTGTACACAGACACAGACAGCCTTCTGTATGAAGTAAAAACCGTTAACATATATGATGTTATAAGAAAAAATCCTAAAGAGTTTGATACGAGTAACTATTCGATAGACAATGAATTTGGAATCGTTCCGGGCAACAAAAAAGTATTAGGTATCATGAAAGACGAATGTGGAGGTAAAATCATTACTGAATTCATAAAGATTCGCAGTAAACTTTATAATATTCAAGTTCAAGGGGTTAAACCTATTATGAAAGCCAAAGGTATTAAAAGTTGTCTTTTAAAGTCATGCTTCGTAAGTGAAGAAGTTAGAAAGTCAGTTATTGTTCCTGAAGACTTTAAAAAGTGTCTCATCGATAAAGCAATTAAAAATGTTGTTCAGTGTAATATTTGTTCCAGAGATCATATTGTAAAAACTGAAAAGGTTAACAAGATTGCATTAGATCCAGCTGACGATAAACGATACTTGATCCCAGGACGTTCCGATACTCTACCATGGGGTCACGATAAGGCAATCGATAAAGAAAAATTTGATGAACTAGACGAAGAAGACTTGGATTTATTGGGTACTATTGTAAATATAGATAATGATAGTCTTCTCTTCACTCTTTTTGAGAAAGAGGTGGTGGGAGAAACGTTTGAAATACAACCACATCACCCAGCAGAACTCATTCATCAGTGTCACACTCAGCCAAGACATCTCAAACGAAACTTAAACTTGTTGGAAGCGTCTACAGCAAAAAAATTTAAAGGTACTTTTTATTTTTAATTTTCTCATCATTATTTCAATATCACAAAGTACTTTTTTGAAATATTTCTTAATAAAAAATAAAAAATAAATTCTGTTCTATTGTTTTAGATGGATCTAACAAAACTCAATGAAGCAGGTTGCCGAGACAAAGCAACAAGCATCAAAGACTTAGATGTAACTCGCTCTTATATGGTTGTAGAGCTTAGAAACGTGGAAACTCAAAGATATGGACAGAAAATTGAGGCTGAGTTGGATAGTGGGTTGTTGATATTCCTCCCAACCAATGTTTGCAAATACTTACAAGAAAACTTAACTGAATACATACAGCTCCAAGAAGCTACAAATGAACTCAAGTTAATAGTTAAACCACTTGGTGGTTTTAAAATTGAATTTGAAATTGTATAGAATCAATAGAATAACTAGAAAAAATGTATACTCATTAAACAACTTGATAGTTTTGAAATTAATATTAATATTGAAATTATATAGAATCAATAGTTTCACTAGAAAAATGTATACTCGTCATAAAAATGTGATTATGTTAAAAAAAAAAAAAAAAAAATTTTTAAATAAATTGAAAATTATCTAAATATTGTGTTTTCATTTCAAATTCCTTACTCAACTGCAACTAAATAATGAAATCAAATTCTTGATCATTTACTTATTTATTTAACAATTTTGATTGAATATTTTTATCTTATTTTAGGATTATGAAATAATGAAGCAATTTTTTATTTTCTAATCATTTATTTAATACAAATTTCTTTTTTACAAATTAAATAAAATACATTTTTTATTAATACACATGTTTAAAATCACTTAATTTTTTTACAATAACTTTTGTTTTTGATTTCAAGTAATTTCTTTTCTAAAATAGGGTTAATAATTAATCCAACTCTTTTGATTCTAAAACAAAAACGTTCTCTATCACGAGCTGCTTGCTCCCACTCTCCTTGACGTGCCTTCTTGTGAGCATACGACCAGTGATATATCGTACGTATTTGAGGATCTTCCTCAAATCGTACTTTTTTTAAAATTTTTTCATTACTGTACATAATGACTTTCGTTGAGAAGGTCTAACGATGAAATGAATATACATACAATGATGGATACAAGTTTTATAAAATTTTCCTGTCAGTCCAACTGTTGTGAGAACTGTCAAATCCTAACCACTTAACGTATGCCTGCTTACGACGTCTTCTTAATACTTTTTCCACCAGATATACGTCAGAATACTTCACTTTTTGTAGTTCATGTTCATAGAATCCACCTTAGATTGGTTGGTCTTGATAATACATCACTGGATCGTATGTACCTACACGTTCTAGAGAAAATATCTCTGTTGACCAATTGGGTGTATATCCTTTTTCAAAAATTTGTTTGGCTTTACTGATTCGTACCTTATCGTTTAATTTAAACTTTTGCTTCTTTACTTTAACTCGACATAGAAGTGAAAATTTTTTCAATACTTCAGTCTCATTTTCTTTTCTAACATCGATAGGTTTCATACCTATTGTTCGATGGTTGCTGTTATTGTTATTCTTAACAAGTTCACTTAACATGTTCAACCATTTATAGTTACCATTCAAACTGAATTTAATCCACATTTTTCTTTTGAGGGTACGATTGGATCGTTCAACGATAGAAGCTTTGAGATTAGAATAAGTAGAATATAAATGAATGCCATATTTTTTCATGAGTTTCTCAAAGTATGAATTAAAAAATTCTTTACCCTGGTCTGTATGCAGATTTTTAGGCACACGCCCTTATTTTAATATAGATTCCATAGCTTCTGTGACATCTTCACCATTTTTACGTTTTATAGGAACGGCCCAAGAATACTTTGAAAATACATCTATGACAGTCAACATATATCTATAACCTTTATTTTCACGAGCATAAGGTATCATTTCAACGAGATCCAGTTGCCAGGTTTCATCATATCCTCTAACATCAAATTTTCGACGTTTATAATTACGACGCGCAGGTTTATGAAGTTCTTCAACGATTCATTTTCGTTCCATCTTTGATTGCTAGTGAAATTTCATCCAACTTTTGAGCAAGTTTTTCAATCTCAGTTTGAAAACTCTTCAATATTTTTTCTGCAATTGAATTTTCTAGCTCTTGTGACAGCCTAAGAATCAAAGCTTCCAAATTGTTTGTTAAATCTTCTGTTATTTGGATATTATTATCTATCATTCGCTTTTTTAAAATATGTTAATTTACTGCATCGTATTCGTTTGATGAATCAGCAAGATTACAAAGTCTTTTTCTACCGATATCATACTGACCATCTTGGGTAAGTTTATAACCAATACCAGGTGGACCTCGTGGAGCTGTCACTGTAGCTGATTTTGTATCAGTTCATCCGAACACGTCAACACTCATTCTGATACTGATAGAAAACATAAGAATTAGAATCTTATACATCCAGCCTCTTGAAGTTCCTCAATAATAGCTAAAATTTCATTGTCATGATTATTGTTGCCAGCATTTATTTCTGCTACAAGTAAACGAAGTCGATCTACTAATTCATTTGGGTCATCCCTAAATTTATAATCAATGACTGAGTGTCTATTGGCAACCTTGAATGATGATAAAGTTTTCTTATCAACAGTGTTCAACTTTGATAAAATACCACTACCTTTTGGATTAAACACAGGAGCAATGATATCATTGTATTTAGCACTGTTTGAATGATATCGCATGTCTCCTTTTTTATTCAAATGTGCTCCCGATTCTTCTAATATTTTTTTATAATTTGCTTTATCACTCTTTGTTACAGAATCAATAGGTGGACGTTTGAGAACAATCAATTCAGTTAGTCCAACCGTCCTTGGATATTTTTTATCACCAACAACAATATTATTATTTGTGAATGAAATTGGTAATTTACCTAGTTGAAAGTTACCATTAGGATTAACTTTTACTCCATAGATTTGATCCGTTGTAGTATCTTTTTTTTTTTAATAAGTCGAGTGTAATAATCATCGACAACAACAGAAGAGCTAACGTTTGGTTCAATTTGTTGTTTATAATGGATTCATCTAAACTTGATTTAGAAAAATTCATTACTTCATTCTCACCAAATTTAAATGAATTCTTTACTGGAGTACTATGATTAAATGAAGGAAGATTAAATTTAGAACCATTTGCATCAAGTATTGGAAAAGTAAAATCTAATTTTGGTTTTTCAGATACACTTTCGGGTTGATAAATTTCACTTTCATTTTTCAATACAATATTTTGTTGAGTATCACTTTTGAGTGTTGGTTTTTTTATGATATTAGACGCAATTTTTTAAAGAGGACCAACAATTGGTTGATAAGTCTTTTTTTACACATCTTCTTCATCAGCTTTTTGATATTTTATCAATTTGTATTTATTTTAAATAGAATCTCTTGCTTTTACAAACTTATGAAGAATATCTTTTTGTTTCTGTAACTCTTTCATGTTAACACTTTGATGTATAAATGACGACTGAATAGACGTATTGAAAGTTTTATGTATTTATTAAAAAACAGTCAAATCTTTTCTATATCGACCATCATTAATGGGATCATCTTTGATTATGACTAAAAAACCATATTTACTATCATTCCAGCACGTTGAGCACAGATCCTTGAATTGATTATAAACCAAATCAGTATTGACATGATCATCGTAAATATGTTTTAAATTTAGTTCATCTTGTCGATATACTACTAACACATTTACATTATCTCGAACTAAATGTTTAGGTATACGAGTATATGATTGGCATTAATAGAAACAATCAACATTTTGATGTCTACCCATGCAAAAGAAAACTCTTACATTATCTTGTTTTTCAGTTGCTATATCATCGAATATCATCATAGAATTTGGAAGAGTGTCGTTTGGAGCGTGAACTTCATCGTGCTCACTGAAAGGAAAAAACTGTATACCTTTTAATGGTTCTAATAATTTTTTCAAATACACATACTTTGAAGAGACTTTGAGTATAGGTATATATTTTCAAACCGAACACCATTAGGCTCAGTAATTAGAGACATTAAGGTATTTGTTTTTCCACAGTTTGATGGTCCGCAAAAAACGGCTCGTATACTGTCTGGAAGTAAATTACCGTGTCGTTTGATTTTTTTATTTTGTTCCATTACAGAATCAAAATTATTTATAGGTAACTTGGAACTTTGTTCTTTAAAGTTCATGTTGATTTGTTGTAGACTAATCAATGACTGAACAATTAAGGTATAAATATATCACTTTTATACAAAATTAATTCAGTGCTAATAGAATCTCCTTCGAGAGATGACCATTAACGGTAAAGGATTGGTAAACGATTTGATCAACAAACTACCTTTCGAAGCTCATATTCCAGGATATCAATACTGTGGACCAGGAACAAATTTAAAAAAGCGACTTGCCAGAGGAGACACGGGTATTAACCCTTCGGACGCTGCTTGCAAGGAGCACGACATTGCTTATTCACAAAATTCAAAAAGCTTGGAGACGAGTTTTAGCCAAAGACGCTAGTTTGAGTGAAAAGGTAACTGCTTACGCTGTTGCTAATATGATGAAGATAAAAAATAAATTAGGAATGGGTGTTTCATTCAATAAAATAGTAAAAGCTGCATCAGTGGCAAAGTCGAAGGATAAAAAAGCTTCGTTTTCGATCCGCCAGGCTTTGAAAAAAGCTCGAAAGACTGTACAAGGTGTTGGTGGGAAAAAAAAGTTAAGTTTCCTCGAATTCTTTCTATTCCAAAAAATAAAATTTGTGGGTGGTTAATACCTTTGTTTGCTGGATTAAGTCTGACAGGTGCACTGGCAGGTGGTGCAGCTGGTGTAACAAAAGCTGTCAATGATTATCATTCAGCTAAAGAACAGTTGGATGAGGCACGAAGACATAATAAAAAAATGGAGGCTATAGCTCTCGGTAAAGGAATGTGTCTTAAAAACTATTAATCAGGTTATGGTTTGTATCTTAAACATCAACAAACAGGTTATGGACTAAAACGTAAGAATTTGAAAAAAAAAAATCTTTATAGAAAATTTGAAATTGCCAAAAAGGGCACTAGCAGACTGGGATATCATTCAATATGCTAAAAAGTTAAAAATTCCTTATTTTAGAGGAGTATTCATGCGAGATTCCTTACTATCTACAGGACCTCTCATAAACGAAGGTGCTGTTTTAAATCTTGATGATTCCAAAGGATCAGGAACTCATTAGGTTGCATACAAGAAGCGAGGAGATAACGTCGTTTATTTCGATAGTTTTGGTGACCTACAACCACCAATAGATCTCATGCTGTATTTAAGAGCATCAAACATCAAGTATAATTATGATAGATATTAAGATTTTGGCTCATTTAACTGTGGTCACTTGTGTTTAAAATTTCTTTCTGAAACTATATAAGCTTAGTTTCAAGTTTATTAGTTTCATTGTTATTCCAACTGTCATGGATGGAACTTTGTCATTAATACTCAGTGGCAATTCATCAGTTTTAACATCTCGATATTTTCCACTAATTGAATTATCTCCTGATAAAAATTATTCTCTAGGATTGGTTGAGTTTTTAACTTACAATTCTATTCCAAATATCGATACAGATAAAAACAAATTTTATATCTGTAATATTGAAATTACTATCCCTATTGGTGCATACGACATTGTCGACATAGAAAAGTTTTTGCAAAAAGAACTCGCTCCGAAAGGAATAACTTTGAGTTTGAAACCAAATAATAATACATTACAGGCTGTTATAAAGTCAAGCGAATCCATCGACTTTACAAAGAGTGACTCCATACAGTACTGCTCAAAAGTTTAAGACATCCCCAAATTTCACTATACACATCTGTCAAATTTGAGTTTGCGCTTAGCCGTAACGGCTCAAATCGGTGTGTCAAGGTCTTAAACTTTTTTTTTTTTTTTCATAAATATATTAATTTAAAAGAAAAACCACTATTGTAATAATATTTAATTTACAAATGAATGTTCTCTCACGTTTCTGTTTAAAAAGTTAATTTTTGAAATATAGCAAATTTCAGCCATTTTTTCACTTTAGGAGCTGTCTTAAAATTTTTTACCAAGATCCTAATGCATACACTATTTTTTTCCAAGTTTTTACAATGTTCAAGTTTAACGAGAAAAAATTTCAAGTCGATTCATACAAAACTGTTCGAGCCACATAAGAAAAATGCATATTTTTAATCAGTTATAAATAACTAGTTTTTTAAAATTTTAATCAATTTTATGCCCAAACCTGTTATTTTTTTCTAATATAAGGGACAAAAATTATATAATAACTCAACTTTTTTCTATTTTTAATTTATTTAATACAAATTACATAGAAAACTTAAAGGATTTCATGAAAAGTTACAATTTTTTATGGTAATAATTGAACTGTTTAACGAGAAGAAAAACGTAAAATTTTTAAATTAATTTATTCGATTAAATTAATGGAACGGACAATTTGATTTTTAACGTGGTTTTTTTAAAAAAATTAGTTGTTTGAGCTTGACATATCTTGAACTGACTTCTTGGAATGTTATGTTCGAATTATTTAATGTTAAGCTCCATCTACATGATAAAGTTAGAAATTAAATAGATACATTTGTTTTAAATTTTGTGATTTTATCGGTTAAGATTAACATGGGGAAAAAAGCAGTGTCAGAATCAGTAAAATAGCAAATTATTGGTTTGTTTAAAGTTAAAAAAAATCTAACAGAGATTTCAAAGACTCTGAATGTAAGTAGATGTTGTGTTCGGAATACAATTTTCGCGTACCAAAACACAGCAAACGTCAAAAATAAAAGCCGGTCGGGTCGACCTCGTGTAACAAGTGCCAGAGTAGATAGAATTATCATCAACAAAGTAAAAAGAGACCGGAAAATTACAGCTAATAAATTAAAAAATCAATTGAAAGATTAAGTGAATGTGGTAATATCCAGACAAACTGTCAACAGGCGTATGCTTGATAAAAATTTGAAAAGTTGTGTGACAGTCCGTAAGCCGCTTCTCACTAAAAAAAATCGTAAAGATCGCTATGAGTGGTGCCGTGACAAATTATCTTGGACCGAAGAAAAGTGGAACACTGTTTTATTTAGTGATGAATCTTCATTTCAACTGTTCTCCAATCGGCCGAGAAGAGTAAGACGTACCGCAGATGAAAAATATAATCAAGATTATCTTGCCGCAAAAGTTCAGAAAGGCGGCGGGTCTGTGATGATTTGGGGCTGTCTTTCAGGAAAAGGAACAGGTGAACTTTATTTTGTAGAAGGCACAGTCAATAGCGACAAATACATTAACATTCTCGATAACACTATGATTCCTTCAAAAAAAAAACTTTTTGGAAGGCGCAAAAATTGGCTGTTCTAACAAGATAATGCTCCGTGCCATACTTCAAAGAAAAGTTTGCTGTGGCTGTCTGATAATAAAATACCTTTGCTAAAATGGCCAGCTCGCTTGCCGGATTTAAATATTATTGAGAATGCTTGGGATGAAGTAGAACGTATAATTCAAAACAAAGATTTAAGAAATCTCAATGATTTGAAAGTAGAAATAGCTGCTGCTTGGCAAAGTTTAAGTTGCAGTTATTGTTTAGACCTTGCGAGGGAGTGAATCCCTCGTAAATTATTTTTCTTACCTGGCAGTGTCAAGTCACCTGGGAAACAGTGAAATAAATAAGTTGTTTGTTTACTTTTCCCAGGTGATAACCATGCCGCGTTAACGCGCAGTTGAGGCCGACCACGTGGCGACGGCCGCCGTCGGCTGAATGCTGTCACAGCAGCGCGGGCCCACGACACACACACACACATAACAACCATCCGGGAAGGCTATCCCGGCCTAGGGCGCGCGCGTACACATACACACACAGCACACAGGTCCCGGTTCTCCGTCCGGGAGTTTCCAACGACGGAGGAGGTGCGCGGCGCGTGTCGGCAGACGACGCAACTGCGTCGGCAGGCGCGTGCGCGCACACTCAACGCAGTAGACGCGGGCGTGAGTGTAGCTTTATTTTTTTTTGTAGTTTGCACCTGGCGTGGACAATGTGTGCGTGTAGGAAAGAACGAGAGAGAGAGTATGTGCGCGAGAGACAGAGTCAGAGCTGTGAGTGTCTCGTGTGCGTTATTTTTTTTCCTTTCTTTTGAATGTTCACGCGTAGTATCGGTGGCGTGGCGATCGCCACCGGAACTTTGTAGACGTGAGTGTGATTGGATATTATGGCGTGAATGTATGTGATTGGTGGACACATTGCTGTTCCTCAAGTGTGAATGAAACTTGATGAAATAGATTAGTGTTGATTGGTTGAGAGTATTGGGAAGGGATGGTGAGGAAGGAAGTTGAGTCAGAGAGACGCGGGGAAGCGTCACTCTGTTCTCAGTAGCCAAGGTGTGAGGTTGATTTTTTTGAGTGTGATTTATTTTTTTAAGTTTCTCTTGAGTAGACTTTTTCTAAGTTTCTTTTTCCTATTTTTCTTTAGTCGAGTTTGTAGACAACTTTTTTTTGTGTTTTTCTTTATTTTACAGCTAGGTACAAGAAGGAATCGAAGCTTGGGTTATTTCTTATACCAAGAGTTGGAAAAACAAAAGAGTAGCCATTTTGGGCATCAGAGAATTTGTTGAAATTTTTGTAAACGTAAGGTTTTTTGTATTATTTCATTGAAAATTTTATAAAGCATGTTTTTCTGGAAATTTTGGGTACTGTACGCTAAATGAAAATTCTGTTTGGATATTATTGAAAGTTATATAAATTCGATCGAGATTTTCTTGGCGCGGCGTCGTTACCCACCATTTTGTAGACTACTTTATAGTTTTGTTTATTTCCTTTGTTCTCTAATTAAAATTTATTTTCTTGTAATTGTAGACTTGATTTTTTTTATTTTTGTAGACAAGAATAAAAAATGAAATTAAATTTTTTTATATAATTTATTTCTTCTCTCTCTAGCTCACCAACCATTCCCGGAGGTTTTCTCTCCGTGGAAACCCTGACCCCAGATTAAGGAGTGTTTCCCCGAATTATTTTTAGAAAGAATTTCCTTGTAACGGGAGGGCCCGGGAAACTCTCTTGATTATTTAAGGGAGGCCCTTTTCTTAAGAAATACCCCGTTACAATTGGCGCCCGAACATAATTTTTTTGATAATTTAAAAAAAAAAAAATTAATCTACGGAGAGTTGGTGAGGAGAGAGGAAATATTTTATTTTTTTTCGGTTATTGCATTTTTTTCATTTTGTTTAGTTTTGACTAAGGGTGTTTTGTTTTTTTTTTCCCGAGAACAAAGGGACTTAGGAAATTTTGTAGACAGGCTAAGGACTTAGAAAATTTTTGTAGACAGGTTAGGGACTTAGAATAATTTCCGAAGAGTTGAACTTAGAAAAATTTTCGGCGAGAGAACTTAGAATTTTTTTTTTAGCAGTTGGACTTAGTAGAATTTTTCATAGGTGGAACATTGAAAAATTTTGAAAAGTTGGACTTAGAAAAGTTTTCGGTGATAAGAATTAGAAATTTTTTTTCTTTCGCGGAAGTTGGACTTAGTAGAATTTTCCAGGGTGGTACATAGGAAAATTTCGAAAGGTTGAACTTTGAACGGATGAGTGTGGATTTATGGAAATTAACAATTGGTGAAGGATATTTGGGGATATTTGGGAATATTTGTGGCAAATATGATAATTAATCGTTGGTAAGTGTCCAACCAATATAATAATTTAATTGTTGGCTAGTGTCCAACTGAAATTTTTATTTTATTTTTTTTGGATTTTACCAGGTTTTAGGAAGATTTATTTGTAGTACAAGAGAGAAGAGTTTATAAAATAAAATAACAGCTATTGAAAAGCAAAGGTTCAAGAACATTGTAGACAGTAATTTTTTTTTTTTTGGTGATTGAAGTAATTTAGAGTCAGTGAAAATTTTGTTTCCAGGTTCAAGAGTGTGGTAGACAGTGATAATTTTTCTTTTCAGGTTCAAGATTAAGTGTAGACATTAATTTTTTGTTGTTGTTGTTGTTGTTTCTCAGATTCAAGATTAATTGTAGACAGTGAAAGAAAAGGAAGGAAGGAAGATGTATGTAGTGAGGACACAGGAACAGTCAGTAGTGAATGAAACACCTGACAATGAAGAACAAGAATCAAAGACGAGTTATTCAAATCCAGAGAACGATGGCACAAGCAAGAAAATAAATGAAACGGGTTTGAGAAAAACCATAATTCAACCAGCTCTGGAAATGGAAAACTTGCTTATGTCTCCTTCACAAGGTGTCCACTCGGCAGGGGAAAACAAACAATAAAACTTAGGTTTGAGAAAACAAGAAGTAGACACGAGTAGACACATGGAAAGGTTAATGGACTGTAGAAAAGAAGAGAGTAAATTGATTGGTGGATATGGTAATGAGTCAGAGAAAAACTATGAGAGTGGAGATTCAGGTGATAGTAGTATACAGCAACGAAGAAAACGGCTAGTCAAAAGAAGTTCTAAGAACAGAAAAGTAGAAGGAAGGCAGGAAGAAGTGGAAAGATTCGAAAAAGAAAAAAAACTGGACAATGAAAGAAAACAAAACAGACAATACACAAGTAGTGGTAGCGATACAAACGATAATGAGATAACTAGACAGCGTAGGAGTAATAAGGTTCATTACAGTAAAAAGAATGAGTCATCTCGTCGTCATGAAGAACGTTATAGATCCTCCTCGAGGGAGAGCCACCACAAATCTACACCTGGTTACAAGAGATATAAATCTACGTCGCGGAAGAGTCGTCATGGCAACATTAAATCTCGGGAACATGATCACAGTTCTCTAGACAGAAGATATCGAAGGTCGAGGTCCAAAGAATTAAAACAGAAGCATTCATATCGTGGTAAACTGCGAACTTCTGCGACTCGACATAATCGTCACGGATCTCCATCCAGCAATAAAAGAAGGGATTCATCGTCACGAGAACGGAGTCATAAAAGAGTCAGGAGTAGACTACGAGGCTATCGACACCGATCGTCTTCTTCATCTGAGGTACGTCGTCATGGGTCGTGGATCCGAGGCCATAGATGTGATAGAGAACATAGTAGACGTAGACGAAATTATCGTAGTAGATCCGGTTCGAGAGAGTATAGACAGGTCTCAAGACGAAATCGCAGTATTTCATCATCAGACATCCGATCACCAGTAAGACATCGTAGACACGGGTATACACAGTCTGGCAATATCAATTGTGTTAGAATCTTAAAAGATTGGAATTTAAAATTCTCAGGGGATGAGGGAAAAGAAAACCCAGAACAATTCCTGAACAAGCTAGACAGGTGTAGACGAAATAGTAACATGTCGGACACTCAAATAATAAACGCAGTGGCGAGTGTGATGGACGATCGTGCACTTAGATGGTACGACACGGCGATTTTGAAGATTGAAACGTGGCATGATTTTAAAAAAGCGTTCCAGAGGAACTTTATTGGCCAATACTCACAGTATGAGGTTATGGATGAAATAAGGAATAGGACTCAAGGCAAAGGAGAAATGATCTCAAATTACATCACTTGTCTGGGCGTCCTATTTAAATACTTAAAACGTCCTCTGGAAGAAGACGAACAGATAGAGATAATAAAAAGAGGGTTGCAACCTGATGTCTGAAGACCTTGCAAAGTCGATGGTCCGAAGTGTCGCAGCTTGCTATAAAGCCAAAGGAGGAGCAACAAAATATTAGAATTCTAGGATAAAAAAATTCAATGTAGTGTAATTTAAATGATTTTTTTGTGTTCTTTAAGATGATTATGATGATAGTTTTTTTTATGTATAGTTAATTGAAAAATTTTACGTTTTTCTTCTCGTTAAACAGTTCAATTATTACCATAAAAAATTGTAACTTTTCATGAAATCCTTTAAGTTTTCTATGTAATTTGTATTGAATAAGTTAAAAATAGAAAAAAGTTGAGTTATTATATAATTTTTGTCCCTTACATGAGAAAAAAATAACAGGTTTAGGTATAAAATTGATTAAAATTTTAAAAAACTTGTTATTTATAACTGATTAAAAATATGCATTTTTCTTATGTGGCTTGAACAGTTTTGTATAGATCGACTTGAAATTTTTTTTCGTTAAACTTGAACATTGTTAAAACTTGGAAAAAAATAGTGTATGCATTAGGATCTTGGTAAAAAATTTTAAGACAGCTCCTAAAGTGAAAAAATGGCTGAAATTTGCTGTAACTTAAAATTAACTTTTTAAACAGAAACGTGAGAGAACATTCATTTGTAAATTAAATATTATTACAATAGTGGTTTTTCTTTTAAATTAATATATTTATGAAAAAAAAAAAAAGTTTAAGACCTTGACACACCGATTTGAGCCGTTACGGCTAAGCGCAAACTCAAATTCGACAGATGTGTATAGTGAAATTTGGGGATGTCTTAAACTTTTGAGCAGTACTGTAGGTTTATGGTTGGGATTTTCACCGAAAATTCTTGAAAAAAACGATAAGCACGAATCAGACTTACCTGTAAGTATTCTTTTTTTGAAATTCTTCAAATACTTTCAATAACTTCAATAAACTAAGAATTAATTTTTGAAAATTCATTCGCGGGCTGTGGAAGGTAAAGTTGGAGGAGAATCGAAAGATTCTCGATTCTTCCTCCCCACGCTATGGTTGGCGTGACTCTTATCTGTCTCTCAAATTCGAGAGAATGCAGAAAAGAGATTTATTTATAAAAAGAGATTTATTTCTAAGTTTTTAAACTAATCGTAAAGATCACAAAGGTAATAATGCAAGCTATTTTAATCATTGTAATATTAGTAAGGTTAAAATCTATCTCAACTCACAATATTATCCTTATGGTAATTTAAATCTTGATTTTAGTAATACTCTATCTTGTATGATATGTTCGTTAAATTTCGAAATTCCTATTACAACAAAGATCCTGAACCTTTTATAACAAAGGAACATTTTAAGGAACATATGACCCTTATAGTCATTGATTGTTCTAAACAAGATGAATCCTTGAAAAATGCTCCAGTTGATATTAGACTTGAATTTGAAACTAGAGCAAATATCCCTACTAATACTGCTGCATATTGTCTTATTCTTCACGATCGTATTGTTCAATACAATCCTATGTCGGGAGATGTTCGAAAGCTTGTTTAAAAATGTATAAATACAAAAGTTCACAACATTATACATTCATTTGTTCATCATGGAGCGAAGAGAACTCAACTCTCAAAAAACCCCTTTAATATCTAATGATTCGAAGAAAAATTATAAAAGTTATGATTTTTCAAAAGAATCTGTGAAAAAAGAGGAACCCCTAAAAAAGTATGATTATAAATACGAAAAAATGAAACTTGATGGTCGTTCAGAAAAATGCGATAATGGTTTCAGAACTAAAACGTACATAAGTCAATTTAAAAACTCGTAAGTAATAAAGAGAGTAAATTGGGGAGATAAAGCAAGTAAGGATGTATCTCACAGAAAGAGCGTTGGTCGGAGCTCTTTTCACCCTCTGTATTATTACTAATCCGCTCCTCATACACAAACAATTAATCTAAAAATCAAATAGTAAAACCACACTCAAAATCAACTTCTCATAGACAAATAGTCAATCTAAAAATAGAATAGTAAAACCATCTCTCAGAGACAAACAATCTCTCAACAACCCCTCATAGACAATAGGTCAATCCAAAAATCGAATAGTAAAACCACCCCTAAAAACCCACCCCTCATAGACCAACGGTCCACTCAAAATCCAATAGCGATACCACCCTCCACAATTACCCTACCCACCCCCTATTACCCTTTCAACCCCCTCCGAACGGGGGTGGGTTTCGAGGGGGTGTATCCAGGATCGGTATAGCCTTAATTACTAACGCAGATGCGGATCGGTAAGTGAGGTGATGACGAGATCTACCGATCAGCATTACTCTAATTTCGGCGCTTGGCGCGATCACACGTGTGTCAGGGAGCAAATATAAAATTTACTTTTTGTGTTGTTAGATAACTTTATCAAAGTGTGTTGGATAAAGTTATCAGTGAGAAGTTGTGTAGATTTTCTTGTGATCCAGTTGTCACTGGATTGGAGCCAGGAAGACGAACATCTCACGGAAAGTCAGCATGTGGCCTAGGAAGGCATTGTCGTCTTGTGTGAAGCCAATCGGGCTAGTAGTAATTATCATTATTATTGTTTAATCAAGCGAAGGTGCACCTGCTAGAAAAGTAAGTCCGCGTAGCGGTTAATCATTGAGTATTTGTTCGTGTGATAGTTAGAGTCGGAGTGTGTGTGTGAAGTACAGTAAGTACTTAGATTTTGTATCGGAGTTAGTCCACGCCTTTGTTCTTTTGGCGCGCTGCCGCAAGCAGACAAGCGCGAGAGTGTGTGTGTGCGTCGGTGTGTTAGTAGCGACCACAGCACAGACGACGAACTTTATTTTTGTAAAATCAATTTTCGTCGACTTAAGACTTTGAGTCATTCGGGTTAACTTGTTTGTAAACAATCGGGTAGAATTAATTTGAGATATCATGTAACTTTTTATTTTTTTTATTTTTATTGTTAATTAAAATTATTAAAATTTACATTTGATCATTAATTAAATTAACCCGTGTTCCTGCGATCGGTCCACGTAAACTCACGCCACTACCGACGAAGGAGAGCAGCCGCGCCGCGTAATAATAACATAAGTTAGCGTACGCGTCTTCCCCCCAGTTTTCAGGATTGAAGAAAAATCGAAGGATTGTCGTGTGCACAGAACGTGCATTTTATCAGCAGGTCAGAGGAGTGCGGACGACGATCGCCGCGGGTTCTTGTGATTAACCACGATCCTCTGCAGGATTAAATTCCTTAATTCGAGCCCTGTGACAGTACATCTTAGTTTTTCATTTAGATTTTGAAAAAAAATTTTTTTTTTTTTCAAGTGATGCTCCAAACGTAAACGAGTAAATTACGAAAAAATTAAAAATACATTGAAAAGTAGTGACAAAGATTCAAGCAGATGGCTTTTTTTCCAATCACATGCACATAAAAACTGACCATTTTTTTCGAAAGATCATAAAAAAATCTACCTTTAGCCAAAATTTTAAGTTATTTGATGAAATGCTCCAAAAGTTACAGTATAATGAAGAAACGAATTTACGAAAAGTCACAGAAAATTTTTGATGATTTTCTTACTTTTTGGAACTTAAGTCTTGATTACATTAAAATTAAATATATTATTGTTATTTTTTAGACTTTTCTGAATCATGTTATCCCTAATTTAGTACCCATGACTCATCAGAGTTAAAAAAAAAAAATTATTTCATCGAGTTTGAGACTGGTGACCGAAATCTTAAAGGTTCCAGATATTTCCTCATATACAGACTGTGGTGTTCTGCTGTCTGCAGCAATTACACAGCCAGCTTGGAGGACTCAGAAAATAAATCAATAAAAAAAAGATTAGATATTTAGTTTACGCAAATGAGGCAACATTTTATATTAAAAATTTTAAATCAAATTTTGATTGAGGTTAATGTACAAAAAAGGGGTAATTATTTCAAAGTGTATCTATAATAAATCCGTGTTGGAAAAGTAAAAAAACTAGTTTGTGGTGAGGAATTCGTTAAAAAAATAAGATTAAAATGTAAGTCGTGAAAAATTCCTCTATGAATTGAAAAATAATAGATTTTTAAAAAGTATAAGAAAAACTGAATGTGAATTGAAAGTAGTTTTTGACAGTTTTTTAAATTATTAAGTACTGTAATTGAATATCTGTACTTCAGTACTAGTTCATAATTTTCAAAAATGTGAAAAATACTGTTACGTGACGGTAGTTTAACCATCCGTAACATTACATTTTCGTGTAGGTGTGTGTATGTAAGAATGGCCCAGTCAGCACTTCGAACCTTGGCTGCATCTCACTGCTGCCCCAGCACTTTGATGGGAAAAAGTCAAGGTGGCGGGGGAAGCAGTGCGATGCAGCGTGGAGGAAGAGCGCCGGATACAGAGGCAGTATATTAGAATAATTAATAAGCGACGTGTCGCGCGCTATCATTTTTTTTTGTATTGTTACCTAAATATTTTTGCTCGATTTCATTAAGAACCTAAACCTTCAAAATATTGTGACCAAAAAAATTATCGATTTACCAAATAATTAAACCTTTAAAATATCATGACCTAAAATTTTCTTGATTTACCAAATAATTAAATAGTGATAAACTAAACATTGAAATATTGATTCGACAGTTGTAAACTAAGTTTTATGAAAAAATAAAGGAAAGTTAACTGACCTAAACCAGTTAATTTCATTACATCAATCTTCATCGCCCCACTTCTCTCAGGACCAGCGAGCTCGACCAAGGTTTGTGTTAATGATTTAAAAAATTATGTTAAATTCCGTAGTTCTATCTTCCCGTCGTCACACGAGGGTGGGTCTACACTCCCCCGGGATTTTTTTTTATTTAGTAGTCCCTTCCCCGGGCTCTGCAAGAGCAAGGGACCGTTGGAGCGTCCGCTTACCCGGACTCTAACAAATGGTAGCAGAAAGCGTGGTTAGGACCTCCCGTGGAAGATAGAAAATAAGAGTCAGTAAGAAAACGTAGTATTAATTTTCGGGAATAGTTTGAGTTTTTCTTTGCCAGGATAGAGCGTACGCCACTGTCCTGTAGAATAAGTTAGTGTAGAATCAAATAGGTAAAAAAAATAAAAAAATCAGTTAGAACAATTACGCTAACTTTCGCGAGCACGATAACTCTCAGGTTGCTTCCGGTGACCGAAACTATTTCTGTGCCTTGTTGCTGACACAGCGCAGGTGTGCTCTCTGTTCGGCAGCATTGTAAGATTTTAGACACTACGATAATCTTATTTCCTCTAGAATATTTTTTATTAGTTAGTAGTATTGGTCATATGAGTAGACAGTAATGACCCGTAAGTTTAATTAATTTTGTAAGTTTAAATAAGCTCTTATACTAGTTCGTCATTTTTGCAAAAAAAAAAAATAATAATAATAATAATAGTAATATTTTTTTCTCTTTAAGTCAGAAGTACATCCTTTTGAGTAAATTAAAATCACGGAGAAGAGAATTCACCAATAAAGAAGTTAGGGATTATATAATACCGTGAATATCACAGAGCGTCAGCCCGGGAGATTATAAGAGAGGAGGAGTCACGCGCCTATCGCCGTTACACTCCATTCTCTCATCCGTAGTCCCCCACCAACTGTCGGCTGACTGATACGTGGTCCGACCACTTCTCGTTGGCTGACCAAATACGTGGTCCGACCACTTCCTACCCTTGTGCGACGTCTGACCATCTATTGACCTTTTTCACTTGTCACCCCTGTGTCACCACCTTGCTGTCTGCCCGTACTCTGCAGAACTCGCGATAGACCCAGACCCAGGTACCCACATCCGAGTGTATCTCCCTCAGAAACGATGACATCTAGTGCTTATGCTGGACACGGGCTCCGCTGTCAATTTAATCAAGCTCCAAGCGCTTCACCCGGATTCCCAGGCGGAAACAGCTGCCACCATCCCAGGAAGTAATGACGCTAGGTATAACCTGGATACCCATCGATGACCAAACTACCCTTTTTCATGTAGTGCCAGACCAATTCCCCATTCGATACGACGGTATACGGGGGAGAGTATTCCATAAACAAAATGAGGCAGCAATATCTTATTATAAAACTAAGATAATGATCAGTGGTGACGTTATGAACCCCAAACCCTTCCTAGACTCAAAAGGTTATGGAATGGTTGACCAAGAACGAGGTCTAGAACCGCAAGACCCCAGGCAGGAAGAAATCCACAAGGTGGAGGTGGGAAGACCCCCTCCCTCCGATAAAGGCGAATTCGGCTGAGTCCCCAGTTGAAGAAGAAGGACCTAACGAAGCCAAGTTGGAGGCCAATTGAAGCCCCAAGGATGGAAGTACCAAATGGACGCTGAAAAAGCGATGCCGACAAGTTATCAGCGTTAACTTGGTTAACGCTCATACGTGAGTAGGATACTTACCTGCCATTAGCAAAACCCCAGGTGTGTTCATCGGAAATGCACTCGTCACCAGCGAGAATGGAAGTTGCAAGGTTTTGGCAGTGAATACGACTGAAGAGGACGTAACCATCGAAGAACACCCCAATGAACTTATTCCCTGCACGTACGATGCACCTCCATTAGACCCCGATTCACAAACCGATCGAGAATGCGAAAAGATAACTGATGAAGGAGAGAGAATATAACGTGTGTTAGAGCTATTAGACACCGAACAGTTAAACCCCGAAGAGAGGAACCAAGTGCGGCGTGTCGTGGAGGAATACCATGACGTCTTTTTGTTATCCGGGGATAACTTGTCCTGTACCGATCTGGTGGAGCATGAGATACCTACCGAAGATAACGACCCCGTTCATACTAAACAATACTACCACCACCCAATTCATCGAGAGCTAATGCGAGAAGACATCGAGAAGAAGCTCCATGATGACATCATAGAACCCTCGACCTCTCCGTACCAATCTCCCGTGTGGATTTTGCCAAAGAAAAGATACAGCCAAGGGCGTCCAAGATGGCGTATAGTGGTGGACTTCAGAGCTCTAAATTCCAAGACAATCGGGGACGCCTATCCACTCCCGTGTATTGCGGACATCCTGGACCAATTGGGCGACTCGGTATACTTCTCTACCCTCAACCTAGCCAGTGGGTTTTACCAGATTCCCATGAAACCCAGTGACAGACCGAAGACAGCGTTCTCCACGATAACTGTCCAGACATTGGCAATTCAAGAAAATGCCTATGGGACTCAAAAACGTACCCGCGACCTTCCAACGATTAATGGATCGCATCCTGCTGGGACTTCAAAATGCGGAGATGCTGGTGTATCTAGATGATATCATCATCCACGCCAATAGCCTTAGCGACTATTTACGGAAAGTACGATTGCTGTTTGACCGATTAAGACACGCGAAACTGGTGTTACAACCCGATAAAGTACTTTTCCTCAGGCGAGAGATAGGATTCCTGGGACACATAGTGTCCGAAAAGGGGTGTGAACCAAACCCTGATAAAGTTCTAGCAATGAAAAATTTCCCTAGACCTCGCAATGTAACCAATATCCGGTCGTTTACGGCCTTGGCAGGATATTATCGAAGGTTTATAAAAGACTTCAGCAAAATCGCGAAGCCTTTGTATGACCTCACAAAGAAAGATACCAATTTCGTATGGACTGACACCCAGGAGTGAAGTTTCAATTTATTAAAACAGAAACTTTGCGAGGCTCCCATCAATTTCCCGACTTTAATAAGAAGTTCACACTTACTACCGATGCTTGTGACTATGCTGTAGGAGCTGTACTTAGCCAGGAGAAAGATGGATTCGATCATCTTGCTGCCTACTTGTCTCGGAGTTTGACGGGGGCTGAACTTAACTACACCACTACCGAAAAAGAATACGCCACGATATTGCACGCTTTCCGTAAATTCCGGACTTATTTGCTGGGCAGACGATTCTTGCTCGTGAGCAACCACGAACCCTTGAGCTGGATGCACAACTAGAAGGACCCGGGCAAGAGAATGCTCCGATGGATGCTGAGATTCACGGACTTTGAGTATGAATTCAAGTACAAGCCAGGAAAACTCAACAGCAACGCCGATGCCCCCTCGCGAAATTCGGCAGATTGGCCGATGCCAGAGGATGAGATTAACACCATTTTACCCATGATCAAGGTCTTGGTCATAGAAGATAAGAATAAGAGAGACCAAAAGGCTCAACGGCCCAAGAGGCCTACCCGGAGCCCTTCAGGACGCATGGTTGATAACTCGTGCCCTAGTGCCTCGGGAGAAAGACCGAAACAACTAACCACGAATAAAGCGAAGGACGCATCGAATGCAACCACCTTGGCCCCTTCTCCGTCGCAACGAGAACGAGCAAAATCTGTGGATGAAGGAATAAAGCCTCGTCGGGGTCGACCACTAGGAGCTAAGACGAACAAAAATCCACCCGCATTGGATAATAGTACGATAGCTCAACGTACGAGATCCAAACAAACCCTAGATCTCCCACCAGGCAGAGGCAATTCTCTACCTCCACCTCCGAAGTCAATTCCGATACCTTCACTCTTGAAAGAATTTTTCAGCCCCTGCAAGGGCGACGCAGCCAAGCTCCGGTCCAGCGACGTCACTGATGCTGTCAACACGAAGAAGGACGAAGAGACTCGAGGCGATGTGACTGTGGACCTTACAAGCGATTTGGACACGTCGGAAACGGGAACACCGGTTGTTGATCTGAAGAATAGTGGCCTGCAAGATGAGACAACCGAAGAAGTTTCTTCAGAGGGAGACAACCCTCCAGGTGATCGCGAAACCAATATCGACACCGCCGCCACAGAGGTTAGCGCTGTCATGCCTAGCGAGACGGAGACGGTGGGAGACACTGACACCCCCGAGTAAACTTTTGAGGATCCGCAACAATCCATTAGCCTGCAGGACTTGCAGGAGAGTATCGATAAATTAACCCAAAGCTTGTTGGACCACTATGAACGCACCAGGCTAAACCAGGCCGACTCATATGATGCAGAGACTTTGGACGACAGCGTGGTGAGTGAAAGAGTGCAAAGGTTGATAACCAGCGCTCAAGCTCGTACTGATCGAGAGATGGACCAGCGAACCTCAGCAGTCTCTGACACTGATGACGAAGCTGATGAGGAGGGAGAGAAAGACGACTCCCCCGGGAAATGGCCAATGAAAACAGGAATTTAAGCCGGCCCTGGATTCAAATCTGCCACCCCCAAGGGTAGCAGAACCCCCTAACCCGGGGCGTCGAAGGTGAGATGGTCAAAGGCGCCAGAACTAGAAACGGTTCAGGAAGCTACGGCGGACTCCATGGTGAATCTTGAATTTAGTAAGCCCGCCCTAGAAGACCTACCTTTCTTCCTCCCCGAGAGGATTTGGGCCCCAATAGACCAGCCAGACCATAGTAAATGCTGGGATCCCGATAACCAGAAAACCCCAGCGGTGGAAGGCACATCCGACCTTGCGGGTAATCAGCCTAACCGCCCATTAGGTAAAATCGTGCGAAGCTGAAACTGTTTGACCTATAAACGAAACAATCTCGTTCACTTCCTCTCAAAGGATTGCGTTTCTGTGGGACCTATTAGCAGGTTACTCGTAGACCTTGATGCAATCAACCCGGGTGCGCTCAGGCAAAAGCGCCCCCGAAAGGGACAGATTATGATCACACCTTACAAGCACCATAACATCCTATCCCTGATAGTGAAGAATCATTATTACGACCCACTAGACATCGGCACGGTGAGGAGGTGCTGAAAAGCGTGTTACGCAAACGGAACCTCAACGGGTTCAGAATCGCTCGGAAAAGTGACCTAGCGAGCCAACTGGAACCAGGACTATTGGAGGAGCTCTTACGTGACATTTTTGGTCGGAGTCCGTTTGACATAACCCTCCGTTTCGGTACCGTTGTTATGCCCGATGCTACCCAACGCCCGGGAATCAATAAGCTGCTACAAGACAGTCTCTCCGGTGGACACAAGGGCATAAACCAGACCTATCAGAAGATCCGTGAAAGGTACTATTGGAAGGGCATGCGAAACGATGTGTTCGATTACATTTGGCGATGTAGTACTTGCCGGGAAATGAAGATCAACAGATGCAAGACCAGAGAGGAGCTAATACTTACTGACACACCTATTGAGGCGTTCGACAAGGTGTCCATAGACACGGTTGGCAAGTTACGAACGACCCCATCGGGAAACCAACATGTGAAGCCGATGCAATGTAACCTTACCAAGTACATCATTGCGATCCCTATCCCTGACCTACGCGCCAGTACGATAGCCAATGCCTTAGTGAGGCATCTTATATGCCAATTTAGAGCTCCGCGAGCACTTTTGTCAGACCGAGGTAAAAGTTTTCTTTCTACACTGATCGACGAACTCCTGAGGTTATTTAAGGTGCATCGCCTTGCCACTTCCGGGTATGGACCTCAAACAAACGGGAGTTTGGAAAGAAGCCATGCGCCACTCATGGATTTCATTCTGAAAAGTATAACGACTCGGATCGTCTCGTATCCTTTGCAACGTTCACCTACAATACCAGCGTGCACTCCGCCACCAATTTCACGCCTTTTGAGCTGGTATATGGCAGAGTGGCCAGATTCCCCATCCGAATACCAAATGAAGAGAAATTGCGGACCTTTAACCCTTATCTGCGTGACCTGATCGTCCGATTGGATGAAATGAGACTAACGGCAGGAGAGAGAGAGATAGCAGAGAAAATTAAAACGAAAGACCGATACGACTGAAAAAAAAAATTCTGTAGCAAACCGGGTGGGTACGCCTGGGTGTTAGTCGAGCCCCGCATCTCAAAGTTTGACAGATACTATAAGAAGCCGTTGAAAATTGTCGAGGTCCTGGGAAAAAACAATGTGATTCTTGAATTACCCAATTGTAAAAAAATTTGGAAACACATGGATAAGCTCATAGGCGTCCCATCCGGTCCTGAAGAGTCTGACCTAAATGATTAACAGTTTCTTGTATGATTGCAGATGCTTAGCTATTTAGTGTTTATGATGTGGGGAATTCATTTAATTGGTGGGGAGGTGATCTACAATATAACCTGGTTCCACACCAACCCGGGTCTCTACTATGAAAAGATAGGAATTGTTCACCTTCGGAGAGCAGATTGGAAGCTGGTCGTAGCAGTGGAGGCCTAAAAACTACTTCAAACTCATGAAATAGGAGACCGAATAGCTGCTCTCTCATTAAGATGTCATAACCATGTGGATGACCTGCCTTGTGAAGAGTTGTTTGACCTAGATTTTCTGACTTATACCTACCGAACCCTTTAAGGGTTAGATCAAGAGATCACAGACCGAATAAAGGACCTAACAATTGACGAAACGACCGAAGCAGGAGATCGAGCGACTAAACGTATCAAACGACTAGGTTACCCTTACGAGAACTATTAAATAAGCTAAGAACCTTGGAACAACAACAAGATGATAAAATTGTCAATACAGGACTTAGTCTAAGCGGACTCTTGGTTATACTAGTCATCGCAACGATCGGGTTGGTCATGTACATTTGGGTAGTAAGGCCGCAAATGGCAACACTCACCCGAGACTCGAGCGCACCTCAAGACCAGACTAACAGAGCCCCAAGAACGACAGAAGAAAGAGAACAACTCGACGTCCTATCCACTCCCCGAGAAAAACTTCGACTCAAGAACCCTGGACCGACTCCTGATTGCTGAACCCCCCCCCCCCCCAATCACCCAAATAACAACCAAGCGTTAGCCAAAAACCTAAACTAATAAGTATCTAATTGCAGAATCACAGACCAAGATGGAAGATGGAAACCCTTCACCAAGTGTTAAAGGAAAACCCTGACCAGGACCCATGTCTGATCCGAGTAACGTCGAACTATGAGAAGTCATCCGAGGATTGCGCCGTTGTGGCCTCATTATAGGCAGTCATCTAGAAACCCCCGCACCCGCAGGAAACGTCAGCCGGATAACCTTCCGAAGAGTAAGCGATGCTGATCGAGTTCGCCGGAGCCACAAGGAGTACGAAGAAAATAAAGCTCGGGGGACGCGTAAAGCTACGCCCTCACCTCCGAAACAGACCTCAAGGCCCATCAAATCGGTGATAGTCAAGCCGCCCCTAACGCCTAGAAGTGAAAAAAATCGAACGGAGCAGAAGCCTCCGCCAGTAAGTCTTCCAGAAAGACAACCCCAGATGATGTCTCCAGAATCGCCCCGCCTTTGGAGCGAACATCTCCCTGATCCGGAGCTACCGAAAGCACCTATCCGTAAGAAAGTTTGGATCACAATAGGCTGTTTTGCATTCTGCCAGAAGAAATATCCATCGAATACCGGGACGAGCTTTTCTTCAAGGAGTTCGCCCAGTTCGGACCATTAGAGTACTGTCAGACCATCCGCAACAAGCAAGGTCAGCTGGTAAGGGATTATGTGCGCTACCTTGACCAACTGGATGCGGAACACGCACTACGACAAAGCCAGAAGCAGTACCGTGCAAAATACACGGCGTTCCACCATAAATCAAGCGGAAACACAGAAGAAATTCAACACAGCTGTAGGAGCTGGATTGGATCCCGCACGTATCAGTATCATAACCGAATTAGTAAGCGACAAACAAAATATCAACTGATTCATGAACTGACCCAGCCGCCACCGATAATCAATCACTTCCCTAATCAAATGGACCTTGACTTCTGGGAGGAATCGAGTCAAAAACCGAGTACCCCGTTAAAGTTAGCGCCGGGTTAAATTGATGTGTTGTCCGATCGGGACACCCTGCACGGTGTCATTCAACTCAATCTTGCTGAAAGTAGACAAGAATCTGGATTCTCGGTGGTCGAGCTCTTGTCAAGTCTCACATTGTGATCAGATGTGGTTAGGGCTTGACAACGGGGTACTCGGGCTCGCCTACTCACGGGATAACTACCTATAGCTAGGGTAACTCCCACTCGTCCTTGGTCTTCTCACAAGCTCAAAACTCAATGGTGGTGGTCCACGCCACAACAACTTCTGGAAAGGACGAGCTTTACAACTCATAAAGGTCATGATGTGTGTTTTGGCAATTCATTCATTCACTGTTCACTTGGGAACAGTCAGTCTCAACTAAACTGGTGGTCTCAGCTCAGCGCGCTGGCGTCTTACAACTTGGCGTGGACTCTTTTATACTCAGGTATTGGTACAAAATTTAACATGGTCTTTCGAGCTCACGGGCGCTTGAAAAGCTCTGGTCATAAACTCAAAAGAACAGCTCAGCCCTGGTGTCGTTACTGGCAAACGACAAAGCCTCTTGGCAATTTAACTCACCCGTTACACCACACTCGGGTGGTGTACGGTGCGAACAATTGGTGATTTCCTCGTGACTGCTGAAACGTCATCCTGGAGTCATTGGATTCACCCTCGTGGTGATGCTCATCCTGGTTACCTCAACACTCTAAGGGACGAATTAGTGGTCCTCTCGATCTACTCAACTCAACTTTAATCAACACTTCGGTCACTTCGGACACTTCGGTTGATGGCGGGCGGAATGTTACGGAGTGGACCACTATTTGCTCGTAAATATTTCGGCTCATTCGCTCAACTTTAAATTGATAGACTACATGGCTCCATCTATGAGTCTAGGCGGGGACTTTAGTCCCAATTCTTACTCCCGCGCGCCGTAGTGCTGGGCAGTACCGCTGTCGCCGTTGCTGCTGCCTCAGGCCTCGCGTGCTGGCTTCTGGTTTTGGTGCTCAAGTGTGTGTGTGTGCAGCAGAGAGTTCTCCCGGCTTTTTCACGGTTCTTCTCAACGGCTCTTCTCATCGCCTTTTTCACCAGGCAGTCCCGGAACCTGCCTCTTCACCGTGCACCAGCTCATCCGGACGATCACAGACAGTAATTCTGTGATCATCAACAACCTCGGAGCCGCGCCATTACCACGGGTATCAGCTGCTCTTCACCGGTGGTCCACGGAGAATTTGTCTGGTTCAAGGACAATCCTCACTCATCGAACATCTCCAGGTATTCAGGTGCAAGGAACAGTCATTTCCTTGCCCCTTCTCATTTTTCATTTTCTCTAGCACAGAATTTACGACTCTGTGCTGATTTTGTCTATCTCAATGTGCACAAGCACGTAGCCATTTCGGCCATTTTCTCTCTCTCTCTCTCTCTATCGGACTATCTCTCTCTATTTTCAAGGCCACTCTCTGCTGCTACTCGACCAACGCTCACACCTTTTAATGTCAATAAGAAAACTCTCATAATTTAAGTTCAAATCAATATCGGTGTTTACACTTACTTATGACTTGACTGTTACGCTCGGGCCTCTCTCTCTCTCTCTTCAAGACAACGCTCGTGAATAGACGGTTTCACTCGCTATTTTGTGAAACTTCTCAAGTTTCTCTTGGTTCTTTCTCGTGACTCTTTCTCATCATCTTCAACGTAGTCATCTCATCAGTACAGTCAACTCGACGAATCATCTACTTAGTGTTGGCTCAACTCGGAAGACATTTGATCTTCAATTAACTCAAACGGCTTGGCTCAATTCAATTCTTGGGTTACTTGCTCAGCAAGGAGAGCTTTCACGGCGTGGCATCTTTAGGTATTTCGCTCAGAACCGGTAACAATAATTTACCGGTGTTTTTACATTGCCCTTCTCACAGCCAGAAAATCAATAAAATTACTGTGCATTCTCTTGCTCTCTCTCTCTTTTCTTTGTACTGTCTTACACGCAGCCATTTTCTTTTCTACTTTTTTCAAGGCCATTCTCTGTTACTTCGTTTACCTCAACTGTACTCAAGCAAAACTCGTATTTATGGTTTGAATTAATATAATCAAATTCGTCAAGAGTTTTGACTAGGCAATTTCTCTCTTTAATTAATTATTATTCTCCTCTCAACGCTCAACTGGTCTACTCTCAAAAGGATCTACTCATCTTTAACAATCACCCAAGGACTCTGCTCAACAACAAAGAGGTTTTATCATAACTGCAAGCTCATTCATCAAGGTGTACATCAACTCAACTGAGTTGATTGCAACTCTTTATTATTGTAAATATTCAAGGAAGGTGTACACTATTGTTTAACTCAACCCAGAAGGTCTGTAAATATTGTAAATAAATAATCAAAATTGTATATAATGGTAACTAATGGTTTACTCAATTTATTTGACAACCCTCCCCTACTAGCTTTTAATCCGGCAAATATAAATAAAAATTAATATTACGGCAAATCCGTAACAATTACAAAAAATAAATTTCAATTTGAGAACAAAGGAAATAAACAAAACTATTAAGTAGTCTACAAAATGGCGGGTAACGACGCCGCGCCAAGAAAAATCTCGTTCGAATTTATATAAGACACTTCCAAATATATATAACAATTTTTTTTTTATTTAGCGTACCAATACCCAATTTTTTTTTTTTAAAACAACCATGCTTTATAAAATTTTAAATCGAATAATGTAAAACCTTACTTTCACCCAAGAATTTCTATTTCACAATGGCCACTTCAATTACTCTCTTTTGTTCCTTTTTATTTGCTTCCAACTCTCAAATTTGCAGTGGACTAACCCAAGTTTTTATTATCTGGTATCAACCTAGCTAAAAAAAAAAATAAAATGAAAATGTCTACAACTCAAAAAAAAAAAACTCTTAAAACAAGTCTACAGAAAGAAGAAGAACTTAGAAATTTTAAGGCACACTCTCAAAAACATTACCTCACACTGTGGCTACTGAGAACAGAGTGACGCTCCCTGCGTCTCTCTGACTCGACTTCCTTCTTCACCATCCCCCCCAAACACTCTCCGCCAATCCACACAAATTAATCTAATTAAGCCTCATTCATACTCGAGGAACAGTCATTTGTCCACCAATCAGACACATTCACGCCACAACACCCAATCACGCTCCCGTCTACAATCTTCCGGTGGCGATCGCCACGCCACCTATAATACGCGCGAAAATCCAAAATAAAGAATAAAAAAAAATAATGCACACGAGGCACTCACTGCGTTACCCTATCCCTCGCGCACATACTCTCTCTCTCGCTCTCCCCCATACGCACCCATTGTTCGCGCAACGTACACAATAAAAAAAAAAAAAATCTCACTCACGCCCGTGTCTACTATGGTGAGTGTGCGCGCATGCGCTTGGCGACGCAGTTGCGTCGTCTGCCGACACGCGCCGCGCACCTCCTCCGTCGCCAAAAACTCCCCGACAGAGAAATCGAACCCGTGTGTGGTGTATGTGTGTGTACGTGCGCGCCCTGGGCCGGGAGAGCCTTCCCGGGTGGTGAACATGTGTGTGTGTAAGTGTGTGTGTGTGTATTTGTCGTGCGCGCGCCGGGTGCTCGTGCTGCTGCAACAGCAGCGTCCAGCCGACGGCGATCGTCGCCACGTGGTCGGCTTCTGCTGCGCGAGAAAGTGGCATGATTATCACCTGGGAAAGTAAACAAACAAATAAATAATTTCATTGTTTCCCAGGTGACCTGACACTGCCAGGTAAGAAAAATAATTTACGAGGGATTCCCTCCCTCGCAGAGTGTTTATAAAAATTGATATGTAATAAGTGATATGTATACAGGAATAGAGGACATTGAACTGCGTGATACTGTAGTTAATCTTTTAGATTCTGAGGCTTTTAATAATAAACTTACAACTACAATAAAAAATCTTACCCCCATTTGTGAACTCATAAATGATTGTCAAGATCCTAAGAAAAATTTGGCAGATGCCACTCAGAAACGGTTGACTCTCCAACTTCCTACTAACAATTATGATAAAGAAGTAAACGATAGGATTGGAAAAGCCTTACATAATTCTGGGTATGCTGCTCATTTTATCCATCATAAGTATCAAGGTCAAGTTTTGAATGAAAATCAAAAAAACATAGCTATAAACTATTTGAAATCAAAGCTGAATGATGCTAGCAAACAAGAGTTTGAAGATTTCTTGGTCAGTAGGAATAATCCTGATTCAATGGCTGAAGTAGAAGATCCAGTCAGCTATTGGCACTTGAAAAGTTTTGCATGGCCAAACTTATCTGCTTTGTGTTTGAAGCTTTTAATCATCCCTGCATCTACTGCTTTAATTAAGGGTTTGTTCAGTCAATGGGCTTAAGTACACAACAACTACAGAAATAGTGTGCATCTCAAAACTTTCAGTCTTTTAATTGATCTTTATCATTTGATGAAACATTTGAAAAATGGCGTTTGGCACTCGACGACAAAAAAAAGAAAAAAAAAACCATTTGAATTTATAATAGTAAATCTTCATTATTTTTCTAGTGTCCTGTACAGTATGCATTTTAATTAAAATAAATCATTGTATGTAATTATTATAACACAATTTTATTGTTTTAAACTTTTATGTTAACTTAAGTCATACAAATTTTGGAATCATTTCTGTAAATGTTGCTAAAGTGCTGCAATGTAAAAATGTTTTTTTTAATTAAGAAATAGGTTATTTATTTGTAAAGTAAGTTAATATACCTTTTAAAAATATTTGTTTTGTAACTTTCTTTGTAAATTACACTGAAAATCGAATTCAGCTTGAAAGAAACATGTTTAATAAAACGAAATAATTAAAAAAACGCTTCATTTTTCAAGATAAACATTTTTTATTCAAATTTTTTTATCATATTGTATTCACAATGTTTTATAAAAAAGAAACAAAAAATTGCTTGAAAATATTTTTTCAAAAAATGACGTTGCTACTTTTTAAGTAGGAATCTTAAAACTAATTAAAGTAAATAGAATAACATTAAGTACTGAAACACATATTTTGCACCAGATAACCATACAAATAAACAATTTACATTTTCAATATTTTAAACATGCTTAATTTCAAGTACGGAAATACTTGCTAACATTTCTTGTTTCTTAATCAGAATTATAAAAACATTAAAAACCATATAAGCATTTATACATATTATAAACTGTTTTACAATGATTATTTTTATAATTACTTTTTGGTATTAAGGACAAGAGTATTTGTGCAATTTTTTTCTGTAGGTTCGGACATATTAAAAAAAAAGACGCTTTTCATATACATAGAATTATTTCTGCGAACAAATAAAATATTCTTCATGATAATAACAGTCATTTTTAATTTTAGTAATCAATTATCTTTTGTAAAAAAAAATATTCTTTTAATATTAGGGAAAGCATGTATCGAAAGTGTTCATAATAATTTTCAGCACTTAATTTGTTCTTAGCTTTCAAAGTTTTAGAGAAATTAATTTTAAATGGACTCAGTGGAGTGTGCAATAGATTTAGCGCTAGATATGGTAGTTTTGGATAATTTGATTTTACCTTTTCCCAAAAGGTGTGAGGATCATGAATTTCTTCGAACAAATATCCAAAATATCCTTATTCACCGATACAAGATGATAAATCTTTAAAATACTTTGAATTTATAAGATTACTTTCAAATTTATAAAAGTTTTTTTTTTAACATTGTACATATATCGCTATTACCTCCTAGAACTCTCAACTTAAATCTAGAATCAAAGAAATTGCAAGCTACTTCGAGCTGCCCAATATGATTTAAGATCAGATTTTCAACAACATCAAATTCAGATAATGAACCATTTACAATGGTTTCAAGTAACATTTGGCTAGCAGTACTCATATTAATGGATTCAGAACTAAGATCTAAACATAATTTATGAAGTTCTGAGATAAATTTTTCACTGTAATTTACTTGATTGTCCACTACAATACTTTTAATTAATTGAAGTTCACTTATAAACCATGATGAATAATTAGTACGTAGATCAACAATACTACTATTACCATCTTCTATATCAATTTCTTTAATTTTGTCTTCATCATCTAATTGAATTTCACCATCCAAAATAACACTGATTATTTGAAAATTTAATCTTTCAATAGCTATTACAACAGATTCATCACAAAATTTGAGAAAGTTTGTTTCATAATTATCAAATGTAACATCTAAACTTACATCTTGTACATAGATTAATTCTCTGGACTTATTGATTGCAAAACAAAATACATAGATATCATCTTCTCTTTTCTCTGACAAAATTATCAACACTGGTAAATAAATATCCGACATGATTTTTTTCTCAAGGTCTCTGTAAGCTAAAGGAAGGACTTCATTCATCAATTCATCTTCAGTTGGAATTGTGGTTACTGAAGAATCCAATAGCGATGAATTCTGAAGAAAAAACTTAGAATTTAATCCTTCTAAGCTCAAATAATCTAGCAATATCAGATTTAACAGTTGCACTAAAACAAGATTTTTTTTCTTCTTTATTGCACCTGTTCCAGAGTCGCAATTTTTGTTCTGTAAGTATATACGACAATATTAAGAATGAAAAATTATAATCTTTTTTAATTACTTATACAACATCAATGATATTCATTTAAAAAAAGATTCATTAATGATAACTTGAAATTTTTACCTTTGCAGACAATGACGATACAACAATTTCTTCACTTCTTTTTATTGGAATAGTATCATCACAACAGGTATCAGTACTTTCAACTTCTTGGTTATCTTGATTGTCAGGAGTATTTTCACTATTATTTAAAGTTCTTTTTAGACATTTTTTCCTAAAATAATTATTTTTTTCAATAAAATTACTTCTTTTTAGAATAATTTAGGGGAAACTTTTTTAACATTGTTGAAATATAGCTAAATATTATAATATTAGAATCGTGTCACCATCTATTGTCTCGACGCCCGACGGTGAACACGAATAGAATATGTGTATGTGTGAGCGAGAGCACAGCACGTAACTAGCAGCTGACCGGTGCGGAGCACGATGCTCGCATGCGGATAACTTGTAATCTTACTATTAAATGATAATTAAATACTATTAATTAACCACCAAGTGTTTCACTAATCTGATCGACCTCTACAATAATCCCAACATGGTCGCAGAGCGTAGTTGCGTGTAGCGAACTCCTTGTACCTTTGTATTTAAGGTACTCACATTTGTTTTATTTTCACTTTGTTCACTTGATTTTAAACTTTTTTCTTTTATTTTTGATTTTACATAGTCCACAGTTCTTTGTTATCCAGATAATCACCAATATAGCTATAATTGCTTGGTAAAGCATTTAGCATGTGTCTTAATTTTTCTGACTCTGATAATGTTCCACCAGCGGCTGTATAATGATTGCACGCTATTTCAAATTTTACAAAAAATTCTTCTACTGTATTGCACTGTTTTAATTTTATGGATTCGATTTTATTTCTATTTATTATTTGTAGTGCAGTAGATTTTGTTTCATACATTGATTTTAATTTATTTATTATCTCGAGACTTGATTTGCACTCTTTTATATATTCTAATTGTTTATTAGAAATTTTACTTATTATAAATGCTCTTGCTAACTTTTCTTTTTTATTCCAAACATCTTCATCATCATTTCAAGTTCTTTCTCGTTCTACTTGTTCTAAAAAATCTTTGCAATCTAGCATCATTAAAACTCTAAATTTCCAATTCTCGAACTCTTGACCATCAAACATGTCAATTCCATTATTAAAATCATTAGATTTGTTCCTAGCCATTTTTATTTTTAAATTTGTTTCATTTTCTTTTTTATCTACTTTATTTTTTTAAATCAAAACTTCCTTTAAAAATATTTTTCTTAAATAATTTTTTTGATCTTTGCTTAATCTAAAATTTGGATCATTTATTTCTTTCGGAAGATTATTTATTTCTTCTTCTTTATTTTGTTTTTTTAAATTAAACCAATTAAACATTTAGTTAACCTTATTTTTTATTATTTTTCACAAAGTTTATTATTAGTCATGTCCTTCACTTTTCAAAAACTCTCAAAATAATTAATCATTCAATTGCTCACTGTTCATTTATTCGAAACTCAATTTTAAAAATCTCAACATGTGCTTAACCTCAATTTTCGCCATGCGCTCGCTAAACCTCGCGAAACGCCATGCGGTTCCACTAATTTTAATCCTCGTGCATCATTATTTTGCACGGATTTTTTCTTCAGGCCTTTCACGCCATTCTCTTAATTAGACTTCAAACTAATTATTATTAGGAATCTTTCATTTCCTTGTGACTTAAAAAGTACGCAAGAAGAATGAAAAAAAAACTTATTTTTCGGAGCACATGTTATTTTTGGCCAAACTTTTTCTTCACTAAACTACGTTCTCTGCTACCATGTTGGGATTATTGTAGAGGTCCATCGGATTAGTGAAACACTTTGTGGTAAATTTAAAGTATTTAATTATTATTTAATAGTAAGATTACAAATTATCCGTATGCGAGCATCGTGCTCCGCACCGGTCAGCTGCTAGTACAGTACTCGACTGGTCGCGTCGCGTCGCGTGACGTAGTTACGTGATGTGCTCTCGCTCACACATACACATATTCTATTCGTGTTCACCGTCGGGCGTCGAAACAATAGATAATGACACGATTCTAATATTATAATATTTAGCTATATTTCAACACGCCTCCTTAAATTTATAATATTTGTTTTCTTTCTACATTTATTTCATTATTTCATAATAGTTTAAATTTAATCAGTTTCAAGAAATTTACAATAATTTCAGGGCTTTGCGATTTTCAATAAATTTATTTTTATCAAGACTTTTAGTCAGGATATCAGCAATATTATTCTGTGACTCTACCTTCAAAATATCTATAACTTTCTTTTCATAATTTCCGTAAACAAAATGGTATTGAACCTCTATGTGTTTAGAGTTCTTTGTAAAATTTCCAAATTTCGCGATTAACAAAGCACCCGAATTATCTTCAAACATTTTCATCGGTTTAAAATTTAATATCAAATGATTCACTTAAAAGATTTCTTATAAAAAAAATTTCAGTCACTGCTGCGGACATAGCAGTATACTCCGCAAAGGTTGAATTCTTCGTTACGCAGTTTTGTTTTCTCGATTTCCAAAATACAACACTGTTAAACAAACGTATTACAAATCCGGTAGTAGATCTTCTATCTATGCTATCGCCTGCATAGTCTGAATCTACCATACAATCTAAGTTTGCATTTTTTTCTTCATCGATGTAAGTTAATTTTAAATCTTTAGTTTTAATAAGATATTTCAAAATTCTCATAGCATATTTAAAATGTGTTTCATTGTAGCAGTTCTGGAATCGACTAACATAATTCACGGAAAAAGAAATATCAGGTCTTGTACCTGAGCTAATTTACAATAATTCACCAATCAAATTTCTATATTTTATTCTTTCATCGATTTCAGAAGCTTGCTCTAGCTTAAGACTATTTTCCATAGGAGTGTCGTATAATTTTGCATTTTCTAAACTGTATTTTACAGACAAAGATTCTATATATTTTGTTTGACTTAATGTCATTAAATTTCTCTCATCATTATAATTCACATAAATCCCTATATAATCACTGATTTTACCCATGTCTTTCATAATAAATTTATTCATTAGTTTTGATTTAATATATTCAATTCTAGATTTATCTTTACAACATATTAACAAATCATCAACAAAAACTAATATATATATAGGATCCTTCCCTGTTTTGTTTACATATAAGCATTGATCATAATTACTTCTAGTAAAATTCAGTTTTTCAACATAATCATTAAAACAATCGTACCAAACTCTAGAACTTTCTCTAAGACCATAAAGTGCCTTTTTCAGTTTGCATGCTCTATCTTCTCCCGTTTCAAAACCTTGTGGTTCGCGAATATAAACTTCTGACTTTACATTGCCATTTAGAAAGGCTGTTTCTACATCTGTCTGATCAATAAATAAATTATTAGCGCAAGAATAACTTAACAAAATTTTCAAGGTTTGCATTTTGCTTATTGGCGAATAAACATTCTCAATATAATCTTTCTGTTGAAAGCCTCTAGCAACTAAACGCGCTTTATATATATTTTTATTTTTCTCCGTGAAAATCCATTTCACATTGTTAAATATTGAGTTTGAGTTTTGCTGCCATTAATAATTTTATGGATGTAGAAGGGGAGTGAGTAATTAAATAAGACACTTTATGACCATTATATACAATTATGATTATTTATTTACAATATTTACAGACCTTCTGGGTTGAGTTAAACAATAGTGTACACCTTACTTGAATATTTACAATAATAAAGAGTTGCAATCAACTCAGTTGAGTTGATGTACACCTTGATGAATGAGCTTGCAGTTATGATAAAACCTCTTAATTGTTGAGCAGCGTCCTTGGGTGATTGTTAAAGATGAGTAAATCCTTTTGAGAGTAGACCAGTTGAGCGTTAAGAGGAGCTTGACAAGTAGTACCTTGAGGAAAAGCCAAACAAAAATACCGCGTTCACCATGCGGTGGAAGGGAGGTTATGGTCGTAGGCGCGTGAACCATAAGAAATGAGCCGGTGATTTTCCACTCTTGCATGATTTTCAAGTAATTGTAAACACACAATTATATTTATTGGCACTCACTAATCACTTCCCTTTGAGCTCGCCTTCAGATTATTATTGAATCCGTGCTTCTTTTGCTTACACGAGGCGTGAAAGCAAGCCAAAAAAACCCGGATGTTGGAGTCCAAGTAAACAGTTGATTTTTACCCGTGTTGAGCCCAAACTAACGTGAAAGCACTGCGTAATTAATTGCGCGCTCGCACATTACTTTTCGTTGAGTATTACAGCAAATTGTTATTGAATTTGCTTGAGTCACGTTGACATGAGGTGCAACGCTAGCCGACATGAGTTAACCTACAATCGAAGGCCCGAGCACGAGGCAACCGCCGAGGAGGCGCTCGGTCGGTGAGCCGGCCGATAAGTTACCGACGCGAGATAAATGAGGCGGCCGATTTAAATATTCAATTAATACTCAACACACATCAATAATTTTCTTATCTTTCGGCTTTTTTACAACAGTCCAAGTTTTATTTTTATTCAAACTTTTTATTTCATTTTCCATAGCTTTTTGCCATTCTAAAGATTCTATGGAGTTCAACGCCTCCTCAACTGTACTAGGTACATTTGCATCTACATAATTTACATATATAAAATTAGTTACAGGATTTCCATATCTTTCAATAGTTTATTGCCATATGGAGTCATCGTTTATTGCCAGAATAACAAAGAACTGTGGACTATGTAAAATCAAAAATAAAAGAAAAAAGTTTAAAATCAAGTGAACAAAGTGGAAATAAAACAAATGTAAGTACTTTTAATACAAAGGTAAAAGGAGTTTGCTACAACTGCAACAAACCTGGACATTTGCAAAAACATTGCAAACAAAATAAATATGGACAATTTGGTCAACACGGCAGTAAACGAGGCAGAGGTGCTTATCAGCAACAGCACTACAGAGGACCAAGTGGTTCTCAACGAGGCAACTACAGAGGCAACAACTTCAGTGGCCAAAGCAGAGGCAGAGGCAACAATTAACATAGAGCTGAGTCAACGGATAACCAGAGTGACGACAACTCTTTTGCAGCATGGTTTACAGAATTCAATATAAACAAGATAAATGAGGTAAAGGTAAACCATTGTGATAATCTTAATGATAATTATAATAAATTAAATTGGTTGTTAGATAGTGGTTTTACACATCATGTTGTAAATTCTGATAAATATTTTAGTCATTCTGTAAATTTAGATAACCCGATCCAAGTAAACTTGCCAAATGGGATTGTATTAAAGCAACAAAGAAAGGTAATATGAAAGTTTATTTTGAAAGCTGTTATGGTAAAAAATTAATTGAATTAAAAAATGTATTTTATATGGAAGGTATTAAAAAAAATTTGTAAAGTTATCATCAAATTGCTAAAAATTCGATTCTTTATTCTAGTGATGATTATATTGAAATATATACTAAAAAACAACAATTAATTACAGTTGCATATGCTATTAATGATCTTTACTATTTAAAGAGTTTTATAAAGACTGAATTTATTAATGAAGGCATTTACACTAATGCAGTAAAATTAACTCAAAAGGAAAAATGGCATAGAGCCTTAGGGCATGTAAATTTCAATTATTTAAATAAATTAGTAAATTTTAAATTATTAGATGGGTTACCAGAAAATTTAGAAAAAATTGATATGAAATGTGCTAATTGCATAAAAAGTAAAATGGCAAATGTTCCTTTTGAAAATGATGCAACAAGTTCCTCTGAAATTCTTGAATTAATCCATACAGATTTGAATGGACCCCATAAAACTATAGGTTATAATGGGGAGAAATATTTTTTAACATTTGTTGATGATTACAGTAAATGTACCAAAATTTTTTGTATAAAGAGTAAGTCAGAGACTATTCATTGCTTTATAGAATATGTCAATCTTGTTGAAAATCAGCTGAATAAAAAAATTAAAAAATTTAAATGTTACGGAGTGGACCACTATTCGCTCGTAAATATTTCGGCTCATTCGCTCAACTTTAAATTGATAGACTACATGGCTCCATCTATGAGTCTAGGCGGGGACTTTAGTCCCAGTTCTCACTCCCGCGCGCCGTAGTGCTGAGCAGTACCGCTGTCGCTGTGCTGCTGCCACAGGCTTCGCGTGCTGGCTTCTGGTTTTGGTGCTCAAGTGTGTGTGTGTGTGCAGCAGAGAGTTCTCCCGGCCTTTTCACGGTTCTTCTCAACGGCTCTTCTCATCGCCTTTTTCACCAGGTAGTCTCGGAACCTGCCTTTTCACCGTGCACCAGCTCATCCGGACGATCACAGACAGTAATTCTGTGATCATCAACAACCTCGGAGCCGCGCCATTACCACGTGTACCAGCTACTCTTCACCGGTGGTCCACGGAGAATTTGTCTGGTTCAAGGACAATCCTCACTCATCGAACATCTCCAGGTATTCAGGTGCAAGGAACAGTCATTTCCTTACCCTTTCTCACTTTTCATTTTCTCTAGCACAGAATTTACGACTCAGTGCTGATTTCGTCTATCTCAATGTGCACAAGCACGTAGCCATTTCGGCCATTTTCTCTCTCTCTCTCTCTCTCTCTCTCTCGGGTTATCTCTCTCTATTTTCAAGGCCACTCTCTGCTGCTACTCGACCAACGCTCACACCTTTTAATGTAAATAATAAAACTCTCATAATTTAAGTTCAAATCAATATCGGTGTTTACATTTACTTATGACTTGACTGTTACGCTCGGGCCTCTCTCTCTTCAAGACAACGCTCGTGAATAGACGGTTTCACTCGCCATTTTGTGAAACTTCTTGGGTTTCTTTTGGTTCTTTCTCGTGACTCTTTCTCATCATCTTCAACGTAGTCATCTCATCAGTACAGTCAACTCGACGAATCATCTACTTAGTGTTGGCTCAACTCGGAAGACATTTGATCTTCAATTAACTCAAACGGCTTGGCTCAATTCAATTCTTGGGTTACTTGCTCAGCAAGGAGAGCTTTCACGGCGTGGCATCTTTAGGTATTTCGCTCAGAACCGGTAACAATAATTTACCGGTGTTTTTACATTGCCCTTCTCACAGCCAGAAAATCAATAAAATTACTGTGCATTCTCTTGCTCTCTCTCTCTTTTCTTTGTGCTGTCTTACACGCAGCCATTTTCTTTTCTACTCTATTCAAGGCCATTCTCTGTTGCTTTGTTTACCTCAACTGTACTCAAGCAAAACTCGTATTTATGGTTTGAATTAATATAATCAAATTCGTCAAGAGTTTTGACTAGGCGGTTTCTTAAATTAATTAATTTTCTTTACACGGAAATTAATGCTGGCAATTCTCAATTCAACATATTCTCATATCTCAGTTTCTCTCTTTAATCAATTATTATTCTCCTCTCAACGCTCAACTGGTCTACTCTCAAAAGGATCTACTCATCTTTAACGATCACCCAAGGACTCTGCTCAACAACAAAGAGGTTTTATCATAACTGCAAGCTCATTCATGAAGGTGTACATCAACTCAACTGAGTTGATTGCAACTCTTTATCATTGTAAATATTCAAGTAAGGTGTACACTATTGTTTAACTCAACCCGGAAGATCTGTAACTATTGTAAATAAATAATCAAAATTGTATATAATGGTAATTAATGGTCTACTCAATTTATTTGACAACCCTCCCCTACCAGCTTTTAATCCGGCAAATAAAAATAAATAAAAATTAATATTACGGCAAATCCGTAACATTAAATGTCATAATGGCAAAGAATATTTAAATAAAGAAATTTTTAATTTTATTAAATATAAAGGGATTAAATTAATAACATGTTCACCCTACGTCCACGAATTGAATGGAGTAGCGGAAAGGTACAATAGATTTGCAATGGATATTGGTAGATGTTTAATGAGAGAAGCTAAAATAAATTTGAGATATTGGCCAGAGATTATTAATACAGTTGCTTATTTAAAGAATTGACATTGTCCAATACTATTGAAAACAAATCACCTTATCAGATATTTTTTGGGAAAAAGCCTAATGTTAAACATTTGAAAATTTATGGGAGGAGAGTATTTGTGAGAATACCAGAAGTTTTAAGAAAAAATGAGTGGCAAGATAAAAGCCAATTAGGAGTTTTAGTTGGGTGTAATGATAATTGTTATAGAGTTTTGATTGAAGGCAGAATTATAAATGCCAGACATGTACAAGTCATTGAAGATAGAACCGAATTAATTTGTTTAGAAAGGAAGGATGATAAAATTGATGAAAATTTAAATTCTAGAGGAAATTTCATAAATTTTGATTTAGAGAGTGAAAATAACGATAATGAAAGTAATGATAGCGAAATTGAAATTGAAAATGGTAACGGGAATGAAATTAATAATGAAAATAGAATTGAAATTGATGAAAACAATGAAATAAATAAGAACGAAAGTAGACAAAGTCCGAATGAAATTAAAGATATACAAAATGAAAATTTAATGCCAGTAAGGAAATCAAATCGTAAAAAAAATCCTATTGAAAGATATGGAAATCCTGTAACTAATTTTATAAATGTAAATTATGTAGATGCAAATGTACCTAGTACAGTTGAGGAGGCGTTGAACTCCATAGAATCTTTAGAATGGCAAAAAGCTATGGAAAATGAATTCATATCTTTCAATATAAAATTTGATAAATTTTATTTAATTTATTAAAAATAAAGTTCTACTTGCAAGTGGCTCTCTTTGAAAGGGGTGGAAAAACTAAAAAATAATTCATCACAGTGAAGACAACGAGAACCTACAATATCTCCCTCTCCATCTTCTCTAGGCTCCCGCTCAGGTGCAAAGTCTACTCATTTCTTTTCTAACCATTTTGTTGAGATGAAAACAAAAACAAATTATTTTACATGCTGATTGGGGAGGGGGGGGGGGGTAAGCCCTGGCGGACTAAAAAAGCAAATTTCTCATGATTTTTCTCGAGCAAACGGCCGAAGTTATTTAATTTATTAATAGTGTACATAATAAAGTAAAATTTGAACTACTTTCTGTAATTTTTTTGAAAGTAAAAATATGAAAAAACAAGCCGATGCCAGAGCTTTTTCGGAGACGCCTTTTCTCGACGATTTTTTCCCGTGGTAAACGCCATTTTGTCCATAAACATCTGAAACAAAAATTTCAGGAAGATTCTGTTAGAAGATAAGTTTTTCCAGGTAATAACACGAGGATTTTTTTTTTTCACTTTTTGACGATTTGGTGGCTGTTTGAAGTCAAAGGTCGTTTTTTCGATTAAAAATGTCACTTGCCAAATCGTCAAAAGGTGAAAAAAAAAATCCTCGTGTTATTACCAGGAAAAACTTATCTTCTAACAGAATCTTCCTGAAATTTTTGTTTCAGATGTTTATTGACAAAATGGGAAAATGGGAAACACCGCGGGGAAAAATCGTCGAGCGAAGGCGTCTCCAAAAAAGCACTGGCATCGGCTTGTTTTTTAATATTTTTATTCAAAAAAATTAGAGAAAGTAGTTCAAATGTTATTTAATTATGTACTTTATTAATAAATTAAATAAATTTTGCCGTTTGCTCGAGAAAAAGCATGAAAAATTTGCTTTTTTTTGCCCTCCAGGGTTTACCCCCCCCCCTTCCCTAATGTTTTAGATATAATTTGTTATCATTTATAGCAAGTTTATTCATTAGTAAGATAACTTAAAAAACCAAACTAACTCGACAAAATTTTAAAACAGTATGTGTATTTTTCATTTTTTTGAAAATTATGAACTAGTACTGAAGTACAGATATTCAATTACAGTACTTAATTATTTAAAGAACTGTCAAAAACTACTTTCAATTCACATTCAGTTTTTCTTATACTTTTTGAAAATCTATTATTTTTTCATTGAGAAATTTTTCACGACTTAAATTTTAATCTTATATGTTTAACGAATTTTTAACCTCAAACTAGTTTGTTTACTTTTCCAACATGGATTTATTATAAATACACTTTGAAATATTTACCCCTTTTTTGTACATTAACCTCAATCAAAATTTAATTAAAAATTTTTAGTATAAAATGTTGCCTCATTTGCGTAAACTAAATATCTAATCTTTTCTTTATTGATTTATTTTCTGAGTCCTCCGGGCTGGCTGTGTAATTGCTGTAGACAGCAGAATACCACAGTCTGTATGTATTTTGAAATAAAGCCTTCTTCACAACTTTGTGCACCATAACTTACATAAGTTATCAAAAAAACCGACATTACTTATCGACATTACTTATGGTAACACCCCTGCCTGGCATGTACACCGACGTAGAAGTCTACGTCAGGACGTGCATGATCTGCCAACTACACAAGGTCGAACAGTGACTACCCGGAGGATTGATGGATAAGCGGGTTATCAATCGTCCATAGCAGGTGGTAGCGGGTGACATCATTGGCCCGCTTTCCAGAACAGTAAAAGGCTTCAAGTGCACCCTAGTGCTCGAGGATTTCTTCACTCGGTAGAGGTCGCTCCTCTCAAGAAAGCAGATGGAGAGACGATATGGTGACACATCTGGACTGACGTTATTCTCAGGTGGGAGGTGCCGGAGACGTTTTTGTCTGATAATCGCTCTGAGTTTGATAATATCCTCATAGAAGGTAATCTTTATGAGTATGGTATTCACCATAAACTCACAGCCACCTATAATCTGCAGGTCCATCCGGTCGAACGCAGAAATAGGACTGTCAAGACTGAAATCAAGTGTTACTTGGACGAAAGTCATAACCCTTGAGACAGATACCTGCCTGATACACGCATCAACAGGGGTTAGCCCTACATATTTGAACATGTTGAGGCAGCCCCACGATCCAAGTCGAGTTCGACGAGAGATTGAAGAAGACACCGTCAAGAGGTGTGAAGAAGCAGCCTTGCAGGAATGGGTTGCCCGTGTCGGAAGGGCAGACCTACTGCACTACGACGTAGCCAAATGAGCTCGCCGACAGCAAGACTGCCAGGCAAAATACTACAACGCTCGACGTTGTGACATAACATACGAGGTTGGAGAACAGGTCTGGAAGATGAACAATGTCTTGTCCAACAAGGCGGAAGGGATCATGGGCAAGTAAGCTCCAAAATATTTGGGCCCATGGGTAGTTACTGCCAAGTTAGGCAGTAACACGTACTCCTTGCTGAAAGCGGATGGCACTGAAGAGAAGGCTGTGGCTGCATGGCAGCTGAAGAAGTATGTTGGTGGATCGGATCCAGACTTCGAAGACACCAGATTTCAACCACCGAGGGATGCAATCATTAGCAAAACGACAGGCGAGTCGCCCGAAGTCGCCGTTACGCGTACGGCAGGCGAAATTACGCCCCCGGAATCGTCGGTCGCGACCACCGACCCACCGAGACATAATCGCGGTCGACCACTCAAAAACGTGCGTTTTACGCTTCCGAGGATACGCTAGCGTGGTGATGTTCCCGGTAGGGAAGTTGGTCCAAACCTGGTTCCTAGCGTGAGGAAGAGGGTTAGACCAGCGGGATCGACGTCGGGCAAGTCAACGGTTGACCCAAAAACACTTTCACCGAAAAAGACGTGAGAGCAAATCTGACATTCCTTCCTAAATCCTATTTCCCGGTCTTTGTTTCAGATGGACCCCTACTTGAATTACTTAGGAGTCGACGAGATGGAGCCTTGGTACAGGCAGGACAGGTGCTGTTACTCAACGCAGCACATCAATCAGAAGTCGAGGTGCTAGACTGTACCCTAGCCCCGAACTTCGTAGATATGACGGGATCCATTCGGATCTCACCACACGAGGTTATGGAGGTTGAGGATGTTTCACCCCAACTCCTGACTCAAGAAAAAATTGGAGCGGAGGCTGATGCACCTCACTTCCAGTCGCACAGAACGCTAACCTGGAAGAGGTTGGAGTCCAGGCAGACCGGACCACTCAAGCTGAAGGAGGCCGGCCTGAGGACGTTGGGGCACAAACGCAACCCCAACCTCTGTTCAATTGGTCAACAATACAGGAAGAGCTGGAGGCGTGTATGGCCGGCTACGCCAAGCAAATTACGTGGGAGAAGTAGCTGCTTCCCTGGTTCCAAGCAGCTTGCCGGAAACATTCCTGTCCTCTCGATCTGGTTATTTGGCAGCAGTGGGTCCAGCGGCAACTGGACAAGTTAGAGGCACTGCGGCAACGCCATGCAGATCTGAAGGCGATTTCCGACCGCGCAGAAGAACAGCGGCGGAAAGTGTTGGAGGAGGCTGAAGCCACGCAACGGTGCGCACTGACTGACGCACTGTAATTAAGTTCTTAATTTTATTCATTAAAGTTAGCTTAAAAATAGTTTTATTTCTTTTCCTTTTGAAACCCGATCTCGTCCTCCGCAAATTCCTAGACTCGCAGCCCAGGAGATTTCGAGTGCTGGTCGAGCAGTCTTGCGTCGTACTCGTTTTGTTTGGGAGTTAACATCGTGGACGCCGACGCGGTATCATTTTTAGGTACAGAGCTGGAGTTGATAAGTGTGTTTCTTTTACACACAGTACGCCGTGTGAGCAGCGTAGTCATCGGGGCCCGGCTGACTTCGAGGGTTCCGGGTGCGCAAGGGCGACCCATCCTTTTGGATAGACAAGGCTGTCTATTTACGCAATCAGTCCTACTGTTACAATTACAATATATTATATTTTTTTTCTCATAAATGCACTGTGGGTGCGGGAAAGCTCTTCGTACTTCTTACAGTAGTCCAGGAGCGCTGGCATGAATTTTATTCGAAAGTGGGACAAAATTGTAGCAGGTAGAAAATACTCAGAAGTTGTTATTGACGATGTACAATATGTGGGAAAAGAATGTGTTTGGCGGACACCAAAAGTTGTCTATTTTAAATGGGGTCGATTTTAAGGGGTAAATTGGGGTTGTTTATAGAAAATCCGGTTTTCCGGAAAATCTAGACGTTTTATGAACAACATCGGAAGGTAACAGTTGTAGGTACTTGAAAAATGAACTTTTTTCACAATATGAGTTTTTCCGGAAAAGTCAATATTTTCCGAGAAAAACATGAAAAACATAAGATTTCCTTTTTCGATGCGTCCCGGGCACAAAATTTTTTTAAATTTCATAATTTTTGGTGAAAGTGAAGGTTTTTATGTGAAAAATTATTCATAATTTATTTGTGCTGTAACCATTTGTTACACTGCGGTCGGAAGGACCGGATAATTAATAAACAATTAATATAATAATAATAAACGGGTTCGTAAGGAAGTTGTGAAGAAAAACCACAGGAGTAGTTACCTTTTGTAACCTTGAATTTATTGGTTAATTATAAACGGTCAACGGACCGAGCAAGCGAGCAGGGAATGCCCCAGTGAGCGAGAGAGAGAGAGAGAGATGGCAAACTTACAGATCGGCTCTTTCTGATGGAAGTCCTCCCGGTACAATGGTGCACGACGTCTCGTTGTCGGCACCCTGGCGCAGTGTCGGAAGTTGAGGGCAGCAAAACGACGCAATATGTCCTCGTGAACAATGCCCTAGGTAACGACGCGTACAATCTTTGGCGGTCGCGATCTCAACGTGGACGCTGCCGTGACTCAACTGCCGAGCCTGCTGCCAGTCAGCCGGCGCGTAGCTTCCCCTCTCTCTGTCTCACTCACTCTGAGAGTATAGCTCTGGACGTACGTACACACGCTCTCGGTTTTTGCCTAGTGTTTGAGTCTCGTTCCTGTGTTCACTGAGAGATTTTTTTCTAGTGTAGCGGTTTTCGTGCTACTTTAAGTGGATTGATTGACTTTTGTTTACTGTGGTGTTGCTCATAGTAAATTAACTTTGAAAAAACTTATTAAATTACACCAGTGCAAAGTGAGGTTAGTGCAAAATTTTGGCGGCATCAGTGTTTAGCCGCGCAAAGTGCCTTAAGTTCTATCTACAATAGTGCGCTCATAGCCATAGTAAATTGAGTGCAATTCCGCGCGAATTTTTGAATTATAGATAGGCTGCGCAATTGATACCTGGCAACCTGGCATACCTTGGAGCCTGTACGGTGTACTATAACCTTACACTGGTTGACTGTTTTGGCAACTGTCACCCCTTGTCTGCGGTTTTACGGCCTGACTATTCATAGTCTTCTACTACTTGCTAGCCTCTTTAGGTGGTCTATACCACACAGTGGTCTGACCAATTCTTGGCCTTTTCACTTACCTGTGGCCTGACCACAGGTTGACTAGTACTTCTTGTCCGTCATCTCGCTAGCTCTTAGCAGTACTGCGTGCTTGAGAGGTTAAGAGTAGCCAGTGATACTTAAAACTTCAGTCATGAACGGGAAAGATACTCCTCTCTGCGGCTCTTGTCACGGGCCCGCGCGCAAAAATGCGAAACTACACTGTTGCGACAATTGCAGCAAGCTCTACCATTCGCAGTGTGCTAAATTAGCAACTGTTATGCTGCATGGTAAGCAAGCGAAAGCCTGCACGTTCTGCATCATCCAGGCCGCGCCTGACAGGACTAGGTTGAACGACGCACCGAACACTCGTCTGCGCACAAACTCAGCCTCATCAAGTTCATCTAATACCTCGAAAGCCGTAACTTCGGAGAATGTTGAGCCAGTAGCCAATGAGGCACTTTTGAGAAGTACCCTGAATGAGCTTGGAAACCTGAAGACTTCCTTCAAGGAGCGCTTCGATGGAATAGACAACAAACTTGCTGATCTGGATGTCATCCCGAAGTTGGTAGCTAGAGTTGACACTGTTGAGGACCAGCTGGAAGATATAAAAGGTGAACTGGCTGAGCTGAAGGAGAAATTTGAAAATCCGGAACTGTCTGTCACCCTCCATTGTGATACTGAGCTGTTAAATAAAATTCAACAGATCGAGAAAAAGAATGCCGCTCTCAGCTCGGATTTTGCTCGACTAAACGCGACGACACGCTCTACAAATTCCTCGGAGCTGGTAATTGGAGGTCTTGCTACTCCTTCTGGTGCCAACGTGAAATCACTTGTCCTCTCAGTACTCAAGACTCTGCGTCCGGATACTGAAGCCCGTGATATAGTGGGTGCAAGGATGCTCATCAGCAACGCCACCACAAGGTCAGCAACGTAAACTTCCGCTACAAACGCTGCAACGTCCTCAACTCAACCTCCAACCACAACCTTGCCTACGAATCGTCAGCAAAGTCGCCCATCATCGATTCTGGTTACACTTCACTCCAGAGCACTCATGCTAGAAATTATCCAGAGCAAAATTAAGTTGGGTAAGCTGCACACCTTTGCATTGTCATCGAATTTACCCCCTGAGATTGATCCCAACTCAATCTTGCCTGGACTGCTGAGCTTGAACGAATTCCTTCCTAAGGAAGTTTTTGATTTGCATCGTGCTGTACGTGAGAAAGCGAGACAATCTGACTCTGGATTCATCAGCTTCGTCCACAGTGGCCGAATCTACGTTCGCAGGAAGAAGGGAGACACCCCTACACTCATCTCCAGCATTGAAGATTTGAATCGTTTTTTGTAATAACAGGTATGCTGACACATCTTCTCTCTCGCGGTAATATTACATTTTCTTATTATCACTTCAGTCTTCTTCACAGTACGCATCCTTCATGTCTCACCTCACATGTAACTACTTCTTTCTCTACTACATCCTATTTCAACCCGCTACTCTTTAGTTCTTCTTCATCTCATTCTCAATCATTCTCCCAGCCTTCTACACACTCTTTACACCAGAGGTCCGTGCGTTGCAAGGGCATGATGCTGCGTGTCTGCAATTTCAATGCTAACTCCCTGAAGGGACATATCGAGCAGGTTAGGCTGTTTCTTTTATCACAGCCCATGATACACGTGATCGCTGTTGCTGAATCCCATTTGGGTCCTTCGATTGAGAATGAGCTTGTTGCTTTGGAGGGTTATACTCTTCTAAGGCATGACCGTAATGACCAGGGGGGCGGGGTGGCACTTTATCTTCATCAATCTCTGTCAGTCAAACGCCTATGCTCGTCTTCCACTGAGTGGAACGGTAGGCTTGGTCCTCTTGGGTATCTTCTTGCTGAGGTCTCTCTTGGAGGCACTGACCCCATATTTGTAGGTGTGGTGTATAGGTCCCCGCATGCCCCATTCGTCCTCGGGTCTGACTTTGTGTCCGACCTGCATGATAATATGCATGATTATGGCACTAAGGTCATCCTTGGTGATTTTAATGCAGACCAGCTCTCGGACTCGCCTGGTGCGTTTTTTGTGCGTGATTTTATTGATGAGAATTCTCTGTTTTCGGTCCCATTTGGGTCTACACATCACACCTCCCACTCGGATACTTGGCTTGACCTGGTTCTCGTTGACGCACTGGACACTGTGACTAGCTACTGGAAGACAGAGGCACCTTTTATTGCGGGACATGACCTGATGACAGTCACCCTTGACATTCAAACCCCCCAAGTTCTGACGAATGACTTTACTTTCAGGGACTTCAAATCTGTTGGTGCTAGAGCTATGAATGAATTTTTGCTTTGGTGTGATTGGTCAGTATTCACGGATGAAACGCATTCGCTTAGTGAGAGGGTGGGTTGCTTGTACTCTTACCTCAACGCTGCTCTTGATATTTTTGCTCCTCTGAAAACCCTCAAACAAAGAAAGAATCGTCATCCGTGGTTTACTGCATACCACCGTGACCTATTGACTGAAAGAGACAGACTCTACAGACGTTACCGACGCTCGAGACTCGATATTGAACTATTTTTATACAGGCTAGCGCGTGATTTTGCACATGAGAGGATTGAATCTGCGAGATTCGACTTCTATTGGCAAAGGCTTAAGAACATCACTGATCCTCAACAGCTCTGGAAGGAACTAAGGCATCTTGGTATCTCTTCCAAAGCAGACTCCAATCTGGGTAGCTTCTCGGTGGAGGATCTCAATGCTCACTTTGCCTCTGTCTCTTTTGATAATATGGCACCAGATCTCTCTCTTTTTCTGAATAACTTGGAAAAAGAGACAGATCATGGTGACTTTGCGTTTGTGGATGTGACGGTGGACGAGATAGCACGCGTTATGTGCCAGTCGACATCCCAGGTGGTGGGCATTGACTCCCTACCGCAGAGCTTTATTCAGTCAGCCTTTCCTTCCATTGGTCCTTTCATCCGCAATATTTTTAATACTTCCCTATCCACATCGACCTTTCCTGAGCAGTGGAAGAAGTCAATAGTGATCCCTCTCAATAAGACACCCTCTCCGTCTTGTCTGAATGATTTTCGTCCTATCTCCCTGCTCAGTTTCATGTCGAAGATCCTTGAGAGACTGGTCCATGACCAGATTACTGCTTTTGTTGAATCGCAGGGTTTGATGGACGATTATCAGGCGGGCTTCAGAGCAGGACATAGCACACAGACAGCACTATTGAAACTCACGGACGACATTCGGGTGGGTATGGACAGAAGACAAATGACCGCGTTGTTGCTTTTTGATTTTAGTAAAACCTTCGATTCGGTCTCGCACGTAACGTTGCTCAGGAATCTACAGTCCTTAGGTTTTTCGCATGGGGTTTTGAGATGGGTTACCTCTTATCTGGTTGGCCGCTCGCAAGCAGTAAGGGCAGAGGACGGCAGTTTTACTTCTTTCCACCCCCTTAATAAGGGCGTGCCCCAGGGCTCCGTGTTGGGTCCTCTGCTCTTCCTTCTGTTTGTTGTTGACATTGCTTTAGGCCTTGGCCCTGGTGTCTTTCATGTGATTTATGCGAATGACCTGCAGATTCACGTGCGGGGCCGACTTGAGGACATTCATGCCACTCTTGGAAGACTGAGCTGGGGTGCTGAACACATTGCTGACTGGGCTGCCACTAATCAGCTAATGTTGAATGCTGGTAAGACCAAGGCAATGATTTTTGGGACCCCGTCCTATGTCAATGCCTTTCACGATTTGGGTATTCGAGACCTGCGGTTTGGTGGCTGCACAGTCCTGTTTGTCCCCTCTGCGCGTAGTTTGGGGGTGGTGCTGGACTTTAAGCTGAACTGGAAAGACCATGTTCGGTATGTTTGTCGTAGAGCCAACTCTTTTGTACTGTCTTAACCATTTCAGACGCAGCACTACCTTTGAACTGCGTAAGCACCTCGTGCAGACCTTGCTTTTTCCTATTATTGACTATTGTTCACTGGTGTACTGTAATATCTCGGGTGGGCAGGATCTCATACTACAGCGTTTGCTCAATCGTGGGATCAGGTACATCTTTGGAATTAGAAAGAGTGATCACGTTACACCCTACTGACGTGAGCTTGGCTGGCTTCGAGTAGCGGGCCACAGGGATTATTTTGCTGCCTGCTTGCTCTATAGAATCCTTCTCACAAGTACTCCCTCCTATTTGGCGAATTTGTTTGTTGAGAAGCTCAGCTCACGTCCCTTGAGAACGGCGAACCCGCATGCACTTGATTCGTTGATTGTCCCCTTTGCTCGCACGAACTGTCTGAAACGATCTTTTCATATACTGGCTACTTACTCATGGAACACACTACCCCCTCATATACGCCAATCATCATCCCTGTCCAGTTTCAAACATCTCGTCAAATCACATATCTTTACTGCTGAGGGAGAAGACTGAGTCTGGTACGCCGTGGTGAAATTGTGTACCTGTTGCGATATTTTATAGTGATTTAGTGAATCTGTGAACTGATCTATTCCTTCACATTCATCTAACTATTACTATTGCTATTATTATTATGATTATTGTTGTTATTACGGTTATCGTTATTTTATATTATCTATATTTACATACCTTTTATATACCTTTATTTTATTTTATTTTATTTTATTTTGTAATTTAATCTGATGTATAACTTTTTCAACTAATGTATTTTGTAATACATAATGTACAATTAATAAACTCATCAAAATCAAATCAAAATCACTCTCGTGCGGCGCTCGCCCGAGCTGCTGCTTGCCGGCGTTCACAATCGGGTTAGCGTTAACGCTAACTACAATTTTACTTATGCTTATTTGAGACTCAGGGGAGCTATACTGGGGTTACCCGTTACAACACCCCTTCCCCAGACGTTGGTAACCGAGGTCTACCAACTCGACCTCCCTCAACTCTACTGGGCCATCTTAGAAAAGAAAATAAACGAATTTTCTGTATAACATGAAAGAAAAGTACCATAACAGAAATTACTACCCTGCTTGCTTGTTATTTAAAATCAATTCAATTTCCTCAATTTTTCAAAATTTTCAATTCTTCAATGATCAAATTCTTTTATTGAAACTTAAAAAAAATATTTAATTTTTTTTTTTTTTTTTTTTTTTTTTTTGGATGCTCACTAGAGCTTAACAACTAGTCTTAGACAACGGTCTGTATATATACGTAAATAATAATGAGATCATAGATCTTACATAAAAAATTATAATGTTGCCGTGCACAAGCGATATGCACCCACTGGGCTATCGTTTGTGCACGCTCTTGTCAGGAATTTGGAAGTAAGGATTAGGATTTCGAAGACTCGGGTTTATTGTCATCCGTAGCGTGTGTTGGTTCCATGGATCTTGAAGTTAGGGCAATCATTAATTGCCCCAACGTCCGGGTAGGCACATGCTGGACACTTGCTCTTTGGCTGGTACAGCCCGGCTCTTGATCTTTCCTGGTCCTCCTTCCAATTGATTTCCCAGAACATGGTGTTCGTACGTGCCGTGCGCACCGCACGTATACCGCACGTATATTTCCCGGTAGGCTCGCAGGACTCATCGAGGTCTTCGCCACCCGGGATCTCCACCAGTGGTCTTGCAGTGCGTTGGTTGTCATTTATCAAGCTCGAGTCTGGCTCGACGGAGACACTTCCGATCTGCTCGCCGTCGTGACAGGGCTTGAGGTATTCTACATACTCGGGGCCAATGTACTTGCCTTCGAGGTCATGTAAAATGTAGATGTAAGGGCTTACTTGTCTCATTATCACGAAGGGCCCGTTGAATTTCAGAGCTAGCTTAGCGGTAACCGGAGGGTTTCTTGGCTTGCCGTATTTAGACAGAAAGCGAACTCGGCTAAGTGTTCGTCCCACTCTCGGTGATTCTCCTCAAAAAACGAGATAATCATAATTTTTATCATTTGGTTTATTCTTTCGACCGTATTTGGTCGAGGGTGTTTCGGTGGAGTTAAGGTGTGATAAACCCCGCACCTTTCTAAAAATTTGTTCACCTCTTCGTTATTGAACTCGCTCCCGTTATCGCTCAGGAATACTCTCGGGGTGCCAAAGTGGTAGACAACTCGTTCCTTAAACGCTCGAATGATGTTAGCTCCGTTAATACATTTTAACGGTACGCACTCTATCCAGCGAGTGAACATGTCTTGGAAAATCAATACATATTCCTTGCGTCACTTAGACTTCGGGAACGGACCCTGGCAGTCTCCCGCTACGACGTCCCACGGTCGGTCGAAGATGCGTCTGCCCATGAGCCCAGCTGGCGGCCACCGCTCCACTTTACATTGCTGGCACACTAAGCTATTCTTCACGTAGCGTGCCACATCCTTGTGGATGGTTGGCCAAAAGTATTCTAACATCACTCGTTCTTGCGTTTTATAGCATCCCAGGTGCCCTCCCGTAGGTGCATCATGGCATTCTTCAAGGACGCTCGCTCGTTTTTCTTTCGGCACCACGAGCTTCCCTGCTTTTTCATCGTCGATCAAATCTCGCAGTTTTGGGTCTGGCTTGAATGTGAAGAGTTTGTTGCCAATAACTTTCCAGTACGGATATTCCCGTGGTGTCTCTTTCACCTTCTGTTGAAATTCCCCCACAAGGGATGCCAATTTGTAACCTTTTGTAACACTGCGGTCGGAAGGACCGGATAATTAATAAAACAATTAATACAATAATAATGAACGGGTTCGTAAGGAAGTTGTGAAGAAAAACCACTGGAGTAGTTACCTTTTGTAATACTGTAATTTTATTAAGTAATTTTAAACGGTTAAAGGACCATGCAAGCAAGCAGGGGTTTAACCCAGTGAGCGAGAGAGAGAGAGAGTTCGAAGACTTACACGTCAGCTCCTGAAGTTTTTAGCGGCGGTTCCGGGTGTACAATGATGCTCGACGACATTGTCCGCACCCTGGCGCAGAGTCGGAGGTTGAGGCAGCAAAATGTCGCAATATTTCCACGTGAACAATGCACTAATTAACGACGCGTACAATATTTGGCGGTCGCGATCTCAACAATTAACATGGGCGCTGCTGCTACTCAACTCCCGAGCCGGCCGCCAGTCAGCCGGCGCGTAGCTTCCCCCTCTCTGTCTCCCTTACTCTCGTGCTCCGCTCTTGCTCGAGCTGCTGATTGCCGGTGTTGACAAGGGGTTAGCGTTAATGCTAACTACAATTTTATTTATGTGAGGCCCAGGGGAGATGTACCGGTAACTACCGGTTACAACCCCCCTCCCCCAGACGTTGGTAACCGAGGTCTACCAACTCGACCTCCCTCAACTCTACTGGGCCTTTTATAAAGAAAAAAAAAAATTATTTTCATATATATTAAAGGAAAATATAATCAAATAGGAACTACTACCCTGCTTGCTTGTTTTGATTATTACAAAGATTTAAACTCTCTTAACTTAGACAAAATTTTCATTCATAGCTTGATCACTCTCATACATATTCAAAATAAATGCTCACTCAAGCTTAACATAATTTCTACAAAACTAGGATCTCGAACAACCAGTTGACTCCAAAAGAAAAATCTCGAAACGCTCGTGAAAAAAAAAATCATGGCGAAACGACAGACTCACGTATACACTCACTAGAGTTACAGCATACAATATCGGAGCGCAACGTTGCTTGTCCTCGTCCTTCAGGATCTTGATCGATGTTGGGTCTGCCACAACAGCTGCAATCCTCACGACGTTCGGCTGAAATCCGTGTCATGGCACCCGTGGGTTGACGCCCGGAGAAATATCGCTTTCTCCGCATCCTTAAGGGATGCTCGTGGATTTTTGTTTGATTAAGATGGAATTTTCATTAGGATCATACAGATGCGGTCACTCGGGCTACAGATAGCTACGCGAGAAAACTAACAATTAACCACTCGCATCTACCTCTGCCATGCTATCACAATCTTCATCCTCACCATCTTACCAATATCGGAGAAATTTCGCTTTCTCCACATCCGATTTGAATGTAAGCGCATCGTTTTTTTCTTAAAAAAAAAACTTCGATCGTACTGCCCTAAAGCGTCCGATCAAGAGATGTAAGTAGCATCTTTCTACTCTACGAACTCAAGTTCAATAGAGCTCAGGTCTGCCAAACCTATCGACGCAAGTGAACCCACTTCAAGGATATCGAGTGAAGCGACCTCGAGGGGTATCGGTTCCGACACGCCCTCTATTTGTAAGACGTCTCTCCGTGGGAGGAGTACCGCATCGAACATCCGGATGAAGTCTGTTCCGAGGTAGCAATCGCCGTCGAGGTCAGGCATTATCCATACGGTTAATTCCCTCGTGGCCCCGGCAACGCTGAATGGTGGCACTACCTTGCCAGTTACGGACGCTGTGGTGTTATTAGCCATCTTCGCCCCTGACCCGTACGTATGCTCGACCTTGGCTCAGAGGAATGTCGCAATTGTGGTGCCCACTTTGCCGACAATCGTCCTTGCAGTGCCAGGATCGTAGAGTGCTCTCAACCGAAACTTCCCTATATTCACTGGCAGCCACCAGCGACACTGGTCGCTGTTTACTTGTGAGCTAGCCATGGGAATTTCGTCCACCGACGAGCATTCTGTCACCTCTACCTGAGCTTCAACTTCTACGGTGTTTGCGCCTCCCACATCCAAGGTCCTCTTCTCGATTTCGGAGCGGGATAGACCCTCTAGTTCCCGCTCCCGTTGGGGTTTTTCGAATTGCACCGAGGACATGTCCAACGCGAGTAATCCAGAAGCTTACAATCCCAACAGTTCAGCCTTTCCTTCTCACCCAGGTCAGAATCCGAATCTTCATCGTTGGACTCGGAAGTTGTCCTCTTCTTCCCTTGACTTCGTTGTGGCTTCGGGGATTGTGGTGTGTCTTGCTGGCTTTTCTTCGATGGTGTTTCAGGTTTTTCGGAGGGACCGGCTGGTTTCTTGTCCGACTCCCCCTTAGCGCGAGCTTTTCGTAGCCCTTCATAGCGCTCATTTATTGCCTGGGCCACCAGTTTCTTGATATCGATTTTGGCCGTGACTGGTTCTTGCACGGCTGCAATCGTCATCACATTCGTGTTTTGTTTCTTCCGCCCATCGTATGCAACGTCCGACATTAACGACTCTTCGGGCGGAGGGGGTGGCCGGTAGCAGCTTCGTGCCACTATCGTACCCTCTACAACCTGTGCCTGGTCAATCAGCGAATCTATGTCGCGTATGGTACCACGGTGTAGAAATTTACCAATCTCGGGATGCGAATTCCGAAAAATCAGGTCGAGCGCTTCTCTGATGCTCATGGGAGGAGTCAACCGGTCCAAAATTGCCTGCAGACACGCCACGTAATGGACCACCAGTTCACCCTCCCCTTGCGTCCGTCGCTCAGCTTCTTGCCTAAGCCGGACCTGGATCCCTGTGTCAAAACCGAAATGACGACTCACTGCCCATCTAAAATGGTCGTAGCTGACCCAGTTTTTGCGGTGTTGTCGAGCCCAATGTAGGGCCACCCCCAACATCAACTCGCTCAAGGCCATGAGCACGTCATCTTCGTGGAGTCAATCCAGTTGACGAAATTCCTCCACTCATTGCAGGAATTCGTTGATGTTTTCAGCCGGAGCTCCCGAAAATTTTAATTTCCAGCTCCGCACTTTACGGCCTACATCGGTGATATTTGCTGATGACGTAGGCGCACCTTGCTGGAGGGACGGCGGTTGAGCCCGTTCCCCCACTCTGGTTGGTGCTTCATGCCACGCGTTTGAGTACCCGCGTGGTTCCAGGGACTCGCGCCCCCCTGCCCCAGCATCCGTGTACCGGTGCGGATCTTGGGAGAACGTTTTTGTCGTGTCACGATTTCGATCATCTGGGATGAACGGTGCCGCGACAGGGTTTAACGTTGTAGCATTTCTTTTCGTGCTTTGTGGTACGTCAGCCGCTCGCTGACTAAACCCTGTCCATGCCGTGGAACCCATAGACTCCCACATCTGCTGGGTTATGGTTTCACTAGACGTAACCCTCTGCGGAGGCTTTGTCGTCGTCCGGGGACTTGGTGCTCTGGTCGTAGTCGAGACCGGTGCACCATCTGTTAATTCCATATCGGAATTTTCTACGGGCGTGTTTTCACTTGCCCGTGCTCTGGATGTGTTTGGAGTTACGCGTAACGACTGAAATACGACCTCCAGCACGTCAGCTGACACCGTGTAGTCGTTACCGTTGATTTTAAAATCGAGCCAATTCGGCTGTCTGCCCGATGGCATCATAGCCGAAGGCTCCCTCTCAGCCTGGAATTTGTCACGGGGTTATGTTTGCCCGTATGGATTTGCGTATAGCTGAGCTAGCGGCTCCCTTCGAGCGTTACCGTGCTCATCACTGCTGTACAAGGACGTCGGTTGGATCCCGGCATTTTCCGTAGATTCCTCCGCCCACGAGCTATTAGCATTCGCGCCATCCAGCTTTATGTGCTCTAGCGAGTGCTCGGTCAAGGGCTCTTTTCCTTGCAAAAAGACATCAAGGAAGTGTTTGCGCAGAATTAGTCTGTGGCGCAACAGAGAATTTTCATCTTTCGATAATTCTCCCGGTACAAAGTCTTCCGGCTGGTAGTCGCCCGACAAGCACCTGTAGATGCGCCCCCTGCACTCTACATCCTCGCCCGTGGCCTTCAGCCCCAGGCTATTGCAGAACACCCCAACCTCGCGGTCCGTATTTGAGGAGGTCCAAACATACAGTGAGGCCACGTCCTCTATCGCTTCAGCCCTAAAATCCGGTTTAAAAAAATCCATGGCTCTCTAACTCCCACACAGTGCACACACTCTTTAACAAACAACTAACGAATAATTATCGCGTCGCGTGATTCCCTAAAGTCCCTTGGGCAATAGTAGTTAATTAAAAGAAGATATAAAGTCGCGAGACAGCAAGACGAAGTAGCTCCGGTGAGCTCGAAAAATCACAATCAGTCTGTCCGGTCACTATGTCTCTTAAATATTCTTTTCCCGTGGAATAGCAATATTTAACAGCACTATTAATAAAATGAAACAACAACAACCGTCGGCTGCTGACCACGATAATTCTTTACGCTAATCTCTCAATCCAACCTCCCACCCTACTTCGTTGCCCGGTTGCAGCACTTCTTGAATCTACCAAACCTAAAGCGGGGAAAGAAAATGGAAGAAGAAAAGAAAAAAACGCAAAATACTTCGAGTCACGCTCGCTCTACTATTGCACCTAGCGACTGTATACACTGTGACATGGGCTCCTTGCCGCGCGTCGCACGCGCCATCGTGCAAGAAGAAAAAGAGGAGAGTACTGCACGTTCCTCGTGCTTGCACCGTCGGCGCCTCTCTCCGCTGCTTGTACTGCAGCTGTTTTGTCGCCGCTGCTGCAGCACCTACTCACCACACTCTTACAATCACACTCGTTTAATTCAAGAAACCTATCGTGATTAATGACTGTTGTCAAATCGATTAACTCGAGACCAGTCTATATTTTAAAGCGAGTGACAAAATTTCACTCGGAACAAACGCAAAAGCCGAAACACAAATCACGATAGTTTACTTGCGCCATACATTTATTCTACGGCATACGTGTTTTCATCATTGTCGACTTAGAGATAGAGGGAAGATGTAGTGCGCTATTTGCGCCCTCTCACGGCACTCCGTGGACTACAAAAAAAATTCTAGAATTTCTCACAACAAAGAAATCAGAAAATAAAAACTAAACTCAAAATTTCTATATTCCGTCTCACTCTGATTATTTAAGGTCACTCGTTGTCGGCTTCACGATAAGCCGACCAAAACACGCACTGTTAACCGCACTCGTTGTTTACCTCGCCGTTTCTCCGAAATCCGCACCCGCTCTTTCTTTGTTGGCGCGTGACGAACTAACACATTCCGATTTTATTTTATTCACTCTCAAATTTTTATTTTCTTTCTTTTTTTTCCACTTTAAGAAAACTCTCTTTTTTCTTTCAGTTATTTATCGTGATTTTTCTTCCTAATTTCCAAACCCCAAGGGATGCCAATTTGTAACCTTTTGTTACACTGTGGTCGGAAGGACCAGATAATTAATAAACAATTAATATAATAATAATAAACGGGTTCGTAAGGAAGTTGTGAAGAAAAACCAATGGTGCACGACGTCTCGTTGTCGGCACCCTGGCGCAGTGTTGGAAGTTGAGGGCAGCAAAACGACGCAATATGTCCTCGTGAACCATGCCTTAGATAACGACGCGTACAATCTTTGGCGAACGCGATCTCACCGTGGACGCTGCCGTGACTCAACTGCCGAGCCTGCTGCCAGTCAGCCGGCGCGTAGCTTCCCCTCTCTCTGTCTCACTCACTCTCGTGCGGCGCTTGCCCGAGCTGCTGCTTGCCAGCGTTCACAATCGGTTAAGCGTCAACGCTAACTACAATTTTACTTATGCTCATTTGAGGCCCAGGGGAGCTGTACCGGGCATTCCCGTTACAGTGCAAAAATATCAAACCATTTCCGAGAAATCAACTATTTTTTGCAAAAAAGCGTTAAACTTCCAAATTTTGAAAGGGTTATCAAATTTGATTTTAAAAATTTCTGTCGAGGCCCTTTTTTTTCGTTGAAACGTCTACTTTCCGAAAAAAAATGTATTCTACAAGAGGAAATTTTTTATTAAAATCGAAAAAACCGAAAAAATCCTTTTTTTTACATTAAAATTATCAACATTTTTATAATTTCTTTCTTGTTTGATCTAATTTATTGTTAAAAAATGCTATTCTGCTTATAAAAGTTTCAAATTTCATGTTGGTAGGTTGTAAGAAAAAAAGGCAAAGTATAATTTAATTATTTATTGTTTAAACTGTCACGGTCGGTGAAGTAATAAGTCCACACGATCGGTAATTATTCGTGTGGACACAAGTCGGCCGCCGCCAGTCAGCTGTTGACGGACCGTTCCGGAACGGACCGACCGTTAGCGGTCGGTACAAGCTAGAAATCCCGGAACCCCTGCTCCACGGAGATCTCCACCCGCGCGGAGTCAAGGTTTGTGCCCCCCGAAAACGAGTGTGAAGCGTGTGTATGCAGGAGTGCTGGGTAATAAGGGAGAGAATCCGTAGATTGTTCTCTCCCCGTCTGGATTTATTTCCCGAAGATTCTACGTGTGAATCCTCGATAGAACTCACACGTGGAAACTTGCGAGCCGGCGCGCGTAGCCGCCCGGCAGATTACTTTGTTTTGTCATGGTTGGTGAAAATATTCGTCCACACGATCGAGATTTTTCGTGTGGACGCGGGCCAGCAGCAGACGAACCGCTGCTGGCAGACCATTCCGGAACGGACCGACCGTTAGCGGTCGGACAAGCTGGAACGAGGCGTAAGCGCGCCAGTCTACTTCGATAGTTTAAGCTAGACACTCCGTCTCTCTCTCGTTCTCTTTTTTTGTCAGAATAAAGAAAGTTTGTGATCGCGGCTCGCGGAGAGTTTTTTTTTGTCAATTACGACTCGCAAAGTCGCTGAGAGTGTGGCGTGTTCAAGTGTACGAGTTTGTGGTGTACAAGCTAGAAATCCCGGAACCCCTGCTCCACGGAGATCTCCACCCGCGCGGCGTCAAGGTTTGTGCCCCCGGAAATGAGTGTGAAGCGTGTGTGTGCAGGAGTGCTGGGTGATAAGGGAGAGAATCCGTAGATTGTTCTCTCCCCTTCTTTTCCATCTATTGGTCCTTTCATCTGCAAGATCTTTAATGCTTCCCTATCGACTTCGACTTTCCCTGAGCAGTGGAAGAGGTCGATGGTGATCGCACTGAATAAGACTCCCTCTTCGTCTTGCCTGAATGATTTTCGTCCCATCTCCATGCTCAGTTTTATGTCGAAGATACTTGAGAGTCTTGTCCATAACCAGATTTCTACTTTTGTTGAATCGAAGGGTTTGATGGACGATAATCAGGCGGGTTTCAGGACGGGACATAGTACACAGACAGCACTGCTTAAACTCACGGACGACATTCGAATCGGTATGGACAGGAGACAAATGACTGCGCTGCTACTTTTTGATTTTAGTAAAGCCTTCGATTCGGTCTCGCACGTAACATTGCTCAGGAAGCTGCAATCTCTGGGTTTTTCGCATGGGGTTTTGAGGTGGGTTGCCTCTTATCTGACTGGCCGCTCGCAGGCGGTAAGAGCGGAGGACGGCACTTTTACTTCTTTCCGTCCCCTTAATAAGGGTGTGCCTCAGGGCTCGGTGCTGGGTCCTCTGCTCTTCCTTCTGTTCATCGTTGATATTGCCCACGGCTTTGGCCCTGATGTCTGCTATGTGGTTTGTGCGGATGATTTGCAGATTTACGTGCGGAGCCAACTTGAGGACATACATGCCACGCTGGGAAGACTGAGCCGGGGTGCTGAGCACGTTGCTGACTGGGCTGCCGCCAATCAGCTGGTACTGAATGCTGGTAAGACCAAGGCAATGGTTTTTGGGACTCCGTCGTATGTCAATAGCTTTAATGAATTGGGAATTCATGACCTGCAGTTTGGCGGCTGCACTGTCCCGTTTGTCCCCTCAGCGCGTAGTCTGGGGGTGGTGCTGGACTCTAAGCTGAGCTGAAAGGACCATGTTCATTATGTTTCTCGGAGAGCCAATTCTCTTTTGTACCGTCTTAACCACTTCAGACGCAGCACCACCTTTCAACTGCGCAAGCACCTTATACAGACCTTGCTCTTTCCTATAATTGACTATTGTTCGCTTGTCTACTGTAATATCTCGGGTGAGCAGGATCTCGTATTACAGCGCTTGCTCAATCGTGGGATCAGGTACATCTTTGGGATCAGGAAGAGCGATCATGTCACACCTTATAGACGTGAGCTCGGCTGGCTTCGGGTGGCGGGCCGCAGAGTTTATTTTGCTGCCTGCTTGCTCTATAGAATCCTGCACACAGGTACTCCGTCTTATCTGGCGAATTTTTTTGTTGAAAAGCTCAGCTCACGTCCATTAAGGTTTGCTAATCCGCATGCACTTGATGCCTTGATTGTCCCCTCTTTCCGCACTAGATCTCTGGAGCGATCCTTCCATGTATCAACTACCTACTCCTGGAATACCATACCCCCAAATATTCGCCAATCTACATCCTTCACTTCATTCAAACACCTCATCAAATCGCACATCTTTATTACCGAGGGAGAAGATTAAGTTTTTCTACACTGTTGAACTCGAGATCTGTATGGAATAAATGTTAGTTTGTGATTCTCGGAGTGAATTCTAATACTGTTGAGACTGATAATGTTACCCTTGTTACTTTAATTTATAGATTGTATAGTATACCATTATATTCATTTATTACTTTTATTACTTTCATTGTTTTTCATTTTCATTGTTATTATTATTACTTATATTATTGTTATTTTATTCTATCTTATTTTATTTTATTATATTTTATTTCATTTTCATTTTCATTTTTATTTTATTTTATATTTATATTGAAATTATATCCTAATGTTGAACTTTGTGTATAATCTTATGTATTTTGTACAACATAATGTACATTTAATAAACGCATCAAAATCAAATCAAAATCAATCTGGATTTATTTCCCAAAGATTCTACGTGTGAATCCTCGATAGAACTCACACGTAGAAACTTGCGAGCTAGCGCGCGTAGCCGCCCGGCAGATTGCTTTGTTTACTTTTGACTTTCTTTATTCGGCCACTCACGCGATCGGCCGAACTTTAGATTTTAAATTCTAGAATCACAATAATTAATTTTTGTATTATTATTTTTTTTGTTATTCTTTTTAATAATAAATTGTAAAATTAAAATTAATTGTTGTTCCGAGGTTTTTTTTATTAAAGACCGAATCTTTTTCCTCCGGAAATTATATTTTATTTTGATTTTAGCTTGGGGAATAGCCCCGCCCACTGCCGGCATTCGACAGCTAGCCCGCGTACGCGTCTCCCCAAGCATGTCTACTTAATTATTTGCAGGTACTAACAACGGCTACAGGAGTACTCAGGAGCGAGTACTCAGGAGTCTTATACGTGTACAGTTGCTGGTCCGACAACGCGGATCGTCGTTGTTTTTCCCCGGACGAGCACTGTTACAAATTGGCGCCCAACTTGTGTGGAGAATTTTGCTTGTAATTTTCGTTCAAATAACGTAGCTGTTGAGCTGCGGGTGACAGCTTGACGAGAGCGGTGGGAGAGAGAGCGGGCTCCGAATCAGTTGCAGAGTTAGGGATAAATAACCCGACAGCGCGGATTGTTTTGACTGCGCTGTGACCTTGTCCGAGCGCGGACAAAGGAAGTAAAGGGTATAGCCTGTTAAGGGGGGGTAAAGTGCCCCCAGAGCAAACCCCTACAATATATATATCATTCGAAAGGTCTTAAAAAAAGAAAATTTTTGACGCCAACTAGAAATTTTTATCTCATATACTGCGCATGCGCGGTTAAAAATAGTGATTTTTCAACTTTTATTTATATCTCCAAACCTATATAAGATAAAAAAACGAGGTCGGCGGCAAAATTTTGTTTGAAAAAAATGTAGTTCGAAAAATTTTTTTTTTTAATTTTAGGTCAAAAAACGGAATTTTTACGGCGATTTTAAAACTTAAAATGCCCATTAATAAAAACCTGTAATGGCTGCAGTGCTAAAAAAAATTTTTTTATACGTATTTTGATGAAATTTTTTCACTTGAATTTTTTCAGATTTTTTCAGAGGGTGGAAAGCACTTAAAAAATTAAAAAACCGATTTTTTAAACGCTTTTTCGCTTTTTAATTGGTTTAAATCAAGTTATAAATTATAAAACTATTACAACTTCTTTTGTTTTACAAATTTACATATCACAGTACCATAGGTTATATTAAATTATCATTTAGAGCCTTAAAAAGGGCAAAAAAGCGATTTTTTAAACGCTTTTTCGCTTTTTTGTTACCATAAATTGAATTTAAAATTATAAAACCGATACAAAAACTTATTTTTTGTTAAATTACATACTAATTTACAGTTAAAAAAATTAAAACATTATTTTTAACTTAAAAAAGCCCGAAAAATCGATTTTTTCAACACTTTTTCGCTTTCTCGATACCTTAACTTAAATTTAAAATTATAAAACTGATACAAAAACTTATTTTTTGTTAAATTACATACTAATTTACAGTTAAAAAAATTAAAACATTTGTTTGGGCTAAAAAAAGGTCGAAAAAGCGATTTTTTGAACACTTTTTGGCTATTACGAAATAACCAATCGGTCATAACAACTTAGAAAATTTTATAAGAGTCACGTTTTACAATAATATAAACTAAGCAGCCATAAAAATAATTATAGCACATCTATGTGCCTTATAAAGGTCGAAAAAGTGATTTTTCGAACACTTTTGGACAGTTCTGAGCTTAAAAATTACTATTATACAATTTAAACTTATCTAAAGTCTACTTGTTTACAATAATACAGGAAAATAAGTTGTTACAACAGTTATCTCACACTTATTTGCCTTAAAAAAGCCAAAAATCATTTTTTGGGTGTTTTTTTAACAATATGAACTTACATACTGTTCACACGCACTCAAAAATTATTTTAAAACTACTATTTTATAGTAATACAAGTTAAAAATCAATTAAATCAAATTAAAATCAAAAACAATCTAACTAAATTTATTCAATCATCATCATCACTATCTTCATCTATAATAGGCATCGTGTCGTCTTCGACGAAAAGTTCTGATAATATTTGTGATGGACTCAGCTGTTTCGACTTGAATCTTCCACAGGACAAATAGTAAATTACTGCGGCGACGTGTGAACAACATCCAATTGTTCGTAGCCCATTAGCACACTCGCAGCACCACCGTTTGATCCCTGCGCAACCAACTGTTTCAGGACTGTACTCTATGTAACAATTGTAAGTCTTCGATTTTATGTGTCTGGACTGTACTTGTATTCTGATGATTTTTTCAGATTCTTTGAGATATTTCAAATGAAGAACACCATTTATATCAAGCATCTCTGCCAAATAGGAAACAGCTTGTTTTAATTGATATCCACCAGTAAAAAAGATTTTCAGATCTTTTTCGGTCATTTCTGGAAAATCACTTAAGTCAGTTGATGTTAGATCGCTGAAGGTAACTTTCTTTCTGCTCCAGCCTCCATTTTCTGCTTCTTGATGTAATGTATTTTCTATTTGAGATTGAAGTTTCATACGATCAACAATTTCATCGGTCATGCCAACATCAGAGTGAAATCGCTTCCCAAAAAAGTTGTTCAAAAAGCATGCTATTCTAACAAAGTGCTTTGCATTGTGTAAAGATTTATTATCAAATTGGTGATGAAGAAGTTTATATTTTTGACCAATTACTCCATGTATCGCTTCCACTGACCATCGGATTTTTGTTACAAACCTTGAATGATTAGCCTCTTCTCGAGTCAGCTGGTTTCTTTTACCTTTAAGAGAAGGCATCAAAACTTTGTAACCTTTATCCTGTAGGTACTGAACTACATCACGAAATCCTCTATCAAGAACAAAAACGTCGTTTTCTTGTAACAAATCCGAAAATTCTTGGTTTGTCTCTAGTAAGTGTTTTAAAATCTGCGCATCATTCATATGTGCTTCAAAAGGACCTAGAACATCAATGACATGACCATCTGGCATACAGATTGTAAAAGGCTTTGCTAAATGACATTTTTTTTGTCCTGTATAAGATTTTCTTTGATAATCGTTGTTTGCGCTTTTTTGATGCCGAAGGTAAGTACCATCACCAATTATCATTAACTGATTATCATTTAAATCATGCAATTTCTTAGCGATGGATGTGATATGATTTGTAACGAGCTCTTGTCTAGTTAGTGAATTGATACCAAATCTACTGGGTAAGACATCAACTTTAAACGACTGAATAACAGATTCCACAAAATTAGAAATTTGTTGCGACCACTGAATCCCTAGAATGGCTGCTATCATGCTATTCGAATTACCACTTCTTAATTTTAGTAAAAACACTACTAACGCCTGAGTAACATCTCTATTGTGTGAGGCTCTCATGCCTGTCAGCATTCCACGAAGTTGAATTAACTGCTCCCAGTTAAGACCAGTAAACACAATTAAGCTTTTTTCAGGCATTGAAAAGTCAGAAACTCGATAAAAAATATCTCTATCAACTCGTGCAGAAAAATTTTCCAGTAGTTTTTTTAGTTCAGAAACTTCTATTACACTAGAGTTAAAATGAATACGTAAGTGCCTGAGCTCATCTTCATAAAAAAGTTTTTTGACACTTAAATGGGACTTGCAAGTTCGATTGCCTGTAAATATTTTAAAAATTATAAATGATTTTAAAAATTTAAAAATGATTGCTACCGTATATATTTGAAGGTAAGCCTTTTTTACTTTTTTTAAAGGTCAAAAGTTGGGGTTGTATTCGAATGCGGCTTATCTTCAAGCACATACAATAAGTTAAAAAATAATCTAGGGTACCTTTTGGAATGAATATTTGCGTTTTACAGTAGGCTTGAGAGCGAGCATGGAAAGAAATTGTTACTAAATTGTTGGCTGTACAACCACAAAGGCAGCAGTACTTGTGAGTGGCAACAGTTCTGTTGATCGGCATTTCTACTGTTTCGGGCTTTTCTCGTTCAGGTTCGAACTGCACTGGTGGATCCAGCGATGACTGGGACGATTGAGACTCTGAAGTTGTTTGTGAAAAAATTTCAGTTAAGGCTGAAACTGCATCGTTGAGACTTTGCGAAAATTGTGGCTGTTCTTCCAGCTTAGGTTTTTTGTTAGTTTTATATAGTCTCAGTTTAGAAGAGCACTTCAAACACAAAAAACAACCAACGGTTCCAACTCTAAATACGAATTCACCTATTTCTACTGTTTCATACAACCAATCAGTAATTTCAGCTGCTTCTTCTTGTGTATTGATAATTTTTTTTTCATTTGCTCTTAATTTACGCTCATTTATATTACATTTCAAACATCTTGAATCATCCTGTTTAAGTTCTTCTTGTTCCTGTTTCTGCTCTTCTAAATCCATATTTTCAATTTTTTGAAGAAATCTTTATATTCAGACCTATTAAAATAAATATTAAGTAAAGCAATAATTAAAAAAAATTTGTTTAAAAATTTTTAATTTTAGTAACCTATGAGAAATAATAAGTTTGTTGACTTAAGCTGCTTTTTAAAATTATCCAGATTGCGTCAGTTTCAGAAAATCAGAGTTCAGATGCTGCCACAAAAACAGTTTCAATATGAATTAGCTCAGACATCTCTGTATCATGTTTTCATAACATGCATAGCTGCGGATATAAAATTTTTATTAATGTGGGTTTTTTAAAAATAAATTCAGATATTACAAAAAAAAAAATAAATAAATAATAGTATAAAAAATTATGCCAAAGCGTATTACATATTTTAAAATAAGTATGCGGTTAAAAATTCATTATTTTAAACACAATTTAATTTTGAACAAAAAACCATAATTTTGATTTTTAGTTTTATTAAGTTATGAAAACTTTTTCAAATAAATTCAGAAAAATTTAACTTTTTAATAAACTAAATAACATATGATATCATAATGATTATATTAAATTATTTGCACAGCGATAAAAGCTGTTTTCAAGAACCTGAATTATGATCTTTAATGATTATAAGCTATCATTTTTTGCATATCATGTTTCAATCTATAAAATAATTTCAAAAATAACTCAACCAAAAAAGTTTATGCTTCACACAACTGCAATGAGTATTGGAAAGTTTTTGTAAAACTTTCATTTCATTTTATAAAATATAATAATTCCAGCAGTTGATACAAATAAACAGAAATTCCAAATAATTGTGCTATGGTAGTAATGAAAAATTTTCAAGGAAAGTCTAAGTGACATGTGGAGGGAAAATCGTACCAAACTCTGGGTTATGTAATCTCATCTTAAATGATAATGCTTTGCTCAATATTCATAAGTTTCAAACTATACCATCCTTAAGTGACTTATGATTTGGATCATAAATAGAGATATTTTTAACCACAATCAACCAATCACTTAATATTAACTTTCCAGCACTATTTTTTTTATATCAAACATAGTTTTTATTAAAAATTGACCTAGAATTCATTCACCAGTAATCCTGACTACTCAAACAACCTTCTTTTTCACTTATTTTTAATAATATCTTCAACTTCTTAGATTCTTGTTCAATTTTACTCTAAGATAAAGTTCTATGAAAAAACAGTTTGGTACATATTGCCTTCCACACGTCATAGACTTTCCTTGGCTGTTTATTTTCACAATTTTTACATAAATAAAATTAAAAACTTATTTGATCTGTACACACAACTTTCAGGCTTATTTCAATACTTCTATAACTATCTCAAACAAAGTTTTTGAATCATTTCAAGAATTACAAATGTTAAAGATTGAAGTAATAAAAAAAACCAAACTTAGTGTACCTACACCTTCAGAATTCAAGCCTAACTATACATTTTTACCAGCAACAGACTCTTTAATTGCAGCACGAACCAAGAACAAAAACAGTTTAATTTTATTTTAAAAAACTCGTGTCCGAGTAAACGTATGTACGTGTATGTACAAATAACGCGTATCAAATCACAATAAGTACTAACTCTGACTTAATCGTTATTTTTAAAAAAACTCAGCAAAAACATAAAAAAAATCAGCAGTCGTCCGAGTCCCAACTCCCGAGAACGACGACATTCGAGGGAATAAAGCTGTGGCTGAGTGTGGCAGGTGGCTACGGTGTTAGTACCTTTGCGCTAACTAACGGTAGAAAACTGAACTCTTAGGTTTAAAATTTAATTTTAATTCTGAACTTTTTATAATTTTTTCATTGATTACTGAAAAAAAAAAAATTGTAATGAGCTAATTTTTAAAATAATTGATAAAAAAATTAAATTATTCGTAAGATCTTTCGGACGTACACACGTTCAGGCAACACATATATTTTCAGTTGGTTTCTTGAAAAATACTTAAATATAAGTTAAAAATTGACAAAAAATTATTTTTCCTAATCGTTAGTAAGTTTATAATCGTATAAGATTTTTAACAGATGAAGTAAGGTGAGATAAGATTTGAGAGATAAAACCGTCTGGAGCAGAAGCCAGAAACATGAGTTTTTAAAACTCGTAAGTCGTAAGTCATTTTTTAAAATAATTAAAAGTGGTCGTCGTTGTTTTATCATTAGCTTTTTTTATTTTTTCTACCACAGTATGTATTATCATAAATACTGAAGACAGCAAAAACAGCACTAGTTGAACAAAGAGGAAATTATTGTGTACAGTATTTAAGATTATCAAAATGAAGCATATGAAAACATAACCTATCGTGACTATAAAAATTATGTTGTTGTGATTAAAATTAACTTAAAGTACATAAAATTCCTAGTTAAAAATACGGAAACTTATTGAAAAATTGTAGTTTAACACATACATTAATTAATTATTATTAATTATTATTATTAATTTAATCCATTAATTTCATCAATAAAATTCAAGATTTTCGAGCTTAAAAAATTAAAATAGTGCCAAATTTTTTGGTATCAAATGCTTGAAAAAAAAAATATTTTTATATTTGAAGTTATATTGTACAATGTGATGGTCAAAGTTTACTAAAATACTTTTACAACATGCGAGCAGCACCTGGCACATTGGAAGCTTCAAAAAACCTACTTTATTTCAAAACTGGCCTCAATCTTTTTTGCTGATACTTACTCTTATATCCATCACATTTATATTTGAAGGTAAAGTATAAACAGTAAACTAGTTTTGAAAAATTAAACTTTAACCCGTACACACAATTTCATCAATTGAATAAAAAAATTTTAAACTTTAAAAAGTAAACAAGTACCTTTTTTACAGTCTCTTTTTTACACATTTTTAGGTTTTGGACTTACATTCTGGAATGCGATTCAATAAAATATCTTTACACCTGATATGCGAACTGCACCTGACCTTGGAAGCTTCAAAAAAATAACTCCATCTTGAATGATTAATTCTTTGCTAATTAAATTTTTTTCATTTACAATATTTTTTATAAGGATAATTAAAATAAATTTTTTTTATTTTTAATAGGTAAAATTTTGAATCAATGCAAAAAACTACAACTTGTGAAAATTGACTTCAGTCTACTTAGCTGTATCATCAACCTACTAGAAGAAACACTTGTTCTTGCTTTGAACTCGCTGAACAGAAAATTAAAATCCTTTGGTAACAGAAGAAAAAAAACGCAAATTGGTTTTAAAAAAAATGTTTTATCTGGGCGGGTTATCAAGAAAAATTATGTATTTATTTAGACTGCTTTGAGTGTGCTAATGGGCTACGAACAATTGGATGTTGTTCACACGTCGCCGCAGTAATTTACTATTTGTCCTGTGGAAGATTCAAGTCGAAACAGCTGAGTCCATCACAAATATTATCAGAACTTTTCGTCGAAGACGACACGATGCCTATTATAGATGAAGATAGTGATGATGATGATTGAATAAATTTAGTTAGATTGTTTTTGATTTTAATTTGATTTAATTGATTTTTAACTTGTATTACTATAAAATAGTAGTTTTAAAATAATTTTTGAGTGCGTGTGAACAGTATGTAAGTTCATATTGTTAAAAAAACACCCAAAAAATGATTTTTGGCTTTTTTAAGGCAAATAAGTGTGAGATAACTGTTGTAACAACTTATTTTCCTGTATTATTGTAAACAAGTAGACTTTAGATAAGTTTAAATTGTATAATAGTAATTTTTAAGCTCAGAACTGTCCAAAAGTGTTCGAAAAATCACTTTTTCGACCTTTATAAGGCACATAGATGTGCTATAATTATTTTTATGGCTGCTTAGTTTATATTATTGTAAAACGTGACTCTTATAAAATTTTCTAAGTTGTTATGACCGATTGGTTATTTCGTAATAGCCAAAAAGTGTTCAAAAAATCGCTTTTTCGACCTTTTTTTAGCCCAAACAAATGTTTTAATTTTTTTAACTGTAAATTAGTATGTAATTTAACAAAAAATAAGTTTTTGTATCAGTTTTATAATTTTAAATTTAAGTTAAGGTATCGAGAAAGCGAAAAAGTGTTGAAAAAATCGATTTTTCGGGCTTTTTTAAGTTAAAAATAATGTTTTAATTTTTTTAACTGTAAATTAGTATGTAATTTAACAAAAAATAAGTTTTTGTATCGGTTTTATAATTTTAAATTCAATTTATGGTAACAAAAAAGCGAAAAAGCGTTTAAAAAATCGCTTTTTTGCCCTTTTTAAGGCTCTAAATGATAATTTAATATAACCTATGGTACTGTGATATGTAAATTTGTAAAACAAAAGAAGTTGTAATAGTTTTATAATTTATAACTTGATTTAAACCAATTAAAAAGCGAAAAAGCGTTTAAAAAATCGGTTTTTTAATTTTTTAAGTGCTTTCCACCCTCTGAAAAAATCTGAAAAAATTCAAGTGAAAAAATTTCATCAAAATACGTATAAAAAAATTTTTTTTAGCACTGCAGCCATTACAGGTTTTTATTAATGGGCATTTTAAGTTTTAAAATCGCCGTAAAAATTCCGTTTTTTGACCTAAAATTAAAAAAAAAAATTTTTCGAACTACATTTTTTTCAAACAAAATTTTGCCGCCGACCTCGTTTTTTTATCTTATATAGGTTTGGAGATATAAATAAAAGTTGAAAAATCACTATTTTTAACCGCGCATGCGCAGTATATGAGATAAAAATTTTTAGTTGGCGTCAAAAATTTTCTTTTTTTAAGACCTTTCGAATGATATATATATTGTAGGGGTTTGCTCTGGGGGCACTTTACCCCCCCTTAACAGGCTATACCCTTTCGAAATAAATCCAGACACTGCGATAGTGGCAGGAGCTGTTTGAATTAGAATAATTCAAGCAGCTCACTTAAATTTGTGAAAATAAATATTTGTGAGGACGTTCGGGAATTTTTTTGTCCCATTTTGCTAATTTGAATAAGAATCGGAATTCTCCAGCTGATCCTGGAATCTTTCGCGGTTTTTGCGACTCGGAATTGTGAATAATTCTGAGACGCGCGAGCATTTTCCGGGAGTGGGGATTTGTTTTGTTTTTTTTTTGTTTTTTTGTTTTTTTGTTTTTTTTTTTCTTTCTTTTTCGACGGCGGATTATTTTTTTATTGTGTGTTCTTCCTCACAGTTATTTTTTTTTTAAAAGTGTGCGTGACAGTACAGCGTGGTGTGGCAACAGCGTACTTGCATTGCAAAAGTTCGATACCGGCGCAGCGGACTGCTGGGCTCGTCATAATTATTAATTATCCTTATTATTTATTAATAAATAAGATAAGTTTAGTTAGGACCGGTACTGTCACGAATAGTTAGGCTGCGGAATTTTTTTTGTTAATCTTCGCGCCCACAGAAAGAAAGATGTCGGGCGAAGATAAAGAAGACAGGATTTTCTCCTTGATTTTGGCGGAGGGTACTGATGTAGTCATGGACGCCATGGCCGAGCTGGAACTCAAGGCCGACGGATCCGTCCAAGATCGGTGCACTCGTCTCCAGAAGTGGCTGTTGGGTAATTACTCGGCGGACGACTTTGTAGCCACTGGAGACGATACTGTCCAGGACACAGCTGCTGCGCAGGTTAAGCGCGAACAGATGCGTGTGTCATTCATCGCCACCACGTTGTGGGAGAAATCTGGGTCCACGATTTTGGATCCAGACTGCACACATTCGGGTGAACATCCTTTCGCTGTCTTGCTCGAAGAACCCCCGGTTCAGCAAGCAGCGGCGAGGCTACAGGAGTCCCACACGCGGGACTTACGATCGTCAGGCCAGGAGGGCATTCGAAACCATTCGATACCCAGTGAGAGTGACGCAGAGGCGCTGGGCATGTCAGTCAACCCTGAGACACTGGATTTGTTCAGAGGTATATCGACTGAATTAAAGAGGATGCACGATCGGATAGACAAGATCGAGGGCAGACTCAGGGTCAAGGAACCTCGGCCGGAAAGAAACCTACACTCGAGAGGACCAGTCTCGAGTACCATCAGGCCGGAGCTATTGGCAAATAACTCTATGGCCGATTACAGCATCTCCACGGAGAATGCTGGCCAATCGAATAATAGGGTCGGTTTTCGCGGCACTTCAATTACAGACAAGCGAAACAGCTCCAGCCCTATTAGAGACGCATCTGTTCCGGATGAAAGACACCTGGTGCAGGGACAGATACAAGCGTTATAGGAAAGTTTACTCAGGTTGGACCAAGAATCAACCATTCCTGTAAGAACTCCACCGATTGTTAGCGCTCTAAAACCGGTGGATGTTGGTGCAATAGTCCGGCGCTGGAACTTGAAATTCTCCGGTGGTCCAGAGTCAAGCCTACACCGAAAAAATAATACGCATGGAGCTGCGCACTAATTTACTGCGTAGAATCTACGCCTGGTGTCAGTGCGTGAATCTACGCCTGACTCGCTTGCGCAGAACTGCGCAAGTGATCCAGCCGTAGAACTCCCTCTGCAGTGTATACCTATATATAATCGCCGTTTGCTCTAGCGACTCAAAATAAGGAAGAGAATAATGAATAATCGTCGAGAATGTTTTTGTTTATTTATTTATAGTTTTTATTCATTCTCAGTAAGTATTTTAGGTCCAAACAGAGTAATGAAATAAAAAAATTAAATTAAGTTTCAGTTAACCGGCGTAAGAAAACTAGGATGCAAAAAAAATTAATTTTTCAATCAACTATATAATTATGAAATGAAGTTTAGAGTTTTCTTATAAAAGCCAATTTTACTAAATTTTTTTTATTTGTATAATAGATTTGTTTAGTAGGTTATTAAAAATACATTCTTTTTTTTCGAAAAACTGTATTCATTGAAAATTTTTCAGTAACATCTGAGGGAAAATTTGAAACGGTTGTATGGAAAATGGGTTTTAAAAGATAATTTTATAAAATAACTAAAAATTACTCATTCTAATCAAATACAGTTTTATCATGCAATCAATAGTAATTATATACATATATTATTAAAAGTCATATCGTGTAGCAATATGAAATTTTTTATTTTTTTCAATAAGAGAACCTAATCTCTGATCCTAATCTTAAGGATGCATGCAAAGCTTGTGAAATTGGATAAGGATCCAATATAGGAACTTCATTTAAATGTTGAGTTGTAGTTAAATTACTGTGATCTATGAAAAATTACTTTTTGTTATTTTGAAACAAATTTTAATACAAATTTAAGCAATAGGAAAAAAAAACAAACCATGATTTGTGGGATCAGTGATGAAATTCATGTTCGTGCTTTTTAGGTTATAAACAACAAGCACACACCATTTACTTACTTTTATACTTACTTTAAATTAAACAGAATTACAAAACAAAATGTATAAACAAAAAAACCTTTGGCCATGTGTGCCTCGCACGGGCCGACCGAGTTAAGTATACTATATATACAGCTATTTTATATAGGTATATACTGCAGCGGGAATTCTACGTCTGGATCGCTTGCGTAGTTCTGCGCAAGAGAGTCAGGCGTAGATTTACGCACTGGCACCAGGCGTAGATTCTACGCAGTACTACTGCGTAGCTCCACGCATATTATTTTTTCGGTGTAGAGCAATTTCTGCTAGACGTTGCAGACAACAACAGTCTAGCCGGACTAACGGACAAGCAACTGTTAGATGCCTTGCCGTTGTTACTGACTGGTGTTGCGACCACTTGGTATCGCAACAACAAGAAACAGATAGTTTCTTGGGACGACTTCTGTCGTTCAGCCCGAGAGTGGTATGGTGTGGAAGATTACCAACAGTGTGTGCGAGCTGAGGCTTTCGCTCGCACACAGGGCGAGTCCGAGCCAGTCAGGGACTATATTACTAATTTACAGTCATACCTCATAAAGATTAGGCCCGAACCGAGCGAGCCTGAACAGGTCGACTTTATATTAAGAAATATGTTGCCGAATCTGCGTAGACAGATTCGTCGCAACGAAATTAAATCGGTAGTCGGTTTAATGAATCAAGCCGTTGAGATCGAGCGGACCTCTCTCAATGAGATTAATTATAGGCCTCCACCATCCCCTTCAGCGTCTATGTAGCCTTATCTCGCTTATAAGCAAAGTAAGACTGACAAGAAAGCGAGAGTCAACGTCGCAGCCACTGCTGTTGATAGCAAACCGGCTGCTGACTTGATCGTCAGCCGCCTCGAGGCTTTTTTGAAAAAGCTCGAGGGCAGCAAGAACTTTGGGAAACCAAAGGGCCCAAGGCCCCAGAGTTCAAGCAAGGGCGAGCAGTCCAGAGCCAGACACAAATCTGAAGGACATGGAAGGGCCAGAAGCTCATCACCGAAGCAAGGCTCGAGTGATGATGGCAGGAAGAAAAGCGACAAGTCACCAGTTCGCTGTTACTTCTGTAAGGAAGAAGGGCACATCAGACCCAAATGCCCAAAACGCCAGGGAAACGAAAAGCCGGCGGAGTAGAAAGTAACTATTCCGCTGACACAGTTTCCCAGTCATCACTCGGAGATGACGCTCAGGCTTGTTCAGTGGATCCTAAGGATACTGAACAAGCGACAACTCAAAATAATTCGGTCGCAGCGGACTTAGACGCGGAAACCAGATGGTGGTTGCCAGTGAATATTGGTGATTTCCGTGTCAGAGCGTTGTATGACCCCGGGGCATCACGTACAGTGATGGGGTCATGCGCTATTCAGATTGCAGCTGCGTGCAACCGAAAGATTGAAATTTATGCTGGCAAAGGCGCAAGGGTAGCTGACGGGCGAAGATGTTCTATCGCCGGATACGTCACCTTACCATTTGAGGTCACGGGGGTAAAACGCGATCTCAAGATAGCCATCATGACTAACCTGGATGCTGATTGCTATTTGGGAGCAAATTTCATCCGAACTTTCAAGGCAGTTCTCGATCCTACTACAGACGAGTTAGAGGTCAGGATTGCAGGTAAAAAGGTTAGCCTAGAGGTCGCCAGTGTACAGGCGACCAAGCTGACATCGTTAGCCTCTATAGGTTTAGCTGACGTACCAGCAGAAGACCTCGAAAGACTCAAGCAGATGCTTGATAGAGTCCTTCCGACCACGGAAGAACCTTTGGGTTGCACCTCGTGGATCGAACATGAGATCGACGTGGGGGACGCAAGACCGATAAAACAAAGGTACTACCTAGTTTCACCTGTAGTGAAGCTAGAGATGTGGGACCAAGTGCAAGAAATGCTGAATAATGGTATTATTGAGCCAGCACCTAGGTCCGGATGGTCGTCACCCGTGGTCATGGTCAAGAAAGAGGACGGGACGAGGCGGTTCTGTATAGATTTCTGCAAGGTCAACGTGGTCACCAAATCGGTGGACGCATATCCGATCCCTTACATGGACGACATCCTGAGCAAGTTAAAGAAGGCTCGGTATATCACGACTCTGGATTTAAAATTGGCTTATCACCAGGTACCGTTAAAACCAGAGTCGAGGCCAGTAACGGCGTTTACAGTGCCAGACATGGGCACATTCCAGTTCAAACGAATGCCGTTTGGCCTGAGCTACGCAGGAATGACTTTTCAGCGTCTGGTCGAGATGATCATCAGGGAGTTTGGCGAATACGCTTACGCCTACCTTGATGACATCATCATAGTAACCGAGGATTTTGAGACGCATCTCAGAATCCTTGAGGCAATCCTGGTAAAAATTAGAGAGGCAGGCCTGACAATTAATCGAGACAAGTGTAAGTTTTGCCAGCCAGAGGCAAAATACTTAGGCGTCATCGTTAACCGTGACGGTATTAGACCTTGTCCCGAAAAGGTCGAAGGTCCATTCTGAAATTTTCGGTTCCGACGAACCATAAGAAGTTGAAACGGTTCCTCGGGATGGCATCTTGGTACCGAAAATTTATCAATAACTTTGCCTCGGTTGCAGAACCGCTCTCGAAGCTCACCAGCACAAGGGTGTGTTTCAAATGGGACGACGAGCAACAAGAAGCATTCGAAAGAATACTAGTGTTACTTGCGTCCACTCCGGTCCTGGCGAGACCAGACTTTACAGTACCGTTCACAATTCAGACCGACGCCTCCGATACTGGGATCGGTGGCTGTTTGACTCAGGTCATTGACGGTCAAGAGCGAGTTATAGAATACTTCAGCCGAGTACTGAATCCAACACAACAAAACTACACTGTCACCGAACGGGAGTGCTTAGCTGTAGTAAAAGCAATAAGGAAGTTTAGGTGTTACGTCGAAGGCTTTAAATTCCACGTGATCACAGACCACAATTCCTTAAGATGGCTGCATAAGATGACCAATGCCACTGGCAGATTGGCAAGATGGTCTCTGGAGTTGCAAGGCTACGACTTTACGACGGAATATCGTAAAGGCACGTTAAGCGTGGTTCCAGACGCCTTGTCACGAATGTACGAAGAAGACGACCCGACTGTCGTTTCAGCCGTAAGCTACCCGGTCGAACAACTAGACGACTGGTACCTGAATAAGAGGAAGATAGTTCAGAGAAATCGTAACAAATTCCTCAGGTGGAAGGTCGTGGGTGACAGACTTTATTACTATAAGTTGACGACGTCATCGAAGAGACAGTTGGAGACGACGATGCTTAGAAGCTCGTCGTGCCTTTGTATCTACGGGCAACCGTGATACAAGAGAAACACGATGAACCGATGGCAGGTCACTTGAGCCGAGACAAAACTCTGAAGAAAGTGACCCAAGAGTATTTTTGGCCTGGCATGTACAAGGACATCGAGGCATACGTAAAATCATGCCAGATTTTCCAACAGCAAAAGGTTGAGCAACGCCTACCCGGTGGCCTAATGGGTAGACGTGTGATTGTAAGACCATAGCAAGCAGTTTCGGGTGATATATTAGGCCCATACACCCGAAGCAAGAATGGCAACAAATACGTGCTAGTCTTAACGGATCTGTTCACCAGGTGGGCAGAAGTGACGCCGTTAAGACGAGCGGACGGTGACTCCATCTGGAAACACATCTGGCTCGATGTAATCCTAAGATAGGGCCAACCAGAGCTGTTCCTTTCGGACCAAGGTTCAGAGTTCAAGAATCATGCTAGAGACGACAAATTGGACGAACTTGGCGTACAGCATGAGAACTCACCGACTCACAATCCGGAATCGAACGGTGGAGTCGAACGGCTTAATCGGACATTGAAAACAATGATCTGATGTTTTGTAGCCGACAACCAGCAAACGTGGGATAAGCACCTACCAGAGCTGGTTTGCACATACAACAGGGCAGTACACTCTGCAACTAAAACGAGCCCTGCCATGTTGAACATGATGCGCCTGTTGAAATAAGAGCAAATTTATGCTTGTACGATTGAATGATGAAATGCTGACAGGAGAAATTCCTCCGAGCATTGAACTATGTATATGAGTGTAAATGCTTAGTCGTACTTTAAGAAAGAGTATTTATACAGGCGTTAAGTTGTAACGTGCACGCCACTCGGTAGACCGCGATCGAGACGTCAGAATGTTGGTTTCTATAATTATATTATTCTGTAACAAATATAAATTCATAAATGTTCTTTAAAGCCACTAATTTTAACATGGTAGCAAGAGCGCGTAGTTTTTGAAAACGGAAAAGTGACTATTTTAAAGTATTCTCAAGTGAAAATGAGATACCACGTTACTTCGAACGTGAAGAGGTTTGGAAAGAATTTTAGATGAGCCTATTAGAAAAAGAAAATCAGTGCTTGAATGAATTAAGCTTGGCAGGTATAAATTTAGTGCCAAAGGAAGATTTAATAAGAACTTTAAGTAAATTGCCACCTAGAAAAATCTTGCAATATTTCAATACAGATGAACTAAAAAGACTTTGTAAAGGCACAAAGGAAGAAAACACTGTAGCGACAAAGTCAAGGGGTGAAATAATAGATATTCTGCAAAAATATCAAATAGAAGCAGTGTATGCTGACGTACATGAAAGTGATTTAAGAAAAGTAGGAAAAATTCAAATTGAAGAAATTCAAAACCGTCATAGTGCTAATTTGGAACATAAAGATAAACTAATTAAAGAGCTAACTATGTCGCAAAACGAAGACGCAAGACTCCATATCTTTGATGGAAGGAATTATAGCATTTGGAATATAAGGAAACTCCAATACTTGAAAACAAAAAAGTGTGCAGAACCAGCAGTTCGAGAGGCTTTGACATCAGATTCACAAGAAAATTTGTCCGACATGAACGAGAAAGCAATAAACTACATTTATTGCAGTATAAATAACGATCAAATATAATTTTTGAGCAAAGAAGAGAGAAAATCTGCTCGGAAAATAATGCAGAAGTTTGACAAAATGTATCTAAAAGAATCTACAGCAATGCAAATCTGTGTAAGAAACAAACTCGATCAGATGAAATTAAAAAATTATGATAATCTCAAAAATTGGAGAAAACTTCCAAGTGGTATTAAAGTGAATGAAGATCATACCAAAATACAGAGAGAACAATATAATAAACTTAAACTTAAAGTTAATGAATATAACCTATCACATCCAGCTGATGATCAAAAAACTGTGGTTTTTCAAAAGGGTTTACCTACTATAGTTAAAAGAAAGGTTAATTCTGCAGCTGAGTTAAACTCAAATTTACTAAATTCATCATAGAGTTCATTATCATCAACGACACCCACTTTTTATTACCAAAATGTTAATGGTCTACGTACTAAACTTAGTGATATTGGAAATAATATTAACATTATTAGTCCAAAACCACAGATTATTATACTGACTGAAACTTCTCTACATCCTGATATATTAGATGGTGAAATTGGTCTTACCGGTTGTACTATTTTCAGGAGAGATAGACATAATTATTCTAACCCTCCACCCGGGGGAGGTATACTTATTGCTGTTGATAATTCTCTTCAGTGTAGTCAATTGGACCTAGTAAAGTTAGTAAACTACAATATTTCAAATTACGAACAGTTATTTATTAAAATTAAGCTTAATAATCTTAGTTTAATTGTTGGTGGCATTTACATTCCACCTAACAGTGATAATAGTTATTATATAACTCATAAGAAGACTGTGAAAAGACTGAAAACCAAATTTTCTGACTGTGACTTTGTTGTAGTGGGTGATTTAAATCTACCTAATACTATTTGATTAAATGGGGAATATTTGCAAGCCAAATATTATGGTAATTGTGCCAATATTTTGAAAAATGTAATTACTACTGAGAAGTGTTATGCTAATGCTGGTCTCCTACAACATTATCCTATTCATGAAGAGAAAGGTTATACGTTAGATTTACTATTTGCTTCACAATCACTTATTTTGAATATTATTCAATTACCTGATTCTTTAACTAAAATTGAAAAACTCAATCACTATCCATTATTTTTCCAATTTAAAAATTTAACCAGTATCAACATTAAATCTGAATTATATTGCTATGATTTTAATAAAGCAAATTATGCTGCTATAATAAGTGAGAAAGATAGAATTAACTGGAGAATAACTCTTGGTAATTTAGATATAAACTCTGCCGTAACTAAATTTTATGAAACTTTAGATACTATATGTAAAAAATATGTGCCTAGGAAGAGGAAAGTAAACACTTCATATCCAACATGGTATTCTAAAAAACTTATTGGATTAATTATTAGTAAAAAGAAGAGTCACAAGATTATGCTTCAATCGGGTTGTTTAGATGATGAAATAACTTTTAAAAAACTTAGAGCACAGTGCATCCGTCAATCTAGGATTGATAAAGAAAAACATAGAGATAATATTGAAAGAAGATCTTCTAAGAATGTTAAACATTTTTGGAATCACATAAATAGTTTAAGCAAATCTAATGAAATACCAAATGACATGTTTCTTCAAAGTGATAATGCATCTGTTCCTGTCGATATTAGTAATCTCTTTGCAAAGCATTTTAAATCAGTTTATACGGAGTGTAACGACAGCAGTTTTCAAAATATAAACTTGGTTAATTCAACTAGTGATCCGGCTAAATCTATTTTAATCGATAATGAAGATATAATCTCAGCACTTAAAAACCTGAATGATAGCTGCACCATTGAGTCGGACAACCCGCCGACTAACTTTCTAAAGGGATATAATACTTCGTTGGTTGAACCTTTAAAAATATTATTTAACAAATCGTTAACGTCTGGCATTGTACCTTCTCTCTGGAAACCTTCCTACGTAACCCTGGTATTTAACGCTGGTGATAAACGGGACATCGTCAATTACAGACCCATTTCTATAATGGGCTCCATTGCTAAGCTCTTTGATGCAATTATGGCTGATAAATTGAATACATTACTGAGTCATCACATAACATCGAAACAACATGGATTCATGAAAGGAAAATCTACTTTGACGAATTTGCTAGTGTACAGTGATTACATTTTTAGTAAGATCTCGAAAGGATCTCAAGTAGATTCTATTTATCTAGACTTCAGTAAGGCCTTCGATAGTGTTGATAAGAATATTTTATTGAATAAACTACATCTTTTAGGTACACCTGATAACCTTCTATTATGGCTATCTTCTTATCTTACTGGAAGAACTCGGCCAGTTAAAGTGAAAGGTCAATTGTCTGATCCTATTGAGGTCACTTCTGGTGTCCCTCAGGGGTCCCATTTGGGGCCATTTTTATTTCTTTTGTTTATAAATGACCTAGTGCATGTTATGAGATATGCTAATTTAGTGATATTTGCTGATGATGTGAAGTTATTTTATTGTATTAACTCTTTTGATGACTACAATAGATTACAAGGTGACCTGAACTCTATTTATACTTGGTCTAATATCAACAAACTTAAATTGAATCTATTTAAATGTAAATGCATCTCTTTTTGTAAGACTAAACTTAAACTTAACAGTAATTACTATCTAAATGATATTTTGCTAGAAAATGTTGATTCTATTGTTGATCTTGGAGTTATTTTTGATTCTAAATTGAAATTTGATTTGCAACTTGAATCAGTAGTTTCTAAAGCCATGAAAATGTTGAACTTTATTATTAGATCTACTACGCAGTTCAAAAAGCCTGTAACATTTTTGTATCTTTATAGAACTATAGTTTTGCCATACCTGCTCTATTGTTCTCAAATTTGGTCTCCCTGCTATGAAAGCAATATTAATAAGCTTGAGAAAAAGAATCATAAATTTCTTCGTTATTTGTCTTTCAAAGCAGGGACTCCTATGAATTTTTTTAACCATGATTATAGTCTTATTGTGAAGAGATTTGATGTTTGTTCTATAAAATCCCAGCATTTATATAATGATTTATTTCTCACTTTTAAGATCTTGAGAGGTTTTGTTAATATTGATGCTATTAATGACCTATTTGTGTATCGCTCTGTGTATGTTGATATCAGAAATCTCAGATCCTTAGTGGAAAGAAAATCATCTACAGATTTTGAATTTTTTGCTGTGATAAATAGAATGAAAAGAGAGTGAAATACTTCACCGATTGAATTGAGAAATTGTGAAAATATAAGTCAATATAAAATGAATTGTAAATCCTTCGTTTATAGATATACTTATCCATCAAATTGTAGACGACTCGAATTTAAATTAACTTATTATATTATACTTAATATTTCTGTTAAATTACCATACTCTAATTTTGTTAAGTTATGTTTGTAAAAGGATACCTAGTGTCCGTTGATGATAATAAATAAATAAAAAAAAAAATAATAATAAAATTCAAGTACATTTTTCTGTGATTTTGAGAAGACTATAAATGACTTAAAAAATGCTGGAGGAAAAATCACCGAGGCAGAAAAATTAAATTACATGCTGAGAACTTTGCCAGAATCCTTAAGCTACATTGGAGATCTGGTAGATGCTCTATCAACAGAGGATAGAAATTGTGAGTTCTTAAAAAATAAAATAAGCATGTGGGAAACCCGAAACTTGAGTGAATCAAACAAGAAAAAGTGTAGTGCATTTCAAGCAGAAAGTTCAAATAAATTCACATGCTATGGGTGTGGTAAGCCCGGACACTTGAAGAGAAATTGTAGAAACAAGTGGACCAAAAACAACAATACATTTTGGCAAGGAGGTGCACAAGAAGCACCACAGCAGAAACAGCAACAACGGCCGCAGTCTCAGCAGTTTCAAGGTCGCGGCGGCAGAGGTAGTTGACAACACTCGAATCGCGGAGGCAGGAACTGGCACCCCGCAACGATGGAGCAATTCAACACAACGCGAGCTATAGTAACACCGAAAACGACAGTACGGATGATCAGGTGAAAAACTCTTTTTTTGCGCATTTAACAGACGGTGATAAATTCGATAATCATGTTGTTGATATATATAATTGTGATACAAATAAAATAGATTGGATATTAGACAGTGGCTGCTCAGACCACATTATTAATGATGAATCCTATTTTTGTGAATCTATAGTTTTGAAAAAGCCAATTAATGTCAAGGTTGGTGACGGTAGAATTTTGAAAGGCACGAAAGTTGGTAAAATTTTAACTTATTCTGAAGTGAACGGGATTAAGCATAAAACAAAAATGTCCAATGTATTTTATGTAGCTGAGATGGATAAAAATTTGTTGAGTTTTGCGAAAATTACGAATGAAAATAAAATAATGTCTGTCGGAAATACGTTGAAAATATATAATAGTAATAATACTTTAATTGCAGTAGCTTGCAAAGAAAATGGGTTGCATAAAATAAGTAGTTATTTTGATGTGAGAGTGTGTTATTCGTCGGAGAAAATAAACAAAAACATGACACAGAAAGAAAGGTTTCATAGAATTTTCGGTCACGTAAATTTTAAATATTTGGAAGAAATGTGTAAGAATAAATTGGTCGATGAGTTACCAGAAAAATTAGAGTCAGTAAATTTGAAGTGTGGGACGTGCATACGGAATAAAATGCATAATTTATCTTTTGAAAATAATAGAAGTAGAGCCACCGAGATTTTAGAGTTGGTACATACAGATCTAAATGGGCCGCATAATACAACGGGTTATGATGATTCAAAATATTTTTTAACTTTCATTGATGATTATAGTAAATGTGCATTGATTTACACAATAAAATTAAAGTCGGATGTTTTCAATTGTTTCGTGGATTATATTAATAAAGTTGAAAATCTTAACGGGAAAAGAATTAAAAAGTTAAGATGTGATAATGGAAGAGAATATTTAAATCGCGATATTTACAATTTAATAAAAGAAAAAGGGATTTTACTTGAACCGTGCCCTCCTAACGTGCATGAATTAAATGGGACGGCGGAAAGATATAATAGGACGATTATGGATTCCGCGAGATGTTTATTTTTTGAAGCAAACATGAATCGTAGATACTTGCCGGAGGTAGTTAAAACCGCAGCTTATTTAAAAAATAGAACTATTGCAAATACGATTGAAAATAAGACATCTTATGAAATTTTCCTCGGGAAGAAACCTAATTTGAAAAATTTACGTTTATATGGGAGTAAAGTTTTTGTGAGAGTTCCCGAAAATAAAAGAAATACCAAATGGGATAGAAAGGCCGATTTAGGGATCTTACTTGGTTACGACCACGTTGGATACAGAGTTTTGTTAAACGGTAAAATAGTTAGAGCCAGACATGTTGATATAGTTGAAAATGATGAAAATTTTAGTGGTTTTAGAGGCAATGATAACAGTGATTACGAGGATGATGAAACTTTAAGTCATGAAATTCAAAACTCTGAATCCAACGAGGGTAGGGAAAAGGTAGATTCTGCTGAAGAAGAGAGTAACCATGATAATGTTGAGTTAAATGAAAATAGTTTAGATAGGCCACAAAGAGCAAGAAAAAAACCAGATTGGTATGGGATAAATAGAGATTCAAATTACGTTTATGTAAATGTAGTTAGCGCAGATAGCCCTTCTACCTACGAGGAGGCAGAAGAGTGCGAGGAAAATGATTTATGGAAAGAAGCTATGGATAGGGAAATGAATAGTTTGATGAAAAATTAAACGTGAAAATTAGTAGATAGACCTAGAGATAAGAAGATTCTAGATTTAAAATGGGTATTTACAAAAAAATCTGATAACTGAAAAAAAGCTAGACTTGTAGTTAGAGGCTTCCAACAAACTGAAGTTCGGGAAGATTTGTATTCACCAGTAGCTAGAATTCAAACATTGAAATTATTATTATCCTTTTGTTGCCAAAATAATTTATTGATTATCCAGATGGATGTAGAAACAGCTTTTTTAAATGGTTTCGTAAAGTCAGAAGTATTTGTAAAACAACCAATGGGTTATCAAGACGGTTTAAATAGAGTTTACATATTAATTAAAGCATTATACGGGTTGAGAGAGAGCCCGAGAACTTGGTATGAATGTTTTGATGATTTTATGAAGGAACTAGGATTTCAACGAAGCGAGAGTGACTATTGTTTATATGTAAAGTGTGAAAAGAATGAAAAAATTTATTGAATATTATTTGTTGATGACTTATTAATTTGTGGAAAAAATAAGGGAAGGATTGAACAAATTAAAAATAAATTATCAAATAAATTTTCTATGAAAGATTTGGGTGAAGTGAGCACTTATTTGGGAATAAACATTAATTATGATTATGAAAAATGTAATATGACACTGGACCAAAGTAACTATATAGAGTCATTGGCCAAAAAATATAATATTGTAAATGCGAAATTGTATAATACACCTATGGAACAAAATTTAAGTGTAGAACCTGCACAGCCAGCATCAAATAACGTAAAATATAGAAACTTGATCGGTGCATTATTATTTATTAGCACGAGTACGAGAATTGATATAAGTTATGCCGTGAATTATTTGAGTAGATTTCAAAATAGCTATGAATAAACTCATTATAAATACGCGTTGAGAATTTTGAAGTACTTATATTTGACAAGAAATCTTAAATTAACGGATGAAAGAAATTTAAATGCTGACGTGTTAGACTGCTTTGTTGATGCTGACTGGGCTGGTGATAAGGTAATTAGAAAATCTACTACTGGTTATATTGTAAGATTGTTTGGAAATGTGATTTATTGGAAATCAAGAAAACAAGGAAGTGTAACTAAATCTTCGACAGCAGCTGAATATGTGGCTTTATCAGAAGCAGTGAGTGAAATAAAAGTGGTGAAAAATCTATTGAAAGATTTTAGTGTTTCGTTCGAAAAACCGATTAATGTGTATGAAGATAATTCTGGAGCGATAGCTATTGCAAAATTTGGTAATTTAACTAAAAATTCAAAATACATAGAAATACATTATCACTTTGTAAATGAACGTTATGAGAAAGGTGTGATTAAAATTGTAAAAGTAGAGTCAGAAAATAATATCGCTGACGTATTAATTAAAGCGCTCGGATGCAATAAGTTTGAAAAATTCCGGAACAAATTACGAATAATTGGAAAGAAAAATTTGTAAATCATAAATTTGAGGAGGTGTGTTGAAATAAGAGCAAATTTATGCTTGTACGATTGAATGATGAAATGCTGACAGGAGAAATTCCTCCAAGCATTGAACTACGTATATGAGTGTAAATGCTTAGTCGTACTTTAAGAAAGAGTATTTATACAGGCGTTAAGTTGTAACGTGCACGCCACTCGGTAGACCGCGATCGAGACGTCAGAATGTCGGTTTATATAATTATATTATTCTGTAACAAATATAAATTAATAAATGTTCTTTAAAGCCACTAATTTTAACAGCGCCAGCCAAATGACTGTAGCACGGTCAGCAAACACTTGGCAGAAGAAGCCGTCAAGAGGCATCATGATATGGCACTCGAGGACTGGCAGGACAAGCTCGAGGGAGCTGAAAAGCTCCGAGAATTGGCCAAAGAAAGCGCTCGAGAGCGGCAGGATCGAGCTGCGGCACACTACAACAAAAAACATCGAGAAGTAGTGCTCCAGCCAGGTGATATGGTCTGGAGAAAAAATAAGGTTTTCTCGAGCAAGGCCAAAGGCTTTACTGCCAGCCTGGCAGCAAAGTATGGTGGTCCTTACGTGATCGTGGAAAGGTTAGGTTCCAACACTTACGCAATCCAAGATCAGAACGGGAACGACTAGAGGCCAGTAGCGGTTCAACAACTGAAGAGGCACATCCGGCGAGACATCGAGGAGTCTTCAAGCGACGATAGTCTACCGCCGAGGGATGCGAGCGAAAACCCAGACACTAGCGAGTGTCAGGTAATTGTACAGCATACATCGGAGACCAGCAGGTCTCCGGCTGAAGCGTCCGCGCCTAGGTTAGAAACCGCGGGCGAAGCCGATCGTCCGAGCGAAGACGTAAACGATCAGGCTCGAGCAACAACTTCGATTCCCGCGAAAAGGGGTAGAGGAAGATCCCGGGGATCGAAGAGTAAGGGAATGATTCGCGTGGGAACACCGTCACCACGTCGAACCCGTGCGAATCGGAAACGCTAGTTTCCTTTTTCTTTCTTTATCCTGTTAATCTACTTTTCCTTTTTTTTTCTTCCTTGTGCGAGGATTTCCTCCGACTCAGGAGGAAATGATAGGTTATTGAGTTTCATGGTATGGCCAAGCCACGGCCATATATGTATATTGGCGAAATAAAAATTGGCAGACCGAATTCTTCATGTCATTTCACCAACCCTGTGATTCCTCTGAAATCCTTGTTCGACTAGGTTTCGTCGGGTATTATCGATGCAACGTCGATACGTTACATCTAGGGGGGGGGGGGGGGGGGGGGGTTGTCACGGTCGGTGAAGTAATAAGTTTACACGATCGGTAATTATTCGTGTGGACACAAGTCGGCAGCCGCCAGTTAGCTGTTGACGGACTGTTCTGGAACGGACTGACCATTAGCGGTCGGACCAGCTGGAACGAGGCGTAAGCGCGCCAGTCCACTTCGATAGTTTAGGCTAGACACTCCGTCTCTCTCTCGTTCTCTTTTTTTGTCAGAATAAAGAAAGTTTGTGATCGCGGCTCGCGGAGAGTTTTTTTGTCAATTACGACTCGCAAAGTCGCTGAGAGTGTGGCGTGTTCGAGTGTACGAGTTTGTGGTGTACAAGCTAGAAATCCCGGAACCCCTGCTCCACGGAGAACTCCACCCGCGCGGCGTCAAGGTTTGTGCCCCCCGAAAATGAGTGTGAAGCGTGTGTGTGCAGGAGTGCTGGGTGATAAGGGAGAGAATCCGTAGATTGTTCTCTCCCTGTCTGGATTTATTTCCCGAAGATTCTACGTGTGAATTCTCGATAGAACTCACACGTGGAAACTTGCGAGCCGGCGCGCGTAGCCGCCCGGCAGATTACTTTGTTTACTTTTGACTTTCTTTGTTCGGCCACTCGCGCGATCGGCCGAACTTTAGATTTTAAATTCTAGAATTACAATGATTGATTTTTGTATTATTATTTTTTTTGTTATTCTTTTTAATAATAAATTGTAAAATTAAAATTAATTGTTGTTCCGAGTTTTTTTTTATTAAAGACCGAATCTTTTTCCTCCGCTCGACTTTTCCTCATTTAGGGAATTTATTGATTCCGGGAAATTATATATTATTTTGATTTTAGCTTGGGGAATAGCTCTGCCCACTGCTGGCATTCAACAGCTAGCCCGCGTACGCGTCTCCCCAAGCATGTCTACTTAATTATTTGCAGGTACTAACAACGGCTGCAGGAGTACTCAGGAGCGAGTACTCAGGAGTTTTATACGTGTACAGTTGCTGGTCCGACAACGCGGATCGTCGTTGTTTTTCCCCGGACGAGCACTGTTACAAAACATTTAAGAGCATTAAATAAAATTTCAAAATGAAAAAAAGTTTTTTTACTGCTATGTGGAAAAAAAATTTTCATAACAATATTTAAAATAAATAATTACGGCGTGGTCGAGTTTACTACTCATCAGAATATATACGCAGGTATGTAATATTATCTTAATATTATAATAAACGGAACCAGAGTTATAAAAGTGGAATTTTTAAGTTTAAGAATAATCAAATTAATTACTAAACTTTACATTGAACTCAAATTTTATAAGCACACTTTTAATATGCTATTTCTAATTAAACAAACTTTTTTTATATTTTATCATATAAATACTTCGGCCCTTTCACTTGAATATTAAATACTTTTATTAAACTAATGTCTAATTGATATTTTATTTTCCTTTTCTAGATACCGATTAAAATCATGGACCAAAATCAAGGTATTCTTTGTAATCCTGCAGAAAACAATAGTTGTTGAAATTTTTGTATGTAATAAAAACTTATTTTTCAAAATGAATGTGATACTTGCTATTATATTTAAAAACCTCAACTTCTTTACTACTATTTAAATTACTAATTTTTTATTGCTTTTATCGAATAATTATTTATTTTAAATATTGTTATGATCATTTTCCCAAGCTGAATTTCAACCAATAGAAACGCCGCATTTGACATTTAGCGGAGGGGTGTGGGTAAAATTATTTCGATAATTTTTCGGTTATTTCCAATTAGTCGCATGGGAACTTGAATTGTTAGACTTGTTCAATTTAACTTTTGGGTTGGACCCGAGTCACTGCGGTGTGTACCTATATATGGGTATTCATAGGTATATTCATAGTAAACAAGTAGTAATAGAACTATAACCGCAAAAATTAAAAATACAGCATTTCTATGGGTTGAAATTCAGCTGGAGAAAATAATTCAGCCGAATACCCCTCGTGCTTCAAAATTTGAGATAACTAGTCTCAATCAGTGCTCTATTTTTAATCTTGAAAGTTGATAAACGATAATTTCGAGGATAATTGATATTTCATTTTCAAAAAAACGAAGTTGAAAAAATTTTTTTAACACTAAATTCATCGCATATCGTATGTAACCTACAACTAAGTTCACTTCGATATTTTTGTCTTAAAAAAGTTTTGTTTTTAAAATGGTAAAGATTCTCATTTCATTTTATAAAATTCTACAAAGAAATTCAGTCCATTTATTGAATCAAAGTACTCAATTATTCAAAAAATTATTGCAAAAAATTCTTAACGTTGAAGTATTCAATACTTCAACATAAACGCAATTAAAATTTTGAATATGACGTTGTCAACCAATCAAATCAATTATAAAACGAAGACATCCGAACATGCTTCATCATTAGAAAGAGGGATTTCCCTCCAGTTTTTTTGCACACCAACTCGCGGGGCAAGTTTGACAAAAAAAATCTTAATTTTTAACATGCCAAACTTGCCCCCCTCGTTGCTCTGCAACAAAACACAGTCGAAAAATTATCGACAATTTTGAAGCACTAGGGGTATTACGACTGAAAATTTTTTTTTCCACATAGCAGTAAAAATACTTTTTTTATTTTGAAATTTTATTTAATGCTCTCAAATTTTTAAACAATAAATAATTAAATTATACTTCGCCTTTTTCTCTTACAGCCTACCAACATGAAATTTGAAACTTTTATGAGCAGAACAGCATTTTTTAACAATAAATTAGATCAAACAAGAAAGAAATTATAAAAATGTTGATAATTTAAATGTAAAAAAAAGGATTTTTTCGGTTTTTTCGATTTTAATAAAAAATTTCCTCTTGTAGCATACATTTTTTTTCGGAAAGAAGACGTTTCAACGAAAAAAAAGAGCCCTGACAGAAATTTTTAAAATCAAATTTGATAACCCTTTCAAAATTTTCAAGTTTAACGCTTTTTTGCGAAAAATAGTTGATTTCTCGGAAATGGTTTGATATTTTTGCACAAAAAAATTATGAAAAATTTTTCAAATAAAAACCTTCACTTTCACCAAAAATTATGAAATTTAAAAAAATTTTGTACCCGGGACGCATCGAAAAAGGAAATCTTATGTTTTTCATGTTTTTCTCGGAAAATATTGACTTTTCCGGAAAAACTCATATGATAAAAAAAGTTCATTTTTCAAGTACCTACAACTTTTACATTCCAATGTTGTTCATAAAACGCATAGATTTTTCGGAAAACCAGATTTTCTATAAACAACCCCAATTTACCCCTAAAAATCGACCCCATTTAAAATAGACAACTTTTGGTGTCCGCGAAACATTTTTCCACATATTGTACATCGTCAATAACAACTTCTGAGTATTCTCTACCTGCTACAATTTTCTTTGGTCGCGAAAAACTAGCGCTCCTGGACTACACTGCCAGTCTTTCAAATAATAAATAAATAGCACTCAAAGCAACAAAAAGAAAAAATAATAATAATAATAGTAATAATAGCTATTACAAGGTATGGACTAGATATAATAAAAGAATTTGTTCTCTCTTTTTTTTTTTTTTTTTTTACTTCACTGCACTTTTGACACAAATCAAGGAGTACGCACGTCTAAGATATCTTCTTCGGTAGCAGATCCTTCTTGTCGATGAAACCAATCATGGACTTTGGTGACTCGCATCCGGTTGTTCAGCCCTTGATCTGCTTGGTGACGTCCTGGTTTCTGAGGTACTTTGCGTTTAGGGCTTGAAGCACGTGCGACGTTTATAGGAGAGTGTAGCACCTGCATGCCTTTTTCAACCCTCTCCTTTTCACGTGCATGGATTGTGGCCACAACTGTTGACTTCCAGGCTTATTGGTAACGTGGACCCATTATCGAGGACCAATCTGTTGGAAATTACAAAAAATTAAATAAGATTTTGAATAAGAGCGCATTGAGCTTAGCCGACTAATGAGTAATACTTATGAGTTTAATATGTATGTGTATGTGAGAGTCTGTGTGACTGATGCAGTGTTATGACCGAGAAGTAGGTGGATAGTAGTTTACGCGTTGCATGATGTATTTTACCTATTCAAGGTGGGAACTTTTGAATTAAAAAGAGTGTATCAATATCTTTGCGTTTTGATTGATTCTAGTCTGACTCAGGGGCATGGAGTTTTATCCACGAGTTTATGGGATGACTCGAGTGGATATCAATGACTAATAAATAAATGCGAGATTGCGATTAAGTTAAGAATGCGTGGATGAGGACCAAGTTGGCTAGCGAAACTTATACGATTTCTTGATATCGCGAGCAGAGGTTACTCGATCTCGGGAGAATTTTACTGAGGGTCGATAACAAGGGTGAAGTGAAGAGTTGCACTAGGTTGCGCAATTATTACTCAGTGCTCGTGGTCATGACTAAGGATGACCCATGGTGGGGACCTATGGCCCCGGAAGGGGCAGAGGGTATAACTACGGGAGCTTTTTCTGGCTCGGGAGCATTCATTCAGTATCTTTTGCATTGAGACATTAAACATTAGCTATTGTGAGAGCATTCCGATTACATTCTAACTGAGTTTGTCACGCGTTCATATTTAACTTGCAAGCCAACTTGATTCCGACGATTGTACTAATTTTAAGTTAGTCAGGAAGTACAGGCTAATAAATTATCACCTTATAAAGCCTAACAGAGCTCTTAGTAATTAACCGCCCTGAACACGACTTACCTATATCTCCGATTCCCGAATATCAACTTCAACTTATTAACTTAAACTATAAACATTCATCAATTAATTATCACGCTACCTTATTATCGATCGCTACCCAAACATTGAACATTTCTTATTATCAGCTCGGGCATTCAAACTCAGCTGCTTCAAGCAAGCTGCAGCACAGTGTGCGAGCGGCCGTTTCTACAACTTCACTAGACCAGGTAAATTACGCGGAGTTACTAGAATTACTGTCCCCCCGATTTACGGTTATAACAGTGACGGTAGCGGTGTTCGTGTGACGGTTTAAAGGTAATTGAAGAAATAATAAATTTTTTTATTACACTTAATTTTTCTCATAATATTCTTTAAAAAGAGACAAAGAAATAAAATTCTGTTCCATCTGTGGTTGGCGGGGAACGTGAGTGAACTTTACTTTATCATTTTTTGGACCCTTTTTTTTGATTTAAATAAAAGGAGGGAAGTACGGATTCTCAAACTTAATCCGAAAAGTACTTTCTTATTGTACGAGTTTGCGTTTAGCACTCTAGCGCCATTGTTGGCATCACGGCAATCGTGCTCCGCTGGATCGCAGATCTGTGCGCGTAAAAGGACAATCTTAGTCAGCAAGGACGAGATCGTTAGCGGCCTCACGTAGTAGTGGGGGACGTAGGAGGACTTTCGTCCACGCAGACAACAAGCGGCGCATTCAAGGAGCTTCCAAAGGGCAGAAAATAGTGCTAAGTAATAGAAATAAGTATTATTTATTTATAGGATGTAAAAATCTTTTTTTATGGTATTTATAAAACCATTATTTTATTTTCCCTCTATTAAAATAGTCAAGTGAGTTCAAAATCTAATTTTCATTACAACACGCAAAGAACTCAGTGGAAAGAAGCGGCCGGTAAGGCATACCAAGAAAAAAGTCGGGTGAAGTTACGCCTGAAAAATCGGCGGAAGGTTTCTTATTTTTTCCAAAACCTATATAGGTATATGCCGCGGCCGCTCCAGACCCGATTTACGGTAAAAATTAAGAGGTATGATTTTACTTACGAAGTGGCCAGCTTCGGAGTCCCGCAGCTTTACTGACCAAAAGACTGAAGCTGGCCTCATTTCGTGTTTACTTATAGCATAAAAATGCTTAGTTAACGAAATGTGTCTTTCATGACACAATATCTTATAATTACAAAATGTGTCTTCGTGACACAACACCTCCCCCCTTTAGATGTTTATCTCCACGTTTTTGTTTTGTTTTGGTTTTTGTTTTATTATTATTATTATTATTATTATTATTATTTTTTATTTATTTTTTTTTGTTTGTTTGTTTGTTTTTTTTTTTTTTTAACATAGCATCCTCTTCTTTCAGTGTTTATTTTGACTATACTTTTGTTATCGCTTTCTTGTTAGTTTTTTATAAAATGTGTGGATAAAATAAGTAATAACAAAGTAATCTGTGAGTTTTACCACTTAAGTTTATAAAAAGTATATAAATTTTAAAAATTAAATAACATATTGTTAGTGGTATTATAACATAGATACATAGGTTTCCTTCCCTGATAAAAAGATTTTTTGAAAAACTCTAAGGAACAAGTCAATCAGAGAAAAAGAAGAAAAAATTATAAACTAAATAAACCGTAATTTTCATTCTTAATTTTTTTTACGGAAGGTGTCTCTTGTTTGATTTTAGTTTTATTTTGGTTAGGAAGTGTGGATGGTAATGGTGGAGGAATTTTAGGTGTGATTTTAATAGGATCTACTTTTATTTATTGCAGTTCCAAGTGTTCTGCCATCTCTTTAGTTCTTGTTTGTTCCTTGCCCAGGATTATAAAGAAATGCGTTATTGAACTTGACACTGCAGCTAGAAGATGTAAACCACAGCCGTATAATTGTTGTAATAGATAGGCGTTCATTATAGTATCTATAGTTATTTTTATTAGATGTAGCAAGAAAATTATCATAATTATTGCAGATGAAATTGATCCACCTTTAATTAAATTGTCGATAATACTTGACCACAGATCTGCCAAGATTCCTTTTATAGTCGTACTCGTAAACAATTTACTTATGGATTCTTCGTTATAATTGTGTTCTCCAGCCATTTGCCTTGTTAAAATATTGAGTAAGGCTGGTTGTTCCAGAGGAAATGTGATCTGTCGTTGAGCTCTTTGAAGCTGAGATGATGAGTATACCCCGGACGTGGCCAGAGCTTCTATCAATTTATAATTCCAATGAATTGTTGATGGTTGAAATATGTGTGGAGATTGTACGTCATAAGTTGGATATGGATCTAGTTTGATCCATTTGTCTCCTATTTTATAGTATCTTGGTAAGATTTTATTACAGGTGACTTGTTTGCCTGTCTTAATAAGAATGTGTGTTTTTGGTGTTAAAAACCACGTCTCGTTTGGTAATGGCACTGGAAGTTGTTCATAACATTCTTCCATGTGCTTTATTTTTACAGGTCTTGGCGTACATTTTATAAAATGCACAGCTTCACCCGCTATCAAGAAAGTGTATCCTGGTTGTTTCATTACTGTGTATGCAAATTCATCTGGCGATAAAGTAGCAAGGGCTAGGGAGTTTTGGATTGTTTCTCTCTCAAGATTACACTTTTCCGTAATTAAATTTATATATAAGTCATTTAATTCTATCCTTAGATGTTTTTCTACATAAATGAACTTAGATATGTAAAAATATCTAGATTTACAGGGTGTATCTTAACTATAACATGTGAGATATACCACGTGAAAGAGCGGAAAAAATTGAATTAGGATATAACTATTGTTTTGCTCTGAGCTAATAAATTAAGCTTTAATTAAGTATTAAAATGAACCAATCATAGCGAACTCAAGAAAGATGTGGGTGGGTTCTAGTACAGAATGGGGTGGAACATCTTTGATTCATAAGCAAAGGGAAAAGTTGGGCTTAGGTGAGAAAATAAGTCCAAACATGTGTCAAACATGTGTTAATTTCCAGAATTTCAAAATTTTTTTTTAATTGAAATTCTTTTTTTTTTTTTGAATAATCGTTTTATTTATAAAATGAGAATTCACGTAAATTTTGAATCGCAATTCTACGATAAAAATTGCCAGAGTTGGGGTATCAAATTAATTCACGAGAAGATTTTATTCAAAAACTAAATCAGCCAATTTTTGTGGTACAGTTATGATTCAAACTTCTTTGAAATCGACGTTTTACAAGGAATGTCACCAGCTTGACAAAAATAGTCATTTATAAAAAATTATAAAATTGATTTTGGTATCTTAAAAGTGGTAAGTCCCACTTCTTTCATTGTTGAGAGAGAAACGGCCAGGTAGAGAGCGGGGGGGCCGGACCCCCACGCGCTGTAGCGCTGGACGGCTTACTGAACCACGGGGGGGAAGAGGGGCAAGGGATTAAGGGATTTACCGCTCATTAGGAGCAAAAAAAAAAAAAAATTGTTTAATAAATAATTGATAATAATTTTTTCATAAACAATTGAATTCTTTTTTTCGCGAGTATTCAGACAAATTTTGAATTGTAATTCTACGATAAAAATTGCCAGAGTTGGGGTATCAAATTAATTCACGAGAAGATTTTATTCAAAATCTAAATCAGCCAATTTTTGTGGTACAATTATGATTCAAATTTCTTTGGAACCACCATTTTACAAGGAATATCATCAGCTTGACAAAAATAGTCATTTATCAAAACTTATAAAATCGGTTTTTGCATCTCAAAAGTCGTAAAACAATTAAGGCTCATTCCTCTCTAAATAACAGACAGGTTGAGAATGAGTCCTCGCGCTGTTGCCTAATAAACGATAAAGGTCAAAATATTATCTGCTTATTAATAGCCGAAAAGTTTTTTTATTTGATTGATAAACAATTGAATGATTTTATTAAAAATTATTCTCTTTATTTCGTGAATAATTTTTAATAAAATCATTCAATTGTTTATCAATCAAATAAAAAAACTTTTCGGCTATTAATCAGCAGATAATATTTTGACCTTTATCGTTTATTAGGCAACAACGCGAGGACTCATTCTCAACCTGTCTGTTATTTAGAGAGGAATGAGCCTTAATTGTTTTACGACTTTTGAGATGCAAAAACCGATTTTATAAGTTTTGATAAATGACTATTTTTGTCAAGCTGATGATATTCCTTGTAAAATGGTTGTTCCAAAGAAATTTGAATCATAATTGTACCACAAAAATTGGCTGATTTAGATTTTGAATAAAATCTTCTCGTGAATTAATTTGATACCCCAACTCTGGCAATTTTTATCGTAGATTTACAATTCAAAATTTGTCTGAATACTCGCGAAAAAAAGAATTCAATTGTTTATGAAAAAATTATTATCAATTATTTATTAAACAATTTTTTTTTTTTGCTCCTAATGAGCGGTAAATCCCTTAATCCCTTGCCCCTCTTCCCCCCCCCCCCGTGGTTCAGTAAGCCGTCCAGCGCTACAGCGCGTGGGGTTCCGGCCCTCCCGCTCTCTACCTGGCCGTTTCTCTCTCAACAATGAAAGAAGTGGGACTTACCACTTTTAAGATACCAAAATCAATTTTATAATTTTTTATAAATGACTATTTTTGTCAAGCTGGTGACATTCCTTGTAAAACGTCGATTTCAAAGAAGTTTGAATCATAACTGTACCACAAAAATTGGCTGATTTAGTTTTTGAATAAAATCTTCTCGTGAATTAATTTGATACCCCAACTCTGGCAATTTTTATCGTAGAATTGCGATTCAAAATTTACGTGAATTCTCATTTTATAAATAAAACGATTATTCAAAAAAAAAAAGAAATTCAATTAAAAAAAAATTTTGAAATTCTGGAAATTAACACATGTTTGACACATGTTTGGACTTATTTTCTCACCTAAGCCCAACTTTTCCCTTTGCTTATGAATCAAAGATGTTCCACCCCATTCTGTACTAGAACCCGCCCACATCTTTCTTGAGTTCACTATGATTGGTTCATTTGAATACTTAATTAAAGCTTAATTTATTAGCTCAGAGCAAAACAATAGTTATATCCTAATTCAATTTTTTCCGCTCTTTCACGTGGTATATCTCACATGTTATAGTTAAGATACACCCTGTATAGTATTCTCTTTGACAATATCGTTATCATAATACAAATTATGAAGTCCTAGTTGTGATTCGAAAATTAGTAGTTTAGGATGTTCAGTTGTAATAAATTGTCTATTGCATTGAGTTATCGCGCCTTTTGAGGATAAGGCAAAAGTTATATCATTAGAATTTACCGCATAAGTAATCTGATGATCAATGTCGTTTGTAAATTTAGTAGCTATTCCTTTATATAATATATCAAAAGAATTTTTAAAACATTCGTTTACAGGTAGAATATCCCAAAAAGTATGCCCGTATTCTAAATCTATACAGTGTTTATTTGAAAATGTACATATTGTACCCGTACTTAATCTAATTTTATCTGTATCAAGACTTACTTTAGCTATAGTTTGTATGAGTAAGATTTGTATGGTGCCATGTACAAAAACCTTTGTATATGTGTTGAATTTGTCTGCATATGATGCTCCGGAACAGGATTTGTCTGCTGCACTACCCGCGAAGTCCACTCCTACTGTCATTGGTGTTGCGTTGACTTTGATATCGGCTATGATATGCGTATCGTCGTATTTAAAAATGCCTGTGTCATGAAGTAGTTTGCATTTTTCCTGAGATAATTCTTAAAGGTACTCTTGTTCACCGTTCTCCACAGGTAATAGATGTCCAAAAATGCCGCAGCTATTAACTGTGCGATGGATGATTATTTTGCAGTGAATCGTATTCACTTCTCGAAATTCCGCAAGTTGTACCAGCTCGATTGTAATATTTGTCGAATTTGGTCTTATTTCATGGAAGTCGCATTCGCCCGTGTCCAATAATGAGAACGTTGTGTGATGTTTGGTGTGGTAGAGCCACACTCATATCCAATAATTTGTGCGTATGATTGTATGATTAATGATAATGTGATTAGTATGAAATGCATGTTATTTTGTTTGCTTTCTCTTTTTTTTATTTTTTTTTTATTTATTTTTTTTTTATTTGTTCCTAAAACAAAAATTAAATAAGTTTTTTCTCATATAAAAATAATTTGTTAGGATGAACTTGTTTTTGCTTTCCTTTGTATAAAAATATAATATCACCTTTATCCGTAATATTTTTTATTTCAAATGGACCTAAATTTTGGTCTTTCTCTAGTTTTCCTGGCTTTGGCTGCTTTTGCCAGTACACTTTGTCGCCTACTTCGAAATTTACTGGATTAGCAGTTTTGTCATAGTATTTCTTTGCTTTATGTTTAGATATAATTAGATTTTCTCTTGCCAAATTGGCTATATTTTTCATGTTATTCAGTAATTTTCCGAAATAGTCATTAAATGTTGGCAATTGTTCTGACTTTTTTAAAGGTTCACTAGATGGTAATCTAGGTGGATATGCAAAAACAACTTCATATGGTGTAAATTTATGAGAAGAGTTAACTAAACAATTTAGATTTAATTGAGCAAGTTCAAGAAACTGATCTTATTTTATATTTTTATTTGAAAAATTTCTTAAAAAGGTTATTAATGGTGCGTGTTGTCTTTCTAGCGACCCATTAACCCATGGTGAGAAACTTGTGGTTTCTATCTTTTTTATTTTGAATCTACGTGACAGTGCCTTCATTAATTTCGAACAAAAATTTTGTCCTTTATCTGATAAAACAATTTTGGGACTGGCAAAAATACAAATAAATTTTTTTAAAAATGCGTCAGCAATTTTCTCTGCTGTCTGATCTTTAAGTGGAGTTACTATTAAGAATTTTGACAAATTGTCTTGGATAGTCAAAATATATTTATTGTCTTTCTTTGTTACATTGAGTGGGCCAACAACATCCATGGCAATTTTATCAAATGTTCTCAAAGGGGTGTCTGTTATGACTAATGGTTGTTTCGTTTTTCTAAGTTTAATTTTATTTTTCTGACAGTCATCACAATTTTTGATTCTTTTTTGTATGTCTCTTTTAAGATTTTCCCAATAGTAATTATTTTTAATTTTCAAGTAAGTTCTATGCACGCCTGCATGTCCTCCTATGGGACTTGTGTGCATTTCATTAAATATTGTATCTCTATGGTTACTTTCGATATATTTTATTGTATTTAAACAAATTATAACTTTTACTTGTGATTTTTCAAAAATGTCTCTTAATATTTGTTCTATTTCCTCCCATTTAACGTTTATAATTTCAATATCTTTTGAAATACTTATTGTTGCGATAATTTTTTGAATTATTATGTTTTTCAGTAATTTTAGTGATAGTGATGTATCATTTAATATTAAATCTTTCGATTTTGCAGTGTCTAGACATATGCTAAACAGTTTTTTATTTTTAATTTTTAGGATTTCAATCTCTCTCGGTTGTATTTCACTGTCGATCAGTAAGTTATTTGATTTTACGATTTCATATGTTTTAGAGTCCAGTGGTATTTTACTTTTTGTCATGAAGTACATTATATTATCTTGTCTTAGATTTATTGTATCTTTTACTTTTACAATATTTTCAGTTAGGTTTTTATTTATTATATCGTTACATTTCTTTTTATTTATTTTTTGTCTATTTATTTTTCGAGAATTTCTTTCTTCCGATTTTGCATAAATGTCTTTATTCACGGTCTGCGGAGTTATATATTTTTTTGCTTGCGCGCGCGTTATTACAAAAATTTCATTCGAGTCATCAATTCCTCTACTGAGCGCGTCTGCATTCGTATTTTTTGATCCCGGTTTATAAATTATGTCAAAATCATATGATGCTAATTTTAAACTCCAGTTTTGGACTCTGGTGTTTTTATCGGCTGACCTAAATTTCAATAATGGCTTATGATCTGTATATACAGTAAATTTGTTTCCGTAAACATAATTTTTAAAGTAAGTTATTCGCCAAAATATGGCTAAAGCTTCTTTCTCATAAGTGTGAAATCTTAATTCCGACCCTTTTAACAGTCTACTTGCGTACGACACTGGTTTATCTTCCGGTACTTTACCTTGAGAAAGAATAGCTGCGATGGCCCAATTACTTGCATCAGTTGAGATTATAAATGGTTTTGTAAAGTCTGGAAATTGTAAAATCGGTGCATTGCATAATGCGTTTTTTAGCTTTTCAAAAGCTTCTTGCTGTGCTATACCCCATGAAAATTTAACGTTTTTCTTAAGTAAATCATTCAAAGGTTTTCATAAGTTTGCGTAGTCATTTATGAATTTTCTATAGTAATTAGTAAGTCCTAAATATTCCATTATATTTTTTGCGGTTTTTGGAATTTTGAATTTCTTTACTGCTGATGTGATCGATTCATTCGGTCTAATACCCTTTTCGGAAATTATATGCCCTTAAAAATTTATTTCTGTCTTAAGAAAATTACATTTTGAGGATTCGAGTTTAAGGTGTGCTTTTCTCAATCTATCAGCTATTATTTCGAATCTTTCTATCAGTTCTTCTATAGTATTTGCGAAAATTATAATGTCGTCAATATAGACAAAGCAAATTTTTCCTATCAAACCCTTCAATACTCTATTCATAATTCTTTGAAAAGTTCTGGGACTATTCATTAACCCAAAGGGCATCACTTTAAATTCTAACCTGCCCAGTGGGTGAATACTAAATGCTGTCTTCTTCGTATCTTCAGGTCTTAGTTTTATCTGATGGAATCCTGATATTAAATCTAGTGTAATAAAATACTTAGATGATCCCATTTCATCGAAAATCTCTGTAGTGCTAGGGATAATGTATGGGTCAGGGCTTGTAAATTTGTTCAATTCTCGATAATCTATCACGAGACGATGTTTAGGTTTATTTTCGGGGGTAAGACCCTTTTTTGCTACCAAAAAAGCTGGAAAATTATATGGACTATGGGATTCTCTCACCAAATCATTCTCTATCAATTTTTTGCCCTCTTGTATTGCAATATCTCTTAAAGCGAATGGCAATGGAAATTGTTTGACATAAATCGGTCTGTCATGTGTAAGATTTATCTCATGTTGCTCGACTGTGCATCTCTCTAACTTATCGCCTTCACAGTAAAATATATCATCATCTCTCTCAATTAAATTCCCGATCAACCTTGCATTTTTTTTGGACAAATGTTTTAGATTTATTTTATTTAATATTTTTTGAGTTCTCTCTCTCTCTTATCAACGTAATTATTATTGTTAACATTGTAAATTTCTATAGTGTCGTTAAAATCGATCTCGAATTTCATATTATTTTCTTGTATGTTGTGTTTAAGATGTTTTCTATCATTTTCATTTGGGTTGAAATTTACATTGTTATCAAGTATTTTCAAAAAGCAAGGGTAGTCTAATACTTTATTTTCGACATTTTCTTGACATATTTCACTCTCTAAGGCACAGTTTATTTGAGCTACGAATGTTTGCATATTATTTTCCGTTTCTATCACTCTGCGTAAATTTGGTTTACTATTATTAGGCTCTGTTTCATTATTTTTATAGCTGATTTCTGTTACTGTGTTCAGTAATTTTTTTATCTCTTCTGTGAAACAAGTGTCTTTTTCCGTGTTTATCTCATCTGTATTAAAATCAAGTTTCAAAACATTCATTACCTCATCGTTTTCATTTTCAAAAATTTTTTCGCGATCATGCGATATAGTGACTTGCAAGCTAAGCGAATCATTGACCAAGTTTTGCGTGTCATTTATGGAATTTTTATTTTGTATTCCGTTGACCATCCTATTCTTATTTATTAACAGCTCGAATTTTACATTATTTATTTCTAGATAGCCCTCACCTAATCTTAATTTACCCTCAGTTAGTAATTCTATACCCAAACTACCATCGTATGGTAAATTAAATGCATCGGAAGCTACATGAAATTCATAAAATAAACCGTTAATAATTATATTTGTAGTACCTACAGTTTTCATAATTTTATTCGATATTCCTGATAACATGATTTGATGTCTCGGATCAATATCTGTCTGTCTAACTTTATCATTTTTAATTATATTTAATTGAGCACCGCTGTCTACTAAAAATTCGTATGTATTTTTCGGATTCACGTTCTCGACTCGAATATGTTTCAAGAGGTTTTCCAACTTTACTACGTAAGTTGGTATTATAATATTTTCTTCACACGTATAGTCTTTTACGTCTTTTAATTCTATCAAATTTTCACAAGTATCATTTAAGGAATTTTCGGCGTTATCGTTCAATAATTGGTTTATTTTCTCACTAGATTCTACGTCTGTAGAAAAATAATTTGCTTCCACCGAATATTGTGCACGTCTACATTTTTCAATAGTATGCCCGATATTTTTACAACTTGAGCAAAAATTCCCGGCTAAATTTTGTAAATTTTGCAGGTCTAAGCAATTTCGCAACGAATGTCCCGGAGAGTTACAGTGTCGGCAATTTTCAGGATTGATACTTGTGTAATTTTTTAAGGCTTTAAATTTAGTGCACATATCGAGATCATGACCTTTATAATTGCAATATTCGCATATTTTTTGTGATACGTTATTTCTATTTTGATCCCGTTTATTATAATAGGTATTAGTTTGAGTGTTTTGTTGTTTATTTTTAGTAATATTTAAAAATTTAAAGCAATCTTTAGCGTTGTGACCCGATTTATCGCAAATTTGACAAATTACTGAGTTTTTATTTTTTTGCTGCGTTATTAAAGTTTTCACTTGAATGCAGTCATTTAGTTCATGGTCACTATTTTCACAATAAGTACAGAAACGATATCTGTTTTTATTTTCTTGAATATTACAATTTTTTATAGTATGACCTTTCTTGTTACATTTTTGACAAATAACTTCGGGGCATTCATTAACCATATGACCCGTTTTTTTGCAATTTTCGCAGTTTTGCGATTTTCTTCCTTATTTGGGCACAAATACGGAGTGTGTCCGAGTTTGAAACATTTCCAACAAAGTTCAAATTCTTTTATGTTCTCGCATTGATCTACTTGGTGACCTGCTATTTGACAAAATTGACAATTTTTACTTCCGATTTTATTAAATTCACATGCGCTAATTGAATGACCGTAATTACTGCATAAATTACACAGTAGTTTAATTTTTTTAGTTGCTCTATTACAATCAAAAGATCTATGATTCTGCGACTTGCAGTATACACACGCCGCGGATGGACAAAATAAAGCTTCGTGATTGCGTTCTGTACAAATTTGACAGATCGGTATATTTTTCTTCATCATATTATAAGCACAATGATTTACTTGTATGTTATTTTGATTTTCAATTAAATTTAGTTTTTTCTCTAAGATCAGTGCATTACTTAATATTGCTGAAAAATCTCCCGTCTTGTCTAACTGAACATTAATTTTAAATTTAAAACCATCAGCAAAACTTTTCAGTGCGTCAGCTTCTAATTTAGTTTTAAAAGTTTGATACTCTGTATTCTCTAAGTTTGGGGTCAATTTTTTTTAGTTCTTTAATTTTTTTCACTAATTTTTTCAACCGCATTGTATAGTTACGTACGTCTTCTTCTTCTTTCTGCGCTATTGTTAATAAATCGTTATAATAAGAATAGTAGTTTTCTGTTGTCGGGAATGAATTTTTAATACTTGTTGTGAATTCTCTTATTGTTGTTGGTTTTTTATCCGTAAACCATTCTTCCGCTGATTCAACACATTTTCTCAAAATTAGATATTTTAGAAAGTTTGGAATGTCGTCGTTTGCAATTAATGATTCTACTTCTGTCACGTATTTAATTATCTCTTCCGCCGATTTTTGCGAACCGTTAAAAAACGGGCTTTCGTTGACCAGATCCGTTATTTTAAATTTAGACATTCTTGTGAACTTTATAAAATCTAATAGATTATCTACCTCTTTTACTTCGGAGCTTTCTTCGAGATCTATTAGCGAATTATTTCCCGACGTTATTTTGTGTGTGTTATTAACGTTTGGTATTTGATTCGTTTTATCTGGTATAAAATTTTCTATATTTTTTATTGGATCTTGAGAATTCACAAACGATGAATCCCCTGACACTAGATCTGTCGATGTACTCGACGCATTTTCATCGGTACACTTGTTTAAATTTAACTGTTTGGATGGGTTTTGTTTATTACTTACGTTGTCTAATCCCGGTAAGATCTTCTCACGTAATACCGGTTTATTTTTTACCGTGCTTCTCGTTATTGGTTTATCCTCGTTTGTATTATTCACGGCTTTTTTTTCCGGCGTACGATGTACGGAATACATTTATTTTCATATTTAGTTACAATTTTTAAAATATAGATTTATCCTATCTTCGTCTTTCGCACGATGACTAATTATTATTAGTTTACTTTATTTTATTATTATTAAAATTTTTCATCGATGACCCGTTTTACACTATAAACTATCACTTAGATTCAACCGTCTCTAACACGATTAATTATCACTTTAGATTCTTAACAGATTTAACCGTTTCTCACACGATTAATTATTACTGCCGATTTTTCACTGATTTAACCGTCTCTCACACGATTAATTATTATTTAGATTTTTCACAATTGAACCGTCTCTCACACGATTTATTATTATTTAGATTTTTCACAGATTTAACCGTCTCTCACACGATTTATTATTATTTTTGCACTCGAAATTCAATTGTATCGGAACCATTTTGTTATGTATTAGTTTATTAATAAGATATAATCTAGTTTTTATATTTATTTATTTTAATTTTAATAATATAATATAACATAATATAAATATATGCATAGCTTAAGATATAGAGTTATTTATAATTTGAGACATCTTTATGATTATTATTTATTTTATGTATAAGGAGATATGACTCCAGACCCGATTTACGGTAAAAATTAAGAGGTATGATTTTACTTACGAAGTGGCCAGCTTCGGAGTCCCGCAGCTTTACTGACCAAAAGACTGAAGCTGGCCTCATTTCGTGTTTACTTATAGCATAAAAATGCTTAGTTAACGAAATGTGTCTTTCATGACACAATATGTTATAATTACAAAATGTGTCTTCGTGACACAACAATTTTTTGACGAAATTTTAGCTTTATATTCTTGAACCCTTACCGCTGCCAACGGAGTTGCTCAAATATTTTTAAAAATTTTCAGAACCGAGTAATTAACATTTAAAAATAAAAGTAAGCAGTTTATAACCAAAAACTTAAGATTAAAAAAGTAAGCATAAAAGTTCATAGTTGAAAAAACTTCCAGAGAAAAAGTTTTCCATTAAGTCCTAAAGAACATTTCCGAAAAGTTTGAAAGAAATTGTTCAAACAAATAAAAATTGACAGCGTTTTTGAAAAAGCGGATGGATCTGCCTGCATCAAGCTCCAGCGCTATAGCCCAGCTGACAGCACTCGGCTGCGGCATATACCTATATAGGCTTTGGAAAAAATCAGAAACCTTCCACCGATTTTTCGGGCGTAACTTCACCCGACTTTTTTCTCGGTATGCCTTGTAACGGGCGCGTGGGGAAATAAAATAAATTCAAATTTTATTCGCACGCGACCGTTAGAAACGCGTAGACGCACGGTCGGTAATGAGGCGACAGCGCCACCGGCCGAGTTGCGTCACTCTAGTCTTAACCGCGCGAGACATCACACGTGTGTTGAGAATCCGTTGTGCGTTTGATAAAGAAAATTAATTTGTTCGAGATCACGAAGTTGTTCAACGTCGCGATTGTTGATATCGGTGCAGTGTTGTTTGTGGAGTTTGGGTTATCTCGTCCTCGAGTTGTCACTCGAGCCTGACGAGGTAGTCGACCAGGAAAACTCGCAGCAACCGGCGTTCGGCCTTCGAAGGTATTCTTGGCCCAGTGGGGCAGACAGGATTGCGATAGTTCCTTCGAGCGCAGGTGCACCTAAATAATAGTAAGTCCAATAAGCGTCTATTAGAAATTAATTGTATCGCGCGCGAGAGTGTGTTTGTCGGAGTACCGCAGTACTCAGAAAATCTTCGCCTTTGTTATTTTGGCGCGCTGCAGCTAGCCGCCGAGCGGGAGAGAGTGTGTGTGTGCGTCGGTGTGTTAGTAGCGACCACAACACAACCGGCGAATTTTATTTTGTAAAACTAATTTTTGTCGTGTCAAGACTTAGAGTCATTCGGGTTAAATTGTTTGTAAACAATAGTAGATAATTTAGATGTTATGTAATTTTTGATTTCTTTTATTTTATGATTAATTAAAATTATTAAAATTTACATTTGACATTTAATTTAATTAACCCGTGTTCCTGCGATCGGTCCTCGTAGACTCACGCCACTACCGACGAAGGAGAGCAGCCGCGCCGCGTAATAAAAAACATTAGTTCGCGTTGGCGTCTTCCCCCCTATTTTCAGGTATTGAGAGAAAATCGACAAATTGTCGTGTGCACGAGAAGTGCATTTTTGTCAGCAAGGCGGAGGAGTGCAGAGAACGAACGTCGTGGGTTCTCGTGCAAATCACGATCTTCATAAGAATTAAATTCCTTAATTCGAGCCCTGTGATAGCCTTACCAGCCGCTTCTTTCCGCTGAATTCTTTGCGAGTACATAATAAATCTAAAATTTTTACTTTAAAATAAATTATTAATAAGTCAAAAATTAAAACATTAATTTAAAAATTTTTCTTTGAAAATAAATTTTTTTTTTACTTCAAAATAAGAATAATTATTAAGTCAAAAATTCAAATATTAAATTGGATATTTTTTTTTCTTTTGAAAAATAATTGAATAAGTTGGAAGCTAGCAACTTGAAAATTTGGTGAATCAAGTTTAAAAGTTTCAAAAATAAGGATATCTTATTTTCGTTTTAATAATAACCTTATTAATAATACAAAATTAACAGTATTGTTGAAATTTAAAAATCAATCATCATTCGATTTTCTGAGAATTAGAAATTTGAACTTTTTTTGGCAATGTTGAGTAGGCTAGCTTACTCCTTTTTAAGGTTAAAAAATTATTCAATCACGGGCAAAAAAGTTAGTGAGATTTGTAGCATTTATTTGGATTTAGTGAGTAAAGTCATATCAGAATTTATTGCAGAGTTTCCTAAATTGAAAAAATATTTTAACAAGAAATTGCACATGGTCTTTTTTTTTAATTAGTTTGGTTGGTTTTCTTTATAACTGCCTTGCGTATTTTTGGGTGGACATATTTTATTGTATTTCAGTTCTGAACAGAGATCTTTGAAAAACAGATTTTTTTTCTCTCAACTTAATTTTCTACGTAAAACTTTTTTTTATTTTATTTTTCTTTTCTCTTTGAAGGGGAATATTTTATCCATCAAAATGCCGCGAACACGCTCAAATACGAGAGCGCATACCGTGCGGTCGAGTTCTACGAATGACTGATTCAGGGAACCGCTTCCTCCATTCATAGATAGGGCCACGCCACATTTTAACAGCGGGGTGCAGAGGGAAACATCTGGGCAAGTGGCTACGTACACAGAAAATGCACGATCATTAAACTTGAGAAGGTCATTATCAATGGCCAAGGTCATGAAACTTTTGCCGGAATATGACGGTGCAAGCATCGGTCTTGAGGATTTTATTTATGAATGCAGGTCGTGTTTTGAGATGATGAATCCGTTGGAGAAAGATATAATGTTCAAAGAAGTGCTCTCAAAAATTAAGGGAACGGCGAGACGGGTAATTGGGGAAAAAAAATATTTGGATTTGGAGGAAATTATTGCAGATTTAACAAGGGCTTATGACGGAAAATGTGATTACTTTTCAGTGAGTTGAGAGTTGGAAACACTATACCAGGGCGAAAACGAAACAACAGTTAATTGAGGGCTTAGAGTAAAAGGGTACATCAATAAGCTCATTATGGGTGCAAAAAAATCGCTGGGGGAGAATCATACTATGACGACTGTCATAAATAGGCAAGCAATTGAGTGTTTATCCGTGGCTTAAAACCAGAAATAAATGGCAAATTAATCACAGAAGAAATAAATAACTTCGAAGACGCGATTGATAAAGCACAATTTATTGAAAGATGCATTACGGAAAATAAAACGGTTTTCAGACAGCTAGAAGAAAAGCCGGCGCCAAGAGAATTATTTAAAATTGAGGAAGATACGAGAAGTAGGAAACGGAAAAGTATAAAATGTTACAATTGCGGACTTGAGAGTCACATAGTTCGAAAATGCGATAAGCCGCGTAATCAAACGATTAAGAAAGAAGAAGTAAAGGTTGAAGTTAAGAGTGAGAAAGATTCCAATTCTGGTGAAGCGAAGGAGGGCGACAGTAAATTTCAGTGCGATTTTTGCGAAAAAATAATCACGTGATAGCCGATTGTAGGATTTTTATATTAAAATGTAATAAATGCACCTTGCGCAGGCACACAGAACGATATTGCATGAGAGACACGGTGGATTATTTACTACAGTCGCAAAAAATATATGGACTGAATAAGGTGCGGGTTTAAATAATGAAAAGACGGTCCATATATTAACAATATTTTTAATTAAATCTTGAAGTTTTAACAATGGCACTAAGGCTAAGATTAAGCTTGTGTGTGTAACAAGATTAGCTGTCGACGTGGCTTGCACAAGACTGAAGGCGGCGACAGTCTATGCGTGGCTTGATTATTCACGACGTCGGTCCACAGTTACGGTTGAAGTTGCCGCTTGTTCCTGTGTCCACGTGGAACGTTCTGGGGAGCGATCCCCACAGCCACTCCCCCTCCAGAGACCTTTGCAAGTTGAAGCAGCGAAGGAAACGATACCCGTTTCGTTCTTCGAGGAGAGGATGGCGTCAATGCAGCTAGGGCTGGAATTGTTGGAGTCGTCGGCTCCGGAGCAGGTTCCATAGACCATTCGCATAGCTCTGGTAGATGAGGAGCTTTCAAATCGATGGTGGCCAGGTAAGCCGGCTTCAGTTGGTCGGTGGAACGACCCTCTCTCTACCGTTGACCTTGATGACGAAAACCTTCTCGTTGACACGCTTCGTTACCTCGTAAGGGCCAGTGTACGGAGGTTCTAGACCTTTAAGAAGACGCGCGAGCAGGTTTTGAGGTCTTTGAAGGTGAACGGTCGATGTTTGGCATGGTCTGAGGCTGGCACAGGCTTGATTTTCCGCATGAGGGTTCGCAGCTTCTCTAAGAAGCTTCTGGGGTTAACTTCTCTCATAGTATGAGTGAAAAATTCTCCTGGCACGCGTAGAGTGGTACCGAAGAACATTTTGGCTGGTGATGCTTGTAGGTCTTCCTTGAAGCAGTTGCGCAGGCCAAGCAGGACGAGGGGTATGCGTTGTGGCCAAGGAATCTGACCCTTGCATATGAGAGCTGCCTTCAAGGTGCGGTGGACACGTTCCGCCATTCCGTTGGACTTCGGATGCCAGGGTGTGGTGTGGATGGGCGTAGCCCCAATCATGCATGCAAGAGCTGCCTGGAGTGACGACTCGACTTGTTTGCCCTGATCAGTGGTGATCTCGATAGGGCAACCAAAGTTCGAGACCCAGTGCTGGTAGAAGCTCGCCACAGCGGTCTCCGCCGCAATGTCCGACAGCGAAACTGCAATGGGCCACCTTGAGAAGCTGTCAATCATGGTGAGGCAGTAACGCAGGTTTACTTGCGGCATGATGATAATGTCCAGATGGACGTCCTCGAAGTGGTTGCTGGGCACGTGGAAGGTGTCAAGTGCAGCTCGGTTATGGCGACTGACCTTGGATCGTTGGCATGGTTCACAAGATCGAGCCCAATGGTCGACGTCTTTTCAGATGCCAGGCCAGAAAAACTTGGAGGAAACGCTCCTAGTAGTCGTGCGTGGACTGGAGTGTGCCAGCGAATGCAGGACAATCAATTGTATGTCGAGTATTAATCAAAAAATCAGAAGAACACATTAAAATTAAATGAACCGAGGTAATCAGAGATCTTACAGTTTACATCCGCTGCACCCGACTGCTAGTAAGCGCGGGCGGCAGCCAGCAGGCTTAGTAGCAGACGACATACAATTTTTCTGAATAAGAAAAAAACTGATTTTTCAAGTTTCCTGAAGTTATTTTCTAACCAATTTCCATCAAATAAGACTAAAGAAATAGCTAAAAATATTATCTAGCGCGCTACAGAGCGCTTTTCTCGATTTTCTCTTTTATTTTTTTTTTAAATTGCAATCGACAAATTTTATGAAAACGCGGTTACGTCTTCTGCTTGAACCTATTTTGAATTTTTTTTTTCATTTTTTTTAAACCGTTTTATTTTAGTTTTGATAAAAAATTTGTAATCTTTTTTGTTTATACTACTAATTAAAAAATGTCTGGACATTTTGTCCCAGAGTCCTGGAGGCACGTCGTGCATCTCGTCTGCTGCCTCGATCAACTCATCCAAGGTGTTGTTACGCAGGACTCAGAGAGTGCGTGTAACGTGCGCGGGCAGGAGGTTGAGCCATTTGACCTTGAGCGCGTCATCGGTCATTTGCGTGCCGGCGGCCAGGTTGCGCATGTGGCGTAGCAGCTGCGAGGGCGTGCGCCCGTCCAGCTCAACCCTGGTGAGGAGTTTGGTAGCCGCTGGTCTGCTGAGTCCAGGAACCAGAACAGCACTTGCGTCTTCAGATGCTCATACTTCCCGTTTGCTGGAGCAGTGCGCAGGACATCTAGAAGGTCCTGGATGGAGTCCTGGTCGAGGGAGGTGACGATGAGGTCATACTTTGTCAAATCCGAGTGGATGTTGCTCGCGCGATCCTCACAAATACTCAGGAACAAAAAAACGAATAGAGCACCACGTTTCAGGACGTGATGAGGAGAGTAAAGTAAATAATCGCCAAAAACGGAAATAAGCGTCGTTTTGTTGATGAATCGTGCATGCGATTGTCCAACAATAAGTATTTCGTGTAACGAAGAGATAGTCGGAAACGATTTAGATGCACTTCTTGATACTCGGTCAGAGTTAAGTTTAATTAAAGAGGATAAAATAAAAAGTAGCGTTTGTATCAATAAAAAATATATTGTTAGACTGATGGGGATAAATGAAAATGCCGTAAAAACAAAAGGCTGTTTATCAGTTAAAATTAATAATATAAAATGCATTTTTCACGTGGTTAACAAAAATTTTCTACTCCACTAGAGTGCAATAATTGGTGCGTGTTTTTTGAAAACTCACGGGAGTAATTTTGATTTTATGGAAAGAAACATTAAAATCAGTATGAGTAAATACGATTTTAATAACGCACCGGCGGCACGCGAAGTATTTCTTGCAGCAAAAACAAAGAAATGGGTCACACTAAATACTTTGAATGATAATTTCGAGAAAGGCTTCGTGGAAAAAATACAAGGAGGGCCGAGGGTCGAGTTGGTTGGAAGATCGGTTATGGCAGTAAAAAATAAACAGTGTACGGTTTACGTGATTAACGATAGCGATAAAAATATCAAGTTAGTAATACCTCCGGTCAAGGCAATAGAAGATGTGGCAATAGATGATGAATCCAGAGAGAGATTGCGCAAGCTTTTGGAATTGATCAACTTAGAAAAATTTATCAAGCCGGAACATAAAAATGCGATGATTAAATTTATAGCAAAATTTTCTTTTGAATTTTATTTACCAGCTGATAAATTAGGATGCATAAAAAGTATAGAACACGAAATAATAACAACGACCGAGGAGCCAATTTACGTGAAACAATTTTAACAACTATACTCACTCCGAGAAATAATTAAGGAAAAAATCAGGACGATGCTTGATAATATTATAATCCGTAAAAGCGATAGTGCGTATAACACTCCCATTTTTTGTGTGCCAAAAAAACCTAAAGAGAACGATGAGTGCGATGTACGTCTCGTGTTAGATTACAGAAAGCTAAATTCGGTTACGGTATTGCAAATTCAACCAACACCCACTATTAATGCTATTTTAGACAGTTTATACTGCAGTAAGGTATATAGCGTTTTCGATTTGGCGCAGGGGTTCTATCAAATCAAGGTCATAAAATATCTAAAAAAGGAATTGAAGTGGACGATGGTAAATTTTCAGCATTTAAATTGTTCCCCGTTAAAAAACGGTTAAATCCTGTAAAGAATTTTTGAGTGTCTGTTCGTTTTACAGACGATTCATTTTTCAATTCGCAAAAATCGCAAAATAAATAACCAACTTATTACGAAAAGAAGTAGAATTTATTTGAAGGCCACAACAGCAAGAAGCTTTTGAAACGCTAAAAAATAAACTCAATAATAGCCCAGTCATGTGTTTCCCGGACCTGAATAAACGTTTTATGTTAATGACAGACGCGAGCGCCTATAGGATTTCGGGAGTACTTGCACAGTTACAAGACGACGTTTTTGAACACCCTGTAGCTTACGCGTCGCGAGTGCTGAGTAAAGTCGAATGCCGATACAGTACATGCGAACGGGAAATGCTCGCAATTTTAGACGCAGTTTTATATTTTAAAACATACCTTTACCATGCAGAATTCGACATTTATACAGATCATAAGTCGAATTGATACGTTGCGAATTCTTACGTTGGAAATTAAAATTGTCGGACTTTAATTTTAGACTTTTTTATCGAAAGGGGAAGGATAACGCGAACGTGGACGGACTTAGTAGAAATCCAGTTGATCCAGGTGATTTAATCAGAATAAAAACAACCGAGGAAAAAGAGTCGCGAGGTGGGGATGATATTAAATGGGATGACGATTCAAAGAAGAGAGGAGGTTCATAGTTTTAATTAGATAAATGCGAAGTCAAAAATGAATCGTTCAAGGTAGAGATAAAAAAGGAGAGGAGGGGGAGATTGAGATTAATAATAATATTGGCGAGGAAGATTTAGATTCGAGTGAGTGTAAATTAGAATGGGAAAATTTTATGGATGATTATGAGGTACTTTTGTGTTCTTTTGAGAAAATTTCGAGTTGTTGTCTGAAAGAGGAAAATCAGGTGTTGGACATTCATCTGTACGCAGACGATCTTGTGTGCATACGAAGCGTCGAGGAGTGGGAAGGAATCAAGCGGCTGGATGGCGAAAATGGTGTAGAGGGAAAAGTGCGAGAAGAGAGGAAAAGTCCGTGTGGCGCGCGACCAAACGAATTTCCGGTGGGGAATGACACTTGATCGCTCGAGCCACCCGCAGCGAATTCCTCAGACCAACGTTATGTTGTTTCCAGCCGCAATGCAGGGGACATCGCTGCAAACAATAAGGGAGGAGATTTAACTTATGATTATGAAAAAAAGCTTGGGCCTAAGCAAAAATTAGGTGATCGCACTAAAGTCCAAAACCAGAGCTGGGAGGAGGGATCTGATTAGCTTACTCCTTCGGACTCAAATTTGTTAGTTAGCGATGGTAGGGAAATAATGATGATAGATTTTTCAGGCGATACACGCCAAGAGTTCTCAGGGGCGTGCGGTGCGGTTGATAAAAAAGAATATGAATAAGGTGTAAATCTCCGTGGAAGTAAGAACGGGTGCAGTAGAATTCTGCTAGGCAACTCTTGCAAAGAAACAATTGCTAGAGCAAATGAGAGTTCATACCCTGATGATTTCAGAGAAAATCGATTTTTATTTAATCAATTTTTTTCCACCAATGTGACGGATTTTGATAAAAACATTATTTTAAAAAATTCTAAACGATTAATTTGAATTCATGCGAGAGCACCGCTTTAAGAAAAATTGAAGATGTAAAAATTGAAAAGAAAGAAAGTGAAGTTGTTTTATTCCAAAGGGGTGAGATAGATGCAAACACGAAACTCATTAAAATTGAGAATTTCCGACGGACGCAAACGAGCTTTCATTTGATGATGACTACAGAGAAAGAAAAGTTTTTTTAGCAAAGATTGATTGAACTATTTTCAGTAGAAACCCTTTGTTCATTCAGAAAGATAGTATTGTTCATCTTGCGGCATGTGATTGTTGTGAGAAAAATGTTATTATCGCAGGTTTAATTAAATACGGAATTATTAATCGCGAGAAAATTTTGAAAAACGAACCACAAGTTGGGGTATTGATTGTAACAAAATTTAAGAAAAAATACATTTTTAATCTTTTTATTCGTGAATTTTATTATGAAAAAATTAATTTGGAGAATTTCTATGAATCTTTTGATTTTTTACTTTTGAACTTTATTTTAAATTAAGTGTTTATAAGTAAAAATAGATGTAACAATTCTTATGGATTTATAGAGAGGTTATTAAGTTATTTTTAAATATCTCAATAACCATAAGAACAATAAAAAAAAAGAATTATTAAAGTATAAGAATAATCAAAAAATTAAGATAGTAAGGAAAGTGTAAAACGATACAAAGAATATTTTAATATTTTTTTACGTATTTCGTCAAGAACAAATCACTGATCATGTTAAAATAATTATTTAAATATTGTTAGTCGAATATTGTTTATTTAAATATTGTTAGTTGAATATTAATGTATTAATAGGTTAAAATTCTTAAGCAAGGTAGGCAGGACCCTTAGTTAAACTATATTGAGATAAATGAAAAAATTTTAAGAAATATGTAGACTTGTTAAACGATATATATGTTGAAAGAGAATTTGATATAGTTACTTTTTAACTTTTACTCATGTAGTTTTAATAACATGGAAACGTATATGATAAATTGATTATTGATTTTAATAAATTAAGCCAATTTTTTCTTATTATTTAATTATATGACGATATATTTTAAAATATTTATTTGAAAATTCTTTTTTCTAGATAAATAATAAAATGTATAAAATTAATAATTGTAAAATTATTATCAAATTTATGTAAAATGACTATCTAAATTTATTTATAAATTATGAATAAGATAAATAGAATTACTTTTGTAAACAATAATTATATTATATTCTAAGACACAATTAAACACTGTTTTTTCTATGTTAATCTGAGACTTGGTTGAGTTTTAACTGGTTTTCTCAGCCCTTGCAAAGAATTTTGAGTCTCATGTATATTCTCCAGGTTATGGATCAGAATATATTTTTAAGTCTTGATTATATAAAAAAAAGTTTTTTTTAAATTTTTTTTAAGAAGGGAGGAAATGAATTAATTTGATTTATCACATAAACAGAGTTGAGTCTTAAAACGCATAAGATTTGGATGCACTTAAGAATGATTCGTGAATTGCTTAATAATAACTTGTGTGTGATAGTTTCAAGTGCGTGTCTGTGCAAGTTAAAATTGACACCTGTGATTTGTGTGAAATAAAGTTATTGAAAACGAATGTGCAAAAGAAAGTGAAAACTGTGAAGAAAGATTGAAGGACTTAAGATTTTCATAAAGTGCTTAACTAAACGCACAATTCTTTGTACAAAAGTATAGCCACCCTCGCGCGCGACCGTGTGAATTACAGATTCAACGCGCTGGGCGCAGGTTTCAAATTACTTTTCTTTGTCTTAGCTTCTCCCGCTCGAGATCGTGCTTGCGAAGGAAACTTATGAGTAATTCACGCAATAAAAGAAATATAGAACATTTCGATGGTTCAGGCTATCTTATCTGGAAAAGGCGAATTCGTGCTCATTTGAAACAGCTTCAATTATTATACGTAATAGATGACGAGATTCCTCTAAATCCAACTGCACAATGGATTCGAAATAATGACAAGGTGGTGAATGAGTTAATGGATTTCCTGGATAATTCACATATTTCATTCATCCGTATGCCAAAAATATTTTTCAAAAGCTAGATGATACGTACGACTAAAAAAGTCAAGCAACGCAAATGTTGATTAAAAATAAATTGCTTAAATTCAAATAAGAAGCTAACACTTCAGGAGCATTTCAAGTACTTCGAAAAATTATTATCAAATCTTGCGTCAGCTGGAGGAACTTTGACCGAAAATGATAAAGTTACCTATCTGCTACATAGTATTCCAAAATCCTTCCGAACGACGACCTCAATTTGCAGCTAATAAAAAGCAGGTTGCTGGATAAGGAAACATTTAAAAAAAAATGGGAGTAGTGACACCAGCTCAAAAGTTCTTTTCACCACGAAAAGTCAGGCCAAAATTAACAGAACAGCAAGGATCGTGAAGGATCATCCAGAGGACGTGGATCAATCAGAGGATATGGCTCATTCAGAGGACAAACATCATTTCAAAAGCCGTATGAGCTATATGAAAAATCAAAAAAATGCCATATGAGCTACATGACAAATCAATATCAAGGCCCTATTGGCTAGAATTATTGATAGATTTCTTCATTTTTTGATATTAGAAAACGATGCCCAAGGTTTCGTTAGGATCGGTGACCTGCAGGGCAGCCTTGTTGTCAAGGGGGTACCCCTCTGCTTGCTTCGCTCGCCAACCCCCATTAGCACAGTCACCGACTCATCTCTAGTCGTTTTAATAACTCGAGTAATAACCATAAAATATTGTCTTAAAAAATATTGTGTAGAAACAAACAATGAAAAATAAAAACAATATAATTTTTTTTTTCTTATTACCTAGAATGGATTAATAAAGTTAACTGATAAAATTTTTTTTTATTTTCACGGTTTTTTAGCAATTTTTTTCTCAGTAATTTCATAAAGAACATACCAAGTGCAATATCTATGCACTTAAAGAAAAGGAAATCTTTTTTTTTTGGTACTTAGTAAAGTATTTAATAGTTTTGAAATATTTGTAACAGGGGTGGATTTAAGGGTTTGTATGAGCCGATACAAATACCCACGGTGCGTATTAAATCCTTATCACCTGTACTTAGTGCTGATCCAAGCACTCGTCGAACTGCAACTCGTCGACCTGAAATAATAAAATGAGGAAATCGCGTCCGCGAATATTACTATACTTCGCGACGCGGTCGGCTAGTTCGCTCATCGGTAGTGGGTGCGGGTATTAAATCAGAATCGATTCGCAGGAACACTAGGTTTAGTCAATAAAAATTAAATTAACAATTTAATAATTTATTAAAACAAATCCAAACCTAAAATACAAATTCTGAATAACGACTCGGTGTCGTTTAAACCAGTAAACAAAAGAATCTTCAATGCTCTCTAAATCGTTGCGCGCGCACACAAATTCCTGCTACTATCGGCAGCTAACGCGCGCAAGAGAAAAACAAAGATTATGACAGTAACAGTGTACTAAGGACACTCACTCGCACATTTACAATTAACTTACGGAGTCGCTAAGGTGCACCTCATACCAAGCCGTCAGGCTAAACAAAATGCCAGGCTACGATGTCGACCAGCTGCAATATCTACCATACTCGAGTCGCCGTGTAGCCGTCGGAAAGCGGTCCAGGTGATGACGTGAAATGACAACTTCACAAATAACACCACACTCTCACACTACGGCTCTACCACAACGCGCGACGCGAATGTCAATGATAGGGAGGGACTAGGGAGATGCGGTTTGCGCCAAAAATTTTCATTTTTTATGTTCTTTTGATTGGTATATATTTTTTAGGATTTCCAGTGGGGGCCGACTTGACTATCTTATCCGGTGGTACCCTTTTTAATTTGATTTCAAATTTAATTAATTCAAACTTGATTTTCTTTCAATTTAAAAAAAAAAAAATTTTAATCCAACTCTCCAATAAAAATTTAATCTAAATTAAAAACTCCAGATTCCACTTCTTTTTTTTTCAAATTTAACCTCTAAAAAAAATCATAAAAAATTTTAAACTGTCAAATTAACCTCAAACGCTACTTAATATTTTACCCAACTGGCACACGTCAATTCCTTATTTTTCGAGTTAGTGCACAATATTCACAAAGACATAAAATCTAAGTACCAATGCTACCCGTTTTTTTTCCAATCTGATCACACAAATAAAAAAAATTATAAATACACTAAATATCTTACGACTTCCAGAAACACAATGCGTTAATGAGAAAACGGCGCGCGCGTGTCTTCTGCCCTACACGCGGCACGTGCGTTATTTCTTTGTCTCGTCTTCTTGTTTATAAAAATGCAAGTACTTAACTACGATTTTCCTTAGCCTTGCCCAACGTTGCCAGGCGCCATTTATAACAAGGTAATTATGAAATAAATAAATATTAGTTTAATAATAGAATTCATCAATTTTTTTAAATCAAAAATTAACCTAGTTACACCAAACTCTTTTTATTTTTTTCACTAAAATTATCACAAAGTCACTGTTATCTCAAAGGAGGCACACAAAGGAAAATAATAGTTTACACTTTTTCTTCTGTCACTGTCACACGTCGAAAACCTCTCATCGCCTTTATTTTTCATAGCTTCGATGATCCAGCCACAGCTCTCTTGTGGTTCCTCGTCGTTTAGTGCAGTACCGATACTGTCAAAAAAAAAAAAAAAATGGAAAAAATTAATGAGCAATAATCAACTACGGGAGTATGTTGATAATATGATTTCTATATGAGGGAAAAATAATTTCAAGAAATTCAGTTTGGAAATCGAAGGAGGGGGTGGGTTTTTGGGGTGAAAAGTGGTTTTTTGCATTTTCTGAGAAAACTACACGTTTTATCAAAAAAGTTGGAACGTAAAAGTTGTAGATAATCAAAAAACCTACAACATTTGTTCCAACACTTTTTTTACATAACCTCAAAATTTCAGTGAAAAATGCAAAAAACCACTTTTTTCGTTTTTGATTTTTCCTGATCGCAAAAATTAATTAAATTCAACAATATTTGGTGGAAGTTTAGCATTTCATGTGCAAAATATGTGGTTTTTTTTTTTTTGAAAAATTTGAGCGGTTTCGGAGAAATCGTCAAAAAACGTGAAAAATTTTTTGTGTTCATATGTGCGTGGGCTTTAAAATAATGCTTCTGGAAAATTCTGCTTGGGCTCATTTTTTTCTTTGAATTTTATATTTTTTGAAAAAAAAAAAATAATAATAGTGTTACTAGAGAAAAACATCCGGAAAAATGCGAAAAACTGAAAACAACAATTTTTTTTACACAATTTTTATACTATTTGTTATATACTATCGTCATCGTCATCAATAATGACAAATGTTGTAGTAGTAGGACAAGATGTAGACCTCTTAGTACTTTTGTGTCAACTTGTTTCAGATATAATGGTGATTTTTCAACTTTAACTCATATCTCAGAACCTATAAAGACTAGAGACATGCGGTTTGCGGCAAAATTAAAAAAAAAAAATGTAGTTCACTCAAAATTTTTAATATTATTTTTGGCGCCAAATTTAACCTTAAAATTACAATTAAAAAAAAACTAAGACACATACCTTTCCAGAAAAAAAATATATCACGTATTTTAGTGAAATTTACCTTTACAAATTTTTTCAAATTTTTTCAAGTGGTGGAAGATAGTCAAATCTCGAAAAAACGTGTTTTTTTAACGCTTTTTGGCAATTTTAAAACTTAAAAATCATTTTAAAAATATAACTATCGTAAAATTAGGTTTTAAATGCCAAATTACATACTAAAAAATTATTTCTAACATTAAAAAATCGATTCTGTATTTTTAAAGACCTAAAAATCGATTTTTTTTCGCTATTTAGCCAAAAATTGGCTTAAAAAAATTTTTAACAACCATCTGACTATACATATTGATTTTTCACGCACAATCACATACTACTTAACTATTTTGAACATTGAACTATAATTTTTGTATTTTTAAAGACCTAAAAATCGATTTTTTTTTCGTCTTTCAGCCGAAAGGCGGCTTAGAAAATTTTTTAACAACAATCTAACTCTACATATCGATTATTTACGAAAAATTACATGCTAATAATCTACTTTAAATGTTAAAATATAATTTGTGTATTTTTAAAGACCCAACAATCGATTTTTTTTTCGTCTTTTAGCCGAAAAGCGGCTTAGAAATTTTTTAACAACAATCTAATTGTACATATCGATTATTTACGCAAAATGACATGCTTATAAACATCTTTGAACGTTAACATAGGATATTTGTATTTTTAAACACCTAAGAATCGATTCTTTCGTCTTTTAGCCGAAAGGCGGCTTAGAAAATTTTTAACAATAATCTGACTATACATGTCGATAATTTACGCAAAATTACATTCAAATAAACTACTTTAAACGTTAACATATGATATTTGTATTTTTAAAGACCTAAGAATTGATTCTTTCGTCTTTTAGCCAAAAAGCGGCTTAGAAAATTTTCTAACAATAATCTGACTATACATATCGATTATTTACGCAAAATTACATGCTAATAAACTACTTTAAACGTTCAAATATAATTTTTGTATTTTTGAAGATCTAAAAATCGATTTTTTTTTCGTCTTTTATCCGAAAGGTGGTTTAGAAATTTTTTTAACAACAATCTAATTGTACATATCGATTATTTACGCAAAATTACATGCTAATAAACTACTTTAAACGTTCAAATATAATTTTTGCATTTTTAAAGACCTAAGAATCGATTCTTTCGTCTTTTAGCCGAAAGGCGGCTTAGAAAATTTTTAACAATAATCTGACTGTACATGTCGATAATTTACGCAAAATTACATGCTAATAAACTACTTTAAACGTTAACATATGATATTTGTATTTTTAAAGACCTAAGAATCGATTCTTTCTTCTTTTAGCCGACAGGTGGCTCAGAAAAATTTTTAACAACAATCTGACTATACATGACCGTTACACATCGTGTAAAATGTTAGTAGCACATTGTTTAGGACATCAATTTATAAAAATAACTGTTATTTTTAATAAAAAAAAAAAATCAATTTTATCACAGGCAGACAGTAGCATACTTTTCTTATTATTTACTGATAATTTTCTAGTATTTCTTGCAGAAGTTTAGTAAGATTATAGCCAAGACTTATATTGCAGCATATCCACTAATATCGTAGAACTAAATGAAAAAAATTTTATATTAACGAAAGCACATAAAATGATAAATTAGTTAATTCTTAAATAAACTTAATTAGGGAGATGAACTACTTTCCAAGATGAACTTGTTTGATACACAAAAGTATCACGAGGTTGAACTGATTTCTGTTGAGGATCTTTCCTTCTCAACTTCAAACATGAATAGTCTTTAGATTGAATTATTGTTATGCTGAAAAATAACCTTGATTAGTCATATTTCCAAAATTTATAATATTATAGAAAAACTTACATCATATTTAAGTGAAATTCCTGCAAAATTTTCATTTTTACAATTCAATCATCATCGTCGCAGTCTTCTTCAATAACCGGAATCGTATCATCTTCTTCAAATCATTCAGATAAAATGGCAGCAGGTTTGATAATCTTTGATCTGAACCTTCCATTCGCTAAATAGAACACAACGGCAGCTACGTGACAACAGCATCCAATTGTTCGCTTACCATTAGCACAATCACAGCAAAATCTCTGTATACCACTCGGTCCAATCGTATCAGGTTTATACTCAATGTAGCAGTTGTACACTGGGAAAAAATCGAGTGGCAGCGCCCCCATTTGTCCGGTACTATAGTACGCAACATTTTGAGAAAAATATTTCTCGTGGTGGGGAATATATTACCCACCACGAGAAATATTTTTCTCAAACTTGGGTGTAGCGCCTCTTACGGCAGACTCGATAACTTGTTTTCGTTGCGTTTCTCTCGTATCTGGGCAGAATATTACCCATGGCGGTCGGGAGCAGCGTTCCCCAACTTTTGGGACAGCAGACGCTCAACTTTCTCCCAGTGTAGGTTTTTGAATTTATATGCCTCGATCGAACTTTAATTTTGATGATTGTTGGTGTTTCAAGTAAAAAGGATAATCTGAAAAAACCATTTTCGTCAACCATTTCTGCCAAATAAGAAAAAGCCTGTTTTAATTGGTAGGTGCCCGTGAAAAATATTTTCAAGTCTTTCAGTGTCATTTCAGGAAAATCCATCAAGCTATCTGAGCTCAATTCCTGAAATGGTTTGTGGCATCGATTCCAATTCGAATTCTCTGCTTCTTCAGCTAAAGTATTTTTAACTTGGTACTGACTCATTTGTTGAAGAATTTCGTCAGTCATTTCCACATCAGAGTTGAAGCGTTTTCCAAACAGATTGTTTAAATTGCAGGCTATTTTGCAGTAAGATGTTGCTTTCTCTAACAATGTATTATGAAGCTGATGATGTAGAAGTTTGCATTTTTGTCCAATCACACCATGAACAGCTTCAACCGACCATCGGATCTTCGTGACTCTTCTTGAATGGTTAGCTTCTTCGGTAGTTAGTTGATTCCGTTTACCCTTTAAAGATGGCATCAGCACTTTAAATCCATTTTCTTCTAATTTAAATACAACATCTCGGAAACCTCGATCAAGTACAAAAATATCTCCTTCTTGTAAAAGAGCTTTCAAATCGTCATTTTTATCCAATAATTCTTCGAGAATATTAGCATCGTTACAATTTGCTAAATAAGGTCCAAGCACATCCACAACGTAACCATCAGGCATGCAAAGAGTGAAAGGTTTTCATATGTGACTTTTTTTTTGGCCAGAGTAAGACTTACGCTGGTAGTCATTATTTGAGCTTTTTTTGATGTCGGAGGTACCTTCCATCACCAATTAACACTAACTGGTCATCATTTAGACCGTGCAACTTTTTCCAATATTTGTCGTGTGATTTCGAATCAAATCATCTCTGGGAATTGCGTGGAGGCCAAATTCAGCTGGTAATATGTCTACTTTAAAAGCTTTTATTACTGAATCACAGTAGCTTGAAACTTTCTGCTCAGTTTCGATTCCTAAAATAGCTGCGACCAAAGCATTAGAGTTACCGCTTCTCAATTTCAGCAAAAACGCTACTTAAGCTTGAGTTACACTTCTGCTCTCAGAATTTCGCATGCTAGTCATTTTTCCTCTTATTATCTTTAATTGTTCCTTTCTTAATCCAGTGAAGATTATCAATCGTTTTTCATCCAATTCGAAATCATCAATGATATCAATCAAACTTCTATCTACTCTTGCTGACAAATGTCCTAAAAAATTAGTTACTTCAGAGGCTTCAATCTTGCTGTATTGCGAATAAACTATTATGCGCTGGAAATCTTCGTCGTAAAAACGTTTTTTAATCATATGATCGGAGCAACCTCTATTGCCTGAAATGTAGGATAAAATCGTTAGTCAATAAAACAGTAAAAAAATCTATTGAATAATTTGAAATCATTACCTTTTGGAATAAATATCTGCATTCGTATAAAAACTTGAGAGCGAGCCTCAAACGGAACCTCTTTAAGATTCAACTCATTTTCAGAACCACATAAAAAATAATATTTGTGAGTAGAGACGGTGCGTCTTAGAGGTAGCTCTACAAATTCAACCTCTTCTTTTTCTGGTGGGGAATCATATTCTACAGGTGGATCTTGAGATGAATGCATAGACGATGATTTAGATAATATAGATGACTGACTAAAATGTGCTACCAGGTTCTGATCTTGTTCACTTTCAACTACCTCTTCTTGGATTTTGTCGTTTCTTGTTTTAAAAGATTTCCAAAATTTATATTTTACAAAACACTTCTTGCACATTTGTGACCCTATGACAGCAATTATAAAAAGGTATTCGCCTACACCAACTTCGGTACGTAAATACTCAGAGACATCATTGGCTAATTCAGTCGAATTTATAATTTTGTTCCCAGACATTTTAACCAGGCTTACATTGCACTTCAAACATCTTTGTAAATCCATATTGCAAAAAGTGCTATTGCTCGGTGGAGGAGTGAATTTTTAACATCCTAAAACGATAAAATATTTTCAACTCAGGGATTAGGATAAAAGAAAAATAAAATAATAAATGGATAATTATGTTGTTTTTTTCAATTAAGAAAAAAGATGAGGAATAAATAAATATAGATGAATGAGTTACTGGAGAGAAATAATTTATGCTTTAGCCAATTGTATGACCTCAAATAATAATTAAAAAATATATTTCTTTTTTTATCAACCACTTAAATCTAACAAAAATTCTCTTTTCTCTACCAATAACCTATTAATACTTTGTATTATTAAAAAAAATATTTTAATAATCCATTTAATAATCCAGTTTTATCAATGATAAACTGACGTATCTTTTGGGGGGGGGGGGTATTTTATTTTCCAAACCATTCAAGCTATTGACTAGGAATTTTACTTATGGCTTTCCTCACATTTTAGAAAAATTTTGCAATTTTTTTTAAAGGTCTACTTGAAGATTCAAAGAAAAGAGCAGAAAAATTAATATCTTTAAAAACTGATGTATCGTTCTTTTTTGGGGGGGTATTTTTATTTTTCAAACCATTGAAGCTATTGATTTAGAATTTTGTTTATAGCTTTATTCATATTTTAGAATAATTTTACAATTTTTTTTAAAGGTCCATTTGAAGTTTCAATGAAAACAGCAGAAAATTTGATAATTCTATTTTTTCATGACTACGAGGATGTATTTTTAGTATGGAAATCTTTCAACAATGGCTTAAATTGCAGCAAATTAAATGAACTTTTTCATTAATTAAAAAAATAATAAACCCTGCAATGATGAAGTCTATTTTTAACTCTAACACTTTTCATTGAAATTTTTAAATAATTAAAACATTCCATAATCCATTTGTACAAAAAAAAGGGTTACATTTACATTATTTGATTTTAATATTTCATTGAAATCTTACCTGGTCCAATATAATGTCAACTGCAACGTGAACTGCAAATGCCGCTTGATCTTTACTTTAAAAACGAAAACAAATACAATCAAAAATAAGCACTCCTAAGTTATTCAAATTTTTTTCATAGTATAAATGTAAGCACTAAAAATAAGTAAAATGATTAGGATAGAAAAGAAAAAAAATGGTTCTAATAAATAATAAAATTGTATTAAAAAATCAAGTAAAAAAAAAAAAAAACCAATATACAATCGGAAAAAATTAATTCAGCACTGAAAGTACTCAAAACTATAGGTTAAAAAGATCAGCACTTAAAAGTACTCAAATTTTTAACAAATTGAAGAGAAGATTAAAGCTTATCTTTTGCACTCAATCAAGCTTACACCAGACAACTGCGCGCCAGAAAAAGTTTTTCACCGCCAGTATGTACAATACATGTATTATACATGTATATGTATTATACAATTCAGCTAATCATACCTTTTACCCAACTCTGGTCATAAGGACTCGAGAACATTCCGTTGCGTTTTGTGACCGTTTGTTAAGTATGTACATACGAACAGACCGGTTTTGTTTTTGTAAGCTGTTTTTGTTTATGCTCTCTAAGCTGCGCAGCACCGTGGCCATTTCTGGTTCTGCTAGGGTCTAAGGCTCCGAACCTGTTGATCATCATTTTTCAATTACATTTATTGCCACCAAGTACATTTATAAGCAGTTTTTTTTTATCGTGTAATTGGATTCGGTACAAAGTATTTTTTTTATTACACATTGAGTTTTAATTTTTCTTGCAAGATTAACTGGTAAGTGCAAAGTTTGTTTACATGAGGTAATTGTATGTACCTTAATAATGATTTCAGAAGCAAGTATTAATTTTTTCTTCAACCATGTGTTTTAAAATTGAATGAAAAAAAATTGTTTGCATTACTATTCAGTTTATACATACAGTAACACAGGCTGTTTTTAAGGTTGCTTTAGATTGGACATTGATCTTTTTTGCCTGGTACCGCGACTGTTCGTCAAACGACAACTCGTCAAAATATATTATTTTATGCGTTCCTATGATTACGGAAAAGACCAGAGTTAATAAAATAAAAAAACACTAAGGGTTATTTTTAAAAAAAATGCGCGCCGTGGGGCCCGAAGGGTCCCCGAAGAGGCACGCCATAAAATTTAGTTCCAAGCAAAAGCTAGTTCTATTTAGTGAAAATATATGATTTTATGCATTCCTATGATTACGGAAAAGACCAGGGTTAATAAAATAAAAATCACTGAGGGTTATTTTTTAAAAAAATGCGCGCCGTCAGGCCCGAAGGGTCCTTGAAGAGGCGTGCCATAAAATTTAGTTCCAAGCAAAAGCTAGTTCTATTAAGTCAAAATATATTATTTTATGCATTTTATTCATTTGACGAGTCGTCGCGTTGATGAATTGTCGTTTGACGAGTTGTGGCGTTGACGAATTGTCGTTTGACGAGTTGTCGCGTTGACGAATTGTCGTTGACGAATTGTCGTTGACGAATCGTCGTTTTGACGAGTTGTCGGGGAATCTTTTTGCCTTAGTTTTATTCTTTTAATAAATTGTAATTTTTTAATAAAAAATATATTTATAGTTAATTAATAATTATATGCTTTTCATATGCATAAAAATTGAAATAATTTATTTAAAGTTTGAAAAAAAAAATTTTAACTACTGGATCCGGTTATTGAATTTACTAAAAAAAAATTTTATTATAAGTATTATGTTTTTTAATAAAAGAATGCACCTTTTATTTATTTGTAAACTACTGACTGCTTGTTAATTACTATTTTTGCTGGTGGTATGTATCAAAAAGTTCATCGGCTTCACTGATCTTGGACTAGATGTATGCTGCAACATGGACCGGAAGAAAACTTGATGATCTCTAAAACATGTGTGGTGTATCATCAAGTAATACTTGGAGTTTCAAACAAGTTCATCGGCTTCACTATTCTTGGGCTACATGTATGCTGCAACATGGACTGGAAGAAAACTTGATGATCTCTAAAACATATGTGATGCATCATCAAGTGGTACTTGGTATTTCAAAAAAGTTCATCGACTTCACTATTCTTGGAATATATTTGTATGCAATGTGGACTAACATTATTTGAAAAATATTCATCTTGGCTTCTTATGAGGTTTATTACATATATATTATGATTTTATATTATCATCTTATGAAGTTTACTTAAGAATTAACTATAATGTATCATTTTATGTGCTTTCATTAATATCAAAATGTATTCATTTAGATTTACGAAATTGGTGGATGTTCTGCAATCTAAGTCTTGGCTATGATCTTACCAAACTTCTGTAAGAAATACTAGAAAATTATCATTAAATACTAAGAACTGATTTCAGTAAATATTAAGAATAGTATGCTGCTGTCTACCTGTAATATAATTGATTTTTTTTTTTTTTTATTAATAATAACGGTAATTTTATAAATTAATGTTCAAAAAAGTATAAGACTAACATTTTACACGATGTGTAACGGTCAAACGGCGAAGACAAATAGATTTCTAGACTTTTAAAATACAAAAATTATATTTGAACGTTTAAAGTAGTTTATTAGCATGTAATTTTGCATAAATAATCAGATTGTTGTTAAAAATTTTTCTAAGCTCCTTTCGGCTAAAAGACAAAAGAATCAATTTTTAGGTCTTTAAAAATACAAATATCATATGTTAACGTTTAAAGTAGTTTATTAGCATGTAATTTTGCGTAAATTATCGACATGTATAGTCAGATTATTGTTAAAAAAATTTCTAAGCCGCCTTTCGGCTAAAAGACGAAAGAATCGATTCTTAGGTCTTTAAAAATACAAATATCATATGTTAACGTTTAAAGTAGTTTATTAGCATGTAATTTTGCGTAAATAGTTATATTTTTAAAATGATTTTTAAGTTTTAAAATTGCCAAAAAGCGTTAAAATAACACGTTTTTTCGAGATTTGACTATCTTCCACCACTTGAAAAAATTTGAAAAAATTTGTAAAGGTAAATTTTATTAAAATACGTAATATATTTTTTTTCTGGAGAGGTATGTGTCTTAGTTTTTTTTAATCGTAAACTTAAGGTTAAAAATGCCCGAAATGGTTTAAATTTGGCACCAAAAATAATATTAAAAAATTTGAGTGAACTACATATTTTTTTTTTTAATTTTGTCGCTAACCGCATGTCTCTAGCCCTTATAGGTTCTGAGATATGAATTTAAGTTGAAAAATCACTATTTTAGATTCTAGGGTCCCTAGGGAGGGACTAGGGAGATGCGGTTTGCGCCAAAAATTTTCATTTTTTATGTTCTTTAGATTGGTATATATTTTTTAGGATTTCCAGCGGGGGCCGATTTGACTATCTTATCCGGTGGTACCCTTTAACTAAAATTAAATTAGACATAAAAATAAAAATTTAACTTTGATTAAAATTAAAATTAACCTTTAATTAAAATTAAAATTAAAATTAAAATTAACCTTTAATTAAAATTAAAATTAAAATTAAAATGGATAATCACGAGAAAATAATGACTAAAGTGAATAAAACTAGAGAGGGTCGGACTGTTAATAGGGAAGTGAATAAATTAAAGTTACCGAAAATTTTAATGGAATTAAGAGATTTTGGACTTAGTGTTGTCGGAGATGAAAATATTTTAAGGGATAGGTTGGTTAGGGATATAATTAAAAAATCATGCTGACTCTTGTTCTTATATTCCATGGTAAATGGACTATATGGCTGATCATTCACTGCCCATTACGATGGACTTTTTCGAGCTTGGCACTTGTGCCCGAGTGCCAACCAGTTCTGTCCTTCACAGTACTGAGCAAGGGCCACCGAATTCGAAGCCCCTTTTTTATTTTTCTAACTATCTATACTTCTTTCCCCATCATTTCGTCTACTCTTCAACTCTTCCTTCACCTCCTTCTCTATTTTTCCTTTCGTCGGTTGAGAATCCTTGGATCAACCGGCTGGGGAGGGTTTTAGTCGGTAGGCGCATCCTACATTCTTTAAGGCTCTGCGAATCCGACACTATCAACATTGCGTGGGTGTCTTTTGAAGATTTCCCTCCCCGACAATCTCGTCAAAAAAAAAAAAAAAAAAAAAACGATATGGCTGAGGACTTCGACGAGTGACGAGCGATGAGAGAGGAAGCAAAACGACTAGCGGAGCAGTTGGCATTACGTGGTCGGGCTCGCAAGAAGCCAGCAAAGGTGGATGAAACTTCGAAAGGTGGCCAACCCTCAACTTTGGCAACTTCTAAACAAGACGACGAGATTATGCCGGGCTTGCTCACAGTTCAGATAAGTGCAGAGACATATTTACAGATGCAGGAAGATATACCAGAAACTGCAGCGAGCAGTTTGCATGTGGCACTACCGCCAATTTCTGTCACAGCTGTTACTTCAGTAACAGTCATGACAGCTACAACGAATGTAGTCCACACAACCATGTCAAATCCAACAACAATATTTTCAATGATGACAGCAACCAGTGGAGTGGCTAATGGATTTTCAAACGAGAGAGGATTAACTACGAAAGTCACTTCTTCAAATGGGCCACGAATCACGCTTCCAAAGATGTTAAGATTCAATAAAGTTGAATTGACAGGATAATTTTTCACATCAAACACCTTTGTCCAGAAATATGCCTATGACGAGTGACGGAAAAGAAAAATGGTTTACTCCAGTGCAAAATGTTGATGATTTACCACAAGAAACTTCAACCTCTGAGAACGAGTCTGAAGAAAAATTATTTGAAAATACTGAAGAATTAAACATGCAAAGAGTAAGATTTACAATGAATCAAGATGTTAATCAAAAGAGGCCGACGTGACATTGTAAGTGTAGACTTGATTTATTTTTGGTTTTCTAGTTGACAAGAATAAAATCTAATTAAACTAAATTTTTGCAATAACTTTATTTCTTCTCTCTAGCTCACCAACCAGTCCCGGAGGTTTTCTTTTCGTGGAAACCCTAAACCCCAGAATTAAGGAGTTTTTCTCTGATTTTTTTTGATGGATTTTATTGTAATGGGAGGGCCCGGGAAACTCCATTTATAATTTAAGGGAGGCCCTTTTCTCCAGAAATACCTCATTACAAAATGTAAGAAAAGATTTGAAGACTTGGACAGATTTCAATACAGTTTTTTGCAATCATAATGTGAATGTCTACGACAGAGAAGATTTTTTGGACGAATTGAGACGACGATCTCAAGGAAAAGGAGAAAAAATTTTTGATTATTTGACTCGTTTCAAATTTATAATTTCAAAATTATATTATCCCCCAGCTCGTCGTTATCAAGTTGAAATTGCTTATAGAAATTTTTTACCGTCGTATAGAAAAGCGATGTCACATATTTTGGTTACCTTTTTCGACGATATTAAAGAATTTGGTCGAAGTTGGGAAAGACAGCTTGAACTGGATAGTTGTTATACAGCTCCACCGGCACTTGAGAAGTTGAGAATGAAAGGAGCAGCTTTTGAAGCAAAAATGACAAATCAACAAACTAGAGATCAAGTAGCAGCAATAGACGGAGACGAGATTCAAGCTAAAAATGTCGATTTGAGTAAAAAGAAGAGTGGTAAGAGAAATAAATTGAAGAAAAATCAAGATGCAGTGACAGATGCAATGGAGGCAGTTTCGAGTTTTTCAAAGAATCGACCACAGCAGCCACAAATGAGAAGTCAAAGTTATCCTAATCAAGCGCAAGTTCTTAACCAAAATTGGCAATCACAACCTCAAGGTTTAATTCAAGGTCAAACTCAAAAACAAGGGGTACCTCAACAGCAGTTTCAACCAAAAATCCAACAAGGTTGGTATTTACCTAAAGCTGATGTACAACGACAAACTGAAGATCGAGGCCAGTGGACTCCAAATTTTGGTCAAAGAGAGAAACCAGAAATTCAAGATGGATTCAAAGGCGTTTGTTATCATTGCAAGTTTGATGGTCATATAGCATCGCGGTGTCCTTCTGCAATATGTTCTGCTTGTAATCAAACTGGCCATATGACTAAAAGTTATCCAAATATAACAAGAAAAGGACCAAGATGCCAAGTTTGTGGTATGCACGGTTATGTTTTTAATAAATGCCTGAATTGTGAACCATAAGTGGCTAGAATTTGTACAAAAAAAATTGAATGAAGCAGGTTTGAAGGTTAACAGAGACAAATGTGCATTTTGTTGCAGTTAAGTATCTTACTTGGGATTTTTGCTAGTCTAAGGCCAGATCCAGAACATATTGCACCATTACTAAATTTTCCAGCGCCAAAGACTTTAAAACAACTGAGAAGTTTCCTTGGAATGGTTGGCTGGTATTCAAGGTTTATTAAAAATCAAGTTGAACACACGGTAGCACTTTTGAGGTTGTTAAGAAAAGAACAAAAATGGCATTGGACAGAGGAACAACAAGCATCATTTGATTTTTTTAAAAAAGCTTTGACAGAAACTCTAGTTTTGGCGAGACCAGATTTTTCGAAACCTTTTACTATTCAATGTAATGCCAGTAATTATGCACTCGGTGCAGTTTCGACTCAAAAAAGATGACGACGGCTATGAACATCCAATTATTTATAAAAGTAGAGTATAAAATACTCAAGAGAAAAATTTTACAGTGCAGAAAAAGAATGCCTTGCTGTTACGGAGTGGACCACTATTCGCTCGTAAATATTTCGGCTCATTCGCTCAACTTTAAATTGATAGACTACATGGCTCCATCTATGAGTCTAGGCGGGGACTTTAGTCCCAGTTCTCACTCCCGCGCGCCGTAGTGCTGAGCAGTACCGCTGTCGCCGTTGCTGCTGCCACAGGCCTCGCGTGCTGGCTTCTGGTTTTGGTGCTCAAGTGTGTGTGTGTGCAGCAGAGAGTTCTCCCGGCTTTTTCACGGTTCTTCTCAACGGCTCTTCTCATCGCCTTTTTCACCAGGTAGTCCCGGAACCTGCCTTTTCACCGTGCACCAGCTCATCCGGACGATCACAGACAGTAATTCTGTGATCATCAACAACCTCGGAGCCGCGCCATTACCACGGGTATCAGCTACTCTTCACCGGTGGTCCACGGAGAATTTGTCTGGATCAAGGACAATCCTCACTCATCGAACATCTCCAGGTATTCAGGTGCAAGGAACAGTCATTTCCTTGCCCCTTCTCACTTTTCATTTTCTCTAGCACAGAATTTACGACTCTGTGCTGATTTCGTCTATCTCAATGTGCACAAGCACGTAGCCATTTCGGCCATTTTCTCTCTCTCTCTCTCTCTCTCGGGTTATCTCTCTCTATTTTCAAGGCCACTCTCTGCTGCTACTCGACCAACGCTCACACCTTTTAACGTAAATAAAAAAACTCTCATAATTTAAGTTCAAATCAATATCGGTGTTTACATTTACTCATGACTTGACTGTTACGCTCGGGACTCTCTCTCTCTCTTCAAGACAACGCTCGTGAATAGACGGTTTCACTCGCCATTTTGTGAAACTTCTCGGGTTTCTCTTGGTTCTTTCTCGTGACTCTTTTTCATCATCCTCAACGTAGTCATCTCATCACTACAGTCAACTCGACGAATCATCTACTTAGTGTTGGCTCAACTCGGGAGACATTTGATCTTCAATTAACTCAAACGGCTTGGCTCAATTTAATTCTTGGGTAATTGCTCAGCAAGGAGAGCTTTCACGGCGTGGCATCTTCAGGTATTTCGCTCAGAACCGGTAACAATAATTTACCGGTGCTTTTACATTGCCCTTCTCACAGCCAGAAAATCAATAAAATTACTGTGCATTCTCTTGCTCTCTCTCTCTTTTCTTTGTGCTGTCTTACACGCAGCCATCTTCTTTTCTACTCTTTTCAAGGCCATTCTCTGTCGCTTTGTTTACCTCAACTGTACTCAAGCAAAACTCGTATTTATGGTTTGAATTAATATAATCAAATTCGTCAAGAGTTTTGACTAGGCAGTTTCTCAAATTAATTAATTTTCTTTACACGGAAATTAATGCTAGCAATTCTCAATTCAACATATTCTCATATCTCAGTTTCTCTCTTTAATCAATTATTATTCTCCTCTCAACGCTCAACTGGTCTACTCTCAAAAGGATCTACTCATCTTTAACAATCACCCAAGGACTCTGCTCAACAACAAAGAGGTTTTATCATAACTGCAAGCTCATTCATCAAGGTGTACATCAACTCAACTGAGTTGATTGCAACTCTTTATTATTGTAAATATTCAAGTAAGGTGTACACTATTGTTTAACTCAACCCAGAAGGTCTGTAAATATTGTAAATAAATAATCAAAATTGTATATAATGGTAAATAATGGTCTACTCAATTTATTTGACAACCCTCCCCTACTAGCTTTTAATCCGGCAAATAAAAATAAAAAATTAATATTACGGCAAATCCGTAACACTTGCTGTAAAATGGTCAATTAATAAACTGAGAGCATACATTGAAGGTTATAAATTTAAAATTATAACTGATCATGCTGCTTTGAAATGGTTACAAAACCTGAAAGATCCAACTGGCCGATTAGCTCGATGGGCTTTAAAATTACAGCAATGGGATTACGAAATTGAACATAGAAAAGGGGCTCTTCACCATGGTCCAGATGCTTTTCCAAGGTTACATGATGTGGAAGAAGCAGAAATTACAGATTTTGAAAAAATAAAAGATGAAAAATATTTAAAATTAATTAAGGACGTGAGACAGAACCCAAAGAAGTACAGTAGTTGGAAAGTAGAAGATGGAATGCTGTACAGACAGAGACTATTTATTGTTGGATCCTATTGAAAATCGAGAAATTGGATGGCGATTGGTGGTTCCTGAGGAATTCAGACAAAGAGTCATGCATGATGCTCATGATTTACCATATTCAGGCCATCTTGGACGAGAAAAAACTTATGACAGAGTGGCAAGAGAGTATTATTGGAGAGGAATGTATTATGATGTAATAAAATATGTTTCGGAGTGTCAAACTTGTCAAAAGTACAAAGTCTTGCAAACTGGTGCTCAAGATCTGATGGGTCGTCGAGTAGTGGAGTAGCCATGGATGGTTGTAGCTGCAAATTTGATGGAATTTCCTCGAAGTAAATCACAAAATAAATATTTGGCAGTATTTATTGATTTATTTACAAAGTGGGTTGAATTACGACCTCTGAGGAAAGCTGATGCAAATTCAGCGACAGCTGCTTTTGAAGGGATGGTTTTATTCAGATGGAAAACCCCACTTTATTTTGTGACAGACAATGGTAAAGAATTTGATAATAAATATTTGAGAGAAGTTTTGGATACATATGGTATAAAATACGTACCAATCCCTCCTTATCATGCTCAAGCTGATCCAGTAGAGAGATCTAACAGAACACTGAAAACAATGATTGCAGTGTTTGTTGAAGCGGATCACACAACTTGGGACAAACACCTTCATGAATTTAGACATGCAGTAAACACAACAGTACAATCATCGATGAAAGTTTCCCCTGCTTTTCTTAATTTTGGTCATCATCCTACACCAGTAAAAAGTTTGAGGAGAGAAGTTGAAGCGGGACGTGAAGTTATACCTATTTCACCTGAAGACTGGATGGACAGACTAAAAAGATTGGATGCTTTGAGAGATTTGATTTGTTCATTGATGAGGCTGGACATAAGCAAGAGAAGTATTATAACAACGGATGGAGACAGATTGAGTTTAACGTGGGTGACAGAGTGATGCGGAAAGTTCAAGTTTTATCTGATAGAGCCTAAAGATTTGCAGCTAAACTAGCTCCTAATTTCGAAGATCCTTTTGAAATTATAGAAAGAAAATCACCAATGGTGTACGTTTTAGGACAAGGAGAGGGTAGAAGTAAGATTAGCAACGGCACACGTATCAAAATTTAAAAAATTCTTACCTCAACGCTAAAAATTTTCGAGCAAATTATAATTATATATATTCAAAATGAAAAAAAATTCCGACCTCAACTATGAAAATTTTCGAGCAAATTATAATTATTTATATTAAAAATTAAATAAATTCTCACCTCAACGCTAAAAATTTTCGAGCAAATTATGATTATTTATATTAACTAGGACCCCTCAGCGCGCTGCAAGCGCGCATAGGAAAAAAACAATTTTAACCTTCCATTGCACTTTTCGAATATTTTAAAAAACCTTCTCCGCCAATCAGCTCACGAATAAAAAGTTTACGCAATATGGCGCTTGCTCTCTTTTAATAGAGAAAATTAAAATTAAAATTTTTTTTTTTGAAAGCAAAAAACCTCATTATTTTTCTTTTATCGGGACGGAGACATGGACAAGGTTGAGTTGACAAGGATACTTCAGGAGGGAGCGGAGTAAGAAGAAGAGGTTGTTTTTGACAGAGACAGAATCAGTAACATAGGAGAAGAAATGGAAATTGAAATAGCAGATGAAGCTGAAGAAAATGAGATAATGACAGAGACAGAAGGAACATCAATGACAAAAGAAATGGAAATAACAGAAGAAAGTGACGAGCAAGAGATGCAACAAAAATTGATTAGTCAGTTGGAAAAGACAATTGAAGAAGGTAAAAAAAGTAAAGAAGAAATCAGAAAGAAACTGCAGTTGGAAAAAGGCCAGAAAGAGATTAAGTCACTTGAAATTGAAAATAAAAAAAATCTGAGAAAGAAAGAAAACAAGGAGTTATTTCAAGAAAAACATTAGAGGTTATTAACGAAGAAGATGAAGGAATAGAAGAAAATTCAAAGAAAGAAAGTGAAGCAGCTGAAAAAGAGCTTGAGGATTACATGAAGAACGACAATAACAATGAAAATAGTGAAAATAAGGAAAACAACAACAAGAGAAAAGTGGCTACAGTTACAGGTGTAAGACAGGTTTCTAATTTGCCATTTTTACCTGTTAACAACAATCCAACAAACCCAATGGAAGAAAACTGGGACTTAGAAATTGATTATCAAGAGGTAACACCAATAGTTTTAAGAACACACCAAGAAAAGTTAAAAGAAGCTATAATAGAAAAAATAAGAATAAGAAGAAAAAGATCTATAATCCATATAGACAGTGGACTAGAGATGACTTCAATGCCCAGACGACAGATGAAAAATCATCTCCACCAAGTGTTTAGTCAAAAATAGTAGTTCTTATAAATGATTCATGGACAGACAGAATGAAAAAAGAATAATGATTATCCATCAAATTTGAGAAAGCACAGTCCTGTACAAGTAAGGAAAACTTGTCGTTCCCACTTGAGTTGGATTTTTTCGGCACTTGACTTCGCTTCGTGCTGAAACATCTAACTCTCGTGGAAACGACGCGTTTCCCTTACTTGTACAGGAATATACTATTCTTAAATCTGATCATGGAAACGGCACGTTTCCACACTCAAAACACGGGTGGAAACGGGCCTTTTCCACCACAGTTTTTGTTCCCATGGAAAAAACATGAACGATGCTGTTAACAGATTTTCTAATCAACAACCTCAAAAATATAATGATTAAAAACCAAATGATTTTGGCAAAAACGTTTGTAAATAATTTCAATAAAAATATACGTTAAATATATTATTATATAAAACAATCAAAACAAAAAATTTTTTTTTTTAATTCAATAAGTTTTTAGATTAAAAAATTACTTTTTCCAGTTTGGAGGTTGGATTTAAAAAAAATTAAATAATATGGTTATTCACAAAAAATTTAGTGCACTATGCGCGTGGAAATCAGAATAAACACTAAAATTTGAAGAATAATTTATACATACAGAAAAAGCGCGCATGAGGGTAAAAAAAAAACCAGTAGCATAATTACATTAAGGCACAAAAATGAAAAACACACTGTGTGCTACGCGCACGCAGTAAAAGAGTGATAAAAATCAATTTGAACAACTGTTATTTATTAAAAACTAATAAACTCTAATGTTGAAAATTTACAGATAGAAATGAGAGGGTGAGGTATACATACATAGATACCTATCAAAGAGGCTTTTTCAACAGAACTCAAAAATAAATTTGCAAATGTTTCAAAAATGCAATTAAAAACGAACTATTTAATACATAAAAAAATGCTATTTAGAGTAAAAGTAATAGTTAAAGTAAGACACTCAGATTCAATCAACTTACCAACACATTAAGCTATGCAGACCAAAACATTCGAACTTTGTAACGGTCGAGTTAATTAACGCGACGATGTTATTAATTTATATTAAATTAATTTCATGTTCGCCGCGCGACCGTTAGAACGCTGCACGAGTGGGATCGGAATGCGCGGGAAGCTATGGAATATCGGGGCGGGTGGAACGAGGACAGGAGAGCATTCCGGAGTCAACGCTTGAACGAACACGTATCGTTCGTAAGCTTGCGTGTTAAAAACTTCACTGATATCGTTATAAATTTGCTTAAGAGAGATCGGTTGCAGTGTCGTGCGTGTCAGTGAGATATCCAACAGGACAAACCAAGTCAGCAGGAAGGTTGTCATCACCTGACGACTTGGTATTCTCCAGACTAAGACGACGACGCTGAGCCAGACGCCGGGCGGGAGCCATCGTAGCTTGGAGAGCTACACCCAGCTGAGCGGCTTTGTTTGCAGCCTTGCGGCTTAGGACAGGTGCACCTGCGGCGATTTAGAGTGAGTTTTGTTTGGTGTAAAACAGCGATTGTGAATGTGTGTGTCCGGGATCATCTCATTGTAAATCGCGATATACTTTGTTTTCTTTTTCTTTCCTCGCGCGCGCGTAAGCTACCGATAGCAGCAGGTTGTTGTGTGCGCGCGCCGCTCCATTTAAAGAGCAACGATAATTCTTTGTTGTCGTTTCGAAAACTCGATTACACGAGTATTTATTTAAAGTTAATTACCGCGTTAGACATCAATTTTGTATTAGTTTTTAAGTTAATTTTTTTATAATTAAATATTAAAAATTAACTTTTTTGAATTACAATTATTTATTCTAACCGGTGTTCCTTGCGCTCGAATCCACTAGCCCACGCCCACCTACCGAATTTAACGAGCTGTCGCGCCCTCCCCGATTCCTAGATCACTTAGGTGTTTATTATCGCGGTCAGGTTTTTCTCCTTTTTCAGGAAGTTTGTCGGCGGGTAGCCGACTGCGACAGAGATTATAGCGGCTGCAAGACGAGCTCGGCAAATCAACGTGGGTTGTATTCCCGAGTCTGCCTCATTAATTTGAGCCCTATAACATGGCGCCCAACAACGTGGTGGATTTTTAAATTCGAGTACCTACGTCACGGTGCTTGAAAGTGTGCGTAGTGTGTGAAGACGAGCGCAGTAGCGAAGTACGGCTGCCAACTAGGTTCAAGGTTGGTCGTCGCGAGCGCGAAAGAAAACAAAGTATCGATTAGCGTGTGTATAAGGGAGTGTTTTCATGCGCTGTAAATTACAAAGTGGAAAATTTGTGATTTTGATTTTTTTTTTGATTTATTTATTTTTTCCACTTTGTAAAAAACCCATAAATCGTGACAGTGAATGAGTGTCTGGCGGATTGAAAAATAATCATTTGTTTTTATTATTGTTTTTTTATTTCTTTTGTTTTTTTTGCAATTTTGTTTTTGATTTTTTTACAGCGTGCTACTAACTAGTGATTAGTAGCAACTGTAATTTATATTTCTGAGCATAAAAATCGGTGTTCCAACGCGGGTTAGAACAGCCAGATTTTGTTGTTGTTTTTGTTCCGGTAAGCCGACCTTGGGTTTTTGTCAAAACCTTTTGGAGAGTCGGCAGGCTATTAAGCCTATTCGAATTTGTTTTTTTTTTCTCGGTAAGCCGACCTGGGGTTTTTGTCAAAACCTTTTGGTGAGTCGGCAGGCTATTAAGCCTATTCGGGTTAATTTTCTTTTTCGAATATCACTTTATTTTAAAATAAACTCAGAAATATAAAATTAAAAATTAAAAATTTTTTTTCTTTCTTACAGGATTGTTGGAAGTTAGAAAATATATTTTTAATTATCATTGCGATTGTAAAATTAAATTAAGCTAGAGTGTGTGGTACTGTCACGAGGGTTTGGGGTCTCCTTTTTGTCAGATTTAGGATGGACGAGTCAGAGAGGAGGGCAAAGGAGCACCTGGTGTATTCCTGGCTGTTCGCAGAGGACGAGGAGATAATCGAGGAGGCTATGAGAGATTTACAACTCAAGCCTGATGGCTCGACTCATGAGAGGCACGAAAGGCTGATTAAGTGGCTTGTGGGCAACTACTCAGCCGAAGATTTTGTCGTGGACGAGTCCGATGACCAGGATGCGGTAAAGATTAAACGCGAGGGTCTCCGGACTGAGTTTATAGCCATGACTTTGTGGGAAAAGTCGGCTTCAACAATTTTAAACCCGGACTATATCACAAGCGGGGAACACCCGCTAGCCTGCCAGATCGACCAACAGGTGATGAAGGCAGCGACCCAGCTTCAGTCAAACGATGCGAACAGCAGGAGTCAAGGAAAGGCCAGTCAGGCTGAAGACAGTGACACAGCCAGTCAAGATGGCGACGTGATGGAAGAACTTCGACGGACCATGCACGAGTTCGTGAGGGAGTTCAGGCAAGTGCGAGAGACTCTGACAAAGACAACGGCAAGGATAGACGCCATAGAAGACAGAGTCAGTCGGCAGCATTTCGTCACGGACAGTCAGCAACTCAGGGGGCCTGTGTCGAGTACAATAAGGCCAGGCTTATTGCAACACTCTATGGAAGATTGCAGTATATCTACGGAAAACACGCATCAAGCCAATGGGGCGAGGGTAAATTTCGGTGGCCCACTGATTCATGATAGGAACAGTTCGAGTCCGATCGGTGATTCAGCAAAGGCAAGGGCCATAGAGAAAATACAAGCCCAGATGAGAGCTTTGACGGCAGAGTTGGAAAGACTACAAGGCCCACAACAAAGTGAGTTACCAATGCCACAACAGGCAGGTAATAACCTACAAAGGCTAGAAAAGCCTATCGATATCGGCTCGATCGTTCGGAGGTGGAACTTTAGGTTCAACGGTAGCAACGAGTCGAGCATTGAGCAATTTCTGATCCAAGTCACAGAGGCTAATGAGCTAGCTAACTTGACAGAAAAACAATTGTTAGACGCATTACCAATATTGTTAACCGGGTTAGCGTCAACATGGTACCGGGATTGCAAGAAAAACATACACACATGGTCAGTCTTTTGCCAAGCGGCTCGTGGATGGTATGGGATAGGCGATTATCAACAGAGTCTACGAGTCGAGGCTACCAACAGAACACAAGGTGTCGATGAACCAGTGAGAGACTACATGACGTGTTTGCAATCGTTGTTGCTGAAAATGAGACCGGTACCAACCAAGACGGAGATCGTCGACTTTATGTTGACAAATATGCGACCTAATTTGCGTAGACAAATTAGGCGAGACGAAGTAAAGTCAGTTACGGGCTTACTTAGTCAAACGGTTGATATCGAGAAAACAATGGTTAGTAAAACCTTGTATAGACCACCACCGTCACCGTCGACGTCATTATGGCCAAATCTAGCTTATAAAGAGAGCAAGGCAAGTAAGAAACCGAAAATAAACATAGCCGCAAAGGCTATAGATGGCAAGTCTGACGACGCCACGGTTATGAGCCGCCTATTGAGTTTGATGTCTCAAATTCAAGCTAAAAGTAAGAATCCTGGTAAGCCATCGGGCCCGAGGCCCCGGAATTCAAACAAAGCCAAACAGGCCAAGCAAAGACACAAATCGGCAGACGGGGGGAAGTCTAGGAGCCCTTCTCCGAAGCGTGGCAGGAGTGGGGAAAGGAAGAAAAAACCTCGGGACGAGGATAGAGTAGTCCGGTGTTTCCATTGTAACAAGGAAGGACATAAGCGTCCAGATTGTCCCGAGAGGCTGGAAAACGAGAAAAAGGCGGAGTAAGTCGACGTCGATCTTACTCTGCCAAGGTCACAGACCAACCATCACTCGGAGATGGTACTCACGCATGCTCGGTAGACCCGAAGAGTACTGAGCAAGCAAAGAAGAAGTCGGCTACACAGGAGACTGAACCGGAAGGAAGATGGTGGCTACCGGTTGACATTGGTGAATTCCGAATCAGAGCTCTGTATGATCCTGGAGCGTCGCTCACAGTTATGGGATCTTCAGCTATCTAGATGGCGTCAGCGCTCAGGCGGAAAATTGAGATCTACCACGGCAAAGGAGCCAAAGTGGCTGATGGCCGTAGATGCCCAATTGCAGGACATGTGGTCCTACCGTTTGAAGTTGCAGGAGTGACGCAAGAAATTAAAGTGGCTATCATGTTGGATCTAGACTCAGATTGTTATCTGGGGACAAACTTCGTACGTGCATTTGATGCGATACTAGATCCAGCCACAAATAAGTTGAACATCCGGATTGCTGATAAAGTAGTAGACCTGGAAGTTGCAGCCGTGACTGAGGCTGAAGTAACAAGCCTAGCGTCAATAGGTCTAACCGACATTGGGTCTGAAGAGCAAGAACGTATGAACGACTTGCTAGATAGAGTTTTCCAGCCAGACGACAAGCCTTTAGGCTGCACTACGTGGATCGAACATGAGATCGATGTAGGTGACTCAAAGCCTATTAAACAGAGGTATTATCTAGTTTCACCGGTAGTACAACTGGAGATGTACGAGCATGTAGTAAAGATGCTTGAGAACGACATTATTGAGCCTGCTCCGAGAAGCGGCTGGTCGTCACCGGTGGTTATGGTGAAGAAGGAGGACGGCACTAGGAGATTTTGTATATATTTCCGTAAGGTTAATTCAGTCTCCAGAAAAACCGAAGCCTATCCTTTACCTTATATGGATGATATCCTGAGAAGGTTTAAAACGGCCAAATACATATCGACTCTAGATTTGTCATCGGCGTACCATCAGGTGCCACTGAAGAAAGAGTCGAGGCCAATAACGGCTTTTACGGTGCCTGGCTTAGGCCAGTTCCAATTTAAAAGAATGCCGTTTGGGTTAGATCAGGCTGGATCGACTTTCCAACGCCTGATAGATATGATAATTCGAGAGTTTGGCCCATATGCCTATGCATACCTCGATGATATCATAATCGTTACGGAAGACTTCGAGACGCATATGCAGATCCTCGAAGCCATACTGGCTAGATTGAGAGAGGCTGGACTGACGGTAAACCGCAGTAAAAGTAAATTTTGCCAGTCTGAAGTGAAATATCTAGGCGTAATAGTCAATAAAGATGGAATTCGCCCATGCCCAGGAAAAGTCGAAGCCATCTTCAACTATACTATCCCGAACAACCGCAAGAAATTGAAAAGGTTCTTGGAAATGGCTTCCTGGTATAGGAAATTTTTGAAAAATTTTGCCACGGTAGCCGAACCGCTGACGAGACTCACAAGTACGAGAGTCTGTTATAAATGGGAGGCTGAGCAACAGCAGGCATTTGAAAAAATCCTAGTGGTGCTAGCCTCAGCGCCAGTACTGGCAAGGCCAGATTTCACTCAGCCGTTTGTGATTCAGACCAATGTGTCAGACACTGGCATCGGGGCGTGCTTGACTCAGACTATTGATGGTGAAGAGAGAGTCATCGAGTATTTTAGCTGAGTTCTGAATCCAGCACAACGGAATTATTCAGTGACAGAGCGAGAATGCTTAGCAGTGGTCGAGGCAATTAGGAAATTCCGCTGTTATGTGGAAGGTTTTCAATTTCACGTAATTACGGACCATAATTCGCTGAGATGGCTGAATAAATTGTCGAACGCAACGGGCAGACTAGCAAGATGGTCGCTAGAATTGCAAAGTTACACATTTACAACGGAATATCGTAAAGGTTCCTTAAATGTGGTGCCCGATGCATTGTCACGTATGTATGAGGAGGACGAGACGACTGTTGTAGCCGTAGGCTATCCTGACGGAGAGCTGGACGACTGTTATGTCAATAAAATGAAAGCCGTACAGAGAAATCCAGGCAAATTCCTTAGATGGAAGGTCGTGGGTGACAGGCTTTATTATTATAAGTCTGACGACTTAATTGAAGAAACAGTCGGCGACGACTCCGCATGGAAGTTGGTGGTACCAGTATTTCTGAGGAATGACATTCTGAAGGAAAAACTCGACGCACCACTTGCAGGACATTTGGGTCGAGACAAGACTCTGAAGAGAGTTACCCAAGAATTCTTTTGGCCTGGCATGTATAAGGACATAGAAGCCTATGTTAAATCATGCCAGATATGTCGAATGCAAAAGGTAGATCAACGTTTGCCTGGAGGTCTGATGGGAAAGTGGACAATCGTAGGGCCATGGCAAGCGGTGTCAGGTGACATACTGGGTCCATATACCCGTAGCGACAACGGACACAAGTATGTCTTAGTTTTAACGGATCTGTTCACACGTTGGGCGAAGTGACACCGTTAAAACGGGCTGATGGTGAAGCCATATGGAACCACATCTGGCAAGACGTGATTTTACGGTGGGGTCAGCCAGAAATGTTCTTGTCGGATCAAGGGTCGGAGTTTAAAAATCGTACAATCGATAGCCGACTGGTCGAACTCGGTATTGAACACGAAAACTCTCCGACTAATAACCCTGAGTCTAACGGCCAAGTCGAAAGGCTGAACAGAACTCTAAAAACGATGATCCGATGCTTTATTGCAGACAATCAGCAGAAGTGGGACGTCCTTTTACCCGAGCTGGTCTGCGCGTACAACAGGGCGGAGCATTCGGCAATAAAAAGGACTCCGGCCATATTGAACATGTTGCGTCAGCCGATCGACTGTAGTGTAGTCAGCAAAAAGCTAGCTGACGAGACACTAAGGAAGTATGAAGAAATGGCTCTTCAAGAAAGGCTGAACAAGACAGCCAGAGCCGAAGACTTAAGAAGAAAAGCTGGCGAGAATTCAAGAATTCAGCAGGACAGAGCGGCTGAGCATTACAACAAGCGACACCGCGAAGTAATTTTCCAGCCTGGTGACATGGTCTGGAGAAAAAACAAGGTCCTATCCAGTAAGGCTAAAGGCTTCACAGCTAGCCTAGCGCCCAAGTATACAGGTCCGTATACAGTGGTCGAAAAGCTAGGCAGCAATACGTATACGATAGTAGACGCCTTTGGCAACGAACAAAGTCCAGTGGCTGTACAACAACTGAAGAAATGGATCGCAAGAGTTGAACCGGAGTCTTCAGGTGAAGAAGATATAGCGACGGAAAATGCGTGCGAAAATCCTGACGCTAGCGAGCGTGAGGTGGTGTGCAGGAATGAGCCTACCACGAGGGCAAATGTTTTGAGTGAGTCTGTGCGGCAAATTGTAAATGGCAGCGAGCCATGTATACCAGTCGACCCGACGATCGGAAAGCGAAGGGGTAGGCCGAAAGGGTCGACTAGGAAAATTTGCGTCAACAATGCGAAAACACCGTCACCGCGGAAAACTCGCGCGCAACGCAGAGCCTAATCCGTTTCATCCTATTCTTATCCTTATTCCTCCCCTTGTTTGTTGCAGGAAATGGCAGAGTTTCTTACCAGGGAAGAACTGGTAAGGATGATGGAGGAAGAAGTCAGGCTCGGTCGAGTCCCGATGCCAGACACAACTGAATCGGAAAGAGACACGAGGCCCCAAGCCGAAACGGTTCCTAACGAAACACAGGCATTGGCTGCAACGCCAAACGAGCCTAGCGAAATACAGGAATTGGCTGCAACATCAAACGAGCCTAGCGAAACGCAGGAATTGGCTGCAGCGTCAACCGTCGGAGTGGATGAGTCTACAACAACCCATGAACCTGACGATAACCAAACGGCAGCAAACCCCTGGCCAACGCCTAATGATTGGGGCATGCTGGCATCGGAGCTGGAGGAGTGCCGGCAAAGTTCGAGGGAGCAAGAGGTTTGGGAACGCAGCCTCTTCAGCCAGCTGCAAGAAATGAGTGAGGAGTGCCCGGAACTATGCCACCAGAGATGGTAGAGTGGCGTCGCCAAGCCACTGATCGACTGTCCGACCTAGACGTGGTCCGTCAACGTCGAGCAGTACGATCTCAAGCGAGAGCTGCTGAAGAAGAAGCAAGAGCCAGACAGGCCTGCAGCGTGAACGAGTGGAAACAGGCCAAAAGGGATCGGCAATTCGCAGCAAGCAAGCTGCTCTTCCTTGATTTGAATGCCAGGAAGGAAGCCGTCAAGCTTGAGTGGCGTAAGTAGAAAGAGGACCAGCGCTGGTGTCCAGTGTGTCGTTACCCAGCGGTGGAAGACCCTAACTCCTGCTCAAACAGGGCACAGCACTGGCGTGGCGGTTAACGTAGCCCGAAGACAAGGCGAGTAGGCAGCCTGAAGAAGAAAGACAAGCCACATGGCTTGGCTAATAAGCCTACCGACGTGGACAAGTGGTCCGTCCACGATTGTAAGTGAATAAAGTGGCCACATACAGATGACGTGTTCTTATTTCCTCAAACCCAACCCTAACCTACGTTTTCCCAAACTCGGATAGGCCGCGTTCGTGGTATATCGAAGTGACGTATTTTTTCGGATACGACACCTCTGGAAGGGGAGTGTAACGGTCGAGTTAATTAACGCGACGATGTTATTAATTTCTATTAAATTAATTTCATGTTCGCCGCGCGACCGTTAGAATGCTGCACGAGTGGGATCGGAATGCGCGGGAAGCTATGGAATATCGGGGCGGGTGGAACGAGGACAGGAGAGCATTCCGGAGTCAACGCTTGAACGAACACGTATCGTTCGTAAACTCGCGTGTTAAAAACTTTACTGATATCGTTATAAATTCGCTTAAGAGAGATCGGTTGCAGTGCCATGCGTGTCAGTGAGATATCCAACAGGACAAACCAAGTCAGCAGGAAGGTTGTCATCACCTGACGACTTGGTATTCTCCAGACTAAGACGACGACGCTGAGCCAGACGCCGGGCGGGAGCCATCGTAGCTTGGAGAGCTACACCCAGCTGAGCGGCTTTGTTTGCAGCCTTGCGGCTTAGGACAGGTGCACCTGCGGCGATTTAGAGTGAGTTTTGTTTGGTGTAAAACAGCGATTGTGAATGTGTGTGTCCGGGATCATTTCATTGTAAATCGCGATATACTTTGTTTTCTTTTTCTTTCCTCGCGCGCGCGTAAGCTACCGATAGCAGCAGGTTGGTGTGTGCGCGCGCCGATCGATTTAAAGAGCAACGATAGTTCTTTTTTGTCGTCTCGAAAACTCGATTACACGAGTATTTATTTAAAGTTAATTACCGCGTTAGACATCAATTTTGTATTAGTTTTTAAGTTAATTTTTTTATAATTAAATATTAAAAATTAACTTTTTTGAATTACAATTATTTATTCTAACCGGTGTTCCTTGCGCTCGAATCCACTAGCCCACGCCCACCTACCGAATTTAACGAGCTGTCGCGCCCTCCCCGATTCCTAGATCACTTAGGTGTTTATTATCGCGGTCGGGTTTTTCTCCTTTTTCAGGAAGTTTGTCGGCGGGTAGCCGACTGCGACAGAGATTATAGCGGCTGCAAGGCGAGCTCGGCAAATCAACGTGGGTTGTATTCCCGAGTCTGCCTCATTAATTTGAGCCCTATAACAACTTATAACCAACAAAATTGAGAAACAAAAAACACAGCACCACAATCGAATGTGAAAATATTTAAGATGCTTAAATAATGATTATCCATCAAATTTGAGAAAGCACAGTCCTGTACAAGTAAGGGAAACTTGTCGTTACCACTCGAGTTGGATTTTTTCGGCACTCAACATCGTCTCGTACTGAAACATCCAACTCTCGTGGAAACGACGCGTTTCTCTTACTTGTACAGGAATATACGATAAGTATTTAGAATATTTTCAAATTTTTAACATTATGGTTTTGGTGATTTTATTACACGTTCATTTTTAATAAATAAAAGTTTCTTAAATTTGTTTTTTCATGACTTTTTTTGCATAAGCATAATTCGCTGTATCTTTTTGTTGTGCCCATATGTTATTATTCTAGTGGTTTTTTTTCCTCACCCGCTTTTTTTCGATGAAAATAAATTATTATTAAAACTTTAGAATTCATCTCGATTCCCACGTGCGTAGAACAATAAATTTTTTGTCAACACTAATATGGTTATTCATTTTTGCAACCTCAAAACAAAAAAAAAGGAATTTTTTCTCCTAAACTTATTTCATTTTACACAAAAAGTAATTTTTTTTTTTTTTTACAATTTTTTAACTTTTTTTATTGAAAGTTTTAACTAACACTTTCACTCAAATCATTCATTTTTTATTTTAATATTTTGAGGTTCTTTATTAGAAAAGCTGATAGAGCATCGTGCATGTTTTTTCTATGGTAACAGAAACTGTGGTGGAATTGGCCCGTTTCCGAGCTGGCGCTGTGGAAACGGCTTCTGTCTGGAGCCATGGAAACGTGCCGTTTTTACTATCAGATTTGAGAAAAAGAAAGAAGAGATAGACAAAATCAAAATATTTATGAAGAACAATTGAGAGAAAGAAATGAATGATTTATAAGATAAAGTGAAGCAGAAGAATTGAGTAGAGGAAGACAAGAACAAGACAGACAATAACTGAATGAACTGAGTGATGAAAAGAGATGGCAAAAAGAAAAGTTGCAGCGAGAAGAAGATGAAAAAAGGAAAAAACGACAAGATGAAAGATTACAACGTGAAGAAGAAGAGAAAAAAAGAAAACGACAGGGAGAGAAGTTACAACATGAAGAAGAAGAGAAAAGAAGAAGACGACAGAAAGAAAGGATACTACAAGAAGAAAATGCAAGAAGAAAAGAAAACGTTAAGAGATATCATGATAGGCATCGATAAAATGAAGAAAGAGCCAGAAAAGTTTTACACCAGTGAAAAAGACGGGTAGGTTCTGTAAGGTTCGAGAATTAAAAACAGACAGAACACTCGATGCACCACCTCATTACTGTTTCAATTGTTTGAGACCGAGACATCAGGAGAATCTTTGTCAGAAGAAAGGACAAAATTTTGCGCTTATAGTGGCAGAAGAAATAGGACAATGAACGACTGTGAGAGATGTGGATTCAGTGACGAAGAAGGAAAACAGAAAAATGAAAAGAAAAAGGTTTGGGATAGGTTAGGTGAAAAGGATGTAATAAAAGAAAGAGAAAAAAGGTCACGGCCTACACCCCAGCCAATACTAGAATTAAGAAACCAACCACCAACACTACAATTAAGACAACAATTAACAATACAATCACAAGCAAGACATCAATTACAGTCACAACGAGAAGAATAAATATGCTATTTCACTTTAGAACAGAGAATAGCACAAAAAGAACCAACAAAAACAATAGTGCACACAAAAACTACAACCATACATAAACAAGAAGATAAATCAATAAAAAACATAATAGCCCTTACAAAATTAGCGCAAGAAATAAAAAATTTTAGTGAAGAAGAAAGAAAACAGCTGATGAAGTTATTCGAAGATGATGAAGAGAAAAAAGAAGAGGAATAGGAGTAATAATGGTAAAAAAGAAGAAGAAAATCAGACAGAGACAGAAAAAAAAAAATGAGAGGTCCAGCAGGACCAATGTAAGTCAAGTTTGTTTATGTATATTAAAGCCTGAAAGGATTGAATTTAATTGAGTCAAAATAATTTAATTGAGTTATTTGAGTTGAATTAATTTATCAGAAAAAAAAAAAAAAAAGAGTTTGAAAGTTATTGAAATAAGTTTATTTAGTTATTAAGATGTTGATTATTAGAATATTAATTTTAATAAGAGGTTAATTCTGAAATGTAGCCGAAACATTCAGGGTATGTTTCGGTCTAGTGGGGGGATTTGTAACGAAGTTTAATTCGTTATTTTAGCTCATCCTTGAAGGCAAAACAGAGAATAATTAAAAAAAATTGTTGTAATAAAAATGTAAATAATATTTCATGGACGAGAGATAAAAAAAAAGAACAAAAAAGGAAAATTATTGAGAGACCTGTTCCAGCATCTATCAACAGCAGCCGCAGCGCAGCAGAAAGAAAAAGGAGAAGAAAGAAGACAGGACTAAAGAAGAGTGAGAGACAGGTCAGAGCAGGCAAAGTAAACGAGAGCGAGAGAGAGGGAGCGCACGCGCCGACCGGCCGCTAGAAAAAGAAAGAATAACATACTGCCGGTAAGAAAACGAGCACCGCTGCTGCCGCTGCCGCTGCCTCCTTCACACTGTTATCTGTCATCAGTAGAAAAAAGCCGTGTAGCAGCATTTAGACGCGTCACCGAGTTTTCCTAATTTTTTTGGTGATTTTTAGATTGTTAAGAATCATCGGAACCACAAGAGAGATGTGGCTGGATCATCGAAGCTATGAAAAATAAAGGTAATGAGAGGTTTTTAACGTGTGACGGTGACAGAAGAAAAAGTGTAAACTATTATTTTCCTTAGCGTGCCTCCTTTGAAATAAGAGTGACTTTGTGATAATTTTAGTGAAAAAAATAAAAAGAGTTTGTTGTAACTAGGTTAATTCTTGATTGAATAAAGTTGATAATTTTCTTTTATTAAACTTATATTTATTTATTTCATAATTGCCTTGTTATAACCTTTTTCTAAAAAGCTTCGTTGACGCAGAATTTGTTTTAAAGTACTGGTTGTCTTTGAATGTACCAAATAAATATAAACAAGTACTTGACGAAAGAATAGAAAAAGCCGTTTCTGCAGTTGGTTTAGCTGCAAACATGCTGCATCATCAGTATCAAGGATTGTTACAAAGTAATATTCAATCAGAAATTGCTAAAAATTTCATCTATACTCAGTTTAGTTCTGACGCTTTGCTTGAACTGAATGTCTTCAAAGATGATCTTCGGCGTTTCCAGAATTTAGCAGCTAATTCTAAGAGCCCAATTCATTACTGGTCTTTACTTAAAATGCAATATCCAAATTTTTCACAATTTGCGTTGAGATTATTTCTCACACCAGCATTAACAGCTCTAATTGAGAGTCTATTTTCTCAATGGGCATGTTTACATAATATTTATAGAAATAAATTGGGTGATGAAAAGTCAAGCCACTTATTGGATGTGTATCATTCACTGAAATTTTTAAATTTGAAATCATACGAAAAAGATTCATTCGAAATGGAAGTAGAATATTAAGGTTTGTATACAAAAAATTACGTAATTTCTGTAAAAGCTCTGTGTCCATTTTTTAATATATAATGTTATGTACGTAATTAACACAAGTTTTGGTGTTTTTATCCTAAAGCGCGATAGCACTTTAACGGCGAGTTGGTGAACTAAAACACCGACGGCCGTGAAAGCGTACTGCGCTTTATATACATTAAATTTTGTATATTAGGTTAGGTCAACATGAAAAAATCAATTTTAGGCTAATAATGTTAGTCATTTTATTTATTCTACACGTAGCCAATGTTCCCCTGGGTAATTAAAAAAAAAAATTGTATTATTAAGTTTGCGCATTCAAAAGTTATGAGCGTTTCATTTTCTCGAAGCGCTGTTTTCCTTTCGCTCGTCTAGTCAGAGGTGATTCGATTCCCGACCAGAGCATCTGGTTTAGCTGCGGGGCAGCATGCAGCATAAACTGGACGTCACGTGATCTTGCGGGCTCACTGCAGCAAGATGCAGGCAAGCATAGCCTTATTCTTATGTCACGCGCAAGTGACTTAGTGACTGTCAGTGACTGCTTGCTCAGCAGGCAATAGAATAATATAACCTGTCTGCTATCTGCTAACTAATATATATATATGTGGGCAATGCAGTGTGCATTCGAAGTTCGAACGATATTATGATTTTTTTTTTCAAAATAACTGAAAGCATTAGGTATTTGTTTGTTAACTTATTAAATTTTTAGTCTCCTGTAGTTTCAGTGACAGTGCTATAACGATTCAATCAAAAAAATTTTTAATTCATAACTCTTGAATAACTGATGGACGTCGTAATTCGATCGCGATACATTACAGCTCGTCTGCTCAGCTCTCGCACTGTTGCAGAAGCAGACGGGATAAACGATAATACGTGATACATTATCAAATAATGTTGCTCTTTAATGAGTGCAATTAGGCAATTCAGCTCCTGCTGGTCCATCTAGAGCCTCTCCTACAGCCGCACAGTGAACGGATCCGAAAATCGTTGGAAAGAATCTATTTAAATGAAGGAAAATAAAGCTAGAGAGAAGCGGTCAACGACAATCAAAAGCTAATTTAATAACAATCATAGGAAAAATATAAAAGTTATAGGTTTTCCATTCCTAACCTGAAAAAAATGCAGAAAAAAAATCACTAATGTGTAATTTTCGTCCAAAATCTGAAAAGAACGAATACGATTGTAAAATCAATTTTTTTTTTAGTTTATGGCAAAAATAAATGATTTTATAAACATTTCTTCTACTGATTTTAATTAAACATGTTAACCGAACTCATCTGACAAAAAAAAAAATTGATTGAAATCAACAAAATTCGTAAAACAACGATGTCTCATGTCATTTTGATTGTTGTGCACTTTGTATTACTATTGCATTCTTTTTGCACTTTATCGTGGAATTCATTCAACTTTTTTTTTATAATTATTTGCTGTGTAACAAGAATTATCAATGATCCACCAAATCATAGATTTTTAGACTTAATGAAAATGTGACAAATATACTTCTAGGGTTATATAGTTCTGACGAATTCATTTATGGGATTATAGGCTTGAGAATTACATATAAAGGACGTATTTGGTTATAAGATTTTGAGCGTTTAACAAATTCAGTTATGTAGTTGTAGGAATCTGATCAATTAAGTTATGAGGTTGTAAGAGCCTGATCAAAATGGTAATGGGATTGCAAGTTTGAGGAATAAAAAGCTGATGAATTCGGTTATGGAGTTAAAGGAATTCGGCTAATTCAGTTATGGGGTTGTAGAAGTCTGACGAATTCTTATATAGGTTGTAGAAGTTAGATAAGTTTGAGTATAGGGTTGAAGAAGTCAGACAAATTCTATGATGGGGTTGTGTAGGAATCTGATGAATATGATTATAGGGTTGTGGGTGTTTGACGATTTCAGTTATGGAGTTATAGGAGCTTGATGAATTTGGATATGTAGTTGTAAAGGTCTAACGAATCTAGTTATGGGGTTGCAAAGGCATATAAAGTTAATTATGAGATTGCAGGAGCTAGACGGGTTGTAAGAGTCTGATAAATTCGGCTATAGGGTTGTTAGAGTTCAAAGAATTCGGTCATGGGGTTGCAGAAGTTCAACTAATTCTGCTTGGTTGTAGAAGTATTACAAAATCAAGTATAGGGTTATCAAAGTCTGATGAATTTGATTGCGGGGTTGTAGGAGCATATCAAAAATTTCTATAGGGTTGTAAAATTATGACAAATCCATTCAACAGGGTTGTAGGATTGAGGAATACATAGAAGTCTAACGAATTAAGCTATGGGGTTTTAGAAGTCCTATTTAGACTTCTATTCCTAAAGTCTGCAAACCCATAACCAAATTCGTCAGAATTCTACAACCCCATAACTGAGTCCGTCAATATTCTACAACCGTATAAGTGATCGCAAATCCAACAACAATCCATTCTTCAAGCCTACAACCTCATAATTGAATTTTTTATACTCCTGCAACTCTATAAGGAGTCATCCATTAATGATGTCACACTAATTTGGTATAGTCTCGTAGCGCTACAGTGTTAGCAGACTATATCATAAAAACGTGACATCATTAATGGATGGCCCCTAACCGAATTGATCAGACTTCAACAACTTTATAACTCGACTCAGCAAACTCCAATTACATGCCTGAATTCACCAACCTTCTATTCCTCAAGCTAAAAACTCTATAACCTAATTCGTTTTATTTCTACAATTTATTTCGATTATATTTTTACAATCATCTTCTTTATCAGATTTAACGCGTCCACAAGTTCAATAATTTCCGAGTATGCCATACTTTTCGTAACAAAAGATGGTAAGGACAAGCTAAATCACTTCGAATTAAAGTGGTTAAAAATTGTCCTTAAGAATTTTTGAAATGTTTCCAAGTATTGAAAACTTCCAACAATCGAAATTTCAATTGCCGAATATATTTTACATAGAGAGAAAATAAATTTTCTTTCGGTAGACAAAAAAAATTCCAATGATAGAAAACTTCCATTTATTGCCGATTCTAATTATAAAGTTTACGCAGTAAAAATGTATTTAAAAGATAATAGCAATGAACAATTATTTTAGAAAGATAATACATGGAAAACATAGTTTTGATCCTAGTTGATAATTGTACGAATTATTTTAAAAGATTGTGAAATTTTTGGAATGATCCGATGAATTTGTGAGTATCACAAATCGTCCGAGTTTTTCTAATAAATAAATTAATAAACCACCAAGTACTAAAACCCCATCAAGCTGGGCGTCCGAGTTTTTTAAAATAAATAAATAAATCTATAAATGAACCACCAAACAATACAACCCCATAACATTGGGAATCCGAGTTTTTCGAATAAATAAATTAATAAACCGCCAAGCCCTACAACATAACGCAGGACATCCGAGTTTTTTTTTTTTTTAATAAATTAACTAACCGCCAACCGGCTAGCCGACGATCTTCTGCTCCCCAAGCAGGTGGGTGCTGCTGTGCACCAACTCCAGTAGTTTTTTGAGGTTGCAGAGGTGGAGCCCTTTAGAAGCGATCAGCTGCTGCTGCTGGTGCTGCTGGTGGTTCCAAAGGCCCTCCTACAGCCTGATGTCCATTGCCCATGCCTGGGCAGCAAGGTTGATGATGGATAAGACCTGTTGTATGCCAACTCCAGCAGCCTGTTGAGGTGGCAGAGGTGGAAGCTGTTGGAAGGGAGCTTCTGCTGCTGGTGCTGCTGGTGGTTCCACAGGCCCTCCTACAGCCTGATATCCATTGGCTTCCTGGGCAGCAGGGTTGATGATGGGTGGGACCTGTTGTTGTACGCCAACCCAGCAGCCTGTTGAGGTGGCAGGGGTGGAGGCCCTTGTAAAAGAGCGGCTGCTGCTGCTGCTGATGGTTCAACAGGCCCTCTTACAGCCTGACCACCTTCTGCACCTGGAGCAGCAAGGTTGTTGGGAGGAGGCTGTTGATCGCCAACTCCAACAGCTTGTTGATGTGGCAGGGGCGGAGGTACTTGGAAAAGAGCTCCTCCCATAGCTTGGTTTGCTCCATGAGCTGCATTTTGCACCATATTATTTACTTGGCCAGTGGGAGCTGCTGAATTTCCATGACCTCCAACTCCTACCTGGCCATTGAAGTTCGGCACCTGGACATTAGCCCATCCTGTTCCAGGTTGCATAGAAACAGGTGCAGGGATCATTTGATTCGCCACATCACATGGCGGTAAACCTACACTAGGTCCCTGACCCATAATCGGTTGGAGACCGCTTGAATTCACCTGAGGCCTTCCTTGGTCGTGCACCAAATAGTTACCTTGGCGTTGGTTATTGTTAGAGTTTGGTGGGTTAGTTCTCACATAAGCTTTGGCCATTTTGGCCATTAAACCAGTGGCTTGAACCTGCTCTCTGGCCTGCCGAGCCCACCATCCACCACGACTTCGTCGATATAAAGTACCTAAGAGATTTAATTCAAAATGTGCAAAAAAATTCTTGAACTTTTACAAAAAAAAAAAAAAAGAAAAAAAAATCATACTATTACCATTATTAAAGTTCAAATTCTGTCCTTGAACGAGCGGTTCAGCATGGGATTGTTGAATTTGTTGAGTTGGTTGGGGCTGTCCGAAGTAAGGATTTGGCCCTTGGCCAGCTAAAACATAAAAATATGGTAAAAAAAAATTATTAAGTTTATAAAAATAATTTTAATTTCAAAAAAATTCCATGGTTGCTTGTTTATTACTTGATAATAAGACTTTTTTTTTAATTTTTTACTTTATTAATTTTTTTCTGATGAAATAATAGTTTTCTAAGAGTTAATTCAGAAATGATTATTAAAAATTTATTTGAAAATGTAAAAGTTTGAGTAAAATGAAATTTTTTAGAATTAGATTACAAGTTGAAACTAAATTAATAAATAAAAATTTCTATAAATCATCAGTGATGGTTTAGTAAGAACTGCTATAGCTAAAAATTTTTAAAAATCAGTAGCAATTATTGTATGAAAGCACAATTAACTATCGAGTTTTAACTATAAAAGCATTCATTAAAATTTTTACAAAAGAATGTAAAACCATGACCATTCATATTCCAATACCGGTGCAGCTTGAAGCGGCGCTCGATTCTGCAGTTGAGCGAGCTGTGGAGGGCCTAAGTTCGGATTTGGCACTTGGCCAGCTAAAACATCAAAATATTGTCAAAATAAATTAGTTGTTTCATAGAAATAGTTATGAATTTTTGAAAAAATAATTTAAATTTAAAACAATTGGATTGTTTTTGTTTATTTATTTTTTTATTTTATTTTTTTTTATTTTATTTAAATATACGGGCTGTGTGCCCATTACAATAAATTCTTAAAGAATTAGTAATAAGTACTTAATTAGAATATCTCAAAGGTAGAATGCAAAGTTTAACAGACTTAAATATATCAATTATAAAATATATAGTTGAATAATAATCAATACATAATAGTAATATCACAATTACAATGTTAAGTATATCACTTATACTAAGTTATAAATAAATTCATTTAAATAACATTATTCATATTTCAGTAATATTTTCTTAATTGTTGTTGAGAAAGAATTTGAATCTTGAATATTTCTATCTGACTCATTAAGATTGTTCCAGTAACGCCTTAATCTAAATGTTGTAGAGTTTCCAATATCAGTTGATGTGAAGTTATATTCTTGCAATATTAAATTACGTTTTGTGGAGTATGGTCTTGGTTTGAATTTAAAAATTGCATAGTCTTCTGGTAGGTAGTTGTTATGAATGCATTTGTGTATGAACATTAGGTCATTATATTTATGAAGAGACTGAATAGTGGGAATGTTGAATCTTTTTGCTATATTTGAGTAGTCATGTGAGTATCTATCCATTGGTATATTAGCTTTGAAAGCGAGGTAACGAATAAATTTATGTTGGACTTTTTCAAGTCTATAAATCTGGTTTTGATAATGAGGCGACCAAATGATAGATCCAAAAAGTAGGTTAGGAAGGATTAGAGATTTATATAATTGGATAATGGTTTTTGGATTTTTGAAGGTCCGAGAGGAGTATTTTAGTATTCCTAGTTTTTTTAATGATTTTGACACTATAGTTTGAATGTGATCATCAAAATTGAAATGATTATTGTATATTATACCAAGGTCACGTGTTTTAGTTACTCGTGTTAGTGAAGTGTTTTGAATAGAGTAATTGTTATGAATATATGAGTGACCAGTGTAAATTGACATAATATTACATTTATTTAAGTTAAAGGGTAGGTTGTTTTTGATGGCCCATTCATTTATTAAATAAAGGTCATGTTGAAGAAGATTACAATCCTCCAAGGTTTTTATGGTCTTGAATATTTTAACATCATCAGCAAAGATTAGAATAATACTGTTGTGTATACTGGAAGTAATATCATTGATGAATATAATAAATAATAGGGGGCCTAGGTGACTTCCTTGAGGTACACCAGATGTAGCAGTATAAGTATCGGATAGGTGATTGTTTAGTAAAACTTTGTATTTTCTTTTTGAAATATAGAATGAAATCCAGTTTATGAGGCATTTGTTTAATCCAAGCTTTTTTAATTTTTCAATTAACAAACTGTGATAGATAGAATCAAATGCTTTGCTGAAATCCATAAAGGCAGTGTCAACTTGATGATTATTGTTTAGGGAGTCTGAGACATAATTATTAAAAACGAGTAGGTTAGTTATAACTGATTTATTTGGGACAAAACCATGTTGGTTGTTTACTATATAAGGTAAGATGAGGGTATTTAATTTTAAGGTTACTATATTATCGAGAATCTTAGCTGTGGGTGGAATTTGGGCAATTGGTCTGTAGTTTGAAATATTTGTTTTAGGGCCTTGTTTATGGATTTGGTATGATAATTGAGTTTTTCCATTGTTTTGGTAGAGTGCCAGATTGTAAGGATGAATTGTAAAGGTGTTGTAAGTGTGGTATGAGGTTTGGGCAGTTTTTTAGGACGATGGTAGGGATACCATCAATTCTGTTATCAAAGCTGGGGTTGCAATCTTTAATTGCAGTAGTAATATCAGGAGAATCAATTTGGAAAATTTCTGAATGTGATATATAGTTATCAGTAGATAGAGTGGATGTTGGAGTTTTGTAGACTGATTTGAAGAATGTGGTGAAAAGGTTAGCTGTGTCTTTGTAATTGTTTGAGGTTAAATCATTGTAAAACATATTGGAAGGAATTCTATCAGGTTTATTAAGTGTGTTAAAATAGTTCCAAAAAGATTTTGGGTTTTTAGTTATATGCTTTTCAACATTATTATCGAATTCAGTTTTAGTTTTTTTAGATGTTCTAATGCATAAAGCTCTCAATCTTTTGAATTCAATATAGAATTTGGGATCACGATTAATTTTCCATTTTTTATGCATGGATTTTTTCAGAATTATTAGGTGTTTTAATTCATTAGTATACCATCTTGGAAAATTACTGTGATATATGGGTATTTTAGGGACAGTTGAGTTTATAATTTTCTCCATAGTGGAGTAATAAATATCACATTTTCCATTTATATCATTGGTTGTGTAAATATTTGGTAACTCAGTGCTAATAAGGTTATTTATTTTGTCATAATCAGCATTTTTGAAATTGTATGAGTAGATAGTTTGTTTGTCAGCATTTAGGGTATGATCATGTAAATCCAATATAAAATAGTAGGGTGGGTGGTTTGAGTCTATTTTTACTAGGGGTCCAGGTGGAACTAAATTGTCAAAGTTTAGTGTACTAAAGAAAAGGTCAAGTGTGTAATCTGTATGGTTTGTTGGGTATAATTGTTTAGCGTTATAAAGAGAAAAGGTATCTAATAGAATTTGGGCGGATTGGATATGAATTTTGTTTGGGTTTTTTAAATTATCAAAGTTTAGGGAGTTATTGTAAGTCCATTTTAAGTTGGGTAGGTTATAATCACCAAAAATGCATAGATGATGGTCAGGGTGGGTATTTTTTAGATTTTCTATAACTGAAGTGTGTTCCAAGTATATTTTGGTGTTTGATTGAGATTTTTGCGAGATATAGATAGATCCAATAATAATTTTAGTATGGTGTAGTGTGAGTGATATAAAGATGTGTTCACAAGTTGAAGTAATTAATGAGCAGGAGTTGGCTTTTAGGGTAGATTTGGTAGCTATGAGTACACCTCCTCCTCTGAGGTCTGTGCTGGTGTTAGAATTTCTATCTTGTCTGAAAATGTCATAATCAGGAAGTTGGAGTAAACTATTAGGGAAACCATCAAATAGCCATGTTTCAGTAATGACAATAATGTCAGGTTTGATTGTTGCAAGGTGAATATTATTTGAAAATTGGTCTAATTTGTTTTTAAGGCTTCTGGCATTCTGATAGTAAATTTTTAGTTTGTGGTTACTGGTGATGGAGAGATGGTGTTTGTGTTTTTTGTGTGTTTTGTTATTTTGGGGTTAGTGTTTGAATGGGAGATGACCCAAGTAAAATTGGGGTCAGTATTATTTTGGTTTAATTGATCACATTGGATTTTTAGATTTTTAATGATATTTCTTTGGGTGGGTGTGAGATCATGTTTGATTATTATGTTTTTGAAAGTGGGTGAAGTTGCTAATTTTGTATTATTTTTAAATATAGTTTTTATGGATTGGGCATTATCAAATGATAGAAGGAGAGGACGGATCATATTTTTTTGGTACTTGCCTAGTCTCCTGGTGTATATTGGATATTCCAAAGTTGGATCAATTGTTGTTAAAAGACTTGAGATAGTGGTTTTGTTATATTCAGTTAGTTGTTTGAAGAATTCTTTTTTATCGTCTGAATTTGTTGGTGTATCTTGATTAAATTCAGGTAATTTATATACAATGATGTTCTTCTGTCGCTTGGATCTATCATCTTGTTCGGATAAAATAGTTGATACCATGTGATTTTGTGTATTGTTTGTTTGCTTATCTAGTTTTTGTTGTATCTGAAAAAGAGATTTGTTAAGAGTAGAAATATCATTAGTATTTTTAGTAATTCTTTTGTCAAAATTTCCTATGGACTTAGAAATATCATCCATTCTGTTCATTAGAATATCTAAGAGTTGGTTGTTTGTGAGCTCTTGTTGTTGTGAATATGCACTATTTGTTGGGAGGTATTGTTGGATATCTTGTGATGTTTGATTAGGTGATTTACTATAATTTGAAGCATCTTGTTTACCACAGCATTCAACAATTGAACCATCTTGGTTTTTGTGGCATCTTTTTATGCATCCTGGGTGGTAAGCTGCTGCACAGTTAGTACAGTAGGTGACCTGTGAAATTGTCCTTTGGCTGATGGGTGGTCTACCCGGGGGGCAGTAGAAGCAGTAAATAGGTTCACTATTGTTGTTGTTTTCTTCAATTGATGCTATTGAGGAGTTAACTTGTGAAAAACTATTATTAAGTTGTCTGTTGTGTGAGTTATTGTAACCTCCTCTACCGAGACCACGAGACATTTTGAGGTTAGGTGGTGTATATGTGAAAATAGTTTGAATTTATGACACTATAGTAAATAATTTATTAATGAATAAAATCAATATCTTTTCTTTGTAAAGTTTAGGTATAGTATAATAAATAATTGTAAAAAGTTAGTGTTTTGAAGATGTTTATAAGAGTCTGTTAAACTTTGTGTTGTGGCAGCTAGAGACGCTGGCCAATAATGATTTGATAAAAATTATTTTTAATCGACTGCATTTTTTTTAGATGTAAGAGTAGTTTTTTAGTAGTCAATCCAAAAATATTTAAAATTTTTTTAAAAACTTGTGTGTAAAAGTTTGAAAAAATGAAATATTTTAGAACTAGATTACAAGTCAAAATTTAATGTAAAAATAAAAATTTCTATAAATCATCATTGATGATTAAGTAAGAACTGCTATAGCTAAAAGTTTTTGAGGACAAGTAGTCATATCAGTATAAGTTCACATTTGACTTTTAAATTTTAACGACAAAAACAATTCTTTGAAATTTTTACAAAAAACAGTAGTTCCATTACCATTAATCCAATCCCCTTTTCCCATAAGACTAATGCTTCCGTATTCGTGGTTTCCGTATTCGCGGTACCTTTTGGGAACGTAACTACCGTGAATTTGATATTAAACTGCACTGAAACTTTTCTCATCAATGAAATTCACGATCACTTGAGCAATTTTTTTTTTACACCTTCTACAATAATCAATTATATATTTATTCAAAAAACAATTGTTTTGTGTATTTGAATACTGTTAATTTATTTCTTAAGTTGATCAAAGTTTAATTTATTAAATAAAATTCAACAAAAATAGTCTGCACCTGAATTATACATAAATTTATTTAAACTGCATCAAATGGCTCAAGTATTCTCTTTGTGGGATAAATTAAAAAAATTATTCAAAATAGCTACTTTGAGTTTAAAAATTCAATTTTTATATAATAATTCTTGCAAATAGATGTAGCTGTATTAAAAAATTTCAATATTATGTTTCACCTTGCTCTTCAGTCAAAGACTCAAGAGCTTTATATCTATATACACACAGCTGATTTTAAAATACTGATCGCCAGAATTTCTGTCAAGATTCTGGCAAGCCCCCCAGAAGATCTGCTAAAATTTCTAGCAGGGGTATTATGTGTATTATGAGTATAATAATTGATTTAGAAAAATTATTTTACTTGTACACAAATTATTAAATTAATTTTTTTTTTCATATAAATACACATTTATTGTTTGTTTTTTACGCTTAAAAATATATGGGTCGAATACTTTTTTTAAAAACCGTGCGTACGAGGTCAACTGATTTTTTTGAAATTTTTGTACCGTAAGTACAATCAAAAATTACATCTTATTATGCAATATATTGAGAATCCTAAAAGCAGACCTTTAAAAAGGTATAAATTTTCGGCGAGTTGTTTGTATCTTCACGGAGAAAAAATAGACCGGATAATTCAGTGGGAATCGCGGGCGGGTAAAGCCCGTCTAGTGGTGCACTGGTTAGTCCAATTCGCAAACCCTTCGAGTCGAGCGCCACGACTGGATAAAACCGTGTACTGTAAGCAAGGGACAATCCCGTCCGATAGACCGGTTCATCTGGTCTGGCTTACGGGATTGTACGAATGATGACGTATTGCAGGAGCTTTCGCGCCAGCCACGCAATGTAATATAGCTGTAGTGCAGCATATGCGCAAGTATATATAATCTTCGCAATAGCGCTACTTAAAAGGAGCTTGGCATATTCTATTCTATTGTGCCAAATATATGTACGCAATCTAAAGTTAAAAAAAAGTAGTGTAAAAATCAGTGAACATTGTTGCGCCGTGATAAGTAAGTTTGGAATATATAATCGCGCTTGCAAAATTACAGTAATCGCATGATGAACCATAACCTGCAAACCTCTCCTAATTGCAATAACCCATTTTTTGTAGATCGAAATAATGGTTTGTTTTAATGTTTTTTTGCTCTTAGTGATAGATGATATATTTTTTTATTGACAGAAATTGTAAAAGCATGTTTTCTTTTTTTGAAGAACAAAATTTTTTTACAATGTAACTAACAGTAATCAGGTATAAATAATGAAGTGTAAAAATTTGTTAACCTAACAATGCATGTATTTTAATTTTTTTTTCTTCATATAAAGCACAACAAATTTGGTAAAACCTGCAAATTATAAATTTTTTTTTTGTAATTTAATTTTTTGAATATTCATCTCTTGCTAATAAATATTTGGAAAATAAAAAAATCACATCTTCAGAATCTTTTTTATTTGTACATATATAGGCACTAATATCCACTCAAACAGTCAAAACATTATACATCAACCACTTTTTGGTGTTCCTAGCATCCAAGCCTCTAACTCATATCATAATTGGGATTATCTACAGCAGCAGCAACAACATTTCCAGCTACTCCAAAATAGTAAATATTTTTATGCTCTTAGATTTATAACATAATATAATGTAGGTACCCTGTTGAATGTCCACACGTGTGGCTCACACAGAATATATATGTATATATATATACACACACACATATGTATATACATATATATTCTTATAAATAGATGAATTCTTGCAGACTAATATTGTTTATCTGTACAATATTTTGAAGCATTTCTAAAAACCCAACGCTTAAATTTAACAGGTGAAGTGCGAACCTCAAATAGTTTTTGTAACATCCCAGTCAACTGGAGACCCTATCAGGAGAGCTCTGCTCCAGCAGGAAGCACATCTGCTGAACAGCAACATAATCAGCTCTTGAATAATTTTCAAAGTAAATTCATCAATTATTGTTTGAAGTTGTACCGGTTAACTGAATTTGTTAATGCAGAGAAAATATTAAAATAGCATATAATTTTACTTTTGCAGACGTAGAAAGACATCCGCTAAATGCAATTTGTCCTAACATTTTTCAAGTACAAAATTCCTCTTTGACTCCAAGATCTTGTGCTCCACATCATTTGCAACATGCTCCTTTGGATTCCAACAGAAGTAACTCAATTCTTTTAGTTATTCTTATTTTGATGAAAATTTTTTATTTTTAGTATGAATCTTACCAACTAAAAGATTATTTTATATCCTTAAAAAAAGCTTTTTTTAAGCATATCTAAATGTATTATTGTTTTCAGGCAATCCGAAAGATATTAGATCAAATCACATTTATAATGTTTTAATTGGCTGTGGTGTAATACCTAACTTTATGGTATTTATGTTTTTAAAAAGAAATGTTTATATTTCACTTTTATTATCTTTATTTATTAGTTTCTTTTATTTTACATAAATTGTACGCAGTGTTTGCGAGCAGAAGTGTGACGGCAGACTGTCGCCTGCGAGCAATTACACTCGTTTATATTACTTACTGTCCCATTGTTTAATAATAATCAATAATTCAATATAGATATACAAACGATTAATTTGAGTTATGTTACACCCCCATTATCCAGCTTAGAAAATTTTTCAGAGTGAAAAATTTTCGTTTATCATTTTTTTTTAAAATTCATCAGACAGTTTTTTCCGAAATATTATTTTAGGATTTTTAGGTATATTCTCACTTCCTTGATTTCCAGAATCATAAGAAGCTATATACACTGGACTATTTGGGTTGTGTACCACATTTACATTTCTTTTATAACTTATTTTACAACAACATATTTTCCGATAAATTTTTCCAACTATATTATATAGAAAATTAAAGCCTCTACATTTATGAATAATGAATAAAATTAATCCTATCAAAGTTATTTGTCCTACAGTACTTAAATAATTTAATATCTTTTGTGTTAAAGTCGTAGTGCGTTCTGTAAATTTAAATTGATTTATCTTACTTTGGATTTCCTCCAACTCTACTAATTTCTCATGCAAATTATTTTCCAAACCATAAAAATTTATTTTATCTAAATATTCCCTTTCAATGTCTATTGTATTATTTAAATATATATATTCTACCTTAGTTTCTATTTCTCTCGTATTAAATGCAGTTAACTTTATTTTATCTGACATAAATATACAAGTAGGATCACTTACTTGGAGTAATGTATCGGTATCAATTTTCAAAAAAGTATGACTATTTTTACAAAATACATTAAAATTTATTTCCTCTCTGGGTAAAATTATCCAATTATTTTCCTCCCCACTCATTCTTGTAATATAATTACCGTGATACTGATATAGAACTCTTTCACATTTATTTATTTTTGACTGAAATATTAATTGTGTATAACAATTTTTTTCTAAAAGTAAATTTGTTATATGATTCTTACTTTCACAAAATTTTATTTTTGGTTTATATTCAATACAACAACGGCTTGGATATGTATAATACATCTTATCTTTCGATATATATATTATTTTCTGTTCAATAAAAATTTTACTAAAAGAAGTTTTACTTTCTCTATGTGGTAATACTTCAAAATTCATTATATCGTAAGGGGTCTTTTCAGGAATAGGTGTTATTATAATAAAAACTAACTTATCATTTTCTATATATACTATAGAAGAGGATACTTTAATTAGATCATCGTAATGATCTTTATCAATTTTTATAAATGAATCTATCGTCTCATTTTTACCAATCTCCCTCAAAGCTTTCAAAAAAGTATCTGGTAAAACTAATGTTGGTAATACTACTCCTAACTTTGCAAAAGCAATTGCATTATGTATTGTCTCTACTCTTTCTTTATATTCAAATAGTGCAAACTGAAAATTTTGCAGTGATATCATTAACATTTTATCAACTTCTAATTTTGTTAAATATCTACTTACATTATTACTCCAACTTTCTAATTCTTTAATATTTTTCTCATAATTCATTAAATGAATCGATGAACTATTAATATTTTCAGCAACTAATGCAGTTTGCTTTTGCAATAATTTTAAAAGATAATTTTCTTCTTTATGCATTAAATCTATTTCTTTATTATAATATTCAGCATCGGCACTATCCATTGTACCAAACAAATATTTAGAACCTTTTCCTACTAAATTTAACAAACCTCTTTTTCTTCTATTTTTTCTAATTGGTACGTCAACGATTGAGTTTAATTCTCTACTTATAGTTTCAATTAGACCCTGTAAATTACATTTTGTATTTGGCTTATTACATATATTCTTCATTTTTCCAAGCTGTGATTTCAAGTTTTGACCTTGGTTGTAGATTTTGTTGAGATCAGTTGTATGAATTACTTTCCACTGCTCAGAGTAAAGATGTACTTCTCCCGAAAAGGTCGTTGCGACATCTGGTATTTCATTTATTATCTTATAAATTTCAGTATTGTTGTCAAAAGCTTTTGTTTTATATATACAAATTACCAAAAGTAGAATCTGAAACAAAAAATTGATTAGACTATTTCGCCATAAAAATGTTTAATTTGATTAAAATGTCTCATTATTTCTTTATTCTTCATCATAAAATATGCAGTATGTCCCTGTATTCTTCGTATAACATAGGGTTTTTCCGACCATTGATTATTTAAAATAATTAATACTAAATCTCCAACCTCATATGTCTTGCTTCCTGTTTGTCTTCTTTCCATAATCTTCTTATTTCTCTCCTTTGATTCCCTGTTGTTTTCATCTGCTTTTCTTCTTACTGCTGTCATTCGCCTCATTCTTTCTTCCTGTCGTTCCTCATAAGTTTCGTAATTCTTCTCCTCGAGTCCATATAATAATCTGGAAGGACTATAGCCAGTGCTGGAATGTATTATTGAATTATAATGATTAGCCGCCTTCAGTATTTTCAAATTCAAAGCTGGACTAGCTTTATCATCTTCTGTCTTTTCTATCTTTTTAATTGTTCTCACAAGTCTTTCGCATGCACCGTTGGATTCTGGATGATATGATGAAATTTTAATTTTGTAGATTCCATATTTTTCTACAATTTTTGTTAACAATTCTGATTTAAATATAGACTCATTATCGGTTATTAAATTCTGCGGAATTCTCTGCTGAAGAATGAATTCTTCGAATACTTTGTAAGGATTTTTTCCTCTTGTTTCTTTTAACCATGCATATCTAGAAAATACGTCTTCCAAAAGTAAGTAATTTCTTTGTTCAAGCATTAAATAATCTATCGCTATTGTCTCAAATGGTTGAGTTGGCGGTTCTATATTCATGCCTGGAGTATTATATTTTCTAGAGTTATCTTTCAGCCTGTTACATACCTGACATATCTTAATATATTGTTCCACATCACTAGGTAAGTTCTCCCACACGTACTGTTGGCGGAGTTGCATAACAATCTTCTTTGAAGCTTGATGTCCATGCTCGTGAGCCCTTGCTATTAAGTTCTTTCTTGTATTTAAATCTTCTATATAAATTGGATATTTTTGTCGTACATACAAAGTTCTTTCTGTCATCTTTGTATAAATATATGTACCAAGTAATAAATTTTCATGCTGATTATCTTGAACGTGGGTAAATTCAATGGTGGTTTCATCATCTTCTATATCATCCAATAATGAGAACAGACTGATGATGTCACCTGGTTCACAATATGGTGCACCATTAATTCTTTTATCACCTCTTAATTTGTATTTTTCTATTTCTCTAGACTTTTCTTTTAGTCCAGCCTTCTTCCTTACCTCAAAGTGTATTTCAAAATTCTTCATGTTGGAGGCATTTATAGTCATGGTGTTTTTACCTGCCTTTATGATTCTTTCAAAATCTCGCTTTGTCTTGTAGAAGAGTGTAAATTTATTAATATTTACCCATCGATCAATCTGCTCACCACTGGTTTTCTCGGTTACCAACCTTATTTTACTCAATCCCACATTTTCAAATTCATCACAAATTGTCACTTCTGGTTGTAATTTGGACTCATCTGTCGTTTCCTTCTCACAAGGTAAATTTTCTTCAGCTGCCTCTTTATCCACTGTCTCATCTATCCAGCTTGGGTATTCTGATTCATCTGCTTCCATCTCGTTCATATAATCCAACAGTTCTTCGATTGGAGTATCATCCTCGTCTTCTGCAACGAATGCCCGAGAAAAGGCATCAGCGTTTTGATTTTTCTTACCTTTTTTATATTTTATCTCTGGGTGATAATCAGTTAATTTTTCTATAAATTTGAAACATCTTGAAGTTATGTCTGGGGATTGACTTTTTATTATTCCTTCCAACGGTTTATGATCTGTGTAAACTGTATATTTCCTTCCCCATAAGAAGGGTCTAAAAACTTTCGATCCCCATACTATTGCCAAAAATTCTTTCTCCGTAGTTGAATATCTTCTTTCAGCTGCATTCAGTATCCTTGAAGCAAAAGCACACGGGTGTTCATCTCCTTTATCGTCAAGTTGCGATAATATACAACCAATACCTTCATTAGAGGCATCTGTATTTAAAATAAAGGGTTTTTTTATATCAGGATATTTCAATACTGGATCACTTGTTATTATTTCCTTCAGTTTCTTTATACATTTCAATTCTTTATCTGTGATTTCATACTTCTCATTTTTTCTTCTCATTTTATGAAGAGGGGCTGTTATTTCGCCACATTTTGGGATAAATTTTCTATAGTAGTTTACCAATGCCAAAAATCTTTCCATCTCTTTCACGTCCTTGGGAACTGGAAAATTTTTCATCTTCTCAACGTGCTTCTCTTGAGGTTTTACACCTTCTGGTGTAATGAGATGCCCTAAATAGTCAAGTTCCGGCTTTATATATTCACACTTATCTGGCTGTAGAGATAATTTAGTTTCTCTCAGTCTTTGAAATATTATTTCCAAATTTCTCAAATGTTCTTCGTACGTAGAAGAGAATACTATGATGTCATCTAGGTATACGAAGCATATCTTTCCTATCAAGCCTCTCAATTTAAAATTCACCATCCGTTGAAAGGTTGCTGGTGCATTCTTCAGTCCAAAAGGCATTCTCAACCACTCCCAGTGTCCTTTGTGTGTACTGAAAGCCGTCTTTGGGATGTCTCTTGGTTTCATTGCCACCTGATGAAATCCATTAGCGCAGTCAAATGCACTCATATATTTTGCCTTTCCCAATAAGCAAAGTATTTCCTCGATACAAGGAATAGGATAATTGTCTTGCTCGGTTTCAAAATTAACCTTCCTGAAGTCAAAAACCGGCCTCCATTTTACTTCTCCAGAAGCATCCATCTTCTTTGGTACCAACAGCACATTTGCTGAGTAAGGTGACGAACTTGGCCGTATTAAACCTTTGCTCTCGAGTTCTCTAATATGAGCATCAATTTTTTCTTGTATATGAATAGGTTGCCTATAAATTTTTGAAGATATTGGCTTACCTGTTTTTAGTAGAATTTCATGTTCTACATCACTTACTACAGGCATTGGGTCACCTGGCAAATTGAATATATCATTATATTTCTTTATAATTTCCCACAAATCATTCTGTTCATCTTCAGATAAGTGAGATAATCTTGTTTTATTTTTCAACAGTTCAATTCTTTCATCTTCAGACTTTTTCATTGTAAAAATTTTTGTTTCATTCTTACTTTCATACAAATTTCTCAACATCTGTTTTCTTTTTTCTTGAGATATATTATTGTCTAGAATTTCTGACACGAGGGACTCTTGCTTTCTTTCCTTTCTTCGAGTTTGCATACATGGTGCCCCTAACTCATCATTCTCGTAATATTCATGACAAATGTCTGACTTGTAAACACGGATTTTCTTATAAGAGTCGTTCATTAAATACAAAGTAGCCTCGACTCCTGTGTATAAAGCAGGGACACAGTTAGAGCCGAAAAACACATGAGTACCTGGTTTTGTATGTACTTTCAAATGTTTAACAGAATTTGCTTCTACTTCTGTAAGCAATTCTGTATTTAATTTAAAATCGTGTTTTTTCTTACTTATATCAGACAGAGTAATTATTTTATTTTTACAATCAATAAGGGCTCCATAATTTTCGAGCCAGTCCTTACCTAAAATTCCTTTATGTGTATTTAAAGGAAACTCATTCATGGCTACATGAAAAATATGCGACCTACCTAAAGTTTTTAATGTACATTCACCTATCATTTCGTGAGGGCCATCTACAATCTGGAATCTCCTTCTATCTCCTGGTGGTATTTTCTTTGGGTTGCAGTCTTCTAATTTTAATATCGAATTTTTTACAATTGATTCTGGCGCTCCTGTGTCGACCAGAAATTTGTTAACTCCTGTTGTTCCTTGGAGTTGGATGTAGAGGTCATAATATTTTCCTCCAGATCCGATGTAGTATCTTGCTGGTTCTCGTCGGTCATCAGAAATTTTCGTGGGGGCCCTTTGTCGATCTGTGGAATTCTTTGAAAATTTCGAAGCTGTGGATTTTTTCTCCAACATTCATTTTCAGTGTGATTCAATTTATTGCAAAATTTACACCTTTTTAATTCGTTTCTACTATTACTTACATAATTATTTTTAATTTCATTTTTATCATCTTGCTTATTGTTATCGTCTCTGGGTTTACTCTTTGTATTATTTAATGGCTCACCTCTTCTTTGTGTTCGGCTTCGGATTACTTCGTCGTCGCGTAGTCTTTTATCAATAGCCCGTGCCTCCTGCATGGCGTGACGCAGAGAGTCAATTTTTATATTTAAAAGCCTTACCTCTAGCTCTGGTTTCAGTGATTGAATAAAACGTCGGACATGGGAGTCCTCTTCGATGTACCGAATTCCAGCTCGATATTCAATCTTTATTTGTTCGATCGATTTTTGCACACGTCGATGTAGTTCTTCATATCTTTTTACATAATTATCTATAGATTCGTTCTGGCCCTGTCTAGTATTATTACGAATTTCCGATATTTGCTCATATGTCAAATCGGCCTGCCCAAAACTAGCTCGCAACGCGTTAGCTAAATCTGAATAGCCAGCACCTTGTGTACTTTCCCCTATTCTTGCAGCCTCTCCTATTAATCTTGAAGCTATTACTTTTCTCAACAGGGCCTTTCTTTCGGCTTCATTTTCTAGCTGGTCCCGTGCATTTCTTAATTGATCGAGAAAATACTCAACGTTCGAACTACCATCGAAAATTCTAATTTCATTCAATAATTCTCTAACTAACCGATGAGAATCTGTGGAAATCGTCGTTGGTGGTGGCGGCGCCGTTGGCTCAATTTTTTCTCCCTTTAAAGAATTTATTTCAGCCTGTAAAGATGATACCGCCTGCTGCATTACTCTTAATTGTTCTAAAAGTATCTCTTCCGTCTGAGTTTGTGGTACGATTGTTTGCTGCTCGCGACTCATTTTTTTATCTCTAATTATTTCTATCAAAGGTTTATGTATACCGTCTACCTCGTAAAATCTATCAATCTCTTCGTCGGATTGTAAATTTGAATTAGAATCTGTGTCTGAGCCTGTGCTTTTATTCATAAGGTAAGTGTATAGTTTTAACTAACCTTAATCAGCATTTTTCGTTGAACTGCTTTGAATTGTCCTATCCGGAGTACGTTGTCCTTTAACTTAAGGAGGCGATTTATCACCGAACAGTGTTCACAGTCCTTATTCGCAAATTTGATGCACTAAACATCAAACACAACCGATTTTCACTTTTCGGCCACGCACGTTGGGCGCCAATATGTAATACCTAACTTTATGGTATTTATGTTTTTAAAAAGAAATGTTTATATTTCACTTTTATTATCTTTATTTATTAGTTTCTTTTATTTTACATAAATTGTACGCAGTGTTTGCGAGCAGAAGTGTGACGGCAGACTGTCGCCTGCGAGCAATTACACTCGTTTATATTACTTACTGTCCCATTGTTTAATAATAATCAATAATTCAATATAGATATACAAACGATTAATTTGAGTTATGTTACAGTGGCGAAGGAGAATATTTGTTAATTGCGTATGATTACTTCGACAACAAATGAAGTTCATCTCGCAGATCCGAAACAAGAAGAAATTTTTTCGATTATCGAGAAGTTTGTCGAATAGTCTTATGGTATGAAATCAAGACAACAAGAGTGTATAGGTGAAATTTTTATATGCGTAAAATAATGTGTTTATTTATTTATTTTTTTTATTTCTTTTTTTTTTAAGTTGAAGTACTTACAATTTTGATATTTTGGTTCATCAACAAATTTAAAAAAATTTGTTTTAGTATTACCCCAGCAAGATTGTTACAGCTAGCTGAAGAAACACACGAAGTCTTCCTTGAGATACTTGTGGAAACCTTATACACACCACGACGTGATAAAGCCAGCCCTCATAGAGCATATCAATCTGCCTTTGAAACTCTAACTGAAAAATTTCACGCAGTTGAGCTGAAGACTGCTAAAAGGAAGAGAAATGGTAAGAGTAAATAATCTTTATTTTTAGCAATAGTCTTCATATTCATTTTTTTTAACATTTCATTCTTATTTAATTAAAGATGAACAAACAGTAGAAGATCCAATCGTAAAAGCTCTAGCATCTGAGGAATTTAAAGGGCTTCAAAAGGTTGAAAAAGTTTCTGAGGAATATATTGTAAAATGGCAAAAAACAGCCAAAGAAGAAAAATTAACTTTTTATTCAAAAACAAGTAGCGTAGAAAAAATATTTGAAACCTTACCAAATTTGGCCTCTGACGATGGATTTAAGTTGGTAAATAAAAAATAAATATTTTTTAACAGTTGTGAAACGGATTGTATTTACTATGTAAAAGTTTTTTTATAAACAAATTTTTCCTTAAATTATAAAGCATCCGTTACTCAAGTTATATTGTCATACGACTCAATGTTTGAATTAAAAAATATAGTGGGCTTTTTTAGAAAAAATCTTAAGTTTATGTTGCAATATGTTTAAACAATTCTTTTTTTAGGTACCTTCGGAGTATCTAAACTTGTACAAAGCAAACAACAATATAATAACTGAAAAGTGGCCTGGATTGGTTCAGAAATTATTCATTTATGCAACTTCGTTAAGAAGAAATAAAGAAGTCAAAGCCTTTCGTGTAAGCTGTGAGAGTGCAACTTTAGGTTCGTATTAATTTAGTAACTTGTATCTATGGGTCAAAATAATACTTTTTTTAAAAACCGTCCGCACGAGGTTCACCGATTTTATTGCAATTTTTTTTGGCAAAAGTACTATTTAATAGAAGCCTTTTGCCGCAAACTAGAGGTCTCTATCTTATTTCTGCTTGGTGCTAGATTTTTTCAAAGATTGAAAAATGGCCTATTCTTAAGCTGTTTTAAGCAATTTTAAGGTATTTTTCGAAAAATTCTAACTTTTGATCAAAATAAGATAGAAACCTCTAGTTTGCAGGAAAATTTTATTCGAAATAAGTTCTTTTTTGTAAAAATATTTTGACAACATAGTTTGGTTATTTTTATAATAATACAGTCCTACACAGATATTGCTATTTTTGCTCATTTACAGGTATCTTCAAAGGACCGTAGCTTTTTCTAGACTAAATTTTTGTGCATATTAAATATTTGTTAAATTTTTTTTTTGAAAAAACAAAAATTTTGCGACTAACTGGAACCCTGTACGATCTTCCGCTTCCAAGATACAGCTGTTTAAAGTTGTCAAAAAACACAAAAAACGCGTTTTTTACGATTTTCACACGCATTTTTGAACAGTTTCGACCTTTTTTTTTCTCTCAAAAATATGTGGAATCTTCTCTTCATATGTTTCCAAACAAGCTCCCATAGTAATTGTAGTGCGGATTTGGGGTTTTAGTTGATTCCAAAGCATACACTTTTGACACATTTTGTGTGCTAAACTAGTGTTTTTTTAACAATATACACGCTACATTAAACTTTTTCGTTCATTATAGATGTTTTGAAATTATTTTTTGATGAAAAACTATTTAAATTCCAGCCGAAATTAGGTCACCTGCTATGAAAAAATTGATACTCAACGAAATATTGATCTCAATATCATAAAGATAAACTACTTTTATTCAGTTTTTTAGTTTTTCGATTCGTTAATAATCTATGTTCAAATACTGTAAATAATATACCACTTGTTTATTTATGTTTTTCTATTTTTGAAATTACCAATAATTGATCATAGTTTATCAATTATTCTGATAAAACAATCATGGATTACTATTGCTTACTCTGAAAAAAATGAGAAAAATGTAAGCAATAGTAATCCATGATTGTTTTATCAGAATAATTGATAAACTATGATCAATTATTGGTAATTTCAAAAATAGAAAAACATAAATAAACAAGTGGTATATTATTTACAGTATTTGAACATAGATTATTAACGAATCGAAAAACTAAAAAACTGAATAAAAGTAGTTTATCTTTATGATATTGAGATCAATATTTCGTTGAGTATCAATTTTTTCATAGCAGGTGACCTAATTTCGGCTGGAATTTAAATAGTTTTTCATCAAAAAATAATTTCAAAACATCTATAATGAACGAAAAAGTTAAATGTAGCGTGTATATTGTTAAAAAAACACTAGTTTAGCACACAAAAAGTGTCAAAAGTGTATGCTTTGGAATCAACTAAAACCCCAAATCCGCACTACAATTACTATGGGAGCTTGTTTGGAAACATATGAAGAGAAGATTCCACATATTTTTGAGAGAAAAAAAAAGGCCGAAACCGTTCAAAAATGCGTGTGAAAATCGTAAAAAACGCGTTTTTTGTGTTTTTTGACAACTTTAAACATCTGTATCTTGGAAGCGGAAGATCGTACAGGGTTCCAGTTAGTCGCAAAATTTTTGTTTTTTCAAAAAAAAAATTTAACAAATTTTTAATATACACAAAAATTTAGTCTAGAAAAAGCTACGGTCCTTTGAAGATACCTGTAAATGAGCAAAAATAGCAATATCTGTGTAGGACTGTATTATTATAAAAATAACCAAACTATGTTGTCAAAATATTTTTACAAAAAAGAACTTATTTCGAATAAAATTTTCCTGCAAACTAGAGGTTTCTATCTTATTTTGATCAAAAGTTAGAATTTTTCGAAAAATACCTTAAAATTGCTTAAAACAGCTTGAGAATAGGCCATTTTTCAATCTTTGAAAAAATCTAGCACCAAGCAGAAATAAGATAGAGACCTCTAGTTTACGGCAAAAGTCTTCTATTAAATAGTACTTTTGCCAAAAAAAATTGCAATAAAATCGGTGAACCTCGTGCGGACGGTTTTTTAACCCATTAAGTCCGAGGATTTTTTAAATTTTTGGTGGTTTTCGAGCTGGGAAATCTTGGGGAAAATTTTGAAAAATTTATATCCTAATACCCTACCCCCCTATTTTCAAGTATGCCCTACATGATGGTATAGTTTATAAAACTCAAAAATTCGATTTTCATTTGTTTATTTACACACTTAAAAATATGATCACAGGTGATCATGGATTTCAAAGTTTCCAAATCTTCTTTAAAATTGCAGCTGCGATTTTTCTAAACAAAATGGCAGCCAAAAAACTGCGACAAAAAAAATCGTGTACAGCAATACAGCAGTCGAAGGCGAAAAAAAAAAAAAAATGAGTAATCAAAAAATACCACCATTTTTTACGCTAAATTTTAAGAGTTAAATATACTTAGCTTTTTTTTTCATTGCGACCACCGTTTTTTCATAAAAATTCGTTGAAGTTGGGATTATCATGATATAACCACTGCAATTCTTTTTCCTGCACCTGTAGCGAATTTATCTAGCAATGAGATGGAAAAAAAATATCGAAATAGAGGTTTTGGTTCCACTGATTACGAATTTGAGGTCCAATGTGCGATATTAGAATAATTGGGCCTCATATTAAGGGACCCAAAAACAAAAATCGAGCAATGAAAAAATAAAAAATACCTTCTTTTTCTACGTAAAATTTTAAAATCAAAATGAACTTGTTGTTTTTTATAAGGATCTTGGTATCCTGGCGGATTCTCCTAATTCTTTAGAATCCGCTAGGTGGCGTACCGTTGAAACAATATGTGGGCTCTTCTCCGACGAGCCTGCGCGAGGCGGAGAGAATCGGGGAGTGTGTGCGAGAGAGAGAGCGAACGTATGCCAGCGCTGCTTGCTGCGTCAAGCTGAGCGCGCGACCAGTATGCCTCGAGCCTTCCAACAAGAGCTACGCGCCATGCCTTGTCGGCTCTGTACATCAAACCAATAAAGACTAAATTAATTGTATTTACCTGACTACCCTTCATTCACACTACCTGGAGTGTAGGGCTCCTAATCTAATCAAGACCCCTGGTCGACCCTACAATTGGTGACCCCGACGTGATTAAGTGTGGAAAAAGTGCAACAAAGAAAAAGCGCCAAGACTCGCCATTGTTCTTCGGCGCCGGCTCGAGCACGTTGTAGCGGCATCCGCATAGTCGCTCAACGCAAACCTTTCTTACCTCCCATACAACGAGGTTTCCAAGAAAAAGTACAAAAAAAAAAGGCATCCACTTTTTTACTGCCCAACCAGTTCGGCTGCTCGGCAGATTTTTTAGAATCTCGTGCACCTGGGCACGCGTGGCTTCGTTGGAGCTGCAGTGGGAGGCCGGCGTGAAGCCACTCCCCGAAGAAGGTTCATCTGCGCGAAGCAGGAACCTGAAGACGAGGCGGTCGACGTGAAGTCCCCCTCGGCGGCTGGCAAACCGGCACAGACGTGTGCCGCTGCATCAGCGAGTCCTGCATCGACCCACAGTTTACCGGTCACTCCTCCAAGCCGCTACAAGTCAGCTCATCGTTTCCCAGCATAGAACATCGAGAACTTCAAGCTTGAATATCCTTTTGAAAAATATCTCGCTCTTTTTTTTTTTGTGAGAAATTTCGCGGTCGGGAGAGTGCATGTGTGTGAGTGCGCGCGCGAATCGAGCTTTCTTCCGCGTTACCCCTCCCCTTTTCTGGGGATCGGGCCTTTCTCGGCACTCGCTGCCTTGTTTTTACCTTTCCCCAACACCATTCCTCACAACACGGAATACTTTTTTTTAGGAAATCGGTTAGCTTTTGACATTGTGAATATAGATTTAGGAATATTTTTGCGTTCTCTCACGCTTGAACCTCACATCGATTTTAGAAACTTAGACAGAAAAAGAACAGTTAATCACACTGCGTGTGATTAGCTCGCGGACGCGGCGGGGTGTGGTTGGACTTGTTCCTGTGAGCCTTCACACACCTATCGGCGAACGTAAGTCGCGGGGCCACCTTGCCAAAACCCCCAGGCCCATTCGTGCTAGGCGCGGACTCACTGCCAACTCCCCGAGTCATACGCACTAGGTCACGGGTCCGCTGACAAACTTCTCGGACCATCCTCGCTCTAGACCGCGTTGTATTGCTTGTCTGCTTGTCATCATGGATGAGCTGGAGGAGAAGGTCGATGGTGGGGGAAACTCTATTTCCGAAAATTCCGGTCAGTCAGCCAGGCCCGAGCTCTCAATGTTTGAGGAGTTTGAACGCCGGATCGGCAATCTACTTGCCGACCATTTGTCCACGAGTAAGGCGGAGACGGCAAACTACGTCAGGCAGACGGTTGCTCAGTATTTTTCCCAGGCTTTTTCCGGCACTTGTGACCTTCCCGGCACCACGTCCGATGCATACCCTGGCATGCGACCGCCTCCCCCTGGCACGGTTACGACCCCGCTGCCAAACCCATTCGCGCCCGATTTCGTTCCTCAGCGCGTGACCGTTCGCACGGTCCCGGAGACCTCGGCCCATAATACTCCCCCAGTGAACACTGCCCCTTTGGATAACCTTCCACCCAGCTCGACTTTGAACCCCAACAGCACATCTTCGTGCCCTACCTCGGGTCCTCCAAATACTTCTGCTCCACCCATGTTTGCGGCTTTTGCTCATCATCCGCCCAATCCACTGTCAGGAGCTCTTTACACTCCTGGCCCGACTCAGACTTCGCAGCGAACCTCCGCAAAAATCCCGGATTTCAAATTTACACCTTTTATGAAGGGAAATCCGGAGTTTTGGTTCGACCTCATCGAGCAGCGCTTCGTCGACGAGGGAATCGCGACGGATTATTCCCGCTTTTGGGCCGTCATGCAGAACATCCCCTCGACTCTGCTCGAGACTCTCTCGGTCTCGATAGGCGCGATTAGTGGCAACGACAGGTACTTGAAGCTAAAGAAAGTCCTCATATCGCGTTACAGCGACTCAGACGAGGACAAGCTCGACCGCCTCTTCGGAGCTTGCACTCTCGGTGATCAACTTCCCTCGGATCTGTTTTATCGTATGAAGTCTCTGGGCGGAAAGGAGCTCACTACTTCTTTGATACTCAAGCTCTGGGCAAAATGCCTTCCAGACTCTGTCACGGCCGCCATCGACTCGGAGGTTGACGCTCAGGACGTGCCTAAGGCCCTCGATAAGGCTGATCGGATTTGCCCAAGGAAGAAACGTGGCCCGTACGTCGACGCCGTTTCAGGCCCTCCACAGCCGTTAACTCAGATCGAGGCGATAGTTGACCGCTACCTGCAGGAGCGCGGCCGCTCTCAGTCTCGTGGCCACTCTCGCAGCCGGGGCCAGTCTCGAGGTAGATCCCAGAGTCGCGATTCCGGTAATCCTCGTTTGTGTTACCCCCACTCCCGCTACGGTGATGATTGTAAATTCTGCCGCGGACCCCCGTGCCCGGCATGGGACGACTTTGCGAGAAAGCACGGTTATTCCAGCTTTGAGGAGTACAGAAAGCTCCGCTCTCTTCCAAAAAACAAGTAAGCCCCAGCGTATGTGAGGCAAGCGCCCCGGGCTTACCATCCTTACGCCTCTTTGTCTCTGATAGGAAATCCGGTCGCCTCTTCCTGGTAGACACCGGCGCCCAGGTTTCTATTCTCTCGAAAAACTCCATTACGACTCATTTTCCACCCGGAATACCCCTCCATGCTGCGAACGGCACCGAAATTCAGACCTACGGTGTTCTAAATCAGTCTTTTGACCTCGGTCTTCGTCGCCACATGGCGTGGAATTTTTTTATTGCAGACATTCCATACTCCATCCTCGGAGCTGACGTCCTCCGTCACTTCGACTTGATCCCTGATCTCAAACATCATCGACTTGTCGATAATCTCACTCAATTGCACGTTGATGGTAGCCTTCGGGAGCCATCGTGCACCGGTGTCAGCGTTATCGTCCCTTCGCACAGGTACTATCACATCCTTGCTGATTTTCCACGAGTCCTCGGCCTCGAGCCCCCGTCTCCCTTGGAGGACCGTGGAGTTTTTCACAAGATCGTGACAACCGGGCCCCCGCGCGCCCAACGTTGTCGTCGTCTTTCGCCCGAGAAACTGAAGTTTGTCAAGGCTGAGTTCGACCGGCTTTGCAAGGACGGGATTTGTCGTTCGTCGGATAGCCCTTGGGCTTCTCCCATCCACCTCGTCCCGAAGAGTGACTCTTGGCGCGTGTGCGTTGACTACCGCTGGCTGAATTCTGTGACCGTTCCAGACCGTTTCAACGCGGCGAACTTTAGGGATATCACTTGTGCTTTGAAAGGCAAGAAAATCTTTACAGTGATAGATCTTGTGCGGGCATACCAACAAATCCCTGTCGCCCCTGACGACGTCCATAAAACTGCCTTGATCACACCCATTGGTCTCTTTGAGTACCTGGTTATGATCGAAGGACTCCGCAACGCTGGCCAGACTTTCCAACGTCACTTATATGCCGCGCTCGGAGACCTTGAATTCGTTGTCAAGTTCTTCGATGACATAGGTGTTTCCGAGACCCTCGAGGAGCACGAAGCCCACCTAAGGATCGTGTTCGAACGCCTCGATAAATTCCACATGCGCGTCAACCTGTCAAAATGCATCTTCGCCCAGCCGGAGGTCCCCTTTATCGGCCACATCGTCAGCGCCGAGGGAATCCGACCAAACCCTGAGAAAGTTCGTGCGATCCGTGAATTCTCGAAGCCTGAGACTCTCGAGCAGCTCCGCAGCTTTCTCGGCCTCGTGAACTCGTACCGTCCCTTTCTCGAACGCGCAGCGGCTACTCAGCAGCCTCTCAATGCCTTTCTGCGCGATTGCCGTAAGAAAGACAAGCGCCCAGTTCCCTGGACACCCGAGGCTGAGCAGGCCTTCCTGGACTGTAAGACACAGCTTGCGGAGTGTGCCCTCCTTGTTTACCCGGATGACGCGGCTGAGATCCGTCTCGTTTCTGACGCTTCTGATGGTGCGATCGGCGCGGTACTGGAGCAACGCGACAAGCCCGAGGATCCTTGGAAACCCGTCAGTTTCTTCTCGAAAAAGCTCTCTCAAGCTCAGCGGGCGTATTCTGTCTTCGACCGGGAACTCACTAGTATTTTTGAGGCCGTGAAGTACTTCCACCACTTTCTCGAAGGTCGTCAGTTCGATGTCTTCACCGACCACAAGGACTTAACGTACGCCTTTGTTAATGACCCAGCCCACGCTCCGGCTCGCCGTCAGAGACAACTCGCGTACATCTCTGAATATACGACATCAATCAGGTATATCCCAGGCCCAGAGAATCAGGTCGCCGATGCGCTATCGCGTATCGAGATTCCTCAGGTCGATGCTGTCCAGCTTGACTCCTTTGCGTCTCCCTCGATTCTCAACTGGAGCGCCCTGTCCTCAGACGTAATCAAGCTCCCACAGGTTCAGGCAATCTTGGCTAAGATTGACGCCTTCAGATTGCCGACCATATTCTCGCTTCCTGAGCTCGCGGCTGCCCAGGCAGTTGACGAGCAGCTTAAGACCATCCTCGAAGACCAGTCTCACCTGCTGAAATTGGTCAGATTGGCATTCAGTGCCGATCACACTCCTCTTTATTGTGACACGTACGACCATACCATTCGTCCGTACGTTCCGGCTCCTCTTCGTAGAGCTGTGTTTGATCTGATTCATAGAAACTCCCACCCGGGTCCCAAGGTCTCCGTTCAGTTTGTGCGTCGTAGCTACGTTTGGCCTGACATGTCCCGTGAGATTGCCCAGTGGTGCAAAGCCTGCATCCCCTGCCAGCAATCTAAAATCACCCGGCACAACAAATTCATTCCTGCCGAGTTCCCGGTCCCCGACGGCCGGTTCGACCACATCCACATCGACATAGTCGGAGAGCTTGTCGAAAGCCACGGTAACCTGTACGCGCTCACTATGGTGGACAGATACTCGAGGTGGCCTGAGGCAGTCCCCATGCCGGACATGAGAGCGACCACTGTCGCGAGAGCCTTCTACGAGACGTGGGTTTGTCGTTACGGAGCCCCCGAGGTCGTGACTACAGACCAAGGCTCCCAGTTAGAGTCTGAGTTTTTTGCTGCCCTGTGTGAGATGTTGGGTTGCAAGCACATCCACACCACTCCATATCACCCTTCGTCCGATGGCCTTGTGGAGCGATTCCACCGGGACCTCAAGGCATCGATAATGTGTTATGGGGACAGCCCGAACTGGTCCAGAATCTTGTCCTCCGTTCTCTTCGGCTTGCGTACTCGCGTCCGGCTGGATCTCGGTACATGTCCCGCAGAGTTTGTCTTCGGTACCATTCTCCGTATTCCTGGCGAGTTCTGTACCCCCGGCGATTTCGAGCCGAACAGGCACTTCTTCCTTGAGGAATTCCGAGAGCACATCAAGGAAGTTAAACCTGTGCCCTCCGCTCGCAAAAATAGACTCAAGCCCTTCGACTTTAAGGACCTGGCAACGTGTACGCATGTGCACATGCGGGCGAGACCTGTCAAGGGTTCTCTCGAGCGGCCTTATCACGGGCCGTACAAGGTCGTGTCTCGGCTGACCGTCAGGACCTTCTTGATCAACGTCCGCGGAGTCGAGAAGGTCGTCAGTGTGGAACGCCTTATTCCGGCCCATTACGTGGCTGAGGACTTCGCCGATGACATTCTCGGGCCAGACACGCAGATACCAACCCTGCAGGACCCACCCCAGGTGCGCAATCACACTGATCAAGCGCCGGATCGTCCAAGCCAGGCCTGTCAGCCGCCTCGGCCAGACGACTCTTCTTCCCCTCGCGAGCCTCCTCCGGCTAGCCCCGCGACACCCGCGATCGCATCCCCTCAGACCTCGCCGACGCCGTCGCCTAGAGCCGTCGCCTTTTCGGAGCCACTAGTCGTCAGGGCTCCCGCTAGGCCTACCGCGAAACCTCCCGTCCGTCCGGCCAACATGAGGACGTACGAGCGCAGGCGACCTGATCAGCCGTCCGCTGAGATTTGCGAGTCAGTCGTGCAAAGTCCCGAAAAAACCGAGTTTTTTCGAAATTTGGGGGGGTGTCATGTGGGCTCTTCTCCGACGAGCCTGCGCGAGGCGGAGAGAATCGGGGAGCGTGTGCGAGAGAGAGAGCGAACGTATGCCAGCGCTGCTTGCTGCGTCAAGCTGAGCGCGCGACCAATATGCCTCGAGCCTTTCGACAAGAGCTACGCGCCATGCCTTGTCGGCTCTGTACATCAAACCAATAAAGACTAAATTAATTGTACTTACCTGACTACCCTTCATTCACACTACCTGGAGTGTAGGGCTCCTAATCTAATCAAGACCCCTGGTCGACCCTACAAATATACAAATAAATAAGGTGACAAAAGTGAATAAAGAACAGTTGGTCAAATGACATTTTTACCCTGGCAGATGATAAGTTCCACCAGGGCCGCTGCTCAAAGACTTTGGCTAATAATTTTAGCAAATTTCAAGCTACTGCATACAATAGAGATAAATAAATTGCAAAATTTTGAAATCTATTCAATCTTTTGTGATTGAATAATTTCAAAATGTTTCAATATGAGACCAAAGCGTAATAGACTAGATCCACCTCCTGATTTAGATTCTGATTCTGAATCGGAATCTCAATTATTTTTTTTTGTTTGCATCTGACATTTGGCAAGTATTTTCAACGTCCTTGGGATAACTTTCTTCCCCCTCTGCCCACTCATAAACGTATTTATCCTCCAAACGACTGTTACTACTAACATAATTTTTGGAAGCTTCCTAATATGATTTTTTTGGAGTTTTTTTATGCTGAGATTCGATTGTAGAGTCATCACTATCTTCAGCTCCTGATTCTTAGCTATCATCTCCAGAATAATTTGGATCCGGTAAGCAATAGCGATCCTCCCCTTCCTCATCTGAACTGAAACATTGAGATTCCGATTCAGAATCAGAATCTAAATCAGGAGGTGGATCTGGTCTATTACGCTTTGGTCTCATATTGAAACTTTTGAAATTATTCAATCACAAAAGATTGAATAAATTTCAAAATTTTGCAATTTATTTATCTCTATAGTATGCAGTAGCTTGAAATTCGCTAAAATTATTAGCTAAAGTCTTTGAGCAGCGGTTCTGGTGGAACTTATCATCTGCCAGGGTAAAAATGTCATTTGACCAACTGTTCTTTATTCACTTTTGTCACCTTATTTATTTGTATATTGTTTAAACGGTACGCCACCTAGCGGATTCTAAAGTATTAGGAGAATCCGCCAGGATACCAAGATCCTAATAAAAAACCACAAGTTCATTTTGATTTCAAAATTTTACGTAGAAAAAGAAGGTATTTTTTATTTTTTCATTACTCGATTTTTGTTTTTGGGTCCCATAATATAAGGCCCAATTATTCTAATATCGCACATTGGACCTCAAATTCATAATCAGCGAAACCCAAACCTCTGTTTCGATATTTTTTTCCATCTAATTGCTAGATAAATTCGCTACAGGTGCAGGAAAAAGAATTGCAGTGGTTATATCATGATAATCCCAACTTCAACGAATTTTTATGAAAAAACGGTGGCCGCAATGAAAAAAAAAGCTAAGTATATTTTACTCTTAAAATTTAGCGTAAAAAATGGTGGTATTTTTTATTTTTTGATTACTCATTTTTTTTTTTTTTTCGCCTTCGACTGCTGTTTTGCTGTACACGATTTTTTTCGTCGTAGTTTTTTGGCTGCCATTTTGTTTAGAAAAATTGCAGCTGCAACATGGTTGCTGTGTTCAGTGAAGTGAAGGTATTCACTGAACATTCAGTCGACTTAAGACAACATATATATATACTGCGCTGTTGCCACGACTAGTCGCTGCAGATCAAATGACAATTCTAGAGAGTCTAATATGAAAATTAATAAATAAATAAATAATTCCTCAAGCTCTAAAACATAAAAACTCAGACTATCACGGTTAAATTAATAAATAAATAAATAAATAAATTAATACACAAATAAAACACGAAGTTTTAAACCAACAAAATGCTGAGATTTTTTAATTGAATTTTCTATAAAATAAATAAACAAATAATACCCCAAGCTCTAAAACCTCGGAACAAAGGTCATCAAAAATTAATTTATTGATAAATAAAAAAATAAACAAATAAAACACGAAGTTTTAAACCAACAAAATGCTGAGATTTTTTTATTGAATGTTCTATAAAATAAATAAACAAATAATACCCCAAGCTCTGAAACGACAAAACCCAGACGATCAAAGATTAATTTAGAAATAAATAAATAATTAAACAAATAAAACACGAAGTTTCAAATCAACAAAATGCGGTGATTTTTTTATTGAATTTTCTATAAAATGAATAAACAAATAATACCCCAAGCTCTAAAACCTCGGAACAAAGGTCGTCAAAAATTAATTTATTGATAAATTAATAAATAAACATATAAAACACGAAGTTCTAAACCAACAAAACGCTGAGATTTTTTTATTGAATTTACTATAAAATAAATAAACAAATATTACCCCAAGCTCTAAAACTTCGGAACAAAGGTTGTCAAAAATTAATTTATTGATAAATAAATAAATAAATAAAACACGAAGTTTTAAACTAACAAAATGCTGAGATTTTTTAATTGAATTTTCTATTAAATAAATAATTAAATATTACCCCAAGCTCTAAAACCTCGGAACAAAGGTCGTCAAAAATTAATTTATTGATTAATAAATAAAAAAACATATAAAACACGAAGTTCTAAACCAACAAAACGCTGAGATTTTTTTATTGAATTTACTATAAAATAAATAAACAAATAATACCCCAAGCTCTAAAACCTCGGAACACAGGTCGTCAAAAATTAATTTATTAATAAATGAATAAATAAACAAATAAAACTCGAAGTTTTATAACAACTAAATGCTGAGTGTTCTATTTAAATTTGTTGTAAAATAAATAAACATATGATAGTCTAAGCTTTTGACCAGGGAACTAAGACAATCATAGTTAAGTTTATTAATAAACAAATAAATAAACAAATTAAACCCGACGCTTCAAACCAGGGAACTAAGACCGTCAAAAATTGATTTATTGTTAAATAAATGAACAAACAAATAAAACCCGAAGTTTTATAACAAAAAAATGCTGAGTTTTCTATTTGAATTTTTTGTAAATTAAATAAATAAATAATACCCAAGCTCTAAAACCACTGAACTAAGACGACCAAGGATTAATTTATAAACAAATAAATAAATAAATAAATAAATAAACAAATAAAGCACGAAATTTAAACCAACAAAATGCTTAGGGTTTTCTATTGAATTCACTTTAAAATAAATAAACAAATAATGCCTCAAAGCTCCAGAACTATGGAGCACAGATTGTCAAAGATTAGTTTAAAAAAAAAAATTTATAAAACAATAAAACCTGAAGCTTAAAAACGACGAAACATCCGATGTTTTCAATTGAATTTGTTAATAAATAAGTAAGCAAATAATAGCTCAAGCTCCAGAACCTTGAAACCATGAGCGTTAGATTAAATAAATTCATTTAAGGAGGTTCCCTACCAAATAGATCTAGCCCACAGATTTTGTCCAAATTAAATGAACACATAGTTTTTAGTATAAAAATAGCTCAGCTAAAATTTCAAAGCCCTGAGGAGCTTGTAAAAAAAGTTATAAACATTTCAAATTTCACAAATTTGCATGGGTTCTAATGGGAAATTTACTAAAACAGCAAATACTTAATTTCCAGCCCTCAGATTTTAACGTAACTACGCACAAAAATCGGAAAAAATCAGACTTTGATTATACTTGTTTCAAAACATTCATTAGGAGCCTGGAGCAATAATTATAAACAATCGATTTTATATTCTTGTAAATATGATTTCTCACTGGCTCACACAGAGGTTAGAAAGTAGCTGAGCCTATGAGCAGACGACTACTGTAGTCAAATACACATTTGACTTACGTAGATGGTAGGGAACCTCCTTAAAAAACCCAGCGTTCAGTTCAAAAGCTTTAGGTTTTAGTTGTTAATTCATTTATTCATTACTAAATTAATTTTTGACGGTCTTAGTTTTAGAGCTTGGAGTATTATTTGTATAATTATTTTACAACAAATTCAATTAAAAAAACATAGTGTTTTGTTGCTGTGAAGCTTAGGGTTTTATTTGTTTATTCACTTATTTATTAATAAATTAATTTTTGACAGGCTTAGTTCCGAGGTTTTAGAGCTTGGGGTAATATTTAATTATTTATTTAATAGAAAATTCAATTAAAAAACCTCAGCATTTTGTTGGCTTAAAACTTTAGGTTTTATTTGTTTATTAATTTATTTATCAATAAATTAATTTTTGACGACCTTTGTTCCGAGGTTTTAGAGCTTGGGGTATTATTTGTTTATTCATTTTATAGAAAATTCAATAAAAAAATCACCGCATTTTGTTGATTTGAAACTTCGTGTTTTATTTGTTTAATTATTTATTTATTTCTAAATTAATCTTTGATCGTCTGGGTTTTGTCGTTTCAGAGCTTGGGGTATTATTTGTTTATTTATTTTATAGAACATTCAATAAAAAAATCTCAGCATTTTGTTGGTTTAAAACTTCGTGTTTTATTTGTTTATTTTTTTATTTATCAATAAATTAATTTTTGATGACCTTTGTTCCGAGGTTTTAGAGCTTGGGGTATTATTTGTTTATTTATTTTATAGAAAATTCAATTAAAAAATCTCAGCATTTTGTTGGTTTAAAACTTCGTGTTTTATTTGTGTATTAATTTATTTATTTATTTATTTATTAATTTAACCGTGATAGTCTGAGTTTTTATGTTTTAGAGCTTGAGGAATTATTTATTTATTTATTAATTTTCATATTAGACTCTCTAGAATTGTCATTTGATCTGCAGCGACTAGTCGTGGCAACAGCGCAGTATTTATATATGTTGTCTTAAGTCGACTGAATGTTCAGTGAATACCTTCACTTCACTGAACACAGCAACCATGAGCTGCAATTTTAAAGAAGATTTGGAAACTTTGAAATCCATGATCACCTGTGATCATATTTTTAAGTGTGTTAAAATTTTTTTTACCACTCAATTTTTCGATTAAAAAAAAAAAAAGCTAAAAAAACGTTGTTTTTTTTTTTTTTTTTGTAAATAAACAAATGAAAATCGAATTTTTGAGTTTTATAAACTATACCATCGTGTAGGGCATACTTGAAAATAGGGTAGTAGGGTATTTAGTTATAAATTTTTTAAAATTTTCCTTAAGATTTCCCAGCTCGAAAACCACCAAAAATTTAAAAAATCCTCGGACTTAATGGGTTAAAAAAGTATTATTTTGACCCATTTTATATGATAAAATAAAAACATTTTTAGTCAGTATTTTATTACTAAAAATCTGTTTTCATATTTGTAGAAGAAAAACAACGCTTTGCATTTCATCTATTAATACTATTGTATAAAAGAACAAACAAAACTGTAAAAGTTAAAAATGTTGGAACAAATTGGGCCCCAAATGTGGATGAGGTGTTGAAAAGCTTTTTATTGTGTGTTCAGGTAAATAATTTCTTTAGTTTATGTCGTAGTAATGCCAAACTTGAAAAAATTAATAAATAAATCAGTTAAAAGCTTAGTAGGTTGCAGATTCCGAAAAAAAAAAATTTTTAATTATTCATTACTTTTTCATTTCTTGAAGGTTGCTTTTAAAATAAAAATTCTCTACCAAATTTCATATAACACTGCAATTTTTGAAAAGTATGTAAAAGTATTTTTGTAGCTTGTTAGACTCTTGTAATATGAATTTTAAATTAGTGTAACTTATAAACTAACGTATGCAGTAATTTTTTCATGTTTTAATTTCTTGTTACATATTTATAAATGTTTTTGTACATTACATTTTTGTAATTTTTTTTTTTTTTTTTTTTTTTTTTTTTTTTTTTTTTTTTTTTTTTTGTAGGACACCGAAGATGAAATACTGCTGTTTCTATAGAAACAAAAAAGTTGGAGCAACTCCACGAAGATCGTGGGCTAAAGTTTAACCCTTTCTTGGTAGTTATAAAAGGCGATCTTATGAAGTTTACGTCTGTGTACGTGTACGTGGCAAAAAATTACTATGAAGTAACTTCCATTGAAGCTGCCGTTGAACTTTGTATACAGTTTGTAACTGTTCTTCGCAAAAATCATATGATAATTTCAAATCATATATGGAACTTTTTTGAAACCGTAGTCATACAACTAAATGGTGTTAAACAGTTTGGAGTGACTACGACTCTGTGGCAGTTGATTAAAAATTTTTAGTTTTAATCACTTAGATAATTGTCTATTCATGTATAGCTTATGATGCCAATGATTTGCATGTGTAATTACCAGACCTAGTCTATTATGTTAAGTTTAGGTTGAAATTAATCCCAGTTTTAGCATTTATATTCTTTTTAAATTTAATTCTAATCTTTCAAATACTGTGTAGGGATAAGAAACCTATTTTTGTAGTCTAATTGGGATTATTTTTTTACAATAACTAGTTAAATTTTAAACTGCTTAAAATTGAAAATTTTATTTAGAATCAATTGTTTATATTATATTTACAGTTTAAATTATTGCAAAATGAATCCTTCGAATTTTGAATGTTTTATGTTTAGACAAACTATTGAAAGGGAAATATTAAAATTTACATTAGAATTGTATGATCATAAATTATTATCTCGCGCAGGTGTTGATGTAGTCATAGACAAAGTAAATTCTTTAATTTCAAGTATAATAGTACCTCACTTTAAAATTCTGGTTAAAAATACATTATGTGGTGAAGAAGAACAAAATGCTTGTTGTAAAGTTGATCATTTATTAGAAAATAATAAAAAAAATTTTAATGCCTTTGATTCGGAGCACAAACGATTCAAATATTATAAAGAAAAATGTAATTACATTCCACCTTCTTTATTCGAAATGGGAACAATTTCAGTCTATGCAAAAAAAGATCCCAATCGTTTAAAAAAATTAGGAGAAAAAAAGTTTTACGGAGCTCATATACCTATGTCCGAAACACTGAAAATGATTTTTTCCAAAACTATGCTTTACAGTTATCACAGGAAACTACGTCAAAAAGCAACTATATCCAATTTGCGTTAGGCCGTGAAAAATATAAATTTAATTTATTAAATGAACTTCGCTTCCCAATTTTCTGATTTAGCGACGGATTTGAGAGTAGAGGGGCGCTCAGCAGTCACGCTGGTCAGCAGAAACTAACCGGGGTCTATATTTCTCTTCCCTGCCTGCCTCCCCACTTAGTTTCAAAAACGAGCAATGTTTTCCTTTCAACTCTCTTCCATTCGAAATATTTAAATGAGGAGGAAATTGGTAATGACGCGGCTTTCAAACCTTTTTTGGATGACGCACTTCTATTATCGAAATCAGGTATTGAAATTTTATTCAACGGCAAGTATAAAAAAGTATTTTTTGATTGTGACTTGATTCTCGGGGACAACCTCGGGTTGAATGCTACTCTCGGGTTTGTGGAAAGGTTCAGTGCTATCAGATACTGCAGGTTCTGCTATGCTGATAAAGATTTGTGTAAAAGTAAGTGCGTCGAAAGATTTGATTTGATTCGTAAAAAAGAAAACTACGATCGAGATTTAAATTTAAACAATGCTCGCTTGACCGGTCTCAAACAGCCCTGTGTCTTTAATCAGTGGAGTTGGTATCACGTCTACGTTAATTGGGTAGTTGACGTGATGCATGACCTCTTTGAAGGGGTCTGCAAATACACCCTTGCTCGTATAATTGACGCATTAATTAAGGAAGGTGTGTTTGATTTAAAAACTCTCAATAGTAGAATAAAGAGTTTCTTATATAGTGAAATTGAAAAATCGAACAAACCCATGCCTGTGTTATTGGAAACCAGTAAGAAGGGAGCGCTGAAAATTAAACTAAAGCAATCTTCTGCAGAAATGCTCTGCCTCACTCGTTACTTTGGTCTTATCATTGGCGATAAAGTTGTAAAACCAGGTCCACACTGGAAGCTTTACGAGTTCCTTCGTAAATTAGTTGGCCTTCTAACTAAACCAGAACTTGATGAAGGTGAAATTCAAGAAATTGATTATTTGGTCCAAAAGCATAATACACTTTATTATGAATTGTTTGGCGAGTTGAAGCCAAAAATGCACTTTTTGTTGCATTATACACGAGTCATTAAAGCCAATGGACCAGTTATTCACTATTCAAGTTTAAAATTTGAGCAAGCTTATAAAACTATGAAAGAATATATTGTTGAAACCTCGTCTAATGTTGAGCTCGAGCTCACTATGGCTATCAGACATTAATTAAGCTCTTGCTATCGATTAAACTTTGAACCGTACAGTTATTAAGAAATTGAATTTGGTTCATTTCTTCAAAATAATTTTTATGAATTCCCATGCTTGAAAAGTGTTTCAATATGGAACAAGCCCTTCACTCCGGGAACTGTTTGTGTTATAAAGTTTCAAGACGAAGGCGTCGTCTTCGGAATTATAAAAAAAATTATTTGTAAGCCAGAGGGTGTTTATTTTGAAATGAAACAATTTAAAACTTGGTACTTTTCAAGCCACTACCAAGCCTTCAGAGTGAACTCTGACTTTATCAGTGATGATGTTTCCATTCTTATAAATTCAATCCTCAAACTCCTACCTTGCTTATACATAAAAAGATTCGGGGAAGAATTTGTAGCGACGCGTTACAAAATAATATAATTTTTTAAAAAATTGTTTAATCGATTTAAGCACAAATTACAGCTGTAAGTTTTGAATAAAAAAAAATCACTTAAAAAAAATGTGTTTATTTTGTTTTTTTTTTTATCTCCAAAAGCTTTCGAAATTTTATTTAAATTTATAACTATTTACAGATAAAATAAGTCCTTTCCGGTATAACTGCATCAAATTTCATTGCACATATTAAGTATGATTTCTTAAAATTTTCTGTCTTTTAAATCACAGATTAAATTTAAAAAAATCACATCAAGTAAAAGTAAATATAATTCCTGCTAAACATTAAAAACTATCAAATTAGAGAACCTGCAAATTATTCTTGCAATTAATTTTGTTTTTAAGCATTAGAAAATACCTTGATAGATTACTTACATTTTAATTTCAATACAAAAATATTTTTTATTATTATAATAATTTTAATAATACAAATTTTTAAAAAGTGCACGATTATTTAAAATAATATTAATAAAAAAATTTTATGCATCGCTTGTTATAAATATATATACATAATATTGCAGCTATATGCACGAAAGCTCCTGCAGTACGTCATCATTCGTACAATCCCGTAAGCCAGACCGGATGAACCGGTCTCTCGGACGGGATTGTCCCTTGCTTACAGTACACGGTTTTATCCAGTCGTGGCGCTCAAATCGAAGGGTTTGCGAATTGGACTAACCAGTGCACCACTAGACGGGCTTTACCCGCCCGCCTTTCCCACTGAATTATCTGGTCTATTTTTTCTCCGTGTTTATCTACCAAAATAAATTATTATAAATAACATTTGATTGAGGCACTCATATACCTTTTACTAGTAAATTTTGTTCAGTCTACTCTTTTTTTTACAATTAAAAAAAACAAGATGATAAAGTTTCGACCTTAATATGACAGCTTTTATTCCTACTTTATCTGTTTGAGTATGTTTAGTTAAAAATAAAAAACAGAACCAATCAATTTAATAACTAAGTAATATAAAAAATTATAAAAATTTCGATCTTTGTCGAATCTTTTCATCTACGTTTCATCTTATGTAATGTATTACTCTCAGTTTAAGTTTAGTTAAAGGTGCAGAATCAAATATTGAATTTTTTCAAGTTTAGACAGCATAAAATTTTTTAATGGTTTGAAAGTGAAAAATCTTGTCTTGAATCAGTAAGTGTAAAAGTTGAAATTATTATTGCTCTTGTTTATTGTACGATACAAACAGTTGACTGCGTTAAAATCAAAAAATTAGATACGGGCGAGTTTCTTTGTGTACCAGTAATAATGAAAGTAGTATAGCAAAGAGAGTTCTGGGCCATGGCCTAGAACTCTCGTACCTTTTTATGCGCAGAACTCTCGTACTTTTTTGGTCCCGCCCTCTCGTACTTTTTTGGGCCTGCTCTCTCGTACTTTTTTGGTCCCGCTCTCTCGTACCTTTTTCGGCGCAAAACTCTCGTACTTTTTGAGGGTGAGGGCTGGGGTCGTGCTAGGGGCTAGCCGCTGCTGGCTAGCCGGTAGCACTACTCATTTTAATAATATTTTAATTTTCATATTATTTTCATATTACTTTAAATAATTTAATATAATTTTGTTTATTTAATTATTTAATGATATTTTTATTCTTAATTAGTATCATATATTAATAATATTGATTTTTAAATTACATTATCAAAGAAAAAAAATTTTATTGAAGTGGGATTCGAACCCACGACCCCAGGCACGACAGGCAGACACTCTACCACCTGAGCCATTGAGCTAGCATGCACCATGACTTTAATTAAACTACTTTTCCAACTGTTTTAATTATTAGAATTCAATTAAATCTTTTTCTTTTTCTTTAATTTTTTCATATTTAATCTTTTTTTCATTTTTCTTTTCGTAAGTTTTTTGTTCTTCTTGAAGCTTTTGAAAGCTTTTATATTGCTCATCTTGACGCTTTTTTTCCTCCGAATAACTTTAAAAACCCGAGGATTTTTCATCTTTTATTTTTTCATAGCCAGAGTAACTCTGTTGTTGACCCATCTTGCTCGAAGGTTAGATTAAGACTGAATCTCTTCCCGCTCCATATCCTTCCACTCCAATTTTTCCAAAATAACTTTTTTCATAATTCGGGCATTTTGTAGTGCGCATTTAGTTTTTCTGAGAAATTTATGATTCAAGCACACCGTGGCAACTTTAGTTTGTTTCTCGGAATAATCAATGGACGTCACTTCACAAACAGGTAAGTTGAATACTTCTAACCAGTTCTTTTTCATTTTACCTCTTACATAAATTTTTTTGGCATCCGATAAGTATTCCTTGAGCACGTTGACCACCAGTGTGTAGGGCACTTTTCCGGAACTCCACGACAAACCATGCTTGGTGGTTTCTAGTAAACGATTGATATTTCTGTACTTATTCGATAATCTCTGCCAAGGAAAAGGTTCTTGGAACATGAATACCTTTGCGTCAGAATCATCATGCAATGAAATTATTGCAAGTTCTTTGACAACAAAGTCATTTCCCGGTTGCAGAAATCCTTGCATGTCTACGGCGTACTCCATCATATATTTAATTGTCTGTACATACAAGTTGAATCGTGTGTTAACTTGCCTAAGCCTTTTTCCGAGTATATTTTATTACGACTCAATATTTGTACACTGTAATGTTTTGGACAGCGAAAGTCGTATTTAGAGAAACTGTAATCCCGCAAATAATTATTGGATATACCAAATCTAATGTTAAAAACCTTATGTTTGATGATTATCTCTACGAGTTCTGACACTGTTATATCCTCAAAAACTTTTTCATCATAAAAGTCACCATATTCATGATGAGGACTTGAACATTTTAAATCATGACAATTTTTCCAACTACTTCGAAGGTAGCCACCAGGTGGATATAAACATTCACGTTCTATGAAACGTCCGTATATTGCAACATAAAATTTTAAACTATTTTTATCTTTGTATAAATTAACGATTTCTAGAACTTCTTTGATTTCTCGCTGAACTGCAGCTGTTTGAATTTGTAGCTTCAACTGTACTAACGTTTGAAGTATTTTATGCCAAGTTAAACCTTCCAAAGTTTTTTTGTATTCTGGATAATATTCGCAACTAGGAATATTGCAACTGGTTTCTCTGCAGCACTGACTCTTGGATGCTACCTTACTCTTCGGCATCTTGGAGTATACTAAGCGATCTTTCTGACGTCTCCGCTGACAGGATTGTACTCGACTATTCGATCATGTATGATCAAGCAGTAAGCAGTTGCGATTCCTGGAAAATTGTCACTTGATTCAAATTCCAAACGAACATCTACTGGAGCGTTTTTCAGAGATTCGTTCTATTTGGAGCAGTCCAGAACAATCAGTGGGATTTTCTTGATAAAATTTTCCTTGCTCAACAACGGTTCTGACTCTTTACCATAGTACGAATTCTGAAAATTGACGTACATGTCGTAAAGCATAGCATACTGGTTCTGACCAATATCCAAATTCAGATTACTGTAAGGATAATACTGAGAATTAAGAAACAGTTTGGCATTTCTGATATTGCAATGATCAAATTGACTCAAGTTTTTGTCTTTTTGATTTTTGCGATTGGTCTGAAATGCTAGAATAACAAAGCGGGGTTTTTCCAATTGATTGGATGTTTTCACTGTCCATATGTGTTTCGAAGTACTAGGAAGCATAGGATACTCAAATAATTCCCAAGATCGAAAACTCATGACCACTGGTTTACCCCTTTGTAGATGATTCAACATGCTAATTTTATTTTCGTTGGAGGGAAACACGTACGGCATGAGCCATTCGATTTTTGATAATTGAATTTTCCAATTTTCCCATTTATCTTCTGCTCCCTCTTTATAAGATGATGATTTGATCGCATTGACATCTGTATTAGATCTTCGAAGAATCAATTCATGTTTTGTATTGACCACAATCTTTCGATAATCCTCTGCAAAACCCAGAAGCATGCTGAGAGAGATAAATATATCGAAATAACCATTATCAGTGATCTTGATTTTTTCGTCTACATCGACCCATCCAGCATTTTCCAAGGTTTGTCTGGGATTGAAAGATAACCAACCTTTTATGAGAGATGTAAGTCCAACGTTTTTGCAACGATCGATCTCGTTTGCATTGATCTCGTATCTAATTTCATCAAACAAGTGACAAATTCCATTGTTGACAAAATCAGTATGAGCTAATACACTATTGTCTTCTTTTACTAATTTTCCACAAATATGCAGCGAACTTTTGGATGGTAACAAACACAAGTATTGATGTTGAATCGATATACGGATTTCATCACTGTTGTTGAAATGAGCACCTGTGTATGGCTGATGAGCGTGTACTTCGTAATGTGAAATACTGTCATCAAACACTACAGGTGTCTCTATACTTAGAATTTCTTCCATTTTTCTTGTAGCAGCAGAAAAATATGCAAGTTATTTTCCACCAGGTTTTACTCGGAAACCGAGACTTTTCAGAATTTTTATGTTTTGTCGTGTTAACGCTTTCAGAGTTCGTTGACGACTGATGGTCGAGCGACATGGTGCAGGGCTTTTATATCCTCGCCCGTAAAAAACGATCCCCATCACGTGACTGATTTGATGTGTAATCTAACAGTAATCGTTTCTCCACGAAAATTAACCAAGTTACCGTCCTGATCAACTATACGCAGTTGAATGTAATCTATGCACTTGTTTGAAACTGGTAAATAAATTACTTGAGAAAGAGCTTCGATAATTTTATATCCGGGAGGAACTGCAGGAAAAAATTGATGAATTGTGTGAACGCTTTGATTATTTGTGTAAGCACCAGTCGTTATATTACACTCGATTCTTAAAGAGTTAACTTTAAGAATTTTAACTGGTAAATCAGAGGTGTGTTCGATGTTAGCAGGAAGTTTTCTTTGAGTAAAACCTAGTAATCGACCTACAGAATCCTTAGATTTCAAAATGACCTCTTCACTACAATTGATCACGCTTGTTAAAGTGTTATTGTTAGGTTTCAAACTGAATGTTATGTCATCAGTAAGGTGATTTTTTATATATTTTTCAATATCTTCAATTTCGTAGCTGCCTGTAGGTATTTTTATCACTTTATTACCAACTTTTATTTTATTATTTTTTTCATCAATATTAGGTATTGAATGAAATGACAAGAATTCTACCAAACGAAGAACGTAGCTTTTGTTTGTTGAAAGTTCCAAAGGAGGAAAATAATATGCTTCGAGTGAAGAAGTATTACCTGATAAAGTTAAGGTTATTGACTCCATAATAACTCAAAGTAGACTGAGGTCTTAAGCTTAAACTTTCTCTTTATATACCTTTGAGTTTGTTGGATAAAAATTGTAGACATAGGTGACCACAATTGTATGTTCCAAAGTCTTGGAATCTTTGAGGATTATATTTGACTTTGTCCACACCTAAATATAAAATTAAATCAAGAGGTGGTCTAAGGTCACCAAAACTATCAAAGTAGATCACTTCTTTTCCTATTTTACGATAATTCACCCAATAAGTTCCAGGACTTTTATCGTCATCAAGATTTACTATCGCTGATTCACGATAAAGAGGACTATTTGATGGCAAAGAATTTCTCATGAATACACCACGAAAATCAGGTATTTTTTATTTTTTAGCACATTTAATCAAATCAAAGTTAGACAACGCTCTTTTAGGTAAACTTATTTCGAGCTTTTTTTTTTAAGCTCCCACCCATATAAGGTTTGAGGTACAGACCATAACTCGTTTTATATGGTTTCAAGTATAACCCTTTCCCGAGAGCTATAGCTTCCATGGTTTGATTATGTCTACGATTTTCTTCCAATTGTTCTTTCAACGACTTTGCTTGATTGATTGCCTTGGCTACTCCAGCTGCTCCACCAGCAAGGGCACCTGTTGCACTTAATCCAGCAAAAAGAGGAATCAGATACGGTAAAACCCCACCGATTTTCTTGGAAACTAGAAGAATTCTTAGAATTATAACATTATTCTTACCACCAGCTTTTTTGATTGCTTCTCTTGCATTCTTAATTGCTGAGCTTATAGCTTTTTTGGCGCATTTTCCTGTAGCAGTTGGTTTTGCAGCCTTGATTATTTGATTCAAAGTTGCCTTTTTTGTTTTTCTTTTGGACAGACCCTGTCCGAGTTTGGTTTTTAAATTCATAGCGTTAGTAACAGCGTATGCTGCAGCTCTTTCACCGATGCTTGCGTCTTTTGAAATTACTCTATTCCACGCTTTATTCGCGAGGTCTCTATCTGCTGCGTGTCTAGCTTGTAAATTTTCTCGATTCTGAGAATAAGCTATGTCGTGATCCTTGCAAGCTGAGTCTAATAGATTTATTCCTGGATCACCACGGGCCAAACGCTTAGCCAAGTTTGTTCCAGGTCCAAATACTGATATCCTGGGATATGGAGTTCAATTGGGAGTTTATTGATTAGCTTGTTTACCAGACCACGACCTTTCTTCTCGTGAATGATCATTGCTGTTCAGAAGTTCATGAATGACTGATTTGAAAACTATATAAGCCCTGTATTTATACCTCCTCGGACCAGTCTTTGTTCAGGATTTAAATGATCAACATGGATTTCTTACCGAGTTCCAAGAAACTTCCCTTGATGAATTTCGACACAATAGTCGAAGAGGAAAAAAAGATCAAGAGACATGGTGATTTACTTCCAGATACGATAAGAGCAGTATTCTGCGGACCTTCCAACTGTGGAAAGACCAATAGTTTATTGGCTCTCATTACGCAAGAAAATGGTCTCAGATTCGAGAATGTGTATGTTTATTCGAAATCCCTCAACCAACCGAAATATAAATTTCTGAAAGATCTTTTAGAACCCATAGATGGTGTAAAATATTTTCCATTTTGTGAGCATGAAGATGTAATATCACCAAAAGATGCACTACCAAATTCAATAATGATTTTTGATGACGTTGATTGCGAAAAACAAGATAACGTGAAAGCATTCTTCTGCATGGGTAGACATGCTAAAGTGGATTCTTTCTATCTTTGTCAGTCATATGCTCAAGTGCCAAAACATCTTGTACGAGATAACGTTAATCTACTCATACTATTCAGACAAGATGATGTAAATTTGAAACATGTGTACGACGATCACGTCAACACTGACATGCCTTACACGAGTTTTAGGAATTTCTGTTCGGAATGTTGGAAAGATAATCATACATTTGTTGTCATAGATAAGGACAGACAGATAAACTCTGGTCGATATCGCAAATGCTTTGATAATTTTGCTATAAATATAACCAACTAAATGACTGTGTCATCAGTCTACAGTTAGATTTAAAGAAGTCAACATGTCTCATATAGAAAGAGAAAAAAATATGCTGGAGCAGCTTGTCAAAGCACGCCAAGCTGTAAAGCAGAAATACAATTTGGTTAAATCTCAAAGAGATAATACAGAACAAACCTTGAATGAAATGTTCAATTCCATCATTACTCCTCTCCAAGAACTCGTGAATCATAAAAAATCAGATTCTACGAAAAAAGAAGAAAAATTAGAGGATTTTAAGAGTGATTTGATTAAATTTAAGGATAATTTTCAGAGTGATGAAGACTTAATTGATGACTCTGTGAGAATTCCAAACAAAACAAGTTTAAATCAATCTATTGAAAAAGAGTCTTTTGGAGAAGAAATCGAACTCGTTGCAGCAGAGCAAGATAAACTATATGGTATTAAGAAAAAAACAAACCAAGGGTATGAGCTTGGGAATGCAATGTTATGATTTTCGAAAGATGTGATTTTCGTAAACAATAAGTCATTTCCAAGAACACAAGGGTTGCAAGATCTTATTGTAAAAAAGAATCCTAAAAATTTTTCAATGAAGGATGAATCAAACTATCAAAAAATTCTTGAGGAATCAAATGCTCATGAAAATACCAACGGTCAATTAAAAAAACATGTTTCCAGTTGGAAATACAATAATATAATTAAACGCATGTTCGAATCAACCGGGAGTGGACTCTTACCTCGATACAAAGTTGCCAAGCGTAATACCCGTATGGGCCTTGTTTACTGGGATAATCCTAATGAGCTCGTGGAACGTCTTCAACTTTTGGTTGCCGAAAGATCAGCTGGTTATTATAATCATGAGAACGAAATTCACTCAATCATCGAAGAACTCCGAGAAGCTGGCTATATATATTGATCTGATTTCGATAATTCTTCATCATTATCAAAATGAGTGTTGACGTGTTCGGACGTGCTTTAAAAAAGAATACAGAGGGCGTTCGAGGTGCTCCGGGTATAGGTTATAAATTAACCGAAACCGGTCAGTTTGATGTAGAAGGCAAACGACTTTGCAACCTAGCTGCACCTGTGGAATCTAACGACGCCGTTAATTTAGAAACTATCAAAAACCTGATTGAATTAGAACTTCAAAGTCTGTACGAGATTACGAAAAAATTGAGAAGTGACGTGGATTATTTGAGTGCTATTCTAAGCAATCACAAAACTGAGATAAACGACAACGTTCAGAAGAAAGTTGATGAACTATTTGAATTAATTGAAGGTCACAGAGACGACATTGCGAAGAGTATCCTGCAAATAAACGCTAAAATTGTTAAAAAAGATGAATAAAAAAGAGGCGGTGGTCGAAGAACTTCACAAGCCTGCTCGTCGTAATCATCCTCGAAGAAAATTCGATGTTCGGAGTATTGATGAAACCTGGCAAGCTGATCTCGTAGAGATGCAACCCTACTCAAGGGAGAACAAAGGATTCAGATACTTGCTTACCGCGATAGATGTTTTTTCAAAGTATGCCTGGGGTGTGCCTGTAAAAACAAAATCTGGTAAGGACCTTACCGAAGCCATGAATTCTATTCTTAATGAGAAGCGAATTCCAAAGAACTTTCATGTTGATCGTGGAAAGGAATTTTACAACAAAGACTTTCAAGGTCTAATGAAAAATCATAAAATCAACATGTATTTAACTTACAGTAATCTCAAAGCATCCATTGTTGAGCGATTTAATCGAACTTTAAAAAACAAGATGTGGAAGCAATTCAGTTTGCAAGGGAATTATCAGTGGCTCGATCTATTACCTGAGTTGATTGAAAAATACAACAATACCAAACATCGGACAATTGGCATAAAACCCAAGGACGTCGGTGCTGCCAACGAAGCTGAAGTTCTCAAGCATTTTATGGACAATAGAAAGCTTTCAAATAAGATAAAATTTAAAGTTAATGATAAAGTTAGGGTTAGCAAAATAAAACACTTGTTTGAAAAAGGTTATACACCTAATTGGACAAAGGAAATTTTCGCAGTTACCAGAGTACTTAAAACTAAACCAGTTACCTATCATTCGAAGGATCACAAAGGCGAACCAATTTCTGGCTGCTTTTACGAACAGGAACTTTTAAGGGTTAAACATCCGGATGTTTTTTTAGTTGAAAAAGTAATTAAAAAAACAAGGTGATAAATTATATGTTAAATGGTTAGGTTTTGACAAAAGTCAAAACAGCTGGATACACAAGAATGATTTATAATTTGTATTATATTTGAATAAATAAATTTGTATTATATTTGAATAAATAAAAACACAATTGATTAAAATGAATTTGTTGGTTTATTAACTAATATTTACATGAATTTGAATTTACTATCACCCAAATTCAAAATGAATAATTATAATTTATTCGCTTTAGCTGCTAACTTATTATACATATCGTCGTTCTCGTAGAGGGCATCAGAGATGCGGGTAGGAACAAAAATTTGGAATTGACTGGAACTTTCGGTGATGACGAAGACCATCTTTTGTCCGTAGCGTGTGGTGACCTTTTTGATCTCGGTGACCATGTAGTTTTCGTTGAGTGCCAACTCATTCCAAGACTTCCTGGGGAGGTAGGAGTTGGAGGCAAGGTTGTTGAGGCTGTTTAAATCCATTTTCCTGGAAAATAAATAAGATTTACAGTTAATCTCTTTGAAGAAATTTCATAGAAAAGAAGAAATAATGGATTTTAATCATAGTTAATTTTTGAAAATCTCGTTAAAGTTTCATGAAAAAGAGAAAACAAAACTTACCTAGGATAGATGGGCTCTCTTGACTGGTGGTGAATCTTCGAGGTTCGTGTAGAAGTCCAAGTCCAACGGGATGTCCAGTAAGTTGTCGTTGTCTGGATACTCTGCTGCTGGAGGTTTGCTCGGATGCTCGTCTTCTGGAAGTGCTGGAGCTGGAGATCTGCTGGCTGCTGCTGGAAGTAGTGGAGCTGCTCCGTCGTCGTCTGGAAGTGCTGGAGATCTGCTGTCTGCTGCTGGAAGTCTGCTGTTTGGCTCGTTCACAACTGCAATGACTTCGGGAGCCTGGGGTGTCTCTATAAGTATGGCTGTCCCCACTCCTTCTACCACCTCCATTGGCTCTGCCACTTGGAATTCTTCTTCCAATTCCTGGTACTTCTCAATGTCCTTGTGGCCCCATGGTAAAGTATCGGTACTTCCAGGAATCAAGTACCGCTTGTCATCGTAAGGGTTCAAAGCCACTTTCTCTTGATACTCCGTAGTGACCTGATGTTTCTTGGAACGGATCAAGTGTTGCTGGCATTTGACAATGGATTTCTCGAAAAGGCACTCCCTGTAATCCTCAAAAGTTAGTCTTCTGAGTGCTGTTGACTTGACCCCTTTGGCTTTCATCACAGGTGCCTCATCGGGATGCTCTTTCGTGACCTTGTATACGTCGGTTTCTTTAATTTCATAGACAAAACTGTCTGTGTCTGTGTACAACAATTTGCACTTGGAACCGACCCATTTCTTTATTTTGTTGTAGTGGAAGTCATACATCAGGGTCTTGGAGATATCAAGCACGCTTAAACCTATGTAGAGCGGCTTATCAATCGTAATTTTACACTTTTTCATCTGGACTAGCACAGCGTCATCAGCAAGTTCCACGAGGCTGCGGAAATTTGGACAAGCGATGCAAGCCTCAGCCCCATACCGACTGGACCAGACGGTAACCACTCTTGCGTCCACGTGATCTCGCTGCGACTCCATCGTCTTGCCGTATATTATGTTGTTAAGCAATTTGAAGAAGTCACGTTCAAACTTGTTTCTCGCAAGTCTTCTTTTCTCAGTGTTGAAATCAATGTATTTTTTCAACCACTGAGACTGGTTAAATTGAACTGCTCGGTGAATTTTCTTGACCTTGAGACCGTGTTTTTGTGCATGAATCAAAGCCCTGTATTGGATCACGTACTTCTCCTTGTGTAACATGGTCGTGAGTAACTTCTTGTGCTTCGAGTTAGGTGGTGCCATATGTTCCGGACAGAAGGGGAGATCCTGTTGCTCTAGGTGAAGATCTTCTGGGTACTCAATATCCACTTCCAGAAAGTAGCCGATGTCATTGTCCTCTTGAACGAAGTAGAAGTCTGGATCGCTCAAATCATCCACCCACTTGAGCCCACCATAAGGAAGATACTGACACATAGCCCAACTGTGAATAAAACATTAGAAATTGAAAAATGAATAATTAATTGATAATAACAGCATATTTTAAATTTTTACGCCTAAATAAACGAGGTATTTCTCATCCTTTTCGGGGTCATAACCTTCTTTCATGTAGGGGTTGTTTGCTTCCGAGTATCGGTTGGAGCACTGGCTGATACCTCCTCTGATTTCCTTCTCAATGAAAAGAAGCATATCGATGTCCGTTATCAGTTCCAACTCCACCTCTGTTTGTTTAAGCATAGCATCCCACGATAGGCCAGCTGTGGTGTAATAGCAGGCAGGATCCAGGCTGTAAGCTCCCAAACACGTCGAACGGAAGTTTTCGAAAACGTTGCAGAGTAACAAGACATCTGACCTGAGGTATATGTTTGAGTACTCTCCAAGAGTTTGCACGTTGAGTTTGGACCATACATCCTTGGCGTGGGTGTACTCATCTTCTCCAATAGTGGTGTCAGTCAAATTGCTGTAGAATTTTTCTCGTTCGGGAAGCTTCGTCTCATTGAGTTTTTCAAAAGATTCAGTGTACTCGTAAGGGTAATGACCTTTCACCGTAAGTAACTCAATTTGATCATCTTCCAAGCCAGCTTGACGAAGATTTCCAACGGCAATCGAAATCAGCGTAGATCACATGACTAACTTTGTCCATATTTTTAAAATTTTGAAACTTGAGTTTATTTTCTTTTTCAATTTTAGAAGAGTTGAACTGCTGGCAAATGGCTCTGTGATCAACCAGTTTTTGTACCGTGTCATTATAGTGCAAGCAGCGGTCACAAAAGTGCTTCTTACCGTTGTGGTCAGTCAACTGCTTACTAACCAATCGACTCAAATCTTTTATCCAGACATAATGACTCTTCGGGATGTTGTTTACGAGTTCATTGAGCTCTTCATTCTCATCGGCATGGTGGTCTTGCACATAAAGTAAATTAACGTGGTTAGGTTTGTAACAGTCAGTAACATGAGCAGTGCACACTTCGAACTGATTACCACGTTTCTTCAAAACAAAAATGTTTATAGAGACATCGTTCTGTCTCTCAAACTGTTTCACTTGCTTCATTTTCACAGGAAATGATATGCCAGAAAAATTGAGTTCATTTGAGTATGGTGTATAGTTACTTACACGATAAGTATGCTCTTGAACTGGGTGTAGTGCTGACAGTATTGCCCAACGGAAACACTCATTGTCTTCGTTATCAACATTAACACATGCTTTTTTCTTTTGTATGGGAACTGGTAACGGAATGTGAGAGCCTGCATGCATCGTTTGGTAGTGCTTCATGCTGACCACCATGCTTAGAATCTGCCGCAAGGTCCAACCTGATCCACAGCCTTCAAACTCTTCAGTTTGGTGCAGCACAGGATCGATAACGTTTTGATCGTACCACTCACGCAAATCGGTCGTCTCAAATATAGGTTGACTGGCAGTGTTGAAATGTTTCACTTCATTGGTCTCAATGTCGCTTTTCAAAATCACATAATCCGATGAGAGTTCAACATTAACCATTAACGCACTATGTTCTCGCAGAGATTCACCAATTTTTTCTTCGAACAAAGCTCTAGAGTTCTCGAGGAAAGATTTCATATCTTTATGCACTAAGTTTATTATGATTCCAGATTTAATATGATTCTGGAAAACACTTGGCATTTCTTCCCACTTCACCGTGTCCTTAGGTAACTCAGCCGGTTGTACTTCATCAGGAACCCCTGGCTCTCCTTCAGCAACAGATTGAAATTTGTCAGGAACCACAATCTCTCCTTCGGCAACAGGTTCCACTTCACCAGGAACCACTAGCTCTCCTCCAGTTACCAACAACAAATTTTCAAGTCTTTTTTTAATGTTGGCAAGTTGAAAGAGGTAGGCTGCACACTTTCGCTTCTGATGAACGGTTAAATCCCCAGAAACAAGCAAATTCTGGAGAATACCTTTCATTTCCACAGACTTATCCAACCATTGCTGCAGCTCGACGTTGATATGGACGAAATATGGTAACCATCTTTGAAAACCCTGGAGAAGACCTGCACATTCTTCTGCGACTACCACCCTCTTCGACCTGGTGCAGTCTGTGCTGTGGCGAATGGTTGAAGACCTGGTTGGTGAAATGTCGAGCCTGGTTGATTGAAGCGAGAGAAGGACGAGACGAAGTGGACGCGATGTATCGTGAAGTTAGCAATGGATCTCAAAATACAAGAACTTTCTAATTTATTAAAATTACTCCATTATATTTAATGTTTTTCATAATTATGATAATATATATTTATTTTAAATTAATATTGTTTTTTAATTTCACATAATCTTAAAATAAATTATGTACTCATACTAAAATTACTAAATAATTTACTTTTCCTGACTACAACAGAGCATATAACTCTATTAGTCCACATTAGTATCAGTGGCTCAGGTGGTAGAGTGTCTGCCTGGCATGCCTGGGAGAATCCCACTTCAATAAAATTTTTTTCTTTGATAATTTAATTTAAAAATAATATTATTAATATATGATACTAATAAAGAATAAAAATATCAATAAATAATTTAATAAACAAAATAATATTAAATTATTTAAAGTAATATGAAAATAATATAAAACAGTTGGAAAAGTAGTTTAATCAAAGTCATGGTGCATGCTAGCTCAATGGCTCAGGTGGTAGAGTGTCTGCCTGTCGTGCCTGGATCAGAGTTACTAGATTGCGCTGAAAAAACGTGGCAACGCTGTAGCAGCGAGCGGCGGCGGCTCCGTCTCTCTCTCTCCTCCACGCGTGAGCCCTTCCCCCACTCTTCCAGCATGCGTAGCTTGACGTAAGAAAGAAAAAAAAAAAACAAACATAAACAAAACAAATGTTTGAAAGGACATAATTATTTTTTTGAGCTCTTACTTGTAATTTTATTATTTTCCTTGGATTTAGCTTGATTATATTTGAAAGAATAATTCGTATAACATGACTTTTAATTATGCAAAGCTATATTATGTAAATATGTCTGAAAAAAATATACTAATGTTTATAAATTAATGATAAAAATATTAAACAAAGATAATCATACCTGAACAATTAAACAATGTAACTAAGCTTTTATAATTAAGCCCCGAAGGGGCACAATTTAAATATTAGCTCCGACTATTGAAAAACAGTTAACTCGATTAGTATGGTGGCTAAAGTCACCGCCTCTCATATTGCCGTCATCGGTTCAAATCTCGGCACTTCAATTTTTTTTATTTTTTTTTTTATTTTATATTTTTTTTGTTGATTTTTATTAAATTTTGAGATGTTTTAAGATCTTTAGGAACTTTTTTTAACTTTTTTTTTTTTTAATTTTAAACAAATAGAGAAATGATTAAATAAACAGTGAACGTTTAAATTATGATTTTAACAAAGCAGTAACAAAAAATAAAATTTCTATAAAACCAAAAAAAGCTTTGAGAGTTATTTTTTATAAATTTTTAATTTTTAAATAGGCTAACGAAAAGATAATTTAATAAAATGATAATCTTTGGAGTACTTAGTAATTTTTTTTAGTGAATCTCTTGAAGTATATAGAACAAGTGACTGTGTTGACAAAACAGTTAAACTGAGAGTCGAAATAAATACCTAAACCATTAAACAATGTAATAAAGCTTTTATAATAAAGCCCCGAAGGGGCACAATTTAAATATAAGTTTCAAACACTGAAAATCACTTAAATCGATTGGTCTGGTGGCTAAAGTCACCGCTTCTCATTTTGCCGTGATCGGTTTAAATCTCGGCACTTCAATTTTTTTCTTTTTTTTTTATTTTATATTTTTTTTTGTTGATTTTTATTAAACTTTGAGATTTTTTAAGATCTTTAGGAACTTTTTTAAACTTTTTTTTATTTAATTTTAAACAAATAGAGAAATGATTAAATAAACAATGAACGTTTAAATTATGATTTTAAAAAAGCAGTAACAAAAATTTCTATAAAACCAAAAAAAGCTTTGAGAGTTCTTTTTTATAAATTTTTAATTTTTAAATAGGCTAACGAAAAGATAATTTAATAAAATGATAATCTTTGGAGTACGTAGTAATTTTTTTTAGTGAATCTCTTGAAGTATATAGAACAAGTGACTGTGTTGACAAAACAGTTAAACTGAGAGTCGAAATAAATACCTAAACAATTAAACAATGTAATAAAGCTTTTATAATAAAGCTCCGAAGGGGCACAATTTAAATAATAATAATAATAATAATAATAATAACTTTATTCAGATGTATAAGTGATATGTATACATAAAACCGTAAATACATAATTTTGCATGAATGCAAAAATCGCCACTATGACTTTAATAAGTCAGCGCGTGGCCTGAATATAATAACTTATAATTAATTAATAAAATTTTAAATTTAAATTTACACTTAAAATTACTTACAATAGATATAAGAATTATAAATTTTCAGATCATCTAAAAAAGCTTTAACGAAAGTATTTGTTGTGTGATTATCCTCCTCTTTTATAATTCAAAAATATTTAACAATTATCAATAATCCATCTTTTTAAATTTAATTTTATAGACTTCTTGTTAGAAGTAATATTTTTCAAATCATTAGGTAACATGTTGAAAGTTTTTATCGCATTATAATGACTACTTTTTTTTAATATAGATTTTTTTATAGTAGGCAATGTTATTAATTTATTCTTAGTAATACTATTTGAGTTTTTATAAATATAACAGAGTTTGTCATAATGAAAAACAAGTGAATTTAAATAATACATCTGATTAATTCTCAATATATTTTTACTATATTTAAGTGAAATTCTTTTTAAGATTTTTTTCTGTAGATTAGAAAGTAAGTTTTTGGCATTTTTATAGCACCCTCCCCAAGCTAAAATACCGTATGAACAAAAACAATTAAATAGTGCATAGTAAATCATCATTAATGAATCAAAGTTCATAATTTTTCTGAGTTTGGAGAATACATAAAGCAAATATTTAGTTTTGTTAACTACATTTTTCAAATGTTTTTCCCAAGTTAATCTATAATCAATTGTGATTCCTAAATATTTAGTTTCTAATACTCTTTCTATGCTTACATTATTTATATTTATGTTTATATCTATATCACTGGGAACACTATTTTTATAAGCACCAAAAGTCATAAAAACTGTCTTTCTTATATTTAGTGATAGCCTATTTGCACATAACCAATTATTAACTATATCCAACTTAGAGTTCATATTATCACTTGATGACAACCAAGAATCTCCTTCACTTAAGATAACAGTATCATCAGCATAAGATATAATTGTACCATCTGTATATTGGGTTAATAAATCATCCATATAGACAATAAAAAATAGGGGACCAAGAATAGTTCCCTGAGGAACACCCATATTTAAATATCTCATTTCACTATTGATTCCATCAATTTTGACGCATTGTTCTCTATCACTTAGGTAACTGCGAATAAGTTGTAGTGGATGATCTCTAATACCATATTTTTCTAGTTTATCTAGTAAAATATCATGATCCACAGTATCAAATGCCTTACTAAGATCAATGAAAGTGGCAATTGCATGTCTATTTAAATTCGTAGTATTATATATGTAATTTGATATGTATTCAAGGGCATCTTGAGTGCTTCTTTTTTTCATAAAACCAAATTGCATTTCTGATATTATCTTATTTTTTTTGAAAAAATTTTCCAGCCTAATATATATGATCTTTTCAAACACTTTTGCCAGATTGGAGATTAGAGAGATTGGTCGGTAATTGTTCATATCACATTTATCACCAGATTTAAAAATTGGAATAACCTCAGCAATTTTCAATGCGCGTGGCCATGTCTTTGTTTCTATACATTTGTTGAAAATATTTACTAGAGGATTAGCAATAAAACAATTTAATTTTTTTAGAATTTTTACGCTTATTCCATCAACACCTCCACTTTTATTTTTTAGACTATTGATAGTTCCAATGATTTCCATAAAGTCAGTTGGATTGAGAAAGAGAGAGTTTTTATTAGGTTCAGTCATTTTGATTTTATCATTATTGTATGACTTTTGAATTTTTGTTGCTAACTTCTCACCAATTGTGCAAAAATGTTTATTTAGTTCATTAGTAATAATATTTATATCGTTAATTTTCTCACCATTTAGATTAATTTCATTTATAACTTTCTTTTGTTTAGTTTTATTTTTATTTATTTTATTATTGATAAAAGACCACAATTTTTTACTATCATGAGAAATTTCTTTAACTTCTTCAGTATCTTGTTTTTGTTTTGCTTTTTTTATTAAAATTTTTAATATACTAATATATTTTTTATAATGCATTTTTGCATTTATATCTTTAGGATTATTTAAGCAAAATTTATGTAATTTTTCTTTATTGACACATGAAACTATTGTACCTGAAGTTATCCAATTTTTCCTAGGAATGTACTTTCTCTTTTTCTTTTTACAACATTTTTTAGAAGCAGTAATAATATTTTTAATGTCAGTTATCAAATTGTCAATTGCTGTATTTACGTTTAAGACTGTGTTATATTTGTTCCAGTTATGTTCTGAAGCTTTTTCTTGTAATTTATTAAAATCTATGTATTCAAAAGTTGTTTTTAAAGAATTTGTTTTATTAAGTACTTGATCTTCAAATTGAAGCAATAGAGGATAGTGGTCAGTAAAACCTTCTATTATTTTGAAAGATTTTATAGCAAAATGGTTAGTTTTTATAAATGCATTATCAATGCAAGATCCTTGTCCAATTTGATTATTACTTGGTCTGGTTATTCCATTAAAATAAGGAAGGTATTCTGCATTGGTAAAATTGTTTAATAAATCTAAAGCGTGTTTTGAAGTCTTTAGCATATCTATATTGTAATCACCTAGGAGACAATGATTAATACAATTTTTATTTCTAGATAGATAATCATTTAACAGTTTAAAAAATTTTTCATTTTTTGTTTGGTGAGATTTATATAAAGCTGATATTTTTAATTTAACTTTAGATTTCATATCAAAATTTGTACTAATAATTTTAAGATCTTCTATTACTTCTATTTCAGTAGAATGTGATAAATCTTCTTTTATGTAAACTATAACACCATCAGCTTTGTTTATAGTGCTATTATTTGAAAGTATCTTATAATTAGGAATTTTATAAAAATTAATTTGTTCAGGAGTCCAAGTTTCAGTACATATGATAATATCTGGCTTTTTTTTCATTCTTTCAATAAAAATATGTAAGTATTCAAAATTTGCATTTAAACTTCTAATATTAAACATTAATACTGTGAAATGATCACAATTGAGTATATCGTTTAGAGCAAGTATATCAGGAACACTCTGTTCTTCAATTTTGAAATCATCTTCTAGAATAGAATCAAGATCTAAAATTTTACTTACTTTTTTGACTGTGGTTTGAAGCAGAGTTTAGATCAATACTGTTCTTGACGTCATATGATGTACTCATTATATTTATTTTATTTTTTGGCCAAATAGGTTGGATAGGATAATCTATGCTATTTATGGTTTTTTTCAGTCTGTATTTATAAGTTGTACATTTATCAAAATCAATCATTGTGTGATTAATATCTCTTTTTTCTGTTAGAAATTTGTTTGCAAAATCACAGTTTGCACATTTCTTAATATTCTGTTGATCACATTTATTAGTTTCATGTTTACCAGAGCATAAGAGACATGTTATCTCATACTCACATTTTCTACTATTATGTCCAAATTTACCACATTTTAGACAGGGTCTAACTCCAAATTCATCATAGAATTTACAATTTTGATGTCCTAAAAAAATTTTGTTATTATTATTTCTCAAATTTAAATATAGATTAGGACTAACTTGAACTAAGGCACCAAATTTTTCTTTCTTAGTTTTATAAATATTCAAAACAGAACACTTATCAGGTAAACTATTAAAATTTCTATTATTTAAGTCATCTTCAAGTTCCTGCAATTCATACTTAGATTCTATGCCCACAATTTTAATAATTGGGTATTTTAAAGATTGTATTTTAACCTCAAAATCATCATTTTTGAGTTTGCTTTCCAATGAATCTTTCACAATTTCAATATCACTTTTATTGTTACATTTAATAATAACAGAGTTGTCTTTTTTCTCAAAAGTGTTTGATATAGGTGCATTTATTGAAGTATGAATTGTTTTGACAACTTTTTCAAAACATTTTGTCTTGGATTTATCATTTTTGGGTACAATAATTAGATTAGGAACCTGGTTTATTTTTTTATTATTTGTAACTCCATTCTTCACTACACTAGAAAAGCTATTGAGATTTGAAGACTCTTTATTTTTTAATAGATCATTTAGTAGTTTATTTTCATTTTTTAAACTCTGATTAACTTCCCTGAGTAATTTATTCTCCATGTTGACTACACTATAAAATTCACTTTTGTTAAAATCATAATCAATCTGAGAATGAAAACTATCATCATTATTACTATCAGTTTCACTTTTTATCGTTTCTTCTTCACAGTTGTATTTGATTAATGCAATCAATTGTTTAGCTTGAATTGTTAAATCATCGTAGTTTAATTTCGAGGTTATGTTTTCCATCATACAATTTTTACAAATTACAAAAGATTCACTAACGATTTTGGCATTTTTTTGGTTTAAAATATCACTAGGATAATAAACATCCTCACAAATTAAACATATCACAAAACTAATTTTTTGCTCTGAATGACCTTTAATAATTTTCTTTTTACGAATATCAGGTGGCACATGCTTGGTAGGCAGCATGGCGCCGAAATATAAGTTCCAAACACTGAAAATCACTTAAATCGATTGGTCTGGTGGCTAAAGTCACTGCTTCTCATTTTCCGTCATCTGTTCAAATCTCGGCACTTCAATTTTTTTCTTTTTTTTTATTTTATATTTTTTTTTGTTGATTTTTATTAAACTTTGAGACGTTTTAAGATCTTTAGAAACTTTTTTCAACTTTTTTTTTTTTAATTTTTAACAAATAGAGAAATGATTAAATAAACAATGAACGTTTAAATTATGATTTTAACAAAGCAGTATCAAAAAATAAAATTTCTATAAAACCAAAAAAAACTTTGAGAGTTCTTTTTTATAAATTTTTAATTTTTAAATAGGCTAACGAAGAGATAATTTAATAAAATGATAATCTTTGGAGTACTTAGTAATTTTTTCTTAGTGAATCTCTTGAAATATATAGAACAGGTTACTGTGTTGATAAAACAGTTAAATTGAGAGTTGAAATAAATACCTAAACAATTAAACAATGTAGTTAAGCTTTTATAATTAAGCCCCGAACACGCACAATTTAAATATAAGTTCCAAACTTCATGACAATTTTTTTGGTCTGCTGGATAAAGTCGCCGCGTTAAATTTGGCCGTTGTATACTCAAATCTCGACACTCTTTTTTTCTCTAATTGTTTCTGTAAAATAGGATAAATAATTTTGTTCTAAACCAATTAAAAGAAAGTACATAGTCTACATAATTTTAACGTACACTGCTTATTTTATCATTTCTCTATTTGAAAAAGTCTATAAAGATCTTAAAATATCTCAAAGTTAAATAAAAATCCACAAAAAAAAATATTAAAAAAAAAAAATTGATGTGCCGAGATTTGAACCGATGACGGCAAAATGAGAAGCGGTGACTCTAGCCACCAGACCAATCGATTTAAGTGTTTTCAATGTTTGGAACTGATATTTAAATTGTGCCCCTTCGCAGCTTAATTACAAAAGCTTTACTATATTGTTTAATTGTTTAGGTATTTATTTCGACTCCCCACGGAGAGCAGACTTTGGTTACAGCAACGAGAGTCTGTAGTAGCCACAGCGAAGTGATTCTAGTAGACCATTTTTAGTAACGACCACTAGAAAATTATGGTAGCCACAACCAAAATTTTTTAAACTGCCGTAGCAATCGGCAGTGTCGATAATGCAGATTCTGATTTTGTGCACGTCTGCTTTTTGAGGGTTGGTTTAGTCTTAACTTTTCGACACTTTGTTTAACACTTGAATGAATTTAAAAATCATCGAAAAAATTCTTATAAATGAAATTTGATATCAAAGAATCTTGTGATCTCACTTATTTGAGCTTTTTACACTTCTAAAGGCATTTCAAAAATGTAAAAAATTCTAGTACTGGCTACCATAATTTTTTAGCTGTGTCTACTACAGACTCTCGCTGCTGTAACCAAAGTCTGCTTTCCGTGTCAGTTTAACTGTTTTGTCAACACAGTAACCTGTTCTATATATTTCAAGAGATTCACTAAAAAAAAAATTACTAAGTACTCCAAAGATTATCATTTTATTAATTTATCTCTTCGTTAGCCTATTTAAAAATTAAAAATTTATAAAAAATAACTCTCAAAGCTTTTTTTGGTTTTATAGAAATTTTATTTTTTGTTACTGCTTTGTTAAAATCATAATTTAAACGTTCATTGTTTATTTTATCATTTACTCTATTTGTTTAAAATTAAAAAAAAAAAAAGTTAAAAAAAGTTCCTAAAAATCTTAATACATCTCAAAGTTTAATAAAAATCAACAAAAAAAAATATAAAATAAAAAAAAAAGAAAAAAAATTGAAGTGCCGAGATTTGAACCGATGACGGCAAAATGAGAGGCGGTGACTTTAGCCACCAGACCAATCGAGTTAACTGTTTTTTAATGTTTGGAACTAATATTTAAATTGTGCCCCTTCGGGGCTTAATTATAAAAGCTTAGTTACATTGTTTAATTGTTCAGGTATAATTATCTTTGTTTAATATTTTTATCATTAATTTCTAAGCATTAGTATATTTTTTTCAGACATATTTACATAATATAGCTTTGCATAATTAAAAGTCATGTTATACGAATTATTCTTTCAAATATAATCAAGCTAAATCCAAGGAAAATAATAAAATTACAAGTAAGAGCTCAAAAAAATAATTATGTCCTTTCAAACATTTGTTTCTGTTTATGTTTGTTTTTTTTTTTCTTTCTAACGTCAAGCTACGCATGCTGGAAGAGTCGGGGAAGGGCTCACGCGTGGAGGAGAGAGAGAGACGGAGCCGACGCTGCTCGCTGCTACAGCGTTGCCACGTTTTTTCAGCGCAATCTAGTAACTCTGGCCTAGGGTCGTGGGTTCGAATCCCACTTCAATAACATTTTTTTTCCTTAATAATTTAATTTAAAAATCAATATTATTAATATATGATACAAATTAAGAATAAAAATATCATTAAATAATTAATTAAACAAAATAATATTAAATTATTTAAAGTAATATGAAAATAATATTAAAATTAAAATATTATTAAAATGAGTAGAGCTACCGGCTAGCCAGCAGTGGCTAGCCCCTAGCACGACCCCAGCCCTCACCCTCAAAAAGTACGAGAGTTCTGCGCCGAAAAAGGTACGAGAGAGCGGGACCAAAAAAGTACGAGAGAGCGGGCCCAAAAAAGTACGAGAGGGTGGGACCAAAAAAGTACGAGAGTTCTGCGCCGAAAAAGGTATGAGAGTTGTGGCTCAAAAAGTCACGAGAGTTCTAGCTCATGAGCCAGAACTCTCTTAGCTCTACTACTAATGAAATATCATGTTTTTTAAACAAAACAATTTTGAATTTCATACTTTATGGACTTGTAAAATTTTCAACTGCAATTACTTTTATAAACAAGCTCAAAATTACATCTCATTATGCAATATATTTAGAATTATTCTGAAATACAAAATTAAATGAAAATAATCTATGGCTTTACTTTTAGGTTTCGTGTTATGTTTATTTTTTTTAACATAGCTTTACGTTTCTTGTTAGGTTTATTTTTGTTTATTACAGTAAAGTTTGATCGTGGATTAAATTATTATTCAAACGTTAAATAGGAACTTCTTTTAGTAGGATTTGAAAAAGTTAGACGATTTATTTAAAAATCAATGCCAAATTCATATACGAAAATACATAAAATTCAGTATTGATAACAATATTTTCTTACTCGACGGACCCATTCTTCATCCTAACTTCAAATATTCACCAAAAATAGTGTTTTCATCTGATTTTTATGATTAACCTCTTAAAATTTTCGTTTTTGTATCAATTTTTAAAAAATTCTTAAAAACAATTTTTTGGTAATTTTTACGAACATTTTAATGCAGGTGCAGTCACAAAAGCTGATTTTGACAAATTTAACAAATTTTACAATATTAAGTGATATTTAAAAAGCTGCTATTCAGTGAGGTTTCGATATTTTTACGATTCAATATTAAAATGTTATGAAAAATTTAATTATGAAGAACAAAAAGAACTATTTAGAGATTTTTATGGAACTGAAAATAAACAAGATCAGGCTAATTTTTTGATGGGCTGCACCAATAAAGTTGAGATAAAAACTCCTCGTCGAAACGTAAAAACCAAAAATAGAAATTATTCTAGGGAATATTCTTTCAGTCGAAATGGAAAAAAAGGGAATATTTGTAAGAGTTTATTACAAAAATTATTGCAAGTTTCTGACGGAAGAATGAAAACTATCCAACGTTTTAAAAAAAACGGTTTGTTCTCAATTTTAAAATCATACAGTTACATAAACTCTTTTTTTTTTTTTTTTTTTTTAATAACCATGAAATTAATTTAAAAATATGCTTTTTAAAATAAGTAAATTTATTTTAGGAAATTTATTCGCGACCGAAAATCGCGGGATTCATCCTAATCCAAAAAAAATTTCAAATGATATTTGGAAAGTGATTAAAGATCATTGGGCCACTATACCTTCCAAAAAATTACACTACAATTACAATAAAACACGAAAAAGTTACTTCGATCATCCAGATTTAAACGTTAAAGTACTTCACAGCTTGTTTAAAGATTATTACAAAGAAAAAACTGGTCATAACATAGAACTGAAGTATAATACTTACTACAAATTTTTTTGAAACTGCAACGAGTATTCTTTTAGATCCCCGAAGACGGACGTATGCGATTTCTGTACAAAATGTGAAGTGAAGTTAAATATTAATCCAGATGACCAATGCAAAGAAACGTACTCCAGCCATTTGAAAAAAGTAGAAGAATACTATAAACTCAAAAAAAAAATTTACGCCTTCAAGTAAAAACCATCCCGAAACCCATTTAGATGAAAATGGACTTATATTGAGTGTTTTATTACCAGGTCTACGTGCTATCAATAGGCCTCGTAAAGTAAATGGACAAGAAATGTTGGGATTTTTAAATCAGTTAAGAGAAGTTTGTGTTAATAAAGCTAAAAATAAGTGTTTAGATACTTCTTTAAGCGAAGACGAATTTAAATGCATTTCACCTATAACAAAGCAACAGTTTGAAGAACTTTTTACGTATTGTGACCCTGTAATGCAGAATGGAAAACGAAGACATGTATCTAAAAAGGATTTGATTACTTTTTTGTGCAAAATAAGGCAAGGTTTGAGTGATGTATTTTTAAAAGTTATTTTTAATTATAATTCCAGACAAAACGTTAGCACTGTTATTGATTGCGTAAGAAGATCGCTGTCAGTACGATTTGTTCCAGAAAATATTGGACCAGGAGCAGTAACCAGGGCAGATTATATAGCTCAACACGTTACAGCATTCTCTAATACTTTATACAATCCCGAACCTGACGTACCAAAAGCTATTGTTGTCGTAGATAGTACATACGCATACATTCATAAAAGCTCGTGTTTTAGAGTATTACGCCATTCTTATTCGGTTCACAAGCACAGACATCTTTTGAAACGAACTTTAGTTGTAGCTCCTGATGGTTTTATTTTGGCAATATTTGGTCCATATTTTTCAGATTCCGCTAATAATGATGCTCGTATACTGCAAGATGAACTGCAAAAAGATGGAGATTCATTAAGTAACTGGTTTGAGAATGGAGATATTCTTTTAGTGGATAGAGGATATCGTGATGCAGTTCCATTACTTCAACAACTGGGGATTGAGCATCAAATGCCTGCATTGATTCCACTGGGACAAAGTCAATTATCCACCGAAGATGCAAATAGTACACGTCTTATAACAAAAAGTAGATGGATAGTTGAGAGTCGAAACGGTCATATTCGATCTATTTTTAAGTTTTTTGAAAATACGTTTAATGGACAACATGCGAAGCACATTGGAGGATTTTATCGTTTTGCCGGAGCTATCATCAACAAATATCATCCCCTTATATATATGGCAGATGCAACAGTAGAGCTTTTAAACGCATTCTGTTAAGGTCACAAACTCCTAACGTTGTACAAGCTCGTGTTAAAGTAGACAATCTGATTAGAAGGAATGGACAATGGAGAAGATTGAATCATCAAGATGTCCAAAATTTTCCTGTCCTTGATTTAAATTATTTAAAGGATCTAACTGTTGGAGTTTACCAGGTTAGTCTCTCAGCATCTTATATTCAAGATAAAGTTGTTCGAGACAATGAAGAAGAGTTTCAACTGGACGAACACGTAAGTGAACCAGGCTTTTTAAGAGTTCGAGTTTTTTCTAGATTTAGAAACGCAACTAAATATCAAGTTTTTATTGCTTATAATAACATTGATGGTGATGGTGTAAATGAGGCTGAAGATGTTGATGCTAATGATAACTGGGCTACTATTGCACTTGTTCGTCAGGAGCTAGAACTCTAGGATCGTGTGCTCATGTAGCGTGTATTTTGTGGTTTTTAGGCTATGCAAGACATCAAAATAATATTCGGTATCCAGATGAGTCCTTGCTTAATACTACACTTGACGCACGCAATGGTCAAGAAGATATTAATGTTGAGGTGTTAAATTAATGTTTAATTGATGATAATAAATTGAATTAATAAATAAATATTATATTATACTTAATAAAAAGACTTATATAAAAGTATTTTTTTTTAATATTTAAAAAATACTTGATAAATCGTACATTTCTTTTATAAATTCAAAACTATTTATTGGATATAAAATCCTTATAAAAAACAGAATCCAATTCAAATTAGAAATAAAACAATAACACTAGTTTAGTTAGTAAAAATATTTTAATATGAACTCAAAAATCTGAATACAAAGAGAGAGGAGTTTAGGTTAAGCTTGTGGACTCTATGAAATCACACCGAGAAGTGAAGTCGCTGTCGGCAACTGACAAGCAGCTGTAGCAACTTCAGACTGTTCGAATTTTATATTCCTTCACTCCCTCCAAAATTCGAAACCAAAATCTTAATTGTAATTAAAAAAAATATGTATCATATTAACATTAAATCAGATTAAAATTTTTATTCATTTAGCTTTAAGAGATTCTTTTAAAGTTATAAGATAGGATTCAATAGGCTCCTCATCGTTCCAGTTCTCAGAATTCATCTTGTCAGAAGAAAAGATCAATCTTTTGACTGTCGTTGTGGTAGTTTCTGTAATGACAAATCTGTCATCTGCGTCTCCTGTCTTTTCTCTAAAATAAAAAAATGAAAAATAATACAATCAGTTAAAAAGATAATCTGATTAAAAAGATATATATATAAAATCAAATTAAATCTGATTCAAAATTTCAAGGGTAAATTTTCTATGTAAATTGGCATCAAGTGGCTTTGTAAAAATATCAGCTGCATTCAGTTTTGTTGGTATCCAGTTAACTATGACTTTTCTCTGTTTAACCAAAGATTTAACATAGTCACCATGTACATCTGATAACTCTTTTCTAACACCGTATTTTTCTCGAAATTTCAAATTCTCATTTATAGTATTCAAATCATAATCAAAATCATTAATCTTATGACAGCCTTCCATTTGAGTATAATTGACAGCTGCCAAATTATCACACCAAATTTTTACTGGAAAGAGTGTTTTTCCCAGAATTTTTCTGGTTGCTATATCCATAGAAACAAGTTCTTGACAAGCTTTACTCATGCTTTTAGTTTCTGATTTACAAGTAGATTTGTAAACTTCACTTTGTTTATGGCTACGCCATGCAACAGTATCACCAAAAAGAGTGATATAATAACCACTTGTAGAAGTGGAATCATTCCAATCATTATCACTAGAATCGGATTTTGCTTCAAGAAAGTCAGTTTGAGCTGTAAATTTCAAACCTCATTTTACAGTACCACGAAGGTATCGAAGCAATTCTTTCACATCTTCCCAATCGTCTAAAGTTGGAGCCACTTGACGTCTGGTTAAAATATTTACAACATATGAAATGTCAGGTCTTGTACCTCCAGCCAAATAAAGTAGACTTCCAATAGCTTCACGATAAGGTACTTTTTCTTTCATTCCTTGAACTGGATTCTGATTAAATTTTTCTGTCAGTAATCTTGATTTTCTTCTTTGTACTTGACTTGTTTCCATAGGAGCATTTCTTGGAACACAATTTTTCATATTGAATCTTTCAAGAATTTTCTCTGTGTACTCTGATTGATCAATCTGAATTAATTTCTTTTCTTTGTCTCTTGTGATTTTTAAACCAAGGAATTGTTTTGGTTCACCCAAATCTTTCATTTTAAAAACTTCACTTAGTTTAAATCTGATTTCATTCAATTTAACAGGATCATTTGAAGCTATTATCATGTCATAAACATAAAGTACAATAAGTGCCATTTTATCTTCATGTCTCCAAGTATAAAGACAAGGTTCATGTTCAGTATTAGTCAGTTTCAATTTTTCAGCTTCACTAGTAAATTTTTCATTCCACTTTTTGGAACTAACTCTTAGTCCATACAATGCTTTTAATAATTTACAAATCTTTCTTATTCTATCATTTTTACTGACCACCATGCCCTTTGGAATTTCCATATAAATATTTTCGTTAAGAACTCCATTTAAAAATGCAGTCTTCACATCCATCTGAATCATTTTAAGACCAAATTTATTTGCAATAGCCATCACTGCTCTGATTAACGGCATACCAGAAACAGGTGCATAAGTCTCTCGGAGTTCATATTCTTTGCGATCTTTGAAACCCCTAATAACCAATCTTGCTTTGTAAACGGTAGTACCATTTTCCAAAATTTTCTTTTTGAAAACCCATTTAGAATCAATCACATTCAATTTCTTTACTTCTTTGCTGGAAACAGGTTTATCAATCAGATTCCAAACTTTATTTTTATACATTGAATTTAATTCTTCCTCCACTGCGCACTGCCAAAATTCTTTCTCTGGAGACGCCATGGCTTCTTCGTATGAAGTGGGATCTTTATTTATTGAGGCTAACAAACAATATTTTAATTCATCTTCCTCAATATCATCTTTATCTTTGCTATCAATTTCCAACTCTTTGAAAATCACCTTACTTTTATCAAGCTTTTCAGAAGTGAAAAATGCGAAACTCGAATCTTCAATCATATTTTCAGGTAATGCAGTTTTAGCATATTTGGTAAAATCTCTACCCTCCTTCTGTTTTCTCATTGGTTGTACTCTGATTTTTGTTTGTAAATCTTTAGGTTTATTTTGATTATCAGCTTTTCTTTTTCTACTACTTTTAGACTTTTGATTAATCGGTTCAATTACAGTCTCACTCAAAATTGAATCAGAATTCACATTAGAATTCAAATTTTCCACAACTTGTGGAATTTTTGAATATCCAATGTTAGTATTTTCATGAAAATTTATTTCAGAACCTGATTCTGAGTCCGATTCAATTAATTCATGATCTAATTGAGGAATATAATCAGATTCATTTTCAAAACTATCTTTATAAACAATTTTCTCATTGAATTTAACATTACATGAATTCATAAATTTTCGAGTTGTAGGTTGCCATAAAATGTAACCGGTTTTGGAGTATCCAACAAGAACAGCTTTGATTGCTCTGGCAGCAAACTTTGTTTTTGGATCTTGATCAAGTACATAAGCAATACACCCAAATCTTCTCAGTTTTTCCAAATGTAGTTTCCTGTTTGGAGCAAAATTGTGGATTAGGGGATGAAAAATCCAAAGGTTTATCTTGGTCAGATAACATTTCTTCAGACTGTATCTGATCCAAGTCCCGATTAATGTTCTGGTCTTCAATCTCGAGAACATCTTCATCATCTTCTGGTAATTCAGATGTATCTAAAGAGTTAATCAGATTAAATTATATTATAATTAATCAGAATTTGTGTTTTGGATTTTAAAAATTTAATTTAGAAATCTCATTCATTATTTTAAATCGGAATTTTAAATCAATAATAATCAGTTAAAAAAAAACTTTAGATACCTTCTCTATTACTATGAATATTCAAAAGAGCGTCATCTAGTTCTGCCAATTCTCTAAGAGTTGAGATATCAGGCTCAGATGATGTTTTATTTTTCAGACGACTTTTCAAAATTCTTCTTTGCTGCCCCTTTAAATCAAAATTCTCTTTTTGTTCTGCCATTTTCCAGCGTGGCGTAAATCTTGAAAAAAAAAAACAAAATCTGATTTAATACCAAAACACATTATTTGCTGGAAGTAAATTTTAGGTTTAAATAATTCTCTCTCATACTATGAAACAGAATAAACCAAAATTTTTTAATGAGTTAACCGTATACATCCATCCAGGACGCACACACCTGTTAAAACAGTGGCCATGCACATACGACCCTTCAAACATATACACAGCTAATCACTCAAGTGCTTAAAATTGATGAAACTGTACTACAGTCACCACTGCACTTGGCTGAACATTCATAATTTTTGTGATTGTTAGATCATATTTCATTAAAAAGTTTAAAAATCTGATTAAAAAAATTTATATAAAATCTGATTGCAATAAAGAAAATTTAAAATCTGATTAAAAAAATTTAATTAAAAATTGATTGCAAAAAAAATTGCAAATTAACAATCACAAATAATCTTACGCCACATTCTTATATGCATGCCGCGGTCATGCTAAAAAAAATCTCATTAATGACATCAGAGGTTAAAAGAAAAGAAGAGAGAAAAAAAATGCATGCTGTTTCAAAAAAAAATTCATAAATTCGCGCGTCTAGATTCACGTCAAACACGCATGCGTCGTCACAGTTACGAAAAACGAAAGAAACACAACAACAAACATGTCCGCCGTTGCCGCGCGATTCTTTTCCTGACTACGGTAACCAAGTAAAATAAATAATACTCTATCCCGACTGCAAATCTTTCTCTCCTTCCCCCACCAACATGATGTCAATAAAAAAAATCCACCATTTTGACAAAACTGATTATTCTAATTAATTCATATAAATCTGATTTTTTTTTTTTTTGTAAAACAAACTTACCTTTTCACTTCCACATAAAATAGAAACAACAGATATTTTCTGTTGTGCAGCTACTGCACTCTCACCGGCCGGCTAAATCAGATTTTATTTGCCGTGAATAAAAACTCACTCACTTCCCGGTTTCACAAAACAACAAAAAAAATAGAAAAAAAAACTCAACAAGAACAACAAGAAACAACGCAATTAGCGTGCAGGGCACCAAAACCTATTGGATATAAAATCCTTATAAAAAACAGAATCCAATTCTAATTAGAAATAAAACAATAACACTAGTTTAGTTAATAAAAATATTTTAATATGAACTCAAAAATCTGAATACAAAGAGAGAGGAGTTTAGGTTAAGCTTGTGGACTCTATGAAATCACACCGAGAAGTGAAGTCGCTGTCGTCAACTGACAAGCAGCTGTAGCAACTTCAGACTGTTCGAATTTTATATTCCTTCACTATTTAAAATGTGTAATTTCTTTACTATTGATGTTCTTTTAAGTATTTTTGAAAAATTCTGAATACGATGGATCAGTTGAGCTTACGACTTAGTTATAATTTTTTTCAAGTGGTACATTTTCTTATCGTAAAAAATTAATTTTCTAGCCTTCGTCATTGTATTTTAGAATTGTTATTTCAGCATTCAGGAGTTAATTCTAGAATAATTATACGAAGAATAATTGCACTTTATCTATTAATTAATTTATTTATTTTTTACTACTGTATGATTTCGGATTTATGCAATTTTTTAACGTTTTTTCAGAGGCTTTCAGAACTTTTTTCAGAATCCTGGCGGTGGCAGACCGTAATGGATCCTTTATTCATCGACTGGTGACTTATTTTAAATAAAGGCATGTCAGAAATATATTAAAAATTCCCCTGAAGCTCTTCAAAAAGTCGAAGGTGCATGCTCCTCTAACCCCCCTAACCCCAAAATTCCGTAACTTCAACAAGCAATATCTTTGAACCATGAGTTTTTACAGCTTAGTGCCCATTGAGACTTTTGATCTAGTAGTTATAAACTACAAAAATAATTCAATTTAAACCGATTTGACTGAAAGCCATTTCCCATAAGGATTCCGCGGGGTCCTTTATGAAGATACATTAGTCTTGGAGTTTGATTATGCTCAGAATTAAAGTCTACCAAAACTTAATGTTAATTCTCACTTTTATAAAAGAATTCTCAATCTATATGTTTTAAATATCCACTGTTACAATGACAGTGACAGCAAAATGTACACTTTTTTGGAAAGTGATGGGAAAAAAGACTCAAACTCTGTCACAAGTTTTTTAGAAGACTTCATAAAAAAAAAATTATCTGATAATCCTAATTACAAAAAGGTTATATTATTTTCTGACTCCGCTGGAGGACCAAATAAAAATTTAACTATTGTTAAATTCTGCACTAGGCTGGCCCAGACTTATGGTATTGAAGTTACTCAGATATTTCCAGTTTGGGGTCACAGTTACTGCCAATGTGACTGTAACTTTGGCTTATATGAAGGAATTTAAAAAAAAAAACCAATTATTGAAACGCCATCAGAATATTGAAATGTTATGAAGTCAGCAAGAATTAATCCTAAGCCATTTGAAGCTGAATTATGTGATAATTTACTCAAAGATTGGACAAAAGCTCTAAGCGCTGTTTACAAAAAAAACCCCTAAACTAAAGAAAACCAACTTTACTGTTCAAAAATACGTAAAAATAAGATATAATCAAGACTGATAACTTTTTACGTATTTTCAGTACGATGATAAGTACATTCGTTTCGAGAATACAAGTTTGGGAGGTTTGGATCTTGATCTCCAACCAGCTTTAAAACCTGGGCTTACTGAGGAAAAAAAAAGGATTTGCTGTTTTTTGTTCAGTTTTTAGAAGAACAAAATAAGAATTGGTTGCTGTCCATAGTAAATCGTCAGGGCAATCTTGAATCCAATGAATATTGATCTGAACAAGAGTCTGAAGCCGAATAAATTTTTTATTATATAATTATTTCTATTATACTAAGTCTATTATGAATAAAAAAAATTGTTGACTGTTTAAATTTGTGTTGAAAAAAGAAAAAGTTTGTGTATTTTGTATTGTATGCATTAAAAATTACTGAAAAAAATTTTACACTCTCAAATTAGCAAAAAATCTTGTCAAAAAATCCGTTTGATGGAAAAACGACCTAAGTGATAATGTTTATATTTCATGATTGTAGTAAAAAAGTTTAAACACAAAAATTTTTTTTAACAGAATTGCATTATTGAATAGTGATATTTTATTGTAGTAATATTTTTTTTTAAGTAATAATTTTTTTTTGTGGCAAGCAAGCGATTAAAATCTTTAGATCGATTTTTCTCGAAATGAAATTTTTTGCGTTAGGTCGTTTTTCCATCCGACGCCTCATATGTGGAGTTTATTGTGAAATAATAAATATTTAAAAGAAATATGAAGAAAATATTTCAAACACATTGTTTTGAATAAATGCATTTATACAGTATGTCATACAGCTAAATGTTTGTCCTTTTAGTCTCAATAATAGGATTGGCAACCAGTACTTTAAAAAAATATTTTTTTAAAAGTACTTGATTTTTACTGAATTTTAAAATTTTTTTAGAATTTTTAAATCAAAATTGAACTAGAAAAAAATTAAGAAAAGTTTTCGAAACTACGGGTTAATGACGTCATTGATCCGAAATCCCATTAGAAGTATATTGAGGTCATTCCTACATCTCTCAGCAAAACCGTGAGCACGAGGTCAACCGATTTTTCTAATTTTTTAGTATGTTATAATATAACTATATTTGGGAGCTTTCCTAAAATTTTAGCTCAAAATATTCCATAGAACCTGAATGGCAACGCTTTGAAAATAAAAATTATGCCTTTTTTGAGTTATTTTTAGCTTATTTTCATCCTAACTTCAAATAATCTTAAAAAATAGTGTTTTCATCCGATTTTCATGATTAACCTCGTAAAATTTTCGTTTTTTTATCAATTTTTTGAAAAATTGTTTTTTGATATTTTTACGAACATTTTGATGCAGGTGCAGTCACAAAAGCTGATTTTTACAAATTTAACAAATTTTACGATATTTAGTGATATTTAAAAAGCTGCTATTCAGTGAGGTTTCAATATTTTTTTTTGTTCAAGCGGCATTGAATTTGTCTTTTCAAGAACTTCAATTCTTTTTTTAAAACGTTTCAAAATTTTAACAGTTGATAAAGTTATGGCTTTTTCAAGATACCCAAAAAATTGAAAAAATGCAAAAAACGCATTTTTGCTAATATTCAAACTGATGTAACTTTTTTCTCTGAACGTTTTTTTTTTTCTAAAATTTTCAGGAAAAATTCTTCATAACATGTAAAACAAAGTCTCATATTTTTGATCAACTTTTTCGGCTATTTTTCTACTGCTTCCAGGACTTAATTTTGAGTCTTTTTTCACTTTATCATAAAATTAAGACCTCGAGAACCGACACTATTTATGTGACTTTAACGATTCCGTACAAATTTTTTTATGACTTTTCACGATTTTTCATTGAAAATTTGTTCAATGCCTGCTCTCTTGAATATTATTACACAAGTAAATGTTTTTAATTTAAAAAACACTTATGGAATTGAAGAGAAAGAATAAATAAAAAATAAGTAAATATACGATAAAGTTTTGTTTTTTTAATGACAGTGAATTTATTAATTCGCGATTCAATAACATTGGATTCAGAAATTTTGTTTTTATTTTCTTAAATTCTTTCTAAGAAAAATAAATAAACATCTTTAGAACCTCTCGGCCAACTTATTTTATTAATGTACAATCCATCAACTTTATACCAGCTGTTTTTACCCTGTCGCAATACGTTGGTGTATATAGTACCTTGCTTATTACGTTTATTTGCAAATATACCACTTATTACTCTGTAGCGTTTATTTTTAATATTTACATTTGATTTAGGAACGTTATTAATTTTAAAGTTACTTATTTTATTCGAATCTGAATCAAAAATAGATAACTTAATTATCAGTAAAGGACCATTTACGGTAATATCATTTTTCTGAGTCCTTTTACATTTGTGATTTTCAAAGCAATAACCGTCAATATCTCTGAAACTTTCAAGATTATAATCAACTATTTCTTGAAGTTCATAAGTCGAATTTGACTCATTAGATGGTAAGCTAAGCGATAAAATACAATTTGAATCTTCAGAATTTTTTGACCTATCACACATAGGGCACATTACAATAGAACTTTGTTGGTGAATATGATTTTTTAAAAGTACTGATTTTTCAAAAATTGTAGCTAAAACTTTACTAGGATCTTGATTGATTGTTTTGAGTTTTTCATTTAAAAAGTATCCTACAATCGCTTCACTATCAATAGAAGTATTCGTTTTGTATTGATTAAAAATAGTCTTTATGAAATCATCTCCAGTGTGCAATGTCAATATTCTTCTAATAGTCTCAGAATGAAATAAACTTTGTAAGCAAACATTAATAAAAGAGTTTTTATTAGGACTTGTTATTCCTTTAATACTCCAAATGTTTTCAGAAACTGCATTTAAAATACTGTTATCTTCAAAAGTTGTAACTTTTTGATTGCACGCCCAACGGACATCGCGAGATCTTAGCTGAAGACGTAATGGATTGTTATTTTCACGTATCTCAAGAACTCCAAGTTCCGGTCGATATTTTTTTCTCAATCTATTGTACTCACAAATAGCTAATGGTTCAGCTTTAATTTTTGATCGATCAAAGTTGATGATATGTAATCCTTTCAGCTCTGTCACACGCGAAAAACCAACATAAGTTTGTCCAGGTGCAAATATAAAATTTCCTGCATCAACTATAGCATTTTCTACACTTACGCCTTGACTTTTATGAAATGTCATAGCGTAACATACGCAAATCGGGAACTGTTGACGTGAAACGTATACATTACTTGTGATCATGAATTTGCACTCTATGCGAGTCAAAGTATGTTCAACGCCTGATTTTAATTTAATTTTAACTCCAGTTATTTCTTCCGTTTTTGGATCTCTACAAAAATCAGTTACTATGGCTAATGTTCCATTAGCAAGTCCGATAGAAACATCAATATTTCGTCGAATCATTACTTTAGCACCTTTTTTAAGGGTTAATTTACGTTCAATTCCACACAGGTCAATGTCATCTTTTTCTAAAAATTTTTCAATGTTTCTACGAGTAGTCTTAGTACACTTGAAAGAATCATTTGCTACAAGATAGATTTCTACTGAATCAATTCTTTGAAGCATAGAACTATTTATAACTTTGCACATATCATTATTTGGCAGTAAGCAAACAGTGTCTAAACCTAAGCTCTCTAGGTAATTACATATTTCATCAACATTTTTTAAAGGATCATCGGATAATAGTTGAATTTGACGAGTTTGCAAAATGTTTACATCTTCATCCGTAGCAAAACCCAGTCTGATTCTGGATAGTATTTCACTATACACTTTATCATTCTTTTGTCGCATATTAATGGTTAACTCATCATATTCAAATAACTTCCACAAATCGAGTGTACCCATGGATTTTACATGCTTATTCATTTCTGCTCTTGTCAGTGTCACAAACGGAAAGTTTGCATTCACAGGAGGAAGTTGTAATAAATCACCAAATAGAACAATATTTAATTTTCCAAAGAAACCATTTGAGTCTTCGAATGTATCGAATATCTCAGTTAGTCTTAAATGAATAAACATAAACATAATATTAGAAACCATGGATATTTCATCGATAATAATTAAATTGACGTCTTTAAAGCTTTGTCTTATTTGTTTAATAGCAGCATCGGATAACTCTTTATACTCTAAGATTCCATTATTGCTTTCCACAGGTAATTGCAATAGCCGATGCAAAGTTAAACCTTTAATATTGAAAGTGTCTAGGTACCATCGCCGTGTACCGTATTCGGTGCACGGTGCACGGTACACGGTACCAAATAAGAGTTACTTTAGACACTCTGTGAATTTAAGTGGGTTATTTAGGATGGGTAATTAGATTTAAAGTAAAAACTAGTAGTTTTTTAAACTTAAGTGGGTTATTTGGAATAAATTATAGGATCTAAAGTAAAAAGCTACCGTGTACCGTGTACGGTAAACGGCGATGGTACCTAGACACAACCTTTAATATTATATGCAGCAATTCCAGTTGGTGCTGCAACAGCAGTTTCCTTGCCACAGTGAATTTTATTAAACGAGACTAAATTTTCAATAATAAAACTTTTTCCAGTACCTCCGTAACCACTAACAAAAATTCTCAGTGGGTTATCCTCATCGGCGGTTAACGCTGATGTAATTTTATTAAATACTCGAGCTTGATCTTCATTAAATTTACTGATTCGATTTTTCAGATCTTCTTTATCGATGGTAACTTTATTAGCAATAGCCTTGAAATCATTCATGGCGTTTTCGGTTTCAACTGGAATACAACCGTCAGGATAATCATTAGGACTCGAATCTTCTTTCTCATCATCATGTTCAATTTCAAGCTCTTGATGAATTAGTTCATTCATTTTATCAATAGCTTCTTGAATTAGTTGAAATTTTTTGTGGTGTTCCATACCAGCAGATAACTCATGCTGCTTCTTACAAAATGCATCAAAATAGGTTTTTTCATCATTTTTTAATTCATCTTCGTCTCTCCAGGGTTGAAATAATAATAGCAAAGAATGATAATACTCTTCAGAGTCATTTTTAGGGTTGTAATCCCAAGTAATTATCAAATAAGGTTTTGTTCTTTTGTAACAGTATAGACCACTTGAGATTTCGTAATAATCATTGTAAACTGGTGCCTTTGAACTTACATTCCACCATTTAGCGAATTCATATAAAGAAGTGTCTTTTAATTCTTTTGGTCGCTTTGGATAATAATTATCAACAAAGTTATCGTAGAATAAATCTGTAGATTCTGGTGGAAGATCCTTGATAATGCTGTATGGTTTTAATTTTTTTGATCTTGATATTCCAGTATTTATTCTTTTAAATACGGTGTCTTTATCCAAACCATGAGTGGGGTGTCCCAATTGTCGATCACTCGCTTCAATCCCTCCACACTCCCTATGATTGCCAGAACGCAAAGCAAAAGACCATAGACGACTTAATATTGGACCATTGGAATTTATATCACTAAAGTCAACGTTACTTTTTTCTCCTTTAGTTCCATACGAAGAAACATATTTTGTGAGAAGAAAAGAAGACTCGCTTATAAATTGCGTATCATTGTTACCTTCCCAAATAATTAAAAGAGATGGCATGTAGTCGTTAATCAAAACTTCATCTTTTTTTCGAGGTAAATCATAAAACCTAGTTTTTTTATTCTTTAATTTTTTCTTGTTTGCAACGGCTGTGGAAACGTCTCTCAAAACAAATTCATCGGTCACTGGACGTGGAAAGCCAAAACGACAAGCTTTCTTTATACCAAGATTCGTTTTTTTACTTCGCATACAGTAATTATTGTGTTTGTGGACCTGATATGACATGACTTTTCTGTGAAGATCAGGAGAATCCACTGGATCTGGCTTCTCACAAGTAATATAAGTAAGAATAAACTTTTTAATCTCTTCATTGGAGTCTTTGCCGTAAATTGGAGCACCTTTTATCCAAAACAGCATATGATAATGTGGCAAACCTCTTCCTTGGTATTCAACACAATAGTAGTAATGGTCGACTTCACCAATAGGATGAACTGAAGAATTTATATATACCAATACTGCTTGAAACTTATTGTTCATAAATCTAGACGCAGATACTGGATCAGCAGCTATGAGCTCACTACAGCTTTGTCCAGTGTCTCGCCAACCATTAACTTCAATAATATACGCCTTTAAATCTGGCCACATCCACTCTCCGGGACTAAGAGTAATGAACCAAGTGACTGGTCCATACTCAGTCATCATGCAACGTAACTCATTTCTAACTTTTTTCCAATAAGCTTCAGTCCCTGGTAATCGTGCAAACACAGTTTCTAAGTTCGACTCTAATTTTTCTTTCTCGATTTGCTGCTTCAAATTTTTTGCTGTATATTGGTACCGAGGATTTACAACATTAAGTTTCGTAAATATTCCGGCATTTATTTGCCTCATATTATTGTCATGAAGTAAATAGAATAAGTACTGAATATTAAGTCTAAATTGTGGATATCTGGAGGTTAACTTTGATCTAATAAAATCAAAATGTCTCAATCTTATACATCTATTTTCATCATGTTGACCATTGATTCCGTAAGGAAAAAGATCTGGAAAACATTTTAAGTCCAAATCTTTATCCCGAAAACCTAGTGGAGCAGCTTGAACATGTAACATTTGATACAAATTTGTGTCTGTGTCATTGAATTTTTTCGCATGCAAAGGGTAAATAGAGTATTGTTCGTAAAATGGATCAGTTTGTGATTTTTGTGTTAACAAAGCATGAACAGATTTATTATCAACACCTTCAACGTCATCTCCTTTTAATTCAATTTCATCTATTAATTCAGATGTATCTTGATATTGTAAATCCAGGTCTTTAATTACATCTAAAAGCTTATCAGATGAGTCAGGTATAACAATGTTTAAATAAATCGGGTTATTTTTTTTCAACCATTGCAAAGCGTTCCAAACTTTGTTAATGTCAACGTAATTTTCCCAAATAATTTTACTTTTAGTAGGATGACTGCGAACTAAAATAAATAGTTCATGATCTAAATTGATTGGATTTTCAACAGGACAAATCTTTTTAAAAGTTTCTTCCAATGGCAATGGAAAATGAAAAGTTCTACCCTGGACTTTATCTAATTTATGGTGATGAGGAAGATTTTTATTCATAACTGTACTCATTTTCACAATAGTTTGAAAAGCTTTAGCTCTTTGAATTAAGATTTTTTCAAAGGTGTTTAGAGTACTTATTTCTTCAGGAATTTTTTGGACAAAAAGATTGTTTAGAACACACAGTGATGGAAGCGAACCTTTCCTTAAATTCGTATCACAAGATTGGCATATAAAACCATTTTCAAATTCAGTTGAATTTTTTTTATGGTAATCTCGTAATTGCTCGTAATAATTTGAGGATCCAAGATCGACATTTAGCAAATCTGCTATCATATTTATTGAGTTGTTTTGAACAGGTTTGAGACTGCGTCGACAAAAAAGTCTCTCACAAGAGACGCAAGGAGTTTTAGGAGGGTCTGAGTTTATTTTTTCGTATTCTTTGATTCCGTCATAATATATTTCATTTAAATCTTTTTCTTTGAAACATTTTTTATCGCAACCGAATTTCTTTGAAAATTTATTTCCCCAGCAAGACGTCTTAATTCAATAATATCACCCTTACACATAGCTTTTTCTAATTCTTCTATTTGAACGAACAACTTTTTAGTAGAATATAAGCGTTTCTGTATTGTACGAAGTTCTGGAAAATGTATTGATAAAATGGACAACTTTAAAAACTTTGATGAACACAGTAGAGGCTGGTTGTAGCAATATAAAGGATGTCCTTTTTTATTTGGGTCTCGAGCCTCAGATGAACACTGATCGTAAATCTTCAAGTACTTGTTAGCATTTATAAATTCTAGATTTTGAATCTCTTCAAATAAATTTTTGAGCTCTAATAAAATAGAAGCATCGACTACTTTGCAATATTGATTACATTTCCACTTAACAACATTTGTTTTTGATTTTTCATCAATTCTTGGAAAAACATTTATAGCGTGTCCAATCTCATTGACAACAATAGCCTCTTTTTCTATACCCACATTTGAAAAATTTTCATAAAAATTATATGCTGCCTCAAAAAAGTAGGGTTCAGTACTAGAGCAGTGAGACGAATCACCGCACAGTGATGTAAAATTTTGCAACGGGCAAAAAAGTAATTACATATAAACTACATATCCTAGCAACATGCGGTTTGCTGGGAATTAAAGAAGAGCAATTGTACTGTATAGGAAAACTATAAAACTGTATAATATTTTCTTCTTTTATAGAAAAAAACAGGTTTTAAAAAAAAGGTTATGTTTGTCATTAATGATTCCGATTGAAAAATGTTTTTAGACATATTGTAGTCGTTTTTTTCGATTTTATTAAACGAAATTTATCATAATTTGATATAAAATAAGTGTACCTAATATTGTCATGAACCTAATATGGTCATCTCTGATATTTTGAACATAAACGGGTGGTTTTCACTTTGCAAAGTGAGAAGAGGTAAAAAATACTAAACTAGTAAGTTTATAGTTATTTTTACAATTTTAAAATAAGTATCGTACCTACTTACTGGTAAAGAGTGACTTACAGCACGAGCACCTCTTTTCTTTTTTTCCTTTTTTCTGAAACTGATTAACTCAATGTTTTACTAATAAAATTTGATGCAGCTGATCAATAAAATAATTTTTATCATTTCAAATAAGTACTTCATAAGTATTATTGAAAAAATTTAAAATAACCCTTACAAATATTCAAAATCATCCCGTTATTATAATGACGATGCATCAACCAATTTTTTTTTTTTACTAAACTATACATTTTTTATAGGATGAATGAGTTGGCTAAACTAGATATATTCATGATTTAATCTTATATCGATAGTAAAACTAAAATAAGTATTTTTAATCAACGCTATATTCAAGAGTAATATGATTTTTTATGATAAACTTTCAAGGAAATTATTTAGAGCTAATAATAGAATCTACAATTATTATATAGGTGCATTGTAAATAACATCAAACTAAACAAATAATGAAAGTGTTGTGTTGTTCAAAATATTAATAAAATAATTTTTTTTTTTTAACTTTTTTATTTTATTTTGCTCATTATATTAAATATGCAAAAGAAGTTATTATTACATTTTTAAATTGTAAAAATAATTATAAACTTACTAGTTTAGTATTTTTTACCTCTTCTCTCTTTGCAAAGTGAAAACCACCCGTTTATGTTCAAAATATCAGAGATGACCATATTAGGTTCATGACAATATTAGGTACAATTATTTTATATCAATTTATGATAAATTTTGTTTAATAAAATCGAAAAAAACGACTACAATATGTCTAAAAACATTTTTCAATCGGAATCATTAATGACAAACATAACCTTTTTTTTAAACCTGTTTTTTTTCTATAAAAGAAGAAAATATTATACAGTTTTATAATTTTCCTATACAGTACAATTGCTCTTCTTTAATTTTCAGCAAACCGCATGTTGCTAGGATATGTAGTTTATATGTAATTACTTTTTTTCCCGTTGCAAAATTTTACATCACTGTGCGCCGCATAAGGCAGATAACGCATATGATTCATTACCAACAATGTCAGCATTGCTTAATCTAGTCAATTTCGATTCAACTAATACTTGACAAGATTTGAGACTGTTTTTAGCATGTGCTATAAGACTACCTCTTTCATAAATACAAGTAGTAATGAGCTTATCAGCCTCAATCTTTTGATCTACTAAGAATTGAGAATCATCAAAATTTTCCATAATTTTAGTAATATACTTTTCTTTTTCTTGAATCAATTTTTTCGTTTTTTGAGTAATAGTTATTATAGATTTCTTTAAAATTTGTGTAGCAGCTGAATGTTTTATGCTAACGTTTTTTTTTTCATTCAGTTCATCTTGTGAAAATTTTTTTCTTTGTGATAAAATTTGATCTTTGTTATCAATATAATAAATTCTATTCATTTCAGAAATTTCTTCTTTATGATTATTCTTATAATTGGTTTTATAGTTACTTATTTTTTCTTTATTTTCCGCTTGGTAATTTTTAACTTTAACTAACTTAGTCTCTTTATGTTCAATGTAGAATTTCCGATCTGTAATTTTTTTAATTTCATTATCTGGAGTATTATTTTTCTGTTTCAAAAGTAGTTTGTCTCTATTCCTTAAAAAATATTGATGATTACTTAGCTTTCTTTACATACATTCAGAAGTATTTCTGGACCCACTGCAGCTAACGTTACAGTTTTTATTTAATTCTTTTCCTTTAGTATTATTTTTTAGCTGTGAAATATCAAGTTCCGAAGATAACATTTTCTCAATATTATTCTGGGTATTACACATGTCAGACGCAGATTCCGCAGACAAAAATTTATCAGATCTAATTATTTCTTGTTTTTTAATTTTCTTAGAGAAACATTGATTGTTGAAAGAATCTGTTTCAGTCTGAAAAATTTTTCTTTTGACTGATTCAGAACTATTTTGCACAGTAGCAAAATTTTTGCTTGCATTATCAAGCAATTCACGTTGAGAAGGGATTACCGAAAGACATTTTTTAGTTTCAACAATTTCTTGTAAAAAAATCACATAAATATCATTCATATTATAAGGCCATGGTACATTTTTTATTTTTTTTTCATCGTTGGCTTGAACCCAGACATTTCTTTCCCTCAACAAATTGGTATAGTGACCATAATTAGCGCTCTCACCGTGTTTTAAGATGGCATTAAGAATGGCATACTGCTTATTCTGTATTGTTACTATTTCGTTTTGAATACTATTATTGAAGTAAAAATCAGTTTTTACTTTATTGAAATCTTCGTCATAATAAAAAATCATTAGTTGTAAAATTATGATTTTGTTATCTGTGAAAATAACGTCTTTAACTAATTTTGTGTTTGCTCCACATTTTTCGCATTTACTGTTACAACTTTTAGAAAAATTGAAATTATAGTCTACAATGTCTTTCAAAGTCAAATTTTGACGAAATTCAGGTAGCACCACTGGGCAAATAACTTGGTTTTGAGTACGAGTAAAGATAATTTCGTTACAACTTTCACACATTAATTCTTGCTGGTATTTATGCTGTAATACTTTATATAAATTAGGAGATTTTTGACATAAAGCATTCATAAATTCAAGGGAATCTTCTTGAGAATTGAACTTAAATGGTTCACCAGCAAATGTACGTACTGCCTGAATATCTATTGATTTCTTTGTATAATAATCTTCAAATGTAGTTTTTAAAATATTATTATCAGGGTCCATCAAATATTGATATCTTACAGAATAGCAGTGAAATAAACTCTGCAACGATGCATTAGCATAACAAGATACATTATCCGAATTAGATAGTTCAATTAATTGCCAATTGTTCAGCGGATCATTTGAAATATTTTTTGTTTCTAAAAAAATATTTGAATTATTCACTGAAACTTGTTTATGGCAAGATCTTTCCAAGTTAGTTCCAATCAAAGGTTTTAAATTTAAAAGTGGAGAAACAGGCGAAGGTTTAAAATTTTTTTTTGGTTTAGGTTCAAACACCCCGTCATGATGTTTTGTACTAGTTTTTAAAATAGAAATATATGGCTGCTCTAATGCAACATAATTGTTATTTTTAGTGTTAACAGTTATTTCTGATTCTTCATTAAACGAAAACTGTAATTCTCTTTCTTCATAAATGTTTAATGGTGACTTTTTTAAATCTAGGTTGGTGACTGAATTTAAAAGTGAAACTTGAATGAAAGGCAAGTTCTGGTTAATATTTTTAATGAAATTTTGTGGCTGCATACTCTCAGATTTGCAAAAAAAAGGTCAATTTTTTTTTTCAACTTTTAAAACTGATAAACACGACTGCTTAAAAGTAAAAATTTTATTTGTGTCAACAGCAGAGGTTAGTTAAATACTATTGCGATCGGATTTTTGTTTCTCATTTTGAAATTTTTGTTTTATTTTATTTTTGTCATTAAAAGATTTACTAGGTATTGAATCAGAAATTTGCAAAACAGGTAGTTTATTGTGAATATTTTTTAAAAACTCTTCTGGTTGGATTAACGAAGAATTTTGAGCGGTGTATTCATTTTTATTTGTTTTTAATATAGAAAAATAAGGTCGTTTAAGAGTGAACTTGCTATTAAAGTTCATTATTAGTCCTTTTTTATCAATTTGTTCGTTGTCTTTTTGAAATTTCGGTACAGTTACTAGTTTTTTGTTATCGAGAATTGGAGATGGCTTGTATAGTTGAATTTGTAGGGGATCACTTATTAGGATATTATTTTTCAGTATGTTTAAATGAATAGACCTACTGTCGCAATTTGGAAAAGGTACTTCTAAAAATTTATCATCAAAAATTTTAAGAACAAACTGATGTAATTTATTTTCATCAATATATAATTGATCTGGTTCTTTTCCAAATGATTTTGAAACAATAAACATAGTTACAAAATATCCGCAGTCAGTTTGTTACGGAGTGGACCACTATTTGCTCGTAAATATTTCGGCTCATTCGCTCAACTTTAAATTGATAGACTACATGGCTCCATCTATGAGTCTAGGCGGGGACTTTAGTCCCAATTCTTACTCCCGCGCGCCGTAGTGCTGGGCAGTACCGCTGTCGCCGTTGCTGCTGCCACAGGCCTCGTGTGCTGGCTTCTGGTTTTGGTGCTCAAGTGTGTGTGTGTGCAGCAGAGAGTTCTCCCGGCTTTTTCACGGTTCTTCTCAACGGCTCTTTTCATCGCCTTTTTCACCAGGTAGTCCAGGAACCTGCCTTTTCACCGTGCACCAGCTCATCCGGACGATCACAGACAGTAATTCTGTGATCATTAACAACCTCGGAGCCGCGCCATTACCACGTGTACCAGCTACTCTTCACCGGTGGTCTACGGAGAATTTGTCTGGTTCAAGGACAATCCTCACTCATCGAACATCTCCAGGTATTCAGGTGCAAGGAACAGTCATTTCCTTGCCCCTTCTCACTTTTCATTTTCTCTAGCACAGAATTTACGACTCTGTGCTGATTTCGTCTATCTCAATGGGCACAAGCACGTAGCCATTTCGGCCATTTTCTCTCTCTCTCTCTCTATCGGGCTATCTCTCTCTATTTTCAAGGCCACTCTCTGCTGCTACTCGACCAACGCTCACACCTTTTAATGTAAATAAAAAAACTCTCATAATTTAAGTTTTAATCAATATCGGTGTTTACATTTACTTATGACTTGACTGTTACGCTCGGGCCTCTCTCTCTCTCTTCAAGACAACGCTCGTGAATAGACGGTTTCACTCGCTATTTTGTGAAACTTCTCTGGTTTCTCTTGGTTCTTTCTCGTGACTCTTTCTCATCATCCTCAACGTAGTCATCTCATCAGTACAGTCAACTCGACGAATCATCTACTTAGTGTTGGCTCAACTCGGAAGACATTTGATCTTCAATTAACTCAAACGGCTCGGCTCAATTCAATTCTTGGGTTAATTGCTCAGCAAGGAGAGCTTTCATGGCGTGGCATCTTCAGGTATTTCGCTCAGAACCGGTAACAATAATTTACCGGTCCTTTTACATTGTCCTTCTCACAGCCAGAAAATCAATAAAATTACTGTGCATTCTCTTGCTCTCTCTCTCTTTTCTTTGTGCTGTTTTACACGCAGCCATTTTCTTTTCTACTCTTTTCAAGGCCATTCTCTGTTGCTTTGTTTACCTCAACTGTACTCATGCAAGACTCGTATTTATGGTTTGAATTAATATAATCAAATTCGTCAAGAGTTTTGACTAGGCGGTTTCTCTAATTAATTAATTATTATTCTCCTCTCAACGCTCAACTGGTCTACTCTCAAAAGGATCTACTCATCTTTAACAATCACCCAAGGACTCTGCTCAACAACAAAGAGGTTTTATCATAACTGCAAGCTCATTCATCAAGGTGTACATCAACTCAACTGAGTTGATTGCAACTCTTTATTATTGTAAATATTCAAGGAAGGTGTACACTATTGTTTAACTCAACCCAGAAGGTCTGTAAATACTGTAAATAAATAATCAAAATTGTATATAATGGTAACTAATGGTCTACTCAATTTATTTGACAACCCTCCCCTACCAGCTTTTAATCCGGCAAATAAATAAAAATTAATATTACGGCAAATCCGCAACACAGTTATATTTGTCTGATTCTGAACCTGAGGAAATTCTATCGGCTTGTTTTCTGTAAAGTGATATTCATGTAGTTTGATCAAGTATTTTTTAAAATCCGGATGCAGAGACTTAGCACCCATGCAATCGTAAATCTTGATAGTCTTGGTGTCATAATAGCTTAAAACCCAATGACCAATTGGTTTCTTTTTCAATGAAGTTTCCAATTGTGGTTTGGTTTTACATTCTGGTGGGGTTCGAAATAAAATTTGAAAATGTTTTTGATCTCGGGGAATTTTTCGTATTCCCTCTGGTTTTTCAACGTAGTAAGAACTTTGAGGTTTATAATTAGAATAATATTTTAACATTTCATGAATAAACTCTATGTGATCTCCTCCAAGACACTCCCCTCGAACAATTATACTTCTATCATAGGTGAATCTTAAAATTAATTGACTAGGAATTTTTTTCGTTATACAAGGAAAGTGTTTGATCACATTATTTTTCAACATAAAGTCAAGGTGACTCCGGAGTTCATTTTGTTTATAAAACAGCATATCTGGTTTTAGTTCAAATAAAACCGACGTTGCATAAGCAATAGCAAGTAGTCCATCATCAAATTCATTTTCTTGCTTTTCCACTGTAGTAAAAAAAATGTGCCTACTACTTTCAGAAAAAATATAAGGATGCAAAATTAGCAAAACCTTTTTTTGCTCGTCACCGAGAATGTTTGAATTTAAAGAATCAAAAATGTAAAGATCTCTTCCATCATAGTAGCTACATATCCAATTACCAACACTATTTTTATTTTTAGAAGGGTTATTACATATTAGTTGAATATGCCTTTTATCAGCAGGAATTTCACAATAATCTGAATTTTGAATTTGACATGTTTTAAAAACATAGTTTGAAGAAAAGGTAGGAATTAATTTTAAAAAAGCATCTATGTGCTCGTGTTGTAATTCTTTATTATTATTTAAGATTGTATTCAAACTTCTATCACTTAGATGATCCATCGGACAATATAAAGAAGGGAAACAAATTAAAAAAGGCTAATTTTGTAGCCAAGGCACAGAATTGTACTGTCAAAACGCTTATTTTGGAGCGAAGGCGCAGTAGGCTGCCGATAAAAGCTTAGAGTACCAGCTAGGCGCAGGAGGCTGCCGATAAAAGCTTAGAGTATAAGCTAGGCGCGTTAGGCTGCCAAAAAATAACTTGATTTTTAGTAAGGCGCAGTAGGCAGCCGTAATATATATTGTTATTGGGTAAAAAAATATATATACTTACCTTTGCAGTGTTTTGCAGTGGCCAATCATCAATCTTGATTTGAACTGAAAAATATAAAAATTGAAAACTGACAAGTTTCATTATTTCAGAAATTTTATTCGGGTTTTCAATGCATGTTTGAAAACTGCAAGCTTTTGTATCTATGATTACAAATGTATTACGAAAAATCTACTTAAAAAATTATTTTTTTCTTTTACGGTTGAAGAGTTTACGACAAGAGAATTGGCATTATATTTACTCTAATTAGATGACTTTCGATACATAAATTAGATAGTTGATTTTATTTTATTATGGATAGATTTTCGAAATCTCATGATGAATATAATTTTTTATACTGTATTTACTAAAAGTACTTTTAAAAATTATTATTATACTTAGTGATAATAATGTGTATTATAAAACTAATTGATAAAATTTATCGCCTTGTCTAAAGCAAGTCAGTCTGGATAATAGTTCGTCAGTGTTTATTAACAGTGAAATTATTTCTTCACCAAGAATAGTAATTTTGTGGTTAGGTTAGACTCGAGCAACCAATTAGCGTGTTTCTATAATATCGGAAAAATAGTCATACGAGAAGACTTGAGTTGAGTAGTCAAAGTTGAACGTCCTTATAAGAAATAACTTTAAATAATAATTTAGTAAATGACTAATTGAATAATTCTTACAAGTTACTAACGAAATTAAAAAATTTAATTAAGGACTTTCAACTTTGACTGCTAAAGTCAAGTCTTCTCGTATGACTATTTTTCCGATGTAGAAGCACTCTGATTGGTTGCTCGAGTCTAACCTAACCCCAAAAGAACTATTTTTTTTTCTTTGACTATTTTTTTCTGTTATTAATATTCTCCTAATCGTCTCCGTAAAAATCTTAAAATAATCCTCAAATGCTCTTGAAACACCTCAAAAAAACTGTGCTTTGTGTCATCATCCATTATTGAGAGACTTCGTTAATAAGCACAAAAAAGTTCGATTTCCCATATGACACTGTGTTAATGAGTCAAAACTCTCAAAACAATAATTATTGATATCTTTGTTATTAGTCCTAATTGCTTCCAGATTTTAACAGAGTACTTCTTATTTTTCAATCAAAACGTCTCTAAATTTTCATAATTTATTCATCATGATTAATTTTTCGAGTTGAACGTCCTTAATTGCAAATATTTGTCACCGACGTCACACTTTATGAATTTTAAAGAACCGTAGAATCATTATCATTATTAAATTTTTTAAATAAATACAATGAAGAGTATTTTTATTATTTATTATAATATATTATACATGGCATAAAATTTAAGAGTTCTATTGTATGGTTTTGAGCGCGCCTAAAAAAGGTTTTTATTTTGAAAACCATCAACACTCCGGTCGTAATCAATTAATCTTCTTAAAAATTTGTCACAATGTTTTTGAAGATTTGTATTTTCATTTAGAATTTATCTAAAGTTGAATTTTTTTTTTTTTAAATTAGGAAAAATTTCAAAACCTGACCTATTTTTCAATCAACAAATGAAAAAAGTAAAAAAAATTCTCTGTGAAAAAGTTTTTAAAAGTTCTATTTATTTCAAATTAAATATAAAGACCGCAAGATAATGTATATAAATTTTGAGATCAAGACAAAGTTATATAGATTGAGATTCTTGTTCTGACCCGTATGCGGTTATAAGAAAATATAAGAAAATATGCCACTCCGTGAACTTTTTTCGCTGTTATATTTTGAATCGCTGTTATATTTTTAATATTAAAATAGCCAGTGAAGTGATCTAAAACTCTTCTGAACGATGCACATAAATATTTTTACGCTCTCTGCATTTTTAAAAAAATGATACAACAATTTAAGAAAACAATGATTGATTCCTATTAGAACACGTGTTAACTTATTATTAATGAAACAACAACTATAAATTTAAAATCAAGTAAATAAATATGTATATAAAAATAGGAGAAAAACCTAAAAATTATGTTATTGAAAATTTCAAGTTGGTTGGATCAAAATTGCAAAATGGCCGCACTTTTTTCTGTTTTTTCTAAGCTCAATATAATAACAGTAATATACCCTGAAATAATACCGAAAATTTCCTCCCATGTAAAGCTAAATTTGTAATTGTGGGTTATTATTTATATTTTTTAACTTGTATGAGATCATCATTTTAAAGCTTATATTAAGAGCTTGGCCCTGAATGTTCACAGGCATGGTTGACTTTACACAAAAACAATTACAGTTCACCTTTATTGTCAGCCGAATAAATCTTAAAGATTTTGTGGCAATAATGAACTTTGTGTAAGTGAAGCTTATAAAAATAAACCTGATTATAATGCAAAAACATATATTCTTATTTCTATGGTAAAATAATAAATATAAGAATGAAAAAAAAAACTCTAATTGCGAGTGGTTCTTTTTAATTTAATTGCAGTATTTTTATAATATTTCTGATGTAATTACATAATAAAAAAATGATTAATAAAAAAAAACCAGTTTCTTCCTCAAATAGTTGCTCATAAACTAGAGATTTCCAAAATAAACTAAAATCCGGAGATTTTTTACATTTTACTTTATTTTTATTTTATATCCTTACTATTTCATAAGCTATTTTCAGATTTAGACAAAAACAATGACAATGTAGATGAGTAAATAAATTGTAAATGTGTTTGTAAGATAGCTTTATTAATAATTTTAAAAAAATTGTAAATGTAACAAATGTGTTTGTAAGTTTGAAAGTAATAAAGTATGTTTGTAAGTTTGAAAGTAATAAAGTATATACAATTATAATATATATTAATAATTTTGATTTTTTTTTTTTTATATGATAATAATAAGAAAAAACTTCAGTTTTTTAATTTTAAAAACTTCAAAATGGATTTTTCTTTAAATGAATTAAAATGATTAGAAATATTTTATTATCACAAAAAGAATTTAATTCATTATTTAAATTTTATCAAGCATGTAGCTGTATATGTACAAACACCATTTTAGTTTCAAGTCATTTCTCATATATATCATGAAAATTAGTATTGAAAATTTAAGAAGCCACTGATTTTAGTAACATAACATATAATAACACTTACTCTTTTCTCGTAGCGATGCCGATTTCTTCAGTTTTCTTCTTTATTCACTTATTTTCTCCGCTTATTTATATATTTTCCACTTCACTCATCACATTTCTTTCTCATCTCACTATCTATCATCAATCAATATGAATAAATATTATAAGTAATAAGCTTATTATATATTACAACGTCCTTTTTCTGAACTTCTTTTTTTTTCTACTTTGAGTTGGTACTGGAAAGTGGGAGCTCCTTATTGAACACGTTTTTGTCCATCTCTATTTGTGTAACTGTGTATGAATATATGTGTACCATGAAAACAAGACTTAACGAAATCGATGGCGTCGTGAGTCGCGAGTTGGAGACATGTGTTCGATATATACGGTGTGATCCGGTGCGTTCTTTCATCGTACATCATTCAATCAAGACTGAACACGCGGCTCGATCAAGTGTAAAATCGAGAACTCAGGTAATTAAAAAAAATTCATTAAAACTGATTTTTAATTTATTTAATTATCACAATTGTACAATTTTGATAACCACCATTGCAAATACTATTTTATAGTACGAGTCACCGAACAAAAATTTGATCAACACGCATAAAAAATTTGATTTTGAGGTTAAAGTGACCAGGAGTACTATAAAAATTTAATCATAGTATAGTAAAAAAAATCATAGTAAAGTAAAAAAAAAAATATAAACATATTAAAATGAAGTTTACGATTCAGAAAAAAATCTAGTTTTCTTCGGATTGCCGCGACTGAAACGAGAATGTACGGATTAAAAAAAAAAAGCAAGGTCAACGAAACGTTAGATATCAAACTCCATTTATAAAAAAAAAAATCATCATTTTACTTGTATTTATTTTTTATTAAATTCATTAAATGCTTCCTAATGTAAAATAAAAACTCTTAATCATCCAAAAAATTTTCAAAAGTTAACTATTAGAGAGTAAGAGAGTGTAAAAAATTGAGTTCTATTTTTCTATTACTCATCATTACTTTTAAAAAGAAATTTTTTATATTCATTTAATATTGTTAATTCAAGTAAACTCAGAAAAGCAATAATTAAAATATTGCTAACTAGTATTAAACATGGACCAACAAGAGCAGCCAGCGCTTCCCCAGCAGGAGCAGCCACAGGGACCACACCAGCCAAGGATGCTGCTTCAACAAGTACTGCCCGAAGGGCAGCTGCAGCAACAGCAGCCAGCGCTTCCCCAGCAGCAGCAGCAGCCACAGGGACCGTACCAGCCAAGGATGCTGCCGCAACAAGTACTGCCCGAAGGGCAGCTCCAGCAACAGCTGCCAGCGCTTCCCCAGCAGCAGCAACCACAGGGACCGTACCAGCCAAGGATGCTGCCTCGACAAGTACTGCCCGAAGGGCAGCTGCAGCAACAGCAGCCAGCGCTTCCCCAGCAGCAGCAACCACAGGGACCGTACCAGCCAAGGATGCTGCCTCAACAAGTACTGCCCGAAGGGCAGCTGCAGCAACAGCAGCCAGCGCTTCCCCAGCAGCAGCAACCACAGGGACCGTACCAGCAAAGGATGCTGCCTCAACAAGTACTGCCCGAAGGGCAGCTGCAGCAACAGCAGCCAGCGCTTCCCCAGCAGCAGCAACCACAGGGACCGTACCAGCCAAGGATGCTGCCTCAACAAGTAATGCCCGAAGGGCAGCAACAGCCTCAGGGACCGTACCAGCCAAGGATGCTGCCTCAACAACAACCCCAAGGCCAGCGCTTTGTTAATAACTTCAGGAGAGGTATGAAAATAAACTATTCATTTAATTTAATCAAAAAGTTTTATCTATGGAAAAATAAATAGACTGTTTAAATTAAAAAGTATTGACTAATAAATTGATAAATTAATAGATTGTTGAATAAAAATAAAAATAAAAATTTGAGTATTCATAAATAATTCTCAAAAACCATCAGCTGGTTATTTTTTTGCTATTAAATAAATTTTCAATTCAATAAAGTTAATGTAAAATAAAAAATTTCAATCATAGAAAGTTAATGTAAAAAATATAAAATAATGAAATTATTATAAAAAAATATAAAATTAAAAAAAATTTTTATATATATTTGTGTTCAGGAGCCGAGGTCGAGGATATCGCTCAAGGCGTGCAGGGAGACAAGTAAGGGCAGCTCAGGCTCAGGGCCGCTTGGCAAATTTCTTGTCACTTCTTTCGGAGTCTTTCCAAAAAAGAGCATATGGTTATTACCAAAACCAAAATAATTGGAACCAAGGTGTGCTTCAATCTGTTGGTGGTGGGCACAACCAAGCCTATGAGCAAAATAATCAGCCTCTACATGAAAATGTAAACTATAATAATGGAGTGGATGGCAACAACATAGACGACCCAGCTCCACTGCCTGAAGAACAAGACCAGGATGGTCAACAAAACCAAGGAGATCCAGACAATGAACTTCGACATCAGCCTGATAATATTGAAGAAGGTGATGCTGACGACAATCTGCATCAGCGCAATGCCAATCAACCATGAGTGCTGAATAAGTGCTCACTACCTCAACAGGTGTTTTATAACCTGTAATAAAAAAAATTTTAAAGGATTTATTGATGATATTTTGTAAAGAAAACACCTGTTGAGGTAGTGCGCACAAAAACTTATTTAATATTTGTATAAGTTTTATTTAAGGTTTTATATTCTTTTGTGCTGCAAAAGTTTGATTTTTTTTTGTCTTAATAAACACAAAACTTGTGTCTTATTTTTATGATAAATGTTAATAATTAACATTATTTTATCTTATCAATGATAATTTTAATTAACTATTAACTTATTCATATGAATGATAATTGTATTTTTCATTTATTTTTATGACTTAATTAATAATGACTTAATTAATAATTTATTAATCATTTGATAAAATTATTTTTTTTATTATTTTTATATGATTCTTGGCTATCATAATTATTTAAAACATTTTGTAATTCGGTCATAACAAAAAATTCAGCACACTCTGTGTACTAATTTTATATATTTGAAACAGAAAATAAAAAAAAATTTGAACAAAAAATTATAGTGATGATGAAAATTTAATGCGCCAGCAGCACAATCCTCCTTTACTGAAAGTCATGTATGTGATATGATGACCATACTTTCCTAATTATCTCTAAGTAAAAACAACTTTCAAACTTTTTAGCTGGTAACAAAAATTACAATTGAGATATTTACAAAAAAACCTTAAATAATTTAAAAATTGCTTGAAATGCTTTAAAAACCTATCAAGTACGGTTAAAAAAAAAGGATAATAATTAAATTTATTATATATTTTCAATTTAACAATTGTCATTTTTTTACATATTTTTTCTGCTATTTTAGTTTTTTTTTCTCAGCAAACTCAATGTATCATCATTCATCATTTACTTTTTATTTTATTTGAATTTGAATTAATGAACAGTGCTCTTTATGTTATTATTATTATTATTATATTAATAGTTTGGAAAAAAAATTACCCGCCTGAGTCTCTGTATTCAATAATATATATAATATAAATAAAACTTGTGCAATAGAATTATATATCGAAAAAAGCCTTGCGATAGAGACTATTATGGATGGCAAATTATACTTTTATATAATTAAATGAAACAAGTATTTATGTAAATTAATCTGACTACAATAGTATTTTAAAGCTGTGTAAAATTTTGACTCTATTAAAAAATATCAGTATTCTTGGGGAAAAAAAAACTATCAGCATGACTCTCTTATGGACTTAATTAAAACTGATGTTTCAGTAGAATGGAATGGTAACTTTTTAGTTAAAAAAAAAGATAACATTTAATTTATAGCAACACCTCTTTAATGATTTGATGATCAAATTTATTTTTATTTAACTATAAAATTTAACTGTATTCAATTATTATCAGCATTGATATAATATAATAAAAAACCACTTTAATTAAGTTTAATTCACCCAAGCTAGACACAATTCACTCAATGATACACAATCAGGGGCGGCGCCAGCCCTCTGGATGGTATGGAAGGACCCAGACCCAGATTGAAAGTGGGTATGGAATTCCAGACCCTGAAATTATAAGTTGAAGTTTTTGACCAAATAAAATATTTATTCAAATTTATGTAAGACGTGAAAGTAGGAAAACCATTTTTTTTAAAACCAATAATTTAAATTTGGCGGACGAAAAAACTGGTCGGCTATCCCCCAAGCTCTAAGCCCCCAAATACCCTGGGCGCCCGAGTTCAACAAAAAAACTGGTGGGCTAGCCCCCAAGCTTTAAACCCCCAAATACCCTGGGCGCCCGAGTTCAACAAAAAAACTGGTGGGCTAGCCCTCAAGCTCTAAACTCCCAAATACCCTGGGCGCCCAAGGTCAACGAAAAAACTGATCAGCTATCCCCCAAGCTCTAAACCCCCAAATACCCTGGGCGCCCGAGTTCAACAAAAAAACTGGTGGGCTAGCCCCCAAGCTCTAAACTCCCAAATACCCTGGGCGCCCAAGGTCAACGAAAAATCTGATCAGCTATACTCCAAGCTCTAAGCCCCCAAAACCCTGGGCGTCGAGTTCAATAAATAATCTGATCAGCTATCCCCCAAGCTCTATACTCTCCAAACCCAGGGCGTAGAGTTCAATGGAAAAACTGATCAGCTATGCCCCAAGCTCTGAACCCCCCAGAC